>CM042840.1:56347657-57613491 GCA_023653725.1 Bungarus multicinctus | reverse complement strand
AGAAGATGACTCACTCTCCCTGGAACATCATTACTCAGAGATTAGAATGACCCCCACCCTGACACTATTCCAGAAGGCACTGAAGATCTGGTTCTGTCAGCAGGCCTGCGAAACACAGAGCAGAATAGAGCTCATTAAATAGCTCGTATGACATGTTGTTGGAGCGAGGGGGTGGAGGGATATTTTATTTTATTATTTTATTATGATTCTCTTTTTATTACTTTTATGGTTTTTTATATAATGTTTTTATATTCTTGTAAACTGCCTTGTGTTGCCATGTGTGAATAGGCAGCAGTATAAATCTCCTAATTAAATAAATAAAGATCATTTTTAATTTACACCTAAAACAACTATAAAAGAAAATTGGAAGTTACTTTTTTATATTTCTTTTGCTTTAAATATTATTTTGTCTTAGTTTTTATCATTCTTGTTTAAAATCTTAATAAAATTATTTATAAAAATTGAGCAAAACATTTTCCCCAATTCTCTTTGTATTAGCTACAATCCAGGTGTATTTTTGAGGTCTTGACAAATATTTTTAAAAACCTGTAGTGCAATGATGCACTTTTGGCACCGCATGCCAAAACGGGAGAGCGCACGCTCGCATGTGCTGGAAACCCAAAAAACAGATGATCTTCCGGTTTCTGGTCCACCTGATCTTCCAGTTTCCGGTGCACCTGGTCTTCTAGTTTCTGGGGAACATGCACAGACCAGTTGGCCAGAGCGCATGTGCTGGCTCCACCTGGCCTTTTGGGGGTCCTTGTGCCTCCCTGCCCACCCACATCCAGTCCCTGTCAGAATGGTGGGACATCCCCACCAATAACTCATTTCCGCAGCCTTGGATAGGGAGAGAAAGTTGGGGTGGGGAATGGTGCCTCCCTCCACTGGAAAACTGGAGCCCCTTCCTGACCTTGAAGGGAAGGGGGGTTGGTGTTCCTGGGGCTTGGGTTGGGGAGCCAGCAGGTGGGAGAGCTTTGCCCCAACTCTGGCCAGTATGAAGCCCCCCTCTCCAGCCTGCCACCAAGAACAAGCCAGCAGAAACCCCCACTCACTTCTGCCAAGGGAGCATGACTGCTTCCCACCCAGTGCACCTCTTACCCCGGCATTCCTCCTAGGGGCGAAAAGGCAAAAAGGCAAAACCAGTTCTCACTCCTGTCTCTCACCCTGTTGTGCCTGCTGTTGCTGCTCTTTTGAGGAGGGGCAGCGCCTGTGAACTACCGCCACTCCCTTGGCCCCGGAAGTGGCAGTTCTCCTGTCTCTTGCCTGTCCCTGCCACTGCTGCTCTTTTGGGGAGACAGGGCTATGCATGTGAACCACCCCTGCCCTCTATCCCCCAGTAGCAGCTGCAGGGGGAAGGGCAGGAGTGACCAGTGGCCACTGCAACCGCTCCCATGCTGGCAAGCCATGCCTCGCCGCTGGCAGCTCCTCTGTCAGCATTCTGCCTGGAAGTGCAACAGCCCGGAGAGAGCAGAGCTGTGGGCCAGGATGGGCAGGCCAGGACTTCCCTCCCTCTCCACCTGAGTGGGTTTCTTGTGTGGCTCCAGCCCACAGCGCATCTGTGCTCTGGCGTGCCTGGCTGGCTTGGGTGCCTCAGAAGAGCTGGCTGCCCCCTGCACAGCCCCTCCTCCCACCACTTTTTCCAAGGAGGTGTAACTGCTTCTGTCCCGGCATTCCTCCCACCTGGATCAGCTCCTACGCCTCCCGCAGCTGCCCCGGCTGCCACCACTGCAAAGGGAAGGGCAGGAGTGAATGGCCAGCCAACGCAGCCACTCCCATGCCCTTGGCAGCGTCTCCATTCAGGCAGCTCACCGCCCTGCTGGCAGCTCCTCCTCCAGCATCCCACCTGGGGGCAGCAAAAGCACGGATGGGCAGGCCAGGGCTTCCCTCTCTCCGAGTGGGCTGCTTGCACAGCCCCAACCCTCTAGCTCACGGCACTGATGCACATCTGTGTTCCAGAACACCTGGCTGGCTCGGGCACATGGGGCAGCATTTGCTAATTGGGTGGACACTTGCCCCATGCCTGAGCTGGCCAGAGCGCTGGAACCAAAAAGAGTAAGGGGAGCAGAGCTGCCGGCCAGGATGGCTGGGGCCGTACAAGAAGGGAGGGAAGCCTCGGCCCTCTTCTCCTCACCCCCGCTGCCCCTTGCCTCCGGTGGTGGTGGTGGCTGTTGTGCTGCCGCTTCCAGGCAGAATGCTGGAGAAGGAACTGCCAGTGGGGAGAACGAGCTGCCTGAATGGAGACACCGCCAATGGCGTGGGAATGGCTGTGGTGGCTGGCCAGTCACTCCTGCCTTTCCCCTTGCAGCGGCAGCAGCAGCAGCCATGGCGGTGGCTGCTGTGGCTGCTCTCCTGGGGAGGAACAGGGTGAGCTGGATGGGAGGAACACTGGGGAAAGAAGCGGTTGTGCCTCCTTGGCAAAAGTGGTGGGAAGGGAGGCTGCATATGGGGTGGCCTGCTCTTCTAGATGCCCAAGCTGGCCTGGCGTTCCAGAGTACAGATACACTGTGGGCTGGAACCACGCAAGAATCTTACTCAGGCAGAGAGGAAGGGAAGCCCTAGCCGGCCTGTCATGGCCAACAGCTCTGCCCCTCTCTGGGTCTTTTGGCACACGTGCCTGATACTCTTCCCATTACCGGTCTTTGTGCCCACATGTGCACCAGAAACCAGAAGACCAAGTGGCTGACACACATGTGCGTGTTAGAAACAAGATCATCTTCCTGGCATGCGCATGTGCACCAGATGGCTGCTCTTCTGATTTTTGATGCACATATGCATGTGAAGTCCAGCTGCCTGATGTGCAGGAACTCGGAAGAGCAATGGGTGATGGCTCTGTGTGCCCGGAGAAATAGCTCTGCGTGCCACTTCTGATACGTGAGCCACCACAGCCCTAATGGAAATAGTTGAATATATTACTGCATACAGACACACTTGAAACAAGAATAAAATTAGAACTAAGCTCCTAGAAACATAATTTTGAAACAATTGTTTTTAAAATGAGAGTCCTCATGACTGTGTTGTTAGAAATAATAATAATACTATTAATAATAAGAGCAAATACTTTCCCACAGTGCAATGCAAAGTACTCTACTTTGGCATGACTAAGTAGCAGTCTGCCTACAGCAAAAGCCCTACTTTAATTTGTACGTATATACTATTGTTTAGATACTAAATGAGAGAAGACATAAGATCACAATTTTGTGTGCATATAAGAGCACATACATACTCAGACTCACAAATGAAAACACATTGAAAGGACTATTGGATAGCATAGTTAATTGTGAAATTAAAGTAGCAAATACTTTATTAATAAAAACAAAAACCAGTTGGTTATACCTGGCTTGTTACTGGACAGCAGTGATAGCTGATTTAATATACTATAGTTCATATTCTTAAAAACCTATGAATATTGGAAAAAAAGGGATTGTTTTTAAGCGCAAGGTAATCAAATTGAGAGGCAAGCATGCAGGTTACCTTATATAGACTGGATGAAGAAAATGCAGAAAGTTAATGAAGCAGATGGAATCTTTTCACTTTGTTTAGAACGGGTCACCAACCTTTTGCACCTCAGGGACCACCATACTCATAATTTTAAGTCAACAGGAACCACTAACCAGTTCTGTGGGCATGGTCTAATTTGTGGGTGTGGCTTGGTGATCATGTGACTGGCTGGGCATGGCTTGTATGTAAATATTATAAATATTTATATAAATATTGATTTTTTTAATATAAAAAAGAGCAACTTTTACCCAAAATCTGGCAAAGCAGGCAAGCAGATTGAGTTGCTTACAGAATCACAGATTCATTCAGAGATCTATCTATTTGCCATTGGCTAGCTCAGTCTGTCGCATAAAATTTGCTTGAAAGTAAACTCATAAAATTTGCGAGCAAGCAAACTCACAAAATTAACTCACAACACACCATGTATGTAAATATTGAATTTTTTATTTTAAAAAAGAGCAATTTTTACCCAAAATCAGGCAAAGCAGGCAGGCAGATTAAGTTGCTCACAGAATCATTCAGTGATCTATCTGCCATCGGCTATCTGAGTTACAGAACGTTCAGTCCTAAGGGAGGTTTGGCTATGCTTAAAAGCAGAGCTGAAGATCTAAAGACTAGCTAGAAAGCAAGAAATCCAAGCATTTCCTGCTTTCTAGCTGATCCAAATCTCCTGGCACAGCAGAACAGCTGATGGTCGGAAAAAGGAAAATAGCAATTTAGCAAGCAAGTTTGCCAGGTAAGGAGTGAGTGGGCAGGGAGGGTTCCCGCAGGCCATATAGGTGGTGCAGCTTTGTGTTTCTGCGCAGCCTGGATTAATTGCTTTGTGGGGTACTCTGGGAGTGATATTTCTCTGCAGCCCACAAAAAATTTCTTGCAGCCCACCAATGGGCCATGGACTACCAGTTGGCAACCACTGGTTTAGAAGACTTCTAGATACTACTATATTTCTCATCATAACCTTTAACTGGGTGAAATAGAGCATCATAGGGCAACAATTTTTGAACCAAAGTACATAAAATGGACTATTTTACAGAATGTGTCCAAATCTAGGACCCCTGTCTTCTGTGGAACTGAAATCTGGCCAAATGTAAAACATTTTATGACATAAAATTATCATAAAACAGTTTATGACATAAATGATGTCACAAAATTTATGACACAAAATGTCTTAAAATGTTTCCTGTGCCGTTCCAGTTTATGACACAAAATGTCTTAAAATGTTTCCTGTGCCATACAGTTCAACATGGGCTATTTTACATCTTTGAATGCATCCCAACTTTTCCAGTGAAGTCAATACATTAGATGTTCTGTCATTGTTGAAAGCATTCAGAAATCTGGTTAAGAAATATCTCTGAATGACTGACCCCATTGGTTGTCTAATAATGAATAAAAGCCCACTGGCTGGATTTATAAGACATGCTAAGGTACGAAGTATAATGTACAATCTACAATAACTGGCATCACACAGCACACAGAGCCAAATCCCAAGAAACTATATACATACATACAAATACATATTTTTTAAATTTTAATTGACTGATTTTCAGTATTCTACTTGCTGTCTATAACCGAATAAAGGTTTGTTTGTTTGATTGATTGTTATGTGATGTGTGAAACATGGCTTTGATCTTCAAGTCCATGAATTGCCCTGTGTATCCATGGTATCTTTTAGGATTTAAAAACAGTAATCATCAAGACTATGTGGTAGAGCTCTCTCCTTAGCCTCCAACATATGTTCCCAAGGAAGAAAGAGTCATGATAAAGCAGAGCAAAGGCTGTCTAACTCAGAATAGTGAATAGTTGATAAGAGACAGAAAGTAAAATAAGATCTGAAGCATCGGTGGGATTCAAATTTTTTAACAAATGGTGCTGTGGGTGTGGTTTAGTTGGTGGCTATGGCTTGGTGATCATGTGACTGGGTGGGTGTGGCCAACTCAAAGTCATGTCAAGGGTTGCTTCTCCTCGCCTGACCTCTCTTTACAGTGGGGATGCTAAACAGTCGTAAGTGTGAAAAATGGACATGTCACTTTTTTTAGTGCCATTGTAACTTTGAATGGTCACTAAATGAACTGTTGTAAGTCAAGGATTATCTGTACAAAAATACAAAAAGCTTCTTTGCTTGCAAAAAGCTGCCCTAAATACCAATCATTAGATTAAAAATATCTGCAAGCCAGAGATACAAATCAGGCAGGGTGCCAAAGCACCTTGAGGAATTTAAATATTCAAAAAATCAATGTCAACCTTGCATCCTGCCTCTTGGAAGTACACCCCAAAAGGACAGTTCCAGATATCACTAAAGTAGTGAAGTAAGATCCCCTCCCCAGATAGAAAAAGGAACCACGAGGCAGGAAAAAATTCAAACACAATACAAATAATTAAATCGCAACAGTAGCTGTTGCTTGTAAAACCAATTACCAGAACAAATAGACACAGGAACTAGCCAGATTTCTTAATCCAGTTTCTTTTCAGGAACAGAGATTAACCTTTTTCCTTCCAAACAAAGCTGAATAGGGAAAATTATCCCATCAATAAACACAGGATTAAATATCACAGAAGACAGAATTAAATTTAACCAAAAACTAGTTTTAGACCAAAACTCAGAAAGGGTATGTAAACTCACGTTTGAATGTCAATCTTTCTAGCTAGTTCAGTTTACTTTACTGTCATTGCACCTCATACAATGAAATCAAAGATCATCTTCAGTGCAGATCATGACCATGAAAATAAACACAAACACACATCCTTTACACATCACATATTGAACCAAAAAACCCCGACATCGCACCAACACTTTACTATGCAGTAGAATTCAACAGATCTATTGCCCTGGGATAGAAGCTGTTTTTCAGCCTATTTGTTCTTGTTTTTATTATTCTGTACTGTCTGCTAGATGGTAATAGTTCAAAAAAAAGGGTGCCCAGAATAAGATGGATCTTTGAGGATGTTCTGAACTTTTTTAAGGCAGCAGGAGCTATAAAGTTCTTCCAAAGAGGGGAGAGGGCAACCAATGATCTTCTGGGCAATGACATTAACCCTCTGGAGTACTTTCTATCTGCCACTGTGCAATTGGCAAACCATACAGAGGTGCAGTAAGTTAAGATACTCTCTATGGTATGGCAGTAGAAGGTCACCAGGAGTTTTTCATTCAGTTGTTGTTTTCTGAGAAGTCTCAGGTAGTATAATCTCTGCTGGGCCCTTTTGACCAATGCTGCAATGTGAGCACCCAGGTCAGATCCTCTTTTATGGTAACATCCCAGAAACTTAAAACTGGCCACTTGCTCTACTCAGTCTCCATTGATAAGCAGGGTCTGGATGTCTGATCTGTTCCTTCTATAGTCCACTATAAGCTCCTTGGTCTTATTGGTGTTGAGGAGCAAATTATTGTCTCCACACCACGAAAGCAACCAGTCCACCTCATCTTGGTAAGCAGACTCATCCCACCTGGGGATGTATCATTTGCAAATGTAGTAATAGTATTACTAGCGTGAATGGGAATGCAATCATGCACATAAAGAGTATAGAGTAAGGGACTCAATACACAACCCTGTGGTGTACCAGTGTTAAGAATAAGGGCTGAAGAGGTTATGATTATCTAATCTGACTCTCTGTGAGTGGCCAGACAGGAAATAAATAATTCAAAGGCAGATTGAATATGAAAGTCCAAGGTCCAGAAGTTTAGACACTAGTCTATGTGGAAGAATTGTGTTAAATGCAGAATTAAAATCTACAAAAAGCATCCTCACATAGCCCACCCCCACTGTTCTAGATGAATCAGAGCAGTGTGAAAAGTGATGGCTATAGCATCCTCTGCAGATCTATTTCTTCTGTATGCAAACTGGTGTTTATCAAATATATGCAGAAGACCAGAAATGATGTGCTGGCAGACCGATTTTTCAAAGCACTTCATGATGATAGGAGTGAGTGCCACTGGTCTGTAATCATTGAGGTAATTGATAGGGAACTTTTTGGCAGCGGAACAATTGTGAAAGCCTTCAAACAAGATGGAATAGTGAACTGGGATAAAGACTGGTTGAAGATCCTGGTAAAGACTCCAGCCAACTGATCAGCACAGTCTTTAAGCATTCGGTCAGAGATACTGTCAGGACCGGCAGCCTTTCTAGGGTCCATAGCCCTCAGAATGCTCCTCACCTCCTGTTCCTCCACAATGAGGTGGGGGTTACAATTGGCTGGTAGTTGTATTTTATCTGATGTCTCCATTTCAAAGTGAGCAAAGAAATGATTCAGTTCCTCTGCCAATGAAGCATCTCCTTCAGCAGGGGTGACATTGGTCAGTTGATGGTTGGTAATTTGTTGAATCCCTCGCCACACCTGCCTCATGTTATTGCTATAAAAATTATCCTCAATCTTCCTCTTATAATCAGCCTTGGCCTTCCAAATATCTTTCTTCAGATTAGCTCTGGCAATACTGTATCTTGCCCCATCATTGGACCTAAATGCCTTGGTCCTGTCACGCAAGAGGTGCTGGACGTCTTTGGTCATCCAGAGTTTCTGATTGGGATAGATCCCAATACGTTTATCCACAGTGATAGTATCTTGCAATGTTTGATATAGCACAGAACAGTTGCAGTGTGCTCCTCTAGGTCAGGGTGGTAAAAGATGTCTCAATTTGTGTTCTCAAAACAATCCTGAAGTTGTTGGGAAGCATCTTCTGGCCAAGTTTTCACTGTCTTTATTATAGGCAGAGATCGTATCCTAAGAGGGATGTTTGCTGGTGCTAAAAGCAGCGACAGGAAACTAAACTAAACTAAATTAAAGGATTCTATAGAACCAATCAGAACCAGTAGAATCCCACCCCTGATCTGAAGGAAGATTTGAGTTCTGAACACATAAAGGCTGATGAAGTACTTACAATATCTAGTTGCACATCTGTCATTGCTTTCCATGTTGTAGTATGAGAAATAAAAACTGTATTTTTTAAAATTAAACCCAAAATGTAAAGTACAATATATTGGAGAAAGAAGAACACAAACTTTCTACCAATAATGTTGTTCTTAATTAGTACACTGGACCATATATCTCTTTCTTAGCTTCTTGCTGGCGAGTATTTAAGTATGTTTTCCTCATCATGACTATATCTCCTTTGCTGCTGACATACCAAAACCTGGAAAGTTAACTCTAGATTCTAGAAAGTTGGTTCTTAGAATTTCTAAATAGAGGTAATCCTCAACTTACAACAATTCATTTAGTGACCTTCAAAGTTACAACATCACTGAAAAAAAGTGACTTATGACCATTTTTTATATTTATGACCATTGCAGCATCCCCATTATTATTCTGATCAAAATTCAGACATTTGGCAACTGACTCATATTATGACTTTTGCAGTGTCCTGGGTTCATGTGATCTCATTTTTGAGACCTTATGAGAAGCAAAGTAAATGAGGAACCTAGATTCATTTAACAACCATACTACTATCTTAACAACTGGAGTGATTCACTTAACAACTGTGGCAAGAAAGGTTGTAAAATGGGGCAAAACTCACTTAACAAATATCTTACTTAGCAACATAAATTTTGAGCTCAATCGTGGTCATAAGTTGAGGACTACTTATGTAGTAATTATTATTAGTTTCTCATAGACAGTGATTCTCAGAAAATAATTTTTTATATACAAAAATATTGAAAGATACAGATTTTTTCATGTAGTTTGCATATATTAAACAAATGCAGAAAATTAGTTTAAATATTTAACTCCCTTCCCTAAAAAGGTTACTTTGTAATGATAAAAACAAAAAACAAAATGTAAAATCTTTCTTACCAACAATCATATGGTTGCAAACATCACAGAAAATGGGTTTTTTGAAAATGTGTTCCTCAAAAATGTGAGTCTTGTCTTCTGGTTGGAGATGGATTTTTGTTGGAGTGGAGTTTTGACTTTCCAAATTAGGGAGCTGTCCCATTTTAGAGGTGATTTCTGATAGCAAATCTACTTGCAACTTCGTGCCACAATTTGTTCGTTGAAAAAAGTTGTCTGCACTTTTACTCCTCAAACTGTTGGTCTTGAAAGTAAGTGATTGTTTCAATTTCTGGAGCTGAAAAAAATTAACAATAGCATTTTTTCCAAAAAGCAGAATTCAGAATACATGGCATGTAAAAATTATATGCAATTCCCATTGATATTTAGTGTTCTGGCAATGTCAAATAACTAGAATTCTAAAACAGCTAAGAGACTTTCAATAACAATCACAAACCTGCAATATAGCCAATCTTGCTTATTTATTTATTTAAATATGAGCTTTCAGATGCCATAAAATGGTAATGCAAGCTGGGTAAAAGAAGTTAACATCAATCAGAGAACTTTATATACTTTCAGAGTATATTCTAACCAATATGCTATTTATACAATTATATATCAGCATCTCATTTATCTTAGACCAGGAGTCACCAACCTTTTGGACCTCAGGGACCATCAAATAGGTACTTTTAAATCCTGAGGACCATTAATATGAGTTTTTTTAAAAAGCTAATATATTTAATATATATAAATTACACACACACATACTGTACTTACTTATTTAATTATAACAAAAATGTAAATGCTTAATGATAACAAAATAAAACCTGGAGATAGGCAAGGAAAAGTGTCCCTGGGGGCACTTCTCTTGTTTTACACTTCGCTGCCAAACCCAGCCACAGCCAGTGATTATTTGAGGGTGGGGGCGGGGGAGAGAGAGAAAGTATCTCTTGCATTACCAGGGAGGAAAGGAGGTGAAACAAATCTCACTCTTTCACCAAGACCTACAAAACGCCTATCTACCATGTTCCAGGAGTTCTCCAAAATCACCAAACTCTTGCAGTTCTCATGCCTCCAGGCTCTTCGTGGGACCCTGGAGTCAGATCCCTGAGATGCACACGCCAACCAACTCCCACACACAACAATGATGACAACAACAGTCCCCTCTCCCAGTGCCCACTGTTAGCTCTCCCCTTTAGTCCTCATAGATGCAGGCAAAGCCACTGCAGCGGTAGCACCCTGAGTTGCTTACTTTTCTACTACTGCCTCCTCCCCCTCCAGCATGTCCTTCTCTGGGTAGGGCGATTCTTAACTAACCGAGCATGCTAAGGCAACTCAGGGAGCTACTGCTATGGTGGCTTTGCCTACATCTATGAGGCTTTGATGTTGGGAGAGGCAACGAGGGCTAAAGGAGCTGAGAGCTGCACACGGTTCCGTCTCCCTTTCCTTGGCTGTCTGCATGTGGGGGGGAAGGAAAAAGAGAGAGACAGGAGCAATTCAAAACTAGAGAACTAATGGGGAGGGCTAACACTGGGTGTTGGGGGAGGGGACTGTTGTTGCTGCTGCTGCCATGTGTGGGAGCTGGTTGGCGCGTGCATCTCAGGGACTTGACTCCGGGATCTCTTGAAGAGCTGGGAGGCGCGAGAACTGCGTGGCCCAGATTAATTGCTTTTGGGGACCATTTCTTCTGTGGCCCACCAAAAATTTTCCACGGCCCACCAGTGGGCCACAGTCCACCGATTGGCAACCATTGTCTTAGATCACATATTTGTCAGATGGCACTAATACATAGGCAAATCTGCCTGGCTTCAAGTTCTGCAGGAGCTTCGCTAGTTAACCTCATTCATTTCCACACTTAATTAATATGGAAAGAGTGCTACCAACTTGTTCACAGATAACAGTGGGATAGTAGCAGTTGTAACTGTGCTGAAATTTTGAGGACATCAGGCTTCTCCCAAATGTATTTGCTCTTGCATGGGCTTGCTGCCAGTTCAAATACTGGGCCTCAAAGTAGATGGGAGGGGGAGGAATACTAGGGGAAATGGACCACAGAGGTATTAGAGCACTGTGCCTAGCAATGGGGAAGAGAGCACAAGAAGAGGCTTCTTCTAATTTGCTCTGGGGCAAAAAAAGAAGCAGCAATACTGCTGGCAATGTAAAAGGGCATCAAACGTATCTAGTTTAGACCACTCACTGAGAAATAGGCATTTGAGGCATTTCTGTTTCAAATCCTTCAAATCCTTTTCTTCAGTCAAATCTGCAATGGTCACCTGCATATTTGCTATATTGAATTCAAGCATACTCAATTAGTACATAGGCTTCAGGGGCTCGTGACCTATACTTAGCTTTTGGATAATGCGCTGAGGACTGCACTCCAAAATTGAGTGAGACTAACACTCATTTAATTTAAATTAAGGTAAATAAATATAATTGCTGCATTTACTTTTGTAGAAAGTTAGTACCCACCCTTTTCCTAGAAGAATGAAATATTCTAGGAAAAATTAAAGAGGCAGAATATTATACCTCCTTGGATGAGAAAAGGAGAAACATGTTCTTGGAAAGCAGCCCCCACCTTTGTTAATAGCCCCAGAAAGGGTGGACCAGCTTATCTACAACACAAAAGACCTTCAGCTCCAGGGTGATAGGATTAGCCCTCACTCAAAATTCAAACCAGGACAAAGCCATTAAGCCATAAAAGGAATTGCCCAAAGCCCCTTCATTACATCATCCAGCAAGATTCAACCAAGCCTTGGACACAAAACAACATACAAAGTTACCCCGGCATGGCCCCATGGGAATCTGACAACCAATCAGAATACATTTCTTGCTACAGGAACAGGAAACAAATTCAATGCCCAACAGAGATTATAAATCTCTCTCCCTTTCTCAACAATGTGCTCTTTTTTATCCAGGACCTCAAACCATGTTGTCCTGCTGTCCACCATTAAACCATCCTTCCAAGCAGTCTCCGTGTTTCCAGTGTCTTTCTTCCCACTTGGAACGGAACGCAGATGGACATTTCTTCCAAAAATTTGGCACCCACAGATCTACCAAGCTAACCTGACCAATTGACCTGGCACAGGTAAGCCTCCCTGGCCGGCAGCAGACCAATTGAGTCTGTGGATGAGTTTTCCTGGACCTTGGCCATTTGGAACAAAGATTTTATTTTTTATTTTTTAAAATAAATTTTATCAAATTTTTCCACTTTTAAAAACAAATCATATATACAATTTTTTCAGTAATTTGTAGCATCGACTTTTCCGTATTCATTTACATACATATATATGTACGTACGTACGTATGTACATACATACATACATACATACATATAATTTACATTTACATTTTACATTATCTTTTTTCCTGTTATCTACCCAAACATACCATTTTTCCCAGACTGTATAGTATTCTTTTTCTTCTTTCTCTTGCAATTCCATTGTAAGTTTATTCATTTCTGCACATTCCATAATTTTTTTATAATCCTGTTATCTGTGTGACTACTCTCTAGTTTCCAGTTTTTGTATACGTTATTCTAGCTGCTGTCAATATGTGTATTATTATATATTCGATGTCTTTCTTGTATTCACCTCTGATTATCCCTAATAAGAATATTTCAGGCTTAAGTTCTATTTTTAAACTAGTTATTTCTTGCAGCCAAATCCTTTTATTCCAAAATTTCTTTGCGTTAGAACACAACCACCACATACAAAAGAAGGTACCTGGGTTATTTTTACATTTCCAACATACCAGGTTCAAAGTTAGGTAAATTTTGGCCAACCTCGCTGGTGCTAGGTGCCAACGGTAAAACATTTTGTAGAGATTTTCTTTATACGTGACTGCCATTGTTAATTTATAGTTTTTCGTCCAAAATTTTTCCCAATGTTCTAATTGTATATTATTATATCTGAAGTTTTTCATCCAAGCAATCATTGTTTGTTTTACTGCCTATTCTTCTCTGTCAAATTTTAGAAGGTAGCTATACATTTTAGTTATTAAGATCTTATCAATTTGTTATGGTATTTGATCTATGCCAAATTCTTCTATATCTTTTTATATTTTGTTTGTAACTGCAAATAGGGCCACCAGTCTATCCTTATTCCTTCTTCCCTCAATTTTTGGTTCATCTTTAAATTTCCTTGGTTATCTATTAGTTGGTTATATCTAATAATTTTAATAATATCCAAAGTATTTGATTAGAACATTGCTTCCATAGTTGAAAATCAGCCTGGTATCTTAATATAGCATTTTTTCCTAATTTTACTCCAAATCTCTAGTAGTCATCTCTACTAAAATGTTTTTGAAATGTGAATATGTCTTATTTTTCTTCTTCCATAAAACAGCATGCCATCCAATTTGTAAATCATGTCCTTCTAGGGTAAATGTTCTCTTATTATTTAAGGATATCCATTCTTTAATCCTTATTAGAGTTGCTGCCTGGTGGTATAATTCCCAATCAGGGAGTCTGAAACCACTTCTATTTCTGTTACCTTGCAATAGTTTTAATCTTATTCGAGGTTTTATGCCCTCCTATACAAATTTAGTTACCATCTTATTTAATTCCCCATAAAAATTTTATTTAGTTTTACAGGAACCATCTGAAATAGGTATAGCCATCTTGGTACCAAGTTCATATTTATTGCGGCAATCCTCCCAACTAAAGATAACTGCAATTTTCCCCATATTTCCAAATCTTTCATCTGATTCATTAATTTATCATGATTGTCCTCTTTTAATGATGAACATCTTGCTGTCAACCAGATATCTAAATATTTAATTTTATTTGTAATTTGCAGTTCTGTTTCCTTTTCTAATTCTCTTTTTTGGTGCTCTATAAGATTTTTGACTAGTATTTTAGTTTTATTTTCATTAATTTTAAAGCCTGCTACTTTACCAAATTCTTCTATTTCATTTAGTAATATTTTCCTGACCTCATTTGGATTTTCTATAAAAAATACCATGTCATCTGCAGACACCTATGTTTTATACTCTTCCTTTTTAATCTTTTTTTAAAATAAAGTTTATTTGAGTTTTCACAAAAAAAACCCCAATACAATTAAAACATCTTTTTTGAGAGTAGCATGGTGCCAGGTTATCACTTCTCTATACAGACACAAACTCAATTTCATATTCATCTTTATATTCTATTCCATATCTTCTTACTATTTTAACTTTTTCTCCATAACTTTAATTTATTCAATATTCTTAATTATTGAATATCTAAATCCAATTATATGTTTTTTTCTAAATTCCAATGTCTTTCTACTCATTGTATTTATACTTTATCTGCTTGTTCAAATTTCATATCATCTTTTATCATTAAACAAATTTTAAAATATGACATCTTTATATGTCTTAAAATACACACTATATTCTTTAAACAAAAATATATATAACAATAGTAGATAAAATACTCATTCCCCTCCAATTTGATTCTATCATCAATATTAGTTTATTTCCAATTATCTCATGTCCAAAGATATTAAGATTTGCAAAAAGACATATAATTGAATTATGTCTTTTTGCAAATCTTAATATCTTTCTATTCATCACATTTACACTTTTATCTGTCCTGTTTCAATTTCATATTGTCTTTTCTCATTAGACAAATTTTCCCCTGTAATTACTAATTGGAGTATGACACCTTTATATCTTTAAATTTTATCCATTCAATTCTTATTTAAACTTCAATTTATGCCTTTAGAGTTATAACATTCTGTATAATGCATAATTTCCAATCGAATTCTGCTTGGTACATTCTTAAAATACACACTATGTTCTTTAAACTAAAGAAATATATATATATGGCAATAATAGATACAACACTCATTCCCTTCCAATTCAATTCTATTAATATCAATTACAGTCATACTTCCTTGGGAACACGTATAAACAATTATCTCATATCTAAAATCAATTATATTTATACTTTTATCTATAAACTTTTCAAGGTTAATCAAAGTGTTCTTCTCCTTTCCTAATTCCATTCTCTCTTATTCCATTTACTTATTAACAACATTCCATTGCATTACAATAAGTATTTTATCCATCATTTTAATCATACAAATTCTCATATTTTCTAAAAAATTATTTCTATTTCTAACATAACAGTACTACTATATGTACCTTTGCAGAATCCTTTTTTCAATTAAATTCTTACCCATTATCTCTAAATAGACTTATTATTCCAATTCTTATGCCTTTTTCCTGTTTCTCTATATCCTGTTTCTGTCTTTTATAGCTACTTTCCCTTTCCTTCTTCCCCCTCATCTTCTCCCTCTCTTTTTTACCCCCGTGTCTCTCTACTTCTAATTCTCTCTTCTGTAATCCTCTCTTCTGTTGCTTAGTATTGTAATTGTTTTTCAAACTATTCTTTTTTTTGGTTGTTTTTTAAAGTCCTAAACTTTTCACTCTTTCCCAACTTTCCCTTTTTTCCATCACATAAGGTTACTTGATCATTAAAGATGGCTTCTTCTTTGTCCCGATCTTCTTGCTCCACAAGTATTTCTTGTTGTTTCTCATACATCAGGATCTCTGTTTCTAAAAATTGAAATACGAAGCCAAAATAACCCCTTCCTTCCAATGCATCTTCTTTGTATTTTTTAAGTTCCATTTTTAGTACTTCCCAGAGTGTTGCCATTTTAAACACTTTTAAACAACCACCTGATTAATTTTAATCATTTAAATCCAATAGCCAAAAATCCAAAAATCACCAAATAGTCCAAATAATTCAAAGCTGTTTCTTCTTGCTTCTTTTTTCACTTTCTCTTCCTGAGAGCTCTATTATTTTGTTGCAAAGTTTCAGTTAGAATGTATCTTTTAGGAATCTTGTTAAAGTTTCACTGTGAGTTCTTTTTAATTCCAGGCAGTCTCCTCCATTTTCCAGATCCCGCCTTATTCTTATTCTTGCTTTTTCTGTCCTTTTCTTTCTTTTAAATATTTAAGTATCCAAGAATCTTTATCTTTTATCCCTTTGACATTTTATTTCCATCTTAATTGCCTATTATTGTCAAAGCAGATTTTTTTTTCACTTTCTCTTAACTGTCAGTATAAGGAAAGGAGGGAGAGAAAAAAAACCCAAAACATTTCCCTTTCGTCTCTCCTTCGCTGCTTCCGAATCTTTCTTGGGAACAAGTTAATGTTTTATAGTTAAAATTCCAGGGTATCCTACGTTCTTGCTTTTCAATTCAACCCGGTCAGCCAAAACTTTCTCTTTTTATCTTCCTCCTGCACTTTCTTTTCCGGTTGAGCTCTTCTTTGTGGTGGCCATTTCTAGCCACCGCTACAACCGCCTTCGGGAAAGGAAGTAAAGATCAGCTGGGGAGGGGAGATGTGGCTCTTCTCGACCCTGCTGACAGTCTCCCCTTCTTCATCACCTCTACGGGGTGACTTAGCCCCAAAACCAGCTGGCTTGGGGCACTCCAGCAGCGAGCACAGACAGAAACCGCGCATGATCGCGGATTTCTGACTGTCTCCAAAGAAACTCAAATAGGAAGTCTGCTACTTTTAAGGCCTGCTACTTTACCAAATTCTTCTATTTCATTTAGTAATGTTTTCTATAAAAAATATCATGTCATCTGCAAACGCCTATGTTTTATACTCTTCCTTTTTTATCTTGGTTCCTATAATTTCTTTTTTATTCCTAATCTGTGTTAACAAAATTTATATTGCCAGAATAAAGATTAGACGTGACATCAGACAACCCTGTCTCACTCCTTTGGCTATACTGAATCTTTCAGTAAAGTCACCATTAACCCTTACACTAGCTCTTTGGCTAGAATAAATTTCCGCTACCATCTTTTCAAAATTTGGCCCAAACTTCATCTTTTTATTTGATATAGAAAAAAATTATCAATTTAAATTATCAAAAGCTTTTTGTGCATCCAGAAAGAATCAGTGCTACTGGCTTCTCTGGATGTACTTCATAGTATTCCAATATATCCATTACTATCCTAATATTGTTTTTAATTTGTCTTTTAGGGAGGAAGCCATTTTGATCTGAGTGTATTATTTCATTCAAGACTTTTTTTCATTCTTTCTGCTATTATTATCATCAATATTTTATAATCAGCATCTAGCAGCGAAATTGGCTTATAATTCTAAACTTGAGAGTGGTCAGTACCTTCTTTCAGTATTAGTGTCCCCATGATTTTGGTAATTTTGCATTTAGTAATACTTCATTGTATACCTCTTACAACAATGGTTTCATGCATAGCCTTATAAAAATCCCCTGGAATCCCACCTGGGCCTGGGGTTTTTATTGTTTTTCTGTTTGTGGATTACTTTTTCCAATTCTGTCTGTGTTCTTTTCTTATCTAGCAATTCCTTGTTCTCTTCTGTAATTGGTGGCAAACTTTTATCTTTAAGGTATTTCTCTATCCTTTCCCTCTCTATTTGATCAATATACTATATATACTATATACTATATAGAGTTTCATAGTATTTTTGTAGAATATTTTTTTTCTTCCATTTGGTTTTGGGGGGGTTCCCATTTTCATCTTGTAGTTGTTGAATTAATCTTTTCCCCTTTTCTTCTTAAATTTATAAGCCAACCATCTTTTTGATTTATTTGTTTGTTCTAATTTTTTTTGCCTAACTATTTTTTTTGGCATATTCTTCCTGATTTAGTAAGTTTAATTTGTGTTTAATTAAATCTCTTTCTTTTTTTTTTATTTTATTGATTTGTGGTTTCTCGTGTAGAGTGTTCTTCTGTTCTTTTTAGTTCTTCCTGTAATTCATTTTGCTTTTTCCATTTCTTTTTATTTTTTCTGGCTATGTATGCTATTGTTGTCCTTCTTATATAGGCTTTTCTGGTGTCCCATAGATTCTGTAAGTTGGATCTTGGTTTTTATTTTCTCGAAGAACAAATTCCATTTCCTTTTTAATTAATTGTATATATTCTTTTTCTTTCAATATCTGGGTATTCTGTTTTTCTTTTTCTTTTGGCCTTTCCAAATTATCTGTAAGGGGTTATGGTCTGTCCAAGTGTTAATCATTATTTCTATAGCTTTCATATTATTTTCTAATTCTCTATTCATCCAAATCATATCTATTCTAGATCATGATTGATGTGGGTTTCAATAATAAGTATATTTGCTTTCTTTCCCCTTTAACTCCATCCAGCTGTCTCTCAAATTCAACTCATGGGCCAGATCAAAAATGTTTTGGGTAGTATTTTTCTCCTTTTCCTATTTTTTTAAGTACTTTTATAATTCTCCTTTATATCAACCACTGCATTAAAGTCTCCTAATAGGCAAATGTTTTCCTATCCTGATTCTATTATTTTTTCATATACTTTGCTATAGAATTCCTTTGGGTTTTCATTTGGGGCATAGATTGTTACTAATAATACTTTTTTGTTGAATTTTAATTTCTATCATTAATATTCTTCTGCTATCATCAGAGTTTGTTTTGCATTTATTTTTTCATTAATATATACCACTATCCCTTTTTTCCTGATCTGCCAGCAAGACAAATAGTTTCCCTAACTTTGTTTGTTCTAAGTAGTTTTTGTGTTGTTTTTTAATGTGTGTTTCTTGAAGACATATTATGTCTGCCTTTTGTTTCTGGAGATTAGTAAAGATTTGTTTCCTTTTTTATTGGGGAATTCAATCTATTAATGTTTATAAATATCAATTTGAACTTTTCTTCCATCTTATTGTCTGTATGATTGTCTCAGTCTTCTGTTTATTCTGTTTTTCCTCTGTGCTCTCGTCCTGATCCCCTCTCCTTCACCCTCTTCTGTTTCTTCTTTATTTATTTCTTCTTGTTCTGACCCTTTTTCTTCCAAATGCTGTTCCTCTTGGCTTCTGCTTTCTAACTCTTCTTTACTACCAATTTCTTCTTCTACTATCATCAGTTATCATAGAAATCCTGAGCCTTCCTTAGACTATCTATTTTTAATTTCTTCTCTTGCTAAGTTATAAGCATCCCTTCTGGGATAAGCCACCTAAATGTTATGTTATGTTTTATCAATTGCAATGTTAAAAAGTGGTAGTCTCTCCTTTGGAACAAAGGTTTTAAAGAGGTTTGAGTGTTGAGCTCAAAAGCAGCTTAGAAAGAAGGTGAGTACCTCTAAATGTTAATTTTATAGCCCAGAAAAGCATGGGAAATGTGTGAATGCCTGTGTGTGTTTGAATGCTGGGATCCTTCTCCCAATCAAAGCTGGATCTTGCTTCCTCTGTGTATTCTACCAAGAGAGCCTGGAAAGTATAGGTGAGGCCAGAGCACAGGACCTTATGTTAGGGAAAGGAGAGAGTGTGTGAAAGTGGAATGGAAAAGTGAATGAGAGAGTTGAACTGGAGCAACTAGTTGGGAACTCACTGAGCAAAGCCCTAAAAAAGGGAGGGTCCTTACCTCTGGAAAGCAAGCAGAGGTCCCCAGGAATTTAGTGAGTCTGAAAACAGAGGCGGGAAAAAGAAAATGGCCAGGGAAAGATGCCCATACTCACTGCATGGAGCAGAGGAATCCTCTCAGACCTCTTTTTGGTCTGCAAACTGAGAGCAGAATTCCCTCAGAGAGAATTCTGAATATAAAGGCAGATAGAATAACTCTACAAATTCTTCCATATAAAGTTTCTTTTATTGGATTATATTAGGTATATTTAAGGTAACTCATAGTTATGTCAAGATGCATCTAATGTCCATTTTTTTGCGTAGTTGAAATCGTACTGTAAATGATAGTAATCTTCCTATCCCATATTTCTGAACATAACTGTTTGCAGTTCCGCAAGGATGTTGGAAAATTCCTCTAGTCTTCGGGTTTCATGGATGGTGATACACGGGAAACTGTTAAGTTGTTCCAGGAGCTGTTAAGTCATTCCATCAATGTGTCCTCACTATATTTCTGGTCCAAAGCATCCCATGCTTGTTTTAGAGAGGTGCCTGTGTCATTAAGTATGCCTGTGTAAATGTGTTTCACCATATAACTAGACTGTGGTCCTAGCCATGCCAACAGAAATTTAAGTTCTTCACTGGGAAGCAGCTGTTCACATTGAATGGTACTTGTGAAAATGTTCTTCCACAGTAGGTATTCTCTGCCTAGCTTGTCATTGAATTTGTACACACCACTAGCTGCTAAGTCTAACCTTCCACACCTTAGTGTTGATTCTCTGTTACTTCTTTGTGAGGGCAGGTCATCTCTTCATATGAGGTCCTCGTAGGCGTAGCATTCTGGCTCGAGGGCATGTGTTGTGGACGGTACGTGGTTCACCTCAGAGTACTTTATGAGGAGGTCATTATCCGTCCCCACATATGTAGGTAGTACGTCTTGAGGTCGGGGTAGGTTCCACGCTGTGCATTAGAATTGTCTTGCGGTTGTGGTGAGAATTCTTTTGTCTGTGGATTGAATATGGCAATTGTGGTTGGTTGCATGTCAACTTGTTAAGAAGTCATTGTGATCACTGGTGGGTTAAGTTGCTTGCTCATCAGGCCATAAGACGGAGTAGGGTTGCTGATTCTGGGAAGAGAATTTCAGACTTCAGGTGGTATAACATCAGTTGGGGAAGATTTGCTGTTGGTGGGAAGTGAATCTCGTATTTTAGGTCTTACAACATCCGTTGCGTGACTGACATTTAGAGTCTGTGGTTGAGATTCTTTCCTGTACTCCCCTGGTTGTGGGAGAATTCTAAGTAACTGAGGCAGTTCCACCTGCTCGTTTCGTAGTGAGTGCTGCTCATCCATGTAGGCCTTGACCTGTGTATCTGGGCTCTCTTCTCCCAACTCTTTGAGGTCGAAGTTGAAGGGGGCATTGTCTGCCATCTTCCGCCATGCTACGGCCCATGCCGTCTCTGTTGCTGAGTCTCTTCGGCCCAACTCCAATTTGGCCTGTGAGTCTCTTCGGCCCAACTCCAATTTGGCCTCTGAGTCTCTTCGGCCCAACTCCAATTTGGCCTGTGCTGTGGCCATTTCTGCCTGTTGAGCAGCTATTTCTGCCTTCTGCCGTGTCACCTCCTCTGTTGCGCGTAGATCTGTGTCTGCTACTGCAGTTTCTACTTCAGCTTCTGCAGCTCAATCAGCATAACTTGCTGCTTTGGAGGCCTTAGATGCGCCGCTGTGATAGGAGGATGGTGAGACCCAGCAGCAGAGAATTGGCGTAAGACACTGGAACCTCCTGTGATCTAGCTAGTTTGGGATGGAGGGAGGAGGCTTTCTTGGAATGATGGGAGGAGGCCACATGTGATTAAGGAGCTATGTGGGAGATGGTCTGCTCCCTTGACACTTCTTCCAGCCATAACACATTGTGGAGCACTGCATGGAGGGCTTTTTTGCTTTCCTCAATGCAGTCTTTGCGTTCTTTGTGAAACTCCTTGAAGGATTGGACGTATGCTTGGAGTTTTGGGTCTTGATTGGATGGACTTGAGTTTATCTTTGCTGTTTCTCCACCATGCGAGAAGGGCATCTAGATCATCTAGCAATGTGTGGATTTTCTTGTGTGTTTTGGGGCATCACAGATCTCCTCTAGCTCCAACCATGAGTCTGCATAGTGGCGATATTGCCTCTCCCAATCTTCCCTCAAGTGTGCTTCCATGGGTTTGGTAAGCTTCTTATTCTTTCTGAGGTCGTAGGCTTCATGAGGTCCAGCTGTCTCTAGGTTTTGGGAACCAGACTCCACATTTACATCAAGGGTGGGTGGAGGGTTCGAGTCCTCTGGTACATCAGAGACATCTGTCATAGCAGAAGAAATTGCCATACTTCAAATTGGGCAAAGGGTGAATTTTGGAAAATTAAGTGGTTTTCCAGTTATTCCCTTTATTTTGCTAGGGGCGTTGTGTGCAGATAGCAGAAAGTAGGAGTTTCTGCTAAATTTAGTACTTGAGCATGTAGGTGGTGCTGTAGGGTCTGGGTGGTGCTAGCAAGTACATAATATGGCTGCTTCTAGGGTGCATTGATGCTTTCTATGCAATTTGGTCCTATAGGCCTGTTGGTGGTACTGGCTAGGTCTGGAAGACACTGTTGCTAAGCACAAGTTAGACTGCAGGTAGTACTGGAACCTTGAATTAAGTTGCTAAATGTTGCCACAATAGTTACAAAAAAACCCCAGAATTTTCATAGGTTAAACACTGGTTAAATTTGGGAAAGTTCCTCTAATTCTTGTGAAAATTTGTAAAAAATTCTTTGAATTCTCTGGGAAATTTCTTCTTGACCACCAGATGGTGCTGTGGACTGCTTTGCCTTAGTGTTTGGGGGGTGAGCCCCAAAGGAATTTATTGCTTACTCGCTGGAAGAGAAATTCATCAAACAAATACAGCACTCCAAAGGTTGCATGCAGTGTGGCCTTGTTATACTTTTAAATTTTCTAGTGTAGATAAAAGATGGATAAACTCTAGGCTTTCAAGCAAAAATAAATTGCTCCTTTATTCATATAGCTGCTTGAATTAGCCTTATGTCTTGGGAGGGGGGATGTGCTCCTTTGCTTTGAAGATGGTCCTTCAGTAATGATTTATGATCCACAATAAACCAGCCAGAGGCCGCTTTTATTGCCTCTTCGATGCAGCCAAGAGCTTAAGAAATGTGAAGCTTTTCAGTTTGAATGAGTAGAACAAATTTAGCTTTCCCTTTAGAACACAAGAAGAGATTACTTTTGACTCTTCATCTGCATTTGAAAAGAGTTTGTAGGTAGTAACTGGGGGAAGACATGGGTCCATGGGTCATACCTGGCTCCTCTCTTTGTTTGCAAATTAGTTCTTTCTGAGTTAGGAGCTGTAATTTGAGACACAACACTTCTTTTGCTGAAGAGAAAAGGGGGGGGGGATTTTCCCTTCCTGCATCTATGATGAGAGGTTTGAGGTAGAAGTACAAAGGAATAGCATGTACATTTACTCTTGGCTTCAAAATATCTTTGTCTATCACAAAATTCAAATTACTTTTAACCTTCACAGGGATTCCAAATTAATTGACTTTTTACTGATGGGCTTCAGGACTTCAAGCTTGTACTATCAGTTACTATTCTGTCTTTTGGTTCATTTGCTGAATATAAAGACAGATAGAATAACTCTACAAATTCTTTCATACAAAGTTTCTTTTATTGGATTATATTAGGTATTCTTAACGTAACTCAGAGTTATGTCGAGATGCATCTAATATCCAATTCTTTGCATTATTGAAATCGTAATGCAAATGATAGTAATCTTTCTATCCCATATTTCATCCCATAGTCGTAGAATCAGGGGTAGAGCTGCTACCATGAGGTTCAGGCAAGAGTGAAGAAACCTCCCCCAACCCACCAAGGGTCAATTCAGTGATCAATCAGGGTTACAGATGTGACCACATGACATATATTACATTTCCCAGGATACTTTAACTACATTTACCATGATGCATTCTCTTAAGGGGACAGCTCTCAATTCCTAACTAACTATCCCAAATCCCATTAACTCTAAATTGTCTGGACAGCACATGGGGTATGCTTACTTGTAGAGAGAAGCAGAGTCGTTCTAGACCCTTTTTGGTCTAAAAACTGAGATGGGGTGAGGGTTTCACTAGGAAGACCAAGGTTTGCCAGGACCCTGCAGAGCCAAATTGAATCCATACATCATAGGGGAAACATGAGATGCTCAAGCTCGAGGGTCAGGGTAGGGCTCCAGGAGAAGACTTGCTTGATGTCTGTGACTAAAAGAGGCAATTGCCTGTCAAGATGGACATGAAAAAAAGAAAAAGAAAAAATGTTGTGTAAATGGACTTTGCTCAGGGATGAAGCTGGAAAACCAATTTGGCTAAATAAAGATACTTAAAAGAAAAGAGAAATATGTAAATAGGAACGTTGGAGGGGGATTGTTTGGGTTGGGTTTTTTTGTTTGTTTGTTTCTCACTCTTCCTCTCTGTCTTCTATGCAACCATGTGGTATGTATATTAAGATTGTGCCTTCCCTAATTTAACTGAGATTTATGGTGGGAATGACCAGTGTGTGTATAAACCTGAGAGTTCTGTTTTCCTTTTCTGTTTTGTTTTTCTTGTCTTTGTGTGTATATGTGTGTGTAAGTCTTTGTGTATCCTTGAGGTAATTGCAACTGTTAAATGTCTCTGATCCCTTTGGATATGAATTTTAAATTTTTAGAAAAGAATTGGGAGCACTGAAAGGAAAGAAAAAGCTTTCATTCTGTTTTGTCTGGCCAGCAGAACAGAGTGAAGAAAACTGAGTTCATTTTGCTTTCTTCTCTGTGATTTAAGAAAAGCCCAAGGTTATGAGACAATGTTTTAAGTTAATTTACAAGAAAAGTTTCATCCTTTCATTTACTGTGTGTTTAAATGGTTTCTTCTGTCCATCCTTTTTCTGAAGTGTGTGAATCCAGTTTTTCCCTCATCTGTGATGTTCCCATTTTGTTGCAACTGATCTGTTTAATAACTGCATTACTGATTTTTTTTCCTTTTCCTTCCTCCAAGTCTGCCTGCAAGCTATCTACTCACCCCCATTCTATCTCTCCATTTCTTATTCTCAAACAATGCTTTTCCTGGGAAAATTACCCACAAAGGGGGGGGAGGGAGTCTTGTTCTCATGTCTTTCAGCCTTGCACAGATAACTCTGCAACCTATGAAAGCAGATAATACTGACCCAGATGCTGCCTCCAGAGAACTTCCATCCGTTTGAGCCAGAAATTGGATTTGGATGACTTTCCACTAGAAAGTCATCACAAGAGTAGAGCAAACCTTCCCAAGCCTGACTGGCCAACAAGCCAAGCCTAATGCCACTGAGTGGACATGAAAGAAAGGACCCTGAAATGGACAAGTAAAAGACTAAAAGACTCTTTTCAATCCCGAGAAGACAACTAGAAAGGTGGAAATTCATTGGAAAGTTTTCTTTCTTGTCTTATTTATATTGTATTCAGTTAAACGGACTCCGGAGGATTGTATTTGGGAGTGGTTGCCATAGCAAGTTCTGAACACCTTGGACTTCTGTCTGGTTGGAGGGAAATTTGTCCAGATGTCTGTATTGCCTGTATTTTAGATGTAACTGCATACACAAGCACACACAAAGAGACACACCATTCAGAATTAGACTAAGGTTATCCCCTTCACCTACCTCCACACAAAGCTCCTCCTAGGTTGATTTTTGCTCTGTGGCATTAAGGCCCGAGCAGTCATACCTCCCTGCTAATCCCGTGGGGGAGGGGGCATCCTCCTCAGGCAATTCCCTCTCTTGAAGAGATAGCAGAAAAGAGATCCTCAAACCCCCAAGCCCTGACTGTGACTCACAAATTATGCTGCCCAGTTGCCCAGTAAAGCAGGATATGTTGCACTGGTGATCTCATGAGTAAGAGTCCCAGGGCTCATTGTGTGTAATTTTAAAAATACTAAACAGCCAGGATTGCACAATGGCTAACCTCAATTTGGCCTCACAAAAGTAAGAACTAGGGTGGGTTCAAGAAACAATCCTTGAAATGGGTGACCTGTAGTTATTTAAAAGAAGCCATGGCTGTGAAGAATTTTGGGGCTTCTGCTTGCTTGAAACTTGACTGGAAACTCACAGAAAGTGATATCTGACATCTCAAGTCCCCTAATCATCCTGGTTGATCTTCTCTGCACTCTTTCTAGAATCTCAATATCTTTTTATAGTGTGGTGACCAAAACTGCATGCAGTACTCTAGGTGTGGTCTTACTGAGGCTTTCTAGAGTGGTATTAGTACTTCCCTTGATCTTGATTGTATCCCTCTGTTAATGTAATTTAGGATTGCATTGGCTTTTTTGTTTGCCGCTGCACACTGTTGACTCATATATAACTAGTTGTCCATTAAGACTCTAAGATCCCTCTCATAGTTATTGATAGTAAGCCTGGTTTCACCCAGTCTATATATGTTCTTTTGGTTTTTCTTGCCTAAGTGTAAGATTTTTTCTCTACACTGAATTTCATTTTGTTAGATAAGGTCCAGTGTTCAAGTCTGTCAAGATCCATCTGGCTCTTGAGCCTATCATCTAGGGCAGGGGTCACCAACCTTTTGGACCTCAGGGACCACCAAACTCATAATTTTAAATTCCAAGAACCACTAACCAATTCTGTGGGTGTGTCCTAATTTGTGGGTGTGGGTTGGTGGTCATGTGACTGCTGGGCATGGCTTGTATAAAAATATTATAAATATTTATATAAATATTGAATTTTTTATAAAAAAGGAGCAATTTTACTCAAAATCAGGCAAAGTAGGCAGGCAGATTGAGTTTATTTATTTATTTATTAGTTTTATATACCGCCCCTCTCCCCACAGGGACTCGGGGCAGTGTACAGCCAAAGTTAAAACACAGTGCAAATACAATATTTAAAAACAATTAAAAAAATTAAATAAGGTGGCTAAAAAGGTAAAAACTCAATCGAGAATATAAAAACTAAAACCAATTAAAACCAATTTAAAACCCTATAAAAACCCTAGGCCAGACTGGTTTGATGAAATAGGTATGTTTTCAACACGCGCCGGAAAATCAAAAAGTCAGGGATGGTCCTCATCTCCGGGGGCAATTTGTTCCAGAGGGAGGGTGCCCCCAAGGAGAAGGCCCGCACCCTCAGGGTCACCAGCCGGTGGCACCCCGAGGAGGCCCATCCTATGGGAGCACACTGGGCGACGGGAGATGACGGCAGTAGGCGGTCCCGTAAGTACCCAGGTCCCAAGCCATGGAGCGCTTTAAAGATGATCACTAACACCTTGAAATGCACCCAGAAGGCCACCGGGAGCCAATGCAGCTTGTGCAAGAGTGGCGTAACATGGGAGCTCTGAGAAGCCCCCAAAACCACCCCTGCGGCTGCATTTTGCACCAACTGGAGCCTCCGGGTGGTCTTCAAAGGGAGCCCCAAGTAGAGAGCATTGGCATAGTCTAGGCGGGAGATAACGACGGCGAATGTGACCGTGCGAAGTGCACCCCGATCCAGAAAGGGCCGCAACTGGTAGATCCTACGGACCTGACAAAAAGCCCCCCTGGCAACAGCTGCTATATGGTCTTCTAATGACAGCTGTACGTCCAGGAGGACACCCAGATTGCGCACCCTCTCTGTGAGGGCAAGAATTTCCCCTCCCACAGCCAGTGATGGAACTAACTGGATGTATCGGGGTGCCAGAAAGCACAGCCACTCGGTCTTGGCTGGGTTAAGCTGAAGCCATTTTCACCCCATCCAACCCCGCACAGCCTCCAGGCACCGAGTCATCACTTCCACGGCTTTGTTGGCGTGGCCTGGGGTAGAAATGTACAGCTGAGTATCATCAGTGTACTGATCAAACTCCAACCCAAAACCACGGATGATCTCACCCAGCGGCTTCATATAAATGTTGAACAGTAGGGGTGAGAGCTCCGACCCCTAAGGAACCCCACAAATCAGAGGCCTCGGGGTCGATCTCTGCCCCCCTGCCAACACAAATTGTGAACGGTCAGAGAGGAAGGAGGAGAACCACTATAAAACAGTGCTTCTCACCCCCAACTCTCCCAACCGCTACAATAAGATACTGTGCTCGACAGTATCAAAAGCCACCGAGAGATCTAACAGGACCAGGACAGAGGAGTAACCTCTGTTACAGGCCCTCCAGAGATCATCCACCAACCTGACCAAAGTCGTCTCTGTGCTGTACCCGGGCCTGAAGCCTGATTGGCGGGGATCTATATAGACAGCTTCATCCAGGTGCTAGGGAAGCTGTCGTGCCACCACACTCTCAACAGCCTTCACCACAAAGTGAAGGTTGGAGACCGGACGATAGTTAGATAACAGAGTTGGGTCCAGGGTCGGTATATGTGGTAGCATTTAGCCCACCCAGCATCCTGTCCACGTCCTTGTGGACACAGGATCAAATTCCCCCCAAATGACCTCCCGAACTCTGCCCCCAATCCCCCGTCCAGAGTTGCCCAGTCAGAGTCCAACCCATCCCAGATCTGAGTGATTTTGTTCATCAGAAATTTCGAAAAATCCTCAGACTGCCCCTCTAAAAGGGAGCAGGTCACCCTAAAGAGGGCGGCTGGGCGATTTTCTGTGGACGCGATAAGGGCAGAAAAGTGAGAACGCTTTGCCGTCTTCATTGCCACTAAATAGGTCCTAATATAGGACCGCAAAATGTTCAATCAGATCCGGAGCAGGTGGCCCTCCAGCCACTCTCTACACATCTTTTCCGATGCTTCATCTCCCCCAGCTCTTCAGAAAACCATGGAGCTGAGTGGGATCGGCATCGGGTCAGAGGCCACAAGGGCACAACCCGGTCAAGGGCCCCAGCCACCGCCCTATAAGTAAAACATAGTTATGAATACATGGATACATATAAGAGAAATAAAATATAAAAGAAACAATAGGACAGGGACGGTAGGCATGTTGGTGCGCTTATGCACGCCCCCTACAGACCTCTTAGGAAAGGAGTGAGGTCAATAGTAGAAAGTCTAAGGTTAAAGTTTTTGGGGTTTGGGGAAGAAACCACAGAGTCAGGTAAAGTATTCCAGACATTGACCACTCTGTTGCTGAAGTCGTATTTCCTGCAATCAAGTTTGGTGCGATTAACCTTGAGTTTGTATCTATTGTTTGCTCTTGTGTTGTTATGGTTGAAACTGAAGTATTCATTGACAGGTAGGACATTGCAATGTATGATTTTATATACTATACTTAGATCAGACTGAAGGCGGCGTAGTTCTAGGTTTTCAAGGTCTAGAATTTCGAGTCTGGTGGCATATGGTATTCTGCAACGAGTAGAGGAGTGAAGAACTCTTCTTATAAAATATTTCTGGACTTTCTCAACTGTGTTAATATCAGATACATAATGTGGGTTCCAGACTGATGAGCTGTATTCGAGTATTGGTCTAGCAAATGTTTTGTATGCTCTAGTTATTAGCATAATATTACCAGAAAAAAGGTTACATAAGATTAGGTTAACAACTCTTAGTGCCTTTTTGGCTATGTAGTTACAGTGGGCTCTAGCACTTAGGTCATTTGAGATGAGTACTCCAAGATCCTTTACAGAGTTTGGGTCATCAATAAGGTCTTGACTATTCAGCCTGTATTTTATTTTCTGATTTTTTTTGCCAATATGTAGGACAGAGCATTTATTTATTGAGATCTGAAGTTGCCATTTGTTTGACCATTCTGATATGTAGTCAAGGTCTTTTTGAAGGGTAGCAGTATTTTCTGTGGTGTTGAATAGCTTTACATCATCAGCGAAGAGTACACAGTTGCTCTTGATATGATCTCATTTATGTAGAGTATGAGAAGAGTTGGTCCTAGAACACTGCCTTGGGGGACACTACTGTTGACAGGTATAGAATTTGATAGGACTCTCCCAATTTTGACCATTTGTTGTCTGTTTGACAGGAATGCTTCTATCCAGTTATGCAGGTGTCCAGAGATACCATAAGATTTTAGTTTTAGGAGTAGTTTGTCGTGTACCACTGAATCAAAAGCTTTACAGAAGTCTATGTAGATTGTGTCTATTGCTTTGCCCTGATTGAGTTGTGTAGTCCATATGTTTTTGCAATGTAAGAGTTGCAGATTACATGATATTTTTTTCCTAAAACCAAATTGTTTATTAGAGAGTAGGTTGTTTGTCTCTAAGTGGAGAATAATGGATTGGTTAATAATTTATAATGTATAATATATTTAATATATAATATAAAATATAATATATATATTATATATTTATATATATAATATATATATGATGGATTGGTTAATAATTGATTCCATGACTTTACAGGTGACGCAGCATAAAGAGATTGGTCTGTAATTTTCAACTAGGCTGGGGTCTCCCTTTTTGAAGATGGGGATGATTGTGGCTTGTGACCATAGTTTTGGCAAGGAGCTGGTCCTGAAAGATTCTTCAAAGATTATGCTTAGAGGTTCTGCTATGGCAGTGGATAGCTTTTTTAAGAAGTAGGCACATATTCCATCCAGTCCAATAGATAGAGATGGTTTTAGATTTCGTAGTGCTTTTTCAATATTGTCTTCGGTAAAATCGATATGTATTAGATCATTTTAATACTTGCTTTACATTTTAATTAGAGCCATATTATATTTCAGTTTTTAAATTTTAATATTATTATGTTGTCTCGTGTATTGTACCTTGTATATGTGTTTTTATTGGCTGTTCACCGCCCCGAGTCCCTCCGGGGAGAGGGGGGCGGTATATAAATCAAATAAATAAATAAATAAAATAAATTGTAGATGTCTGTGGTTCGACTAGGAAATACTGGGCATGATCCATTGCTGTTTACAAATACTGAGCCAAAAAATGTGTTAAAGAGGTTGGCTTTAATAGTGTCATCATTGCAGTCTTTACCATTAGGTCCATTCAGGGGTGGGATGGACCTTGAATCTTTTAGTTTGTTGTTTATAAAATTGTAGAAAGCATGGGTGCAATTGGTGCATAGAAGGTTTTCTTCTTGTTTAATATGATAATTGGTGCATTCAGTTTTTATCTGGTAGCATAAATTTTTGTATCTGCTTTTGAAGTTGGCAACATGACTAGATTTGTTTTTCCGCCAAAGTGATTTCTTTTTGGATTGAAGCTTCCTTATTGTTTTTGTTTTTTTGTTTTTGGGAGTTGTTAATATAGTTTGATGACTTTTTTGACTTCAAGTAAAAATATGTTGTAATGGTCTTCTACAATATTGCATCCAGAGAATAGAAATTGCCAATCAAGGGATGAGAGAACATTGTTTATAAGAACATAGTTGCCTTTTTTGAAGTTATAATTGGGGATTCTGTTGTTGTGATGATTTTTGTGTGGACGTATGTTGAGACAAAAGTCAATCAGGTTGTGGTCACTGTTGGAAAAGGTTTCTTTAATTTGTATTCCGTAAATTGAGTTCAAACTATTGCAGAAGATGAGATCGAGGCAGTTGTTAAATCTAGTGTTACTAGATTTGTACTTGTTGACTATTAGTTGTTCTAGTCCCAGATTTGTTACTGCATTGTAGAAGATTGCATGTGTGGGTTCAGTTGTACATTCATTAAAGGTCCAGTTAATATGAGGTAGATTGAAGTCACCAAGAAAGATGAAAGCATGTGGGCAGGATGCTGCCCATGTTAGTAGCGTATTTAGCTCGTTTGCATGTTCGATGTCATAATTGGGCTCGGTAACTTAGTAAGAACCAAAATGTGACATTTAAGGACAGGTCACAGACGATGGTCTCAGGAATAGTAAGCTCCTGGATAACTTGGATGCTTTTTAGATGTAGGGACTTTTTATAGAAGATAGCAACACCACCTCCTCTACGGATTTCACAATCTGATTGGTAAACATGATAGTTTCTTACTGTAGTAATGGAGTCAGGGAGAGATGCGTTGAGCCATGTTTCACAGACAAATATAATGTCGAATTTAGCCGTATTTAGTAAGAGGAGAAATTCAGGTATTTTATTTACAAGGCTTCTTGCATTGAGTAGCTTGCATTTAAGGCCAGTTGTAGTTGGGATACAGGTAGTTAGGGGCATGAATGCCTAGTTTTGAGTGATGTTGGATTGGATGGGGTAGAGTTGGATGCGGAGTTGTGGGTTGTGTGACTTTCTTTTGATGCAATCAGCTCTGTAATCAATGTATAGGTCCTTTTCTCCATTGTCTAGACGGCTTTTGAGTTCAGCGCAGAATTCACAGGAGCGGATTCTTTGCAGTATGGATAAGTCTGGTCTTGAGCGAAGTTTTTTGTGGTTGGGATTGTTTTTTGCAATGGTATTTATTGTATGAATGAATATGCGTTTGCTGGACTCATTTTTGCATACAACTCTACAAAATCTTGGGGCCACAGAGCCGTCATTGTATTTGAACTCAGGGCTATCTCTGGTTATTTCAATGATATTTTCAGGAGAGATGTTTGTTGTATTTGCGTTGCTTATGATATCACGAATTTTGGTAATGTCATCAGATTGATTGGTGTCTTCGAAACCAAATAAGATGGCATTTGGACGTTTCTGTTCACATTCCATGGTGTCTCTGATGAGTAAGGATATATTATTATTAATTGTCTTGAATTGCCTGCCTTCTCCTTTTTTGAAATTAAAAATTCTTCATAAACTTCACTGAGCAGTTCATTTTGCTGCTTCTGGTTTTAATTTAGTAGTATTTCTGTTCCTAAATTCAAGTCCTTTAAAATCTTCTTTATCTTTAGTACTGGCAAACTTTTCATATCAACTTCATTTTCAGAGTTTTCAGTCGTGGTTTTATCTAAAGTTTGTTGCAACTTAATTTTGTTACAATTGTGGGTTTTCTTTTGGAGCATGATGTTTCTAATGTTTTGGATCTTTCAGAAGAGCTAGTACTCTCTCTCTCTTCCTTGTTGTTTTCCACTGGGGCTGGAATATTTCCAGGCATTCTGTCACTATATTTTTGTTCATAGATAATCTTGAGGAGAATTTGTGTCCTATAGAGTACCAGAGCAACCAAGATGTACCAGGGCAACTGTTAAAATACTGAAGTTTGAAGATGATACAACAGTGATTGGTCTCATTCAAGAAAAACAATGAATCTGCATACAGACAGGAGATTATACAATTTGTCTCGTGGTGTAACCGGAACAATCTGGAACTGAATACACTCAAAACCATAGAAATGGTGGTAGACTTTAGAAAAAACCCTCCCATACTATCACCTCTTATAATACTAGACCACACAGTATCAACAGTAGAGACCTTCAAATTTCTAGGTTCTATCATATCACAAGACCTAAAATGGACACCTAGCACCAAAAATGTCATCAAAAAAGCACAACAAAGAATGTTCTTTCTGTGCCAACTCAGAAAGCTCAAACTGCCCAAGGAGCTGCTGATATACTCTACAGAGGAATTATTGAGTCTATTATCTGCACCTCTATAACTGTCTGGTTTAGTTCTGCAACCCAACAGGACAGACACAGACTTCAGAGGATAATTAGGAATGCAAAAAAAAAAAAACAATTACTGCCAACCTGCCTTCAGTTGAGAACATGTATACCGCATTAGTCAAAAAGAGGGCTGTGAAAATATTTACAGACCCCTCACATCCTGGACATAAACTGTTTCAACTTCTACCCTCAAAATGACACTGTTGAGCACTGCACACCAGAACAACTAAACACAAGGACAGTTTTTTCCCAAATGCCATCACTCTGCTAAAGAAATAATTCCTTTAACACTGTCCAACTATTTACAAAGTCTGCATTACTATTACTATCAATCTTCTCATCACTTCTATCACCCATCCACTCCCACTTGTGACTGAATGACTGTAACTTTGTTGCTTGTATCCTTACGATTTATATTGACAGTTTCCTAGTATGATTTGATTGCTTATTGTACCCTATGACTATTATTAAGTGTTGTACCTTATGATTCTTGACTCTTGATGAATGTATCTTTTATTTTATGTACACTGAGGGCACTTGCACCAAGACAAATTCCTTGTGTGTCCAATCACACTTGGCCAATAAAGAATTCTATTCTATTACAAGATGATTAGGGACTGGATGCTAAAACATATGATGAATGGTTGCAAGTACTCGGTATGGCCAGTCTAATAAAGGAAGGACCAGGAGAGACATGATAGCAGTTTTCCAGTATTTGAGAGGCTGCCACAAAGAGAAGGTTATTAAAGTTATTAGATTAAGAAAGAAAGTATAAGGAAGGAAAAGGGAGCAGAAAGTTTAATAAGGAAGATAGAAAAAATGAAGAAAAAGAAATTGGGATAAGGAGGAAAATGCCAGCAAAATAGCAGCACAGCAAATGAATGGCTGCACGCTGAGTTGGAGGCAGCCACAACAGAACAATAGACTCAGCCCAGGAACCCAACTAAGCAGCTCAATGCTGGAAAAGAGGCAACTGAGAGCAGTGAACTGGTAGCTGATCAGTGCACAAGAAGGGAGGCTGAATGAGCAGCAAACCGGTGAGTCACAATAGTAATTGTGAGTTACAATAGTAATTGCTGAGTTACAATAGTAATTGCTGAGTTACAATAGTAATTGCTTAGAACCATACTCCAATCTAGGCAACCCAGCTCGAGGGGTAGCCAGGCATCACAGGCCCCAGGGCCTAGCAAACTTGAGGCAGTCAACTACTGCAAGCCTTCCCCCTGCATCCTTCCAACCCAGCAGTCTTCCCCAGTGACCTGCCCCAGATGGAGGATTTGCAGAAGAACTTAATCAGCTTCCCCATCTCAGAGAGATCAGCCCCCCCACAGAAGTTCCTGCTAACCTGGCAATCCTTCCCAATGGCTTCTGGCAGAGGACAAAGGACCTGGAGGAGCCCATCCAGCAAAGGGAACAGGTAGCTGTGAGAAATTGGTGGGTGGCAGAATTGGAGGAGGGGAGAATCCATGGAGAAGAAACACAGCAGCAGCAGCAGCATTGGAGGGCCAATCATAGCAGCAGAGTCTAATAGCACAGCAACAGAAGTACATGGAATTGGAGAGACCTGATCCTAAAGCTGAGTGGCAGGCTGAGCAAAGCAGACCTGATGGCCAGCCGGATGACAGTAGAGTCAAGGTCAGGCCATCCTCTAGATGTTGTTGCTTCTATTCTATGTATTAGGCTTTGTGTGTATTGAAATAACTTTCTTTAGTATGCTGCAGCTGTATTGCTGTAGTACTTCTCTTTCTCCAGTAGATGGTTCACTTAACCCAAATCCAATATAACAGCTGATTTTTTTTATTAAATCCAGGGGATTTAAAAATACAAATAAATCTGACAAATTATCCCAGAGATCATTTTTCAAATTATTTGAGCTTTTTCCAAGCTTTTGGTATTTTTGGTATGTCTTAGGTTTCTTTTGCCTCTTTGTTCTCACTTTTCTTTTTCTCCGTGTGTCAATCTGCTGCTATTTTAAGCTTTGGAGTTCTCTTTTAATATTCTTGTTGTTACTTCCAACCTTTAGAATAAAAGTTGGTAATTATGTCACCCAGTTTAAATGCTCTGTCCATACACCGCTCCAGCACAAAAAATGGCTGTCGTCCCTGCTGTTGTTCAGGAAGAGCTTGTTTTGGACCTAACGAGGAAATTGCTGTTTCCTCATGGTCAAAGAAATGCCTCTCCTTCCTTCACTGCCCCTCCAAGGCAGCTATGACCATCAAGGATCTCCCAACAACAGTTACCAGCTGGATTTCATGGGGCTCAATAGACCCCACTATTTTACAGCTATTCACACTGTGACATCAACTGGAAGTTCTTGCTGTCTTCACTTGTGTCATTCGCTGCTCTGGCCTCTTGTTTTCTCTTTCAGCTGCCATCTCTTTTCTTTGGTGCTTGGATCTTTTTAGCCTTGTGTCAACTCATAAAACATTTTTACGCCTGTTTTAGAGTTGCCATGAACAGAAAGGGAGGGGGGAGAAATTTGAAAGAGCAGTGCAGCAGTTTGGAAGTGAAAGTGCATTCCATTCTTATCTTGCAAAGATTATAACTAAGCTACTGGAATTTCTGCCATGCAAATCTCTAATTGGAAAACGTGATTGATGACTCTCGGCTATGAACATGTTTTTTTTGGAGAATATGAATTATGATACACTCAGGGGGGGTGGGGGGAAAACCAGGGTCAAGGGTGACAATGAATTAGATGTCTCAGAATTGGCTTCATACAGGTCAGGCTGACATGTTTGCTCCTAATAAATCCTTTGAAGTTTTTGAAGCTTGGTTCAAGGCTCATGATTTAATTAGGGCAACTGCCAGAATCCTGATACCTCATCTCTGCTCTGGTCAACTCTCTCCATCTCAGATGAGATAAAGAAAGCCAAAAAAAGAGAAAAAGATAGAATTAAAAAATAAATAATAAAAATTTAATTAAAAATAAAATTAATATAATAACAAATAATAATAAATAAATAAAAAGAGAAAGAAAGAAATGAGAGAAAGATCTTAGAAAGGTGGCAAAGTGATTCTTGTTCTGAAATTGAGAAGTTTTCTCCTGAAAAAGAAAGGCACAGTGCTTTTGGTGTTACCAGTAAAAACCAGCAAACCACCTCCCCCCCCCCAAAAAAAACACTTGAAGGAAAAATAAGAAGGAACTTAAGAGATAGAATTTCTAAGAAACTCCAAGATAATGTTTCATATGCTGAGAAAACTCCCCAAATGAAGAGGTCTGTTACTATTTGGAAGACAATTTAAATAAAAAGGGAGAGAAGACTAAAAGAAAAGTTCTAAAAAGAGGAATTAAAAAAAATACCAAGATTTATTTATTTATATTTATTTATTTATATTCAAATTGTATACCGCCCATTCTCCCAAAGGACTCGGGGCGGTGCACAGCCAAATAAAAACATCTAAATACAAATACAGTAATTTATTATTTATTTATTTATTTCTTCATGCTTCTATACCGCTCCCTCTCCCAAAAAGGGACTCGGGGCGGTGCACATTCAACAACGAAAACAGTACAGGTAACGGAGATGAAATAAATAAAAATCTAAAATGGTTAAGAACAACACCCAACAGAAAGATTATCTAAAATTTAATTTAACCCGAATGATTCAATTGGCTAGACTGGCCTGCTTGAACAACAAGGTCTTAACTGCGCGCCGGAAGGTGAGGATATCCGACATGGCTCGTGTCTCCGAGGGGAGACAATTCCAGAGGGATGGGGCTCCCACAGAGAAAGCACGTAGTCTCAGGGCTGCCAGTCGGCAGTGATTTAGTGGTGGGACCCCGAGCATGGCGACTCTGTGGGAGCGTACTGGGTGGCGGGAGGTTGTTGGTGGCAGAAGGCGGTCCCGTAAGTATCCAGGTCCCGAGCCATGGAGCACTTTGAATACTATTAGTACCACCTTGAATCGAATCCGGAAGGCCCCAGGAAGCCAGTGCAGCCGGCGGAGAAGAGGTGTTATGTGGGCATCCCGAGGGGCGCCGATGATCATCCGCGCGGCGGCATTCTGAACTAACTGTAGCCTATGGAGAGTCTTCAAGGGGAGCCCATGTAGAGAGCATTACAGTAATCCAAACGGGAGATGACGAGAGCAGAGGTGACTGTGCGAAGTGCGCCCAGATCCAGGAAGGGTCGCAATTGGTAGATCAGACGAATCTGATAAAAAGCACTCCTGGTGGCGGCTGCAATATGGTCTTCCAAAGACAGACGCACATCCAGGAGGACACCCAAGTTGCGTGCCCTTTCCACAGGGGATAGTGTCTCTCCTCCTATGGTCAGCGATGGAATAAGCTGACTGAATCTGGGAGCAGGAAACCACAGCCACTCGGTTTTGGTCAGGTTGAGACAGAGTCTGTTTTGACCCATCCAATTTCGTATGGCCTCCAGGCACCGGGTCATCACCTCGACGGCTTCGTTGGGGTGGTCCGGAGTGGAGATGTACAGCTGAGTATCATCAGCGTACTGGTGGAATTCCACTCCAAAGCCACGGATGATATTACCTAGCGGCTTCATATAAATGTTGAACAGCAGGGGAGAGAGCACCGACCCCTGAGGCACCCCACAGAGTAGGGGTCTCGGGGTCGATCTCTGTCCCCCTGTCAACACAAATTGCGAACGGTCGGAGAGGAAGGAGGAGAACCATTGAAGCACGGTGCCTCCAATCCCTAGCCCCTCCAACCGACGCAACAGGATACTGTGGTCGACAGTATCAAAAGCCGCCGATAAATCGAGGAGGACCAGAACAGAGGAATGGCCTCTGTCCCGTGCCCTCCAAAGATCATCCATCAACGCGACCAATGCCGTCTCAGTGCTGTGCCCGGGCCTGAAGCCCGATTGGAGGGGGTCAAGATAATTCGCTTCATCCAGGTACTGCGGGAACTGACGTGCCACCACGGTCTCTATAACCTTCGCTACAAAGCGAAGGTTGGAGACAGGACAATAATTGGATAGTAATGCTGGGTCCAAGGACGGTTTCTTGAGGAGGGGACGAACCACCGCTTCTTTCAAAGCAGTGGGTAGAAACCCCTCTCTCAAGGAAGTGTTTATAATGCCTTGGAACCAGCCTCGTGTTACCTCCCGAGTGGCTAGAACCAGCCAGGAGGGACACGGGTCTAATAAACAAGTGGTAGCATTCAGTCCCCCCAGTATTCTGTCAACGTGTTCTTTGGTAACAGAGTCGAACTCAACCCAGTTGACCTCACCGATATCCTGATCCCGCCCTCTCGTCAGGAGAGGACCAGTCGGAGTCCAAATCGTTCCGAATCTGAGCGATTTTATCCTGGAGAAATATGGAAAATTCCTCAGCTCGACCTTGCAAAGGGTCATCCTGTGACTCCACTTTTAATAGGGAGCGAGTCACCTTAAACAAGGCAGCTGGGTGGTTTTCTGCGGATGCAATAAGGGTGGAGAGGTAAGTTCTCCTCGCCATCCTTATTGCCACTAAATACGTCTTAATATGAGCACGTAGTAGTGTTCGGTCAGAATCAGAACGGGTGGATCTCCAACTACTCTCTAGGCGTCTTTTCCGGCGTTTCATCTCCCTCAGCTCCTCGGAGAACCAAGGGGCTGTCTGGGAGCGGCGCCGGGTCAGAGGTAAAATACATTAAAAGGATTAAATAAGTTGGCATTAAGAATTAAAAGTAAGGAATTAAGAAAGTTAAAAACCATTCAAAAACCAAATTTAAAACCATTACATATAACTCTAGGCCAGACCGGCTAGATGGATTAAGTGGGTTTTTAGTGTGCGCCGGAAGGTCAATAGGTCGGGGATGGTCCTCATCTCCAGGGGCAATTCATTCCAGAGGGAGGGAGCTCCCAAAGAGAAGGCCCGGACCCTCGGGGTTGCCAGCCATCCAGCCAGTGGCACCCCGAGGAGGCCTGCTCTATGAGAGCGCACTGGTCGGCGAGAAACTGACGGTGGCTGCAGGTGGTCCCATAAATACCCAGGCCCCAAGCCATGGAGCGCTTTAAAGGTGGTCACCAACACCTTGAATTGCACCCAGAAGACCACAGGGAGCCAATGCAGCTCGCAAAAAAGTGGTGTAACATGGGAGCTCCGAGGAGCCCCCAAAACCACCCACGCGGCCACATTTTGCACCAGCTAAAGCCTCCAGGTGCTCTTCAAGGGGAGCCCCATGTAGAGAGCATTGGCATAATCCAGACGGGAGATGACGAAGGCGGATGTGACCGTGCGAAGTGCGTCTCGATCCAGAAAGGGCCGCAACTGGTACGGACCTGACAAAAAGCCCCCCTGGCGACGGCTGCTATATGATCTTTTAATGACAGCCATACATCCAGGAGGACACCCAAGTTGCGTGCCCTCTCCATGGGGGCCAGAATCTCCCCCCCCCAGGGCCAGCAAAGGAGTAAGCTGGCTGTATCGGGGCGCCGGAAAGCACAGCCATTCGGTCTTGGCTGGGTTGAGCTGAAGCCTGTTTCGCCCCATCCAACCCCGCACAGCCTCCAGGCACCGGGTCATCACTTCCACGGCTTTGTCAGGGTGGCCCGGGGTAGAAAAGATAAGTTACTATTTTCTTCTGATCAAGACTTTTATGAGGAAAAGAAGAAGAAAATGAGAGGGACAGCAAGAAGGGAAATAGCAAAGGTGGCTGTAAAGAGACAGGGAAACTTGAGTTTAAAAAACCCAAGGACACATCTGTCAGTGCTGCTGCCGGGTCATTTCATCAAATGAAGCTGAAAATTTGTCAGAGTGTTTGCAGCATGACTACTATTGTGAGATAACCCAGGAATTCACTTGCAGTGAACCACTCAGGAGGTATACCTTTATTACTCCTTTCAACTCTTCTTGATATTATCTGCTCCCGCGTTTCTGTGCTTTTGTTTTTTATCACAGGTCTATCATCTTCTTCTGATTCATTTTCCTGTCTCTCCTTTATCAAGCTGCCTTCTGGAGGGTTTCCTTCCATTCAACATGAAATACGGCGTTTCCTTTATTACCGCACTCCATATCCTGTTAAGTATTTAATTTGCTGTTTTCATGGCATCCCCCCAATATACTTTACTCATGTCTGCATCAACAAGCAATGCGTCCTTCATGGTCTGTATCACACCGTTCCTTCTTCCAGCCACTCCATTTTCAGCCAGCAAATATGGATTCGTTCGTCTATGCCTTATGCCAGGGATCTCCAAACTTGGCAACTTTGAGACTTGTGGACTTCAACTCCCAGAATTTCCCAGCTGGCTAGCTGAGGAATTCTGGGAGTTGAAGTCCAAAATCTTAAAGTTGCCACATTTGGAGACCTCTGTCTTATGCCTAAACTGCTTAACCATCTTTGGAACTTATCAGACATAAACTCTGTTCCCTGTCTGTTTGCAGCTGGCATACCTTATAACTGTAACTGTTGCTCTACAAGTGATTTGCAGGAAACTTCATTGCAACTTGATTGCAGGAAATATGACTTCAACAACAGGGTGGTCAATGTCTGGAATACTCTACCTGACTCTGGTTTCTTCCCCAAATCCCAAAAACTTTAACCTTAGACTGTCTACTATTGACCTCACCCCTTTCCTAAGAGGTCTGTAGGGGGCATGCATAAGTGCATCAACGTGCCTACAGTCTCTGTCCTATTGTTTCTTTTATTTTTTAATTTTTTGTATATGTATCCATGTATTCATAACTATGTTTTTATTTATACCTATTGTCTTGTAAGCAATTGACAAACCAAATAAATAAATAAAATAAGTGTTACCCATTGCCTGAATTGTTGCAATACTTTGTCTTGCTTTTTAGCAGATAACAAAACCCATATCTACTATAATCATCTACTATAACTAAGGCATGTCTAACTCCTCCTAAAGAGGGTGCCATAGGGCCAACCAAATCAGCATGCACTAATTGCAATATTCTGTTTGTTTTCCTTGAGCTTTTCTTATTTATAGCATACAGCCTGGACTTTGACTCCTTACAAACAGGGCAATCTAAATACTCATTGCATTACTATATCCTAACTCCGTCAGCTAGGCCTGTTATTTTCTGCAGCATGTCAAAACTTGCATGCCCCAATCTCCTATGCAACAAATGTACACAATTGTCATGTGTGGGAGCATTTATAAGTGCACACGCACAACTATTTTCCTGCCTTCCTAGAATGTACAGGCCATCCTTCTTAACCCATTCTGCACATATCCGTCCACTTTTCCTAATGGAGTACTCTCCTCCTGCAAATAGTATTTCATAACCCTGCCTGTCTAACCTGGATATACTCAATAGATTATGATCTAATGCAGGTACATATAGCACATTGTACAATGTTTCTCCTCTCTCTAGTACATAAATGTTATCTTCCCCTTTTACAGCAGCTCTTTGACCATTAGCCAGGCTAACCCATGTATGCATTGCTGGTTTCAAACCAGAAAATGTTTGTGGATTGTTAGCAATATGCTGGCTTGCCCCACTGTCCAACAACCAAGTATTCCTGGTGCCTTCAGTCATTGACCCTGCCAAAGATAATTATGCTGGAGAACGCTTCACATGTGTTGAGTAGTCCTGTGCCCTTGTCTTGCTGCTCCTCTATTTCTATTCTCAGGGCAGCATCTCTGTAGATGCTCAGTAGAACCACACATGTAGCATCTCTTCACTATGTTAATTGTCTCAGTTGTTCTGCCAGCATCCTGGACTGTTGTAGATGCTGGTCTGTGTTGAGCATTCTCTCCTCCCTTTCCTGGTCACCTCGCCAGTCGTTTATGCTCCTCCTCTAACAATCAACCAGTTAAATATGCCATGGTTAAATCCCGCTCTTGCATGGACACCAGATTTGTCACAAGAATGTCCCATCAACTGTCCCATGAACTGTGCACCACATACACCTTGTGTGCCTCAGTAAATGTCATTCCTCTTTCTTCTAACTCAAGGAATGTCCTTCTCATATTCTGCAGACATGTGGTCATACCCCCCCCCCATGCTTCAGCTGTTCTTTATACAGTCTCCTTGTCAGCAATACTTTACTGCATGCAGTTACTCTCACATACACACTGAGCAATGCCTCCCAGCACTCTTTTGTAGACCGGAGACCCCTCATATGGATCAGCTGACTGGCCTCTAAAGCCAGAATTATACTGGCTAATGCCTTTTTGTTTTTTCTCTGGTCCCCATCATCGAGGACTGCCGGTAGATTAGTAACAATTGTCCACAAGTCCTCCCTCCGCAGGTACATCTCCATCTTCACATTCCAGGAGAGGTAATTTGTCTCATTCAACTGCGACACCCATAAACCTCCTCCCATTATGCCAATGGAGGCTATGTTGCCTGGTTTCCTTCACAAGCCATTATTAAACCATGTCACAAACCATGATTAAACCATGTCGCACAACCCATCTGGCTCTGGTGCAAGTTCCCACTGAAACTCTTTTCTCTAGGATCATCAGTCACTCTGGCCTTTTCTCTGCACAGGGCCCATAACCTGTCAGAATGTTTGCAGCATGATTACTATTGTGAGACAACCCAGGAGCAAAACACAGCACACAGAGGCTTTGTCTTTTAACAGTGGTTTATATAAAAGACTGCTATACACATACATATATGTGTTAGGCACATACCAGGCAAGCAAGCAATCTTCATTACTCTTCACGGAGAACTACAATGGAGACAGAACACGAGGAGAGAGAGATACACCCTCTCATGACCTCCCTTATATAGACAGCTTCTTAAAGTGGCAATAACTCTGCAGATCCATCTTCAGTCTTAAAGTGGCTTATAACCCTGCTGATTCATCCTCATTGCATCAGCATTTACAACAGCCTTACAGCAACTGGTCAGCTATTAAATCTTTAATACCTTAACAAAAGATATTTTGTTAAGGCAAGGAAAGCAATGATAAGCAGAAGATAAAGCCAGTAAGAGAAAGTTTGCTGGTGAATAGAAAACTGGGATTTTTTTCAGTCTTCAGGAGATGAAGAAGAGCATAAATCTGCAGCTGTGCCAATGGAAGAAGAACAAAATGATGATGGTGATGATGATCCCAAGAATAGGTATGACACCATATGTAAGGATTTTAAAAAATTATAACACACCCTAGGCATGGGTACAAGCCAGAGCAACAGAACAGCAACAGGTTGTAAAATCCAGAAATGCCTGCCTTGTACAGACTTGTTCACAGGCTTTCTGCCAGCTTGAATGAGAGGCCTTGTGGCAGATTAGAGAGTGGATCTCAGTCAAAGTTCATAATATTACCAACTTCCCTATGAGGTTGAAGGACTGGATTTTGTTGGGAAAGTGAGACCACCCACCCCTGTCATACTGCTCGATACAGGGGAAAACACTGAGGGTAAGATTTCAAGAGATCAATTCTACCAGAATACATAGCTAGTCCCAGAGTGGCAGGAGGGGGCTAGAGATCAACTTTTAAGGTGGCAGCACCTGTTTTCAAAAGACAAATTTGATGGGTGTGCTGTGCTAGGAGCACTCAACATTGAATCCATCTACAGAAAGATAAGCCTTTCTGAGAGAGTACTGGGATCACCAAGAATCTCGGAGACCTACATCTCTCCCATAATAGTAGTTCAGAAGAAGATTGTGTCCCTGAGGATGTGCATAAGTTACCATACCCTGAATTGGAGGACCATTCTGGATCAGTACTCCCCAGGTCAAAGACACTCTACATTGCTTATTGAGAGCAAAGTGATTTAGTGTGCTGGATCTGAGAAGTGGATACCACCAGATTCCCATGCAGCAGATAGAGAAACTGCTTTCATCTACCCCTTCGTGTTCTATGAATTTAATCAATTGCCTCAAGAGTTGTCAGGTGCCCTTATAGAGTGGATGATGGGAAACATGAATTTGATAGAGGTGTTAGTGTACCTAGATGATATTGTTTTTGTTGAGACTCTTGAAAAACTTGAGGAGCACTTGGAGAAGGTTCTGACCAGGCTCTATGAAGAACAGTTGAAGTTGTCCCTAGAGAAATGCCAATTTTACCAACCATCTGTCACATTCCTCAATCACATTGTCTCCACAGAAGGGATATCAGCTGACCCTGTGAAACTTGAAGCCATAACATCCTGGCCTAGACCCCAAAATGTGACTGAACTATGGCCTGTTAACCCTGAAGCTGGCCTGGCTGAAGCCATCTTGGAGCTTCAGTGCTGTCACACTGGAGCTAAGGGTAGGGAGGGGGGGTTAAAGATAGCTGGGGTTGTGTAGTCAAAATAAAATTATTTCTCTTGGGAACCAAGGAGTTTCTCACACCTGATTGGAGGAAGGAGGAGTGAGGTCACTGGACCATCAGACAGCGCTTTGGAAATACCGTATTGGTACATATTTGGTGAAAATCGACTCTGAAAAGACCTGCAGATTTTCACCTAATTAAAAGTTAAAGTTTTCCTAATTGCCTTGGAGTGTTGCTTGAAATGAATCTATTACTTGGAACCCCATTTCAAGTAACCGTTGATCGTTTCTAGGATTCTGCTTATATTATTGGAAATTTGTCAAGTGCTTCACAAAGATAGCTTGTCCCCTCAATGATCTGTTGAAGAATGAGGAGCTGGAGGATGTGTCTGGCAGTTCGGCTCCATTAGAATAAGGGATCTAGGAAGTCCCGGGAATCAATTCAGGCAGTGGACAGAATAATGTGAGCAACAATACTGTTGGTCTTTGACCAACTGAAGAGGAGTCTCACAAATGCTGCCGTATTGGCCATATGAACTCCATGTTGATGCTAGGTGGGATGGTCTTAGGGGAATACTGTATCAGAAACATGATGGACATCTGAGGCGTACAACAGCATGGGCCTCATTTCAGCTGGGAAGAACAGATAGTTCTTCTTCTCCTGGTGCTTAAGAAGGTGGTGATGGATAAACTAAAGGATTACCTATATGGGGGAGAGTTTGAGGTTAAGATGACAAGAAGATGGACAATCACGTACCTGATCACAATCTCAACAAATAAATTCTCTGTCTTACATATTGACAAAAAAATAATAATCAGAAAATAAAAAGAAGCTGAATAGTCAAGACCTTGTTGATGATCCAAACTCTGTCAAGGACCTTGGAGTACTCATCTCTAATAATCTAAATGCTAGAGCCCACTGTAACTACATAGCCAAAAAGGCATTAAGAGTTGTTAACCTAATCCTACGTAGTTTTTTTCTCTGGTAATATCACACTACTAACTAGAGTATACAAAACATTTGCTAGACCAATATTTGAATACAGCTCATCAGTCTGGAACCCATATTACGTATCTGATATTAACACAGTTGAGAAAGTCCAGAAATATTTCACAAGAAGAGTTCTCCATTCCTCTACTCATTGCAGAATACCTTATGCCACCAGACTCGAAATTCTAGACCTAGAAAACCTAGAACTATGCTGTCTTCAGTCCAATCTAAGTATAGTATATAAAATCATACATTGCAATGTCCTACCTATCAATGAATATTTCAGCTTCAACCATAACAATACAAGAGCACAAATAGATACAAACACAAGGTAAACCGCACTAAACTTGATTGCAGGAAATATGATTTCAGCAACAGAGTGGTCAATGTCTGGGATACTCTGCCTGACTCTGTGGTTTCTTCCCCTAACCCCAAAAACTTTAACTTTAGACTGTCTACTATTGACTTCACCCCTTTCCTAACAGGTCTGTAGGGGGCATGCATAAGCGCACCAGCGTCCCTACCATCCCTGTCCTATTGTTTCTTTTTATTTCTTTATATGTATCCATTTCATGTATTCATAATTATCTTTATACTTATACCTGTTATCTTATAATTGCTTGACAAACAAATAAATAAAATAAATGGCCAAACTGAATGCCACAAGGCATTGGTGGCTAGCTGTCCTCCCTGGGTTTAGATTCAGCCTGAGGTACCAACTGGGTGTGGGGAACAGAGATACAGATGCCCTGTCAAGGAGATCCAATGCACCTGTTGGAGAGTGGATCCAATTGACCCCTCACAGTATTCAAGTCTTGTACAAAGGAGTCAAACACTGAGTTTGAGGAACAGCAGGGGTGAAAGCAGTAGGAGTCACTATTGTGAGTGTTACTAAGTTGTACTGAAGTCTCGCCCAAGTTAAAGGGGAAAGTATGCCTGTTTTGACCAAGAAAGATCTGAAAAGGGATCAGGCAGAAGACCATTTTTGTGGCCTTTGCTGTGAGATCCCTGGGAAGTAGTCAGTGAGAGGCCCTGCTAATCCACTCCTTGATAGGAGCTCGGTTATTGCATAAAGAGTGGGACAGTTACAGTTCAGAGGAGGTGTGGTTTATTGGAAGGGCCCTTCAGATGGATCCAAGAAAAAATGGCAATTGTTCCTTCCAGAAAAACATAGAGAAGTGGTGCTGATTGTGGTAATGAGCATGAAATCTGGGACCAGGATGGATCTTCAAATTAGTGAGAGAACAAGTATGAAAACGGAGGTTGAGTACTGTTGATTCTGCCTCTACTGTATCCAGTGAAAGACCTTGCCTTGCAGAGCTGGACCAATGGCACACCTGCAAAGTAATGGGCCCATGGATCTAGTTTCTGTCAATTTCCTATGTCTGGAACCAGATACCAGTGGACAGGGGAATGTATTGTTTGTGATTGATCACTTTATTCACTATGCACAGGCATAGTGAAAGATTGAAACCAGATGCCCCAGAAAACTGTCATGTCTGGAAGAGACAGCAAGGGGAGAAGGGACCATAAAAATTCCAGCTCCAGAAGTTACTTCCTGAGAACTCTTCAAAAGACCGTTCCTAGAGGAGGGGAGGGGGAATTAACATGTTGGTTCTTTCTTTGACAAAATATACATCAAGATAAGGGGAGGGGTCCTAACTTCCCTTATCTCTCACTGCTTGCCTGGGAGCCGTTAGACTCTGCTTTGAAACCCTACTTGAATTGTCTCATCTCAATAAAGGATTTCTTTTGAAATACAGTTCATTCTTTCGGTTGAATGGAAAAAGTTTAGTAGCTGACATAAAGCAGAATCTGCAATAGAGGTCAATCTCAGAGATGATTTTTTTTTAAAAAAAAAACCTTCCCTCTACTGATGGGACCCTGCAAAAATGTCTGAATATATCAAGGAGCAAGGGAAAGCCAAATGCTGGGGAGAAACTTCAATGTCTACCCAGCCAGACACTGACTTGGTGTACCCCAAAGCTGCCGGCGAAAATTCCACGAAGCCCCGGTGGTCTATTGGTATAGGAAAGAGAGACAGCTGGGATGGAAGAACCAAGGGAGTAACTCTCACCCAGGGTAGCCATATACCCGGGTGGAAATTGGAGCTGGAGGCTCTATCGGATCAGGAAGAATGGGTTGAGGAACCACCAGCGGATGACCAACTGAAATGGTACATAAATTGCCTTGTAAAGGAAGCCCTGGATGACCTCAATGTGACGGATGAACCAGATCACCAATGTAGGAGAGTGAGTGAACCAGAAATTGAAAGAACCCGAGCCATCATCCATGATCCAGCTGAGAATGATCAGCCATTGGAACAAGCCAGAGGACCATCAGCCATACCAGGTACCTGACCCCTTGCCACTCCAGAGCAGGGGATTAACCCTGGCCACCCAGAGAAATACAACTGCAGAGAAAGGTCCCGCTCTTGGGGGTAAAATTTGATGGGGACCCCCAGAAATTGGGATTTTTCTAGGCGCAAGTCCTCACCAACATGCAAGAATACAGGCAGAATTTCCCGACCCAGAGGACCTAAGTGTGAGTCATCACCCTGGCCCTAGAAGGGACAGCAGCCAGATGGATAGTGATTCTCCACAACGTCAACACCCCAGAACTGAGGAACCTCGATCGATTCATGATAGTCCTATGCCACCGCTTCAAAGACCCTCTCACTGATAGAAAAGCCCGCGACCGCATTAGAGTCATAAAGCAAGGCTGTTGCCCAGTAGCTGAGTACACTGAGGAATTTTGTGACTTGAGAAGATATCCTAGTCTGTTGGTTCAAAGATGGATTCAATGACGACCTGTATGCTGCTTGCCCCAAACCTCCTACATGAATGGTACCTGATGGCAGAGGAGGTGGAGATAGACATGACTCGAAACCGGTACTGCAGTGGTAAACTTCGGAGAAGATCCCAACCCCAGGGAAAGCGGGAATTTTTCAAACCCCAAACCACCATGACCCCCAGACTATCTGGCTGCTTTAAGTGTGGAAAGGAGGGACACCGCACAGCAGAATGCCATTTGAAACCCCCTGCCAGAAAGCCGGACCACCCATCGGGGGGAAATCTGGGAAGGGAAGACCTCGAGGGAAGGAGACTGGCCTGAGAAGCTGAGAAGCTATGAGGTTTCGATCCCCCCCAACCCAGAGGAAGAATCCCTAATGTCCCGAGGAGACCTGAGCCAGTCCGAAAGCGACCCGGAAGATGACCTACTGATAAGTGACCCAATTGACCCAATTACTCTACCTCTAATGCTGTTCATCCCTAGCCGAGGGAAGGGGAGGGAAGTTGCAATGGTCTGTAGTGGGCACCCTCCCTTTGGAATGAATTACCCCCGGAGATGCGGACTATCTCTGACCTGTGAACCTTCCGGCGCGCATTGAAGACTCATCTTTTCCAACAAGCTGGTCTGGCCTAGTAATATTGGAGGGTTTTAAATTTATTATTTTACTTACCCTGTTTTTATTATTTTTATCATTTTCGAAATCTGTCAGCCATTGATTTAATCCATTTTTAACTTTTATATCTTTTGTATTGTTTTTAACATGGCTGTACACCACCCCGAGTCCCAAAAATTGGGAGAGCGGGTGGTATATAAATTAAATAAACTAAATCAACTAACTAAGTTGCAGCGCTACTGGATTTGGGATGCACCCGATGCCTAATCAACCCCTCCCTAGCAGAGAAATTGGGAATCCAACTAAAAAGATTGGAAAATCCCCTAGCTTTTTGCCAATTAGATGGAACTATAGTGGCGGGGGGGGGGGGGGGGGGGAGCCAGCCAGGTTTGTCACAGAACCACTGAAAATAAGATTAGGAAACTATAGTGAGATGCTCTCATTCATTGTAACCCCAGGGATGAAAGGGCCACTAGCCCTAGGTCTCACATGGCTGTGGAAATGGAATCCAAAATAAATTGGAGGAGAGGAACTGTACATTGCCAGAGACACGTAGTAATTCCAAATAGCTCAGAGGAAAGGAAAAGGAAAGAAATAGAGAACAGAGAATCAGCCATGGCCAGTCAGCTGGCTGAACCCATTAAAAGAGGTCTTCCGGTTTTCCAACATGGCGGGCGGGTGTTTTCGCCGGAGTTTCCTCCGGCCTGGTTGGTCTCCGATGCGACCCCCCTTTCCCCCTGGGCCCCCTCGCCGGTGGCAGAGGTGGGGGAGGACCAGGGGAGACAGGCTATTGACATCGGGAGCCGGTCGGGGGTCTGCCGGAGCCATGGGGCCGGTGGGAACGACGGCGTCGGCACGTAGGCCCCAGCGGCCTCAGAGTGGCCTCGGAGGCCGCGGAGGCCTCGATCTGCAGGCAGCAACCTCGGACTGTCGTGAAAGCGATCTTGGCGGCCTCTGGAGTGTCGGCGATCTCGGCGGCCTCTGGGGCGCCGGCGCCGGTGCAGAGCGGCCCCGGCGGCTTCACGGTAGGCGCGGCGACCTCGGAGAGCCGGGAGCAGCGACGCCAGTGTGGAGCGGCCTTGGGAGCCTTGGAGAGGCCTCGGCGGCCTTGGTATGGTCGCGGAGGCCTCAGAACAGCCTCCGCGGCGGTTCCGGAGTCCCGGGGGTGGAGGCGTCGGTGTGGAATGGCCCTATGGGCCCCGGAGTGGCTTCAGTATCTTCAGCGTGGAACAGCTGTGCGGCGGTCTCGGTGGCTTCGCTGGGGCTGCGGCGGCCCTGGAGCGGCCCTGGAGCGGCCTCGCCGGCCATGGAGATGGCGGAGATGGCGGCGGGGGCGTGGATTGGCCCTGGTGGCTCCGGAGTGGCTTCGGTGTTGCTGCGGCGGCCTCGGAGCGGCCTCGGAGCGGTCTTGGTGGCCTCGGCAGTGGCGTGGCGGCCTGGGTGTCGGAGCGTGATGGAGGTTGAGCGGCGGCCTCGACGCCCTCGAAGGTGGTGTGTGGCGTCGGCCGGCGGCGCTCCTGGACGGCCGGCGGAGCTGTGGATGTTCCTCTCTTTCCCCTGGGGCCCCCACCGGTGGCAGAGGTGGTGGGGCCGGGGGGGGGGGATCGGCAGCTCTGCCTGTGACTTTCCTCCCCCTGGGGCCTCCACCGGTGGCAGAGGTGGATGGGCCGGGGGAAGGGGCTGTGTACCCGGAGGTGGCCGGATTTCATCGAACATTGCCGAGGAACATCAAGGGGCGCGGAGAACATCATGGGACTGCCAGGACAATGCGGTCGGGGCCTCGGAGGTACTCGAGGGGAGAGCTTTGGGCCTTGAGGGATGTCCCCCTCTCCCTTAAGTGGCCTTCAAGGCTCTCCAGGACTTATCTCGATGACGGATCCTGGGATCCTGAGAGATGGTGGGGCCAGAAGAACCGGAGGAAGCATGGGAAGCTGGTTTTTTTTAGCTTTTTAATGGGTTTTTTAGAGGGGTTGGGTAAATCTGAGACGGGTTTGGGAGACAGCCCGCGAGGATCTGGGGGCAGCCAGGCCAGCACGCACGCCTGGAGAGGCTCGAGGGGTTCCGTGTTGGGGTGGCAGACGGAGGGTGGGATCCCGGAGGCCAATTTTATTAGCACGATTGTTGGGAGGGGCAGATATGCCGGGGGTAGAGGGCCATATCCGGTTAGGGTATCGCGCTGCCGATATCTTCAAGCGGTAGCGCGCTCCGACCCTCTTCACCCATCCTGCAGTCCTGGTTGTCAGAGCCTCAGGCCCTGAATATCCGGCTGTTGCTATGCAATGCCAGGTCTGTTGTTAACAAGGCACCCCCTGATTTGTGATTTGGTGCAGGAGGAGAGCGCGGACCTGGTAGGTGTTACCGAAACCTGGTTGGGCCCAGAGGGCGGTGTCCCTCTGAGAGAGATGTGCCCACCAGGTTTCCTTGCATTTCATCAGCCTAGGGCTCAGGGAAGGGGTGGTGGGGTGGCGGTGCTTATTAAAGAGGTCCTTTGTCCTAGGGAGGCCACTGTCCCTCAGATGGCTGGTTGTGAGTCTCTCTTTGTGAAGTGGGGACAAGGGGTTCAGATGGGCCTTTTGATGGCGTACCTGGCTCCCTGCCACGTGTCATCGGCCCTGCCCGGACTCCTTGAGGTGATAGTCGGGCATGGGGGATTTCCACCTGCCATCGCTTGGTGAAACCTCGGGGGTTGCCCGGGAGTTCATGGCTTCCATGACGGCCATGGACCTGACCCAATTAGTTTCTGCCCCCACTCATAAAGGAGGACACATGCTGGACCTGATTTTTGTCTCAGGTCAGTGGTTGAATGACTGTAATTTCGGGGATTTAGTCATCACACCCTTGTCATGGACAGATCATTCCCTTCTTAAGCTGGACTTCTGTACCGCCACCCTCCACCGCAGGGAGGCGGAGCCATGTAGATGGTTCCGCCCCAGGTGCCTGATGGACCCGGAGCGGTTCCAGAGGGAGCTTGGGCCATTTCCTGAGTTTCTGGCTCACAACTCGCCTGGAGACCTGGTAGCCACCTGGGATAGGTTGGCTGCCAGGGCTCTGGACCGAGTTGTGCCTTTGCGACCTCTGACCCAGCACAGATCCCATTTGGCTCCGTGGTTTACGGAGGAGCTGCGAGAGATGAAGTGCCGGAAAAGACATCTAGAGAGCATTTGGAGGGCTAGCCGCACTGAGTCTGACCGGACACAGGTGAGGTCTTATATTAAGACCTACCTTGTGGCAATAGAGGCGGCAAAGCATTCGCATTTCTCCACCCTTATTGCGTCGGCAGAAAATCGGCCTGCCGCCCTGTTTAGAGTGACCCGCTCTCTGCTTGAACCGAGAGCGCGGGATGACCTCTTGCAGGGTAGGGTAGAGGAGTTTTCCCGATTCCTGCACGACAAAATCGCTCAGATTCGGGACGGGCTGGACTCCAATTGGGTGGTCCCACGGGAGGTGTCCGAGGCAGGTCTTGAGAATGTTATCTGGGGGGAGTTTGACCCTGTGACCGCTGAGGGCGTGGACAGACTGCTGGGGGGGCTGAATGCCACCACATGTTTGTTGGACCCGTGTCCCTCCTGGTTGGTTTCGGCCGCCAGAGAGATGACACGAGGCTGGCTCCAGGGGATTACCAACGCTTCTTTGAGAGAGGGGTCGTTCCCTACCATCCTGAAAGTGGCGGTGGTGCGTCCCCTCCTCAAGAAGCCTTCCCTGGACCCAGCTGTTTTAAACAACTATCGTCCAGTCTCCAACCTTCCTTTTATAGCGAAGGTTGTTGAGAGTGTGGTGGCACGTCAGCTCCCTCAGTACCTGGAGGAAGCGACTTACCTCGATCCGTTCCAATCGGGCTTCAGGCCCGGGCATAGTACCGAAACAGCATTGGTTGCGCTGGTTGATGATCTCTGGAGGGCCCGTGACAGGGGGTTCTCCTCTGTCCTGGTCCTATTAGATCTCTCGGCGGCTTTTGATACTATCGACCATAGTATCCTATTGCGGCGGTTGGAGGGGTTGGGGATTGGGGGAACTGTCCTGCGATGGTTCTCCTCCTTCCTCTCCAACCGTTCGCAATTTGTGTTGGCGGGAGGGGAGAGGTCCACCTCTAGGCCCCTTATTTGTGGGGTGCCTCAGGGGTCGGTCCTCTCCCCTCTCTTGTTCAACATTTATGTGAAGCCGTTGGGCGAGATCATCCGTGGTCTTGGGGTGCGGTGTCACCTGTACGCAGATGACACCCAGTTATACATGTCCACCCCAGACCACCCCAACAATGCTGTAGAGGCTATGTCCCAGTGCCTGGAGGCCGTGGGGAATTGGATGGGCAGGAACAGGCTCCGGCTCAACCCATCCAAGACCGAGTGGCTGTGGTTCCCGGCGCCCCGATATAGCCAGCTGACACCTTCGCTGGCTATTGGGGGAGAGACTCTGCCCCCTACAGGGAGGGCTCGCAATCTGGGCGTCCTCCTGGATGCATGGCTGTCCTTAGAACATCATATTGCGGCCGTCTCCAGGGGGGCGTTTTATCAGGTTCGCCTGATTTACTGGTTGCGGCCCTTCCTGGATCGGAACGCCCTGCGCACGGTCACTCATGCCCTTGTCACCTCTCGCCTGGATTACTGTAATACTCTCTACATGGGGCTCCCTGTGGGGAGCACCCGGAGACTCCAACTGGTGCAAAATGCGGCCGCGCGGGTGATTATGGGGGCGTCGCGTAGCTCCCATGTGACGCCTCTCCTGCGCGAGCTGCATTGGTTGCCGGTGGCTTTCCGGGTTCGCTTTAAGGTTCTAGTTTTGACCTTTAAGGTGATCCATGGCATTGGGCCAGGTTACCTGCAGGACCGCATTCTGCCGGTGATCTCCAACAGACCGGTGCGTTCCCACAGGGAGGGCCTTCTCCGGGTGCCGTCGGCCTCTATGTGTCTGGCGGCCCCCAGGAGTAGGGCCTTCTCTGTGGGGGCCCCTGCCCTCTGGAATACTCTGCCATCTGAGATACGCACCAACGCGGACCTGAGGGCCTTCAGGCATGCATTAAAAATCTGGCTCTTCGAGCAGGCTGGCCTGGGCTGATACGAATTTTAATTGTCTCTTTTTAAATTTGGATCTTAATTTGGGGTTTTAATATGCTTGGGGGGAGGGTTGTTTTATTTTAACAGCCTAGTATTTAATCGTATTTTAACTTTTGTATCGACTGGGGTAGATTTGGCTGTACACCGCCCTGAGTCCCTCGGGAGAAGGGCGGTATATAAATCTTAAAATAAATAAATAAAATAAACATCCTCAACGAATACCAGGATTTAGCCCAAGCATTTAGGGAGGAGGCCTCTGATGAACTCCCACCCCATCGCACCACAGATTGCGCTATCGAAATCCTATCAGGGGCTAAACTTCTGAAACTGCAAATGTATTGCATATCTCCCAGAGAACTAAAAGAACTCAGAGCATTTATCAATAAAAATCTAAAAAGGGGTTTCATCGAATCCACCCGACCAAAAATAGCAGCTCCAGTATTATTTCATAAAAAGAAAGATGGTTCTTTGCATCTGTGTGTCAATTACCAAAAACGTAATGCCATCTGTGTGGAGAATATGTACCCATTCCCCCTCATGAAGGACATGTTAGCCTTCTCTAAAGGGAAAGTTTCCCTTCTCTAAAGGGAAAATTTTTTTGAAGTTAGATCTATGAGAGGCATTCTACTGCATCAGAATAAGGGAAGGGGATGAGTGGAAGACGGCTTTTAACATTCCACTAGGATGCTATCAATTTAAAGTGCTCCCTGGATTACAAGGAGCACCTATCATGATCATGCAATTAATTAATTAGACCCTCCATGAATTTTTATATAAAGGGGTTCTTCTTTACCTTTATGATATTTAAATCTACATGGAAATGGAAAAAGAACACATCAAGTTACTCAAAGCAGTTCTCACAAAACTCTTAAGCGCCAAACTATATGCAAAACTCTCCAAATGTGAATTCCACCAAGAAAAAAATTGACTACTTGGGATATAGAATATCTCACGAGGGAATAGAGATGGACCCACAAAAAGTAAAAGCTGTTATCGATTGGGAGACACCCATACTCGCAAACAACTGCAAAGCTTCCTGGGTTTCGGGAACTTTTACTGCCAGTTCATTTCAGCTTTTGCAAATATTGCCCTCCCCATCATGAACTTGCCAAAAACGAAAGGGGGGGGGGGGAGAAACCCAAACCAAGGCAATCGCTTATCTGGACAATGGAATGCCAAGCAGCATTTGAAAAATTCAAACGTCTGTTCTCAGCAGAACTGATCCTGAAACATCCAGACCCCGAACAACCTTTCGTCATCCAAGCAGATGCTAGTGATATTTGCAGTTGGAGCGGTCCTCCCCCAAAAGAATGGAAATGGACAGTTACAACATGTGCTTATACCTCCAAGACATTGACAGAAACTGAACAAAAATGGGCCATATGGGAGAAAGAGGCATATTCTGTGCGATGGGCACTCCACACATGGAGACATTTCCTAGAAGGAAACCAAATCCCTTTTGAAGTATGGATTGATCATAAAAATCTGGCAGCCCTGAAAAGTCCATGGAAACTCTCAGAAAAACAAGCAAGGTGGGCTCAATATTTTAAATGGTTTAATTTCACTCTCAAATATCTTCCAGGGAGGAAGAATTTCTTAGCAGATGCCAGAAAACCCCAGTATAACAGAAAACCCCAGTATAACAGAAAACCCCAGTATAACAGCAGAAAGATTGAGGTTATAAAACCCATGATCCAATCAACCCAACTTGCAGCCAAAGTAATCACCCAGGCACAAGACAAGAAGAAATCATTGCCTAACAATGCAACAACTTCAAAACTTAAGAAGGCACTCCTTAAGGATGACTGGCTCCAGGCTAACAAAACACTTGCTTACTCAAAGATGGACTAGCCTGGGTGGAAAACAAACTTTATGACCTTGCCAGCCAGAGGATGGACCTCATGAAATGCTGCCATGACTCCAAAATAGCGGGACACTTTGGTTTTGTAAAAACCCTGCACCCCATCAAAAGACCATTTTGGTGACCGTCTCTCAAAAAGGACATTGAAAACTATGTTGCTAATTGCCCCATCTGTGCTGCTGCAAAAAAAAGACAAGGAAAATCTCCTGGACTTTTACAAACCGTAGCAGAACCTTCAGCACCCTGGACAGATCTATGGATTTTATTGTGGAATCCCTGAAAGTCCAGGAAATACTGTCATTTGGGTTGTAACTGATCTTTTTTCAAAACAGGTTCATTTTGTTCCATGCCACAAGATCCCAACTGCCAAGGCTTTAGCAGAGATGTTTTTAATATGCATTTATCACAGAGCTCCCCAATGAATTATATCAGATAGGCATTTTCAATTCACATCCACATTTTGGCGGGCATTTTTAAACCTATTAGGCTCCATCCAGGGGTTGTCATCGGCAAATCACTCCCAGACAAATGGGGGGCTGAGAGATTGAATAGTGTATTAGAACAATATTTAAGATGTTTTATTAATTACCAGCAGGACAATTGGACTGACCTTCTTCCTTTTGCAGAGGTAACATACAACAACTCGGTCCACAACAGCACTGGGTTCACCCCAATCCAAATAACCACAGGCCAAGAATTCAATCCCATGCCGGAACTACCCTCCAAGGAACCTGAAATTCTCTTCCTTAGGGAGTGGATTAATAAATTGCAAGCCACTTGGCCAATGGTAAAACTAGCTTTAAAAGAGGCTAAAGCAGCTTTTAAAGGTCAAGCGGACAAAAAATGCTGTGATCCTAAACTTTTCAAAGTTGGGGACCGTGTATATTTATCCACAAAATTCTTAAAATCATTGCAAACTTCTAAGAAACTGGGGCCAAAATTCATTGGGCCATTTTCCATCTCCAGAATTATTAATCCTGTTATGGTAGAGCTTCTACTTCCTAAAACACTTAGACAGATTCATCCAGTATTTCACTAGCCTGCTCAAACCAAAGACGCCCCACCTCCCCACCTCCAATTCCCATCATGGTACATGGGGAACAACATTTTGAAATTAAAGATATCCTTGATTCATGCACTCACCGTGGATCCACACAATATTTAGTAGCTTGGAAACACCTTCCTTCCTCAGAAAATGAATGGGTAGCCAAATGACACATAAAAGCACCCACATTACTACGGAGGTTCCACCTGAAATAACCTGATAAACGATCCTAAATTGTAAATCTAATGCATGTTTTCTGTTTTCCAGGTAGATCTATCTGCTTTCTAAGGAGGGCAGGATGTCAGGTCTGTGTATCTGCCATTCTTCAATGGAAGAAGAAGGGGGGGAAGATGGTAAAGAAATCCTTTTTGATGTAACCTGAATATATTAAATCTTATATTTATTTATTTTTTATTTATTTATTAAATAATTTTATATACCGCCCTTCTCCCGAAGGACTCAGAGCGGTGAACAGCCAACTAAAATACATATAAATTACAGATATAAATATGATTAAAAAAGAATTAAATTATGGGCTGCCAAATTAAAAATTTAAAACCCCCGATTAAAATAAGCTAAAACTTTTATACCCCAACCAATCAAATCTAAAACCCCTTATTTAAAATCCCATTTGAAGTCAGCTCAGGCCGGCCTGCTCAAAGAGCCAGGTTTTCAGGTCACGTCTGAATGCTCTCAGGTCAGTGATTGTTCGTAGCCCCGGGGGCAGCCCGTTCCAAAGGGCGGGTGCCCCCACAGAGAAGGCCCTATTCCTCAGGATCACCAGGCGGCACATAGGTGCCGTCAGGACCCATAGGAGACCCTCTCTGTGGGAGCGCAGCGGTCGGTGGGAGACTACTGGCAGAATGCGGTCTTGTAAGTATCCTGGTCCAATGCCATGGAGCGCTTTAAAGACCAAAACCAATACTTTAAAGCGAACCCGGAAGGCCACCGGCAACCAATGCAGCTTGCGCAGGAGAGGCGTCACATGGGAGTATCTCGATGCCCCCATAACCACCCGCGCAGCCTCATTTTGTACCAGTTGGAGCCTCCGGGTGCTCCCCACAGGGAGCCCCATGTAGAGGGCATTACAGTAGTCCAGGCGGGAGGTGACCAGGGCATGGGTGACCATGCGTAAGGCATCCCGATCAAGAAAGGGCTGCATCTGGCGTATCAGGTGAACCTGATAAAAAGCCCCCCTGGAGACGGCCGTGATGTGATCTTCCAAAGACAGCCGTACATCCAGGAGGACACCAAGATTGCGAGCCCTTTCTGTGGGGGTCAAGATCTCATCCCCAATAGCCAGCGACGGAGTCAGCTGATTATATCGGGCCACCGGAAACCACACCCACTCAGTCTTGGAAGGGTTGAATCGAAGCCTGTTCCCGCCCATCTAGTTCCGCACAGCCTCCAGGCAATGGGCCATGACCTCCACAGCATTGTTGGGGTGGTTTGGGGTGGAGATGTAGAGCTGAGTGTCGTCAGCATAGAGATGACATTTCACCCCAAAACCACGGATGATCTCTCCCAGCGGCTTCACATAAATGTTGAACAGAAGAGGGGAGAGGACCGACCCCTGAGGCACCCCACAAATGAGGGGCCTAGGGGTGGACCTTTCCCCCCCATCAACACAAATTGCGAGCAGTCCGAGAAGAAGGAGAAGAACCACCGCAGAACGGTTCCCCCAATTCCCAACCCCTCCAACCGCTGCAATAGGATGCTATGGTCGATAGTATCAAAAGCCACTGATAGATCTAATAGGACCAGGACAGAGGAATAATCTCTGTCACAGGCCCTCCAGAGATCATCGACCAACGCGACCGATGCTGTTTCGGTACTGTACCCGGGCCTGAAGCCCGATTGGAACGGATCTAAGTAGAATGCTTCCTCCATTTACTGAGGGAGCTGATGAGCCAACACACTCTCAACAACCTTTGCCAGAAAGGGAAGGTTGGAGATAGGACGATAGTTATTTAAAAGAGCCGGATCCAGGGAAGGCTTCTTGAGGAGGGGTCGCACCACCGCTGTTTTCAGGGCGGTAGGAAGAGCCCCCTCCATCAACGAAGCATTGATAATCCCCTGGAGCCAGCCTCGTGTCACCTCCCTGGAGGTAGAAACCAACCAGGAAGGGCACGGGTCCAGTAAACATGTGGTGGCATTCAGCCTCCCCAGTAATCTGTCCACACCCTCGGCGGTCACAGGATCGAACTCCTTCCAGATAACCGTCTCAAGACTTGTCCTGGACCACCCAACTGGAGTCCAGCCCATCCTGAATCTGAGCAATTTTATCATGCAGAAATCGGGAAAACTCTTCTGCCCTACCCTGCAAGAGGTCCTCCCGCGCTCTTGGCTCAAGCAGAGAGTGGGTCACTCTAAACAGAGTGGCAGGCCTATTTTCTGCCGATGCAATAAGGGTGGAGAAATCCGAACATTTCGCCGCCTCTATTGCCACTAGGTAGGTCCTAAAATAGGACCTCACCTGTGTCCGGCCAGACTCGGCACGACTGGTCCTCCAGATGCCCTCCAGACGTCTTTTCCGGCACTTCATCCCCCTCAGCTCCTCCGTGAACCATGGAGCCAAATGGGATCCGTGCCGGGTCAGAGGTCGCAAAGGCACAACTCGGTCCAGAGCCTCAGCGGCCAACCTATCCCAGGTGGCCACCAAGTCTGTGGCCGAGTTATGAGCCAGAGTTTCAGGGAATGGCCCAAGCTCTATATGGAACCGTTCAGGATCCATCAGGTGCCTGGGCGGAACCATCTCCTCGGTTCCGCCTCCCTGCGATGGGGGGTGGCGGCACAGAAGTCAAGTCTAAGAAGAGAATGATCGGACCATGACAAGGGCTTTATAACTAGATCCCCAGAACGATCATTCAACCACTGACCAGAGGCAAAAATCAGGTCCAGTGTGTGTGTCCCCGTGTGAGTGGGGCCAGAAACTAATTGGGTCAGATCCATGGCCGTCATGGAAGCCAGGAACTCCCGAGCCACCCCAGAGGTTTCCCCGAGCGAAGGCAGGTTGAAATCACCCATGACCAAAAGCCTAGGGGTCTCAACCGCCAGCCCGGCTATCACCTCGAGGAGCAGGGCTGATGACACGTGGCAGGGAGCCAGGTATGTTATCAAAAGGCCCATCTGAACCCCCTGCCCCCACTTCACAAAGAGAAACTCACAACCAGCCATCTGAGTAACAGTGGCCTCCCTAGGACAAAGAACTTCTCTAATAATCGCCGCCACCCCACCACCCCTTCCCTGAGACCTTGGTCAATGGAATGCTTGGAAACCTGGTGGGCACATCTCCACCAGAGGAACACCACCTTCTGGGCCCAACCAGGTTTCGGTGACGCCATTGATATTGAATTGTTATAACCTACACATGATATACAACTGAAGGATTGGAGCCAGATGCCCCAGAAACCTGTCACCTCTGGAAGAGACAGCAAGGGGAGTAGGGACCCTAAAAATTCCAACTCCATTCTTCCTGAGAACTCTTTAAAAGATCATTCCCAGAGGTGTGGTTTATTGGAAGGGCCCTTCAGATGGATCCAAGAAAAAATGGCAATTGTTCCTTCCAGAAAAACATAGAGAAGTGGTGCTGATTGTGGTAATGAGCATGAAATCTGGGACCAGGATGGATCTTCAAATTAGTGAGAGAACAAGTATGAAAACGGAGGTTGAGTACTGTTGATTCTGCCTCTACTGTATCCAGTGAAAGACCCTGCCTTGCAGAGCTGGACCAATGGCACACCTGCAAAGTAATGGGCCCATGGATCTAGTTTCTGTCAATTTCCTATGTCTGGAACCAGATACCAGTGGACAGGGGAATGTATTGTTTGTGATTGATCACTTTATTCACTATGCACAGGCATAGTGAAAGATTGAAACCAGATGCCCCAGAAAACTGTCATGTCTGGAAGAGACAGCAAGGGGAGAAGGGACCATAAAAATTCCAGCTCCAGAAGTTACTTCCTGAGAACTCTTCAAAAGACCGTTCCCAGAGGAGGGGAGGGGGAATTAACATGTTAGTTCTTTCTTTGACAAAATACACATCAAGATAAGGAGAGGGGTCCTAACTTCCCTTATCTATCACTGCACGCCTGGAAGCCGTTAAACTCTGCTTTGAAATCCTACTTGAATTGTCTCATCTCAATAAAGGATTCGTTTTGAAACATCTAGTTTCCAGAAGATCATTCTTTCAGTTGAATAGGAAAAATTCAGTAGCTGACATGAGCAGTCTAGGCAGCTGCCAGAACTGAAGAGCATATTCTGCAGACATGTGGTCATACCCACCCACCCCCCCGTGCTTCAGCTGTTCTTTATACAGTCTCCTTGTCAGCAACACTTTACTGCATGCAGTTACTCTCACATACACACTGCGCAATGCCTCCCAGCACTCTTTTGTAGACCGGAGACCCCTCATATGGATCAGCTGACTGGCCTCTAAAGCCAGAATTATACTGGCTAATGCCTTTTTGTTTTTTCCTCTGGTCCCCATCATCGAGGACTGCCGGTAGATTAGTAACAATTGTCCACAAGTCTTCCCTCCGCAGGTACATCTCCATCTTCCCATTCCAGGAGGTAATTTGTCTCATTCAACTGAGACACCAATAAACCTCCTCCCATTATGCCAATGGAGGCTATGTTGCCTGGTTTCCTTCACAAGTCATTATTAAACCATGTCACAAACCATGATTAAACCATGTCGCACAACCCCTCTGGCTCTGGTGCAAGTTCCCACTGAAACTCTTTTCTCTAGGCTCATCAGTCACTCTGGCCTTCTCTCTGTACAGGGCCCATAACCTGTCAGAATGTTTGCAGCATGATTATTATTGTGAGACAACCCAGGAGCAAAACACAGCACACAGAGGCTTTGTCTTTTAACAGTGGTTTATATAAAAGACTGCTATACACATACATATATGTGTTAGGCACATACCAGGCAAGCAAGCAATCTTCATTACTCTTCACGGAGAACTACAATGGAGACAGAACACGAGGAGAGAGAGATACACCCTCTCATGACCTCCCTTATATAGACAGCTTCTTAAAGTGGCAATAACTCTGCAGATCCATCTTCAGTCTTAAAGTGGCTTTTAACCCTGCCGATTCATCCTCATTGCATCAGCATTTACAACAGCCTTACAGCAACTGGTCAGCTATTAAATCTTTAATACCTTAACAAAAGGTATTTTGTTAAGGCAAGGAAAGCAATGATGAGCAGAAGATAAAGCCAGTAAGAGAAAGTTTGCTGGTGAATAGAAAACTGCGATTTTTTTCAGTCTTCAGGAGATGAAGAAGAGCATAAATCTGCAGCTGTGCCAATGGAAGAAGAACAAAATGATGATGGTGATGATGATGATGATCCCAAGAATAGGTATGACACCATATGTAAGGACTTTAAAAAATTATAACACACCCTAGGCATGGGTACAAGCAAGAGCAACAGAACAGCAACAGGTTATAAAATCCAGAAATGCCTGCCTTGTACAGACTTGTTCACAGGCTTTCTGCCAGCTTGAATGAGAGGCCTTGTGGCAGATTAGAGGGTGGATCTCAGTCAAAGTTCATAATATTACCAACTTCCCTATGAGGTTGAAGGACTGGATTTTGTTGGGAAAGTGAGACCACCCACCCCTGTCATACTGCTCAATACAGGGGAAAACACTGAGGGTAAAATTTCAAGAGATCAATTCTACCAGAAGAATACATAGCTGGTCCCAGAGTGGCAGGAGGGGGCTAGAGATCAACTTTTGAGGTGGCAGTACCTGTTTTCAAAAGACAAATTTGATGGGTGTGCTGTGCTAGGAGCACTCAACATTGAATCCATCTACAGAAAGATAAGCCTTTCTGAGAGAGTACTGAATGGGAAAAATTCAGTAGCTGACATGAGCAGTCTAGGCAGTTGCCAGAACTGAAGAGCATATTCTGCAGACATGTGGTCATACCCCACCCCACCCCAGCTCCGGAAACCCTAGGGCCTGGATGAGGTTATGGAGGAAGACCCAGTGGTGGGTTTCAGACCTGGTCATGTGAACTGGTAGCTTTTTCTGCAGTTTGGCAAATTAGCTGATCCCACCATTGGCTGGCCCTGCCCTGCCCTGCCCCCCACCCCTCTCGTCCCAGTCACTCCTTGTCTAAATGGCTTTCTGCCTAGCTTTGTCTGGCTGTTGGGATAAAACTGATGGGAGCCTGGGGAGGAGGCATCTCACTTGCTGTGGCTGCCAGCAGGCAGGGGATGTCCAGGGATTGCAAGGCTATGCCACCCGCATCACCCCTTCACTAGCCGATTGTCCTTGCCAGCCCACCCACCCACTGGCCCACACCCTTCAGCTGAGCATGGTGAATCCAGAGTGTGTCTGCCCACCATAGGCCTTACTTTCATGGCCAACCACAGCTAATGTAAGGCCGACCAGCAAGGAAGGGAGATCAGCCAAAGGATGCAGGCTGTCGAATGAGCCGACTGGGGGGGGAGGGCTAGCTGGCAGAGGGTGATGTGGGCAGTGCAGCTTTATAGTCCCTGGCTGCTCCCTACCTGCTGGCAGCCGGGGCAGGCAAGATGCCTCCTCTCCATGACTGTTTCCCCCCTGAAAAATCTAGGCAAAAAATCAGTTCTCTCTGCTTCTCTCACCTCCATGGGTTCAGGTGGATGATTGGGAGACTGGAGCGGGCAAAGCCTAAGTTGGAGGCCACCCGCTCCGAATCGGACCGAACACTATTGCGGTCCTATATTAGGACCTATTTAGTGGCGATAGAGGCGGCAAAGCGTTCTTACTTTTCCGCTCTTATCGCGTCCGCAGGAAATCGCCCAGCCGCCCTTTTTAGGGTGACCCACTCCCTTTTAGAAGTGGGAGCGCGGGAGGATCCTCTGCAGGGACGGGCTGAGGATTTTTCGAATTTCCTGCTGGACAAAATCATTCAGATCTGGGATGGGTTGGACTCTGACTGGGCAACTCTGGACAGGGGGTCGGGGGCGGAATTGGGGGAGGTCATCTGGGGAGAGTTTGACCCTGTGACCCCCGAGGACGTGCACAGGATGCTGGGTGGGCTTAATGCTACCACCTGTTTACTGGATCCGTGTCCCTCCTGGCTGGTATTGGCCACTCGGGAGGTGACACGAGGTTGGTTCCAGGGTATTATTAACGCTTCCTTGAGTGAGGGATTTCTGCCTGCTGCCATGAAAGAGGCAGTAGTGAGACCCCTCTTCAAGAAACCATCCCTGGACCCAATTTTGTTATCTAATTATCGTCCGGTCTCCAACCTTCGCTTTGTGGCGAAGGCTGTTGAGAGTGTGGTGGCACGATAGCTTCCCCAGCACCTGGATGAAGCTGTTTATTTAGATCCACGCCAATCAGGCTTCAGGCCCGGATACAGCACGGAGACGGCGTTGATCGCGTTGGTGGATGATCTCTGGAGGGCCCGTGACAGAGGTTATTCCTCTGTCCTGGTCCTGTTAGACCACTTGGTGGCTTTCGATACTGTCGACCACAGTATCTTATTGTGGCGGCTGGGGGGGTTGGGAATGGGGGGCACTGCTTTGTGGTGGTTCTCCTCCTTCCTCTCCGACCATTCGCAATTTGTATTGGCAGGGGGGCAGAGATCGACCCCGAGGCCCCTGATCTGCGGGGTTCCTCAGGGTCGGTGCTCTCGCCCCTGCTGTTCAACATTTATATGAAGCCGCTGGGTGAGATCATCCGTGGCTTTGGGGTAGAGTTTCATCAGTATGCTGATGATACTCAGCTGTACATTTCTACCCCAGGCCATCCCAACGAAGCCGTTGAAATGATGACCCGGTGCCTGGAGGCTGTGCGGGGTTGGATGGGGCAGAACAAGCTTCAGCTAACCCAGCTAAGACCAAATGGCTGTGCTTTCTGGCACCCCGATACAGCCAGCTACTTCCATCACTGGCTGTGGGGAGGGCGGGAAATTCTTGCCCCCACAGACAGGGCGCACAATCTGGGTGTCCTCCTGGACGTACGGCTGTCGTTAGAAGAACATATAGCGGCCGTCGCCAGGGGGGCTTTTTATCAGGTCCGTAGGATCTACTAGTTGCGGCCCTTTCTGGATCGGGATGCGCTTCACACAGTAACATCCACCCTCGTTATCTCCCGCTTAAACTATGCCAATGCTTTCTACATGGGGCTCCCCTTGAAGAGCACCCGAAGGCTCCAGCTGGTGCAGAATGCGGCCGCGCGGGTGGTTTGGGGGGCTTCTCAGAGCTCTCATGTTACACCACTCTTGCGCGAGCTGCATTGGCTCCTGGTGGTCTTTCGGGTGCGTTTCAAGCTGTTAGTTACCATCTTTAAAGCGCTCCATGGCTTGGGACCTGGGTATTTACGGGACCGCCTACTGCCACCATCGATCTCCCGTTGGCCAGTGCACTCCCATAGAGTGGGTCTCCTCGGGGTGTCGCCGGCTGGACGGCTGGCAACCCTGAGGGTGCGGGCCTTCTCTTTGGGGCACCCTCCCTCTGGAACGAATTACCCCTGGAGATGAGGATCATCCCTGACCTTCTGACCTTCCGGCATGCATTGAAAACTTATTTATTTCATCAAGCCGGTCTGGCCTAGGGTTTTATGGGGTTTTAAATTCGGTTTTAATTGGTTTTAGTCCTTATTTTTAAACCCTTGTCTCGTTTTTATTATTCAGCCACCTAATTTAATCTTTTTAATTGTTTTTAATTATTGTGTTATTATTGTATTTTTAATGGCTGTACACCGCCCCGAGTCCCGCAGGGAGAGGGGGGCAGTATATAAATCTTGTAAATAATAAATAAATAATAAATAAATAAATGCACACAGATTCAGGCTGAACTGCATCCCTTGAATGGCGATCTCAGCCTTTACGAGCCAGCCAGCCAGCCCAGCCTGAATTCATTGGATGCTCCTGGACAGTCTCCTGGGGATCACACAAAAAGGAACAATCACCCCCAGCCCTGGAGAGGCCAGCAGGTAAGGCCAGTTGGTGAGGATTCCATGTCCATCAAAAGAGATGGGTAGGAGGCTTCCTCCCCTTCCTCTTTTGGGCAGATTTACAAAGAAAGGGCTGGGAACTTAAAGCCAGGCCCACCCCACAGTCCCTCCATCCCCATCCCCACCAGCAACTCTGGGCAGTAGTTCAGCTTTCCCAGCTGGCATGACTCCCAATTCCTACCTACCCTTTCCTTCCTCTGACAGTTAGTGGCAGAAAGGAAGGCGAGCCAGGGCTGAGCCACTCCCTAGTCTGCATCTCACCCCTGTGGCTGCCAGTGTGTGGGGAGTGGCAAGGGACCGCAAGGCTATGCCACCTGCATCACCCATCTGCTAACTAGGTCTCTCTCCTGCCCAGTCAGGGCAGTATGTGGGAGTGCCTGGCCTTCCAGCCACCAGTTGAGGAGAAAGAGCCCAGATGGTGATGGGCGAGGAGTGGCTGGGAGGAGCAGGATGAGGTGAGGAATCCCTCTATATGAGGGATGTTGAGTTGGCCACACCCACCCAATTACATGAACACAGCAACACCTATCCAGCCGGTCATTAGGGCAGAGAACTGGTTGTTAAATAATTTGAATCCAATCACTGGGAAGACCCAATCCTCCCATATAGCTTGCAGTAGTCAGAACCAGAGAATGGGCACCCAGCCCATTAACCTATTGAGTCTGAGAAGCTTTGGAGGATGCCTCATTGGTCACAGCTGAGCCCAAAGAACAAAGATCAAATACATCCCTCTAAAAGACTGACATATGATACTCTGGGCCACAGCACAGAAGAAGCAGTACTCACTGCTAAACAAAGTTCTGATCTATCCCCTGACATTCTTGGTGAATAGCTCTTATCTCTTTGGGGGACCAAAGAGCTTTTTGAGCAGGGGGAGTATGTAGTATGGGGGAAGAGGGAATGAAAGGAGGAGGTTTTGGCAGGAAATGGGGGAGAGCAAGGAAGAGAGAGGTGATAAGGATAGGTGAATCTCTTTTATTACTGGATGATTCCTGGCTGACTTGGCCTCGCTTTTGCTAAGTGAAGGGAGAATGAAAAGGAGGAGGTTTTATTTATTTATTTATTTATTTATTTATTTGTTCATGCTTCTATACCGCTCCCTCTCCCAAAAAGGGACTCGGGGCGGTGCACATTCAACAACGAAAACAGTACAGGTAACGGAGATGAAATAAATAAAAATCTAAAATGGTTAAGAACAACACCCAACAGAAAGATTATCTAAAATTTAATTTAACCCGAATGATTCAATTGGCTAGACCGGCCTGCTTGAACAACAAGGTCTTAACTGCGTGCCGGAAGGTGAGGATATCCGACATGGCTCATGTCTCCGAGGGGAGACAATTCCAGAGGGATGGGGCTCCCACAGAGAAAGCACGTAGTCTCGGGGCTGCCAGTCGGCAGTGATTTAGTGGTGGGATCCCGAGCATGGCGACTCTGTGGGAGCGTACTGGGCGGCGGGAGGTTGTTGGTGGCAGAAGGCGGTCCCGTAAGTATCCAGGTCCCGAGCCATGGAGCACTTTGAATACTATTAGTACCACCTTGAATCGAATCCGGAAGGCCCCAGGAAGCCAGTACAGCTGGCGGAGAAGAGGTGTTATGTGGGCGTCCCGAGGGGCGCCGATGATCATCCGTGCGGCGGCATTCTGAACTAACTGTAGCCTACGGAGAGTCTTCAAGGGGAGCCCCATGTAGAGAGCATTACAGTAGTCCAAACGGGAGATGACGAGAGCAGAGGTGACTGTGCGAAGTGCGCCCAGATCCAGGAAGGGTCGCAATTGGTAGATCAGACGAATCTGATAAAAAGCACTCCTGGTGGCGGCTGCAATATGGTCTTCCAAAGACAGTCGCACATCCAGGAGGACACCCAAGTTGCGTGCCCTTTCCACAGGGGATAGTGTCTCTCCTCCTATGGTCAGCGATGGAATAAGCTGGCTGAATCTGGGAGCAGGAAACCACAGCCATTCGGTTTTGGTCGGGTTGAGACGGAGTCTGTTTTGACCCATCCAATTTCGTACGGCCTCCAGGCACCGGGTCATCACCTCGACGGCTTTGTTGGGGTGGTCTGGAGTGGAGATGTACAGTTGAGTATCATCAGCGTACTGGTGGAATTCCACTCCAAAGCCACGGATGATATTACCTAGCGGCTTCATATAAATGTTAAACAGCAGGGGAGAGAGAGCACCGACCCCTGAGGCACCCCACAGAGTAGGGGTCTCGGGGTCGATCTCTGTCCCCCTGTCAACACAAATTGCGAACGGTCGGAGAGGAAGGAGGAGAACCATTGAAGCACGGTGCCTCCAATCCCTAGCCCCTCCAACCGACGCAACAGGATACATAAATTGAGGAGGACCAGAACAGAGGAATGGCCTCTGTCCCGTGCCCTCCAAAGATCATCCATCAACGCGACCAACGCCGTCTCAGTGCTGTGCCCGGGCCTGAAGCCCGATTGGAGGGGGTCAAGATAATTCGCTTCATCCAGGTACTGCGGGAACTGACGTGCCACCACGGTCTCTATAACCTTCGCTACAAAGCGAAGGTTGGAGACAGGACGATAATTGGATAGTAATGCTGGGTCCAAGGACGGTTTCTTGAGGAGGGGACGAACCACCGCTTCTTTCAAAGCAGTGGGTAGAAACCCCTCTCTCAAGGAAGCGTTTATAATGCCTTGGAACCAGCCTCGTGTTACCTCCCGAGTGGCTAGAACCAGCCAGGAGGGACACGGGTCTAATAAACAAGTGGTAGCATTCAGTCCCCCCAGTATTCTGTCAACGTGTTCTTTGGTAACAGAGTCGAACTCAACCCAGTTGACCTCACCGATATCTGATCCCGCCCTCTCGTCTGGAGAGGACCAGTCGGAGTCCAAATCGTTCCGAATCTGAGCGATTTTATCCTGGAGAAATATGGAAAATTCCTCAGCTCGACCTTGTAAAGGGTCATCCTGTGACTCCACTTTTAAGAGGGAGCGAGTCACCTTAAACAAGGCAGCTGGGCGGTTTTCTGCGGATGCAATAAGGGTGGAGAGGTAAGTTCTCCTCGCCATCCTTATCGCCACTAAATACGTCTTAATATAAGCACGTAGTAGTGTTCGGTCAGAATCAGAACGGGTGGATCTCCAACTACTCTCTAGGCGTCTTTTCCGGCGTTTCATCTCCCTCAGCTCCTCGGAGAACCAAGGGGCTATCTGGGAGCGGCGCCGGGTCAGAGGCCGCAAGGGCACAACCCGATCAAGTGCTTTAGCAGCCGCCAAATTCCAGGCGGCAACCAAGTCCTCGACCGAGTTGTGTGTATGAGTTTGGGGAGTGGCCCAAGCTCCATCAGGAACCTTTCAGGGTCCATCAGGCGCCTGGGGAGGTACCATTTTAATGGCCCCGCCTCCCTGCGGTCAAGAGGTGTGGAACGGAAGTCAAGCTTTAGGAGTGAGTGGTCTGACCATGACAGGGGTTCTATGACTATATTCCCTACACCCAGATCACTCTGCCACTGATCAGAGACAAAAACTAAGTCTAGGGTATGACCTCCAATGTGAGTAGGGTCCCGGATTAATTGGGTTAGGCCCATGGCTGTCATGGAAGCCATGAACTCCTGAGCAGGTCCCGAGGCACCGCCGGCAGAGGGAAGGTTGAAATCACCCATGACCATAAGCCTAGGGGTCTCAACCGCCATGCCAGCAATAACCTCAAGAAGCTCAAGCAGGGCAGATGATGCATAGCAGGGAGCCAGGTAAGCGATCAACAAGCCCTTCTGAACCTTGGAACCAAACTTCACGAAAAGAGATTCACATCCAGACGTCTGAGAAACAGTGGACTCCCTCGGACAAAGATCTTCCTTGATAACTAACGCAACACCTCCACCCCTTCCCTGGGTCCTCGGCTGATGAAAAGCCCGAAACCCGGCCGGGCACATATCGACCAGAGGGACACCCCCCTCTGGGCCCAGCCAGGTCTCGGTGATACCCACCAGGTCCGCCCCCCCCCTCTAAGATCAAGTCATGAATGAGAGGGGCTTTGTTCATGACGGACCTGGCGTTACACAACATCAGTCGAAGGCCCAGGGCCCAAACACTCAGACCACCTGGAGAACGGGAAGTGATAATGGGGTCGGAGCGCGTCACAGCAGATAGAGAGCGGAGACGCGCTCCCGAAACAGAATGTGGCCCCTTATAAATGCCAAATCTGCCTCTCCCGCTCACCGTTTTAATGGATTTGATGACACCCTCTTCTGGATAACCCCCCATCCTCAATTGAGCCATGTCAGAATCCTGACCATTCCGGCTGCGCTTTAACTGTGAACAGGTCGGAGCCCCAGGTGGGTTGTCCCCCAATTTGTTAAGGAATTTGATTAGAAATTTTAAGAAACCCTCCCTCCCACGCTTCCGACGACGACTCCACCATCTCTCTGGATCCCAGGATCCGTCCTTGAGATGGGATTTGGAGAGACAAGGGGGCCAGATTTGAGATAGGGGGACATATCTCAAGGCCCGCAGTTCAGTTGAAGAATATGATAATATATGGGGGGTATGACTGTGAGTTTGTGCTGGAGTAGGCGGGTCAAATGATGGACCTAAGATCTTGACAGGGGTTGGAGGAGGAACAAATAATGGCCAGAGTTTAGGTTTAGATCTCCCGACAGGGTGTAAGCAAGGTGGTGATATAGTTCTGGATCTCGGGTCTCACTGCTGGTCGATGAGTAACTGCCGCAACTGCGATGGTGGCAGAGGACAAGAGGATGGAGAGTGGTCGTGAGATGGTCCTGGCTCAGTCCCTAGGCCTTGTTAGTTGTCTGTAACGTCTCTGGGGTGGCTGTTGATGATTGATCAGGAGCTGCGGTCTTGACTCAGGGCCACGCTGTCGACCAAGACATAGTCGCTGCAGTGGTGGTAGTGGCAGAGGCCATGGAGGCATAAAGTGGCTGTGTGGTGGCTTCTGGTTCATTCCCAGGCCTTGTCGCCATCCATAAGGTGATTGACGTAATAGCGGTGGTTTCAGTGGTGGTGGCGGAGGCGGAGGCCACGGGGACAAAACACGGTTGTGTGGGAGTCCCGGCCCTGTTCCCGGGCCACGTCGCCGCGTGTAAGGTGACCACTTTGACAGCAGCGGTGGTAGTGGGTGTGAACATGGGGACAGCCAATGGTCAAACAGGGGTCGAAGCCTTGTCAGCGGGCTTTGCCGCCAATCAAGATGTATTCGTTGCGGCGGAGATGGAGGTCCCGGGTGTAAAACACAGCCATGGGGCTGCGTCGGCCAAATTAGAAGGTCCTGCCTTCTTTAGTGGGAAAGAAGAGAAGAACAAAAGTTAGAGAGAGAAGGGATGAGGAAGAAGTGAATCTATTTGGGAGACAGGCCTGAGGGAAAAGGGAGAGAAGGGAAGCAGGGCCTATAGGCCCATTTGGCCTCCACCTCCCTGAGTGAAGGTGGGGGGAAGCATTGCTTGAAGATAGGGTAAGGAAAGGTAGAAACAATGAGTGGGAGAGAAGATGGGGAAAGGTAGAGAAAAGTGTGTGAGGAAAAGAGGAGGAGAAAGAGGAAAGAGAGAGATCAATAGAAAGACAGGCAGGTAGGCAGATGAAGGAGGAGAGGCAGTGACAGGAGACCAGCAAGCAGCAGGAAGGGACAGAGAGAGAGAAGAGAGAGAGGAAAAGGGCTAATTGGCTGTCTGACCACCACCAGATTGTGTGACTCACCTGCTGAGAGGAGCACCACCCCACTGAGTGACCATCTGCTGAGAGGAGACTGATCATCACATCATGTGGCCTGCTTGCTGGGATGAGACTGCACAAGGGATTGACTGGAACAACAAGACAGCAGAGTCCAATTGACTCAGGCAAGTGGAGGTAACAATGGATTGTAGTGAGGGAAGGCACCTGGATGGTTGAAAAAGAGAGCCAGGAGAACCTAGACCCCAATGATCCTTTCGGAGGTAGCACTATAGATACATGTATTATGATATAGTATCTACATTCCTCAGGAAAACTGTACAGTAGCTTGAAAATTGAATAATTATGTCAGTTCAGCAGAGGTGACTGAACAGTTTGAGAGAACAAGGGAAATTATATTTCACCCAGCCAAATTATTTGGCCTTCTAAATTTGGCCTTCTAAATATGCTATAGGCAAATCTGGTGTCCTCCAGAACCTTTGATTAATTGCAGCTAACATGACTACTGACTAGAGATTATGGGAGCTAAAATAATTGGAGGGCACTCCCATGGGAACAGCCCACTGAGATTTTTGGGAAAGAGAACACTTTCGCCTCTATTGCCACTTAGGATCCTTTTAAAAGAACTTATCTATTGACCTTTGGTATATAATTGTAATCTACCATATAGCCCTTTATCTGGAGAGCTGTTGTCGATCAGCCTATAGCCTAATTCTGTTAGATGAACCCAGGGGTGGGATTCCGGTTGTTACAATTCTGCGCAATTCAGAGAACCGGCAAATCACATCACTGGCTACCCTTGCCTGCCCCACCTCGCCCAGTCACTCCTTATCTCATATGTGCACCATCGCTGCCTGCATTCTCACACCTGCCATTGCTTTCTGCAGCCAAAGCCAGCCATCACTGTCTGCCTTCCATCACAGCCCTGCCTGATCTGATCTCTCTGGGTCAGTGAGGCTCTGCAAGTCCCAGTCATCTACCTGCTGCCACCACCACCAGCCCTGATTGAGCCCCGACTCCTGGGCTGCCTGGCTGCCTTCTTCACCTGCCCACTATTGCTGCCTGCCTTTGCAATTGGTGAGTGAGGCTCTGCAAGCAAGCCCCAGTCACCTACCTGTTGCTGAATTCCCCCCCACAGCTTGCCTTTTGCTGCTGCCACCCATCTTTCCAGCCATGCTTGCCTTTTGCCATCATTACCACTCGCCTTTCCGCTTGCTTTTGCTGCCACCACTGTCAAAATCAGGTCGCTGGAGATCATGTGGAGCAGCTGCTCCAGTGGTTTCTGACCCAGCTGCTTCTCTCTGCCACTGACTCTCTCAGTAGCTGGGAGAGCGAGAGAGTCTTTCACAGCACAACAAAATATAGCTTTGGGTCCTTCAAGTTCCCCTCCCATCAGGAAACAGCTCCAGGTGGCAGAGAAGCAGCCAGGTTGAATCCTGTTCCTCTCTGCCACCCAGAACCATTTCCCAATGGGATGAGGACTTGCAGAACCCAGAGCTTAAATTTCACTGTGCTGTGACTCTCACTCTCTCAGCTAGAGCAACAGAGGAGAGAAAACAGGTCACCGGAGAACTCGTGCACTGGCACCATATGGTCTACAGTCCAGTGGTTGCTTCTCTTGCAGCACAGAGAAATTTAGCTCTGGGCCCTACAAGTCCCTCTCCCATCCAAAAATGTCTCCGGGTGGGGACTTCCGGTTTGGACTGAGATCCGTGATCATGCGGTTTTGTTCCGTGCTCGCCGCTGGAGCACCCTAAGCCAGCTGAATTCAGAGTTAAACCATCCCGTAGAGGTGGTGAAGAGGGGGGAGACTGCCAGCAGGGTTGAGGAGAGCCGCATCTCTCCTCCTCAGATGGCCATTACTCCCTTTCCTGAAGGCGGTTACAGCGGTGATCAGAAATGGCCACCTCAAAGAAGAACTCAATAGGAAAAGAATGTGCAGGAGGAAGATAAGAAGAAAAGGTTTTGGTTGACCGGGTTGAACTGAAAAAGCAACAACATAAGGTACCCTGGAATTTGAACTATAAAAAATAACATTGTTCCCAAAGAAGATTTTGAAGCAGCAAAGGAGAGAGGGAAGGGAAAGGATTTGGCTTTTTTTTCTTCCCTTCTTTATACTGACAGCTAAGAGATTTAAATAAAAAATTGACAATTTAACATCAATAGGCATTGAAGCTGCCACTGAGAAAGAAAAACAAGAAATCCAATAAGAAACCAGCATGACTGCACAAAGATCTCTCTGGCAAATTGAAAGAAAAAAAGGACAAGTATAAAAAATGGAAAGAAGGACATACAACTAAGGTAGAATATCAGCAGATAGCCAGAATCTGCAAAGACGAAGTCCCGATAGCAAAGGCTCAATAGCAAAGAACAAAGACTTGCAACAAAAGTCAAAGGTTTCTTCCAACATATAAATAACAAGAAAAAAAAATCAAAGAAACAGTTGGTCCACTAAAGAGAGAAGATGGCAAGGAAGTAACAGGTAACAGAGAGAAAGCAGAACTGCTTAACTCATTCTTTGCATCTGTCTTCACACAAAAAGAAACTATAGCTCAACCCACCAAAAACATAACTGTAAAAGACAGACCAGAAATAAAAGCTAAAATAAGCAAAAAATAGTAAGAGAACACCTGTCTGATCCTGATGAAAACAAATCACCGGGGCCTGATGGATTACATCCCAGAGTTTTAAAGGAGCTGGCAGAGATCATCTCAGAACCACTCTACCATATCTTTCAAAAATTCTAGAGCACCTGAGAACTACCGGGGAACTACCAGAGGAGTGGAAAAGAGCTGATATGGTTCTCATCTTCAAAAAAGGAAAAAAAAACAGACCCAGGAAACTATAGACCAATCAGCCTAACATCAATACCCAGAAAGATACTGGAAAAGATAATAAAAAACCAGATCTGCCTACATCTAGAAACAAGTAAAGTAATAACTAGCAGTCAGCACAGGTTTGTTAAAAACAGATCATGCCAAACCAATCTTATTTCATTCTTCAACACAGTGACTAAATTAGTAAACCAGCAAAATAGTGTGGACATACTATATTTAGACTTCAGCAAGGCATTCGACAAAGTAGACCACAACCTACTTCTTAGTAAGCTAGAAAAAAGTGAAATAGATAGCACCACCACTAGATGGACTTGCAACTGGCTGGCAAACCGTACTCAATGAGTAGTCCTTAATGGGTCTAAGTCTACATGGAGGGAAGTAAGCAGTGGGGTGCCACAAGGTTCCTTCTTAGGCCCAGTACTCTTCAATATCTTCATTAACGACTTAGATGAGGGAATAGAAGGGGAACTTAACAAATTTGCAGATGATACTAAGCTGGCAGGAATAGCTAACACCCAAGAAGATAGGCTCAAGATCCAGATGGATTTTTGACAGACTAGAACACTGGGCCATATCTAACAAAATGAAATTCAATGTAGAGAAAAGTAAAGTCCTACACTTAGGCAAGAAAAACCAAAAGTACACATATAGACTGGGTGAAATCAGGCTCAATAGCAGTAACTGTGAGAGGGATCTTGGAGTCTTAGTGGACAACCAGCTAAATATGAGCCAGCAGTGTGCAGCAGCTGCCAAAAAAGCTAATGCAATCCTAAGTTGTATTAACAGAGGGATACAATCAAGATCAAGAGAAGTACTAATACCACTCTATAAAGCCTTAGTAAAACCACACCTAGAGTACTGCATCCAGGTTTGGTCACCACATTATAAAAAAGATGTTGAGGCTCTAGAAAAAGTACAGAGAAGAGCAACCAGGATGATTAGGGGACTGGAGGCTAAAACATACAAAGAACGGTTGCAGGAACTGGGCTTGGCTAGTCTAGTAAAGAGAAGGACCAGGGGAGACATGATAGTGGACTTCCAATATTTGAGGGGCTGCCACAAAGGAAAGGTACAAGCTATTTTCTAAAGCGCTTGTAGGCCAGACAAGGAATAATGGATGGAAACTGAACAAGGAGAGATTTAACCTAGAAATAAAGAGAAACTTTTTGACAGTGAGAACAATCAACCAATGGAACAGCTTGCCCTCAGAAGTCGTAGGAGCGCCATCACTTGAGACTTTCAAGAAGAGATTGGACTGCCATTTGTCAGAAATGGTCTCCCGCTTGGGCGGGCGGTTGGACAAGATGATCTACAAGGTCCCTTCCAACTCTGATTATCTGTTATCTGAAAATAAATTATCAAAGGGATAATAAAGACTTTTGGATACTTAAAAACCTTTAAAAGAAGGAATGGAGAGAAAAGGAAAGAATAAAAGGGCAGGATCTGGAAAAATGGAGGAGACTGCCTGGAATTAAAAGGAACTTACAGTGAAACTTTAACAAGATTTCTAAAAGATATATTCTAACTGAAACTTTGTAACAAAATAATAGAACCCCAGGAAGAGAAAGTGGTAAAAAGAAGCAAGAAGCAAAAGCTTTGGATTACTTGGATTACTTGGTGATTTTTGGATTTTTGGCTATTGGATTTAAATGACTAAAATCAATTGGGTGGTTGTTTAAAAATGTTTAAAATGGCATCACTTTTGGAAGAACTGAAAATGGAACTTAAAAAACAGAAAGAGGATGCACAAGAAGGAAGAGGTTCTTGGCTTCGTATTTCAATTTTTAGAAATGGAGATCTGGAACTATGAAAAAGAACAAGAAACACTTGTAGAACAAGAAGGTCAGGACAAAGAAGAAGCCATCTTTAATGATCAAGTAATTTTATGTGGGGGAAAAAAAGGAAAGGGGGGAAAGAGAGTGGAAAGTTTAAGATTTGAAAAAACAACAACAAAAGAATAGTTTGAAAAATAATTACAATATTAGGAAGCAACAGAAGAGAGGATTACAGAAGAGAGGATTAGAAGTAGAGAGACAAGGGGGCAAAAAGGGGAGGGGGAAGAAGAGGGGGAAGAAGGAAAGGAAAAGAAGTTATAAAAAACAGAAACAAGATATAGAGAAACAGGGAAAATGTATAAGGATTGAAAGTATAAGCCTATTTAGAGATAATGGGTGAAAATTTAATTGAAAAAAGGATTCTGCAAAGGTACATAAAATAGTATTGTTATATTAGAAGTAGAAATAATTTTAGAAACATGAGAAATATGAGACAATGTATGATTAAAATGATGGATAAAATACTTATTGTAATGCAATGAAATGTTTGTTAATAAATAAATGAGATAAAGAGAATGAAATTAGGAAAGGATGGGAACATTTTAATTATTATTAATGATTTATAAAAATATAAGTGAAGAAAAATATGGAAAAAAAGAATTAATTATGGAAAGTTTATAAGTGTTTCCAAGGAAGTATGATATTCAATTGTAAAGAAATGTTAAAGAAGTTAAGATTGCAACTAATATTAATGACAGTATTGAATTGGAATGGAATGAGTGTCTTATTTACTATTGTTTTATATATATATATATATATATATATATACAGTATACTTAAAGAATATCGTGTGTATTTTAAGCATGTACCAAGCAGAATTTGATTGGAAGTTATGTACTATATTGAATGTTATAATTCTAAAGACATAAATTGAAGTTTAAATAAGAGTTGAATGAATAAAATTAAAAGATATAAAGGTGTCATGCTCCAATTAGTAACTACAGGGGAAAATTTGTTTAATGAGAAAAGATAATATGAAATTGAAACAGGACAGACAAAAGTATAAATATAATGATTAGAAAGACATTGAAACTTAGAAAAAGATATATAATTGAATTTAGATATGAGATAATTAAAAATAAAGTTGAGAAAACCAAGGGAGGGGAAAAATTATGGAGAAAATGTTACAATAGTAATAAGATATGAAATGGAACACAAAGATGAATGTGAAATTGAGTTTGTGTCTGTATGGAGAAGTAAGCTTTTGCTTTGCTCCCTAGGAAGGACTCCATCGTGGAAGGCTGTGTGTTTGAGCCAGGTGCTTTCTTTCGGGCCTCCCACCTCACATGGGGCTGTGGGAGAAGGAAGTGTGTGGTGGGGAAGGCTGTCTTCAGTTCTTGCAGCCAAAGCCAGGGCTGCGAACTTGCATCTATATGAGATTGGAGCACCATGGGCGCACTGGCTAGGAGGACACTTGCCCTGGCCAGTGTGTGTCAGAAGAGAGGGAGAAAAAAAAATTGGCAAGTCTTCTCTTCCTTCCTGGGCATACACAGAGCATGCACATGTGAGGCCAGGACCTTTTGCATGGCGCACACTGTGTGCATGCCCAAGAAGGAGAACAGTTGCCAAACTTTTCTTCCTCCCTTTGTAGCGCAAAGGCAACTGTTACAACCTGTCCCTTTAAAATACTTTGAAATGGGGGAGGCAAGAGGGGACCATAATAGGACAGCCAGGCTGCAGGAGCTGCCTTTCAAGCAGCTCCACTGCGGAGGGAACGGAGGAAGAAAAGTTTGGCAACTCTTCTCCTTCTTGGGTAGAGCATGTACACACGGCGCCAGGAGGATCTTCTGCAAGGAGACAGCGTGTGGTCATTAAGTGAACACTGGTTGTTAAACAAGTCAATTTTCCCAGAAACCAGAAGGAATTGTTGGAAACTGGCAAAAAACATAGAAAACCTCAGTCACAAGACTGTGTGGGATGTTATAACTGGTCACAAGAGTATGTGTGTGTATGTGTGTGTGTGTACATGTGTGTGTACAAAAACAGGTCAAGTAACTCTGGGGAGGTCTGTCATAAATTATTTATTTATTTATTTATTATTTACATTTATATGCCGCCCTTCTCCGGAGACTCAGGGCAGCTTACAGTCTTTAGAGCACCATGCTAAGTGCTCGGCAATAGCCTTCATTCCATTGTATATGCCTGCTTATTACTAGGGCTTTTTGGCCCCCCCAAGCGGCATTTTTTACAAAGTCAGCTTATTGCCCCCAACAATCTTGGGTCCTCAATTTACCTACCCCAAGAGGATGGAAGGCTGAGTCAACCTTGAGCCTGGTGGGATTCGAACCTGCACTAATTGCAGGCAATTGAGCTAAGTGCTAGATGATTAACAGCCTGCACCACCAAGGCCCAAATTAGAACACTTGCTAAATAACAGGCAATTAAGTGAGGACCACTTGTATTTATCCGTCACGTGGCCACTTAGACATGCCCACCCAGTCACATGACCAACAAGCAGCGCCTAGCCAGTCACACGATCACCAAGCGAAGCCCACCAATAAAGCCACACTCACAGAAACAGTTGTTAAAAAATTTGAATTCCACCTCTTGATGAACCAATGGTCTACCTAAATATAAAGCAGTTTCTATGATGGTTCCCAATCTCTCATCCTGAAGTTAAGTAAGTATTCTCTGACATTTTGTTAAATAAATGGATAAATATAAGAGAATAAATATAAAATAATACTGCTCTGATTGAATGGTTTAAATTCCAGCTAAAACCTTAGTTTTTCCAACTGGTCTTACATCGGCCAGATGTTGTTCTCATTAAAAGCATTTAACTAAAGAAAACATCATCCAAATCTGCTATATATTGCTTTTATTTCAAGCTCATGTTAAGACCCTCTTCTCAAGAAATACTTATTAGGGAATGCTGTATTCTTTCCAGCAATCTTAGTCTTATTTCAGGCAAAAATTATTCAGGTTTGCTACCATACAAGAAAAGTATAAGAAATAGTTCAGGACTGTGCAATGACAACAACAAAACAGTCACATACTTTACAGCCTGATTTGAAGCAAATAAACATGCAGTAAATTATACACCAAAAATTCTAATTAAAAGCATGGTATCTTGCTTCCCTACTTCAATATTCCCGATACATTGGAATCACAAGTTTCACAATTCTCAATCACTGACTTATCAGATTTGGAAAAGCTGCATTGGAGTATCCTAACCAACTCACACAAATTATACGCATCTATCCCACCAAATTTGATACTGCCAACATTTTCTTTCTTTCTTTTTTCAATACATGTTTTAATTTTATTTCTTTAAATACATCTTTGGATGAACAGTGTGGTTCCAGGTCTTTAACATTTTAAAGCAAACATGACCACAATTACATATTCCAATTATTAACTTTCTTATCTAATTTCATATTATTACCTATTCAATATTCTCATGTTACTTTATTTGGGCTGCTACCACCACCAAGGTTGCCAGCAGCTCATACAGATCCATTAGACCCCTGCCATTGCCACCCGGAGCACCAGGCCCACCCAGCCTGAAGGAGGCAAAGTGACAAGCTAGAAAGGCTGAGTAGAGGTGATAGTGCATCCCAGGCCCAGCAGGCAAAAGATGGCCATCATGAGCAAGGAAAGATATATCTCCATCAGCACCATGGCTGCCCAAGCCCAGCTGGGATCTCATACTTCCCCCCATTTCTGCTGGGCCTGGATGACCATGGCGCCAAGGGCCATCCAGCTTTCCCTGCTTACAGTGGCTATCTTTTGCCTGCTGGGCCTGAGCATGCTACCTATTTGGCCTTTCTAGCTTGCCGCTTCACCTTCTTTGGGCTGGGTGTTTCTGTCAAGTGGAGGCAGCCTGCAGTGGGGCGAGTTTCATTGGGTGCATGAAGGGAACATTCTCCATGCACAGGCCAAGGGCAAAAACCACAAGGGGACTGAGAAGATGACCAGTGGTGACCAGCTCTCCAACCGCAAACCAAAACAGACAGTGGGATGGAGTTAGTATGTCCAGCAATCCACATCGTGTGCCTCCCCCCACTTCTGCCTGCTGCATGGACAGCCATCCCAATGGTAGCTGTAGGCTCTGGAGTCACAGTGTGTGCTGGAAACCATCCCCCCCCATGCACAAAGGTGATGAGTATGTGGTTTCTGATTGTTTCTAGCTGCAGCTGCCCCACCCCTGCTTCATATCTCCTCATCCCATGGGATGAGCCCACTGCCCCATCCATCAGACACCCTGGATTCTCTCCCCAACCTCACCTGGCCCCCATAGGCATTACCCACATGAGTGACATCAAGTTGGCCATGCCCCTGGGCCACACCCAGTTAGCCGCAACCATCCCAGCTATGCCCTCCTTCCCAGTTCCCAGAAGACAACCACAATGCTGATGCAGCCCTTGATGAAATCGAGTTTGACACCCTGATGTATTGGTATCAAAGAAGTTTTTAAAAGCCATTATGTCTATAGAAAGCATATATATTAACCTTCAAAAAATGCTTGTGGAAATAAGGAATTCTGAAGTTTGTGTCAGGATTCCAGCAGTTACTCCAATTAAATCATGAACCTCGAGCCACACTCCCAAAACTCCAAAGGATTTATTAGAAGTTAACGTGCCGGCATTTGCCTGGGTGTAGCCGACTCTGAGATATGTAATTCACTGCTTTCCCCGCACCCCTCTGGGTTATCATCCAACGAAACATGTCCATAGCCAAGAGTCATCAATCATGCTCTCCAATTCAATTTTTTCATGGCAGAAGCTTCAGTCATCTAATCAGTCTCTGAAGAAAATATGAATGGAATGCACTTTTGATTCCTCACTGCTGCCTGCTCTTTAAAACTCCCCCTTTCTTTCTGTTGACAACTATAAAACGTATACAAAATGTTTTCAGTTGACATTTGGCTCCTCTCACCTCTTGAAGATGACCTGTACAACACACACAAAAACAAATTGATTGCAGATATGGAAGCTTATGCTCACGAAACCCAACCAGGCTTGGTTAGATTTTCTGCACGGAACCTTGCTACAAAACAATCAGCTTGGACATTCCTACTCTTTACCCATGACACTTCTGATAAGGGGTAGCCCTTCCACTTGATTCAATATTGGAGTTGTCTCCTGTGCTACCTCGAATCAAGGATTCGCTGCACCTCATAATGGGTTTGGCCTCCTATGACCACGGAGTCTGGGGAGCTCATGAGATAGGGGCCTCAGCATTGATCTGACCATGGGTTTTAATAGGCTACTATGGAATGCTGGGTATATTTTTCCTAACAATTGGGGCAACTTCAATTGCACCATGACTGGGTTGATGATCTTTACTATGGGGAATGGTCCCATGAACTTTGGCCCCTATTTCTTGCTAGGGACTCTTAACCTCAGATATTTGGTGGAGAGATAGACCTTGTCCCCCAACTGAATTGGTTGTTGCTGGGCTTGGTGTTTGTCTGCCTGTCTCTTATAGGTCTGTGTCGCTTTTGCCAGTGCTTTTTTGACATTCTCCCAAGTTGCTTTCAGTATTGACATCCAATCGGTCAGGCTGACTGAGGAGGAGGGGGGGTCTCTTGGATACTCAGGCATTGGGATGAAATCCATGCCACTCACTATCTTGAAGGGGGTTAGTCCCATGCTACTGTGAACAGCATTATTGTACATGACCTCTGCAAAAGGCAGGATGTCTGCCCAATTGGACTGCTGATAATTCACATAGCACCTCAGATACTGCTCTACCATGGCATTCAATCTTTCTGACACCCGCCCCCATTGGTCTTGGATAAAAAGCCGAGCTTAGACCCTGGGACAACCCAATAACTGCAGGAACTCCCTCCAAAATTTGGCTGTGAATTGGACCCCTCTGTCTGAGATAATTATCCGTGCTACTCCATGCAGATGATAGGTGTGCTTCAAGAACAGCTTGGCTAACTGGATAGTCTGCTGCAAGGTATGAAATGCGCCTGTTTGGAAAATAAGTCTATTACAATCCAGATCACCGTGTTTCCCCCACTTTTCGGCAACTCCACTATGAAGTCCATTGCAATCTCCTCCCATAGTCTTGTTGGCTCTGCTACCATTTGTAGCAGTCCGGGGGGGGGGGGGGCAGGTTTTCTGGTCATTTTTTCATCACGGCACAGATGGTGCAACTTTTCACATACCTGTCCACATCTTTCTTTATGCCAGGCCACCAGAACTGCCTCTGAGCTAAAGTCTTTAAGAACCTAAAGTGGCCTGCCAGTTTAGCATCATGGCTCCTCTGAAGAACTAGGGGTGCATAGAGATTCTGGGATGTAGAGTTTTGTCCCCTTCCACACCTGGTTATCTCTTTTTGTCAAGGTGTGTTGATTGTCCGGGAACCAGGGGTTTGCTAGCAGTTTGGTTTTGAGTTTCATAGTTAGGTCGTCTGCGGGTTGGTCTTGCCAATCACAGCATTGTCATCTGGTGGTTACTTGGGCAGCTATTTGGATAGGGGGATGATGGCATTTATGACCATTTGCATTTGTACTGAGCATGCAGGAGAGGGCGTCAGCCAGAAATTTTCTCCCCTCCCCCTGGGATGTGCTTTAGCATAAAGTCAAATTGGTTGAAGTATTGAGCCCGTCTGACTTGTTTGGGTGATAGTTTCCGCAGGGGGCCTAAGGACTTCCAGGTTTTTATGGTCAGTCCAGACTTCGAATGGTCTCTGGCCCCCTTCCAGCAGGTGGTGCCAGGTTTGCAGTGCCCATCTCACTGCAAAAGCCTCTTTTTCCCATGCAGCCCATCTTCTCTCTGTGTCCATGAGCTTGCAGGAGGGTAGGGGCAGGGCTGTAGGCTTCCTTGGTTGTTTCTTTGGAGTAACACTGCTCCCACTGTCATGTCACTGGCATCTGCTTGAATGATGAAGGGTTGTTCGGGGTCAGGATACTTCAGTACTGGTTCTTTTGCAAACAGTTATTTCAGTGTTTCAAATGCTTTTTGGCAGGTTAGGTCCCACTATAGGGGTTGTCCCAGGCAGGGTTTCATTCTTGGACTCCCCATCTTTAGGAGGTCCATCATGGGTTTGGCAATCCCCATGAAGGAGGGGATGAATTATCAGTAGAAGTTTGTGAACCCCAAGAAGGTAGCTGTCTGTGGGTATGAGGGGGCTGCCAGCCCAGAACGGCTTGTACTGTGGCTGGGTCCATCTCTATGCCCTCATTGGAGATTCAGTAGCCCAGGTAGTCCAACTGTGCATAGTGAAATTCACATTTCAACAGCTTAACATATAGGTTTGCTGCTAGAAGTTTTTCCACTACCTGGCGGACTAGGGGAATGTGGTCATCCATCGTCTCAGTGTAGATGAGAATGTCATCTAAGTAGATAAGAACCCCCTTATAAAGATATTCATGTAGCACCTTGTTTATTAACTGCATGAACACCGCTGAGGGCCCCTGTAGTCCAAAAGCATGACCTTGAATTGGAAGGTCCCTAGGGAGCAGTTGAATGCTGTTTTCCATTCATTTCCCTCCGATATGGACTCGATAGTATGCTTCTCTGAGATCTAATTTGGTAAATTAGATCTTTGGCCAGGTGGAATAGCATGTAATTTGGTAAATTAATCTAATTTGGTAAATTAGATCTTTGGCCAGGTGGAATAGCATGTCCTTCATGAGTGGGAGGGGGTATAGATTGTGTATGTGCAGTTCATTGATCGCTTTAAAGTCCACGCATAACATCATACTCCATCTTTTTTTTTCTTTGAACAGGACTGGGGCTGCAACCCATGGTTTGGCTGGCTCAATGAACCCTCTTGCTAGGTTTTTGTTATATATTTGTGCATTTCTTGCATTTCCCGGGGCATCATGGCATAGCTTTTGGGTTTTGGTAGTTTTGCCCAGGAATGATTTCTATGGCTCAGTCTGTCTCATGGTGGGGAGGTAGGATATCACACTCAGTCTCGCTGAATATTTCAGCGAGGTCTTGAGCCTCTGGGGTTTTGTCGGAGGTGGCTGCCAGTTGTTCTGGTAAATCCTCTGGAAGAGTTCCCTGTGTGGGTGATGCTTCTATTTGATGGTGAGGAAGGGGTTGGGGTCCCTTCACTATCCTCAGTTTGTGGTTACCTCCTTGCCACCAAATGGTCAGGCCCCAGTATGACTGAATCTGTCATTTTGGGAGCCACTATGAATTGAATGGTTTCCCAGTGATCTGCTAGCTCTAGTCTCACTGGCTTGGTTGAGTGGCATAGGCTCCTCCCAACAGGGAGCCATCTACTTGTTCAAACTGGATTGGGTGGGTCAACTCTGATCCCCAGTTTCAGGACTGTGGTTAGGTTGATCAGGCATCTAGTGCAGCCTAAATCTATTAGGGCTTGGAAAGTCACCTGAATTCCTGTTTTGGGGGCTGTGAGCTGTATTGTGAAGATGAAAGGAGGAACCGGTCCACTCATCATTGGGTCATTTTCACCCTCTTTGTTGCTGTCATAAGAATCCAGCAACTGATCACTGTTGCCTGGGGTTGCCCCCTCTTTGGCTGGGTGGGGAGGGACCTGTGCCACTTGAAGGGCCATCTGGGATGCCTTGGTAGCATGTCTGAGGCCTCGTTCTGGTTATGCCCTGGGGGTTAGTTCCAGAGTTGATTTCAGGTCTGCAGTTGTGCACGCCCTTGCCATATGCCCTACTCCTCCACATCGGTAACTTTGTGAGAGGGCTGGTTTTGGGGCTGGTCATGATGCTGTGGTGTTCCATTGGCTATGTGGTCTCTGATCTGGCTGCCCTTTCTCTTTGGCTCTCAATGGCTTTCTTGTATCATTAGCACATAATGCCCCATCAACTTTTATGGCCGCTCGGAACCACTCAGAGTCGGTTCAGGATGTCTCGATAGACAGTTACTTTGCTAACTTGCTTGTCCAGGCTGGTTCTAAAAAAATGAACCAGCATCCACTAGGCAAAAGGGATATCTTCCCACTGATTCTCCTGAATTCAAGGAGGTGTTCCTTGATGGGTCGCCCCCCCCTTGCTTTAGGTTGCTGAGCTCATTTTCTGTGTATGGGTCCTCCTCTGCCTCCTCAAATCTGACCTCTAGCAGTTGTAGGAAGTCATCTACATCGTGTAGTTGGGGGCCCCTTCTCTTGTGGAGGATTGCTAGCCATCCTCTTGCTTCTCCCTCTAGCCCCTCAGAAATGGCATTCAGCATGGCTCTACGGAAGGGGTAGAGATGTCCATAGCATTCCAGGTAGATCTCAGCTGAGTCAAGGAATAAAACTAGCTGGTCTGGGTCTCCATCAAATTTCCCCTGAACTGGGGTGGTTCGTTGGGCTTTGCTCCTTCCTCTCTCTGTTGCCCTCTGTAAGCCTACACTTGAGGTGGCTGATTGTTCTCCCCAGCTCTAGTTCGCACAGGTGAAAGGGACTGCCTGCTGCATGGGGGAGTCACTGGCTGCCACTGTGGGCTCTTTTTTCTTCTGGTATGTAGAGAGGGAAGGCTGTGGTCTTGCCTGCTTCTCCCCACTTCAAAAGGCCCTGTAAAAGTTCCCCTCTGTTTTGGGTGGCAGGATAGGCCATCATCTTGAATGGGGGCCTGTTCAGATCCCTCCCTCAGTAACTCTACGGATTTCCCCAGGGATTCTATCAGGTACTTATCTGGTTTTCTCCCTTCCAATGGAGCAGGTTTCTCCTTTTTGGAGTTGAAGAGGAACTGTCCTCCTTTTGTAATTATGCTATCAGTTTCTGTTTGCTTCTGGCTGGAGGCCAAGCTTTCTCCTGATAGCCTCTGCCATGGCTTCCTGAGTTTCTCTCCACACACCCCAGATGTTGGGGAGTGATAGAAGAGGCCAGGATGCAGGCACCCCGGTGATTAATTATGAGAGTTGGCTATCTGTCAGGATTCTGACAGTTACTGCAATTAAATCATGAGCCTCGAGCCACACTCCCAAAACTTCAAAGGATTTATTAGAAGTTAACGTGGCGGCATTTGCCTGGGCATAGCTGACTCTGACATACGTAATTCACTGTCACCCTTGATCCTGCTTTCCCCATACCCCTCTGGGTTATCATCCAACGAAACATGTCCATAGCCAAGAGTCATCAATCATGCTCCCCAATTTGATTTTTTTGTGGCAGAAGCTTCAGTCATCTAATCAGTCTCTGAAGAAAATATGAATGGAATGTACTTTCAATTCCACACTGCTGCCTGCTCTTTGAAACTCCACCCTTTTTTCTGTTGACAACTATAAAACATATATACAAAATGTTTTAATGACAGTTTGTTTTTAAATCCATTGATTTTGGAGGGCATTAAACTGAGAAAGAAAATGTTAAATTTTTATACTGAACTAAGAAAAGAAAATTCTGCATCCAGCAAACATGGGAGTCTAAAATCAAAGGAGAAATCTTAACTTTCACTGCCTTAATTGTAGGTTCACATATTTTATCAGGTGCATGTGTATTCTCCTTTGGGAACTGCACTGTGTTTTTTGGGTCAAGAACATATGAACCAATTAATGCAGATCTTAATACAGAGGCAGTATATATGCAGATACAGCAATTAATTCAGACCATCTTAATGCATATAAAGGAAAGATGGTACCATTGCCTCAAACACTATTTTGTGGGGGGTCTTTGTATACTTTACAATATAATGGCAGTGGAGAGTGAACAGTGATTACAATTTCCATTTTATACCAAAGAGGTAAAAGACCAATTAAAGAAAATATCTTCTCATGGTGTGGAAAAAGTCCCAATTACCCTTTATGATCAGTTTATTATTTGAAGCCAAAAAAAGCAACATCTAGAAAAATCTTGTTTCTGAATCTGGTTTCTTGTTATAAACATTGAAGGGAAGTTGTTAAAAAATTAAAAAAATATCTATGCTACAATGTACTGTATCAAAGTAAATTTGAGTCTCTTGAATCTATTTTAATCAAAACATTTTATAGCCTGGTTATGAAACTTTATTTTATCGTTATTAATAATTATCATTTTTATAGATACATTGATTAAACATTTGGATATTTATATTACAACTAATGAAGCCACAGAATAAAAAGTGTCTTCAAAAAAAGGAAGGGAGGAAAAAAAGAAAAAAAGAAGAAAAAAGTCTGAAGATAATTCTAAGAGCTTGGCTATGTGCTTCTGGTGGAACTAACCAATTGGATAGAAATATAATCCAATATAATTCCTGATAGTTTTAATACATCTATTTTTTGTTATTTAAGAATCCAATTAAGTTTGTATTTATTATGGGAAAAACAATTGCTTTTAGTTTAATTATTAATGAAATTTTATAATACTTAAGAAACTATTTTGATTTTTTATACCTACTCTGCCCCCAAAAACTTGTAAAATTCAAATTCTCACAACTTTAAAGCTTTTTTCTTACTTTTTAAAGTTTTCAGCAACATTGATAACAATGAAAATATATATGTGTTCCATTCATAAAATCAATTTTCTAATTAATATATTTCTAATCTAAGATGCTAGTAGTCTCCTCCCTTGCCCCTAAATAGCTTTAATTGGTTCTGCAATATTGCTGAATTGGGTACAGAGGGATTTTTGTGTGTGCGTTTCTAAATGAGAAGATTGAAAAAAGAGTTGAAGCATGAAATAAATGGGAAACTATTTTTGACATTTTGAAATATCTTTACATGATCACAACTGCTGTGTTTCAGGGGGGAAAGAGGATGGACAATATCCTTTGCTTCAGCAGTGGAATTTGCTCTTTTTTTCTAGTTAAGTTTTATTAAAATTAGTCCTGTTTTAAGATAAAAAAAAGGCAAAACAAGAAGAAAATGTGAGTTGAAGTTTAAAGTATTATGATTTAAATACTCTGAAAGTATGGTAAGGACTGCAAAAGCTATTATTTATGTGATAAAATCAGTGGTGGAATTCAGCTGATTCGCATCAATTCACTAGAACTGGTAGCTAACTTTTTATGCAGTTCATTGAACTGGCTGAATCTCACCACTGATCGCCATGTCTGGCCCTTCACCCCTCCCATCCCAGCCACTTCTCATCTCATCCCAAAGAGAAGAGGTACCTCCTTGTATGCATCTCCAACCTTTGCCCGGGTAAAGACAAAGAAAGGCACATTAAAAGTCATTACACCTGGGAGAGAGAAAGGAGAGCATCTATACTAGTCTCCCTTATTTATTATTTAAAATTATCAGCTTAAAAACCTTACACACACACACACACACACACACACACACACACACACACACACACACACACACACACACACACACATATATATATACTTTGTATTACAACACCCTGTTAAGCCCCAATTAAGGGAGATTAATTAATTAATTAATTAATTATCAGCTTAAAACCTTTTAAGCTGATAATTAATTAATTAATTAATTATCAGCTTAAAAACCTTACACATATATATATATATATACTTAGTGTTACAACACCCTGTTAAGCCCCAATTAAGGGAGAAAGCATACTGCTTTCTTTTCTGTCTTTCGGCTCATCACCAGAGATCATACCGACAGAAAGTTATTTGTTTCGTTGTCTTTTGTTTACATGTGTGTAAGATTTTTGAGCTGATAAATAATTAAATAAGGGAGACTAGAATAGATCTAACTAGCTTGAAATAGATCTATCCTAGTTTCCCTTATTTAATTATTTATCAGCTCAAAAACCTTACACACACACACACACACACACACACACACATCTTATATACATTTATACATATTGAATCTTTATACATTTAATTTTCCTTCATTACATCATCTGCCATCCTCGATTATAGTTTAATCACATGATCTCGGATATCCCTTCTGCAAATCCTATTTCTCTTTTTTGTTTTGAGTCCTTCCTTTCTGTTCCCACCAATAACTACATTTGTTCCAAATCATGTAATATTCTGACTCATCCTTGTACTTCATTTCTAGGCTCAGTCAGTGCATGTCAAAATCTTATTTGTTACCTCATCTTCACTAGGAATTTCTCTAATTTTCCATTTCTGGGCAAACCCCATTCTTGCTGCTGTGATAACATGAGTTATTAATTAAATCTCTTCTTTGCTATGCTTTTCTGACATAATTCCCAATAAAAAGAATTCTGGTTTATAGACTGTTTTTAGTCCACTCATTTCCTCTAGCCACCTCCAGATCCTATACCATAATTCCTGTGCATTTTTACAGGACCACCATGTATGGAAATATGTACCCCGTTCTTGCGTGCATTTTCAACAGTTTGATGACTGGTTTTTGTACATTTTAGCCAGTCTTGCTGGTCGGTGATGCCACTGTAAAACATCTTGTACAGGTTCTCCTTGTATGATGTGGCTGTTATTTTTTTTATTCCGTTCCCATAATGTTTGCCATTGGTCCAGATTTATGTTATACCCAAAGTTTTTAGCCCATGCCACCATCGTTTCATTTACCTGTTCTTCTTCCATTTTGTATTCCAATAGAAATTTATAAATTTTCCTTATTAGTTTATCTTCTGGCCCCAAGGGAATTTTATCTAATATCATTTCCTGCCTATTAATCTCCCACTCTTTCTTGTCTTTTCCATATCTTGAGTGAATCTGCAAGTAAGCCCACCATTCCCTTTGTTGTTTTAATTCCTGTCTAGATTTTAATACACCTCTTCATTTAAGATATCTTTATAAATAATAATTTTATCCTGATTAAACATGTTTGGATGTACTATTGCCTCTAGAATAGATATCCAAGCTGGGGGGGGGAGGGGGCAGCTGTCAGAGTGAGTGGCTGTGCGAATGGGCAACTCTGCTTCACACAACCACTTTTCCAGCATCCGCAGTGCTGGAGAAAGTCTTGGAGAGACAACTGAATGTTCATGAGCAGCAGCCCATGGCGGGAAATGGGAGAAAACCCGATACAAATAGACAAGGAAGAAGACAACCAGCAATTACTGACCAGAAGGTCTGACAGAAGGATGAAGTAAGCGATGACCTAGCGGAACGATGGTGGATTGGATTTGACAAAATTTTCCCCAGGCTTCTGGAAATAGAGACAAAAGAGAGTGCTTTCTATTGAAACATGGAGTGGATCCTGGCAAAAGGAGAGAGTCCTAGCTGAATGGGGAAAAAACAGCATGAGTAACTGTGGCAGAAGAGATCTCAGGGGAGAAAGCCAGGAAGCTAGCAGATACAAGAAAGGCTGAAAGTCTGATCAGTGGCAAGGAAAGCACGTAGAAAAGAGAGCTACTATGGAATGGATGTAGATCGTGATAAGAAGTTTGGGAAAGAGATCTGATAGACTTTGGCAAGTGGATGAACTATTGAAATAAAATGGAGTATCTATAAGGACAATGACATTGCATTATTAGACTGAGAGGAAAAAAGAGAGAGAGACCTGTTAGTCACAGAGGAAGAAGATCTTTGAAAATGAAATTGGAAATGAAAAGGAAAGTGTTCCGGTGAAAATTGGACTATAAGAAAAAAGAAATCAATAAAAAAGGGGGGAAAGGATCCTGAGGTGACTTTGAAGTACTCCAAATGTGGTAAACTTGTCAAATTGTTATTGCTAACACTATTATATATACCAAAATTACTATTATAATAACATAATTATTATTGTTTTGTTATTATTATTATTATTGTCTCTATCCCATTACGTTTGTTATTATTGCTATTAGTTTTATATAAATTACCAAAGCCAATTAACTATTATAACTGAAAATTGCTATTATTGATTTTCTATTTAAAGTTAAAATTATTCAAAAATGTGGGATTGAATATGATATGAATAACACCTCTACAAAATAATATCTTTAATGATATTAGCTTGATAAACCAATATTGTGGGAACACTGCTAAAAACACTATTGTAAAGATGAGCATAGAATTATGATTAAGAAAAGTGTGGTTATTGTCTTTAATGTTGATTTAAGATTGAAGATCTGAAGATTAGTCTTTGAACTTGACCCTTCTCTGTGTTATTTAACAGGTGTAATAAGATTAATAATAGTAACAGGTATACCTATATATATAGTGATATAGGATAAGAAAAAATTGAAGGGACAAACTGTGGAGGGGTATTGTGGTGGAAGAAAAAAGTGGGAATATTCAATAAAAAGTATTTTTTTCCGAAGACTGTTAAACATGACGAGCACTATGAACTTAACAAAGACTGGACCAGGATGATGTCATCCAGCCCTTCTAATCAAAAACCCATTGAGGACATGTTACATTTTACATACCCACCCAGTAACATGCCCACCCAGCCACTTCCCAGCTGTTTATTAGGGCAGAGGACCGGTTGTTAAATTATTTTAATTCCACCACTGGATAAAATGTATAATGAGTTCAATTTTATTTTTTTATTTGTATATGATAATTTTTATAATAAACATGAAGAGTTCTCGTGTACAGAGATAGAGATGTACTAACAATAGATATATTTCACAGCTAAGAGGTTTTTGAATGAAGACTTCCAGAAAAAGTGTGTCTGTTTGCATCTTGACATGCAGATAGGTGCACCCACCTATCCTCCAATAAAACAGACTGTGTACATAGATCTGAATGCTTTATTGAAAGAACAGGATATGGGGAAATGGGGAAAATAGGGACACCTACAAGAGAACTAAATACAAGACAGACAGTATTTAGTTACTGCTGAACATAATAATTAATTATAATAATTAATTAATAATAATAATTAATTAATAAATACAAGCAATTTAAATCTCACCAGAGATGCTCTGTGTGGGATGTGCATTTGTTCTTGGATGACTATTTGCTTCTGCCTTCTCCAAATGCCAAAGGAAATGGAGTCTGGCTTCCCAGTGAGCGCTTGTTTGAGATTACAGGCTTGTGGGTAAATAATAATAATATATTTATTTATATACTGCTCCTCTCCCGAAGGACTCGGAGCGGTGCACAGTCATGTAATTAAAACAATAAATATGTGAAAAGTTAAAACTAAATTAAACTAAAGGCCCTGGCTGAAAACTATTTAAAACCCCTCTCTAAAACCCTAAAATTTAATATAAAAATTAAAACACCCAAATCTAAAATCAGCCCAAGCTGGCCTTGTCAAAGAGCCAGGTTTTCAAGGCACACCTGAAGGTCCGTGGCTATACGTAACTCCAGAGGCAACCCATTCCAGAGGGCATATGCCCCCACAGAGAAGGCCCTATTCCTCGGGGTCACCAGCCGGCACATAGATGCTGATGGGACCCGCAGGAGACCCTCCCTGTGGGAGCGCACCGGATGGTGAGAGGAAAATGGCAGAATGCGAACTTGTAAATATCCTGATTCGATGCCATGGAGCGCTTTAAAAGTTAACACTAAAATCTTAAAGCGCACCCGAGAGGCCACTGGCAACCAATGCAGCTCGAGCAGAAGGGGTGTTACATGAGAGAATCTTGATGCCCCCATAACCACCCACGCGGCCATATTCTGTACCAGTTGAAGCCTCCGGATGCTTCCATTCAGGAGCCCCATGTAGAGGGCGTTACAGTAGTCCAGTCGGGAGGTGACCAGGGCATGAGTGACCGTGCGTAAGGCATCCCAATCCAGAAAGGGCCGCATCTGGTGAATCAGGCGAACCTGATGAAACACCCCCTGGAGACATCCATAATGTGATCTTCCAAGACAGCCGTACATCCAGGAGGACACCCAGATTGCGAGCCCTCTCTGAAGGGGGCAAAATCTCACCCCCAATATTTATTTATTTATTTAAATTTATATACCGCCCCCTCTCCCAAAGGGACTCGGGGCGGTGAACAGCCAGAATAAAATGCATATATAAAACACATATACAATATTTAAAAATTAAAAGAATTAAATATATTGGCTCTTACAAAGATTAATATAAGGGGATTAAGAAAGATTAAAACCAGATTAAAAATTTAAAAACCCCTAGGCCAGACCGGCTTGCTGAAATAAATACGTTTTCAGTGCATGGCAGAAGGTCATGAGATCAGGGATGGTCCTCATCTCCGGGGGTAATTTGTTCCAGAGAGGGGATGTCCCCAATGAGAAGCCATCCAGCCGGAGGCACCCCAAGGACGCCGACTCTATGGGAGCATATCGGTCGGCGGGAGGCCGATAATGGCAGGAGGCGGTTTCGCAGATATCCTGGTCCCGAGCCATGGAGCGCTTTAAAGATGATAACTTAGACCTTGAAGTGCACCCGGAGGGCCACCAGGAGCCAAAGCAGCTCGCACAGAAGTGGCGTAACATGGGAGCCCCGAGGAGCCCCCAACACCACCCGCGCAGCTGCATTCTGCACCAGCTGGAGCCTCCAGATGATCTTCAAAGGCAGTCCCATGTAGAGAGCATTGGCATAGTCTAGGCAGAGGTGACCGTGCGAAGCGCATCCCGATCCAGAAAGGGCCGCAACTGGTAGATCCTACGGACCTGGCCAAAAGCCCCCCTGGTGACGGCCGCCACATGGTCTTCCAATGACAGCTGCACATCCAGGAGGACACCCAGATTGTGGGCCCTCTCTGTGGGAGCAAGAGTCCCCCCCCCACAGCCAGCAATGGAACTACCTGGCTATATTGGGATGCCAGAAACCACAGCTACTCAGACTTGGAAAGGTTGAGTCAGAGCTTGTTCCCACTCATCCAGTTCTGCACGGCCTCCAGACAACGGGACATGACCTCCACGGCATCTTGGGGTGGCTTGGGGTGGAGATGTACAACTGAGTATCATCAGCGTACAGATGACACCTCACCCCAAAGCCACAGATGATCTCCCCCAGCGGCTTCATATAAATGTTGAACAGGAGAGGAGAGAAGACCGACCCCTGAGGCACCCCACAATCGAGGGGCCTAGACGTAGATCCTCCCCCCACCCCCCATCAACACGAATTGCAGACGGTCGGAGAGGAAGGAGGCAAACCACTGCTCCCAACCCCCAACCCACCCAACCGCCGCAATAGGATACTATGGTCGATAGTATCAAAAGCCGCTGATAGGTCTAATAGGACCAGGACAGAGGAATGACTCCTGTCACGGGCCCTCCAGAGATCATCAACCAATGCGACCAATGCCGTTTCAGTACTATGTCCGGGCCTGAAGCCTGATTGGAAGGGATCCAGGTACGTATCTTAATCCAGGTACTGGGGAAGCTGACCTGCCACCACACGCTCAACAACCTTCGCCACGAAGGGAAGGTTGGAGACAGGACGATAGTTGTTCAAGAGAGTTGGGTCCAGGGAGGGCTTCTTAAGGAGGGGTCGCACCACTGCCGTTTTCAAGGCAGTGGGCAGCGAGCCCTCCATCAAAGAGGCATTAACAATTCCCTGGAGCCAACTCTGCATCACCTCTCTGGTGGTAGAGACCAGCCAGGAGGGGCAAGGGTCCAATAAACATGTGATGGCATTCAGCTGCCCCAGCAACCTGTCTATACCCTCGGCAATCACAGGGTCGAACTCGCCCCAGATAACCGTCTCAAGACTCACCGTGGTCACCTCTCCCGGGACCTCCCAACTAGAGTCCAACTCGGCCCGAATCTGAGCAATTTTATTGTGCAGAAATCATGAAAACTCCTCCGCCCTTCCCTGCAAGAGATCCTCCCGCGCTCCCAGCCCAAGCCGGGAGCGGGTCACTCTAAACAGGGCAGCGGGTCGATTTTCTGCCGATGCAATAAGGGCGGATAAGTGAGAACGCTTCGCCGCCTCTATCGCCACTAGGTAGGTTCTAATATAGAACCTAACCTGTGTTCGGTCGGACTCGGCACGACTGGCCCTCCAGACGCCCTCCAGATGTCTTTTCTGGCATTTCATCTCCCTCAGTTCCTCCATAAACCACGGAGCCGAGTGAGATCTCTGCCAGGTCAGAGGTCGCAAAGGCACAACTCGGTCCAGAGCCTCGGCAGCCAGCCTATCCTAGGCGGCTACCAAGTCTGTGGCCGAGTTATGAGCCAGAGTTTCAGGTAATGGCCCAAGCTCCGTCTGGAACCGTTCAGGATCCATCAGGCGTCTGGGGTGGAACCATCTCCTCGGCTCCGCCTCCTTGTGGTGCGGATTGGCAGTACAGAAGTCTAATCTAAGGAGAGAATGATCAGACCATGACAAAGGTTTGACAGCTATATCCCCTAACCGATCATTCAACCACTGTCCAGAGATGAAAATCAGGTCCGCGTGTGTCCTCCCGTGTGAGTGGGTCCAGAAACTAATTGGGTCAGGTCCAAGGCCGTCATGGAGGCCAAGAACTCTCGGGCCACCCCAGAGGATTCACTGAGTGAAGGCAGGTTGAAGTCACCCATAACTAACAGTCTGGGTGTCTCCGCCGCCAGCTCGGCTATTACTCCAAGGAGCCCGGGCAGGGCCGATGATACGTAACAGGGAGCCAGATACATTATCAAGAGACCCATCTACCCACCCTGACCCCACTTCACAAAGAGGGACTCACAGCCAGCCATCTGAGGTACAGTGGCCTCCCTAGGACAGAGATCTTCCCTAATAATTACCACCACACCACCACCCCTATCCTGAGCCTTAGGCCGATGAAATGCCTGGAAACCTGATAGGCACATTGTTACCAGGGGGAGACCCCCCTCTGGGCCCAACCAGGTTTCGGTGACCCCTGCCAGGTCCACGCCCTCATCCTGAATCAGATCAAAATTCAGGGGGGCCTTATTTATAATGGACCTGGCATTGCATAACATCAGCCGGGTCCTCAGGGCCTGAGACTCTGCACAACCAGGCCTGCAAGACGGGTCGAGAGGGTCAGAGCGCATTACCACTTGGAGATAGCGGGCACGCGATCCCCTAACCTGGTATGGCCCTCTACCCCCGCCATATCTGCCCCTCCCACTTACAGTGCCAATAAGGTCCACCCTCGGTCGTTCTGACCTTGGTCGCCTCCCCAACCCCCAGTCCCCCGGGTCCCCCCAGGCATGCTCACTGGTTGGCTGACCCCCAACTCCCAACCCACTAATCCCACTAAAAATCTATCCCTCACCCTCCTCCCCACTTCCCTCCCCAGACCCATAGCATCCCTCCCTAACCCCATTAAAAATCAAAAAATAAAAGAAACCAATTGAGTACCCCTCCCCCTCCCCAAGCATTTCATAGAATGGCCATGCCACCTTTCTGGATCCCAAGACCCATCCTTGAGGTGGACTTTCGACAGTCACATCGGCCATGTCAGGGAGAGGGGCACCCTCTCTAGGGCGTAAAGTTCGGCTTGTGAATACTTCAGCGGGCCAACTGGTCCCGCCTCAGATGTTCAATGTCAAATCCAGCCGGCTCCAGATAAGACTCGCCGGCCTCCCCCAGTCCTCTCCCACCATTGCCACCGGCGGGGGGAACCAAGGGGAACAAAGAGTCCATCCACAGCCGTCGTCACCGCTGCCGTCCGATCCTGCCGTGGCCGCCCAGCATAGATGCGGCCGCCGCTTTTGCCAGCCCTGCAGTCCCGACAGCCCCTCCGACAGGTTCCAGGTGAAACTCGCCGGTCTCCCCCAGTCCTCCCCCACCTCTGCCACCGGTGGGAGGACCCAGGGGGAACGAAGGGACCGTCCACGGCCGTCTCATAAATGGATGTGATCAGTAGGTTGCTGTGCCATTTGAGGCATGGTGTTGTCCACAGGTTCTGAGGTATGAATGGCATAGACAGACTCTGGAGGCTGTGGCAAAAAGCATGTATTGTTTGTTCTTTATTGTTAGGTAAGGGTCACCTCTGTGGTCTGAAGGGAAGAGGGTAATCTGGTTGTCGCCACCTTTTTTGACTAATGCCTGCTCTGTCTTTTCTAAAGGGAATTTGTTACCAATAAATGTTGCCACCTGGTTATCACCTTCCATCGTTTGGAAGACTATGCATCTTAAATGCCCTTATTCACTGTCACAGACAAGGTTGTCACTTAAAGGCCTATGAAGGAACAAGGTAAATGGGTAATGTGCAGTGATTCCTTTAAGAGGAATTGGTTGTGGCTTGGCTGAAAAATAAAAGGACATCTATTTTCTAATGTACTTGTCAGCATGCTGCTAACAGAAGTTGGTTTGTGCATGCTTCCTATATAGACATCTCCAATAATGACCCACCTTAGGTCTATTTTCTGAGTGCAGGGAGCATTGTGGGGACCACTGATTTGAACTCTTGTCTTGTGGACTCATAAAATATCTCTCCCTAGGAGCAAGACTATCTGAGCCTGAGGATCGAGCTCTGGAATCAGATGTGCTATGCAGTTTAAGTATGGGTGATGAATCACTGTATCTGGAGTAGAGATTTCAGATCTATGGTCAGGGATCTGATTGCATGCAATAAGAGTTGGTAAAGTCATACATGTTTTCCCATCTAACCAACTCGACTTGGTAACTGGATGCTCTTCTCCCCACCATCTCCACAATTCCTGTGCAAGTTTTTAATGAATATGGAGTGCTGGGGCCTTTAATGCCAAAGGCACCAAAGAATGCTGAGCTGGCTAAAGACATTTAGTTGTCTAGGATGGCATAAAGTTTAATGGTTTTGTCCCTTTGGCCTGCTAGGTAGACTCTGACTAAACAGATTTTAGAGTAGGTCTTGCCATCTGCAATCTCTGCAGACTTCTGTGCATTTTGTATTGATTTCTACTGTGATTGTAGCAGTATGTTCTTATTCCCTGCCATGCTCACTGGCACTGTAAGTATGTTGTAAAGTCCCTGATACTGGCCCTGGATCTGAAGCTGTGTTGTGCCTGTGCTGCCGCATTCCATGCATTTTACACTGACCTCATAGTCATTAGCAAAGTGGGGGACCGATGGGCAGCACTTGTAGCAGATGTTATTTGCTTTCAGGAAAGCTTTGCAATCTTCTATGAACTTCTCTCTGAAGGCTCTGCATTTTAGGAGAGGAGGCAGCTTCTGGTGTAGAGTTACTTACCAGGATCTCTGATTTCTATTTCTGTGTGAGAGGAAGTGGAAGACCTGTGAAGGGAATCTGGAGGAATCACATTAGTTATGTGAACTTGCTACTGGAGACTTGCGAGGATTATGTTCTGAAGAAGCAACATGTGACAATGTGAAATCAAAGCTAGGATCATTTCTTGTTTTAGCTTTGTACTCTCATTGTACTCCCTCTTGTATTTGGAGCCATATGCGACCCACTGCTCTTGTAAGTTATAGGATAATTTTTGTACAATGGGGTTGACACCTCTAGCTGTCAAGTCCTTGAAAATCCCCTTCTGACTTAGCTACTTGAAGTTCCATTAGTAAGTCACTAAGTTCCCTAAGTTTCTGATAGGCTTTGTTAGGTATTTTAGGAAAGCCAACAAGTCTTTCGAGCAGTGCATTTTCTACTGCTTCTGCTGAGCCATAGTACTCATCAAGTCTGTCCCAGATTTTTTTCAAGGCGTGTTTCAGGCTAGTTTATGTTTATTGTCCTGATTCATTTTGCATGCTCAGTAGATTCAATTCCAAGCCATTTGATTATTAAGTCTATCTCCTCACTGCATGACAAATGTTAAGCTTTTGGTGGCATTTTGGGAGAAACATTGCAAAGTGTGAGTGTGAGTCTGCACAGCATGAATAAACGAGATGACACCTCCCGCCTACCAGCCATTTGGAAACCCGCCCTCATTAACAAACGAGTACCTAACATGAAGGACACCAGACCCACACCCACGAGGGCCACACAAGAAGCTGCCACCACACTTCTATGTAGAAAGCAGACTCACACTCACACAGAAGATGAGACACGACCACGGACCAGAAGCCACACCGCAGCTGCATCACTACTTGCTTCAAACCCCCCCAACCCATACATGAAGCGAACTAACACCCACCATGAAGATGTGGCACGACCACGAACGTGAAGCCAAACAGCAGGATCACAGCTCACCAGCTCAAATCCCCCAGTAACTAAGACTAACCTGAGTACAACCAAACCCCCACCGGAACAGAACACACCCCCAGCCAATCAGAACACAGCCAAACCCCCAACCAATGAGAACACACCCCCAGCCAATTAGAACATAGCCAAGCCCCCACCCAATCAAGTCACACCCCTACTAGCAGTTAAAAGGAAGAAGCAGCTGCAAGCTCACATTACTCCGAGAAGCACAAGGCCGAAGACACAAGCCTGAAGATGATGAATGAGACTTCATCAAAACGTCGCCTAGATACTTTCAATTCTATGTGGGAGAAAACCCGAAGAACCAAAGATCCATATGTATGTATGTATGTATGTATGTGTATATATATATATATATATGGGGCGTACATAAGCGCACCAACGTGCCTACTGTCCCTGTCCTATTGTTTCTTTTATTTTTCTTATATATACCCATTTCATGTATTCATAACTATGTATATACTTATACCTCTTATCTTGTAAGCGATTGACAAATCAAATAAATTCTAAAATTCTAAATAAATATGAGTAAGAATACAGGAAATAGGTACAAATAGGCACAAATCCTTGTCTGCTCTCCCTAAGTTGTCTGCAATCAGCACAGTAAAACTTTTGTTAATGTGAGTGAACAGCAATGTTTAATGTTTGTCACATGACTACTATTTCCAAATTAAAGTTCATCACTTAAAATTACCTATGTTTTCTGCCAACTTTAAGCTCAAACAAATAGATAACTGTAATGCGTTCCAAAACGTATCTTTTTATTTTAAAAGAATACTATTATTGGAGGATTTTGACTGTTTTTTTAATTTAGAATAAGAAAAAAGCAGACTACCTATATATTGAAACCCAATGGCAATTAAAGAAATTAAGTTTAATAAACTAAAAAAAAGGTGGATATTGGCCACAATAATATAACACAACAGTAGTCAATTGCAACTTATTGATAGTTATTGCCAAACTTGCAAATCTGACAATATGCCATGCTTTACTTGCCATTATTGCAATAATTAATCTAAAAACAATTGTAATAAGCTTTCACTGTATGAAGGAAAATAAGGAAATGGTCATTAGTAGAAATTTTAGAATTGCCTTGCTGCTATAAGATACTCATTAGTAACTTCTTAAATCAAATGCATCCTATTCTGAGATCACACAGCAGCTATGGAGGGCAATTTTGCAAGCCTAGAAAATGAGCAACTGTTTTAAGAAGTTGTCATCAATTGTTATGTTGGTGCACCCCATACTCCAAAGTAATTTTTTTGTTTTACATGATAACTACTACATAGTAGTAGTATTTATACCCAGAGAAGCAGTTAATACCTTATCCTAATAATATTAGTTATTTGAATCAGAATAAATTACTTCAAGTTACTCATGCTAGTTCCAATTTACTAACCCTCTATTCATGAAATAGAACTGAAAAGCTATCTAGGATAAAGCAAAGGACAGGGGAAAAAGAGAGACAATAATATATCTAAGTCTGAAAGTTTAAAAGCAGGCTAATCACAGCTATGATCCATGAAGATTGTTATTCAAAATGTTCACACCATTTGTATAAGATTTGCTAATTATCTTCTTCTTCAATATAACAAATCTTGTTTATTCATAATACTTACCATTTTATGCTGAAATATGGGAATAGTTTTAGAGCTGCAGATGAGTATCAAATCCACTCTGGGGATTTAAAAGAGTTGTTCTCATGTTCCCTTCCAACTGCACATTGTATATTGTTTATTCATTAGACTGAATAAACTGTCCATATGCCATTCTCTGCCTTTTAAAATATTCAATAGCTGGTAACCTTTACCAATGGAGACTACGAGTGCATTAATTCCATTAAGTAGGAAATATAATGATGTGAGTTTATTTAGCAAAGAAACAATGATTTAAAAATAATTAGCTTTAACAAGACTCTAGATGAAAATCAGGCTTTTATATCAGGAAATGTAATTAAAATATGTTTACTGTCTATAATATATAGCTAAGTGCTATTACTATTGCTATAAGCACCTAAATGTAACATGTTCAATAATCAAAAAATATTTTACAGAATCTCCTTCCACTCTTCAATCCCATGTCTTAATGTACATTCATCTTCCTTTCATCAATAAATGCTCTTTAGACTTCCTTCCGGTGACATCACGACAAACAGAGCAGGGGAATGGGGCGCTGTTAGTCCTGTTACATTTTTCTCAGCTGGTGATCTTAAATGTGCAGCATGAATCCAGAGAGGATTGCAGGACAGAGGGGATGTCCTGAAGACATCAAGGGGAAGTGTGATCCCCCATCTGATAAAGGGGAACTCCTCGACACCGGCGACAGAGAATCAGCCAACATGGCAGATCCGAAGCTGTGACAGCCAGAAGCAGAAAGATAAAATTAAGAAGCAACACAAGTATACTGGGTGAGGACATTATATTTCTAAGGCTTTGTTTAGGATTTACTGTGATTTAACATAGAAGCGGAAAAGTGGAACTCAGAAAGACTGGGGCAGGATTTCTGCCCTAGGAGAACAGTGGCAACTAAGCGGCTGGAGCCTCTGATAGTTCCAGAGAAGAACACAAAACATTTAGAAAAAGAGAAAAAGAAAATTGAGAAGATTGAGAAAAGGAAATCCAGACAAAGCAATTGATAAGAACTCTTAAGAAACATTTTAATCTATTTTTCTACTTGTGCCGATAGTGACTGAAATTAGAATGTGGGGAAAGCTTTTGATTAGTGTTGAAAAGTGCAAGAAGACCATCTAGGGACAAGAAGATTTTGTCAGAATCAGGTGACTGATGCAATATATATAAGATATAAAAAATTAAGGAAGGACATTTGGAACATACAGTAGATGTTAGAGAAGAGAAAACACCCGGATAGATCTGAGACTTTTACAGTTAATTGAGTATCACTTGGGATATCGTGTGGAAATTTGTGGAGATGTGGAGACTTTATGAACTACAAACTGCATAAACCTTAAGACTCAAAGAATTTAAACAAAGGGATAAATCCATTGTTGATTATAAGCTAGACCGTCGAAAGAGGAGAATTATGAAAATATTTATATGAAAGGCGTTTTGAATAATCTAAGTACTGGTTGAAACTTATTGATTATCAAATATTTAGTAGCAATTATTTATTATTATTATGGTGGTGGTTAAACTTTGGTGAGATTCACAGTCTTTGGGGCTGGTTGATAGCTCAATAATTCGAGTCTTAACCAAAGACCTAGGAACTGTTAAGATAGCGTCAGAGGATATAAGCTGTTCCAAGTAGGGTGTTTTTTTGTAGAATCAGGGTATTCAAGTCTGATAAATTCAGAATTTTCTAAATAGTGAGGTAGCCCTTTAGGTATTGCTCCAAGGGCTCCAATTACAATTGGGATAACACATGATTTCTTTTTCCAAAGTCTCTCAATTTCAGTTTGTAAGTTCTGGTACTTTGTGATTTTTTCTTGCTGCTTGTCTTCAATTCGTGCATCACCAGGTATTGCAATGTCAATGAACCAAATCTTTTTCTTTTCAACTATTGTTATGTCAAGTGTGTTGTAGGCCAAGAGCCTGTCAGTCTGAATTCTTAAGTCCCACAAGATCTTGACTTTTTCATTCTCCAGAATCTTCTCAACCTGATGTTCCCAGTAGTTGTTATCATACTCAAATCCAAACTTTTGGCAGTTTCCAGTGAATGATTTTAGCAACTTGGTTATGGCGTTCTAGATAGTTTGTGAAATTTTGCTGCACCCACTGATTGAATGGTCAACTATTTCATCTTTCTCATTACAGAGGTGGCATTTGCTGTTGGTGGTGACATGCTGAATCTTTGCCTTCATTCAATTTGTGGCTAAGGCCTGTTCTTGAGCAGCCAGAATAAAGTTTTCACAACTCCAATGATGAATGGTATGAAGTCGTGACAACTGAAGTTCGAGGTGGTCATAATTGCACCTCCCTTATTTTGAGGAGTGGACTTGACTGTTCCCAATACCCGGATCCAATAATTGTTCCGATGACTTCTTAACATGTGGAGAGATGATATCAATGCACTGGGAGGGAGCTGTGTCAGATTGGAGATTCACGGCTAAAGATTGGAATGGCTAGAAGAATTCAGGGGGCGTGTGGGGGGTGATATAGTTAGGTGGTGGGGCCGGAACGGGTTGAGGTGGATTTGTGACAAGGGCATATGGGATCAACAATAAGGGATTGGGAGTAGTTATTGTGTTTAGTTTAAACATTTCCGGATGTTAGGCAGCAGCGGCCAGAAGATAGCTATAATTATTAGGTAATTATGACATGAATGATATGATTGCAACACAAGCCAGAGCTAACTTTAATATATTTTGCTCATTGTTACCTGCTGTTTTGGCACAAGAGGCAAATAAACAATTCACTAACTTTTGAATATGAGTGGTCTCTTAACAGCTCTAATGTCGGCCGAACAGTTGAGAAGCTTACCATGGTATCATCCTGGCTTTCTTCACTACTGTCAGACAGTCCCGACACCACTCTTGGCTGGCGCTGCTCATCATATTGTTTCGCCTCTCGTTTGGATGGCTCTACCGTTGGTTCTTTTTGCATTAGACCCTGTGATCGTTCCCAGCTAACAGCTCCTCTCCCACTATATACAGCTTGTGAAACAGCTCCAGAAGGAACCGTCGCTGTTTGTTTCATATTGCCTGTGTCTATTGTAGGACATTGAAACATTGAAATTGTTGTTCTCTTGAGCACCCATTCTGTGACATCCTGATCTGAAGAAGAAGTATATTGTTCAGGCGGATGCAAGTGATGTGGCTGTAATGGCTGTCCTGTTGCAGGAGAATGAAAAAGGGATGTTACACCCTTGCGCATATACATCTCACAAATTTACTCTTACGGAGAGAGGTTGGGTGAATTGGGAGAAGGAAGCATTTGCCATCAAGTGGGCCTTAAGCACATGGAGGCATTTCCTAGAGGGGGAGAAGGAAATTTTTGAAATGTGGACTGATCACTGAATTTTGGAAGTGTTACAAAAACCAAGACATTTATCTCATAAACAAGTCAGGTGAGCTCTGTACTTTAAGTGATTCAATTTTAGATTAAGGTACATACCAGGAGGACAGAATTTTATGGCAGATGCCTTGTCTTGATTGCCTCAATATAAATCAATGTGAGATATTATCATTCAATCTCTAATTGTTGATGGGTCACCTGGAAATATAGGCCAAGTGACATGTTTGAAGGAAATAAATCGAGACACTTTACGAAATGCCACTGCACAAGATGACTGGCTTGATAAAAATCCACATCTCTGTTCATACAAGGATGGGATAGCCTGGAAAGGGGACAAAGTGTACGTACTGGCCAAATGTAGGGATGGAATACTTCCAATTGTCATGGCGTAAAATAGGCCGGACATTTTGGGTTTTTAAAGACATACATCTAGCAAGACGTCAGTTTTAGTGGCCCAAAATGAGGTCTGATACTGAACAATATGTAAGAAAATGCCATATTTGCACAACATCTAAACCCCGAGTAGGTAAACCAATGGGATTATTGCAAACAGTGTCGGAACCAACACGTCCATGGCAAGATATCGCCATGGACTTCATTGTCAAACTGCCAGACAGCAAAGGGTACATCGTGATATGAACCATAGTGGACTTGTTTTCAAACAGGCACACTTTGTCCCCTGCAGAGGCCTTCCATCATCAAGAAAGTTAGTGGATGTATTTGTCAAACACGTATATCAGTTACACGGGTTGCCCAGAAGAGTAATATCCAGCAGGGTCGTACAATTCACAACACGGTTTTGGAGGGCGTTTCTCTTTTTGCTGGGTTCTTCCCAAGGGCTCAGCTTGGCATATCACCTGAGCACAAACAGAGCTGCAGAAAGAGCGAATGCTATGGTCGAATGATATTTAAGATCATATATCTCTTACCAACAAAGAGAATGGGTGGATTTATTACCATTTGCTGAAATCACCTACAATAATGCAACGCACAGCAGTACCGGCTACAGTCCCTTCTACGTAATACATGGTATTGATTTCAGCCCAATTCTGTAATTTATATGTAAAAATGAGGACCTAGTTAGTGTTAAAGACTGGTCAAAAAAAATACAGGGATCTTGGTGTAATGTACAAAAAGCATTAGAAAAAACATTGCTTGAGTATAAAACCCAAGCAAATAAAAAGGGACAGAATCATAAACCCTTCCAAGTGGGGGATAGAGTATATCTTCCACCAAATATATCAAATTAAAGCTGGACAGCCAAAACCTAGGTCTGAAATACTTGGGTCCTTTTACCATAATGAAAATCATCAACCCTGTGACAGTTAAACTCAAATTGCTGTCGTGGTTAGGGAGTATTCATCCCGTTTTTCAAACAAGTTTATTAAAGTCTAGTGAAAACATGAACAAGTTGACAGATATGAAACTTGTATTTGGAGAATCAGACCAAGCCGAGATAGATAAAATACTGGATTCTAGAATACGACGACATACCATTCAATACTTGGTACGATGGAAAGGATATCCTGAGTCAGAGGCATCCAGGTAAACATGTCAGATATATATGCAAATAGACTGGTGAAAAAATTCCACACCACTTATCCCGATAAGCCGGGCCGAGTTATATAACCCCTTATACACCACTGTCTCTTTACTAATTTGTTCTTGTTTTGTAGGCAGAATCCTGGTAGAGGGGGCCATCTGTCATGACTCCAACGATGAATGGTATGGAGTCGCGACAACTGAAGTTCAAGGTGGCCGTAATTACCCCTCCCTTACTTCGAGGAGTGGACTTGACTGTTCCCAAAACCCGGATCTGATGATTGTTCTGATGACTTTCTAACATGCGGAGAGATGACATCAGCGCACTGGGAGGGAGCTGTGCCAGATTGGAGATTCATGGCTAAAGATCGGAACGGCTAGAAGAATTCAGGGTGTGTGTGGAGGGTAATATAGCTAGGTGGTGGGGCCAGAATGGGTTGAGGTGGATTTGTGACGAGGGCATATGGGGTTAACAATAAGAGATTGGGAGTAGTTATTGTGTTTAGTTTAGTTTAAACATTTCCAGATGTTAGGCAGCAGTGGCTGGAAGATAACTATAATTATTAGGTAATTATGACATGAATGACATGTATAAATACAGCTCTGGATTGCAACGCAAGCCAGAGCTAACTTTAATATATTTTGCTCGTTGTTACCCACTGTTTTGGCACAAGAGGCAAATAAACAATTCACTAACTTTCAAATGTGAGTGGTCTCTTAACAGCCCTAACATCAGCCGAACAGTGAGAAAAGCCTTCAGTTTCTTTTTTCAGTATTCCTGATTTTAGCCAGTTCCAAGTAAGCTTTTGGTCAGCTTTGCCTTCAATACTTTTCAAGTATTGACCATACACAGCTTTGCTTTTCCAATTTGCTTCTGAATTACTCTTTTTTTGTATTCAGCTTTTGACTTAGTTGTCTTCAAAATACCTCCTTCCTTAATCATTGGCTCTTCACTTTTCTGGATGTAATCATTCAAGCTGTATCTTTCTTCTTCTACAGTCTGCTTTAGTTGTAGGATACCTTAACCACCCTCTGCTCTTGGTAAATATAATTGATCAACATCACTTTTAGGATGCAAGGCATGATTCATAATCATAAGCTTCCTTGTTTATCTGTCCAAATTATCCAGCTCCATCTGGTCCAGTCAATTATTCCTGCAGAGTATTGAATCACAGGTATAGCCCAGGTATTTATTGCTGTTATGATGTTTCCACCACTCAATTTGGACTTCAAAATCTTGCAAATTCTTCGAATGTGCTTGGAGGGGCTGCAGCCTGAGCTGGCCTCCATTGAGTTTCTTCCCGAACCTATCCTCTGTCTGGATAAAATGTCCATCCCGGGGGGATTTGGTCAGCTGGAGGTAAACGAGGTGGGGGGAGGGCTCATTCCTTGATGGATTCTTTGTGGGCTTCCCTCCTACTCACCTTTCCACTCCCAGAGGCAAATGATATATTGATGGAAGGTCTCCTGCAGCAGTAGATCACCCTCTTCTGAGAGGAGAATATTCTCCCAACAGTTGGGTTAAGCCGAAAGTTGATGAGCTGGAAGCTCTTGTTTCACAGTCTCTCGGGTGGGAGATTTGCCTCCTTTGCCAGCCCCTGCCCTCATGTCTGATCACAAGCTGTTCCAGCTGGTCGGGTAGATCCTCGAAAGTTTGGCTGCACACCACCGTTTTGTATTGCCATTCAGCCGGTTCATTGTGGTCTCCCCTCAATCCTAAGGGTCCAATTACAGCTCTCTACTCTAAGATCGTGGCTCGAGACTCACTGGCTGCCATTAACAGCAGATCGATTAGTGAATCAGGAAGGGTTGCTTGGCCAAGCAGGTCTCTTTCCATCCGCTGGATACTTGTGCTTCCAGACCACTCAGTTGGAGGTTTCAGATGGGCCCCCAGCTGGCAGGCAATGTCCTCCATGACCACAGTTGCTCTGATGGTTTCCTGGGGAACTCTTTGGGAGGCTTGCTGCTCAGCCAACAACTTAACACAAGGCCCCCCGCAGAATTTGCGCTCACGTTCCGGTTCCCCCAGGTTCTGTCCTTCTGCCATCTTCCTTGAGTCTTTACTGTTACCCAAAATGCCAGGTAAGCAGCCAGGGTTCAGGACCCTGAATAACAACTCCTCTCTGGGATTATGGTTTTTGTGAGATCCGGAATAATGTCAGGTTTCCAAGTAATGAATCCAGGTTAAAAGAAAAACAACAAAGTCCATTTTCAAAAAGATTTCTTTTATTTAGGAAAACATCAAATTGGCAAAATCCAAGGTAATTCTGGATCTGACCCAACCCGGAATTACCCCACAATATTAGAAGTTAGAAACAGTCCCCAAAAGTCACATTTTCCAACAGAAGTAATACAACGTTGCTTGATGTCATAAATCTCCACCTCCAGGCCCCAAGCCCAGACAACTCATTTCCCACGGAAAAGAAGATCACCTAGCCATAACATTCTCTTTATCTCCACTCCTCCCACCTTAGGAATGTGTCAAGCCTGCAACTTTTTCCCCCATGACTACCACAGGGAAAATAGAACAAAGAATATATATTAAAACAAACTAAAATGGCTATACTTATGACAATTTCGGGCTTGACACTGAAGTTGATTCCTTGACTTTATTATGCATTAAATCAGAGGCTTCTAAAATCCCTAAGTACTTGTAGCCTTCTTCTGGTTTCATTGCCTTTATCATTTGTTCATTTTCAAGTTCTATTCCATCATCTTCTAAGACTTTGCCTGCTTTGATTGCCATTGTTGCACATTTGTCAATTCCAAAGTGCATGCTAATATCCTGGCTAAATTCTTTCATGCTTTCAATTAGTGAATTCAGTTCACTTTTTGTTTTACCAAACAGCTTCAAATCATCATCATTGTTGTTGTTGTTGTTGTTGTTGTTCTTCTTCTTCTTCTTCTTCTTATTATTATTATTATTATTATCATCATCATCATCATCATCATCATCATCATCTGTATAGATATATTGGACAGACATTATATATTGCTTATGTGACACGGGGGGATGGACAAGGTGTTGAAGAGAGACTGTAGGGGAAACATAGAAATTAAGAAGGGAATAATTAACTATTGTAAAATATTTTGGAAAAATACCTTTTGATTTTGGAAGATGACAAGCACATCAGTTATCACAAAAATTAGAAAGAAAGCATCATCGACACCAACACCTAAAACATCACCCCTGACTAGCCAGAGATCGATAGAAAGCATGTTGGGAGTGGAGAAGGCAGGTTCTATGCAGAACATGCAGGTGATGCTGCTTATGATACAAGAAACCATGATAAAGATCCAAGAAAATATATCCAGAAACCATGAAGAGATGAAGAATAAGATGGGGGAGATGGGGAAGACATTTGAAGGATGGATGAGAAAATAGGGAACATTCAACAAACAATAATTAAGAATGAACAGAGAATACAAACTGTAGAGATAAGAATGAAACAAACAGAAAAGAAGATGGAAGAAATGGAACAAAAATTAACCTTGGCCAACAAGGACTTAATACTCTTTCTGGAAACGGAAAAAGCATCTTTCTACCTGAGATTTCAGAACATAGTGGAAAATAAAGAGGAAGACTTGGTTACAGTAATGATTGACCTACTGGAGCCAATGCTACAGAAAAGCAAACACCCTATACAAGATCTTGATGAAGTGTTCAGAATTCACACAAATTATGCAAGAAGGCACAAACTGCCAAGCGAAGTACATGTGAGGTTCAAAAAGACAGTGAGAGATGAAGTATATAGAAGGTCGAGAGATGAACCTATGAAGTACAAAGGGAGAGAAATTCAAATCCTAAAACAAGTACCCAGGAGGTTAGAGAACAGAGGAGAAAATATCGATTTTTGACAATGCACAGTGTGATGTTCAGATGGCTGATTCTGGAAAGAATCTTGATATCATGGCAAGACAAGAAATTTAGGATTGATATGTTAGAAAAGCACATGAATTCTTTGAACGTCACTTTACAATAGATGAAGAGCAGGGGAGTAGGGAGGAAATGGAAAGTAAAAGCCAAGATGAACACCAAGTAGAAGAAAAAGCGACCCCAGAACAAGAAGAAAGAATGAGAGTAGAAACAACCAGGTGGAGCGAGAAGGGGCAAGAACAAAAATCCAGAGAGACAAGAACAACTAGAAGAGCGAGACCTACATATAAATAGAAAAATGGAAGAAGAAATCAAGATGATATCAATTAATATTAATGGATTGAATTCTCCTATAAAAAGAAAACAAACACTGATAAGATTACAAAGACTGTATTCGGATATAACCTGTTTCCAAGAAGTCCATATCAAGAAACAATATGATAATCTACTAGAATATCCTAAAATGGGGAAGCTATACATATCGCTGACATGCCAAAAGAAAAGAGGAATAGCATTGTAGATCAATGAAGCAAAACAAATATATACAGATGAAGAAGGAAGGATATTAGTGGTAGAAATATCAATAAATCAGAAGCAAGTGTTCCTCATTGCAATATACACCCCATCAGCAAACAAGAAGATTTTTATGGAAGATTATATGAAAATTTGTGTTTAGCAGGGGACTTCAATGTAGTTATTGATGCTACAGAAGCAGTAAAAGGAGGCAGGGAAATGGAGAACACTACCAAATACATTTTTGAGATGGCACAGGAATTGGAGGTACAAGATAAATGGACAGAATTAAATTTAAAAGCAAACCAATATACATTCTACTCTAACTCCCACCAATCATGGTCAAGAATTAACATGGTGTGGATGACTGTGGAAATGAGAGTAGATATTCAAGAAATTGACATAATAACAAATACATGGGCTGATCATAATCCTATAAAAGTGGTATGGAGGGGGACAAAAGAAGAACCGGACATGGACAATGAATCAAAACATTTCAAAAGATAAGGAATATATACAAATGGTGGACAAAGAAATGAAATTATTTTTCAAAGAAAACAAAAAAGAAGAAACATCACTGCAAAATGTGTGGGACATGGTAAAAGCATACATCCAAGGACTAACAATAACATACATGGCAATGAGAAATAAGAAAAAGAAACAATAGCCAAATATATTACAGAACGAGCTCCACAAATTAGAGTTAGATTTGCAAAAAGACCTTAAAAGTCACAAAACAAAGGAAAAAAGGGATCTAATAAAACACAGATTGAACTTAATAATACAAGACAAAATGGCACAAAAAATCAAAATGGCAAAACAAAACTTTTTTGAATAGGCAAGCAAACCAGGTAGATGGATAGCATATAATATGGTTATCTAAGGAAACATCTTTTATTTATTTATTTATTTATTTATTTATTATTATATTTATATACCGCCCTTCTCCCGGAGGACTCAGGGCGGTGCATAGCCAACCATAAAACTTTGTTACAATTTACAAAAGTTAAAAATAAATTAAATATTTTAGGCTGTCTAAAATTATACCCTCCCCCAATAAGTTATTAAAACCCAAATTTTAAAATCCAGATTAAAACACAAATACTAAATTAAAAATCCCATTTCAGCCTAGGCCGGCTTGCTCGAAGAGCCAGGTTTTTAATGCACATCTGAAAGCTCTCAGGTCCATATTATTGCATATTTCCAGAGGCAGACCATTCCAGAGGGCGGGGGCCCCCACAGAGAAGGCCCTACTCCCAGGGGCTGCCAGGCGACACATAGAAGCCAACAGCATCCAAAGAAGGCCCTCCCTGTGGGAACGCACAGGTCGGTGGGAGATTACTGGCAGAATGCGGTCCTGCAGATAACCTGGTCCAATGCCATGGATCGCTTTAAAGGTCAAAACCAGAACCTTAAAGCGAAGCCGGAAAACCACCGGCAGCCAATGCAGCTCGCGCAGGAGAGGCGTCACATGGGAGCTTCGTGACGCCCCCATAACCACCCGCGTGGCCGCATTTTGTACCAGTTGGAGTCTACGGGTGCTCCCTGCAGGGAGCCCCATGTAGAGAGCGTTACAGTAGTCCAGGCAAGAGGTGACAAGGGCGTGAGTGACCAGTCACATCCACCCAACCCATTAGAGTGAAGAGGCAGGGAATATTGCGGGTCTCACCCCTGAGGAAGATATACCTGGTGTGACCCAGAAGAAGGGCCGTCTCTCTGGAACATCATTCCCCCCGAGATTAGAATGGCCCCCTCACTAATACTCTTCTGAAAGACACTGAAGATCTGTTTTTGCCAGTGGGCCTGGGGAACCCAGAAAGGGATGGAGCCCATCAAGTGGCTAGTGTGATCTGCTGTCGTCAGGGTGGGGGATGGGAGTTGGTTTTTGATTTTTGTTTTTTGTTTTGTTTTTTGTTTTCCCAAATTTTGTTCTATTGTACTTTACTAATTTATTTGATTCTTTTTGTTAGTTTTTATTGTTTTTATTTTTTTGTTTTAAATATGGTCTTAAATTGTGTAAGCCACCTCGAGTTTCCATGGGCAAATAGGTGGCAATATAAATTAAATAAATAAATAAATATAAGCTAAAAAAAGAAAAAAGAGAAGAAAATCATACAACAATTACAGGATGAGAAAGGAGCTCTGTACCATCGAAATGAAGAGAAAAAGGAAATAGTCCAGGAATTTTTTGGGAAACTGTACACTCAAGAAAAGATACTAGAAGACATCACCAAACAATACTTGGAAAAAATAGCTTAACCAAACTAACTGAACCAACAAGAAAGATGCTAAATGAAAGAATAACAGCAATGGAAGTAATAGTGGCAATTAATTAAAAAAAATAAATAACCCCCCCGGCCCAGATGGATTGCCTGCAGAATTGTATAAAATCATACAAAAGACAATAGGACCTCCATTGATGGAGGTATATAACAATGCACTATTAAGGTCTGAGCTACCTAAATCCTGGTCAGAAGCATACATCACGCTAATTCCAAAAGAAGATACCAACCACCAACAGATAAAAAACTATAGGCCAATTTCATTACTAAACGTTGATGACAAAATCCTTGCCTCTATAACTGCAGAAAGATTAAAAAGATTCCTAAATGAATTTATACACCCCAATCAAAATGGTTTCCTTCCTAAAAGGCAACTGAAAAACAATATGAGAATCATTATGAACATCTTGGAATACAATGAAGCACACCCCGAAAAACAATTAGCACTGGTTTTCTTTTACGCACAAAAAGTGTTCAACCACATGAGCTGGGAATTCATGATATAATGATTAAAAAATATGGATTTTGGCGAAAACGTTTATAAAGATGATCCAAGCAATAGATTGCAACCAGATGGCGAAGGTGATAATAAATGGGGAAACAACAGGAAACTTCAATATAAATAAAGGTGAGAGACAAGGATGCCCCTATCCCCTCTATTATTTGTATTAATGCTAAAAGTTCGACTTAGACAAGACCAGGAAATAAAAGAAAACAAAAAGGAGCAATATAAAGTCTAAGCATTTGTTGATGATTTGATATTTATTTTGGAGGAACCATTAGAAACAAAACTCTAATTAGTTAAAAAGATAGAAGACTTTGGCACGGTGGCAGGACTTAAATAAAGATAAAACTAATATAATGACAAAAACCTGATAAACAGAAAAATGAATTAATGGAGAAGATGGGTATGCAGGTGACTAAAAAGATTAAATATTTGGGAATTTGGCACTGATTAAAGAAGATAACTTTACCAAATTAATGCAGCAAATAAAGATAGATTTGGACAAGTGAAAAAAGTTACAACTCTTACTAATTTGAAGAATAGCTACAATTATAATGAACATCCTACTGAAAATTTTATTTTTATTTCAAGTAATCCCAATAAAATTAAGTGAAAAATTATTTGAAGATTTAAGTAGACTAATAGCGAAATTTATCTGGTTATGGAAAAAGCCACGGATCAAATTGAAAATGTTACAGAACAGTAAAAGTAACAGAGGATTTGGACTCCCAGACTGGGTTCTATATTATTAAGTCTCAATCCTTACAAAGATAAAGGAGTGGATATATTTAAAGGACAAAAGGATTTTGGCAATAGAAGGACATGACTTAAACTGGGGAGGCATGCATTCATTTGGGATGGGAAAAACAAAACACATAGTTATTTCCAAAGGTACCAAGTTAGAAATGGTAATAAGGAAAATACTTGATTGCGCTGAAATGGACAGGTTGACAAAGGAAATTAAAGATAAAGGAAAATCAGAATATTATTCTGTTTGGGACATATAGTACAATTGGTTAGATAAGAGATGCAAAGATTAGAAAACTACAATGAAAGACGATCGAAGTATTAGAAACAATATGAGTATAATGATAGTTAAAAATATATAGAAACTCTGATTAGAACTATAGGAATAAGAAAGATAAATATGGTATTTTATAAAGAAAAGTTAAATGGTTGAACATAAGAGGTATAATAGAATACAAAATGTATAATGTTGATACAACCAGTATATTGTGGTTATAAAATTGAAGCTATAATACAAAATGAAGAAAACGTATAACACAACTTTATTTTTAAAAATGCTCTTTACTAGAAACAGAATATAAATTTCTAGTGAAAGTCTTCCTATAGGTTTTCTCCGCTTTGATGCTTTCAGATCATAATTTCAGATTTAGCCACATTAGATGGGCAATCTTAATATAACTAGGGGGCATCAATTTGGAGAAAAACTGCACACTTCAAATATAGAATGTGTTATTGTATAATTTTGAAAATTTTGAAATGTTTAACCATTTGTCTTTCCTCAGAATACTATTTTCAACAATCTTACATGGAGGATCTTTCTGCTGAATGAACTGAGTGATTTGTTACCAATTATGAGAGGTTGGGTTAAGTGCTGCCAGCCTAGGAAGAAAAACCAACCCCAGGGACGTAATTGTGGCACATACCTTTAACATATTCCATATTTCTTCCCTGCCTGGTTATATCCCTATAGCATGCCCTATTTCATATCAATCTTGGAACTGGTGTAAATAATTTCCATTTCCAGTGACTTCAATGAAAGAGGGAGTTATTTTTTTTTTAAAAAAGTCACTATACAAAGTGTTACGATTTGCAATCACCTGAAAGTCATTCAAAATAGAAGCAGGGGTGGGATTCTACTGGTTCGGACTGGTTCAGTAGAACTGGTTGTTATAATTCTGCATAGTTCAGAGAACTGGTAAATTGTGCCCCTGGCTGGCCCCACCCCTTCCTGCCTGTCCACTTGCCCCACCCCACCCAGTCATTCCTCATCTTGCCCGCCATTGCTAACCTGCCTTCGCCTGCCATTGCTGTCTGCTTTCCACCGCAGCCCTGATCTCCCTGGGTGATTGAGCCTACAAGCAAGCCCTGGTCCAGTCAACTCCCGGGCCAGCCTAGGTCACAGCACTGTCCACCTCATCCCCGGGCATGCCTGGCTTGCTTTGCTGTGACTAGCTAGCTAGCTGCCCTCCCACCGCAATGAAGAAGCCACGGGGCCATGGCCGTGCTGGCTGGGAGAGAAGGGAATGTTCTCTTTCTCCCCCAGCCATGAAGAAGCCACAGGGCCATAGCCACGGGATCACCGTCCAGCCGGGAAACTCCCCCCCAGGGGAACATCCCACCATTGCCACCCTGGTGTGCTGTGCTGCCGCTGCTGCCGCTGCTGCCCAAGAAAAGTCATCGCCACCACTGCCACCGTCTCCCCCCCTTCTCTTGCCTTTTGCAGCAAAGGCTGCCACCAAAGCTGCCAAAGGAAATTCCCCACCACCGATGCAGTTCCAAGATGCACTACCACCCCCACAAGCCTTCCTGCAGCCCCTCTCACCAATGAAAACAACTGGAGTGTGCCATCATCACCACTGCCACCCCCCCAGGTATGGCGAGCCCCAGATAGGGACTCAGCATACAGGGCATTGCTGGAGATGAGGGGGCTGGCCTTCCCCTCTGCCACCAGCCATGGGAGGAAGGTTGGGCAAGGTAAAACAAATCTGCTGCCCAGGCAAGAGCTGCCAGAGGGGGTGGGTGAAGTTGCAGGGCGAAACTGGCTTGAAGTTGTTTGTAACTCTTCCCAAAAGAGAGAGGGAAGGAAGTTCCACAGTTGTCCAGGATTATTTTATAAGAGAAGACCTGGTACGTTTTTATTAGACAGCCTTTCCTAACAAGACTGATTTTTGCTTGTATCACTGTTGGTCTCAATGAGTAACTCATCTGCCTTTTGGTGCTATGCAATTAATCATGCATTGCTTAAATAGTTTGTTAAGTCTTCATCTTTTCTGAGAGCTAGATAATTATATTTATGAATTGCTAATATCACCCTCCTGAGTAATTCCCTTTGGAGCAATAAAAGAGAAGTTATGTACATAACAGAAAGAAAAGGAAAGGAAAACATTGAGAAGCTGAGGGGTGTAAGTGTGAGTCAAGGAATTCCAGACCAGAAAGGTTGTTTTGTATTCCAATTTAATTAGAAATGGTTCTTTGTGAAGGATCTATGAAAATTTTGGAATATTGCAATAAATCTGAAGAAAAAAAAAATAAAGCAGAAAGATTTAATTAAAGGAGAAGAGAAAGCACTAACTGACTGCTTTGAAAATATCTTTCAAATGTGTTTTCAATTGTAGGATTGAAAATATTTGCTTGACTGTATGCTTTAATGTTCAAAAAGAATAATCTTTATCAGTATAAGCAGAGATGTATTGTTTAACTTTAATGCATTTTGAAAAAATCATTATAGTAAACTGAATACCACTGTAAAGCAATTTAATGGAGAGTAAAGTAAGATTTTACACTGGTATGAAAAAATGTATAGAATAAGTGGTGCTGGCTCAACAGTAACTGTGAGATGGAAACTTATCAAACAGATCCAACCTAGAAATAAAAAGAAATTTCCTGACAGTGAGAACAATTAATCAGAGAAATGGGATGCCTTCAGAAATTGTGGGTATACCATCACTGGAGGTGTTTAAGAAGAAATTTGTTTTCTTGTTAAAAGAGGACTGGCTGGGAGGGGAGGGGTGAGTGACATCAAGTTGGCTATACCCACCCAGTCACACAACCACCAATCCATACCCAGCCGGTTACATGACCACCAAGCCATGCCCAGCCAGTCACGTGACCACCAAGCCATGCCATCCAGTCACATGACCACCAAGCCACACCCATAAATTAGGCCACACCCACAGAAATGTTTGTTAAGAAATATGAATCCCATTCCTGACTGGAAGTCTACGAATCTGACAACTACTCAGATAATAGTGAATTTAATAAGGAATTAGAATGATTTTTATCTTTAATCACAATATTTAAAAGAGAGAAGTCTGTTGAAGGAAAAGTACAAAGAACGTTTTGCACAGAACACCTGGTTGCCCAAATGTGCTGAGAATTTTAAGGCATTGCTAATATGTGTGTACTTACCAGTTGACCTCAAAATTAATACCCAATCCCATTTGCCTAAATTAAAAAATATACCAAGATGCCTTCACAGAGGCATCTTATTATGAATAAACTTATTATGAAGTTTGGTGCCTCATTCAGACAACTTTCTATTCATTCTCTTTTCCATTATTTCTTCTATTTTCTTATTACAAAAGAACTTTTTTTAAGGAATGGAGACAAAATGATTGTGCATATTAGGAGCTGCCTGTCTTGAAGTATCTTAATAGTTATAGGGCAAATCAGTTAAGCCTTTTTATTATTTTCCCAAGCAATTAAAACATGCTAAGCACAGGCTAGACTAGGAATTTATATGGGCTGAATTAGGCCTATGGATGGGGCGTTGGTCTTACCTGAACACTTCTTCTCATGGGGGCTGAAGGGAGAGTCCAGGCTGGGTTATCTCTAGTCTTCTGGCTCTGCAGATCGAGTTGAAAAACTGAGGACACATAGTCCCAGTTCTGAACGACGTTGAAGTGAAATCAGCTGCTCCTTGTCTTCCAACAAACATCATAGTGGCTTCTATGAAAAAAAAGGGGGTGACATCTCTTCCCCCTTCCAACCTGACAGACTACAGGGTGGGACTGGACTCTCCCTTCGGCCCCCATGAGAAGAAGCATTCAGGTAAGACCAACGCCCCTTCTCCATTGAGCCGAAGGGAGAGTCCAGGCTGGGACCAACCAAAGCTAGCTGACGGCAGTCCTATGGGTGGGAACTGGATAGGTCGGAATTCCCCCACTGCTGTATGAACTCCCTGCAGTACTCGTCTACCAAAGGCAGCCTCCGCCAAGACAAATGAATCAATCTTGTAATGCCTAATAAATGGGGTTAGCAATGATCATGTCGCCGCTCTACAAATGTCCAGAATCAATGCCTGAGTAGTCCAGGCAGCAGTGGTTGTTGCATTCCTGCTTGAGTGCGCAGTGATATTCCTGGGGACAGGAAGACTCTGTGCCTCATAGGCTTTGGTGATACAGGCTCTAAGCCAGCGACCCATTGTAGAAGATGTTACTCTGCATCCCAGAGATGATGGCTGAAAAGAAACAAACAGGGCCTCAGTCTTCCTATGGGAAGAAGTTCTCTTGATGTAAATACGGAGGGCCCTCCTAATGTCCAAGGTATGCCATTTTCTCTCCAGTGCATGGGAAGGCCCTGGACAGAAGTTTGGCAAAATCAACTCTTGTGAACGATGGAATAAGGAGTTCACCTTGGGTAGAAAGGAGGGGTCCAACCTCAAAACCACCCTGTCTGCGTGGAATATGCATAAATCTTTTCTAATGGATAGGGCCGCCAACTCCGAGATGCGCCTAGCCGAGGTAATGGCTACCAAAAATGATACCTTGTAGGATACTAAACTAAGGCTGACCTCACGCAAGGGTTCAAATGGGAAAGATGTCAGGGCCTGCAAGACCTTAGGTAAGTCCCAGGTGGGATAACGATGGATAACTGGAGGCCTCAAATTCGAGGCTCCTCTAAGGAAGGCCTTAATTCTAGGATGTTGTGCCAGAGCAGAACATCCTCTAACCGAACCCACCGATGCCAAGGCTGCCACCTGCCTCTTCAAGATATTGGGGGAGAGACTTTTATCCAACCCATGCTGCAGAAATTCTAATACATCAGCGATCGAAACCGTGGTAGGTTCCAGTTGATTACTAGCACACCAATTGCAGAAAACCTTCCAAGTCGCATTGTATATTCTGACTGTGGAAGGTCTTCTGGCCGCCTGAATGGTCTGGATGACCTTAGAAGAAAATTTCTCCTGCTTCAAGATCCCCTGCTCAAGTGCCAGACGGTTAAACGAAACCAGGCTGGATCTGGATGTTCGATTGGACCCTGGCTGAGAGATATCTTGTGCAGGGGAATTCTCCAAGGCCTGGCAATTGACAGACCCACCAGGTTGGTGAACCAAGGCTGCCTGGGCCAATAAGGGGCTATCAAGATCACCTCCACCCTCTATCAACACCTTCCTGATTGTCCCTGGAATCAGAGGAAGAGGGGGGAAAGCATATAATAGACCCGGGGGCCACTTGCACCTGAGGGCATTGACCCCTTCTGCTCCTTGACCTGGGAACCGAGATAAGAACCTCGGAGCTGAGTATTGTCTGGGGAAGCAAAGAGGTCCATAATCGGTTGACCGAATCGCTCCATCATCTCCAGAAACAGGCTGGGATGAAGTCGCCATTCTGCCTGGTCCACCGAGGCCCTGCTCAACCAATCTGCTTTCACATTGGATACCCCTGAAATGTGCTCTGCCTGCAGGGACAAAAGGTTTCTCTCTGCCCATTTGCACAAACAAGTCACCTCCTGCATTAACGGTCTGGAGCGAGTGCCCCCCTGTCGATTTATGTGGGCCTTGGTAGCCATATTGTCTGTGAGGAGAAGGACATGTCTCCCCACCACCTGCTCTCTTAGATTTTTTAGTGCTAAGCGGGCCGCCCTGAGCTCTAGCCAATTGATATTGTGAGCAAGCTCCTCTCGGGACCACATCCCCTGGGTGACCTGAACTCCCAAGTGAGCCCCCCAACCATACAGACTGGCATCTGTTGTTATGGTGATCTTCTGAGGCTCCCTGAACAGGGAACCCTGATTCATGGCCTTGGACTGCCACCAACGGAGAGAGTGATGGACTGGCAGGGGAACGCGAACTCTCTTTTGGGAGTCGCCCTTGTTCACCCTCTGATAAGATAGCAGGAACCACTGAAGTGTTCGAGCATGAAGTCTGGCCCATGGGACAATCCCGATGCACGATATCATCTTGCCGAGGAGCTGGGACAGCAAGATGATCGGTACCTCTTTGGCAGACAGGATCAGTGAAGTGATTTCCCTGATACGATCTCAACGTTCCTGAGAGAGGAAAACCTGCCCGGTCAAGATGTCTATGACAGCCCCCAAATGCAGAAGTCGAGTCGACGGTACTAGGTGGCATTTCTCCAGGTTTATTGAGAAACCGTGCTCTCAAAGAATCCTGATAGTTGAAACCAGATCCTCCTCCGCCTGCAGACAGGAAGAGGATGCTATCAGGATATTGTCCAAATAGCACTGGATCCTTATAGGTAAGGCCCTGAGGGATGCTGCTACCACCGCCAGGATCTTGGTAAAGGTACGAGGGGCTGATGACAGGCCAAAAGGAAGGGCCCTGTATTGGAAATGACGGCCGCCGTAACAAAACCTCAGAAACTGACGGTGTTTGGGGTGAATGGGCATGTGAAGGTAGGCCTCTGTTAAATCTATCAAGGCCAAAACATCTCCCCCCCGCAGACTCTGAAGAATGGAGTGGAGGGAGCGCATCTTGAACCTGCGATATGCTAGGTATCTGTTGAGCCCTTTTAGGTTGATAAGTGCTCTCCACCCCCACCCCCACCCCGAGGCCTTTGGGATCACGAACAAAATAGAATAGAAACCCTGTCTCTCTTGCTCTACTAGAACCGGCTGCATGGCTCGAATCTCCAAAAGATGACGGATCGCCAATTCCATGAGATCCCTCTTGGCCGGAACCTTGGTGAATGGACAGCAAACAAAGACCTTTGGGGGTGGAAGGAACTCTAGTGAGAGACCTGACCTTAAAGTGGACAGGACCCAAGCGTCTGTCGTGGTCCGTTCCCACCTTTGCCAGAACAGACCCAGACATCCCCCTATGGGAACTGAGGGTTGGATGTCATTTGTTGCACCTGAAGGGTCTATTGGAACCCCTAAAGGCCCTCCTGCCTTCCTGCCTCTGTCGCCCTCTGGCAGAAAAGGCCTGTCTTAGCTGCTGCCTCCAGATTAGCAGATCTGGGCTTGGAGGAACCTTTGGCAGCCTTCTCTATGCCCATCTGAATAAGTGATAAATCTATATCAGCTTCCCTGGCGGCCATCTTGAGCCAAAAATACCTGTGCCTAACTGGGAGCAATAAAAAAGGAAAGGAAAAAATAAAACCAAAATAAAAGAAAAAATTTTCTGGCTTGAGCTGTTTGTTACAGCCACAGCCGCTGTCCAACACTTCAGGAGGCCAAAGCGACCTGAAATGGAAAGCTCAGCCCAGCTCTGCGATTCCCAAAAAACAGAGTCATAAAAAAATTGACTGGTCCTAAGCCCGCAAAAAAAATAAAAAATGGCTGACTCCCAGAATCGAAACCAAGCCTTGAATGACCAGAGACTTGGGAGACTGGTGCTGGCTGCACCGTACTTCCTAGCAGGCTTATGTAGCAACGCCATTGCCTTGGTGCTCAGGGAACTGGTAGCGGTCCAGGAATAAATTCCTGTTGGCCAAGACTCCTTCCAAGGGACAATCTTGGAGTCAGACTGCAAGATTGTCCCCCAACATGGCCACCACCTTAAAAAATAGAGCAAAAATGGCGCTTCGCGGCAAAGTGCTCTACTTCCTGAAAGGGAAAGTTAAAAAATGCAGGAGAAAAGCAGTTTCAGTGAAGCCGCAGATTCCTGACCCCAGCCCGGGCCACCCGGGCTCACAGGGTAGCCTCCTTCCTAATTAACACAAAAATCAAAAAACCAGTCCACCAGAAAAAATGTTTTAAAAAATTAAATTAAAAAAAAAAAACGCGAGCCAAAAAGTGCAAAATTTAAAAGATTAGCCGGAAAACCAGCTAACTAACAAACCTGAACCTTGCTGCAAGAAAAAACACCTAAGTCCAGAGGGTGAAATTCTTTAAAATCTAGCAATTCAGAGCCTTAAAGAAGTGGTCTGAACATGCTGAGACCGAGTGAAGAACGGGGACTGTTACCAGGGGATGTGTCCTCGGTTTTTCAACTCGGTCTACAGAGCTAGAAGACTAGAGATAACCCAGCCTGGACTCTCCCTTCAGCTCAATGGAGAATAGAGTATTCCCACCATTGCTGTAGCGCCTGAAAAGTTATTCACTGGCTGCCTGCTTTACCCGATTCTGGGTAAAAGTTGCTCTTTTTTTATAAAAATTCAATTATTTATATAAATATTTATAATATTTACATAAAAGCCATGCCCAGCCAGTCACATGACTACCAAGCCACACCCACAAATTAGGCCATGCCCACAGAACCAGTTAGTGGTTCCTGGGATTTAAAATTATGAGTTTGGTGGTCCCCGAGGTCCAAAAAGTTGGCGACCCCTGCCCTAGAGGGTCCTGTTCAAGAAGTATATTCTATTCACTGAAATCAGACTCCCATGGGCCATTGGGTTCATGTTTGTCTTGAAGTCAAATTTGGTTGAAGTGTGCTAATGCAATAAAGGAGCTGAGGGTTAATTCTACCTTTGTTCAGACCTTGCTGCTGGGAGTAATGGATTACCAAATCTGCATTTCTAAAGGCTGGCCTAACTTAGTATCTGCTTGGGGGCAGGGAACTGACGCTCTGAGTGTCTGTCTTTAGAAACATGTTTCTCTTCTTTAGGAAAATATAATATTCTGCCTTTTTAAATATTTCTCAAAATACTTCATTCTTCTAGGAGGGGTGGGTGCTAACTTTCTACACCAGTTCAGCCTGATTAATGGCTGCATGTCTGAATATATTTATGAGGGACCAAATTATAAGGTCAGAGAGGAACAGATGAATCTAGGTTTTTACATGCTAGAAATTTAAAATATCCATCAAGAGATAGAAGTGGTTCAAGCATGAAAAGTTTTAGCATACTGATGTCCCAACTGGCTCTCTAGCTGGATGGGCAGATATTTTCTGAACAATGTTTTTTGCCTCTTAAACAAATAAAATAAAGATTTTGTTAAACTTAGTGTTAAATATTCATGACACTACATTTACATGAGTTACATCATATGCAAAGTGAAGTCTGATGTCAGACTCCACTTATTGGTTTCAGCTGCTGGTGAAAAGATTGAGTCCCTGTCAGTGGCTGAAGTGTCGGACAGCACCGGCTATAAAAAGCTGGTGCTGGCCGCATTTGTTTGCTTTTTGATTCCGGTTTGTAAATAAAGAGTTTTTCACACTCCTGAGTCCTGCTCCTTCCTCATCTGCTCCCATTTAACACTGGCGATGAAGGTGGGATTCTGAGGAAGACAAAGGGCCTCATGGGGCACCGTGGCCATTTTCCAGCTGAATCGTGAACTCGACCGTTCAAACCGACAGTGACCCAACATGGCCCACTGACCCCTATTAATCACATTCAAGCCAACCAAAGAGAAGTGGTCCTTGTATATGGGAACATTCAACCTAAATCTGGGGGTGAATGGGATGCAGACAGCATCTGATGAAAGAAGAAGGCTTAATTTTTAGCCTATTGCTATTCGGAACTCTACGAACTAACTGAAGCCCTCGTTGCAGATGAGCTGGTGAACGTCTCCTGGGACGAACTGCAACGAGCATTAAAGGGGCATTTCGACCCTACCCCATTGTACCTGGCAAACCGAATGACTTCTACATCTGGAGCCAAAAGGAAGGAGAAAGCATAAGTGATTTCGTGGTGGCGCTTAGGAAACTATCAAAGAACTGCAAGTTCTCAAATGCTGAAGAAATGATCTGGGATCGGCTAGTCCTCGACCTAAAGGATTTAACCCTGCAGAAGAAACTGTTCGCAAGGGAGGACATCCCATTCAAGGAGGCTCTGGAAGAAGCAAAAGCCACGGAAGCCTCCAACTGCTCAGCAGCCCAAGTCAAGGGCAGCAGCAAGATCCATGCCACTCATGCTGCAAGGGGGGCACTGCAAAGTCCATCCTGCTCTGAAAGCAGTGACAGTGAGAAGGAAGATGTCCACCGGGTAAAACCCAGCAAACCAGGAACCGCCAAGGGAACCAAGCCTTGCGGAATCTGCAGAGGGAACCATCCCCGGTCTGTCTGCCATTTTAGGGAAGTGATCTGCAGACGATGTGAGAGGAAAGGCCATATTGCGGAAGCTTGCAGAGCCAGCCAACCAATGGACAAACAAGCCACAGAGCATACTCCCCAACCAGACAATACAAGGATCAAAAGACATTTGGTGCAAAATTCAAAAAACAAGATGGTGGCCGGGAAGAAGAAACCCACCATACAATTGGGAGCTACACACATGCCCGCGTGGGAATCCAACAAATTCCTCACCGATGTGAGGATTGATGGGACCCTATGGTTGATGGAAGTGGACTTCAGGTCTTATATATTAATGATTTCCTGGACAGCTCTCCAGAAGATCAACCCCCACATCTGCTGAAAGCAGCTCCAGCCACAACGGATAATACTAAAAGACTACCAAGGCTACAAAATACCGGTACTGGGAAAGAAAATCTGCCATGTGGAATATGGAGATTTCCAGGGATCCCTACCATTGACTATTGTGGATCAAGACCTTCCCAGCCTCCTAGGGAGAGAATGGTTTGCACCGCTGCAAATTAGCCTCACCTGCACCTATGCGACAGTGATGACCAGAGTAAGCAGTGGAAACGACCTAGATGTGTTGGTGAGGGAATTCTGGGACGTTTTCAGCAGTGAATTGAACAAGTATAAGGGGACCCCGATCAGTTTTAACCTCAACCCCAACATAGCCCCTGTCTGACTGAAGTCTCAGAGGGTCTCTTTTGCTCTGCGGCCCAAGGTTGAAGAGCAATTAAACAAGCTGGTGGCTCAAGGATCCCTTGAGACTACGCGAGATGGAAGATCCCTATAATGACCACTGTAAAGCCCAATGGGTCAGTCAGAATCTGTGGGGACTACAAGAGTAGCCTGAACCTCATGCTACAACAGAGCACATATCCGGTACTGGTAGTCCAGTACCTACTACATTCGTTGGGCCATGGCAAGAGTTTTGCTAAGTTGGATCTAGCACAGGCATATCAACAATTGCCTGTGGACGCAGCCACCTCTGAAGCCCAAACAATCATAACCCACAAGGGCACATTCAAGTGCAACCGGTTGCAATTTGGAATTAGCATAGCCCCCGGCCTTTTCCAAAGCATAATGGAAAGGCTGCTACAAGGTCTGCCAGGAGTAGTTCCTTACTTCGACAACATAATAATCTCGTCCAAAGACAAGCCCCAACTAATGGAAAGGGTCTGAACAGTATTAGAAAGATTCCAAAAAGCGGGGCTTAAGTTAAAAAGGGACAAATGCTATATTGCCATACCGAGCATAGAGTTCTTGGGTTTCCAAATCGATGGGTCAGGCATCTGACCCATGAACAGCAAGCTGAAAGCAATTAAGGAAGCCCCCACCTTATAGAATAAAAGTGAACTCCAAGCATTCTTGGGCTTATTAAACTTCTATAACATATTCTTTCCACAGAAGGTAACCATAGCAGAGCCATAGACTGTTGGATAAGAATAATACCTGGAAGTGCCCCCCTGAGGATGTCATGTTCTCCAAAATAAAAGACATTTTAACATCTGACACAATACTGATGCAATATAGTGAGACCCTGCTGCTACGGCTGACCTGCGATGCATCACCTTATGGTATCGGGGCAGTACTGAGCCATAGACTACTGAATGGAAAGGAAGCCCCCTTAGCCTATTATTCTAAGATATTGTCAAAAGCCGAGAGGAACTACGGCCAAATAGACAAAGAAGCCCTTGCCACCGTAGCTGGAGTAAAATGTTTTCATGAATACCTCTATAGCAGACACTTCGAGTTGGTCACTGACCACAAGCCACTACTTGGCATTCTCTCAGGAAACAAACCCACACCCAACATCTTATCACCTCTCTGGCCATTCGCAATTTGTGTTGGCGGGGGGCAGAGATTGGCCCTGAGGCCCCTGGTTGTGGGGTTCCTCAGGGGTCGGTGCTCTCGCCCCTTCTGTTCAACATTTATATGAAGCCGCTGGGTGAGATCATCCATGGCTTTGGGATAGAATTCCATCAGTATGCTGATGATACTCAGCTGTACATTTCTACTCCGGGCCACCCCGATGAAGTCGTCGAGGTGATGGCCCGTGCCTGGAGGCCGTGCGGTGTTGGATGGGGCAGAACAGGCTTCAGCTCAACCCATCTAAGACTGAGTGGCTGTGCTTCCCGGCATCCCGATACAGCCAGCTGGTTTCATCGCTGGCTGTGGGAGGGGGAATCCTTACCCCCACAGAGAGGGCTCGCAATATGGCTGTCATTGGAGGAACATGTGGCGGCCATCGCCAGGGGGGCTTTTGGTCAGGTCCATAGGATCTACCAGTTGCTGCCCTTTCTGGATCGGGGTGCGCTTCGCACGGTCACCTCCGCCCTCGTAATCTCCTGCCTAGACTATGCCAATGCTCTCTACATGGGGCTTCCCTTGTAGAGCACTCGGAGGCTCCAGCTGGTGCAGAATGAGGCCGCACAGGTGGTGTTGGGAGCTCCACGGGGTTCCCATGTTACGCCACTCTTGCGTGAGCTGCATTGGCTCCCGGTGGCCCTCCAGGTGCGCTTCAAGGTTCTAGTTACCATCTTTAAAGTGCTCCATGGTTTGGGACCAGGATATTTGTGGGACCACCTCCTGCCATTATCGGCCTCCTGTCAGCCAATACGTTCCCATAGGGTCGTCCTCCTCGGGGTGCTGCCGGCTGGATGGCTGGCAATCCCGAGGGTACGGGCCTTCTCGTTGGGGGCACCCTCCCTCTGGAACAAATTACCCCTGGAGATGAGGACCATCCCTGATCTCTTGACCTTCCGGTGCGCGTTGAAAACCTATTTATTTCATCAAGCCGGTCTGGCCTAGGGTTTTTAGGGGATTTTTAATTCGGCTTTGTCTGGTTTTAGCTTTTAGCCCTCTATTTTTAGCTTTCAGCCTTTTATATTTGGTCTTTTAATAGTTTTTAATTTTGCACTGTTTTTTGTATTTTAATGCAGCTGTACACGACCCTGAGTCTTGTTAGGGAAATTGGGCAATATATAAGTTTAATAAATAAATAAATAGGATGTTAAGATGGACAGTTTTCCTGGCAGCATATAACTACAGCCTTCTACACAGACCAGGAAAGAACATTCCATATGCCGACGCACTGCCCCCTGCCAGACCTAATGGAAGACCCAGCTCCCGCATCTTCCGTATTCCTTGTAGAATGTTTTGAGCCAGGTTTATTGACAGCAGCAGACATCGCGAGACTCACCACGAAAGATAAAATGTTGGTGCGAGTTTTGAACTGGGTATGGCAAGGTTGGCCAAACAAGACAGAAGGGGAGGAATTCAAGCCTTTCAAAGATAGACAGCTAGAGCTGTCAGCATTAAGAGGGTGTTTATTATGGGGAGACAGGGTGGTGGTAGCACAACCATTAAGGGAAAGAATTTTGGGATTGCTACATGAAGGGCACCCTGGGACAGTAAAAATGAAGGCCCTAGTGAGGAGTTACATCTGGTGGCTGGGGATAGACAGAGACATTGAGACCTGGGTTGCCACATGCTCACCATGTCAGGAATCCTGACCGGCCCCTCCCTCAGCAACCCCCTCAAGTGGGAAAAGCCCTCAGCGCTATGGGGTCACACATGTTGTGAACTGGACAGCAGTTTCCACTCAGGTCTGTGTTTCAAGCGGGAAACACGGACCGCTCCTATTGGCTGAAACCATTTGACAGCCGGCTATAAAAGGGAATATCAAACGGCATCATCTGTTGCTGTTCCAGCTGGCTGCCGTATTAGCGCGGCAGCCGTGGCAACCCTTTATTATTTCAATAAAGTTAAAGTTGAAGTTTGCTCTGGTTGTCTGCCTCAGTCATTCTGCCGCTCTACAACACTGGCAACGAGGGCGGGATACATATAATAGGCGAACCAAGCAAAGAGACATAAGAGCGAAGTCACTACAAAAGGAGCTGAAGACATTAAAGAGCTGCTGTCACTGTTCGTGAAGCGTGATTTTCAAATCACCTCAGGAGAAGCGGCACCACTGAGAAGACCATCGAACCCTGCACCGCTGAGAAGACTTCGAATCCTGCATTCCTGCCTTTCAGACCGATGGCAGAGACATGGGAATCATACAGAAACCGGTTTGACTGTTTTTTAGATGCCATTGACCTTGCTGACATTTCAGATCATAGGAAAAACTCTTACTTTTTAAGCTTTTGTGGAGCCACGGTATTTGACACCGCAACAGCATTATTGGCTCCACGCTCAATTAAGACTGTTCAGTGGGAAGACTTGCAGGAAATTCTTTCCAGTCATTACTCCCCTAAGCCATCCAGAATTGCCAAGCGCCATGCTTTTAGGAGACATACTCAGGCTGAGGGAGAGACTATTAGTGAGTATATGGCAGCCTTACGAACAGCTGCCTTGCATTGTGGATTCAGAGACTATTTAGAAGACATACTGTTAGACCAGCTAGTTTGTGGGGTCAGGGATCTAAGACTACAAAGACAGCTATTAGTTAAAGGAGACTTGACTCTAAAACAAGCTATAGAAGAATCTCAAGCTGCTGAGCTGTCAGCACTCTCAGCAGCTGAAATACAGGGAAATCCAGTTAGTCAAAGTAGCTCAGCTGTTCATTTTGATGAAGCCTCCCCAGAGGAGGGCTCTGAAGAGGCTACTGATGTAAACCGCCTCAGACAGCTCAAAACCAATCAGAGGGAATACAGGTCAGTTCCCAATCAACCTCCACGACCTCAGCCTACCTATCTAAGCTGTGGAGGAAAGCATTTCAGAGCATCCTGCAAATTTAGAAATGCCATTTGTTTAAAATGCCAAAAGAAGGGCCATTTAGCAAGGATATATCAAGCAGGAAAGACTTTTAACCAGCCACGAAGGCCTCAGATAACTATGCACTTCCAAAGACAAATCGAAGACTGTTGCACATGCTACCAAGCCAAAATGACAACAAGAAGTTCTAACAAAATTAGTGTTATTGTTTCATTAGAAGGTAAACCATGCAGGATGGAAGTAGACACTGGCTCATCACTATCCATCATTTCGTGAGGCACCCTGAAACAACTGCTTCCCAGAACGACAAGGAAGAAGATTCCAGGCTGCAATTTGACTCTATGTGATTACCAAGGCAGAACCATTCTTGTCATTGGAAAAGGCAAGTTTTTAATTCAATTTCAGGGTTTTATTTATTTATTTATTTATTTATTTATTTATTTATTTATTCGAACTTTTATACTGCTCCCTCTCCCAAAAAGGGACTCGGGGCGGTGTACAGCCTACTAAAAACACATAACTGACATCAAGAATAAATATAATTTAAATACAGTTTAAAAATATATTAAATACATTGGTCCGGCTGTATCCCATCCAATTGAAAATTTAGAAATGTAAAATCAGGGATTAAGTTAAAAGTTAAAAATATAAAATTAACAGTTAAAACCCAATTAAATTTAAATTTTTCACTGCGCGCCGGAAGGTCAGGATATCCGTCATGGCCCGTATCTCCGGGGGGAGATAATTCCATAGGGAGGAGCTCCCACAGAGAAATCCCGCACTCTTGGGGCCGCCAGCCGACAACGATCAGGCGGCGGCACCCCAAGCAGGGCAACCCTGTGAGAGCGTACTGGGCGGCGGGAGGTTGATGATGGCAGTAGGCGGTCCCGTAAGTACCCAGGTCCCGAGCCATGGAGCACTTTAAATACCATCAGTACCACCTTGAATCGAATCCGGAAGACCACAGGAAGCCAGTGCAGCCTGCGGAGAAGCGGTGTAACGTGGAAGCTCCGAGGGGCACCCACAATCACCCGCGCGGCTGCATTCTGGACCAACTGCAACCTCCGGAGACTCTTCAAGGGGAGCCCCATGTAGAGAGCATTGCAATAGTCCAGGTGGGAGATAACGAGGGTGGAAGTGACTGTGCGAAGTGCGCCCAGATCCAGAAAGGTCCGCAACTGGTAGATCAGACGAATCTGATGAAAAGCCCCCCTGGCAACGGCTACAATGTGTTCTTCTAAAGACAGCCGTACATCCAGGAGGACATCCAAGTTGCACACCCTTTCCACGGGGGTCAAAACCTCTCCCCCCATGGCCAGCGAAGGAACAAGCTGGCTGTATCTGGGCGCAGGAAACCACAGCCACTCGGTTTTGATCGGGTTGAGACGAAGCCTGTTACGACCCATCCAACTCCGCACGGCCTCCAGGCACCGGGTCATCACTTTGACGGCTTCGTTGAGGTGGCCCGGGGTGGAGATGTACAGCTGAGTATCATTAGCGTACTGATGGAACTCCACCCCAAAGCCACGGATGATTTCACCCAGCGGCTTCACATAAATGTTAAACAGCAGGGGCGAGAGCACCGACCCCTGAGGGACCCCACACAGTAGGGGCCTCGGTGCCGATCTCTGCCCCCCTGTCAACACAAATTGCGAGCGGTCAGAGAGGAAGGAGGTGAACCACCGCAACATGGTACCTCCCACCCCCAACCCCTCCAACCGCCGCAATAAGATACTGTGGTCGACAGTATCAAAAGCCGCTGAGAGATCCAACAGGACCAGGACAGAGGAACAGCCCCTGTCCCGAGCCCTCCAGAGATCATCCACTAACGCGACCAACGCCGTCTCCGTGCTGTGCCCGGGCCTGAAACCCGATTGGAGGGGGTCGAGATAACTCGCTTCATCCAGGTACTGCAGGAGCTGACGTGCCACCACACTCTCAACAACCTTCGCAACAAAGCGAAGGTTGGAGACAGGACGATAATTTGATAACAATGCTGGGTCCAGGGACGGTTTCTTGAGGAGGGGCCGCACCACCGCCTCTTTCAAGGCGGCGGGTAACAGCCCCTCTCTCAAGGAAGCGTTTATAATACCCTGGAACCAGCCTCGTGTCACCTCCCGAGTGGCCAAAACCAGCCAGGAGGGACACGGGTCCAACAAACAAGTGGTGGCATTAAGCCCCCCCAGTATCCTGTCCACGTCCTCCAAAGTAACAGGGTTGAACTCAACCCAATTGACCTCACTGATATCCCCCCCGCCCCCCCGCCCGGAGATGCCCAGTCGGAGTCCAGCTCATCCCGGATCTGAGCAATTTTGTCCTGCAGAAACCTAGAAAACTCCTCAGCTCGCCCCTGCAAGGGGTCCTCCCGCGCTCCCACCTCCAGGAGGGAGCGGGTCACCCTAAACAGGGCGGCTGGGCGGTTTTCCGCGGACGCAATAAGGGTGGAGAGGTAAGACCTCCTCGCCATCCTTATCGCCACTAAATACGTCTTAATATAAGATCGTAATAATGTTCGGTCAGACCCAGAGCGGCTAGCCCTCCAACTACTCTCTAGGCATCTTTTCCGGTGCTTCATCTCCCTTAGCTCCTCAGAAAACCAAGGAGCCACTTGGGATCGACACCGGGTCAGAGGCCGCAAGGGCACGACCCGGTCAAGGGCCCCAGCAGCCACCCTATCTCAGGTGGCGACCAGGCCCTCAACCGAGTCGTGTGTGTGAGCTTCGGGAAATGGCCCAAGCTCCGTCAGGAACCTATCAGGGTCCATCAGGCACCTGGGGCGGTACCATTTTAACGGTCCCGCCTCCCTGCGGTCAGGGGGTGCAGAACGGAAGTCGAGCTTCAGGAGCGAGTGATCAGTCCATGACAGGGGTTCTACAACTATGTCCCCTATACCCAGATCACTCTGCCACTGATCAGAGACAAAAACCAAATCCAAGGTGTGATCTCCCACGTGAGTAGGGTCCCGAATTAACTGGGTCAGGCCCATGGCCATCATGGAAGCCACGAACTCCTGAGCAATCCCCGAGGCACTGCCGGCAGAGGGCAGGTTGAAATCCCCCATGACCATAAGCCTGGGGGTCCCAACTGCCACGCCAGCTATGACCTCAAGGAGCTCAGGCAGGGCCGCTGTCTCATAGCAGGGAGCCAGGTATGCGACCAACAGGCCCACCTGAACCCTGGGACCGAACTTCACGAAAAGGAGCTCACACCCGGTTGTCTGAGACACAGTGGCTTCCCTCGGACACAGATCCTCCTTAATAACCACCGCAACCCCCCCTCCCCTCCCCTGGGCCCTCGGCCGATGAAAAGCCCGAAACCCGGCTGGGCACATCTCTACCAGAGGGACTCCCCCCTCCTGGCCCAGCCAGGTCTCGGTAACACCCACCAGGTCCGCACCCCCCTCACAAATCAAATCGTGAATGAGAGAGGCCTTGTTGACGACGGACCTGGCGTTACATAACATCAGCCGAAGGCCCAGGGCCCAATCGCTCAGACCCCCTGGGGATCGGGAGATAACAAGGGGGTCGGAGCGCGCCACAGCTGACAAACAGCGGGGACGCACTCCCAAAACAGAATATGGCCCCCTATAGCTGCCAAATCTGCCTCTCCCGCTCACCGTACTAATAGCTTTGATTTCACCCTCCCCGGCAAACCCTCCCATCCTTGATACAGCCTTATCCGGACCCCGACTCTCCCGGCTACGCCTAACCCACGACCTGGTCCCAGCCCCAGGCGAGTTGTCCCCCAACCCCCACCCAGACACTCCTAACCCCTTTAAAAATCTAACTAAAAATTTCTTTAAACAACCCTCCCTCCCACGCTTCCTACAACCCCACCATCTCTCCGGATCCCAAGATCCGTCCTTGAGATAGGCCTTAGAGAGAGTAGAGGGCCATTCCTGAGACAGGGGGACACATCTCAGGGCCCACAGATCTTCCACGGAATAAGATAGCATCCCGGACTGAGTCTTCTTCTGTGACTGACCCCGGCGAAGCTGGGAACCAACAGGCCGGGGCCCGAGTCCAGGTCGAAACAATTCGGGGCACGTCCATGGCCCCTCCAGTCTCCTCCCTTGCCTCCACTGCTGGGGCCGGGGGGGGTAGCATCGGGCCTTGGCCCCAAGATGGTAAAGATGGGGCCGCCGCCGCCGGCGCCCGCAGGCCTCCCGTAACGGTTCCGGCCTCCGACCCACATTGCCCTCGCCGCCTCCAGGTAGATGGTAGAACCGCGGTCACCGCCGCCGTCGCCGCCCGAAGGCCTCCCGCGACGGCGATGGTTCCCGCGATGATTCCGGCCTCCAGTCCAGACTGCCCTCGCCGCCTCCGAGTAGATGGAAGAAACGCGGCCGCCGCCGCCGCCGCCCGAAGGCCTCCTGCGACGGCCCCAGCCTCCACAGCCATTCCAAGACCACTCCTCCGCCTCCAGGCCCGACCGCACGAGACCAGCGCCGTCCGAGGGCCATCCGCGGCAGCAGCCCCAACAACAGCTCCAGCTGCAACCGCGGCGGCAGCTCTGACAGCTCCGACAGTCCCGGCAACTCCGGCAACGGCTCTGGCTCTGACCGCTCCAACCGCTCCGGCTCCAGCCGCCCCAGCTCCGACCGCGGCGGCAACTCCAGCTCTGGCTCCGGCCTTTACAGCGGCCCCAGCCCCAGCAGCAGTCCTCCGACCAAGCCACACACCGCCGGGCACAGCACCAGGCACAGCGCTGCACCATGGCCTCGGGGGTCGCCCCCTCCCACGGGTCCCTTCGCCACCCCTGCCACAGGTGAGGACCCGGGGGGGGACTCACCCCGCTATTCGGCCGTCACGGCGGAGCTCTTCAATCCGACGTCCTCCGGTCGCCATCTTAACTCTCTCTCTGATGATCATCTCTGTTCATCTCTGTTTTAAGGGTCACTTGCCTTTAGTAATAGTGGATGGCGCCCTCCCAAGCCTAATTCTTCAACCATCTCTGTAAATTTTTTAGGCAACGTATTCCATTTTTTATATTGTCTTTGCATATATTTGTAATCTTGTTCATTGTCCGATATTGCATTGAAATCTCCTGCAATACAAATTCTTGGATTATCAAATTCTAATAATTTTTCATAAAAAGTTTCATAGAATTCACTCTGATTTTTATTTGGAGCATATATTCCCACCACTAATGTCTTTTTATTTTGTATTATCACCTCCATCATCATCATTCTTCCCTGCTCATCATTATAGATCAACTTTGAATCTTTATTTTCTTTTATGTATAATATGACTCCTCTTTTTTTTCTTCTGCCAATGTTGAATACATTTTCCCCAATTTATTATTTATTAAATACCTTTTATCACTTTTCTTTATATGGACTTCTTGTAAAGATATTATCTCCACTCTTTGTTTCTCTAATTTCAAAAATGTTCTTTTCCTCTTGGTTGGTTCATTTAACCCGTTAATGTTTATAGATATCAATTTCACTCCCTTCTCCATTCCCTACCTTATTTCTATCCTACAATACTTTTGTTCGTCGTCTGATTTCTCGTCCTTACTCCTCTTTCTTCCTTTCCTAATGTTTCCCCATCTCCTTCCCTCCCCTTTCTCCTATCTCCTCCCCTATTTCTAGTTTGTACCTCTTCTTGACTGGAACCTCATACTCATCTCTACTACTCGCTTCTTCCTCTATGCCACCTATTTACTCAAAGAATTCTTGTGCTTTAGATAGATTATCTACTTTTACTCTTTTCTCTTGCCATATTGCGAGTATCCCTTCTGGAATTATCCATCTAAAAGGTATATTTTTTTATTTAAGTAGTTTGTTAAGAATCAATAGTCTTTTCTTTGCTCACGAATTCTCCTTGGTACTTGTTTCAAAATAATCACTTCTTTACTCTTGTGTTTTATTCCTTCATCTCTTGTGATTTTATAAATTAAGTCCTTCACACATCTCCTTACAAATCTTATATGTATTTCACGGGAAAGCAGAGGGAAGCGACGAAAGTATCCAATTGGATTGAGAGAGGTGAAATGAAAATTTGAGACTTGGATCTAATATCTACAAGATCAAATTACTAAGGAACATTCATAAAAAAGGGCAAGAGTATAACTATCAATTTCATTTTTCTTTCTTCTCTTATATATAATATATATTTAATTAATAAGGATAAAATTACTTATTGAATTTAAAACAGGCTTAGTTTGTATAAATAGTGTTTAACTTTTTAGAATTATAGATATAACTGATTACGTATTTATATATAGACTGGCTTAGGGCTTTTGGATTATGAATTTAAAATAATGATGATAATGATGAGATAACTGATTATTCCTTCCCTCCCTTGTATGATTTTTTCAGATTAGAAATTATATGGAACATATGGTATATACTTATATATTATAATTGATTTAAAGAATTAGTATTGGAAATAGTGTTAAATATAGTAATTAAGTTGAGGTAGATTGCAAGATTATATTAATTCAGGAATTATTAGAAAAGTTAAGAATTGATTTTTTTTCTTTTTTAAATATTTCTTAATTGAAAACAATTGTTTTAATTACTGTGATTAAAATAAGGATAGAAAAGAAAAGAAGGGCTATAGATCTGAAAAAATAGAATTACAAAAGATAAATAAGTCTGATGGTAATTGGAAATACGCTCTGGGAGAATATATTTAGGATAGTGGAGAAACTGCAAAAAATTATTAAAGATATGACCAGCACATCTACAATTACTATAAAAGCAGGAAAAAAGGTGACACCATTGGCAACTACACCTATTACTACAATAGTATCGACCCAGAGAACGATCGATGAGATGTTGGCGCCAGATAAATCAACATCTCAACCTAGTTCGCAGTCACTCCAAGCCACATTGATGTCCATTCAAAGTATGATGCTGACTTTACAGGAATCAATGTCGAAAAATCACTCAGAAAGTAAAGTTGAAAGGGAAACGATGAAAGAAGAGTTAAAAAGCGAACTAGGAGAAATGAGAAATGAAGTCAAAAACTTGGAGGGGAAAATAGACCAGATCCAAGAACTGATCAAAAAAAATGAAGAGAAAATCAAAGTGGTGGAAAAACAGGCGAGTCAAACTGAAAAAAAATTGGAAGGTATGGAGCAAACAATGAAAGAACATAATAAAGAGACTATTGAGACCTTGACTCATATCGAAATGGACAAGGCCTCATATTATTTAAGGGTTCAAAATGCTGAAGAAGAAAGAGGTGAGAATTTATCATTAGTGATGGCAGAGATGTTGGCAGAACTGCTGGGTAGAGACAAGGAGGAAATGGTGAAAGAATTGGACAATGTTTATAAAGTATACACAAGTTACAATATACCAATTACAAGATAAAATGGAACAATAGAGACAGACCAGGAAAAAAAAGGAAATTGCAAGAGAATACTTTGAAAAACTTTATGAACAAGAAATAGTTGAGGTAAATAAGATAGAGGACTATTTGAAAGAAAAAATCCCCTTTTCAATATCTGAAGATGAAAAAGAGATACTTAATAAAAAAATAATTTTGGGGGAGTTAAGGGCTGTGATACAAAAACAAAAAAGAAATAAAACACCAGGCCCAGATGGATTACCAAATGAACTATATAAAGAGATAGGTGAAATACTAGAAATAAGGTTATTAGAAGTTTGCAATGAGATAATATCTGAAGCTAAAATCCCAGAATCACGGAAAGAAGCTTATATAACTTTAATACTGAAAGAGGGTACAGATGCCAACCAAATAAAGAATTATAGACCAATTTCCCTTTTAAATTCGGATTACAAAATTTTTATGGCAATAATGGCGGAAAGATTGAAAATGGTACTTAACAATGAAATTCATTCAGATCAAAATGGCTTTCTCCCTACAAGGCAGATCAGACACAATATAAGAATAATAATACATACATTAGAATATTATGAAAAGCACTCAAGCAGTCAGGTAGCCTTGGTTTTCTTGGATGCACAAAAGGCCTTTGACAATTTAAATTGAGATTTCATGAAAAAACAGATTAATTTGATGGACTTTGGAGATAATTTTGTACGAATGATCAATACAATATATGCCACACAAAAGACCAATGTAATAGTAAATGGTGAAATCACTCAATCTTTGAAGATAAAGAAGGGAGTCAGACAGGGATGTCCTCTTTCACCTCTGCTTTTTATAATAGTTTTGGAAACTTTGCTAGATAGAATTAGATTAAATAAAGAAATTAAACTAAAATTAAAAATCAAGAATACAAATTACAAGCCTTCGCAGATGATATGGTTTTTGTTATAGAGGATCCATTAAATTCAGGACCAATATTATTGAACGAAATAGATAAATTTGGCAGACTAGCAGGACTAAAAATTAACAAAGAAAAAACTAAAATGCTAGTTAAAAATTTAATAACTAGTAAACAAAAAAAATTAGAAGAAAAACTTGATTTATAAATAGTAAATACAATTAAATATTTAGGAATTTGGTTGAGAACAAGAACATTAAATCTGCAAGAGGATAATTATATAAAATTATTGAAACAGATTGAAAAGGAATTGGAAAATTGGAATAAGATGCAAATTTCACTATTAGGAAGGATAACAACAATTAAAATGAATGTGTTCTCAAAAATATTATACCTGTTTCAAACAATTCTGATATTATTGGATAATTTTTTTTAAAGAGTTAAATAATATTGTAATGAAATTCATTACCATTAATGAAAATGGTAAAGAAAAAATCAAGGATAAAAAAAATATTTACAAGATAATAAAAGCAGAAGTGGATTCGGGCTACCTGTCTGGGAGATATATTATGGCGCAGTAGTATTATTATGGATAAAAAATTGGATTGATTTGCGAAACAATAGGATCTTACAGTTAGAGGGACATGATTTGTTACTTGGTTGGCATGCTTTTTTATGGAACCCAAATACTAAAATAAATATATATAAATATATATTATGCTAGACATGTTTTTCAAAAATCTTTAATTAAAATTTGGAACAACATAAGGAAGAATCATTATACGAAGATTCTGGTATGGTTTTCAACAATGGAGGCAATGTTTCATCCTAATACGATAGACAGTAGTAAAAAATTAAAATACTATCAAATAATAAATAACGAGGGAAGAATCAAAACAAAACAGGAATTAGAAACACAAGAAATATTTATTGATAATTGGACATATTTTCAAATTAAAATGAGATATAATAAAGATATGAATGAGCAAGGAATTGAAATTAAAAATACACAATTAGATAAAATATTATTAAATCCGGAGAAATACTCGATCTCCCAACTATATTACTATTTATTGGAATGTGAAATAGCCGAGAAAATTGTCAAAGGTCCAATGCTGGCTTGGGGAAAAAATTTTGGTTACAATATTGATTTGGAGATTTGGGAGGAGATATGGGAAAAAAATTTGATGCTAACTAAATCAGTAGCCCATAAAGAAAATCTCTATAAAATGATATATAGATGGCATCTGGCACCCTTAAGATTGGCAAAGATATTTCCAACAGCTAACCCCTATTGTTAGAAATGTAAAAAAAAAAAGGCACATATTTTCATTCATGGTGGACAAAGAAATATTGGATAAAAATTAAAAACTGGATAGAAGAAGTCACAGATTGTAAGTAGGAGTGGAAACCGGAATTATTCTTGTTGGATATAATTAAAGGGGACCATACTTCCAAAGTAAAATACTTGATTATACATTTATTAACTGCAGCACGTATTTCGTTAGCTCAATCTTGGAAAAAATCTAACACACCACCAATGTACTTTACAATTCAAAAATCTTATGACTGCGTGCAATTGGAGAGACTTACATTAAAGATCAATGGAAAGGAGGATACAGAATTCTATAGAATATGGGACAAATGGTATAAATGGGTAGAAAAAAAGGGGGGGGAAACAAATAAATGATTGTAGGAAGAAATATTACATAAATCAGTTATATATTTAATGTTTTATATAAATGTAGAATTTACCTTAGCAAAGCTTTCCTGTTATTTAATAGTGTCATTATTAGTATCTTGGATTATATTTTTTGACTCAATAGTTAAATAATATATAAACATTATAACATAGCAAACGAATGTTTCTATTGACTATGGAATAGTGTTTAAACCAATGCCTAAAGAAAAAACGAGGACTTACCAAACTCGACAATAAAGGTTAAAAAATTTGGATTAGTTATACACTAATGTTTTATATGTTTGTATTTGTATGTTTTTAATCTTGTTAATAAAATTGTAAAATATTTTTTTAAAGAAATAAACAAATATTTACAAATCAACGCTTATCCAGTCCCCATTGTCCAGCACCTCCTGCATTCTTTGGAGCCTGGTACTGTTTTCACTAAACTGGATATGTCACAGGCCTGTCAACAGTTCCCTGTTGATGACGCAACTGCAGAACTTCAAACCACTATGACACACAGAGGTGCTTTTAAGTGTATGCGCCTCCAATTTGGTGTTAGTGTGGCCCCTGGAATTTTCCAATCACTCATGGAAAGACTACTTCAAGGGTTACCTGGCATAGTAACCTATTTCGATGACATTCTGATATCTGCCCCTGACAAACCTCAGTTGCTACAAAGAATCAGAAATGTCCTTGAATGTTTCAGGAAGTCAGGGCTCAAATTAAAAAAGGAGAAATGCACCATTGCCACTCCATAAGTCAAATTTTTAGGATACAGAATTGACGCCTCTGGCATCCACCCAACCGAATCCAAAGTAAAGGCTATTCATGAGGCACCCACGCCTATTAATAAAACTGAACTTCAGTCTTTTTTGGGACTTCTAAATTTCTATGCTTCATTTTTGCCACATAAGGCTTCCATTGCAGAGCCTCTACACAGGCTTCTAGACAGACAAGCAGCATGGCATTGGGGTCCTAAGGAAGCTTTTGCTTTCAAAGCAGTCAAGTCACTACTTACTTCTGATGCTGTTTTAATACAATTTAACAAAAATTTGCCATTAATACTAGCTGCAGATGCTTCCCCTTTCGGTATAGGAGCTGTTCTAAGTCACAGACTGCCTAATGGATCAGAGGCACCTATTGCATTTTTCTCTAGGACGCTATCCTCCACTGAACGTAACTACAGTCAAATTGATAAAGAGGCTTTGGCTGAAATTGCTTCAGTAAAGAAATTCCATGAGTTTCTCTATGGACACCATTTTGAACTGGTTACGGATCATAAACCTCTTTTAGGACTTTTATCAGGCAACAAGCAAACATCTCAGATTTTGTCTCCAAGGATGACCAAGTGGCCATTATTTCTGGATGCATATTCCTATATGCTGGTTCATCGCTCTGGCAAAACACTCAGTCATGCAGATGCCCTTAGTCGTTGTCCCCTACCAGTTCCAGTGGAGGATTCTGCTCCGACCTATGCTGTATTACAAATCAACAATCTCAAGCTGCCTATCACCGCCTCTGACATTGCTGCCCAATCTGCCATGGACAAGGTAATTTCCCAAGTCCTTGACTGGGTGGGGAGGGGATGGCCTACAACCCCTTATTCATCTGAATTCTTACCCTTCAAATTACGCCAGCAAGAACTTTCTTCCTTACAAGGCTGTTTGCTTTGGGGAACCAGGGTAGTGATTCCCCCCTGACTGCAGACCTCAGTCTTAGAAGTCCTGCATGAAGGTCATGCTGGCATTGTCAGGATGAAGGCCCTCACTCGGAGTTATATATGGTGGCCGGGCATGGACGCTCAGATTGCCAGCTGGGTTAATGCTTGTCAGCCATGCCAAGCCACCAGGCCTTCTCCTCCAGCATCAGTGCCAGGATTGTGGGAGGATGCAGGAAGCCCCTGGTCCAGGGTACATATTGACCTGGCTGGCCCTTTCCATGGGCATACATTCCTAATATTAGTTGATTCCTTCTCTAAATGGGTGGGGCTGACTTTAATGCATTCCACGACCACAGAGGCAGTCACTAAGGCCCTGAATAGAATGTTCACCACCCATGGCTTCCCTGACACCATTGTGTCTGATAATGGCCTTCAGTTTACATTTTGTGAGTTTGAAATTTTCCTAGCCAACCAAGGAATCAGGTACGTATTAATAACTCCTTTTCACCCTGCTAGTAATGGTTTGGCTGAACGGGCAGTCAGATCAGCTAAGGAGGTCCTTCAAAGACTTGGGCTCATAGATTGGCACTCTAGACTTGCCAAGTACCTTCTAAGCCAGCACACAACCCCTTGTTCCTCCACAAACAGGTCACCGGCTGAACTCCTAATGGGGCGCCGTTTAAGGACCACCCTAGATAGGCTTCACCCAAATTACACCCCAGTGCTTCCCTTTGGGTCAAACAGCCAAAATTGGAGTTTTGTAGAAAATGACCTGGTGTATGCCAGGAAACTATGCTGGGCAGCCATTGTGGATGTCTGGGCGTGTGGTGGCAGTAACTGGTCCTATGTCTTACAGAGTCCAGCTATAAGAAGGGCACATGTGGCGCCGTCATATAGACCAACTAAGAAGGCATTGGAACACTACACCCAGAGGCCATCTAGACATTCCTGATGTGGAAAGACCACCATTGCCCGAGGAATCCCATCTCAAACTCGTTTGCAGCAAAAGCCTACCTGAAGAAACAGCAGTCCAGCAACCAGAACCAACTCCAGGCGAGCCTCCAGCCCCTCCTTCGTTGGAAGCCACACAACAGGCAGGAGATATCCGTTCGGTGCCATTTCCAACAGAGCCAAGAAGATCTGGCCGTCTGCGCAGGCACCCTACATACTTAAGAGACTATGCATGCTCAGTCTGGGAGGAAGGAGTGTTGTGAACTGGACTGCAGTTTCCACTCAGGTCCGTGTTTCAAGCAGGAAACACGGACTGTTCCTATTGGATGAAGCCGTTTGACAGCGGCTATAAAAGGAGTTGTCAAACGGCATCAGCTGTTGCTGTTCCAGCTGGCTGCCGTGTTAGCGCGGCAGCCGCGGCAACCCTTTATTATTTTAATAACGTTAAAGCTGAAGTTTGCTCTAGTTGTCTGCCTCAGTCATTCTGCCGCTCTACAACAACACACACATAGACTTTGCAGGACCCTGCCAGGGACAAACGTTCCTAATCATGGTCGATGCCTACTCTAAATGGTTGGAGGTGGTTATCATGAAATCCACAATAACTGAGGCAATGATCAGAGCTTTGCAGAAAATATTCGCCATCCACGGGCTACCCGATGTGCTGGTTTCGGACAATGGCCCACAATTCACAGCACAGCAATTTGAAAGCTTCCTCACCCATCTGGGGATCTGACATGCCCTATCGGCACCAGCTCATCCAGTAGTGAACGGGCAAGAGGAGAAAATGGTCAGAACGATCAAAGAAATTCTAAAAAAATTAGCCCCAGTGATTGGCAAGAAAAAAATCGACAAATTGTTGCTAACCCAACACATAACACCAAGCACAGCAAAAAACAGAAGCCCAGCAGAAATGCTCATGAACAGAAAATTAAGGTACACCTTGGACAGAATCCATCCAAACTATACAAACAATACCCCTCTAGACTCCACAGGGAAGTGCAGAACATTCACAGTGGGAGACACAGTGTATGCACACAACTACATGAGAGGGGAAACCTGGGTCCCGGCAAAAATAATCTAAAGTACCAGACACAGATCATACAGACTGGTGGTAGAAGGGGGGAAAACATGGAATAGGCACATAGACCAACTGCAAGGCTGCATAGTTCAACCCCCACATGAAGCCGAACAACATAACACACCTCTGGCAACAACAAAACCCCGGGAATTAGAAACCCCACAAAGACACGTATTAGCAAGGGCAACCCCGAACAGGACAGCGGAGGACTTAGCTGTGGGAGGAGGAGTCCAGTGTAGTACTTCTGAGGCCTCTAGCTCAACAGAAACTGCCACACCTCTGGAAACTTTCGAGGTGCTTCCAAAGGCAAAGTCTGGAGCACCGGCAGACCTGATGATCAGGTCACCACCTCAGGAACAACTGAACCGCGCAGGCCCAATCGCACCCACAAAAGCCCCTCCTATCTGAAGAACTACGTCTGCCACTGATGTCAGACTCCACTTATTGATTTCAGCTGCTGGTGGGAAGATTGAGTCCCTGTCAGTGGGTGAAGTGTCGGACAGTGTTGGCTATAAAAAAAGGCCATGTTTGTTTGTTTTTTTATTCCGGTTTGTAAATAAAGAGTTTCTCACACTCCTGAGTCCTGCTCCTTCCCTATCTGCACCCATTTAACACTTAGTAAAGATGTAATCCATGTACTCCAATTAACTCCTAATATAAATAAGAAAACCACCCAGCTACCATTGTTTTGCAACTGAATTTCAGCAGAACAATCTGAGGAGACATGGGCAGGAAAAAATTGTGCTGGAGGGACACATGTGGTGCTTCCAAAGCTCCCATCTTTTAGAAAGCATGGATCTTGAGGAACTTGTCCCTACTTGGTCATGAAATTATTGAACCATCACTCCTTGTCAACCCAACACACCTCACAGAATTTAGTGAAGATCAAGTGGAAATAGAAACATTTGTGAAATATAACAAGATATAAAAGCAAGGGATACTTTAAACAAATGATTATTTACTAGGAAGAATTGTCTGCTGTAAAAGATGGGCCAATTAAGTACTGAAATCCGATGATTTGCTTTTTCATGAGAAAGGAGAACCTTCTAATAAACTGTACTTTCTTTTAATATTTCATATTTGAAAGAGCATGCCTTGAACTTTTCAAATCAATGTTTAGGATTTCAGTCACTGCCAAGGGAGCTGTATGATGGCTTGTTTAACTTAGTTTATAAACTTGTCAAATGTTGTTTGAACTAAGGAATTTATATTTGTCCTGGTTTTCTTTTCTCTCCAATTCTAAATGTCTAAGGACATCATAGAACATTGGATTCAGCAACATATATTTGCCAAATTATGCAGAAGTAATATGGCCTAATTGGGACAGCAGCATGTCCGACTGCAACTACCCATTAAACCATAATTTGAAACCAATTTCAAACAAAATAGAAACAAGGCTCAAATTTCTGCACTTCAAACCCTATTTAAATTATTAGGCTTATTTATTTTATAATAAGCCTTCACTGATTTTGTAGAATATGGTTTTGAAAAGGGCAAAATATCCAGTCTCAGTATTTTCTTTTTAAAGGCCATATGATAGAAAGGGTTATAAAAATAGCAGCTGTAGCTTGCATCAGTAAAATAGTGCTTTGATGACTACACATCTGCCTTTGGTTTAAGGCAAGGATAGAAAAGCAGCTACAGAAGTAGTTACTGAGGTCTTAAGAGTAAACTTCAGAAATAGCCACCCTTGAATTATGTTTACAAAGTACAGCACTGGGAAATTTGCTGCACATTGCTTTCTGACTTTAAGACAGTCCCCAAGATGCCAGTTAATTTAGAGTTGCTCTAAAAAAATGCAGCACTTTAATTATGGCACATGTTGCACTGGTAAGTAAGGAGAAGACAAGAAAGCAGTGGTTAGATAAAAAGCCCTATTCTTCCTCCAATTATGTATCCAAAAAGCAAGATTACAAGAAACATTTTATAATGTCTTTTAATATGTGTACTTTTACTCAAGTTTCTGGCCAAACTACAAGTCTCATAGCATAGCACGGCGCTCATTGAAGCAGAAATCAAACTTCAAGATAGAAAAAGGATACTTTCCTCGTTACCTTTTCTAATTCTTTTAATCCTTTTGTCTTATTGGGTCCTAAAAGCTTCCAATTTGGGGGCAACCATGATTTTTATTTTTTAGAAAATACATAAACTTTGCTAATGTATGTGTACTAAATTTTGAACTTATAAATTGTTTCTGAAAAAACAAGAAAAACCAAAATAAAGTTTAGATTATTAATTTTTCAGAAGAAGAATGACTTCCCACTAAACCAATCACGTAGGATATAATGTCTAGGAAAAAGGGAAAGCTATACTCTTTTATTCCTCATTTATAAAATATACTAAACATTCTGTATCATTTTTAAACTAGCATAATTTGACTATTTATGCCAACATTTGAATTTAATTAACTAAATATAATGATCAACAGAAAACATTGAAGAGTGCTCCAAAATTTGAGAATTGGAATTTCAAAATTGAAAAGTAATTTAGATTTTAAATGTTATCATTTCATACTTTATAGTTTGAAATATGCCCATTTTTATGTGTGAAAATTTAACAGAATATTTCCAAAATGTCAAAGGTGTTTCCCAGAAAGTATTTATATCCACCTTTATCAAAAAGAAATACTTCAAATAGCATCAAACTCACTCAGAACTTATGAAACAACTGATATTTCCTGTGATTAGACTGCAATCCTGTTATAAATTCAAGATGCCCCAATTATCTCTCCCATAAGCCAAAGTAATATATGTATCAGTTACTGTAGTCTTCCCTGTATCCCACAGCACAAATAGATACAAGGCCACACAGTTGTTCTTTCATTTAACTTCTCATTACCGCATGGAATAGTTTCATTGATTATATGACTTGATTCAGAACACTAGCTTATTGGTTGGTTTCTATATTTGACACATTTGCTGGAATTATATTGATCAATGGGAAATGAAAATTACAGCAGTGTCTGTCCTCTTTCTCACCAAGTAATGGTATTTTACTGAAGTCTCAGTGTGTCTTCAGATGGATTGAATTCCTGGAGTTGACATCTAACTGGAAGCTATTTGAGCTGTATTTGCAACTGAAGGAATGCAAGTCCCTTGAAAAGCATTTCGTGTAAGAATGTTCCAGTTGTCTTCCTGGCACTGTTTTCACCCTTTGAATGTCCCATCCTGTCCTGAGGTTTCTTTAACCCTGACCCTTTTTAGAATGCCTTTTAAGAATACCTTACCTGGACTCTAAATTGAGTCTATGTATATACTTTATGTAGTATTATTCTCAGGGATCACTGACAAATAGTGCTAACACAATTTATATCAATGTCATTTATTTTAAGATATTGAAATATATGCCAGATTTGAGATGAATGTGTAGCCCCAAAAAAAGTCTCTAAAAGTTGATGTATTTGGTGAACAAATGGCTGAGTGTCCTAGATACTTCCTAGCCTTTTACAATGGGCCCTGATTAAAAGAAATGTTTCATTACTTCTTTAATCCGCTTCAGTCCCTTTACAGAATTCTGCTCCAGATTTAATCTAATCCAATGGTTCTCAATGTATTCTTTACCATGGACCTGCTTTAAATACCTTTTTGGCCATGAACCATGGCCATGGACCCCCAAGAACTAACTCAAGATTTAAAACATTTCTTCAAGCCTTTGTGATCCCCTGTGATGACATCAAGGCCCCCAGGGGACCACAGATTGACAATCACTGATCCTTTCCAAAGAAACTTTTTGTTTGCTAAATCACTTTTAAGTTTTGAAATGTTGGAAATAAAACCTTGGCTGGTACCATGCAGATTGGGCTAACCAAGCCAATAACAATCGTTTTAGAAAATGGTGGGGAAACAGGGAGGAAATCCTATTGGTTACAGGATAGCTATCCTGGCATAAACTAAGATCTACGGCTTACCTTTAACAGCCCATCTGCTTACTGGTTAAACTACAAAATTCTTGCAAAGCATTTAAAAGAGTAGCAAACTTGTCTATAATAAATAAATCACTGTCTATTCAATATAGTAGTGAATAATGTATTAATTTACTGAAGCCCCAGATATAGTAATGGTTTTTTTAAAAAAACGAACAAACAAATGCCCTCCATTCCTCCAGGAATAAATACTTGAAAACGTTCCCACTAAAGAATCCTTTGAAACACATTTATTTATTTATTTATTTATTTATTTAGTCAAACAATTATTAGATAACAGGTATAAGTAAAAACATAAATACATGAAATGGATACGAATAAGAAAAAAAGAAAACAATAAGACAGGGACGTTAGGCACGTTTCGGTGCGCTTATGCACGCCCCCTACAGACCTCTTAGGAAGGGGGTGAAGTCAATAGTAGATAGTCTAATGTTGAAGTAACAATTCAAAAACCCAAAACAATCACGCAACCCCTCCAGAGCTATCTCGAAGATTCCAATAGGAAAAGACGAAAAATTGGGTACTCCGCTGGAGATAAACATCTGTATGTGAGTTGAAATGTATTTGAACGTAAGTGGCTCGGGTTGGTAGTTGGGCTGTTGACCAAAAGCCCATCTTTATATGAATGTGTGCGTGCATGTGTATCTGTATGGATGTAATGATGCACACACCCGACGCTGGAAATACCTTTGATTCCTGGCTGGTGGTAGAGGCAGGAGAGGGGGGCTGAATGTCGTTTTCGTTCTCCACCCTCTCAGGGCTGACTTCAGTCGCGTTACCCGGAGGAATCATTTCGCCTGACAGGAAAGACCGCGGCTATGACTGGCTATCAAAAAGCTCTCCCTTTAGTTCACATGTTTTCGCTTCGCCATCCCTCCAGAGCCGGACTCCAAGATACAGGCGTGGATTTTCTACTTAACAACTAATAAATCCTACAGCCTTTTCTACCGCTTTCGTGTTTTATGCCTTCCCCTCCTCCATTCTCAAAGCTCCTGCTTACAAGTTATGGATTGTTCGCTGGCATGAAATTAATCAGGGACGGTCGACGCGCCCACTGCTACTGTTCGCTCCTTTCGTCCCTCCCTTTTCCTTCCCAGCCGGGTAGATATTACACGGAGAAGCCGACATACCGCTGCCTCCCCCCCGCCCCCACCCCAGCCCTGAAAGGGAGCGAGCTGAGCAGAAAGCGTGGACATAACACACGGAGAGGCTAAGGGCGGGAGGCAAAGCTCTTCGGCGCCTTGGAGCGAAACATGTGTGTTTAGTAGTGGAAATGAGTTTAATCTGACGAGGAACTGTAGCAAAGCCTCAAAATGTCTAAAATCCAAATATTTCTGTTTCTGGATCACACTTCCAGTGAGGTAGTGGATAGCTGTTCTCTCATTTTTCCAGGAAGAATAAGATGTAACCCTGAACCTCCTTTAATGCCAGATTTATAGAATGGTTAGCCGTAGTTTACAAATCAGAGTTGATTTCAAATCTTGGTCAGTCATTGAGAATTTTTAAAGTAGCCATTTATAGCATCATCTGGCTGTTGCTGTGGCAAAATAGGAGCAAGAACCGTAGACATTTTTTTGCCATGGTGGCAGTGATGTAATAAATTGTGGAAAGACTCCTAGGAGCTGTTTCCTTATCATGTTATATTAGTAAAACTGAAATCACTGCTATGGTTGTGTTTGTGTGACACCATGAGCCACATTTAAACACAGTTATATTCTGACTGAATTCAAATTAAGGGTTTATTGTGTATAGTAGGTATGAATTCAGATAATTGGATGTTATAAGCAGCTATGGATTAATAATGAAAAAGTGTATTAGGCCAATAAAACCACTACATTTTTTCAATGAAGAAAGGGCAGGCTTTATCAGCTACATACACAGATGCATGCGTGCATACATACTAAACCCATGCACCCCTCTTCAGGATAAGAAACCTTTAGTGGTGACAGTAGCATCACTTCTGAAAAAACTCCAAGGAAGGACTTGCAGGTCTTCCCTTGGGATTTAAATAATTGGTAGAAAATCTTGAAAGCTGAAAATATTGGAGGAGAGATTGTTCATATATCAGATAAAAAACTACATAACAGCATTGGAAAGGATCTTATAGGTCATCTAGTCCAACCTCCCCCCCCCCCCTGCCCAAGCAGGAGACCCTACATCATTTCTGACAGATGGCAGTCCAGTCTCTTCTTGAAATCCTCCAGTGATGATCCTCTACAACTTCTGTAAGCAAATTGATCCATTGGTTGATTGTTCTCATTGTCAGAAAATTTCTCCTTATTTCTAGGTTGAATCTCTCCTTGATCAGTTCCATCCATTATTCCTTGTCTTGCTTTCAGGTGCTTTGGAAAACAGGTTGACCTCCTTCTCTCTGTGACAGCCCCTCAAATATTGAAACACTGCTATCATGTATACCCTGGTCCTTCTCTTCACTAGACTAGTCATACACAGTTCCTATAATTATTTTTCATATGTTTTAGCCTCCAGTCTCCTAATCATCTTTGTTGCTCTTCTATGCACTCTTTCTAGAGTCTCAACATCTTTTTATAATGTGGTGACCAAAACTGGATGCAGTATTCTAGGTGTGGTTTTGCTAAGGCTTTATTAGTATTAGTACTTCATTTGATCTTGATTGATTCCCTCTGTTAATGCAATTTAGGATTGCATTGGCTTTTTTGACTACCACAGCACATGGCTGGCTCATATTTTGTTGGAGTCCACTAAGATTCCAAGATCCCTCTCACAGGGATTAAGCTAGTTTCACCCAGTCTATATGTGTAGTTTTGTTTTTCTTGCCTAAGTGTAAGATTTTACTTTTCTCTACATTGAATTTTATTTTGTTAGATAGGACCCAGTGTTCAAGTCTATCAAGATCCATCTGGATCTTAAGCCTATCATCTAGGGTGTTGGCTATTCCTGCCAACTTAGTACCATCCGTAAATTTGGTAAATTCCCCTTCTATTCCCTCATCTAAGTTGTTTATGAAGATATTGAAGATAGTGGGCCTAGGAATGAGCCTTGTGGTACCCCACTATTTACTTCTCTCCATGTGGATGTAGTATCATTAAGGACTACTCATTGAGTATGGTTTGACAGCTAGATACAAATCCATCTAATGATGATGTTATCAATTCCACATTTTTCTAGTCTACCAAGAAGTAGGTTGTAGTTGTTTAGGCCCACCAGTGGCTGACGGAGCTGGCAGCAGAGTTGAACAGTAAGGTGGTTGGGGAGGAACCTGGGCCAGTCCTGGAGGCTGAAGAAAGTTCAGATGAGGGCTGTGCATCAGAGGCAAAGATGGGGCCAGGGCAGGCTGGCAGTCATCAGCTGCCTTCGGGCTCAGTCAGCAGTGAGGCAGGGGAGTTTCTGGAACCGGTTCCCAGCTTGTGCATGCGCAGAGTTGCCAAAAGGAAGGAACAATTAAGAACTCAGAGTTGATGTGGGAGTAAGGCCACAGGTGAATGATGAATGGCCCCTCCCATAAGGTTTAAAAGAGGAGCAAAAGGGAGGGAGATTTTGAAGGAAACAATTTGTTCATTCATTCATTTGTTCCAGCCTTGTGAAGATCCATCTGTGTAACCTAGAGACTCTGTGCCCAGCCTTCCCTGTTGGCACTGTGTATCAAAATATCTACCGGGCAGCTTTCCAAGATAGATAAGGTCTGAACTAATAATTATACCTTTGCAAGACTGTTTGCCAATCTGTTGGCTGAATGTGAATGCAATAAATTCACATTCATTTAATAAAAGAAGTTTTGCCAGGACTCAGAGTTTGCTTAGTGCTTTACGGGGAAGCCTAGGACAGAACAGTTTGTTTTCTGGCTAAAAATAGACCTCTATTAAGATGGAATAGCTTTGTGTGGAACTCTCAGCTTAATCAACAGGTGGCCCTGCTGGCAGCCCAGGTGGCTCAGGTCCAAGCTCATGCTACTCTATCTCTTCCCCGGAGGAAATGCCCAGTGCCTGATAAATTCAATGGCAACCAAGCCATATTTCCAGCTTTCTTTGGACAGTGCTAGCCTGAGAGCAGAAGACTTCTCCATTGACCAGGATAAAGTTAATGATTAGCCTTTTTGCTGGCACTACGGCTTACTGGGCCATGCCCCTGCTGGTCCAGGCTAGTCCTTTGCTGGGTGATTTCAGGGGTTTTTGTATCACTTCCGGTTGATGTATGAGGATCCCATTAAGGCACAGACCACTACCCAATGTCTGAAGACCCTGAAGCAGGCCTGGTGCCCTCTGCAGGAATATATCAACATGTTTCGGCTGCTTAACCAAGATTCGGCTTGGAACGAAGCTGCTCTCATGAACACATTCCAGGATGAGTTGTCGGAGGAGTTGCAGGATGAATTGGTCTGGGTTGATGTCCCTCCAACTCTCAATGTGCTGGTCCTTCTTTGCCTTTAGATTGATAGTCAGGTTCAGAGACGGGAAGTCACCATGCCTCCCAGGAGACTTGGATGATCCCAGCCATGCGCAAGACCCCAGTTCCATAGGAGGAGCCCATGGAACTAGGTGCAGCCAGACCCCAGCTGTTGTTGACCAAGAAAAACAGACAGCACTCAGGAGGGTTGTATTTCTATTGCAGGAAATCTAGACATATGGCCGCATCTTGCCCTAAGAAGCGATGAGGGGCATCGGCCACTGAGCTTGCCCCACAGTCACAGAAATTTCTGTCAGGAAATGCCCTGAGCCCAATCTAGGGGAAACCTTGGGTCGGGTGTGCACCAACACCTAGTCTTGCCAAGTGGATATGACCCCTGGGTTCCCCGGCATTTGATCCTGGCAGCACAAGTATTCCTGTCCACAGGAGTAGCCCACAGGAAATTCCGGCTCACGCCCTGGTGGATACCAGGGCCACAATTAACTTTATGGTCAGGGCATTTGCAGCTAAATATGCAGTCTCTCATTGTCCATTGTCTGCTCATGGAGACCATTGATGGCCAGGTGCTTCTGCCTGGGCCTATTAAGGCCACCACGCAACCCTTGCACCTGACTATCAGCTCTCATGAGGAAGCAATCCAGTTTTATATTACCTCCAGCCTGCAATTCCCCATGGTCTTGGGCTTGGCTTGGCTCCAGATGCAGGATCTGCATATTTACTGGTCCCAGAACCTCATCACTTTTTCAAGCCTGCAATGCATGAACCACACCCATCAAGTCTGAGCTGGCCAGTTACTGAGTCCACCGGGGATGTCTTTGCTCTCCGACCTACAGGATTTTGCAGATGTCTTCAGTGAGCAGGAAGCGGACCAAATGCCCCCGCACCAGCCATTCAACTGCCCCATTGATTTGCTGCCAGATGCACCAGTCCCAGTGGGGCACTTGTATTCAATGTCGGACCCTGAACTGGTCGCATTGCAGGACTTTCTGGACAAAAATCTGTCTCGGGGTTTTATCTAGTCATCGTCATCAGCACTATCTGTCCCAGTCTTGTTTGTGAAGAAGACCGGCAACTTAAAGCTTTGTCATGATTATTGCAAGTTAAACACCATCACATTGCGCAATCTGTATCCTCTGCCTCTGATTCCTGAACAGTTGGAATGGCTCCAAGAGGCTACCATTTTCACCAAGTTGGACCTGCAGGGAGCTTATAATTTAGTTCAGATCTGGCCCAAAAATGAATGGAAGATGGCGTTTGGCACCAGGTATAGACATTTTGACTATACTGTTATGCCATTTGAGTTAACCAATACTCCCACCATCTTCTAACATTTTATGAACAACATCTTCTGGGACCTCTTGGATCAGTTTCTCGTAATTTACCTTGACAACATTTTGATCTACTCTTCCTCTAGGGAGAGTTACCAACAACACCTATGCCTGGTTCTGCAAAAGCTCCAGGAGAACTGCTTGTATGCAAAATTGGAAAAATGCCAGTTTTTCAGACCACCATTGAGTTCCTGGGGCATCACATCTCTCCCGAGGGTATTACGATGGAACCAAGGTTGAGTTTCTTCACAGTTGGCAATCTCCTTGGCGAGTGAAGGATGTCCAGTGACTTCTCAGGTTTGCCAATTATTATCAGACTTTCATCCCCAGCTTCGCTTACCTGATGGTGATCTGATGGTGCCCCTCACTCAGCTCCTACAGAAAAAGATCCTGTTTTGGTGGAGTACTCCTAAGCAACAGGCATTCCAGGCCTTGAAACAGGCATTCATGAAAGAGCCCATCTTGAAGCATCCCAACCCACACCATCCATTTGTAATGGAAGCAGATGTGTCTGATGCTGTGGTCAGATTGGTGTTACTCCACGCTCATGCGTCCGGTGGTATCCTGTTCCCTTGTGTGTATTATTCACGGAAGCTCAATTCTTCCTAGCACAATTACATCATCTGGGAGAAGGAGGTACTTGCCGTTAAAGTGGTATTTGCCATTAAAGTGGAGCATCATTTGGAGGGGGCATGACAAATTGAAGTTTGGGCAGACCACAAAAATCTGGAGTTCCTGCAGACTGCCCGGAAACTGAACCAACATCAGATTCAGTGGTCCTTTTTCTTTGCCCGGTTTAATTTCTGCGTCACCTACATCCCAAGTGGTTGCAGCCAAAGGGCGGATGCTCTCTCATAGAAACTGTAGTATTCCCGCTCTGAAGATCAGCTCCCACTTCAAACGGTTCTACACGTGGAGTCTTTCTCCATGGTTCAGGAGCCAGTAGACTTATGAGCTCAAATACGGGGAGCTCAGCGGCATGACTTGGGTGGAGCAATGGAAGGAAGAGATGAGGCCTGCTTCTCCATGGACATTCACCAAGGGACTCTTGCAGTACCAAGACAGGCTATATGTGCCCATGGGGTTGCTCCGGGGACTTTCCTCTCACTGTGTTATGATAATCTGGTGGTGGGCCTCTTCAAAATCTTGAATCTCATACCTTCTGGTGGCCGTGACTATGACATGACATCCAAGCATATGTCACATCCTGTGTATGATGCCAGCAAGCCAAGTCAGCAACGGGTGCTTCCCCAGGGCTGCTCCAGCCATTGCTGACACCGGAGAAACCCTGGGGCGCCATTTCCATGGACTTCTTTATGGATTTACCTCCGTCTTCTGGATTTATTTATTTATTTATTTATTAAATAATTTTATATACCGCCCTTCTCCCGAAGGACTCAGAGCGGTGAACAGCCAACTAAAATATATATAAATACAATTAAAAAAGAATTAAATTATGGGTTGCCAATTAAAAATTTAAAACCCCTGATTAAAATAAGCTAAAACTTTCATACCCCAACCAATCAAATCTAAAACCCCTTATTTAAAATCCCATTTGAAGTCAGCTCAGGTTGGCCTGCTCAAAGAGCCAGGTTTTCAGGTCACGTCTGAACTTTGTTCAGTGGTTGTTCGTAGTCCCGGGGGCAGCCCGTTCCAAAGGTGCCCCCACAGAGAAGGCCCTATTCCTCGGGGTCACCAGACGGCACATAGAAGCCGTCGGGACCCGAAGGAGACCCTCTCTGTGGGAGCGCACCAGTCGGTGGGAAACTACTGGCAGAATGCATCCTGGTCCGATGCCATGGAGCGCTTTAACGGCCAAAACCAATACTTTAAAGCAAGCCCAGAAGCCCACCGGCAACCAATATAGCTCGTGCAGGAGAGGCGTCACATGGGAGTATCTCGACGCCACCATAACCACCCGCGCGGCCGCATTTTGTACCAGTTGGAGCCTCTGGGTGCTCCCCACAGGGAGCCCCATATAGAGGGCATTACAGTAGTCCAGGCGGGAGGTGACCAGGGCATGGGTGACCGTGCATAAGGCATCCCGATTAAGAAGGGGCCGCATCTGGCGTATCAGGCGAACCTGATAAAAAAACCACCTGGAGACGGCCATGATGTGATCTTCCAAAGACAGCCGTACATCCAGGAGGACACCAAGATTGCGAGCCCTTTCTGTGGGGGTCAAGATGTCATCCCCAATAGCCAGCGACGGAGTCAGCTGACTATATCGGGCCACCGGAAACCACAGCCACTCAGTCTTGGAAGGGTTGAGTTGAAGCCTGTTCCCGCCCATCCAGTTCCGCACAGCCTCCAGGCAATGGGCCATGACCTCCACAGCATCGTTGGGGTGGTTTGGGGTGGAGATGTAAAGCTGAGTGTCATCAGCATAGAGATGACATTTCACCCCAAAACCACAGATGATCTCTCCCAGCGGCTTCACATAAATGTTGAACAGAAGAGGGGAGAGGACCGACCCCTGAGGCATCCCACAAATGAGGGGCCAAAGGGTGGACCTCTCCCCCCCCGTCAACACCAATTGCGAGCGGTCCGAGAGGAAGGAAGAGAACCACCGCAAAACGGTGCCCCCAATTCCCAACCCCTCCAACCGCCGCAATGGGGTACTATGGTCGATAGTATCAAAAGCCACTGATAGATCTAATAGGACCAGGACAGAGGAATAACCTCTGTCACGGGCCCTCCAGAGATCATCGACCAACGCGACCGATGCTGTTTCGGTACTGTACCCGGGCCTGAAGCCCGATTGGAACGGATGTAATTAGAATGCTTCCTCCAGGTACTGAGGGAGCTGAAGCGCCACCACACTCTCAACAACCTTCACCAGAAAGGGAAGGTTGGAGACAGGACGATAGTTATTTAAAAGAGCCGGATCCAGGGAAGGCTTCTTGAGGAGGGATCGCACCACCGCCATTTTCAGGGCGGTAGGAAGAGCCCCCTCTATCAATGAAGCATTGACAATCCCCTGGAGCCAGCCTCGTGTCACCTCCCTGGAGGTGACCAGGAAGGGCACGGGTCCAGTAAACATCTGGGGGCATTCAGCCTCCCCAGTAATCTGTCCACACCCTTGGCGGTCACAGGATTGAACTCCTCCCAGATAACCATCTCAAGACTTGCCCCGGACACCTCCCCTGGGACCACCCAACTGGAGTCCAGCCCATCCCGAATCTGAGTGATTTTGTCATGCAGAAATCGGGAAAACTCTTCTGCCCTACCCTGCAAGAGGTCCTCCCGCGCTCTCGGCTCAAGCAGAGAGCGGGTTACTCTAAACAGGGTGGCAGGCCGATTTTCTGCTGATGCAATAAGAGCGGAGAAATGTGAACGTTTCGCCACCTCTATCGCCACTAGGTAGGTCCTAATATAGGACCTCACCTGTGTCCGGTCAGACTCGGCACGACTGGTCCTCCAGATACCCTCCAGATGTCTTTTCTGGCACTTCATCCCCCTCAGCTCCTCCGTGAACCAAATGGGATCCATGCCGGGTCAGAGGTCGCAAAGGCACAACTCGGTCCAGAGCCTCAGTGGCCAACCTATCCCAGGTGGCCACCAAGTCTGTGGCCAAGTTATGAGCCAGAGTTTCAGGGAATGGCCCAAACTCCATCTGGAACCGTTCAGGATCCATCAGGCACCTGGGGTGGAACCATCTCCTTGGTTCTACCTCCCTGCGATGGTGGGTGGCGACACAGAAGTCAAGTCTAAGAAGAGAATGATCGGACCATGACAAGGGCTTTATAACTAGATCCCCAGAACGATCATTCAACCACTGACCAGAGGCAAAAATCAGGTCCAGTGTGTGTGTCCCCGTGTGAGTGGGGCCAGAAACTAATTGGGTCAGATCCATGGCCGTCATGGAAGCCAGGAACTCCCGAGCCACCCCAGAGGTTTCCCCAAGCGAAGGCAGGTTGAAATCACCCATGACCAAAAGCCTAGGGGTCTCAACCGCCAGCCCGGCTATCACCTCGAGGAGCCCGGGCAGGGCCGATGACATGTGGCAGGGAGCTAGGTACGATATCAAAAGGCCCATCTGAACCCCCTGCCCCCACTTCACAAAGAGAGACTCACAACCAGCCGTCTGAGGAACAGTGGCCTCCCTAGGACAAAGAACTTCTCTAATAATCGCCGCCACCCCACCACCCCTTCCCTGAGACCTTGGTCGATGGAATGCTTGGAAACCTGGTGGGCACATCTCCACCAGAGGAACACCACCCTCTGAGCCCAACCAGGTTTCGGTGATGCCAGCCAGGTCCACGCCCTCCTCCTGAATAAGGTCATAAATCAGGGGGGCCTTGTTAACAATGGACCTGGCATTGCACAACATCAACCGGGTACTCAGGGCCTGAGACTCTGCACAACCAGGCCTGCCAGACGGGTTGGGAGGGTCGGAGCGCGCTACCGCTTGGAGACAGTGGGTACGTGATCCCCTAACCTGATATGGCCCTCTACCCCCATCATATCTGCCCCTCCTACTTATGGTGCCAATGGAACCCACCCCCTGCTGTCCAAATTCTGATCGCCCCCACAACTCACGACCCTCTGGGCCCTCCCAGACGTGCACTCCAGCCTGGCTGACTCCAACCCCCCCCCAGGTTATCCCCCAAATCCGGTCCGGGTATCCTCCCTAACCCCAATAACTCACCATCCCCCAACCCTCTCCTAGTCACCCTCCCCAACCCCGACAAAACTCTAAATAAAAATTTAAAAAGTTTAAAACCCCCTCTACAACTCCTTTTCTGATGGCCATGCCAGCTCTCCGGATCCCAGGAACCGTCCTTGAGGTAGGCTGTTGATAGACCGGAGGGCCACTTCAGGGAGTATACCCATGTTCATGGTGGTGGACATGTTGACGAAGATGGTGCATGTCATTCCATGCCGTAGTTTATCCATGGCTCGTGCCACTGTGCGCCTCTTTATCCAACACGTTTTCCGGCTGCATGGCCTACCTGATAAGATCATTTTGGACAGAGGGGCTCAATTTACAGCCCAGTTCTGGAAAGGGCTGGTGATAGCCTTGGATGTGAAAATCTGCCTGTCATCAGCGCATCATCTGGAGACCGACGGCGGGACAGGAATGTAATTGGGATCCTGGAGCAATACCTGTGATGCTTTGTGAACCAGAAGCAGGACAATTGAGTGGATTATCTGGCAGTAGCGGAATTCACATTCAACAATTCGCAGCGCATCTCCACGCAAATGAACCCATTCTTGGCTAATGGGGGTATCACCCTCGGTTCTTCCCCTCATGCAACTCAACTCATCAATTCCAAAGGCTAATGACTATCTGTCCAAGTTACAGACTGTCCATCAATTGGTGCAACGGCATCTGGAAAAAGCCAAGGAGGACTATAAGAAATCGAGGACTGGACCGGCAAGTGCCACCGCCATTGGTTGTGGGGGATCAGGTATGATTGTCCACCAAACATCTTTTATCAGACCAGCCAGTCAAGAAGTTAGATCACCAGTACCTTGGCCCATTCCCCATTGAAGCAGTCATCAACCTGATTGCCTACTGCCTGACATTGCCACACTCAATGCAAGTCTATCCGGTCTTTCATTATTCCCTTCTTGTTCCCAAATGGCTGACCTGTCTGTCAAAGCAAAAAAATTCAGCTTTATAAATTAGAGGAAATGAATCGTGTTTTTCTGTTGCCAGCATACTTTATTTACAAAATAACTAGAAACAAAAGAGAAAGCAGTATATCTAAGAAGCAAGCAAAAGAGAGAATGAAAGTGAAGTAAAAGTAAAACTCCTCCTCTGCACACATGTGCAGTACATCAAACATCACAAGTCACTCATGTCTTGTTACTATGGTAACTTGATAATCAGTCCGGTATATGCTGGGAACTTCTGTGGAAGCTCAACAGACAAACCCAAAACAAATGCAATGACACTGTCCACTCCTCCAACCTGACCATCCCCAGCCAGCACCATATGATGGAGACGGGCCATCCAAGTAGGAGGTTGCCAGCATTCAGGATTCACGGTGGTTGCAAGGAAGGGTTATGGGCTGAAATATTCACCTGGGAGGATGCTACCTCTGTGCATGCACCTACTTTAGTGCAGGCCTTCCACAACTATTCCCATCCTGGCCACACCAGGATCATCAGATCCGAAGGAAGGGTCTTGTGGTGAGGGGTAGTGTTGTGGCCCACCAGCAGCTGATGGAGCTGGAAGCAGAGTTAGACAGCAAGGAGATTGGGGAGGAACCTGGGCCAGTCCTGGAGGCTGAGGAAGGCTCAGACAAGGGCTCCGCATCAGAGGCAGGGATGGGGCCAGGGCAGGCTGGCAGTCATCAGCTGCCTTCAGGCTCAGACAGCACTGAGGTTGGGGAGGCTTCTGGAACTGATTCCCAGCCTGCACATGTACAGAGCTGTCAAAAGGAATAAACAATTAAGAACTCAGGGTTGATATGGGAGTAAGGCCACAGGTGGATGATGAATGGCCCCTCCCATAAGTATTAAAAGAGGAGCAAAAGGGGAGGCAGCTTTTGCAGGAAACAATTCGTTCGTTCATTCATTCGACCTTGTGAAGATTTGTCTGTGTAACCTAGAGACTCTGTGCCCAGCCTTCCCTGTCAGCACTGCATGTGGAAATATTTACTGAGCAGCTTTCCAAGGTAGATAAGATCTGAGCTAATAATTATAACTTTGCAGAACTGTTTTGCCAGGTGGCTGAAAGTGAATGCAATAAATTCACATTCATTGAATAAAAGAGGTTTTGCCAGGACTCAGAGTTTGCTTAGTGCTTTTTGGGGAAGCCTAAGACAGAACAGTAGTCTACTTTGTCAAATGCATTGCTGAAGTCGAAGTATTTCACTGGTCTACTAATTTAGTCACTATGTGGAATAATGAAATAAGATTGATTTGGCATGATTTGTTTTTAGGAAACCCATCCTGACTGCTAGTTATTATTTTACTCATTTTTAGATGTTGGCAATCTTTTTAAATTACCTTTTCTAGTATCTTCCCAGGTATTGCTGTTAGGTGATTGGTCTGTAGTTTCCTGGGTCTGTTTTTTTCCCCTCCTTTTTTGAAGGAAACCACATCAGCTCTTTTCCAGTCCTCTGGTAGTTCCCCAGTGCTCCAGGATTTTTGAAAGAGGTGGTATCTACCAGCTGCTTTAGAAGTCTGGAGTGTAATTCATCATGTACAGGTGATTTATATTCATCAAGACAGGTGTTCTCTTACCATTTTTGTTGAATATTCAATAGGAGTGAAATCTGGGACAAGACTTCACTCATTGGTTGAAGAAGTGTTAATGGCTGAAGTTCTGGATAGCTCCCTTTAAAGGGAACTGCTAAGGTGCATTTTCTTTGTTATGTTTTATTGGAGATGAATTAAAGAGCTGTTTGCTAAGCCTGGCATCCTGCCTCTTCTCTCCACCCACTATCTAACACTGGCGACAAAAGTGGGATTTGAAGAGAACAAAGGATGGCATAGCTGAACAGAGACTAACATCCACGTGGCATCATTGGCCATCAAACCAAATTGGCTATCCCAAGATGTCCTCACTACCCATCCCACCCATTCATTCAACCCAGCCAAAGAAGATGAAAGCATATATCGAGTGATTCTATATATTCCTGGAAGCCAACGATATGCTAGAATTATTGGAACATAGGAAAAGGGCATATTTCCTGACCCATTGTGGGCCTGACATTTTAAAAATGGCTAAAGTTTTATCGGCACCTGCAGAGTTGAAGATGCTAATGTGGACAACACTAGAAAAAATGCTGAAAGGTTGCTATGCGCTGCAGGTATCCTCGTTGGTAAGGCAATATGAATTTTACTGAAGGGATCAGTGGGAAAGAGAAACTATCAATGAATTTACTGCTAAATTAAGGGAGATCACAGCTGAATGCAAATTCCTCAACACTGAAGAGGCCATGAGAGATAGGCTCATTTTGGGTTTGAGACACTTAACTTTGCAGAGCTGATTACTAGCAAAGCCAAACATCACATTTAAAGCTGCATTAGAAGAAGCCATGGCTACCAAGGCTTCACAGAAATCAGCGGTAACTATTAAAAAAGTAAATGGAGCAAGTGAATCGAGGGAAACAACCACTGTATACCATGAGAGCACAGAGCAGGAAGGGTCCTTCAAAGAGGACAAAGAAATCCACCACTTCCGGTCAGAGAGAAAGGTAGGAACCTCAGAAAAAGGAAAATCATTCCGGTGTGCCAGTTGCGAAGGAAACCATCCTAGGTCTGAGTGCAGGTTCAGAGATATGATATGCCAAAGAGGTGAGTGGAAGGGACACATAGCAAGGGTCTGCCAGGCATCCAACCAGCCTCATGCAGACAGAGGCAGCATAATTCCCTGACACGACTGTCTGCCCCACAAACAGGATTCTGGATCACCGTTTATAAAGAACAAGCAAAGGGATGACTAAGCCGTGGAAATGGGAGAAACACACCAAACAATCATCGGGCACTCTGATGCACACTGTTCTAAGAAAATCCATGTAACCATCCACAACAAAGGCAGCCCATGTAATGTGGAACACAGGATTATACATGTCCATTGTATCCTGGAAAACCATTTAAAAAGCGATCCCGACAATAACCAGGCAGAAACTAAAACCACAAAAGATATTTTTAAAAGACTATCAAGGGAACTGCCTCCCAGTGCTTGGGAGTGGGTTCTTCAAAATTACATTAAAAAATTGCAGCTGACTGTAGTGGACAGAGACTTGCACAGCCTGCTCGGAATGGAGTGGTTCATGTCCTAGGGTTAGAAGTGACTGGCATCAACACTGTCCATCAGGACGACATCGAGGACCTACTTTAAGAATTTGGGGACATTTCAATGGGAGCCAAGGCAAGTATAATGGAACCCCAATTTCTTTCAACCTAGATCCCAACTTTGCTCCTGTCAGAATGAAGCTGCCAAGTATTCCTTTTGCTCTGTGACCCAAAATTGATGAACAATTAGACAAACTAATTGCCCAGTTGACTATGGTAGGTGGGGGACACCTATTGTTACCCCAATCAAACCAGATAGCTCAATCCACATTTGCACTAATTACAAATGTACCATTAATGAGGCTTTGCAGCAGAGTGCCTATCCCATGTCAGTGGTGCAACACCTGTTGTATTCCTGGAAAAAGGGAAAACTTTTGCAAAATTGGATCTGGCCCAGGCTTATCAACAGTTGCCTGTAGATGATGCCACTGAGGCACAAACCATTGTAATGCACAGAGGAGCGTTTAAATGCTGCAGATTGCAATTTGGGGTAAGTGTGGCCTCAGGACTGTTCCAAAGTTTAATGGAACACTTCCTACAGGTCCGCAAGCAATAAAGAACAATTAAGTCACTGATTATGGATAGTCCTGAGTCAATTTCAGGAAGTCAGACTTAAAGTTAAAAAAGAAAAATGCTATATAGCAGCGTCACAAGTCGAATTATTAGGATATTTAATTATGGGTTGGGCATACTCCCTACTGACAGCAAACTCAGAGCGATAAAGGAATCCCCAACCCTAACAAATAAGATAAAACTCCAGGCTTTCCTTGGCTTGTTAATTTTTTACAGTATTTTTCTGCCACAGAAAGTGACAGTTGCTGAACTACTCCATTGATTGCTTGATAAAAAGGCAGACTGGATCTGGGGACGCAAGGAAGCATCTGCTTTCACTGCCATAAAAGAACTCCTAACTTCTAATAGTATTCTTATTCAATACAATGAGACATTGCCCCTAGTGATAACATGTGATGCCTCCCCTTTTGGCATAGGGGCTGTCCTCAGCTACTGCATGCCAAATGGTACTGAGGCACCTATTGCATTTTATTCAAAATTTATTTCAGAATTTTCTTTCGAAAGTTGAACATAACTACAGCCAGCTGGACAAGGAAACACTGGTTACCATGGTAGAGGTCAAACGTTTCCATGAGTACCTCTATGGAAGGAATTTTGACTTAATTACAGATCGCAAACCACTTCTTGACACCACTGCCAGGGACCAACCAACCCCCAACATATTGTCACCAAGAATGACAAGATGGACTGTTTTTTTTAACTGCTTAAAGTACCACCTCGTATATTGGCCAGATAAAACCATTGACTGCCCTCAGTTGGTGCCTGCTGCCAGAACTCAGCCACATCTATCCTTCTAATCCAATCACAGCAGCTGAAATCATGAGACAAACCACAAAAGATAGAACTTTGGCATAAATTTTGAACTGGGTATGGAGGGGGTGGCTGGAAGAAATAGTGGGGAGTGAATTCAGACCATTTAAAAATTGCTGAGGGCAGAGCTGACACTGCAGTATACAATGGACTCAGTGGTGGAATTCAAATTTTTTTACTACCAGTTCTGTGGGCGTGGCTTATTTGGTGGGCGTGGCTTGGTGGTCATGTAACTGGATGGGTATGGCTTAGTGGTCATGTGACTGGGTGGGCATGCTTGGTGATCATGTGACTGGGTAGGCATGGCTTGGTGGTCATGTGACTGGGTGGGCATGGCCAACTCAATGACACTCACATCAAGGGGTGCCTCACCTGGCCCCTCCCCTCCCAGCCATTCCTTGTCACCCAGCCTCAACTTATCTATAGTTCTGTAAAAATGTTCACCTTTTTTTACTTTATTATCTGCATACTATAGAAGTACTTTCATGGACCACTGAAAGGAGGAAATGACTCGCATGCTTTACTCAAGAGTGTGATAGGCAACAGGCTTTTAAGGGGCTGCCACAAAGAAAGGGGGACAATGTATTTTCCAAAGAAGCAAAATGCAAACAAGAAGCAATGGATGGAAACTGAACAGAGAGAAGCAACCTAAAATTAAGGAGAAACTTCCAGACAATGAGAACAATTAACCAGTGTAACTGAATGTCTCCAGAAGTTCTGGGTGCTTAATCACTGGACGTTTTTAAGAAAAGACTGGACAGCCATTTCTCAGAAATGGTATAGAGGTCACTCCAAGTTCCCTTCTAAGTATTATTCTGACACCTTTCCCAGGATTTTTACTCAGAGTTTGGCATCCTCAGTTTTCTTGCCTGAGCTGAGGGTTGGACTAGAAGACCTCCAAGGTCCCTTTTCAACTCTTGTTAAACACTTGTGTATTTTATGCTCTGGACTATTGACATTGAATCCTGAAAAAATATGTGAAAAAATATGTGGTAGCCCTGGGCAAAAGAAAGGCAGAAAAATCACTATGTGTTATGAGTCACTGAAATACAAAGGAAAAGGAATAACAGTTTTGAAACAATTACCAAGAAAAGTAAGAGATTTGAGAAGGGAGTATCAATTCTTGACAAAATGTTTAATTAAAAGAGGGATCAACTTTAAATGGTTGATACCAAAAGGAATAATGGTGACATGGCAGGAACAGAGAAACAAGTTAGATTCCATAGAAAAAGCAGAGCAATTTTATGATCACTACTTTAGAGAGCAAGAGGGTAGACAAAATGAGGGAAATAGAAGAAATTAGACAATGGGAAGACATGGCAAGAAAAAAGAATGGATGACAAAGAGAAGAAGAAAAGGAGCAGGAAGAGAGAAGAGCAGGAGAAGTGAGACTAAAAAGAAGCAAGAGAGATAAGAACAACAAGAGCAACCAAACCTTATTATAAACAAAGACATGGAAGAAGTAAAATTGATATTAATATAAGTGCACTAAACTCAGCAATAAAAAGAAAAAGGATATTTAATAAACTAGAGAAACTGAAATTGGATATAATCTGCTTACAAGAAGTACATACTAAAAAACAATATGATAACACACTGGACTATCCAAAAATTGGGAAATTATACACCTCCCTGGTGCAACAAAGTAAAAGAGGAGTAAGCATTATACATTAAAGACACAATAAAAGCCAAACAAATATACTTAGATGAAAAAGGAAGAGTGATAATGGTGGAAATAATGATGAACTATAAACAAATATTACTAGTGGCGATATATGCACCAAATGAGAACCAAGAAGAATTTTACGAGAAACTGCACAAGAAAATAGTGGAACTAGAACAGGTTCTCAAACCTTTTCAGTCCACCACTCCGTTGGTGCTACAAACTCATCCTTGGTGCCCCCCACCCAGGGGTGGGATTCAAATTTCTGTGGGCATGGCCTAATTTGAGAGTGTGGCCTGCTGGTCACGTGACTGGGTGGGTGTGGCTTGCTGGTCATATGACTGGGTAGGTGAGGTTTGGTGGTCATGTGACTGGGTGGATGTGACCAGGTGACTATAAACCAAATACAAGTGGTCCTCACTTAATGGCCGGTTGTTTAGCAAGTGTTCTAATTTATGACTGGCCTCCCCAGAACTACTTGACCTGTTTTTGAAGTTTTGAAACCATGCACACACATATGCACACACTCCCTTCTAACCCTGCTGGAGCAGGTCATTGGATCGGCAAAGCATCTCTGATTAGATTCTAGTAGTGAATAGAATCTAATCAGAGATGCTTTGCCGATTCTTGTTGATTTATTTGTATTTCTTTATTTTATGTTGCTGAATTGCATTGACATATTTGTCCCTTCTTGTGCACAGCCCAGAAGCTTTTGTAATTCTTTGCAGCAAAAATTACCGACCTCTGGTTTTGCTCTACTTTTCAAATGTGCCATCACTGCTGCATTCTAGGTGCTGGCCCCGCAGGTCCACCCCATTGAGCCTGCTGCACCAGAGGGACCTGCCCAAGCAAGTCCGAGCGAGTGGTGCCCCAAGTCAATGGGGTGAGCCTGAGAGAGGGAAAGAGAGAGAGAGAGAAGAAAGAGAGAGAGAAAGAGAGAAGGAAGAAAAGAAAGAGAAAAGGGAAAGAAAAAAAAGAGACAAAGAAAGGGGGGGATGGAAGGAAGGGACAGAAAGGAAAAGAAAGGAGGGAGGGAGGAAGGAGAAAGATAATGAGATATCTATTCTAGTCCAATCACCTGCTCCAACAGGGTTAGAAGGGAGTGTGTGTGTATGTTCCTTGTAATTTACCAGTACATTTTGGTTTTGCCTTCTTCAGAATTGGCACTGTAATACATTGGAGAAAAGTAATTTTTTAGGGTGGAGATCTGGTCCAATGGATCCTGTGTAAAGCCTCAACAAAATGTGAGAGCTTCCTCGTAGTCTTGACCATGTTTCATCCACAAAACCTGTAATAGAAGCCAAAGATGTTTCAATGTGGAAAAGGGCCTCAATCTAAACTAAGCCTCATTTCAATCTGATGCATCAGGTCTCTCTCTTTCTCTTTCTCTCCCTCCCTCCTACTCTCTCTCCCTGCCTCCCTGCCTCCCTGCCTCCCTCCCAGACTGGCTTTGCTCTACTTTCCCGATGTGCCTGCGGGACTGGCACTTCGAACATGGATGGATGGATAGAGAGAGAGAGAGACAGAGAGAGACAGGTAGGTAGGTAGGTAGGTAGGTAGGTAGGTAGGTAGGTAGATAGATAGATAGATAGATAGATAGATAGATAGATAGATAGATAGATAGATAGATAGATAGACGGGTAGGTAGGTAGGTAGGCAAGCAGGCAGGCAGGCAGACCTTTTGGATGAATGTATAAAATAGATAGGTAGTAGGCAAGCAGGCAGGAAGACAGACAGACAGACAGACCTTTTGGATGGATGGATGAATAGGTAGGTAGATTGATAGATAAATAGATAGGTAGTTAGGCAGGCAGGCAGGAAGACAGACAGACCTTTTGGATGGATGGATAGGTAGGGAGGGAGGTAAATAAGTAGATAGATAGATAGAAAGATAGATAGATAGATAGATAGATAGATAGATAGATAGATAGATAGATAGATAGATAGATAGATAGATCTATATTGGTAGATAGGCAGGCAGGCAGGCAGGTAGGTAGGCAGAAAGACAGACAGACCTTTTGGATGGATGGATGGATGGATGGATGGATGGATGGATGGATGGATGGACGGACAGACAGACAGAATGCGACAGTGGCGGCACTTTGAGAAAGTAGAGCAAAGCCTCTCTGGCTTTGCTCTACTTTCCCAATATGCTGCCGCCACTGCATTTGATGCGCTGGCTCCGCAGGCTCACCCCATTGACTGTTGCACTGGAGCGGTGCAAGGGGCTCAATGGGATGAGCCTACGGAGCCGGCATGTTGAACGCAGCCATGGTGGCACATTGCTTTACTTTCCAATGTGCCACTGCTGCCACATTTGAGGCACCGGCTATGGAGCAGTGCAACAATCAATGGGGTAAGCCTGCAGGGCCAGTGCCTCAAAAGCTCCCTCTTAGCGCCCCCCTGCCAGATCCCTTGCCTCTTAGCACCCACCTAAGGCATCCCACTGCCTCCGAGGGGGCGGTACTGCCCACTTTGGGAAACACTGAACTAGAATATGAAAGTATGTGTATTCTAGGAAACTTTAATGCAATAGTGGATGCTGAAATGGACCATAAAACACAAAAGACAAACAAAAAGAATAAAAAAATAATCAAAATCTTTTTTCAAAATGATGGAAGAGTTAGCAATTCAAGATGCATGGAGAGAAATACATCCAAAAAATGAACAATATATATTCTATTTGAATAGACATTTATCCTGGTCTAGGATTGATAAGATGTGGATATCAGCAGATCTCATTTTAAATACACAAATAAATATTGAAACAAGCATATGGGCAGATCATAATCTGATTGAAATAATATGGAAGGTGGAATAAAAGAAGTCAAGATGGACAATGTGTAAAATAATAGTAAGAGAAAAGGAGTATATTAAATATATGGAAAAAGAATTGGAAATCTTTAATAAAAATAGAAAAGAGGAAACTTCACTACAAAATGTATGGGATACAGTTAAAGCATACACCAGTGAATTAACTATAACATACACAGGAAAGAGAAACGAAAAAAAAGACAAGCACAAAAAATGTTAGAAGAGTACAAAAAACTGGAGAAAGAACTACAAAAGAATCCACAAAGAAAAGACAAAATAAAATGAACTTAACAAAGCACAAAATGGAAATAATAGATAAAGAAGAAATAGCACAAAAAATAAAAAGCACCAAACAATTTTTTTTGAAAATTCAAATAAACCAGGAAGATGGTTAGCATACAGGTTAAAGAAAGAGAAGGAAAAAAGACAGATTTCCCAACTAATAGATGATAAAGATAATCTCTGTCACAGAAAAGAAGAGAAAAAAGAAATAATTCAAAAATATTATGGGGAACTGTATGAACAAGAACAAATGGGAAGAGGAGAGCTTAAAGAATACTTTAAAAAGCAGAATTACCTAAAATACCAGAAGAAATTAAAACAATGTTAGAGAAAAGAATTATAATGATGGAACTAACAGAAGCAATTAAAAGACAAAATAATGGGAAAGCACCAGGACCACATGGTTTACCAGCAGAAATGTATAAAAACTAGGGGACTCCCTGAGCAATATATTGTTAGAAGAGGTAAATGAAGTATTAATGAAAATGAAAATACCTAACTCATGGATGGAAGCATATATAATGTTAATACCGAAAGAAGATACAGACCTACAACAGATCAAGAACTATAGACCAATATCATTGTTGAACAGAGATTACAAAATATTTGCTTCAACAATGGCAGAAAGATTAAAGAGATTTTTAAACCAATTTATACATTCAGATCAAAATGGATTTTTACATAAGAGACAAATAAAAGACAATATGAGAATAATTCTGAACACCTTGGAATACTATGAAGCTCATCCAGAGAAACAGATGGCATTGATATGCTTAGATGCACAGAAGGCTTTCGACAATGTGAACTGGCAGTTTATGATGGCACAAATGGAAGAAATGGACTTTGGGGAAAGGTTTATTAAAATGGTAAAATATATTACAAACAATATACAAAGGTGATGGCAAATCTAGAACTAACTGAAAAAAATAATATCAAAAAGGGGACATGACAAGGGTGTCCCTTGTCACTATTACTATTCATATTAACTTTAGAAGTATTGAATAGAAACGTTAGGAAAGATAGGGAAATAAAAGGGATGGAAATAAGAAAGGAATACAAATTACAGGCATTTGCAGATGATTTGGTTTTTATAATAATTTTTATAATTAGGAACAGGATCTAAATTGATCAATAAGATAGAGGAATATGGAAAAGTGGTAGGACTGAAAATAAATAAAGGGAAAACTAATATTGGTAAAAAATATGATAGAGAAACAGAAAAAGAGTCAAGGAGTGATTAGATATTCAGATAATAAACAAAATAAAATATGTAGGGATTCAGCTGATGGCTAGATGTGGAATGATCAAGGAAGATAATTATTATAAATTAAAGCAACAGATTAAGATAGACTTAGAAAAATGAACAAATATGCAATTATCCTTAATAGGAAAAATAGCAATGATTAAGATGAATATATTATAAAAAATACATCTGTTTCAGACAATACCAATGAAATTAGAAAAAAAATATTTCAGAGGGATTAATAAAATAATATTAAAACATATATGGCCAGGGAAAAAAGCAAGAATTAACTTTAAAATGTTACAGGATGCAAGAATCAATTACCTAATTGGGAAATATATTATCAGGCTACAGTATTAACTTGAATAAAGGAATGGGTTTTGTTAAGAAACATAAGGTTGTTGATGCTGAAAGGGCATGATTTATAATTAAGTTGGCATGCATTTTTATGGTATGGGGGAAATAAGATACATTGTTATTTTCAAAGACATTTTGTTAGGAATGCTTTGTTGCTAGCATGGGAAAAAACTAGAGAACAACATTATTTGAAAATCCCAGTCTGGTTATCAACAATGGAAGCACTTGTACACCCAAATATTGATAAAATGGGAACTATTGTTAGATATAAGGATATATTAAATGAAAAGGATGAGCTCAAAAATAAACAAGAACTGAATGAACAAGGAATTGATATAGATTGGTACTCATACCCGCAAATACAGTCAAGATTTGAAAAAGATGAGAAAGCAGAGGGTTTTTATAAAAAATTGAGGAATTGACAGAGCTGGATGAAATACTAACAGGAATAGAAGATAAACCAATTAAAAATTGTTTATATACTTGCTAGGTGTTAAACTAGAAGAAGATCAAGTAAAGGAAACGATAGCATGGGCAAAATTTTTTGGCTATGCTATGGAATTGGATAAATAGCAGAAGTTATGGGAAAGAAATTATAAATTAACAATATCGACAGCATATAAAGAAAATTTGTTTTGCACCAGCAAAACTGGCAAAGATGTTTAAAGATAAATCAGCCAAGTGCTGAAAGTGTCATCATGAACCGAGAACATATTACCATATGTGGTGGACATGCATAGAAGCTAAAATATATTGCACAAAAATACACACATGGTTGGAAAAAAATGATAAACTTATAGATGGAGGGTACCTGAATGTTACAGCAAAGAAGAAACATACTTAATTTTATATGTGTGTGTGTGTAAGATTTTGAGCTGATAAATAATTAAATAAGGGAGACTAGGATAGATCTATTTCGAGCTAGTTAGCTCTCTTCAGCTAGCCATACCCTTACTGGGATTCAAACCAGGGAAGTATTACATGTGAGGCAGTTGTAATTGCCACTAGATGTAATTGCCACCTGGTTCGAATCCCAGTAAGGGTATGGCTAGCTGAAGAAAGCTAACTAGCTTGAAATAGATCTATCCTAATCTCCCTTATTTAATTATTTATCAGCTCAAAATCTTACACACATGTAAACAAAAGACAATGAAACAAATAGCTTTCTGTCGGTATGGTCTCTGGTGATGAGCCAAAAGACAGAAAAGAAAGCAGTATGCTTTCTCCCTTAATTGGGGCTTAACAGGGTGTTGTAACACAAAGTATATACTTATTCCCCTGCCTCAGCTGAACAGGATAGAGCCAGTGGTCTAGTGGCAATTACAACTGCCTCACATGTAATACTTCCCTGGTTCGAATCCCAGTAAGGGTATGGCTAGCTGAAGAGAGTTAACTAGCTTGAAATAGATCTATCCTAATCTCCCTTATTTAATTATTTATCAGCTCAAAACCTTACACACATGTAAACAAAAGACAACGAAACAAATAGCTTTCTGCCGATATGGTCTCTGGTGATGAGCCGAAAGACAGAAAAGAAAGCAGTATGTTTTCTCCCTTAATTGGGGCTTAACAGGGTGTTGTAACACAAAGTATATATATATATATATATATATATATCCTACAGCAGTTAGGATTGTATTTGTACAGAATTGGAGAAATGATAAAATACTGGCAGAGGGAAAAGTGATTGAGAAAATATTTGCAGAGATGAATAGACTAACACTGGAAATTAAAGAAAAAGAAGAAACTGAATATTATATGATATGGGATTTATTTTATCAATGGTTAGAAAACAAAACAAGTTAAAATTGAGTAGATGAATATATATAAAAAAATTAGTTAAGATGGTTATAAGAGAAAATGATTTATGATTTACAAAGAAAATGTGATTATTGTTATATTGGTTAAAATATTAATTATGATTGTTAGCACAAGATATATGTACCCAGTCAACATTGGGTATGAATGAAAGATGGAATTATTGTAATTATTAAAAAATGTAAAAAAAAATCACCAATTGGAATTGTCTGCACTGAAGGGTGTTTACTATGGGGGAATAGAGTGGTGATACCCCAAATATTAAGAGAGTTTGTGCTAGAAACATTGCATGTGGGTCACCCTGGTATTGTCAGAATGAAGTTATTGGCCAGGAATTATGCCTGGTGGCTGTGAATTGATAAGGAAATTAAGAAGTGGGTCACCACATGTCTACCATGCCAAGAATCCAGACAGGCACTACTCATGAATGAGAGAACCCTAAATCACCATAGTGTAGGATACATATAGATTTTGTGGGGCCAGTTCAGGGTCAAACATTTCTACCCTACCTGACATTGTGGTGTCCAACAATGGGCCTCAATTCACAGCAAATCAATTTGAGGTGTTCTTGGCAGAGCAAGACACTGGGACACGTGGCCACTAATGGTCAAATGTAGATGATGGTGAGATCAACCAAGGAAATATTAGTTTGAATGGGCCCCAGGGATTGGCAAGAAAAATCACTAGTAAAAAATTACTAGTACAACACATCACTCCTAGACCCACCACACAGAACTTTTAATGGGCCAGAAAATAAGATCCCAACTGGACAAGCTACACTCAAACTATAATGCAGAGGCACCTGTGGACTTGACCAGGAAATGTCGGTCCTTTGGCATGGGCAGTCTAGTACATGCCCAAAACTACTCGGGTGGCACGACATGGGTACCAGCCAAAATTAAAATAGAATAGAATACTTTATTGGCCAAGTGTGATTGGACACACAAGGAATTTGTCTTGGTGTAAATACTCTCAGTATACATAAAGAAAAGGAACATTCATTAAGTATCAAGAATCATAACGTACAACACTTAATGATAGTCATAGGATACAATCAACATCAAATCATACTAGGAAACTGTTTAGCAGAGTGATGGCTTTCGGGAAAAAACTGTTTTTGTGTCTAGTTGTTCTGGTGAGCAGTGCTCTATAGCGTCATTTTGAGGGAAGGAGTTGAAACAGTTTATGTCCAGGATGTGAGGGGTTTGTAAATATTTTCACTCTTTTTGACTCATGTATACAGGTCCTCGATTGAAGGCAGGTGGGTAGTAATTGTTTTTTCTGCAGACCTAATTATCCTCTGAAGTCTGTATCTGTCCTGTTGGGTTGCAGAACCAAACCAGACAGTTATAGAGGTGCAGATGATAGACTCATTATCCAAATTACTAATTACAAATTATTAAATTACAAATTATCCAAATCACTGGTCCCCAATCTTACTAGTAGAGTTAGAGGATGGTAAGATCTGGAGAAGGCACATTGCCCAACTCCGGGGATGACTAAACCAAAATAGCCAAAAGCAAGCAGAAACAGAACCAGCCCTAACAACTAAAGATACTGAAGATCTGTATAATTGCACACCTACACTAGCCTCAAGCCCGGGAAATACATGCAACCACTTAACAGAAGAACCAGGAGTCCAGCGGAGAATCTCTGAAGCCTCCAACTCGATGGAACCAGCCATGCCCCAGGAGAACTTCGAGGCACTTACACAGGCTGTAACCATCCAGGCTGTTGCCGCTGAGTTGAATGAGCTACACAGATCAGTTTGCATCCATCAAAGCTCTGCCTATCTGCATGTTCAATAAATACAAATTATTAGGTAATGCTTTTCCAAGAGGGAGGGGTGTTGTATATTCAATAGGAATGAAGTCTGATGCAAGACTTTACTCATTGGCTCATTTTCCAGGTGGGAAAATGAAGAAGTGTCAGTGGCTAAAGTCCTGGACAGCTTCTGGAGATGAATTAAAGTAGTGGTCGCCAATCAGTAGGCCGCAGACCACTGGTGGTCCACAAGAAAATTTTGGTGATCCACAGAGAAACGTCCCCCCAAAAGCATGCCCCCGAAAGCAATTAATCCAGGCTGCGTGGGGACACAAGGCTGTGCCACCCATATGGCCCGCCTACCCTTTGGCCCCCATCCTTCAGTCAAATGCAAATCCTACCTTCAGTAGAGCCATGTGAGCTTGAACTGGAAGGCAAGACCAATGGTGGGAGAGGGAAATCGGCCCCGGGGTGGCTTGCTGACATTGGTGGGAAAGTTGGTCCCACATTTCAGAGCTACAATAGTCACAGGACAGGCCATTTGGTCATCCCAGAGCAGCTCCTCCACCTTGGTGCGCTGGCCTGCTCTGGAGGAGCTGTTCTGGGATGACCAAAGGGCCAGTCCTGTGACTAGTACAGCTCTGGAATATGGGACTGGCCTGTGGGGGGTCTGGAAATCTCCACCATATGGGGTGGCACATGTACAGCCCTTGCCAGCTGGAACAGGGTAGTTGCACAAGTGGGCTGAAGTGGCGGTGGCAAGGGTGGAATTCTACCGGTTTGGCCCAGTTCTATAGAACAGGTTGTTATGATTCCCGATAGTTCAGAGAACCGGTAAAATGCTCCCTGGCTGGCCCTGCCCCTCTCTGCCCATTTCTCTGCTCTCTACCCAGTCAGTCCCTATTGCACATGCACAATATCGTGTGCATGCACAAAATGCCTGCAGCCTGCTTTTGCCCACCAGGCCAACCATTGCTGTCTGCCTTTCACTGTGGCAGAGCAAAAAGCTTACAAGTCCTTTTCCCTTTGGGAAATGGCTCCTGGGCAGCAGAGAAGCAGCCCAGTTGAATCCTGTTTCTCTCTGCTGCACAGGAGCCATTTCCCAAAGGGAGGGAACTTGCAAGCTTTTCGCTCTGCTGGAAGAGGCTCTCCCAAACAAGAGCAGATGAGAGAAGCATCCCGGAGCTGACATGACCCTCTCCATTGATCTGCCTGCTCACAGGTAAGTCTGCAAGTTGTGCTAGCCCTTTCCCCACTGTCCCTGGGGGCCTCTCCCAGCCTACTAAGCTGCCCCCCCCAACATCCCCGGGCTCAGCTGGCTGGCTTCCCCACTAGTGTGGCCCCATCCCGCTGATGGCATTGGCTGGGGCATACCTAGCTGCCCCCACAACATCCTCAGGCTAAGCTGGCTGGCTGGCTGTGCAATGCTGTCCCAGCTCTCCCTGCCATATGGCAGTGCTTCGACTGGTTGCGCAGCGGACCCGGCTGCTGCCCGTAAGCAGTGCCATCACCATAACATCTCCACACCTCTGCCCACTTTTCCCAGGGGCAAAATGGGAGGTAGCCAGGTCCGCTACCTCTGCTGCCTGCGGAGCTGCTTTGGTAGGGCTGCAGTGCTGGGTGCTCATGGCCCTGCTCAGTGGTGGGATTCAAAATTTTTTACTATCGGTTCTGTGGGCCTGGCTTGGTGAGCATGGCCATGTGACTGGGTGAGTGTGGCTTTTTTGCTTTTTTGCCACCCCCACCCATTTTTTGGAGCTTCCTAGTCTCAAAGAAGCCTCTGGGGGGCATTTTTGCTCCCATAAAGCTCTACTAAGGCTCAGGAAGGAAAAAAACAGAGCATGGGAGGGGCGTGCAGTAACCCCTCCAAGCTCCATTTTGGCCTAGCCTCAGAGCAGCCTCTGGGGGCCTTTTTGCTCCCCTAAAGCTCTTCTGAGGCTCAGGAAGGATAAAAACAGAGCATGGGAGGGGCGTGCAGCATTCCTCCAAGCTTCGTTTTGGGAGCTTCCTAACCTCAGAGCAGCCTCTCGGGGGGTGTTTTTGCTCCCCTAAGTCTCCTCTGGGGCTCTAGGAGGCAAAAAATGGAGGGGGGGCTGAGCTCCTCCCTCCATTTTTTGCCTTCCTGGGCCTCAGCAAGGGGAATCTGGCACAGCTGATCTATACACAGCTGATTGTCGGGAGGGAAAAAAAAAAGAAATACCTTAGGTGAATGTCAGCTGGGTGGGTAAGCGAGCATTGGGCGGGAGGGTGACCGGATAGGGGGCGTGGACAGCCAGAACTTACCACTGGTTCGGCGACCCATGCCAAATTCTTGCTACCAGTTCGCCCGATTCAGTGCAAACTGGCTGAATACCACCACTGGCCCTGCTGCAGTTGTCGCCACCACTGCACATGGAGGTGTTTTGGGAGGGCTGCAGTGGGGGGTGCTCAAGGCTCCGCTGCAGCTGCATGCCACCCTCTTCTCCCACCTTTCTTCCTGTTCCCACCACCCGTTGCTGACTGGAGCTTGCCAGATCACAGTTCATCCCAACCAGGTCTATGTATTTGTCTGTGTGTGTATGTTTGTGTGTGTGTGAGAGAGAGAGAGAGAGAAGAAAGAAAGAGGGAGAGAAAGAAAGAGAGAAGGAAGGAGGTGTCATGCCCCAGGTGGAGACTGACTCTGAGAGAGAGGAGGAACAGTCAACAGGGAGTGGAAGTGTGGCTCCGGAGGTTGTGGAGGAGGCAGAGGAAGGGCAGAGGCTGGCTGAGCAGTCAGAGGAGGAGCCAGGCCCATCTCCTATCCATCCTAGGGCACGCAGGGAGGAGAGGATAAGGGAGAGATGTGGTCTATAAGGGAGGAGAGGACCTTGATCCTCTTCATGGGCTACAGCTGTGATAACTGAATAAAAGTATGGACCTGCGTACTGGTGAATGCTGGAAACAAAGCATGTAAATATATCTAGTTTATAGTTCCTCTCTTTGGCATCCTTCCCAGTGTGTGTTACCTGTGGACATCCTCCAGCCCTTATCTTGCCTGGTTTGTGATGCTTTTTTCCTTCTTCATGTAACTGTGTGGGAGGTTTTTTTGTCTCCCATCAAAGATATTCAGAACGTGGAAGCAAAGTGAAGGAATAAAAGGGGCTTTACCTGTTTTCTATGACTGTGTTTGTTTTGTATCCCACCCTGGGTCATTACAGGAGGAAGGGAGAAAAAGAAAGAGAGAAAGAAAGAGAAAGAAAGAAACTGTGAGAGAAAGAAAGAGCAAGAAAGAAAGAGGAAGGGAGAGAAAGGAAGGAAGGAAGAAAGGGAGAGAAAGAGAAAGAAAAAAAAGAAAAAGAAATAGGAAAAAAGAGAAAAGAAATAGGAAAGAAGATGGGAGAGAAAACTCTGTGCTATTATTTTTAATTGTTCCATTATTTATCATATATTAATATTTTACACTGTCCCTACACCTACTGCCTTTCTTTTGCCCAGGTATTTTTCAGGGTTTACATGTCTATAGTCCAGAGCAAAATACATGTGTGTTTAACAGAGTTGAAAGGCACCTTGGAGGTCTTCTAGTCCCTGTTGCCCCTGTTCACGCAGGAAAACTGAGGATGCCAAACTCTGAGTAAAGGTCCTGGGAAAGGTATCAGAATAACAGAATAATGCTTCGAAGGGACCTATACCATTTCAGAGAAATGGCTGTCCAGTCTTTTCTTAAAAACGTCCATTGTTGGAGCACCCAGAACTTCTGGTGGCAAGCAGTTCCACTGGTTAATTGTTCTCACTGTCAGGAAATTTCTCCTTAGTTTTTGGTTGCTTCTCTCTTTGTTCAGTTTCCATTCATTGCTTCTGGTTTGTCTTCTGGTGTTTTGGAAAATACATTGCCCACCCTTCTTTCTGGCAGCCCCTGAAAAACCTGTTGCCTAACATATTCTTAGGCAAAGCATGTGAGCTATTTCTTCCATTCAGTGGTCCATGAAAAGTGGTCAACAACATTTTTACAGAATTATGAAGTTGAGGCTGAGTGAGACAAGGAATGGCTGGGAGGGGAGCGGGTCAGGCCAGGCACCCCTTGACATGAGTGGCATTGAGTTGGTCATGCCCACACAATCACATGACCCCCAAGCCACACCCACATATTAAGCCACACCCACAGAACCGGTTATTAAGAACTTTGAATCCCACTCCTGGGTGGTGGCAATATGTATTGTGGCAAAGGCAGAATGCTGATGCCGTGGAAATGTGAGTAACATTTGTTCTCCAGGATAGAGGAGTGACATTCTTCGGCTTTCAAACATGGCTGGCAGCAGGTGTCTGTGCCCTGCAGCTTCTTCGCTGCCTTTTGAAGGCTGGAAGAGGATTTCTCCAAGGCAAGAGGGGGCAGGGCTCACTGGCCTCCAGATTGGTTCTCAGCTGGCCTGAGGCAGGGTTCAAATGAGGGGAGTGGAGGAGGGAGAGACTTATAATCAAAACCATAGTGCTTCACTCCGAAGCCTTCTCCCTCAAAGTTAGCCCACTGTCTCTCCGTCAGGAGATCGGAACTAAAACCCCACTTCTAAAAGTAAAGGGCACTCTCCCTCACCTCTCTCCCACTTCTGTTATTTCAAATGTGGCCTGGTGAATCCATGTGTGGGACAGCGATCTTTTGAATTCAGTTTCCAGGCTGTGCATCAATATGGCTAGAAATTTGAGGCATTCAAACATTGCAGTCAGAGAGGCTTAATGAAGATCAGGCTGATACTCCATATTAGCAACACCATTCTGACATAGTCCATGTGCTAGCACTTGATACTTTTTAATATTACAAACTATCACACATCTTGCTTTTGTTATGTCACATGCTCATGCATATGGTCAGCTATAAGCTTTCACATTGACACCCTAACAGGAGAAATTCCATACATATTATGACATGCGTTTTATTCAATAATATTTTTCAAAAAAATAATAAGAAAATTAATCTTTGATATTTGGACTTTGAAATTCATCTATCCAAATCCATCCAAATTTGAATTTTAATAGATTACAAAGATGCCAATCTTAGATTCCAGGGGACAAAATGCTTCTAAGGTCTTGGCAGTATTTCTTCAAGCTATTAAGCATTTACGATTTTGTTATAATTAAATAATTATATGTATGTATGTATGTATGTATGTATGTATGTACTTATTAAATAGGTGCATTTCATATTAATAAAATGGAGATTCTCTGATCATTATTTTACAAATGTATTTATCTTTTTTTAAAAAAATCATATTAGTGGTCTGCAGGATTTAAAATTATGAGTTTTGTGGTCCCTGAGGTCCAAAAGGTTGGCGACCCCTGAATTAAAGAACTGTTTGCTAAGCCTGGTGTCCTGCCTCTTCTCTCCACTCTAACTTTTTTTTTGTTTATTTTAACTTTTATTTCTAATCTGTCTGTTACAGTTATGTTTTTGGTTGGTTGGGCTATAGTTTCTTATTGTGTGAAGACAGATGCAAAGAATGAGTTAAGCCCCTCTGGCTTTCTTTCTGCTGCCTGTAACTTCTTTGCCATCTTTTCTCTTTAATGGACCAACTGTTTCCTTGATTTTTTTCTTGTTATTTATATGTTGGAAGAAACGTCATATTTGCAGATTCTTACTATCTGCTGATATTCTGCCTTAGTTATGTGTCCCTCTTTCCATTTTTTGTACTTGTCTTTTTTGTCTTTCAATTTGTCAGAGCAATCTTTGTGCAGCCATGCTGGTTTCTTCTTGGTTCTTATTTTTCTTTTTCAGTGGTACTGTGCTGGATTGGGCTTTTATGATCATATTTTTCAGAGTTTTCCAAGCTTCTTGAGTTGTTTTCCTCTTTAGGATTTTCATCCAAGGAATCTTTCCCAGGTTCTCTCTGAGTTTGTGAAAATCAGCTCATTTAAAATCTAGGACTCTGGTATCATTATTTTCTATTGCTTGTGTTTACATTATGTTGAATTCCAGTATGACATGGTCACTCTCACACAAGGTTCCTGCAGTTTCAACTTCCTCTATCACTTCTTCTCTATTTGTAAGAATTAAGTCCAGTATGGTTGTCCTCTAGTTCCCTCCTCTACCTTTTGACAACAAAGTTGTCAGGTAGGTTGGTCAGGAACCTATTCGATTTCTCACTTGGTGCAGAATTAGTCTTCTAATTGATGTCAGGGTAATTGAAGTTCCCCCATTACAATTGTAGTGTGTTTCCCCATTACTATTGTAGTGTAACATATATTTGTTAGTTGGTTAGCAAAAATTTCATCTATTTTTTATGTTTGGTTGGGTGGCCATCTATGGCAATGTCATTCTTTTTTTCTTTTATATTGATCCATAAGCATTTTAGGAGGTTTTCATCTTTGGCTTTTAGAGAAAAGAATTATAAGTTACTCTTTTTTAATGGAATTTTTATGTAGTTAAACTAGAAGATTCTTCTTTGCTCTCTCTGATGCTTTTCTGTTAGCTTCTTCTTTTCATTTTCTGTATAAAATCCCCACCCTAAAACCTAAAATGTGTTCAGTACAAGTACGTGATACATTGCTATAAGGGACATCCTCCCAAGGTAAAGCCCAGTAGTAAAACAAGATAAGACACTGAAACACAGAAAACAATGTCATGCTGACTCTCAAGCTTATAGTTTATCTCATTTTAGAATACAGAAAATAAAGGGTGTGTGGGTAGGGCTCCTTAGGCGTGGCATGTTCTGTGCAGGGATATAAAATGTATTGTTTGAATATGGAAGCTTGCTCTTCTTGGACCCAATCCATTTTGGAAGGGACTTGAAGGCCCGTTTGCAAATGCTTATTTTCTTTAATAAACCTTTGAATTGTAAACCAGACCTGTTCCTGTGTTATGAGTATTGAATAATTCGGTTCTTACATCTCACAGTTTCATACATTTCTGTAGCAATATAGCAATATAGTGGTCCTTTACATATATTGCAACTCCAGCTCCTCTTGGCTATCTCATAATTACAGAAGTTCATACTCAGCAAATTCCTCTTATGGGAATTTCATTAAAATTTTCTTCTTCCTTGAAATAAATTTCAAATTTAACACAAATTTTCTTCCATCAAATTAAATGGTCACTGACAGGAAAAAAAATTACAGGATAATGTTCTTTGCAAGGCTATTTTATATAGGGGTAGTCCTTAATCTACTATCCAAATGAGACAAGAATTTCCCTTGCTAAGCAAGACAATTGTTAAAGTGAGTCACACTTGATTTTAAGATCTTGTTTATTATGATTGTTAAGTGAATAAATGCATTTGTTAAATGAATTATATAATTATTAAATAAATTTAGTTTTCCCCATTAGCTTACCTTGTTGGAAGCCAACTTGGAAGGTCACAAATGACAATCACATGACTCCAGGACTCTGCAACATTATAATATATGCAGGTTGTCAAGCACTTAAATTTTAATCACATGAATGGGTTCACACTTCATACTTTGATCAGCAGGCCTTAGTTCAGTCCCTTACAGCCTTGGCAGTACTGTTGATAAATAGGTTGAAGTAATGCATCCTTAGCATTTTGAGCTTCAATAACAGGCATATATACCAAATTATGTGTTCTTCCACATTCCATATTCGCAAATGGCACTGATGTCCTGGCAACTAGAACAAAAAGTAACATATACCTATTTAGTTAATAGGTATAGAGTTCCTCCATTAATAATACTCCATATGTAGTACTTTTGGGAGAAAATTATCTCTAGCACATTTAAGGGTGTTTGGAAGCAATTAGAAAAAAGGGGCAACCAAAGATTCAAGTTTGTTATATTTTCAATCAATATAATTCTTTTAAAATTAGGTATGATTATATCTTTAGTTCACAGTAACATCAATAGTACTATTTATTTATTTATTTATTATTTAGATTTATATACCACCCCCTCTCCCAAAGGGACTCGGGACGGTGAACAGCCAGAATAAAAAGCACATATAAACACATAAAATCTTTAAAAATTAAAAGAATTAAATATGTTGGCTTTTACAAAGATTAAAACACAGGGATTAAGAAAGATTAAAACCAAATTAAAAATTTAAAAACCCCTAGGCCAGACCGGCTTGCTGAAATAAATAAGTTTTCAATGCACGACGGAAGGTCATGAGATCAGGGATGGTCCTCATCTCCGGGGGTAATTCGTTCCAGAGAGGGGGTGCCCCCAATGAGAAGGCCCGCATCCTCGGGGTCACCAGCCATCCAGCCGGCGGCACCCCGAGGAGGCCGACTCTATGGGAGCATATCGGTTGGCGGGAGGCCGATAATGGCAGGAGGCGGTCTCGCAGATATCCTGGTCCCAAGCCATGGAGCGCTTTAAAGATGGTAACTAAGATCTTGAAGCGCACCCGGAGGGCCACCGGGAGCCAATGCAGCTCATGCAGAAGTGGCGTAACATGGGAGCCCCGAGGAGCACCCAACACCACTTGCGCGGCCGCACTCTGCACCAGCTGGAACCTCCGGATGCTCTTCAAAGGCAGCCCCATGTAGAGAGCATTGGCATAGTCTAGGCGGGAGGTCACCAGGGCGGAGGTGACCGTGTGAAGCGCACCCCGATCCAGAAAGGGCTGCAACTGGTAGATCCTTCAGACCTGGCCAAAAGCCCCCCTGGCGACGGCTGCCACATGGTCTTCCAATGACAGCCGCACATCCAGGAGGACTCCCAGATTGCGGGCCCTCTCTGTGGGGGCAAGAGTTTTCCCCCCCCACAGCCAGTGATGGAACCAGCTGGCTGTATCAGGGCGCCGGGAAGCACAGCCACTCAGTCTTAGATGGGTTGAGCTGAAGCCTGTTCCGCCCCATCCAACACCGCATGGCCTCCAGGCACCGGGTCATCACTTCGACGGCTTCATCGGGGTGGCCTGGGGTAGAGATGTACAGCTGAGTATCATCAGCGTACTGATGGAACTCTACCCCAAAACCACGGATGATCTCACCCAGTGGCTTCATATAAATGTTGAACAGAAGGGGCGAGAGCACCGACCCCTGAGGCACCCCACAAACCAGGGGCCTCGGGGCCGACCTCTGCCCCCCTGCCAACATGAATTGCGAACGGTCAGAGAGGAAGGAGGAGAACCACCGCATAACAGTGCCTCCTACCCCCAACCCCCCCAGCCGCCGCAATAAGATACTGTGGTCAACAGTATCGAAAGCCACCGAGAGATCTAAGAGGACCAGGACAGAGGAATAACCTCTGTCACGGGCTCTCCAGAGATCATCCACCAATGCGACCAATGCCGTCTCCGTGCTGTGTCCGGCCCTGAAGCCCGATTGGCGTGGATCCAAATAGACAGCTTCATCCAGGTGCTGGGGAAGCTGTCATGCCACCACACTCTCAACAACCTTCACCACAAAACGAAGGTTGGAGACGGGACGATAATTAGATAAAAAAGTTGGGTCCAGGGATGGTGTCTTGAGGAGGGATCTCACCACCGCCTCTTTCAAGGCGGCGGGCAGATATCCCTCACTCAAGGAAGTATTAATAATACCCTGACACCAACCTCGTGTCCCCTCCCGAGTGGCCAACACCAGCCAGGAGGGACACGGGTCCAATAAACATGTGGTAGCATTCAGCCCCCGCAGCAACCTGTCCATGTCTTCGGGGGGGTCACAGGATCAAACTCGTCCCAAATGACTGCCTCAATTTCCACCCCCAACCCCCCACCCAGAGTTGCCCATTCAGAGTCCAACCCATCCTGGATCCGAGTGATTTTATCCACCAGGAAATTCGAAAAGTCCTCAGCCCGTCCCTGCAAGGGGTCCTCCCACGCTCCCCCTTCCAGGAGGGAGCGGGTCACTCTAAACAGGGCGGCCGGGTGGTTTCCTGCAGACGCAATAAGGGTGGAAAAGTAAGAATGCTTTGCCACCCTTATCGCCACTAAATAGGTCTTAATATAAGACCGTAGCAGTGTTCGGTCGGGTCCGGAGCGAGTAGTCCTCCAAATACTCTCCAGGTGTCTTTTCCGGCGCTTCATCTCCCTCAGCTCCCCGGAAAACCAAGGGGCTGAGTGAGAGCGGCGCCAGGTCAGAGGCCGCAAGGGCACGACCCGGTCCAGGGCCCCAGCCGCCACCCTATTCCAGGTGGTGACCGGGTCCTCAACCGAGTCGTGTGTTCGAATGTCAGGACATGGTCCAAGCTCAGGAACCTATCTGGGTCCATCAGGCGCCTGGGGCGGTATCAACGTATTTGGTCCGCCTCCCTGTGATGGGGAGGAGCGGTCTGGAAGTCCAGCCTAAGGAGCGAATGATCTGACCATGACAAAGGCTCAATAAAAACGTCCCCAACACCAAGATCATCCTGCCACTATCCAGAGACAAAAACCAGATCCAGGATGTGACCTCCGATGTGAGTGGGTTCCCTAATTAATTGGGTCAGGCCCAAGGCTGTCATGGAAGCCAAGAACTCCTGAGCAATCCCCGAGCCCTACCAGCCGAAGGCAGGTTGAAATCCCCCATGACCATCAGCCTGGGGGTCTCAACCGCCAGGCCGGCTATGACCTCAAGGAGCTCAGGCAGAGCCGATGTCACATAGCAGGGAGCCAGATATGTGATCAATAGGCCCATCTGAACCCCGGAACCATACTTTACAAAAAGGGACTCACATCCGGTCGTCTGAGGAACAGTGGATTCCCTAGGACCCAGATCTTCCCGAATAATTACCGCAACCCCCCCACCCCTCCCCTGGACCCTCGGCCGATGAAAAACCTGAAACCTGGTTGGGCACATCTCCACAAGAGGGACACCTCCCTCCTGTCCCAGCCAGGTCTCGGTAATGCCAGCCAGGTCCACACAACCCTCCGTGACTAGATCGTAGACAAGGGGGGCTTTATTCACTATGGACCTGGCATTGCATAACATCAGCCGGAGGCCCGGGGCCTGATCATTCAAACAACCCAGGGAGCGAGACATGACCTGGGGGCCAGAGCATACCACCGCTTGTAAACAGCGGGGGCGGGCTCCCATAACTTGATAAGACCCCCTGTCAACACCATACCTGCCTCTCCCACCAATTGTAGAGATGGCCCTTTCCTCTCCCTGCCTAGAAAAAGTCCCCTCCTCGATTCGACCACCCCCGGCCCCACAACCCCCTGATCGTGCGTGAACTCCGGTCTAGCCTTTTTTCCAGACGGGTTGTCCCCCAAACCATGTCTGACCACCCTCCCTAACCCCTTTAAGAATTTAGAAATAAATAACTGTAATTGGGCACGTTTCCTTTGAATGTGCCACCTCTCCGGATTCCAAGGTCCATCATCAAGGTATGCCACAGAAAGGTCGGGGGGCCTCCTCAGGGAAAGGGGGACATTCCTGAGTGCCCTCAAGTCCGCCGCTGAGTATACAATCAGGCCAGCCACATGGTGTCCAGCAGATGTAGTTGGTGATAACTGAAGTCGAGGTTGAAGAGGAGAAGGGCCAGTTCGAGGCTGACCCTTCCCAATGTCCCGGTTAACAAATAACCCCTGTCCTCGACATCGTTGCCAGCATTGATACAAACAAGATTGGGGAGGCAGCCCGTTCGCTCCAGTTAATGATGTCGCCAACACCGGAGTTCTGATCTTAGTCACCAGGGCCAGCGTCGTCCTCACATTAGGCACCCCCGCCGCTGGGCCAGATGGAACCAGGCCAGGCCACTGCTTGCCGATGTCGACATCATTGTCGCTGGCGAGGTCTTCGGGCCATTGCCACCATCTCCATCCCTGACAGGGCCACACCAGCCAAGGACATCGCTACCACTCAGGATCCCGCCACTGGAGCAGTTGTTCTCTCAGAACTTGGACCCACCGGACAACGCCAAGGCCATCGAGAACCCATTCTTGGCCCTCTCCATGTCATTGAAACTCCTGGCGGGGCTGGCCAGGCCCGGGATAACAGCCCCAAAGCCAGTCGCTCCAAGAGGTCGGGCAAACCCATCGGTGTTGGCCCCGACCCTCCATGCCATTGCCATTGCCACCCCGAACCCAGCCCACCAAGCCAGGGCCCAGGCCGCGGGGCCGGTCAGGGTCGAATCCAGGCCTTCAAATCACCATCAAGTCGCTCCCAATCCCCAGAGCCATGAATACCAGTGCTGGAAACGCCAGGGCCCTGAACACCAGTGCTGAAAACAGCCTCGTCAGCGCCAAAGTGCCAGCCGAAACGTCGGCCCAACCCATCTTCCCTCGAAAGACCGAGGCGTGGCGAGGGAAAACCGACCAGGTCCGCAGGGACAGCTCGACACCAGGCCAGGCCGAATACACATAAACAGTGACAAACAACGTAGCGAGCGAAGCGGAACGGGTGCAGCAAAAAGCAAAACGCCGACAATCCCGTCCGCCGCCCGGACTGCCCACTCGGCCACCCGGGCCACCCCGCTGACCGCTCTCACACCCCTACAGCTGTGCCAACCCTCCCCGGGCCACCAACACCTACCCCAAAAGGCCCCGGGAGGGAGAGCAGGCCCGACCTGGAGTGCGGAGCGGCCGGCAGAGCTCGCAACTAGCGTCCGGCCGCCATCTTGGCACATGCGCAAATTATATATCTTTCTTTAAGGTTCAATCAATATGTAATTATGTACATTTAAATATTTTTATCAATAAAAATATAGATATATTAGAGAAAGAAAAAAATCAATATAATTATAAATATAAATATAGTTATCAGTATTAAGAATTAACTATAAAAAGAAGTAAATATGCATATAGGGTTTTTGCTGAAATATATTTTAAAGGGTTCTAGATAAGTTACAAGTTTTTGAGTCTTACTGTGGAGCTGAATGAGTTAACAGCTGCCTTTTTTCATTTTCAAAATGTCAAAATGTCTGCCCTGTGAAACTTGCACTGTCACTCTCCTATACTTAGTTTTTCTTCCTGTTTCTTTTCTTTCTTCTACTGTTGGAATACCAGTTGCTTGGGAAGACAAAGAAGTTCAGTAACTCTGTTCTAATCACACCACTCTCTCTTCTTCATGCAGCTTACTCTCAATTACTTTCAATTTCACTCACTTCTTCATTCCCTCTCCTTATCACCGTTGCTGGCTCCATGTTTCACCCTCCTCCTTCTCTGCTCTCCTCTTCATTTTTATTGTTGATTTGCCATTCAGAACTTTCACTTTCACTGTCATTCATCTGGGCTTACCCTCACCGATGATCTAACAGCTCACGATTTCTCTGCTCCAACTGCTCAGACTGCACCCACTGCTCAGACTGCACCATTCACCCTCTTCGCTTCCTTCTTTTTTGTTATGGGACATCAGGTCTCTGGGTCGGCCATCAAGACCAGCCGCTTCAGCTCTGGACTCAAGAATTTCCTCTCAGTTGTTGAAGATCGCACTTCTCCATGTCACCTCCTAAGTTTCCCCTTTTTTTTGCTAATTCCCCCCAGGACTGAGCCTCACCTCAGACCATCACCGGATAGTTGAAAATCGGCAATGGGGAACAGAGCGCAGTTTCCCCGTGCCACCAAGAGCACACGTCACTACTGGAAGTCATGATGCTATATTTTTTATTAAGGTCTAGAATAAAGAACAAAGAATCATAGGACTGGAAGAGTCAAAAAGGCACATCTGCATATACCTAATTTATTACTGTGCAGCATGTTCCCAATCTCGTTTACCCTTCTGATGTGTGCATTTCAACTCCCAGAATTCCCTACCTAGCATGCTTTTGTTGAGTATTTTGGGACTTGAAAGTCCAAACAACAGGAAATTGCTTGGTAGGCACTGCTCTTTTAGTGTATCTTTTTAATTTTTTTAAAATACTTTATTAAACATATTTACCCAATTACAATAAAACAAAACATTCCGCTTATTGCAACATGAGCAAAGCAGTGTTCACTAAATTTGACATCTCTCAAATTATGTAAAATGTATAATTATACACACTTATTACGTTGATATGTAACACAGATTTTCATCCAAATAATATATTACAAATGTATACCTAATTGCAAGGAATATTATTAACTTCCATCATACTTTCTTATTTATCTTTCTTCTGTTCATTTCATGTCTACCTTCCAACCAGCTGTACTATAAGTTCCAGATCTTGTAGTACTCTGTCTCCTCTTTGTTTTTGAATTCCATTGATAACCTGTTCATTTCTGCACATTCCAAAGTTTCCTTTATAATCATAAAGTTGGGGGGAGTATTTTCACATTTCCAATTTTGGGGAAAGGCAATTCTTGCTGCTGTTAGAATTATGGAGTATAATTTATAATAGTTTTTTGCTAATTTTTTCTTTTATAATCCCTAATATAAATATCTCTGGTTTCAACTCAATTTTTATTTTTGTAATTTCTTCTAGCCAATTTCTAATTTTCCACCAATATTTTTTTGTGTTTGAGCAGGTCCACCACATGTGGTAGTAGGTTCCCTCCTCATGGCCACATTTCCAACATTCTGCTGAATTATTGGGGAACATTTTTTCAAGCCTCGCTGGTAATAAATGCCAGTGATAAAATATTTTATATAAATTCTCCTTATATGTTGTTGATAATGTTAATTTATAATTTGTTTCCCATAAGCTTTCCCAATCTTCTAAATTAATACTATATCCAACATTTTTGGTCTAGGTTATCATTGTTTCCTTTACTGTTTCTTCTTCCATCTTTACCTTAACAAATACTTGTATGAAACCACTATACAAAAATCCCAATCTGGATGTCAACCATGGAAACTATGGTATATCCGAATGTGCTAAATTTAAATAAGACAGTGAGTTATAAAGAACTATTAGATGAACAAGGGAAATTAAAATCTAAGCAGAAGCTTGAATTACAAGGAATACAGGTAGATTGGTGGTTATACCTACCAATCCAAACCAGATATAAGAAAAATACAGAACAATATGGGATATATTTGGACCAACAAGAACTGGATAAAATTTTACAGGGGGCAGAGGTAAAAATGATTACCAAAATGTTTGAGTATTTGTTAAGGTATTAGATGGAAGAAGAAACAGTGAAGGAAACAATGATAACCTGGGCCAAAAATTTTGGATATAGTATTAATTTGGAAGATTGGAAAAACTTATGGGAAACAAATTATAATGTTTCTTTCAATTATTCACTACTAAACTTCAAGCCGCTCTTTGTAATTTTCCAGTATAAACAAAACAAAAATAAGCAAAGTGGAAAAAGAATTATAACTACATGTCTGTATTTAGGATTAGGACCATATATTTATTCAAATTGTGGAAATCCATTTCTTTTCTAGTGACTCCATAATTTTTCTGTTTCACTGATTTTGTGAAACAATTTACATGATGATATATACTAGAGAAACATATTAGGTGTCCAATTATTCAGATTTAGTGACATGCATGGTATATGACAGAACATGACATAGCAATGGGGTTTTATATATAACTTCTTGTAATAGTTAGTATAACTCTGGTTTATTGAATATTCCACAATCAACTGAGTTAATGAAATTTGTTAAGGTTTAAAAACTTGGTCAATGGATAATAGCTGTAGTTGAGCTAAATCCCAACATTATGGGATGGGATATTTTGTGAGCCAAGCCAAAGAAGAAAATCAGAGGAAAATCAGAAGAAGAAAAAATAACATTGTTCACATAAATTTGGGTGCAAGGAATACATGAAAGGAAGCAATTGTGATAGTGAGTCCTACCATGGGACTCAAAAGAACAAATTTGTTTTACTGCTTGTAGTAATTATAATAGGCACATAAAGTGTTTTATATATATGTTGTTAAAATGTTGTTTTTCTATGGGCCTAACTACTAATCTGTAGTTAGTAATATTTGTTGAAGTAATATTTAGTCATGTGAATGGAAATATTCTTACAATTACACCAAGTATGAATATGTAAACACTGGTACATCCAAGTATGGCCAAGAAGATGGTGTTCATTTCTTCACATGCCATAGGACTTAAATACCTTAGAAACCTTTTTGATGTATCAGTCTACATAAATTGCATAAAAAATTATGTCTTCAGTAACTGCCATCACAAATTAAGCATGTAGAAGGCAGAATATACAGGAGCTATATAAAGGTAAAAGAATGTGTCCCAGATCTCCATCAAACAGTAGCCATAGGTTGCCATGGTGATAATGCTGGCAGCAAAATGATTAACTAATTTTGCTCTCCTATCAAATGAGGGCATTTGGATTGACACAATTGTCTTCTCTTTCCTCCATAGTGATTCAGCTCTGAGGATTAGTCAACTTGTTTGGATCATTGATAATATGGTGAAGACTGCTATAAACTTGTCTTTTCCCTCCTTTGTTCCTTCATGAAAAGTAGATTGTCCAGAAAATAGTCACTTTTCCATAAATCCCATTCATATTAATTCCTCCTCATAGTCCAATTTTATAATTTGTTTCAAATTTAGTGTAAACAAGGCTGGATTTCCTCAAAGGTATAATATGCCTCACTTGCAGGGGTGGCATTCTACCGTTCAGACTGGTTCAATTGAACCAGTTATTATGATTCCTGGTAGTTCAGAGAACCAGTAAATCGGGCCCCTGGCTGGCCCCACCCCTCTCCACCCGCTTCTCGGCTCCCTGTCCTTATTGCGCATGTGCAACATTGCATGCCTGCATGACAATACTGACTGCGCAGTCTGTCTTTGCCCATCCACCTGCCCACCAGCCAGCACTGTCTGCCTTCCACCATGATCTCCCTAGCTGAGTGAGGCTCTGCAAGCCCTGGTTGCCTACATGCTGCTGCAACCACCAGTCCCAGTTGAGTCCTGACTCCTGGGCCAGTCTAGGCTACCACCACCATGTTACCACTGCTGCCCTTGCTCTTGCCACCACTGCTGCCACAAGCCCCAATTGAATCCCGACTCCTGGGCTGGCCTAGGCTACCACCGCCATGCCACCACCACCCTCAGCACACATGGTCTAGCAAGTTTCCCCCCTAACCGTACTGGCTGTCTGGCTTGCTTAGCCACCAGTGCCACGGCATGTGGCACTCATGGCCTAGCAAGCTCCCCCCCACTGTCCCCAGCCTCCAGCTTACCTAGTTTGCTGGTGGCAGAGAGGAAGGCGAGCCAGGGCTGACCCATTACTGCTTGGGTTCCTACCAGCCTGCATCTTGCTCCCTGCCTGTATTCTCCACAGCTGCTGGGCCTTCCCTGCTAGGGATGGGGTAGTCAGAGTGACCAGGGACATAACACTATGCCACCCAGCCCACATCACCTCTTTGCCTGCCGCCCCTTCCCTCTGCCAGAGGCAATGTGATCAGCATAACCTCATGCTTTCTGGTTGCCTCCTGCACTCAGCTAAAATGCTCAGCCTGGTGAGGGAGGGGCAGCTAGCGATGTGGGCAGCATAGCCTCATGCTTCCTTGGTTGCCTCCTACACACCCCTGGCAGCCATGAGCCTCAGCACTTGTGGAGAATCTGAGCAGAAGCCTAGATGTGGGCTGGTGGGGAATCGAGTGGTGATGGCTCTGCCCTGGCTGGCTCACCTTTCCCTCTGACACCAGCCGCAGGAGGAAGGTAAGTTTGCAGGCAGTCGGGAAAGCCCAAACTGCTGCCTAGCCCACAGTTGCTGGTGGGTAGGTGAGGCTGCAAATTTCCCAGTTGGGCCCTTTCCTTTGCCCAAAAGAGGGAGGAGAGGAAGTCCTGCCCGCAGCCCCTTTGTTGGACCCAGAAGCCCTGCCTGCTAGCTTTTCTGGGCAATGTGGGACTGGACATGAATGGACAATTGCACCCAGTCCCTGGGACTCCGGGTGACTCATCACAAGCAACACATGCCAAATGAGTACTTTGTTGGAAGTGTGTATGTATGTGTGTGTGTGTTTTTCAGGTGAAGCTCCTAGCTTTAGGAAGAGAGAGGGAAGGAGGAAGGGAAGGGATAGAGAGAGAGAGAAAGAAAGAGGGGTAAAGAGAGAGGGAAAGAGAAAGATAGAGAAAGAGAGAAAGGGAAAGAAGATACAAGAAAGAAAAGAAAGAAAAGGAAAAGAAAGAAAAAGGGAGAGAGAAAGGAAAAGAGGAAATTTTGGGGTCAATTGTGATTGTAGTGAAGGACCATGTGTATATATCAACACAAAACTTTAAAGCAGGGACCCTCAAGCACTCAGCTGCAGTCCACTACTTGGCCTCAGCCTTTTTGGAACTGGGCCATGTGACAGTGGGTCAGTGTGTGCATGTGCACAGCTATACTGGATGACATTCATGCTCACATAAAACTCTATTTGTATTAGTAACTGGTGCTCAGCAGCAGGTGCATGCATGTGTCATTCATGCAAATAGAGCTGTGCAAACTCAAACATCCCTACCACTCAGACAGAACATTTCTCTGCCCCCAGCTGGGCCACCAAGCCAGAAAGTTTGTTTATTATAGCCTAGGCAACTCTGCTATCACTTTATCAGTTGAAAAAAATTTGACCCCAAATAGACAAAGCTTTTATTCATTAGACGCCTAAGTACTTTTGATGGCTGTTATTACAGAGATTTAATAAATGGGATAATTGTACTATATTGACAAAAATATATAATACCGTGTTTCTCACAAAATAAGGCAGGGCCTTATTTTTTTTTGAGCCCTGAAAAAACGGCTAGGCCGTCTTTTCGGGGGTGAATTAATTTCTCTTCCCCCCCATCAGCGGGTGGGCGGCAGTAGTGTGGATGTCGGCTTTGGCAGGGCATTTTAAATTGCAAGACCTTTGGCGCCTGCCACTGCTGCTTCCTCTGCCGCTCTTGCTTTTCCTTCGCTTACCTCCACAGTTCCTGCCGGTGCTGGCATGAGAACAGCAGCAGCGTCGGTGGGAACATGGAAGCGTTTCTCCTACTGCTCGGGTGTGTGCAGAAACCTCCTGTGTGTTTTCCACATTCCCGCTGGCACGAGAACAGCATCAGCGTTGGCGGGAATGTGGAAGCGTTTCTGCTGCTGCTCGGGTGTGTGCGGAAGCCTCCTGTGTGTCTTCCACATTCCTGCTGGCACGAGAACAGCAGCAGCGCCGGCAGAAACATGGAAGACACACAGGAGGCTTCCGCACACATCTGAGCAGCAGGAGAAACGCTTCCACGTTCCCGCTGGCACTGCTGCTGTTCTCGTGCCGGCAGGAACTGTGGAAGCCATGGAGGCAGCTCCCCCACCTGAGAAGCAGCAGAAACGCTTCTACACTTCCTGCTGACGCGAGAACAACGGCAGCGCCGTGCAGGGCACTGTTAAAGGCAAGTTCCCCCCCCGCCCTCCCCCCCAGCATGTTTTAACCCCCAGCCTCCCTCCCCAGCATGTTTTAAACTAGGCCTAAATTTGGCGGGAGGGGCTTAAATTCATTTCATACCTAGAAAACATGCTGGTCTTCCTATTGGTGGAAGCCGTATTGTTGGAGAAACATGGTAGTATTCAAAATACTATTGTGAACTACAAATGAAACTTTTAAAGAAAAACTTGCATTGTGGTGTTCTACATATTTATCCCAAATAGATAAAAATATTCATCTACTTTCTGGTCATCCAGTTGTATCCAGAAATGATTCTATTTTTAAAGTATTTCTCTCAATATGTAGTTTAATTTTTCAGGGCCTTTCATTTATGCATAAAGGATTCCATGGATTTGATTAAAAGATAAATAGAAGCTTAACATTGAATCAAAGAACAGACTGATCATAATAGATATTATAATTTATATGATTTTATATGAATATTCCACAAGATAATGCTTTGAAATTTGTATCACAAGTCACTTTCCATCTTATTTTCTGACAACTCTAGTAGAGCAAGTTTTTAGATATAATTATTTTCAGATTGAAAAAGAACTTCACTGATAAATTAAAGGAGTAGCTATTATAGCTACTGAATGGAAAAATCATTTTTGTATGCATTTGTAGAGAATACTGACTTACTTTTTAAGAATAGAATAGAATTCTTTGTTGGCCAAGTGTGATTGGACACACAAGGAATTTATGTTTGGTGCATATGCTCTCAATGTACATAAAGGAAAAAAATACATTCATCAAGAATCATAAGATATAACAGTGATAGTCATAGGTTACTAATAAGCAATCAAATCATACTAGGAAACAAATAAAACAATATAAATTGTGAAGATACAAGCAACATGGTTATAGTCATAAGTGGGAAGAGATAGGTACTAGGAAGTGTTATTATAATCTAGTAGTAGAGGAATAATAGTAATACAGTCTTAGTAAATAAGTTGACAGGGTTGTAGGAACTAGTTGTTTAGCAGAGTGATGGCATTTGGGGAAAAACTGTCTTTGTGTCTAGTTGTTCTGGTGTATAGCATCATTTTGAGGGTAGAAATTGAAACAATTTATGTCCAGGATATGAGGGGTCTGTAGATATTTTCACAGCCTCTTTTTGACTTGTGCAGTATACAGGTCCTCAATGGAAGGCAGGTTTGTAGCAATTATTTTTTCTGCAGTTCTAATTATCCATTTAGGTCTGTATCTGTCTTGTTTGGTTGCAGAGCCATTTAGGTCTGTATCTGTCTTGTTTGGTTGCAGACCATTATAGAGGTGCAGTTGACAGACTCAATAATTCCTCTGTAGAATTGAATCAGAAGCTCTTCGGACACTTTGCACTTTCTGAGTTGGCACAGAAAGAACATTCTTTGTTGTGCTTTTTTGATGATAATTTTGATATTAGATGTCCATTTTAAGTCTTGAGATATGATAGAACCTAGAAACTTGAAGGTCTCTACTGTTGATACTGTGTTGTCTAGTATTGTAAGAGGTGGTTGTATAGGAGGGTTTCTCCTAAAATCTACCACTATTTCTACGGTTTTGAGTGTATTTAGTTCAAGATTGTTTTGGTTGCACCACAAGGCTAATTGTTCATCCTGTCTGCATGCAGATTCATTGTTGTCTTGAATGAGACCAATCACTGTTATATCATCTGCAAACTTCAGTACTTTAACAGAGGGATCTTTTGAGATGCAGTCATTGGTATAGAGAGAGCAGAGAATGGAGAGAGCACACAGCCTGCCCTGGAGGGCTCCTGTGCTAATTGCACAGGTATCTAATGTGATTTTGCCTAGCTTCACCTGCTGCTTCCTGTCTGTTAGGAAGCTTATGGTCCATTTACAAGTATGGTCAGGCACAGCTAGCTGATTCAGTTTAGTTAGAAGAATATCTGGTATGATAGTAATGAATGCTGAACTGAAGGACCCTACAAAAGGACCCTTGCATAGGTCTTTGGAGATTCAAGATGTTGTAGGATGTAGTGCAGAGTTATATTAACAGCATCATCTGTCGATCTATTTGCTCAGTAGGCAAATTGCAAGGAGTCTAACAGTGGATCCGTGATGACTTTCAGGTGGGCCAGCACTAACCTTTCAAAGGTCTTCATAACTACAGATGTTAGAGCAACCAGTCTGAAATCATTAAGTTCCTTGAAGGAAGGTTTCTTTGGCACTGGAATGATAGCAGAGTATTTGAAGCAAGAGGGAACATAGCATATCTCTAGTGATTTATTAAACATGCGGGTGAAGATGGGGGCAGTTGGTCGGCACAAGCTTTTAAACAAGAAGGAGTTATCTTGTCTCGGCTTGCGGCTTTTCCTGGATTTTGTCTGTGAAATAGACTTTGCACCTCATTCTCTGTAATTACCAGAAGAAGTGGGCCCAAAGCGATGGGTTAGTTTCTAGGAGGCTTGGCTGTTGTTGGTGTGTCTGAGGTGGGGATTGTGGAGATAGGTGGCAGTAGTTTTCTTTCAAACCTACAGTAAATCACATTCAGGTCATCTGCCAGTTGTTGATTTCCTTCAGCATGGGAAGGTTTGCTGTAACCAGTGATATTTTAAAGAGTTTTCCACATGTTTGCTGGTTCATTTGTTGAGAACTGATCCCTTAGTTTTCAGAGTATTATCTCCCTTGTTAATATGTTTCTGGCCTGATTGTACACTATTATATTCCCTTTTTTGTAGGCTTCCTCTTTGGTATGATATAGCTGCTTAAGTTTAGCTGTGAACCAAGGTTTATTGTTACTGTATATTCTCAGGTTTCTGTTTGGCACGCATATGTCTTCACAAAAACTGACATATAATGTTACAATATCTGTGAATTCATCCAAGTCTGCAGAGATGTCTTTGAACACATTCCAATCAGTGCAGTCAAGGCAAGTCTGTAGCTTTAGTTTTGCCTCCTCAGTCCAAGTCTTCACTGATTTAGTTGTTGGTTTCATGGTTTTAAGTCTTTGTAAGCAGGTACAAGGTGAATTATACAATGTTCAGAGTATCTCATAGCTGCTCATGGTAAAGAGTTGGTTAAAGAAATACCACACACATGTATGCTTGGTGAATATGCATAAATATACACAAATATCATTATTTGTATTTGGAAAACTCAGTTGGATATTTTAGTTGAATATTATAGGTGGTTGCATCAGAGTGACGTTCAGATTTATGGTGCAATTAATCCTATATTTATGATTGGTTTAAATCCAAATTTCTTTATATAAAAATGCATAAAAATAATTATGTCAGGGTTCCAGAAAAAAACAACTCCAATCAAAAATTCCGAGTCAGGCATTTTCTCAAAAGTTCTTTTTATTAGAGTAGGTATACTGTCATTTTCGTAGGTATCATGGAGTACATTTTTGGTTTGGGAGCTTTGTCCCAGGTTCTTATTCAATGGCATAATCAGTGGCTCCATGAGGGGGGAAGATGTTGCATTCCTCCTTACTAGCCTTGGCTAAGTCTCTATATTCTTTAGGAATCTGGGGTTCACCTGGAGGAGAATCTGAAGTGGTAGCTGCTGTTTCTGGTTGTAGGCCCCTATTGGTTGTCAGTCTTTTATCAGGAGGGACGGGGCAGTGAGCCGATGCCAATTATGATTTTCTGGTATCCATCTTCCCATTTAATGGTAGGGGCCCATTTGTCAAGCCAAGCAAGTCACAATATGACAGATTCTGACTTTTTCGGAGCTACTATAAATCGTATAAGTTCACGATGTCTTCCCATTTCTAATCTGATTAGTTCTATAATCTGACTCCTCCAATTAATGTTCCACCTACCTGTTCAAACTTGATTAGGCATTTTATCCCTAATTGCTCAATGATTGGGAACCCAATTAAACATCTGGAATATCCTGTATCTTTTACTGCTTCTAATTCTCCAAGCTCCCCAATATCAGGCACCACCAACTTCACTTTAATTGTAAGAGGGGGATGGCTGCTCTCACCATTGGTTCCTCTTCATCATTACCCTCTCCAGGAAGGGTTTCTTTGGCCAGAGGTTCCTTGCTCTCTTCTGTGAGGAGGGGAACCTCTATGACTTGTTTGGCAAATTGACTGGTCTCTGGGGGCTTTCGTGGAGCCCTTCTGCTTCTGGCTGCTGCAGCTGGGCGCCATTGTGGAACCGGTGCAGGTGCTAGACACTCAGAAACTTGATGACCAGCTTGACCACAATGGTAGCATTTGATAACCTAGCTGAGGAAGTAAGCAAGTTTTGCAGGCTTCCCATCTAATGTTGCTCTAAACCTTGGTGGCACTCAGCCTCCTGATATCCCCCCCCCCCATTCACTATGCGTTAGGGTAGGGGTCTGTCTGGCCATGCTGGAATGTACAGTTCTAGCACTGGTGGAAAGAGGGACCTGCTGCTGCTCTGTAGTGGGCAGCAGGAGAGGGACCTGCTGGGGCGTTGCAATGGGCAGCAGGAGGAGGACCTGCTGGGGCACTGTGATGTGGTAGCGGGGTAGCGGGTGTGTGTGACTGAGTTGGAATCTGCTGTAGTGCTGCTGCAGGCTGCTGGACAGGGGCCAGCTACTGAGCTGGTTGTCAAGTTAGAAAAAGGGGTGATGGCTGCAGCCTGCTGTTGGATCAGACCTTATTGCTGCACCATGATTGTTGTGGCAAATTGGCCCTATGGTAGTCCCAAAGAAAGTGGTGCAAATGATGCTGACATCCACTGGTATTGGACCCACCCATGATCATGATAGAATCCCCAGCCTGGGGGAATACATTCCGCAGGGTGTAGCATAAAGACAGATTAATGGTGGGGAGGGGGGCAATTGGAGGTCGCATCATTCCAAATACTGGTTGCATCTGCTGTCTTCTCCCTGCTGCTTCCCCCTGTCATGCTGAGCCAATTCTCCGATCATCTCCAGCTGAGTGGAAAGATGCTGATGCCATGCTGTTTCCACTGCCAGGTCTTGGATCAGGAAAAATGAATGTGGGTTGTGTTAAGCTCCATCTCATTTGGGAGGTTGGGACTTTGGGACATAACTTCCCACTTCAAGATGCTCAAATTTCTCTGGGAGCCATCAACAATTGGCTTTGAGATGGAGGCAACAGGTTCCAATCTCAGGATTTGTTGGATTCCAAAGCTCCCACATTTCTCCATTCTGGCTAGTAGGCTGACTTCATTGGGCTGGAGTCAGAACAATATTCAGGAAGCTGTTCCTCCAGTCTCATCTCTGGAGTTGGATCAGTCTGGCAACTTTTCCAAGAATCCATTTTCTTGGGCCGAGTGCCCAGACTTCGTCTCTCCTCTGCAGCTTCTCTCCTCTGCAGCTTCAAGGGCTCATACCACGTCTTCAGAAGGAGAATACTGGGTCTCGATAAGTTCTCTGGTATCCATTCCCACAGCTCTTTCTGTGATCTCCTCCTTCTCCTCAATCTTCACTGAGTCATTGTACCGCCTGAACTTTAGGTTAGTATTAGGCCTCAGCACTCTGGATAGCCCCCTTTCAGGGTGCTGGTAACTATTCAGAGATTCAGCTTAATATCAGGGTTCCAGAAAAACCCAACTCCAATCAAAAACTCTGAGACAGGTATTTTCTCAAAAGTTCCTTATATTAGAGTATTTATTTATTTATTTAAATTTTTATACCGCCCCCTCTCCCAAAAAGGGACTCGGGGCGGTGTACAGCCTACTAAATAAAATGAACAGTATATACAATTAAAAACAAATTAAATAACATAGATCCGGCTGAAATCCCTTCAGATATAAAATTTCCAAAATTTAAAATTCAAGGATTGTAATTAAAAATTTAAAAATTTAAAAACCGAATTAAGTTAAAACCCCATGAACCATTTACTGGGCCAGGGCGGCCTGTTGGAAAAACAAGGTCTTTACTGCATGCCGGAAGGTCTGGATGTCAGTAATGGCCCGTATCTCCGGGGGCAGATCATTCCACAGGGAGGGGGCCCCCACAGAGAAGGCCCGCACCCTCGGAGTCGCTAGCCGGCAACGATCAGGTGGTGGAACCTCGAGGAGGGCAACCCTGTGGGAGCGTACTGGGCGGTGGGAGGCTGTTGATGGCAGCAGGCGGTCCTGTAAGTACCTAGGCCCCAAGCCATGGAGCACTTTAAATACAGTCAGTACCACCTTGAATCGGATCCGGAAGGCCACAGGAAGCCACAGTAGATATACTGGCACATCTGGGAAAACCCAAATCTGAGAGTTCCTGGTTTTCCCTTACTAATTCAAAAGTCCAAAGCCAAACCCCTGCACCCATCAGTCCATCACATGGTCCAATCACCATCCACTCCTCCTCCAGGTGCAGGAATAACATGACCTTGACTGAAGAGAAGAATGCTATTATTTCTAATTACTAATGCTTTACAATTACCTCCTCCTACTTTCCCAGGCACAGGAATGTGGCAATGTGAAAGCTTCCGGTACTAATATTGCTTCCAAAGCTGACAATTACACCTCCCATTCCAAAGAATTAAGATATAATTTACCCCAAGAATATATTTCTGATACTTTGATATATTTGATTCCTTAAACTGATTTTAAAGTTAAAGATATCAAAAGATTAGCTCTTAATAAGAGAATAGTTATAACCATTGATGTTTCAGATATGCAGAGGTCTCCAAACTGCTTATAAAAGCAAATGGGATCAAGAGACAATATAAGTTTATTTATTTATTTAAACACTTATATACCGCCCTTCTCTTGAAGGACTCAGGACGGTGCACAGCCGATCCTACCCCAATACACAATACAAAAATTAAAATGAATTAAATAATTTGGGCTGTTATAATTAAAAGTTTACCCTCCCCCGTAACTAATTAAAAACCCCAAATACTAAAAACCCAATTTAAAACGGGAGACAGTTAAAATCTTGTATCAGCCCAGGCCAGCCTGCTCAAAGAGCCAGGTTTTTAACACCCATCTGAAGGCTCTCAGGTCCGTGCTGGTGCGTATCTCTGGGGGCAGACTATTCCAGAGGGCAGGGGTCCCCACAGAGAAGGCCCTACTCCTGGGGCCGCCAGACGACACATAGAAGCCGACGGCACCCGGAGAAGGCCCTCCCTGTGGGAACACACAGGTCTGTTGGAGGTCACCGGCAGAACGCGGTCCTGCAGGTAGCTTGGCCCAATGCCATGGATTGCTTTAAAGGTCAAAACTAGAACCTTAAAGCAAACCTGGAAAGCCACCGGCAACCAATGCAGCTCGCGCAGGAGAGGCATCACATGGGAGCTTCGCGACGCCCCCATAATCACCTGCGCGGCCGCATTTTGCACCAGTTGGAGTCTCCGGGTGCTCCCTGCAGGGAGCCCCATGTAGAGAGCGTTGCAGTAATCCAGGCAAGAGGTGACAAGGGCGTGAGTGACCGTGTGTAAGGCATCCTGATCTAGGAAGGGCCGCAACTGGTAGATCAGGCGAACCTGATAAAAAGTTCCAAGACATTGCTGTTATTTTTGATATATAATGCAGAAATATTTTTTAAAAATTGTAGATTTTGGGGGACGCAAAAGAATAGCCTGTGAGCCTCCTCATGCCTTATGATTTTGACAAATCAGAGCACTACTTAACATAGTCCATCCTAGTGGATTTTTTCAGCTATCTGACAGCCATCAGGCATCTGATCAAACTCTGCAGCTCAAAGATGGTCATTGCTCCCAAGTAGTCTTTCTGATGCTCTGCTGACCAGTTCTAAGGAGCAGAGCATCATGGTTCAAAAACAGAGAGGTAGGGGCTTGAAATAGGTTTCTATATACTCTTTTAATTTTTCATAGATCCAGTAATATTAGACAACTTTTGCTCTATCTTCAGCCTCTACATTCTGAGGAAGATATTCAGAAAATGATACAAGGGTTAAGGGGAAAAGCTCTTTGCCCTGGTGGATGACCATCAGGGATATTAAGAGAGGAGAAAGTAGCTAGGGTATGCTTTCTTGTGGGGTATGGCATTCTTGTACTTTAACTATAAGGAGAAATAAAATATTAGTTCAGAATGATTACACGGTATGTTGATTATATTAAGCTTTAAACATGTTGTCTGGAGATGTTCTGTAAATTTTGACCAGGTCTCTTGTGGGTCCGAAAGATTCAAACAAGTTTAATTTGAATTCTTGCAAGGTGGTGACACTGTTTATCCCAAAATGATCTGGCTGCCACACATTTGTTGGTTTTGTCTCTAACTAGGATAACATTTTTCATGAAAGAGAAAATCTATGATTAGAGGATTTTTGCTGGATTCATAATAACTGAGTTGGAGAATGGTTGGTGGCCATATCTCAACCAGGATGCCTTGATCTTAATTCTTACCCTTATTGCCTTGAAATCACTTTACATGGGCTAACTTTGAAGATTATTCAGAAACTACAATTGCTGGAGAATGTGAGTAGTAGTGAGACCTATAAATGCCATATCATATTGGTTCCTATAAGCTCCACATTGGCTTCCAACAAAATCCTGAATCAAGTTTAATTTGAATTCTTGCAAGGTGGTGACACTGTTTATCCCAAAATGATCTGGCTGCCACACATTTGTTGGTTTTGTCTCTAACTAGGATAACATTTTTCATGAAAGAGAAAATCTATGATTAGAGGATTTTTGCTGGATTCATAATAACTGAGTTGGAGAATGGTTGGTGGCTATATCTCAACCAGGATGCCTTGATCTTAATTCTTACCCTTATTGCCTTGAAATCACTTTACATGGGCTAACTTTGAAGATTATTCAGAAACTACAATTGTTGGAGAATGTGAGTAGTAGTGAGACCTATAAATGCCATATGATATTGGTTCCTATAAGCTTCACATTGGCTTCCAACAAAATCCTGAATCAAAGTTCTGTTTTTAACTTACAATACCTATATGGTTTGTCTCTCAAGTAGTTCCAGAACTATTGACTTAAAGTAGAAATGGTACATTCTATAAGGTCCTCCCAGAAAAGATATTCAAAGAACACTCCATTCATGATATCTGGGGGAGACAAGAGGCATTGTTTCTTGTTGCATTGGGAAACAAATGCAAGCACAGTCTTTAAGAAAGTATTGTGGACGTGTTTCTCACCATTAGGGCTACACATCAGTTGCAGGGGATTGTTATTAGATTGATATTTTAAATTGCATTTTTGCTACTAGTGTTAACACTAGGAATCTTTCTGAAAGTGAAAATATAGAAACAGCTGTAATACATAATTACGTATGGAGAAGAGGAATATAATAGTGCTATTTAAATATCTGGAATTTCTTAGAAGAAACCCAGGGCCAGGTCTCTGCTGTCATACTGTGCAGACAAGAAATTATAGGAAGGTAGAATCCAATTACATGAGAAGAAGTTTTCCATAAGAGCAATTGGATGGGAAAATCAATTATCTAATGAAGTAGAGGGTTTCTCTTCACCAATGTCTTCAAGCAAAGACTAGAGACATTCTGTTATATGTGCTTTAATTTAGTTTTTTATACTGAGCAGAGGAATTAGACTTGATGAACTTTTCAATTCTATGACAACTTACAGACTTGCATTTTAGCATTGAAGCCAAACACCCAGGTTCCCTTCCCATCATTTTAGGAGATTTCAATTAAGCAAATATAAAGAAAGAGCTCCCAAAATATTTCCAGCATGTAAATTGTCCCACCAGAGGCAAAAATACTTTAGACCACTGCTACACAACAGTAAAAGATACTTACAGGTCTTTACCACAAGCAGCTGTGGGACACTCTGACCACTGCATGATTCATCTTGTACCTGCCTATAGACAAAGACTTAAAACAGTGAAACCAACAATTAAATCAGTGAAGACTTGGTCGGATGAGGCAAAGTTGAAACTCCAGGCCTGCCTTGATTGCACTGATTGGAATGTTTTTGAAGATGCTTCTGCAGACCTAGATGAGCTCACGGATACTGTAATATCATATGCCAGCTTCTGCGAAGACTTATGTGTACCAACAAGGAACCTGCAAATATATAGTAACAATAAACCTTGGTTCACAACTAAACTCAAGCAGCTACACCATACCAAAGAGGAAGCCTACAGAAAAGGTGACAGAATGCTATACAGCCAGGCCAGAAACATATTAACAAGAGAGATCAGAACAGCAAAAAGAAGCTACTCTGAAAAGTTAAGGAATCAGTTACCAACAAATGAGCCAGTAAACATGTGGAAAACTCTTTAACTCTTTGGCTTCAGCAAATCTCCTTCCCAGGCAGAAGGAAATCAACAACTAGCAGATGACCTGAATGTGTTTTACTGCAGGTTTGAAAAGAAACTACAGCCATCTATCTGCACAACCCACATCTCAAAGACACCAACAACAGCCAAGCCTCCTACAACTGGCCCCAATCCATTGGGTTCACAACCTCTGGTGATCATAGAAAAAGAAGTGCACAGACAAAAGCCAGGAAAAGCACCAGGGGCAGACAAGATAAGTCCTTCTTGCTTAAAAGTCTGTGCTGACCAATTGGCCCCCATCTTCACCCAAATCTTCAATAGATCACTAGAGATGTGCTGTGTTCCTTCCTGCTTCAAACATTCTACCATCATCTCAGTGCCAAAGAAGCCCTCCATCAAGGAACTGAATGACTACAGACCAGTTGCTCTAACATCTGTAGTTATGAAAATCTTTGAAAGGCTTAAGCTGTCCCACCTGAAAACCATCACGGATCTGCTGTTAGATCCCATGCAGTTTGCATATCGAGCAAATAGATTGACAGATGCTGTTAACATGGCTTTGCATTACATCTTACAACAGATTGAATCTCCAAATACCTACACAAGGGTCCTCTTTTGTAGACTTTAGTTCAGCATTCAATACCATCATTCCAGACACTCTTCTAAGTAAATTAAACCAACTAGCAGTACCTGAACACACTTGTAAGTGGATCATAAGCTTCCTAACAGACAGGAAGCAGCAGGTGAAGCTAGGCAGAATCACATCCGATACCTGTACAATCAGCACAGCCCCGCCCCAAGGCTGGGTGCTTTCTCCACTTCTCTTCTCCCTATATACCAATGACTGCATCTCAAATGATCCATCTGTTAAAATACTGAAGTTTGCTGATGACACAACAGTGATTGGTTTCATTCGAGTCAATCACAAATCTGCATACAGACAGGAGATTATACAACTTGCCTCATGGTGTAACTGGAACAATCTGGAACTGAACACACTCAAAACCATAGAAATGGTGGTAGACTTTAAAAGAAACCCTCCCATACTATACTAAACAACCCACTATCAACAGTAGAGACCTTCAAATTTCTAGGTTCTATTATGTCACATGACCTAAAATGGACACCTAACATCAAAAACGTCATCAAAAAAGCACAACAAAGAATATTCTTTCTGCGCCAACTCAGAAAGCTTAAACTGCCCAAGGAGCTGCTGATACAGTTCTACAGTGGAATTATTAAGTCTATCATCTGCACCTCTATAACTGTCTGGTTTGGTTCTGCAACCCAACAGGACAGACACAGACTTCAGAGGATAATTAGGACTGCAGAAAAAACAATTAGTTTCCACCTGCCTTCAAGCGAGGACCTGTATACTGCACGAATCAAAAAGAGGGCTGTGGAAATATTTACAGACCCTTCACATCCAGGACATAAACTGTTTCAACTCCTTCCTTCAAAACAATGCTATAGAGCACAGCACACCAGAACAACTAGACACAAGAACAGTTTTTTTTCCAAAAGCCATCATTCTGCTAAACAAATAATTCCCTCAACACTGTTCAACTATTACAAAGTCTGCTCTACTATTACTGTTAATCTTCTCATCACTCCTTATCATCCATCCCCTCCCACATGTGATTGTAGGACTGTAACTTTGTCGCTTGTAACCTTACGATTTACACTGACTGTTTCCTAGTATGATTTGATTGCTGATTGTACTCCATTAAGTGTTGTACGTTAAGATTCTTGACTTTTAATGAATGTATCTTTTCTTTTATGTATACTGAGAGTATTTACACCAAGACAAATTCCTTATGTGTCCAATCATACTTGGCTATTCTATTCTATTTTAGCATTATGAAGTCAAGCTTATTTCTTATATTGAAAATGTAACGCATCAGAGATGGGTATAAATCTCTGAGTAGATTATACCATTTGTAGATTTTAAAAAAAAATCACAAAATTAGTACTGATACCTACTATACTTATTCTATTCTCCCAATTATTCATGTCAACTTTCGCCAAACTGTTGGCAGATTGACAGTTATCCCAGAAAATATTTCCTTCCTTAAAAGTCTTTTCACCTGTCTTTATTTGGCAATATTGTAATATGCTAAAAATAGATAATGAAACAGTATGCTCAGATCAGATAAATATAATGCTATTATCCCTCCATTCTTTCTTAAGCAACTTAGCTTTCAAATCTTTTATAGCAAATGGAGAGATTTGTAATAGAAAAAAAAATACCCTGGAATGCAAAGCAAACAGGCAGACTCTTCAAACCAATTGTCATGTTATGCAGCTGAAACCATACTTTTCTACCTCAAGACCCTTTTTTCTTGTATAACTTTATGGAGCTTTCCTAGACAGAAAAATAGGTAATTGAAAAAAGAGAAATTACTTGAAACTAAAACCTGACTTTCCTGAATCCTTTAAAATGTTTTTAGAGGATGGGAAATAAAAATGAGGCTTGAAAGATTCAACTCTGCTGGGTGAAATTTTATTTATTACTTTATATCTTTATACTTTATATCCTATTAACATTTCAAGAATCTAAGTGTGAGATGCATGTTGGATTTGAACCAATCCTAGTGTCAAGCCCAAAATTGATATGTGTAGCCATTTTAGTTAGGCTTATTACATGTTCTTTTTCTTACTTTCTCTTTGCTGATTATGGGGGAAGGGTTTTGGACATTCCTAAGGAGGGAGGAGTGGAGATAGAGAGAGTTTATTTATTATTTATTTATTTATTAATCAAATTTATATACCGCCCTTCTCCCAGGGGACTCAGGGCGGTGTACAGCCTATCTAAAAACCCACAAATATACAAAAATTAAAAAAGTATTAAACCAATTTGGCTGATAAATAAAACTAAACAGGTCCCACCCCCCCACCTTAAAACCCCAATTTAAAATTTAAATACCATGGAGACCAAAATTAAAACCATTATTGGTTGTTTAGGTTAGATGATTCTTCTTCCCGTGAGAACATGAACTGACCATGCTGAGGCCTCTTGAGGTGGAGATTTATGACACCAGGCAATGTTGAATTACTTCTATTGGAGAATGTAACTTTTGGGGTTGTTTCTAACTTCTAATATTGGGTAATTCTGGGTTGTGTCAGATCCAGAATTACAACAAACTTTGCTAATTTGATGCTTTCCTAAATAAAAGAAATTGTTTTGAGAAAAAAAAAAAGAAGAGTGGGCAGACCACAAAAACCTAGAAGTTCTAAAAACATCCAGGAAACTCTCTCCTAAACAAGTTAGGTGGGTCCAATACTTCAAAAGATTCAATTTCCAATTGAAATACCTCCCAGGGGAAAAAAATCTATTAGCAGATGCACTGTCTAGGAAGCCCCAATTTGACAGTAAGCGAGAAGAAGTACTTCACCTTATCATTCCACGGTCTCCTCAAGAGACAGTTCAAGTAATCACGTGGGCACAAGCTCAAACCCAAAAAATCAAAGACAAATCAGGAATGATAAGGAAGTTGCAAAATGAATTAACAGCAGACACTTGGTATCAAGAAAATAAGGATCTATTAACCATGCGGGAGGGTGTAGCATGGAGGAATTCTAAACTATATGTCCCCAAAACTTTACGTCTTCATGCACTTTCAAAAAATCATGATTCAAAACAAGCAGGACATTTTGGATATTTAAAAACCCTACACATGGACAGATGCCAGTTTTGGTGGCCAAAAATGAAGCAAGACATTGAGGATTATGTAAAAAGTTGTGCCCATTTTGCCACAATGAAAACCAGACCAGAAAACCTCCAGGATTACTACAATCTGTAGCAGAACCATCCCGGCCCTGGGAGGAGATCGGGATGGATTTTTTAGTAAATTTACCTGAGAGTGGGGGGCACATAGTCATTTGGACTGTAGTGGATTTATTTTCCAAACAAGCTCATTTTGTTGTATGCCCAGGACTACCATCAGCCAGGAAATTATTCAAAATGTTTGTGAATCATATATATAGATTGCATGGAGTGCCTAACAGATTCATTTCAGATAGAGGAGTTCAGTTTACTGCAAAATTCTGGAGGGAATTTATAAAAGCAATTGGATCCTCTCGGGGTCTAAGCTTAGGATTTCACACTGAAACTAATGGACTTTCTGAAAAAACTAATCAAATTATTGGACAATATTTAAGATGTTATGTAAATTATCAACAAACCAACTGGGCTGATTTGTTGCCATTTGCAGGGATTGCTGATAATAATGCTGTATAAAGCAATACTGGTTAACTCCTTTCCAAATTAATACGGGGATGGAGTTCGTTCCTATTCCTGAATTGCTGAACGCCCCCCCCCCCACATCCATGTCAGTAACTAAATGGATGGATGCAATTAAGAAGTCTTGGAAAAACACAAAAATGGTTTTGAATAAGGCAGCACAAATCCAAAAAATGCAAGCTGACAAACATCGCTCCCAGCAAGTTTAAAGTGAGGGATAAAGCTTATTTGTCAACTAAATATTTGAAGTTACACTTACCTTCTAGGAAATTAAGTCCAAAATTCATAGGGCCTTTTCAGATAATTAAAGTAATAAGCCCAGTAACTGTGAAACTTGATCTCCCTAGGTTATTGGGAAAAGTACGTCCAGTGTTTCATAGTAGTTTGTTAAAGCCGTTTGTTGATTCTTCATTGAGGCCAGCAGAACATGTAGCTCCAAAGCCTTTGTTCATTGTGGGGCATGACCATTATGAGGTTAAGAATCTTTTGGATTCTAGGATTTTCAGGGGGGAGTTACAATATTTAATTTATTGGAAAGGCTATCCAATTTCACAAGCAACTTGGGTAAATAGCTGGAAAGTCAATGCTGATAGACTGGTGGGAAAATTCCATGAAAAATATCCACACAAGCCCAAGGCAAATCTTGTGGGTAACAGAAGAGATTAAAATGTGCATTGTATGATTGTATTTAACCTAATTTCAATCTTTGTGTATTCTATGTTGTTGCAGGGGTTTCTTTTCAAATGAGGGAAAACAGCCTGTCAAGCCCAAAATTGACATATGCGTAGCCATTTTAGTTAGGCTTAGTATATATTCTTTTTCTTACTTTCTCTTTGCTGATTATGGGAGAAGGATTTCAGGCTTGCCACATTCCTAAGGAGGGAGGAGTGGAGATAGAGAGAGTTGTTTAGGCTAAGTGATTCTTCTTCCCGTAGGAATACAAGTTGACCATGCTGAGGCTCCTTGAGGTGGAGATTTATGACACCAGGTAACATTGAATTACTTCTGTTGGAGAATGTGACTTTTGTGGGTTGTTTCCAACTTCTAATATTGGGTAATTCTGGATTGTGTCAGATCTGGAATTATAATGGACTTTGCCAATTTGAAGCTTTCCTAAACAAAAGAAATTGTTTTGGAAGATGGACTTTGCTCTTTTCTTTTTAAATGGATTTCATCACTTGGAAACCTGACACCTAGTTCTTTTCCTACCATGACATTTTATCTAGACAAAAGTAATTAGTTTTATGTTCAATGACCTAGTTTATTGAAGGGTCATGGGAGATTAAGGTCAAAGCATGACACTTTCATCAGTCAGTCAAATACAACATTATTGAACAAGATGGGTGAAAATCCAATTTTTCTCCAATTTGTGGTTTGTTCTGTCTGCCACATTGGATTGAGAAAAAATGGTATATATTGAGAGTGGTATTTTTCAAACTTGGCAATTCTACAATATCTTTAATTCCCAGAATTCCCCAACTAGCATGTACATATATCTTAAAGTTGCTCAAGTTGAGAAATGTTGATTTGTAGGATGCCAATGAAAATAGTGGTATGAACAGCATAAATGTGCTGTCAGTTCATGAACCAGACATAAAAATGGCACTCAGAAGAAAATTACAGTTAAAATTTTTGTGAATGTGTTTCTATATCTGCTGATAAGCATCAGGGACCCAAAATCCTATCCCTGACTTAAAACAATATTCAATCATTTTGCCCAGAAATATCCTGTTCAGCAGGGCATACATAATTTCTCCTTATTTCTAGGTTGAATCTCTCCTTGATCAGTTTTCATTCATTATTCCTTGTCTGGCCTTCAGGTGCCTTGGAAAATAGCTTGACCCCTTCCTTCTTGTGGCAGCCCTCAGATATTGGAACATTGCTATCATGTCTTCTCTGGTCCTTCTCTTCACTAGATTAGCCATGCCCAGTTCCTGTAACCATTCTTCCTATTGTGAGGATTCCAAGTAATATACTCGTTACAAGTGGAACTCTGAAACAAGTTGGTTCATCAAAGAAAAAGTTTTATTAGGAAATATCATTTGGCATAAACTGGTGGAAAGCCAACTCTGAATGTTCCTGTGCTTTCCACCACATTAAAAAATAAAAGTTTCCTGTTCGCTCAAAACAATAAATCACATTATCCAATTTGGATATAGGCTGATTGCTTGGTTATGTCTCTCCTCCTCCTTTGGCCAGACAGGCATTAGAATGCCTCTGATTCATCAGAGACTATTCTGTTTTGGCTACAAACCCCATCTATTAATATATACCCTTCAGCTCAAAACTGTGTCAACCTGAAGTCATGTGAAAAGAAACCTCTGATAGGAAAAACCCCACAGAAAAGAAAACCTCAGCCAGGCTTGCTTCAGGCTTGACACATATGTTTTAGTCTCCAGGCCCCTAATATCCTGGTTGCTCTTCTCTGTACTTTTTCTAGAGTCTCAACATCATTTTTATAGTGTGGTGCCCAAAACTGGATGCAGGTATGGTCTTACTAAGGCTTTATAGAGTGATATTAGTATCTCACTTGATCTTGATTGCATCCCTCTGTTGGCTTTTTTTGGCTGCCACTGTACATTGCTGGTTCATATTTAACTGGCTGTCACTAAGACTCCAAGATCCTTCTCACAGTTACTGCTATTAAGCCTGGTTTCACACAGTCTATATGTGTACTTTTGGTTTTTCTTGTCTAAGTGTAAGGCTGTACTTTCCTCTACATTGAATTTTATTTTGTTAGATAGGGCCCAGTATTCAAGTCTGTCAAGATATATCTGGATCTTGAGTCTATCTTCTAGGGTGTTAGCTATGCATGCCAGCTTAGTATCATCTGAGAATTTGGTAAGTTTCCCTTCTATTCCCTCATCTAAGTCATTAATGAAGATATTGAAGAGTACTGGGCCTAAGATGGAACCTTGTGGTACCCCACTACTTACTTCCCTCCATGTAGACTTAGACCCATTAAAGACTAACTCATTGAATATGGTTTGTCAGCCAGTTATGAATCCATCTGGTGGTGATGCTATCTATCCCACTTTTTTCTAGCTTACCAAGAAATAGGTTGTAGTCTACTTTGTCAAATGCCTTGTTGAAGTCTAAGTATATTATAGCCACAGTTTTTCACTGGTCTACTAATTTAGTCACTATGTTCAAGAATGAAATAATATTGATTTGGCATGATCTGTTTTTAACAAACCCATGCTAACTGCTAGTTATTATTTTACTTGTTTCTTTTTTTGCTGAGAGAAAAGAATTATAAGTTACTCTTTTATAATGGAATTTATATAGTTAGACTAAAAGATTCTCTTTTGCTCTTTCTGATGCTTTTCTGTTAACTTCCTCTTTTTCTCTTTTTCTGCATAAAACCCCACACACTATGACCTAAAAAGTGTTCAGCTACAAGTACATGATACATTGTTATATTCTTGGAAAACAGGAAGATCTGCCTGGGCTAGGCAATAAGTAAGTAAGATAAGGGACATCCCCCCAAGGTAAAGCCCAGCAGTAAAATAAGAAAACAATGAGAAAACACAGAAAACAATGTCATGCTGACTCTCAAGCTTACAGTTTATCTCATTTTAGAATATAGAGAATAAGAGATGTGTGGGGAGGACTTCTTAGGCGTGGCGTGTTCTGTTCAGGGTTATAAAATATATTCTTTGAATATGGAAGTTTGCTGTTCTTGTACCCAATCCACTTTGGAAGGGGCTTGAAGGTCCATTTGCAAATGCTTATTTTCTTTAATAAACCTTTGAATTGTGAACCAGACTTGTTCCTGTGTTGTGAATATTGAATAATTTGGTTCTTATATCTCACATTGTTGTAAGTTGAGTAGTGAATACTGGCAAGTGAAGAAAGTGGGCGGAGATCAGAGGTCAGTAATATTCAGTTACTTTTAAAAGTGTCTGACACTATAGTTAGTTAGTGTTTAAACAGCGGTTGCAGCCCACTGGTGGTCTGTGAGATAATTTTGGTGGGCCGCAGAGAAATGTCAATCCCAGAGAACCTCCCCAAAGCAATTAATCCAGGCTGTGCAGAAACACAAGGCTGCACCCCCCCCTGGTCCACAAGAACCCTCCCCGCTCATTCACTCTTTACCTGGCAAACTTGCCTGCTAAACTGCTATTTTTCCTTTTTTTCCCCCGACCATCAGCTGTTCTGCTGTGCTGGGAGATTTAGATTAGCTAGGAAGCAGGAAATGGTTGGATTTCTTGCTTTCTAGCTAGTCTTTAGATCTTCGGCTCTGCTTTTAAGCACAGCCAAACCTCCCTTAGGACTGAAAGTTCTATTATTCAATGCAGACTCACAGCAAGCAAATTTTATATGACAGACTCAGGTAGCCGATAGATAGATCACTGAATAACTCTGTGAGCAACTCAATCTGCCTGCCTGCTTTGCCTGATTTTGGGTAAAAGTTGCTCTTTTTAATAAAAAAAATTCAATATTTACATACATGGTGTGTTGTGAGTTAATTTTGTGAGTTTGCTTACTAGCAAATTTTATGAGTTTGCTTGCAAGCAAATTTTATGTGACAGACTGAGCTAGCCGATGGCAGATAGATAAATCACTGAATGATTCTGTGAGCAACTCAATCTGCCTGCCTGCTTTGCCTGATTTTGGGTAAAAGTTGTTCTTTTTTTATAAAAATGTTATATGAAGAGAGGCTTGATGAACTGAGCATATTTAGATTTGAAAAAATATTTAAGTTTATTTCTTTTTTCCAGGAACAATTCCAATCAGTGTTGACAGAGAGAGACAGAAAGATCCAGCCCACATGTAAGCACCCGACTTTTCCCCTTCAATCGAAAAGAAAGAACTTCTGAAAGCTAGGTACTTCAAAAGGAATTCTTCATTGAAAGGAAGTGATCCTAGTACTAATCAAAGCAGAATCTAAGATGCTTCCAGGCATACAGTAATAGATAAAGAGAGTTAGAACCCCTCCTCTTATTCTGATGTGGATTTAATCAAACAAAGAACCAACATGTTTATTCCCTCCCTTTTATGGGAACGTATCTTAGAAGAGTTTCCCAGGGAGTATCTTTCAGAACTGGAATTTTTATGGTTCCTTCTCCTCTTGCTATCTCTCCAAGAGGTGACAAGTTTCTAGACATCTGGCTGCAGTTCTCCAATTGTAATTGTGTAAGTTATACAGATTCAATATAAGGTTTAAGATATTCAGATTACATCAAAAAGGATTATTTGCACCAATTCGCCCCCCTTCTTCCATTGAATAATGGTAGATACATGGATCTGACATATTGCCCTCCTCAAAAATTTGAGAAATCCAAGTGGAAGACATAAAACATGTGTTACATTTACAACTTAGAATGGTTTGTGGGGTATTTCAGGTGGAACTTCCATAGTAATGTAGGTGCTTTTACATGTCATTTGGCTACCCATTCATTTTTTGAGGAAGGTATGTGTTTCCAAGCTACTAAATATTGTGTGGATCCATGGTGAGTGCGCGAATCAAGGATATCTTTAATTTCAAAAGGTTGTTTCCCATGTACCATGATGGGAGTTAGAGGTGTGGGAAGGGGGGGATGTCTAAGTTTTGAAGTGATCTCTGGTTTGAGTAGGCTACAGGGAAATACTGGATGAATCTGTCTAAGTGTTTTGGGAAGTAGAAGCTTTACCATAACAGGATTAATAATTCTGCAGATGGAAAATGGCCCAATGAATGTAGGTCCCAGTTTTTTAGAGGGTTGCAATTTTAGGAATTTTGTGGACAAATATACACAGTCCCCAACTTTGAATGGTTTAGGATCACAATGTTTTTTGTCCACCTGAACTTTAAAAGCTGCTCTAGCCTCTTGTAAGGCTAGCCTGACCTTTGGCCAAGTGGTTTGCAAATTGTTTATCTACTCCTTAAGGGAGGGAATTTCAGGTTCCTTGGTAGGTAGCTCTGGCATGGGGTTGAATTCTTGGTCTGAGACTACCTGGAATGGGGTGAAACCAGTGCTGCTGTGGACCGAGTTGTTGTATGCTACCTCTGCAAAAGGAAGAAGATCAGTCCAATTGTCCTGTTGGTAATTAATAAAGCATCTTGAATATTGTTCTAATACGCTGTTAGATTGTTCTGCTCCGCCATTAGTCTGGGGGTGATTAGAAGACAACAACTCCTGGGTGGAGCCTAATAGGTTTAAAAACACCCACCAAATGTAGATGTGAATTGTACACCCCTATCTGAGATAATCCGTTGGGGCGCTCCATAAAAGTGATAAATGTGTATTAAAAACAACTTTGCCAATTCCTTGGCTGTTGGGATCTTTTGGCATGGTACAAAATGAACCAGTTTTGAAAAAAGATCAGTTACAACCCAAATGACAGTATTTCCTGCACTTTCGGGGAGCTCCACTATAAAGTCCATAGAGATCTCTTTCCAGGGTGCTGAAGATTCTACCACTGTTTGTAAGAGTCCAGGAGATTTTCCTTGTCTTCTTTTTGCAGCAGCACAGATGGGGCAACTAGCAACATAGTTTTCAATGTCCTTTTTGAGAAATGGCCATCAAAATTGTCTTTTGATGAGGTGCAGGATTTTTACAAAACCAAAGTGTCCCGCTATTTTGCAGTCATGGTATCGTTTCATGAGGTCCATCCTTTGGCTGGCAGGGATGTAAAGTTTGTTTTCTACCCAGACTAGTCCATCTTTGAGTAAGCAAATGTTTTTGTTAGCCTGGAGCCAGTCGTCCTTAAGTAATGCCTCCTTAAATATTGAAGTTGTTGCATTGTTAGGCAATGATTTCTTCTCTTGTGCCCGGGTGATTACTTTGGCTGCAAGTTGGGTTGGTTGGATCATGGGTTTTATAACTTCAATCTTTTTGCTGTTGTATTGGGGTTTCCTAGACAGGACATCTGCCAAGAAATTTTTCCCCTGGGAGATATTTGAGAGTGAAATTAAACTGTTTAAAGTATACCTTACTTGTTTTCCTGAGAGTTTTCGTAGAGTTTTCAGGGCTTCTAGATTTTTATGATCAGTCCATACTTCAAAGGGGATTTGGTTTCTTTCCAGGAAAAATCTCCATGTGGGGAATGTCCATCACATAGCATATGCCTCTTTCTCCCATATGGCCCATTTTTGCTCGGTTCCTGTCAGTTTCTTGGAAGTATAAGCACATGGTTAAAATTGTCCAAATTCATTCTTTTGGAGTAGAACTGCTCCAACTGCTACATCACTAGTGTCTGCTTGGATGACAAATGGTTGTTCAGGGTCTGGGTGTTTCAGGATTGGTTCTGCTGAGAACAGTTGTTTAAGTTTTTTGAATGCTGCTTGGTATTCCATCATCCAGGTAAGGGATTGCCTTGGTTTGGGTTTCTCCCCCCCTTTCATTTTTAACAAGTTCGTGATGGGGAGGGTGATATTCGCAAAAGCTGGAATGAACTGGTGGTAAAAGTTTGCAAAACTCAGGAAGCTTTGCAGTTGTTTGCGAGCATGGGGCAGCTCCCAATCGATGACAGCTTTTACTTTTTGTGGGTCCATCTCTATTCCCTCATGGGATATTCTATATCCCAGGTAGTCAATTTTTTTCTTGATGGAATTCACATTTAGAGAGTTTTGCATATAGTTTGGCATTTTGGAGTTTTGTGAGAACTGCTCAGAGTAATTTGATGTGTTCTTTTTTTGTTTCAGTGTAGATTAAAATATCATCGAAATAAACTAGAACCCCTTTGTACAAAAAATCACGGAGAGTCTCATTAATTAATTGCATGAACACAGCTGGTGATCCTTGTAGTCCAAAAGGGAGCACTTTAAATTGGTAGCACCCCAGTGAGGTGTTAAAAGCTGTCTTCCACTCATTCCCCTCCCTTATTCTGATGTGGTAGTATCATAAGTCTAACTTTGAAAAAAAATTCTTTAGAGAGGTGGGCAAGCATGTCCTTCATTAGGAGGAGTGAATACATATTTTCACACTGATGGTATTTAAATTTCTGTAATCCACACATAAGCGCACCGAGCCATCTTTCTTTTTGCGGAATAATACTGGTGCTACTATTTTTGGTCGGGTCGGTTCGATGAAACCCTTTTTTAGATTTTTATCAATTAATGCTCTGAGTTCTTTTAGTTCTCTGGGGGACATGGAGTACATTTTCAGTTTTGGAAGTTTAGCTCTTGGTAGGATTTCAATAGAGCAGTCTGTGACGTGAAGGATGGGAGTTCATCAGAAGCCTCCTCGCTAAATACTTGGGCTAAATCCTGGTACTCTTTGGGGATGTTAATGGGTTCAGCCGGCTGACCGGCCATGGCTGGTTCTTTCTTCTCTATTCTCTTTCTTTTCCTTTCCTCTGGGCTGTTTGCAAATGCTACATGTTTCTGGAAATGTACGGTTCTTTTCTTCCAGTTTATTTTTGGATTCATTTCTGTAGCCATGTGAGTCCTAGGACTAATGGCTCTTCCATTCCTGGTGCTACAATGAATGTGAGCATCTCACTATGGTTCCCTAGTCTTACTTTCAATGGTTCTGTGGCAAAACTGCCTGGCTCCCCCCCACTATAATTCCATCTAATTGGCATAAAGTGATGGGATTTTCCATTTTCCTTAGTTGGATTCCCAATTTCTGTGCTAGGGTGGGGTTGATTAGGCACCGGGTGCATCCCGAATCCAGTAATGCTGCAACTTCCTCCCCCTTCCTCGGCTGGGGATAAACAGTCTTAGGGGTAGAGTGAGTGGTTCAATTGGGTCGCTTACCAGCGGGTCATCTTCCAGATCACTTTTGGATTGGCTCAGGTCTCCTCAGGGCATCGGGGGTTCGTCCTCTGGATTGTGGGAGAACCAGAACCTCACAGCTTCTTGGCTTCTCAGGCCACTTTATTTTCCTTGATGGTTGGATTTTCCAGGTTTTTCCCCTGATGGGTAGTCTGGCTTTCTGGCAGGGGTTTTTGAATGGCATTCTGCTGCATGGTGCCCCTCTATTCCACACTTAAAGCAGCCAGATGGTCTTGGAGTCATGGTGGTTTGGGGTTTGAAAAATTCCCTTTTTCCCTGGGGTGGGGATCTTCTCCAAAGTCTGCCACTGTGGTACTGGTTATGGGTCATGTCTATCTCCACCTCCTCTGCCATCAGGTACAATTCATGCTGGAGGTTTGGGCCAGGCAGGCAATGTACAAGTTGTCATTGAGCCCATCTTTGAACCAACAGAGTAGGATATCTTCTGGCCAATCGACTTGGCTGGCCAGATCATGAAATTCCTCAGTGTACTCAGCTATTGGGCAACGGCCTTGCTTTATGACTCTTATGCAGTCATGGGCTTTTCTATCAGTGAGAGGGTCTTTGAAGCGGTGGCATAGGACTATCATGAATCGATCGAGGTTCCTCAGTTCTGGGGTGTTGACGTTGTGGAGAATCACTATCCATCTGGCTGCTGTCCCTTCTAGGGCCAGGGTGATGACTCACACTTAGGTCCTCTGGGTCGGGAAATTCTGCCTGTATTCTTGCATGTTGGTGAGGACTTGCGCCTAGAAAAATCCCAATTTCTGGGGGTCCCCATCAAATTTTACCCCCAAGAGCGGGACCTTTCTCTGCAGTTGTATTTCTCTGGGTGGCCAGGGTTAATCCCCTGCTCTGGAGTGGCAAGGGGTCAGGTACCTGGTATGGCTGATGGTCCTCTGGCTTGTTCCAATGGCTGATCATTCTCAGCTGGATCATGGATGATGGCTCGGGTTCTTTCAATTTCTGGTTCACTCACTCTCCTACATTGGTGATCTGGTTCATCCGTCACATTGAGGTCCTCCAGGGCTTCCTTTACGAGGCGATTTATGTACCATTTCAGTCGGTCATCTGCCAGTGGTTTCTCAACCATTCTTCTTGATCAGAGAGGGTCTCCAGCTCCATTTTCCACCCGGGTTTACAGTTACCCCAGGTGAGGGTTACTCCCTTGGTTCTTCCATTCTGGCTGCCTCTCTTTCCTACACCTATTGGGGCCTTGTGGAATTTTTGTAGGCAGCTTCACTGTTTTTGATGGGGTACACAAAGTCAGTGTTTGCCTGGGTAGTTGTCGAAGTTTCTCCACAGCTTCCCTGTGCTCCTTGCTATATTCAGATATTTTTGCAGGGTCCCCTTGGTAAAGTGAAGTTCTTTTTAAAAAAAAAAAAATCCTCTCCAGGTTGACCTTTATTGCAGATTCTGTCTTATGTAAGCACTGGACTTTTTCCTTTCTACTGAAAAGTTATACAGATTCAATATAAGGTTTAAGATATTCAGATTACATCAAAAAAGATTACTTGTACCAACTTCACCCCCTTCTTCTTTCATTGAAGAATGGCAGATACACAGATCTGACATCACAGTCCCGACTTTGTGGAGTGTCTTGGGATTCACTTCTGTCTGTCTCCTTTCATTTAACACTTACCTGAGATTGCTGGGTGAGGAGATCCATTGGTTTGTAGTGAGATATCATCAACATGCACATGTCACCCAGCTTAGGCTTCATGCTGTGGGGCTTAATCCTAGCAAGATGAAGTGGCTGTGGATATTTAGACTTTCCAGAATTCTTCCATCTTTAGTTCTGGATGGGTCTGTATTATCCCATACATACCTGATGCACAATCTGAGGGTCATCCTAGACCTTGGTTCCTGCTTGAAGAGCAGGTGACAGTTGTGGCTAGGAAAGCTTTTGCACACCTTTAGATTGGAAGGTCTTGCTCACAGCAACTTGACCTTGTAACCTCTTGTTTAGACTAATGCAACATGCCAAAGGGGCTGCTCCTGAAAAGCATTCAGAAACTACAACTGGTTATGTTCAGAGATCAGAATAAACACTTGGAGCCTGGATCTGCTACACACATTTATTGTCTGGTTAGTATCTGCAACAATGTAACAATGGGCAACTCTCACTGGTAGGCAGCCTTCATATAGTGGCTACTTGCTGATTGGTTGCCCAATAGATTTAAACTATTTTCCTGCGCTGTTCACAACAGGCTACTTAGTGTTCGTGCCTGCGCAGACTCAACACTTTTTAACAGATTTTTTCTTGTTTTACTTTAAAATAAAAATAGAGAAGAAACAAAATGCAGAAAAATAAGAGAGAGAAGTGTAAAGAAATAAAAAACATGACTTCTGACTTTTTTAGGGTAGCAGATTGCAAAAAATTATATATCAACTTTTTGCTTTACATTTCGCATATCAAGTCATTTCTAGAATTACAAAATCATTCTAATTGAAATTTCATTTTTTTCAGTGATGAACAAAAAGTCCAGAAGTGATTTCCAAATTGAAACAAAACTAAATTCATTCTTTTCTTTAATTAAAACAGTCAATTTTGCCGACTCACTTACTCTATCATAGAATTGTATTTTTCCATCTTTGTGCATATAATATTTTCACTGGTATCAACAAATATGATAACAGAGTTTTAAATTTTTGTTCAAGCTCTTTACCAATCAAGCATAAAAAGAAAATTTCTGGTTTCAGTTTATTTTGAGAATCTTCTGAATTAAAATAAAAATATCTGATACAAATATTTCTTTATTTAACAGTTTCTCCAGAAATGATAAAACCACCTCTTTACAATTATATTTCCAACTCCCTTAAATATTAAAATTGTACTATTCTTTGTAACATTGTACAATAAAATTGAAGAATTAAGGGAGTAAAAATCTTGGGATTTCCTCACATATAACTCAATTTTGTTCATGCCTGGTACAGTGTCAAGAGAAACTTAATTTTGTTTCTGTTGTAGATGAATTTGTATTACTTCTAAATAAAATAAAAAACAGATCAGAACATATTAAGCTAAAATATATAAAAAATATATATTTAAATTTTGGATCAATGCAGGAAAAAAATCTGCAATAACAGCGTGAAACATTTTATGTTTTAAAACTTACTTTTCTCTTCCTAATCTTTTATCAATACTAGTTTAAAGGATCAGAAATTGTCTCAATTAAAGAAATTCAAAATAATAAAGAAAAAAGTATTTGACAAGTAAAGAAAAGAAAAAAAACCACAAAGAACCACATTGGCTTTCCATCTCTACAGCAATTACAAATAAAGTGTCATCTATACTCAGAGTACCTGCACTAATGATTTTGCACTGGACACATATTTCTTCCTCAACCATTGTGTATGTTATTAATTAAAATTCAGCATAGTAATTAAACATTGCTGCCATTTTTCCATTGTGTTTTTCTATGCTGAAAATGATAAGTATTTATAAATATATTATTGATAGAAATCCAACAATTCTCTGGCTTATTTAATCACATAATCTTTTACAGTTATTCAGACCAAATATTTTATCTTATTCTATTCAAAAATATATTTTAGTTCTAAATTGGTGCTGTTTTAAATGGGTGTCTCAAAAAAATTCATGCATATAAAAATAAACTAATTTGAGTCTGAGTCTCTTTGGAATTATTGCACATATTGATGTATTTACTTTTCTTTTTTCTTTTTTTTATAAAAGACAGATTCCTGTCCTTTAAAGACCTGCAGTCAAAAGTGGCTCTATGTTTTTGGACTCCCATATAATTGGCTTCAAATAGCCTATGCCAAAAAAAAAAAAAATCACCTGTTTTCTGTTGTTTGTCGCACATATCTGATGGTCTTTCTTCGGTATGAAATAAAGAGTTCTTGTGGAGGTCACTGCCTATGGTTATGTCACCTGGTGGTTAAAATATGCAATATCATAAGACTCCTATAGTATTGGGAGTCTTTGACACTGTGGGAAGAAATATCCATCTGATTCAGTTCCAAGCCAGGAGAAAGAGACTGGAAACATGAAAGCTGATTGGAAAGGCAGCCCCATTTATAACAATAAGATGTAGGCATGTTCAGGGCTTAGCCAGGGCATGAGAGACTTAGATAGGATCCCTCAATTTAGGAATTGGCACAATTGATACACAATACAAAGTTATGCAAAGCCTGCCTCTCCCCTGTGGCCCTGCTCATAGAACAGAAACTGTGGGTCCAGAAGACTCACAGATTGTGCATATGGTCTGTTGGGATAGTGAAATCCCCTCCAGTACCAAATATGATGTAGTCCCAGAATCAGGGATCTCAAACCATTCATTCTTTCCCAGGTTCAATTGAAGCCTGTCATTCTCATCCAGAACCTCACAGCCTCTAGGCATCATAATAAGACATCCATATCATTACTTAACTCATTAGGAGCACATATGTATAGTTGGGCATGATCAGCATCCCACCTTGCCCTATGGTGATGGATGAGCAAACCCAGTAAGTATTAAATGGGAGAGGAGAGAGCACCAATCCGTGCAACATTCAATATGGTAGGGGCTGAGAGAGGGATCTTTCCTGCTGAATTACCACTGATTGGAATTGACCCGGGAAAAAGGAAAATAGGATCTTCAAATCTCAACAAATAAATGCTCTGTCTTACATATTGGCAAAAAAAAATCAGAAAATAAAATACAAACTGAATAGTCAAGATCTTGTTGATGATCCAAATTCTTTCAAGGACCTTGGTGTACTCATCTCTAATGATCTAGGTGCTAGAGCCCACTGTAACTACATAGCCAAAAAGGCATTAAGAGTTGTTAACCTAATCCTGTGTAGCTTTTTCTCCGGTAATATCACACTTCTAACTAGAGCATACTAGAGCATTTGCTAGACCAATACTTGAATACAGCTCATCAGTCTGGAACTCGCATTACATATCTGATATTAATACAATTGAGAAAGTCCAGAAATATTTCACAAGAAGAGTTCTACACTCCTCTACTCATTGGACAATACCTTATGCCACCAGACTTGAAATTCTAGACCTAGAAAACCTAGAACAACGCTGCCTTCGATCCGATCTAAGTGTAGTACATAAAATTATATATTGCAATGTCCTACCTGTCAATGAAAACTTCAGCTTCAACCATAACAATACAAGAGCACACAATAGATACAAACTCAAGGTAAACTGCACCAAACTTGATTGCAGGAAATACGACTTCAGCAACAGAGTGGTCAATGTCTGGAATACTCTACCTGACTCTGTGGTTTCTTCCCCAAACCTCCAAAACTTTAACCTTAGATTGTCTACTATTGACCTCACCCCTTTCCCAAGAGGGTGTGCATAAGTGAACCAATGTGCCTACCGTCCCTGTCCTATTGTTTCTTTTTATTTTTCTTATTTATATCCATTTCATGTATTCATAACTATGTTTATACTTATACCTGTTATCTTATTATCGCTTGACAAAATAAAATATATAAATAAAAATAAAATAAAAACCTTGCTGCCCACTCTCAATTCTCAGAAAATCCAGAATGACACAATGGTTGATAGTATTGAAAGCTGGTGAGAGGTCAAGTAAGCAAGGATGGATGCACATCATCATTCTGCCCATGCCAGAGATCATCCAGAACTGTGACCAAATGAGGTTTTTGTTCCATACTCAGATCTGAATCCTGACTGAAAAGGATCCAGATAATTTGTTTTTTCCATAGTTCTCTGAAACTCTTATACAACCATCTTCTCAATCAGCTTCCTTCAAAAGGGGAGGTTGGATACCCCAGCATCATGGGGTCCAGCAATAGCTTCTTCAGGAGGGGATGAATCAAAGCATCTTTAAAGGGATATTACAGTTTGGTAATATTCCAAAGCAAGCAATCTATTCTCAGACTATTCTGATTATCATGCTCTTTCACCCAGGAAGATTCACTCCCCCTCCATTATATAGTGTATCTTTTTTCATGATCTCAAGAGAGGGGATTTTTTTACCATCTTCATTTCTTCACTATTAGTGGTTAATTCATGAAGCAGGCAGATTAGCTATGTCTTAATTGTTAAGGGATTTTGAGTATGCCTATTTCTTTGAAAATGTAACCTCAGAATATCTAAGAGGAAGCAAAAAAGAAAATCTGGCTTATACAAACACGACCTTCAGCACAACTCATATACAGTATATAAAACCTCAGGTGGGAGAAATAATGAAATTAATGAGATGTGGAAGAAAACTAGCTGGTGTTACAAATCAATAGGCTATTTCATAAATAATATAAGAGATTGTAAGAATTACTTATGAATTGCTAGTGTGGAAATCTGAACTTAATTTTATCCCAATGGCTTAGTGTGGGAGAATAATTTTACCAAGACAATTAGTTCCTTTAGTCAGAGTCATAAAGTTAATCTCAAATTAATATGAAAGATATTCTAGAATGTATAAAAAAATATATATTCAAACCATTAGGACTATATGCTATTCAGTAGTGCTACCTAAAGAAGAATCTAATTAGGGTAAATTATTTAAAACATGGAAATAAATCCCTGAAAGTGCTGAGTGCACATCTGCTTAAGAAAAACTCTAGAACATTTCTAGTTCATGACATATTTCTTTCATATCTTATGCAGTTTTAGTTGATGATATTTATGCATAATGGTCTTCCTTGTTGGCAACCTATATAGAGTAGAAAATTATTAAACTGTAATAATTTAAAATGAAAAGAAAAAACAAATTATCCATTTTGTTTAGATTTGTCTGGTTTTATTTAATAAAGTCAAGATATTAAAAAGCTATATCATACCTATTTTCAAAACAGCAGCATGTAACTATGCTCAATTCATTTGTTTCCAGAATAGTGTGCTTTGGGAACCAACATAATGCTTACCAAAGTGCCAAGTTGGACTTGAAATGAAGAGATTAATTAAAATCGGGATTGCTAAAAGAAGACAAATATTTGATATTTGAAGAGATAGGTCCTAGCTAAGAACATTTAGGGAACTGAACAACTTGTCTCAAGAATTTTGAATGCTGGAAGTTTTTAAGAAGAGATTGGACAACCATTTGTCTGAAATGCTATAGGGTTTCCTCCTGAGTAGGGGTAGAAGATCTCCAAGGCAGTGGTGGGATTCAAATTTTTTTACTATTGGTCCTGTGGACATGGCTTGGTGGGCATGGCAGGGGTAGGATACTGTAAAATCTCCAGTCAGAGGTGGTATTTGCTGGTTCTTTGAACTATGCAAAATTTCCACTACCGGTTCTCCAGAACTGTTCAGAACCTGCTGAATACCACCTCTGCTCCAAGGTCCCTTCCAATTCTATCCTATCCTATCCTATCCTATATATTGTTTGCCTATAAGCAAGAACTAGTAGGACTATAAAATGTAACAGAACAGAAAATGTAGTAGTGCTTTGGGACTTTAGAATTCAAACAGACAAGCACTGCAACATAATACCCCAGACTTAATAATTGTCAATAAAAGACAAAAAATAGTCTGGATATCGGACATGGCAATACCAGGAAATAACAGAAGAGAAGAGAAAGAACTGGAGAAAATCATAAAATACAAAGACTTGCAAATAGAATGACTATGGCAAAAAAAATCCTTTTGGCCACAAATACTGATGTGCTTAATAAAATAAAAATAAGCCAACATATGAACCAAATACGTGCAGGAATGGGGAAAATGGGTTATCAAAGAGGTAGCCATTTAAAACTTTATACATATTCAGGAATAATTTTGAGATGATCTCAGAAATTTCTGTTATTACAGAATGCGTCAGCCAGACCTCTTATAGATATGGTGACTCAAAAATAAGAAACCATGTAAGTGATGCAAAGGAAATCTTGGGGTTTATTTTGAAGAAAGCATTAGTCATTCATCTTTGTATATCTCTGCTGGGTAAGTTTGACTGATTATTGTTTCAATAATTGAATAGATAAAATGCTAGTTGATAGAGATTCAACTTGACTTCTTTTCTCTCTGTCTTGAAAGACTGGATTCTAATTTTCCCTAATATTAATTATTCCTTTATAGTACATAAATATATTTTTCCTTCTGTTCAGGTTGTAAATTGTACCACAAAATTCAGAGGCTGACTAACATAATTACATGTTGATTGGGCATAAAATTTTAGAAAGTGTCAACAGGTACACTTGCGTTTAAAATACAAACTGAACAATTTCTCCATGTCTGTACGTACATTCTTACATTCTGTGCTATAGAAATCAGTGAATAGTTGTTGGAATTGCTTTTTTCTTCTTTTTGTTCTGAATTACTACTATTTTTCCAGCAATCCCACAAAAATTATCTCAGTATAAACAACAGGACTACCTGGCTTATTTCTGATTACAAAGCTACTTAATTATATATCTGAACATTTTATTTCAGTGGAAGTTATTTCTGAGTAAATGCTCTATTACTAATATAATATTTAGTGTTAAAATCAAATTGTTATAATGAACATTCATAGGAAAAACAACAACTTGCTAAGTGCCCTTTGAAGGAGAGGGGCTAGAAAAATAGTATTTAAAATGATAGCTACTTTATCCAAATATAGAATCTAATTAAGGTTTCATAAATATCATGGCACAACTGAAACTTTTAATTGCTCTTTTTCATTAGCTATTAATAAATATTAGTCTATTGAGATTGAAACCAGCCATTTATTGATTCAATCAATTTTATAATTGAGCTTATATAAACGTTTTGATCTAATTTGCAAAAGACTATTTTCTAAAAATAGCAAGTACCATACAATGTTTCATCAAACATTTGGCCTATTATTTGACTTATAACCATGACCTCCAAATTATATGAAAAAGCATGAAAAAACAAGGTAGATATTAATGCAGGTTGAAAATTCTGTCCTGTTCTCTGGATAAAGTATAGTAAAATCAGTGAATTTTGCATAAGTGCTGGAGATATTCCAATCCACATATCTTGGCAGCAGCATGTCACTTTATTTATTTATTTAGTATATGACACATGTTAGCCAAAGGTCACCGAGGTGGCTGGCTGCCTCTATGAAAGTGTTGGGCAGTGTTATTTTTATCTGTGGGACACCTGAATGCCAGTAGGCAGTTGGGGGAGGCTCCTTTCTTGTCCCTCTGCGGTTTATTTATTATAGTGTCATCGGAACTCCCAAAGTAAAATTATAGTGTTATCTGAATTCCTTTGAAGAGTGAAATTATACTGCTAATCTGAATCCCAAAAGTGAAATTATACTGAAAATTTTTGAATTCCTATGAAAAGTAAAAGAAGTAAAGAAGGAGGATTTAAAACTCTGAACTCTCTCTCTCCCTCCCTCTGAGTAACTGAAGTTATAAAGCCTGTTTGAATTATGGGGAGGGGCCAGAAATTCCCCCATTTGCTAGAGACAAACAAGTGGTATCTTCTCCGAGCCTTTCAGTTGTTGTCTTCAGACCCTTTACAAATGCAGTTGAAAGAGACTGAGTAATATTTTCTTGTGTCCTAAAAAACAAAGAAACTGTATTATCTCTAGCTCTGGAGTTGCTTTCGATTCCTCACTGTTTATGCCTGGGAGGAAAGACAAGGTCATAAGGAGGCCCTTCTACCCAAACTAAACTCTTATGGCATTTCCAGATCCCTCCATAAGTGGATTACTGCATTCCTGTCAAACAGGCAACAAATAGTAAAAATAGGGAGCGCTATATCAAACCCTGCTCCAGTTAACAGCGGTGTCCCCCAAGACAGCGTTCTAGGACCCACACTCTTTATACTCTATATAAATGACCTTTGCAATCACCTTATAAGCAACTGCATCTCTTTGCGGATGACATAAAACTATTCAACACCACTGACAATGCTACTATCCTTCAAAGCGACCTTGATTATGTGTCTGAATGATCAAACATCTGGCAACTCCAAATCTCGACTAACAAATGCTCTGTCCTACTCATTGGTAAAAAAAATCAGTACACCAAATATAAACTAGGCGGATATGACCTCGTTGATGATCCTCACTCTGTCAAGGACCTTGGAGTTCTCATATCAAATGACCTAAGCACCAGAGCTCATTGTAACAGCATTGCCAAAAAGGCATTAAGAGTTGTAAATCTAATCTTACAAAGCTTCTTTTCTGGAAATATTGAATTGCTAACTAGAGCATACAAAACTTTTGCCAGACCAATACTCGAATACAGCTCATCAGTCTGGAATTCACACTGCATATCAGACATTAATACAATTGAACGAGTCCAGGAGTATTTCACGAGAAGAGTATTACACTCCTCTGCTCACAACAGAATATCCTATATCACCAGGCTTGAGATTTTGGGCTTGGACAACCTTGAACTACACCGCCTACCATTAGACTTAAGCGTAGCACACAAAATGATCTGCTACAATGTCCTACCAGTCAATGATTACTTCAGCTTCAACCACAACAATACAAGAACACACAACAGATAGAAACTCAATGTAAATCGTTTCAAACTTGATTGCAGAAAGTACAACTTCAGCAACAGAGTGGTCAAAGCCTGGAATGCACTACCTGACTCTGTTGTTACATCCTCTAACCCCCACTCCTTTAACCTTAAATTAACCACTATTGATCTCACCCATTGTTAAGAGGTCTGTAAGTTGTGTGCATAAGTGCACCATCATGCCTACCGTCCCTGTGCTATTGTCCCCATTTATTTGTACCTATTTCCTGTATTCTTACTCATGTTTATACTTATATCTATTATCTTGTAAGCGATTGACAAATCAAATAAATAAAATAAAATAATAATCACTCTTATTCCACCCTGATGCAAAAGATTAGAGGGTTGCTAACAGAAAAAAAGTTGCTACTATTAACTATGAATATTCTATTGAAATCCTACTTGCATTGCTAATGCTTGGGATCTTGATTGGGTGTATATCAAAATAATTATTGTTATATTTGGCAATCTGATAGTACAGAGCCGCCTATAGGTCTGTTTGGGAATATGTATAGATTTGGTAAAAGCCATTGCTCATGCTGACAATATTAGTACCACCAACACATAATGTTTTACCTCAGGGCTCTCCAATATTGGCCCACAAGAATCAATGGGGGAATCTTTATTTGAAGACTATCACATTTTTCTAATCTAGTGAATCTACAATTCCCACTATCTTGGGCAGCATGTCTATGAATTATAGGTGAAAATATCTACAGGACACTTGAAAGGGCAAAGTTAATGTGCAAGCCACCTAGTAAATCACTAATGATTTGTGGCAACATTTCCATTCAGTATATCTTTATATCTGACAATATTTTCTATGTTAACAACATTTGGATATGCTTCCATTGTTGAAAGCCAGACATATCCTCAAACAGTGCTGTTCTCTGTTTTTTTCCCATACTAACAATAATGCCTTTGAAAGTAACCATATATTTTATTTTTCCCATACCATAAGAAGGCATCCCAACCCAATTGCAAACCATATCCCTTCAACATCAATAATCTCTTGTTTCTCAATACAATCCATTCTTTCACCCAAGTAACCACTGCCACATGATAATAGAGTTCCCACTTTGATAATCCAAAACCTCCTCTGTTTCTCAAATCTTGCAGTATTTTTAGACTTATTCTTGCTTTTTTCCCTTGCCAAATATATCTTAATATTTATTAAGTTCCTCAAAGTATTTTTTCTCCGGTTTTAATGGTATTGTTTGAAATAAGTATAATAATATTGGCAATATGTTTGTTTTTATTGTAGCTATCCTACCAATCAATGATAGTTGCAGAATTTTTCCATTTCTCCGAATCTATTTTAATTTGTTGTATCAATTTATAATAATTATCTTCCTTTCTCTATTATACCAAATCTTCACCCTTTCATTTTTTCCCTATTTAGAGCTTTTTAGGCTTCAAAATTCCAATAGAGCCAAATATCTATTTTTTTTTTTTGACACATTTAAGCCCAGCTTTAATTATGCCTGTTTAGTGTCAAAGATATATTTATCTAATTTAAACAAATATCTTCTTCCGGCTTCTTCCTTTCATGGTTCAAAGCCACTCTTAGCTGTCAAAAACATTTTTTCTTCTTTTTCTAAATCTGCTGCTTTAGTTCCTTTCTGAAACATTCTTAAAGATTAATTCCAGGGTACCTTTAACTTAGGAATTGCATCCAATTCTCCTGGTTTCTATGCCATCCTCTTCTTCTCCCCTCCTGCATGATCTTTTCCTGGTCAGCTCACCACTTCAGGGTGGCCATATTGGCCACTACTACAGCCATCTTCTGAGGGGAATATTGCCAAGCCAAGGAGGGGGGATGAAGCTCCCCTCAACCCAGCTGGTGGTCTCCCCCTTCTTCACCATCTCTATGGGGTGGCTATGGCCCCAAATCAGGATGAGCGGGGCCAGGGGTGGGATTCTACCAGTTCGCACCTATTCGCTAGAACTAGTTGTTAACATTCTAAGCAGTTCGGAGAACTAGTTGTTAGAAGAAATTACTGGCCTAATCCTGTAAGGAAGGCAGGAAGGAAACATTCTGGTGTTGCTGACAGAAACTGCCTCTTCATTAACCCTTATTACATTCTTGGCAGGATTAGATTTCCTGTCTCAGGAACTTCTCTGGAGTTTTTTTCCCCTCCTTTGCTGGTATTTTGCTTGTGTGGAGTGACCATTCAAAGTTACAATGGCACTAAAAAAAGTGACTTATGACCATGTTTCACACGACTGTTGCAGAATCCCCACAGTCATAAGAGGCCAGACGAGGAGATGTGTGCCTTGATGTGAATGATATTGAATTGGCCACAACCAGCTAATAACATGACCACTAAGCCATGTCCACCCAGTCACATGACCACCAAGCCACACCCACCACCTAAGTCATGTAAGAACCAGTTGTTAAAAATTTTGAATCCCACCCCTGATCGGTGCCCTCTGACAGGAGAGCAGGAACTAAAACCGGGAATGATCGTGGATTTCGGTCCGTCGGCGAAGACGTCCAGCTGGAAGTCCAAATAATTATCTTCCTTAATAGTTACACATCCTGCTATTAAATTAATCCCTAAATATTTTACTTCCTTTGTAATCTGAATATCTGTTCCCTTCATTAACTCTTTCTTCTGTATTTCTGTGAGATTTTTAATTAATATCTTAGTTTTCTCTTTGTTTATTTTCAATCTTGCCATTTCACCATATTCTTCTATTTTTTTATTAGTTTAGGACCTGTTTTTAATAGATCTTCCAAAATAAAAACTAAATCATCTGTGAATGCCTGTAATGTATATTTTTCTTTTTTTTTTCTTTTCAAATCTTTTATCTCTATATCTTGTCTAATATTTCTATTTAATACCTGTTTATTTAATATCTATTTAATGTACAAATTGATTTAAAAAATCTTTTAAGTCTGTCTGCAATTATTGAAGCATATATTTTCTAGTCCGCATTCAACGATGTAATTTTTTATCTTTTGCAAGTCTGAGTCCTCCTTTGGTATGAGCGTAATATATGCTTCTGTCCATGAATTTGGTACTTTCGCTTCTAACAATATCTCATTAAACACTTCCAACATTGGTTTATTTAAAATATTTTCCAAACCTTTGTAAAGTTCTGCTGGTAGTCCATCTGGGCCCAGTATTTTCCCATTTTTTGTCATTTAATTGCTTCTATTAATTCCATCATTTATACATTCATCTAACATAACTTCTACTGTTTCAGGTATTTTAGGTAATTCTTCTTTTTTAAGATATTGCTTTATTTTGTCTTCTGAAACTATCTCTTGATCATATAACTTTCCATAATAATTTTGAATCACTTTATTTTTGTCCTCATTTTGGTGATACAGATTTCCTTCCTCATCCATTAATTGTGGTATCAGTTTTTTTTCTCTCTTTTTTCAGTTTGCATGCCAGCCAACTTCCTGGTTTATTTGCATTTTTAAAGAAGTTTTGTTTAGCATTTCTAATTTTTTGTGCTAATTCTTCTTTATCTAATATGTTTAACTTATATTTTATTAATTCCATTTGACTTTTTAAACTCTTTCTTTTGTGGTTCTTTTTGTAGTTCTGTCTCTAATCTCTTATATTCTTCTTTTTTTTTACTGTGTTTATTTATTTTATTTTTAATAACAAAATTACAAATCTCTATTTGCATTAACAGCACTGTGTCATTAGTAATACATATATTTGCTTTTATACCTATACATGAATTCTTATTTCCATATTCTACTCATTTGTACCACCTATCCCAAGCCACATAATAGTCTGATTCATCCTTGCCTTTTAATTCCGCTGTGAATTTATCCATTTCCCACAGTCCATTATTTTTTGTATCAGGTCCTCTTCAGATGGTTTTTTTTCCAGCCCTGTGCGAAAGCTATCCTTGCTGCCATTATAATATGTATAATAACCTATTGGATAGACTTGCTAAATTTTCCCTTAATTATTCCTAATAAAAATATTTCCAGTTTAAATTCTAATTGGTATTCTATAATTTCTAATAGTCATCTTTGTATCCTCATCTAATATTTTTTAACTTCTGGGCATTGCCACCACATATGGAAAGATGTTCCTTCTTTTTGTTTACATTTCCAACATTCTGATTTTATATTTGGATATATTTTAGCCAGTCTTGCTGGGGCTAGGCGCCATCTATCAAACATTTTGTACTGATTTTCTTTAAATGCTGTTGACAATATTAATTTACACTTATTAATCTACATTTTTCTCAATCCTCTAATTTTATATTATCACCTACATTTTTTGCCCAGGCAAACATTGGTCTCTTCACTATTTCTTCTTCTAGTTTCACTTCCAACTATACATTCTTGTTATGAATTTTTCCTCCTTGCCTGTCAAAATTTGGTCTAGTGGTTGTAAATCTTTTTCTATCCTGTGCTCTTCTAGATCCTTTCTAAATTTTGTCTGAATTTGTAAATATGACCCACCAATCTATAATTATATCCTGTTCTTTTAATTCTTTGGTTGTTTTTAGGTTTCCCTGATTATCTAATAATTCTTCATATCTAATCTATTTTTTGTATCCCTTGTGTTTGGATATAATATTGCTTCCATAGTGAAACACAACTCGGTATTTTCATATAATGTTTCCAATCATCATGGTGAAAAGGGGAAAGGAGAATGGTCTTCATCCCTGGACCCTGATTTTTCACTTTTGGGGATACTTAGTGGGTGTAGAGAGACTGGAGAGCCATGTGGAATAGAGGGGAAGTCAAGAGACTTTGGAAAAAAATATAGACTTACATATACTGTTTGCTTATTGTAATTATAAAAGTTATATATTTACAGTTATATATATTTACAGTTATAAATACAGTGATATATTTATATTGAAACATTTATATTATTTTCATATTCATATATATTTAAGTTCTTATTTGCAATCATATTATTTTTTCTAATAGATATATTGATTAATTAGATTGCTAGATTTTATAAGATTGTTATCATTATTCTATTTATTGAACTATTAATGAATTATTATTTAAGATAATTATTATTCAATAGAATTAATTAATAATGCTTAACATACAGATTAAAAGGAATTAAGTAATATATTATACAAATAAGGTAAGAATTTCAAGAAGTTGGGCTGAGAAATAAATATTTGTGGTAAGTGTACATTCTGTGATAGGTAGAGATATAGTGAAATTGAAAGGTTTAAGTATTTAAATAATGAGAACCTAAGAGGTTGAACTAAGTTACAAAACAGAAGAATAAGTAAAGAAATTAGCAAAAGAGACTAATTTAAATTAATTCTTAATATAAAGTATAAAGTGGATGGTAGTGTGAGCAGAAGTAACAGAAGTCTAAGAAATATGACAAGTGCCATAACAACAACTCTGAAAACAGCAAAGAAGACAACATCTAACCCATCATTGACAGTTTCATCTCCAGCTGGCCAAAAGATGATTGAGAGAATGTTGGGTGCGGAAAAACAAAGTGCAACATCTAATATACAATCAATACAAACAACGTTGTTGGCGATTCAAGAAACCATGATGAAAATGCAGAAAAATATGTCAAAGAATCATGTGGAAATGAAAGGGGACAGTAATAAATTAGAAGCCAAAGTAGATATGACACACCAAGCAATTGAGAAGAATGAACAAAAATTACAGAAAGTATAAGTAATAATCAGCCTTATCCATTTCTAATAGTATTATTGTTCTCTCCTGATTTTTGTCTGCCAGGGTAAGTCTATGATCAACCTCAACCACTCTTTTCTGTTTGTTCAGCCTTCTCTTCCACTTTCTGAATGCGTTGTTCATTTTTAGCCATTGTTTGTTGAAAATTTTCTATCTTCTACTTTACCTATTCTTTCCTTCATGTGTAACTTGTATATCTTTTCTTGTTGGAGCATCGTGTCCAGCCATCTTTGACCTGCCAGGCTGGATGCAGTGGACGAAGATGCTAAGGATGGCTCAGATGTGTTTTTCTTCATTTTTTAATGCTTTAATTGTAATTGTAATTTTATTATAATCCCAGAGACACATGGTTATAATCCACAAAGCTAAGGTGATGAAACCCTTATTTGTAATCTAAAATAAAGGTGAAAGTGAAAATATAAATTGTAATCCAAGAATTATTAGATTGCTAGTCCTTCATTCTTCAAAAAGTGTCCAAAAAGTAAATTGTAATCCACATAGGTCCACCAAATCCCAGAGTTTTTAATGGCAACATTTCCATTTGTTTTTAAATAAATATATTAGAGAAAGCTACTGTTTTCTGTATTAGTTTTTCATCATGAAAATAATCATAAAAGGCATTGATACTGAAAGATTTAAAATGTGCAGGCATTATTATTTTAATGTGTGGATACACATACACCCATTCATTAAATTTACATGCAGGCATTATTATTTTAATTGGTTAAATTTACTTGGAGCCTCAGAAACAACTCAGATGCAAACAAAATATCTAATTAAACAGAAAAAGCAAATAATTTCTTCCTCCAGAGAAAGGTTTCCTGCATCAAAAAGGCTTTTGTAAGCATTGAATAAAATAAACTTGATCCATTAATAATAAAGGTGAAAAAATGCATGAGTTCCCTTAATTATTATTACTAATGATGAATGTAAAAATAGAAGTAATGACAAACATTAATTTTGAGATACATTAAGATGTCAGATTTTCCCTTTTAAAAATAGTCCAAAAGGTTTGGAGAAAAGAGATCAAATTCAAATTGTTAAAGGATTTATTATCTAGGATAAATTATGTAGTTCAGTGTTATAAAAAATTATATAGTGACTACAACTTCATGATAAAAGCTCAGTCATTTCTTTAATTTTGTATCCATACATAATGAAGGCGAAGGGCTTTGAACATACAATTGTGGCTGCCATCTTGACTTCTTTGACGCACCTCCTCCTACACACCCTCATTGAACTGCAATATGCATTATTTATTTTATTTGTGCAATTTATTCATTGCTTCAATCCTAAGGATTTTTCTACATTTAGATGTACAATTTCCAGAGCAGTCTCTTTATATTTTAATTATTAAGCAGCAGGAATTCATCCTGAGATAAAAACTTAGCAAACTCAACAGATGAAGCACTTTTTAAGAAGTCGAAGGTGATGCTAATTGTACTTTAGCTTCTTGTTAAGATTCCATGTACTCACTTTGTACCAGGAAATATCTGCTGTGTCACTTTGGCAAGTTAATTCAAGATTTTCTTTTGCTGTATTGATTCTCCTATACAGGGGTGGGATTCAAATTTTTTAACAACCAGTTCTGTGGGAGTGGCTTAGTTGGTGGGCATGGCTTGGTGGTCATGTGACTGGCTGGGCATGGCCAACTCAATATCACTCACATCAATAAAATTATGAGTTTGGTGGTCCCTGAGGTCCAAATGGTTGGCGACCCCTGAACTAGATGAGCTACAAGGTACCTTCCAACTCTGTTAATCTGTTAAATAATTACAGAATCAACATTTGCTTTGTATTTCAGATACTCAAAAGCATCAGGGTTCCTTAGGATAATTTTTATGATTGGACATAAAAATTTGTCATTAATTCTAAAATCTAGGAAGTTTCTTTTTCAAGAGTGGGCCAAATAACAAATATTTAGCTCAACTTAATTTGAGAATCAGTCACATCTGAATTACACCTCTAATTACTATAGAATTCTATTCTTCAAGTCTGAGAATGAGGGCAGGAAGGGGGGGTGAGGCTGAGTTTTTAAAACAGCAAGTGTTATTATAATCACCCCCACATTCCAGATGACAAACTTTATCAGAGGTGACTTTCAAATAAGCTTGTGATGCAATCTAGAGACCTGTCTGTTTTTTTAAAAGATTAAAAATTTATAATACACTTAAAGTAGTTTTTTTCAAAACAGATGCATGGAGCATTGATGTAATCATGTGCATTTGTCACAGAAATTTAATAAAGTAAAATAAATTTAATAAAGTCAGTTTGGGAAATGAAGTGATTTTAACTTGGCTAAATGAGTTCTCTCATTGAGGAAATGACTTTTTATAGACATTTTCTAGATTCACACTGAAAGATTAGTTTCTCCATTTGTTCTTTCAACAATCCACTGCTATAATACACAAATTTATTAAAGAAAAGGAATCACAAGAGGTTCCCATGGAAAGCTATAGAGAAATGGAGATGAAGCAAATTTGGCAGATAAATCTTTGACTTACAACCATTCAGTTAGTGGCTGTTTGAAGCTACAACAAAGTGACTCCATGATCATATGATCAGTGTTCGGACACTGGGCAACTGGTTCATATTTATGATGGGTGCAGCGTCCCTGGATCATGTGAATAGTTTTTGTGACCTTCTGACAAGCAAAGTTAATCGGGAAACCAGATTCACTTTACAACTGTGTTACTAACTTAACAATCTCAGTGATTCACTTCACAACTGTGGCAAGAAAGGATATAAAATGGGATAAATCTCACCAAACAACTGTCTTACTTAGCAACAGAAATTTTGGGCTTAGTTGTGGTTGAGCCCTTTATCATATTCAAGGAAAAGAAAGAGAAGAAAGAAGGCATAACATTTTCAAGAAACTTCTCATTGAAAGAATAGTCAAGGCAGCTTAACTTTAAACTAAAATAATTTCAAATAATACATATAAACAGAAAAGCGAACATATCAAATAAAATTATATAGAAGCATAAATGTATGTAATCATTTATTTAAATCATATATATTCCAATTTTCCAAGAAACAGAATGAATCAGTATCTTCAACTTGCTCATACGTGCCTAAAATTAATATTTTTAAAAATTATCTCCCTCCTTCTCTCTTATCTGCCAGATGGGCTGCAAACAAATTTAATAAATAAAATCAATAAATATCCATTCCTCCCTCCCTTCCTCCATCCCTCCTTCCTCCCTTTAAGGACAAACTACCATACTTTCCACTCAGAATGAAAATTCTTTTGATACAACTGCATATGAACAGAAGCATGGAAAATAATTGAATGGCGAAATATGTTAGGGAATCACTTCCTTAATGCAAAAACAAAACAAAACACACCACTGTATTATTTTTATATGCAAAATGCATTTTTAAAATACAGCATTTAATTTGAGAATGTAATGATCTTAGAAATATAAGAGTGATCCCCAGTCACAAGAACATTCTTCAATCCTGCTTCGCATGAATGGGATACAACTGATGGTCTCCCATTCCTTCAAAATTCTATTTCAGCAGTAAATAGAGAATTTGCCTTTCAAAACCCAGTGAAAAACCTGTTGATTTTTGCTGTGTTTTTATTTCTTATTTTATTTGGTTTGTCAATTGCTTACAAGACAATAGGTATAAGTAAAAACATAGTTATGAATACATGGATACATCTAAGAAAAATAAAAGAAACAATAGTTCAGGGATGGTAGGCACGTTGGTGTGCTTATGCACACCCCCTACAGACCTCTTAGGAAAGGGGTGAGGTCAATAGTAGAAAGTCTAAGGTTAAAGTTTTTGGGGTTTGGGGAAGAAACCACAGAATCAGATAGAGTATTCCAGACATTGACCACACTATTGCTGAAGTCGTATTTCCTGCAATCAAGTTTGGTGCAATTAACCTTGAGTTTGTATCTATTGTGTGCTCTTGTATTATTATGGTTGAAGGTGAAGTATTCATTGACAGGTAAGACATTGCAATGTATGATTTTTATATACTATACTTAGCTACAAAGGCAGCGTATACTACGCTACAAAGGCAGCGTAGTTCTAGATTTTCTAGGTCTAGAAAGTCTGGTGGCATAAGGTATTCTGCAATGAGTAGAGGAATGGAGAACACTTCTTGTGAAATATTTCTGGACTTTCTCAACTGTCAATCTGTTAATATCAGATACGTAATGTGGGCTCCAGACTGATGAGCTGTATTCGAGTACTGGCCTAGCAAATGTTTTGTACGCTCTAGTCAGTAGTGTAATATTATCAGAGAAAAAGTTATGAAAGATTAGGTTAACAACTCTTAATGCCTTTTTGGCTATGTAGTTACAGTGGGCTCTAGCACTTAGATCATTAGAGATGAGTACTCCAAGATCCTTGACAGTTTGAATCATCAACAAGGTCTTGACTATTCAGCCTGTATTTTATTTTCTGATTTTTTTTTGCCAATATGTAAGACAGAGCATTTATTTGTTGAGATTTGAAGTTGCCATTTGTTTGACCATCCAGTCCAACAGATAGAGATGGTTTTAGATTGTGTAGTGCTTTTTCAACATTGTCTTCTGTAAAATCAATATGTATTAGATCATTGTATTTGTCTGTGGTTAGACTAGGAAATGTTGGGCATGATCCATTGCTGTTTACAAATACTGAGCCAAAGAATGTGTTAAAGAGGTTGGCTTTAATGGTATCATCATTGCAGTCTTTATCATTAGGTCCTTTCAGGGGTGGGATGGACCTTGAATCTCTTAGTTTGTTATTTACCAAATTTTAGAAAGCATGGGTAGAATTGGTGCGTAGAAGGTTTTCCTCTTGTTTAATATGATAATTGATGCATTCAGTTTTTATCTGATAGCATACATTTTTGTATTGGCTCTTGAAGTTTGCAACGTGACCAGATTTGTTTTTCCGCCAAAGTGATTTCTTTTTGGATTGAAGTTTCCTTATTGTTATGGGTAATTTGTTTTTTCTGGTTTTGGGAGTTGTTATTGGTATATACAGTTTGATGACACTTTTGACTTCAAGTAAAAATATGTTGTAATGGTCTTCTACAGTATTGCATCCAGTGAATAGAAATTGCCAATCAAGGGATGAGAGATCGTTGTTTATAAGATCATAGTTGCCTTTTTTGAAGTTATAATTGGGGATTCCATATTTGTGATGATTTTTGTGTGGACATATGTTGAGACAAAAGTCAATCATGTTGCGGTCACTGTTGGAAAAGGGTTCTTTAATTTGTATTCCGTAAATTGAACTCAAACTATTGCAGAAGATGAGATCGAAGCAATTGTTAAGTCTAGTGTTGTTGGTTATTAGTTGTTCTAGTCCCATATTTGTTACTGCATCGTAAAAGGTTGCATGTGTGGGTTCAGTTGTATATTCATTAAGGGTCCAGTTAATATGAGGTAGATTGAAGTTACCAAGAAAGATAAAAGCATGTGGGTATGATGTTGCCCATGTTAGTAGTGTATTTAGCTTGTTTGCATGTTCGATGTCATAATCAGGGGCACTGTAACTTAGTAAGAACTGAACTGTGACATTTAAGGACAGTTCACAGACGATGGTCTCAGGAATAGCAAGTTCCTGGGTAACTTGGATGTTTTTTAGGTGTGTGGACTTTTTATAGACGATAGCAACACCACCTCCTCTATGGATTTCACGATCTGATCGGTAAACATGATAGTCTATTACTGTGGTAATGGAGTCAGGGAGAGATGCGTTGAGCCATGTTTCACAGACAAATATGATGTCAAATTTAGCCATATTTAGTATGTGTTAAAAAGGTTCAAAACAGTCTGGTTGGAGACTGTTTTGCAACTTTAAAATTTCCTATTTTGTCAGAAATGCAACTTGCTCTGAAGTGACTTCATTACTAGTATCTCTCATGCAATTTTAGAGGTTAGCAATGTTTTAAAAATGAAACCTTTTACTACAAAAAAACAAAACATCAACAACTCATCACTGCTTTTGACTGTGTTTTGTCCCCAATTCAGGTCTGAGTCTGGGGCAAAGCCAATGATAGATGCCAGACATGAGGTGCATGAGATTGCTTTTTATTAAAGTATTCCAAGGAAAAGGGCTCCTGGTCAAAATGCCAAGAGCCAAAAACAAAGGATTGAGCATGTTTTATACATTTTCACTAAAGGAGAAGGTGGGACAAAGTGAGATAATAAGAAATATCATCTGATGAGAAGGCGGGGCTGGCATCGTGGTGGTACGATGCACGATCTTGAAGATTCAAGATCGCCATTAATATCTTCATTGCTGGACGGTCCTTTTGGACCTAAACCGTCAAGAAGAGACGGTGAAAGTAAAGAGCGCAACCTGTCGATCCCAGGGACACCGCAAAGTCCCTGGTAGATCAGGAGAAGCTCTTTTTGCTGGTGGCAAAGAGGCAGCCATCAAAGCTGCTGAAGCTGGGATAGCTCCGAACAGAAGAGAACAAAAAGAGAAAGTATGTTGGTTTGGTGAGAGGATTTTTTAACTTTATGATTTGAGAGAACACTCTAAGAAAAAGAAAGAATTTGTAAAATTGAAGACAGAAGTGGTTAAGCAGTGATTTTAAACAGGAAGTCAAAATTATTGGGGGGGGGTTGTTGTTGGATTGTTTATGCATGCTTTTTTACTTTGAAACTGGACTGGTTTTTTTATTCTATTTTTTTTCTTTTTTCTTTTTCTTTTTTACCTTTATAATATTTTAGGTTAGAGATTCCTTTTTAGTTTTTCTCCTAAGTTTTTTTCTTGTTTTTAATTAATTTTTTACTATTTAAAATACTTTTTAACTTTTTTGTTTTGGAAAAGGAGAGGGGAAGTGAAAGTAAAGAAAAATTTGTAACACTGCCATCCAGAGGCTTGGAAACACTGTTTTCTTTTACTTTCTAAGACCAGACAAGCTAAGAAAGAACTGAGGTTCTTTTTCAAGGACTTTGAGCCTGTTTGATAAGATAGAGGAAAGAGCATGGAAGTGTGTTATTACAGGTGCTCTTCTGGATTTCTATTAGTGGCTGGAGTCTGGTGTTGAAAGAAACTTTGGAATTTACAGAAGGAAGATTACAAGACGCTAGAGAAGAGAGTTATAAAATTGTTTGGAACTTAACAAAAAGCCTTGGATATTATATAGATGCAGTGTGTGTTTTTTTCTTTTCCCTTTCCTTTATTGATAGAAAATTGTTCTTTCTTCTTCTCTTGAACGTTGGGCATATCCTCTATTCACTCACTCCTTATTAGCTACTTATTCTTGGTAGATACTTGGGATTTTGGCCTTTTGGAATTTATTTTTGTATTCCTTTTTTAAAAGTGTATTTTTTATTTTTATTTTTTTAAAAAAATCCTTTTTCTTCTACCTGTTTCTTTTTACTGTTATTTGTATTATTTTTCTTTTTCTCTTCAAGGGAGTAGCTTTTTTTCCTTTTCTTCTCCCATCCTTATATCCCCTTTTTATATTGGATTTTTTTGTGGCTCCTTTTTTTATATCTCTGAGACTTTTTAATTGGATTAAGGTGGTGAAGAACCTGAAGAATTTTATTTTTTCTTCTACTTTCTATATTTTCCTTTTTCTTTTTGTATTTTTTTCCTTTTTGGTCTTTTCTTGCCAATTAATCAATTGATTGGATTAAAGGTGTATAAGAACCTGAAGAAATTTCTCTTTTATTTTGTTTTCCTTTTTCCTTCGCTATTTTTATTTGGAATTACAATTGTTCATTACATGAGTGGATTAGGGTCCAGAAGAATATGAAGATTTTGAATTGTTTGCAACCTTATAATTTTTTGTGAAATGAGTAAAAAATTAATGGCAGTCAGTTCTTCAATTCCTACTTCTTCCTCTTCACCATCTGGAGGACAACGATCAATTCAGATGATGTTACAACAAGATAAAGAACAGGAAAAGGTGACACTGCAGATTATTATGCAAGGAATTCAAAACATACAAGCAAGAACAGAAAATATTGAAAAGAGGACAGAGAACATTGAACAAAGAATAGGAAAAACTGATGAAAATGTGGAGAACATTCAACAAATGATGATGAAATATGATGAGAGACTCCAAAAAATTGAAGAAGATAAACAAAGAGATAAGAAGGTTGGAGATATTGATGGCAGATTAACTTGGTTGAATAAGATAAGAATGGGATGCTGGGATGGGAGATGGACAGATCAGAATTTTATCTTAGATTCCAAAACATAGAGGAAGAAAAGGGACAAAATTTGCAGGGATAATGATACAAATTTTGGCCGAGGTATTGGAAATAACCAAAGAGAAGATGATGGATAGAATAGATGAAGTCTTTCGATTTTTCACAAGATATTCAATGAGAAATTGTTTGCCAAGATGAATTCCAAGATGGCGCCAAGGATGGCTGCCTCGGTGAAATGCTCTCTAATGGTTTTTTATTCCTTATTATTTTACAGCAATTCACTACGGATTTCATACTCACGAGACCATCTGTTAAGAATTAGGCAATGTTTCCTTAAGGAGCAGCTTTCTGATTCCCCACTCTCACCTGTCTTTGCAAACATGGAGGAGATTCTAACCAATTCCCCCATGCTATGGGTTACAACAAAGAAATCAAAGAAGCCATCACACCGGAAGAAAAGACGAGGTAAATGAGCCGGAATTTTAAACAGACTAAGGAAGGGTGGGGGAAAAACTCCTCTCCCTTCAATCTTTCTGACTAATTTACGCTCACTGGCTAACAAGATGGATGAAATTCATCTCTTAAATAGATGTAATTATGATTTTTATAATTCAGCTGTTCTTTGTTTTACTAAAACCTGGCTTAATACACAAATTCATGGGGACAACATCATATACATCCCAGGATTTCAGACATTTAGATCAGACAGAATTAAAAAGACATCGGGTAAAACTAAGGGTGGGGGATTATGTTTATATATCAACAACAGTTGGTCTCAGGATATAACTATAATATATAAGTTTTGTGATGAAAACTTAGAGTCTTTACACATCAAGTGCAAGCCATTTTACTCCCCACGTGAGTTCTCCTCATTTCTCCTAATAGCTGTGTATGTTCCTCCACAAGCCTTTATAAACAAGGCATTACGAACTTTTGCTGATCAAATTATGGAGGCTGAAGCCAAACACCCAGGTTCCTTTCCCATCATTTTAGGAGATTTCAATCAAGCAAATTTAAGGAAAGAGCTCCCAAAATATTTCCAGCATGTAAATTGTCCCACCAGAGGCAAAAATACTTTAGACCACTGCTACACAACAGGAAAAGATGCTTATAGGTCTTTACCATGAACAGCTGTGAGACACTCTGACCACTGCATGATTCACCTTGTTCCTGCCTACAGGCAAAGACTTAAAACCATTAAACCAACAATTAAATCAGTGAGGACTTGGTCGGATGAGGCAAAGCTGAAACTCCAGGCCTGCCTTGATTGCACTGATTGGAATGTTTTTGAAGATGCCTCTGCAGACCTAGATGAGCTCACAGATACTATAACATCATATGTTAGCTTCTGCGAAGACTTATGTGTACCAACAAGGAATCTGAAAATATATAGCAACAATAAACCTTGGTTCACAGCTAAACTTAAGCAGCTACGTCGTTCCAAAGAGGAAGCTTACAGAAAAGGTGACAGAATGCTATACAACCAGGCCAGAAACATATTAACAAGAGAGATCAGATGAGCAAAAGGAAGCTACTCTGAAAAGTTAAAGAACCAATTCTCAACAAATGAACCAGCAAACATGTGGAAAACTCTTAAAAACATCACTGGCTTCAGCAAACCTCCTTCCCAAGCAGAAGGAAATCAACAACTAGCAGATGACCTGAATGTGTTCTACTGCAGGTTTGAAAAGAAACTACAGCCATCTATCTCCACAACACACATCTCAAAGACACCAACAATAGACAAGCCTCCTACAACTGGCCCCAATCCATTGGGCTCACAACCTCTGGTGATCACAGAAAAAGAAGTGCAAGATCTATTATACAGACAAAAGCCAGGAAAAGCACCAGGGCCAGACAAGATAACCCCTTCTTGTTTAAAAGTCTGTACTGAGCAATTGGCCCCTATCTTCACCCGAATCTTCAATAGATCACTAGAGATGGGCTATGTTCCTTCCTGCTTCTACCATCATCCCAGTGCCAAAGAAGCCTTCCATCAAGGAACTGAATGACTTCAGACCAGTTGCTCTAATATCTGTAGTTATGAAAATCTTTGAAAGGCTTGTGCTGTCCCACCTGAAAACCATCATGGATCCGCTGTTAGATCCCATGCAGTTTGCATACCGAGCAAATAGATTGACAGATGATGCTGTTAACATGGCTCTGCATTACATCCTACAGTACCTCGAATCTCCAAATATCTACACAAGGGTCCTCTTTGTAGACTTCAGTTCAGCATTCAATACCATCATTCCAGACACTCTTTTAAGTAAACTAAACCAACTAGCAGTACCTGAACACACTTGTAAGTGTATCATAAGCTTCCTAACAGACAGGAAGCAGCAGGTGAAGCTAGGCGAAATCACATCCGATATCTGTACAATCAGCACAGAGGCCCCCCAAGGCTGTGTGCTATCTCCACTTCTCTTCTCCCTATATACCAATGACTGCATCTCAAATGATCCATCTGTTAAAATACTGAAGTTTGCTGATGACACAACAATCATTGGTCTTATTCGAGACAACGATGAATCTGTATACAGACAGGAGGTTGTACAACTTGCCTCGTGGTGTAACCGGAACAATCTGGAACTGAACACACTCAAAACCGTAGAAATGGTGGTAGACTTTAGAAGAAATCCTCCCATACTACCACCTCTTACAATACTAGCCAACACAGTACCAACCGTAGAGACCTTCAAATTTCTACTATATCACATGACCTAAAATGGACACCTAACATCAAAAGCGTCATCAAAAAAGCACAGCAAAGAATGTTCTTTCTGCGCCAACTCAGAAAGCTCAAAGTGCCCAAGGAGCTGCTGATCCAGTTTTACAGAGGAATTATTGAGTCTATCATCTGCACCTCTATAACTGTCTGGTTTGGTTCTGCAACCCAACAGGGCAGACACAGACTTCAGAGGATAATTAGGACTGCAGAAAAAACAATTACCACCCACCTGCCTTCAATCAAGGACCTGTATACTGCACGAGTCAAAAAGAGAGCTGTGAAAATATTTACAGACCCCTCACATCCTGGACATAAACTGTTTCAACTCCTTCCCTCAAAACGACGCTATAGAGCACTGCTCACCAGAACAACTAGACACAAGAACAGTTTTTTCCCGAAAGCCATCACTCTGCTAAACAAATAATTCCCTCAACACTGTTCAACGATTTACAAAGTGTACACTACTACTACTGTTAATCTTCTCATCACTCCTTATCACCCATTCCCTCCCACTTGTGACTGTAACTTTGTTGCTTGTATCCTCTGTTTCCTAGTATGATTTGATGTTGATTGTACCCTATGACTATCATTAAGTGTTGTCGTACATTATGATTCTTGATTTTTAACGAATGTTCCTTCTTATGTATACTGAGAGTATTTACACCAAGACAAATTCCTTGTGTGTCCAATCACACTTGGCCAATAAAGCATTCTATTCTATTCTAAGAGAAGTTTACATTAGATTTACAAAGAAAGCTATTAAAATGCAAATATTACAGGTGGCAAGAGAGAAAACATTGAAATACAAAGATAAGGAGATTGTAGTTCTGAAACAAGTACTCAGAAGAGTGAGATAGATGAGAATTCTTGACTAAAATACTACTTTAAAAAGAGGTGAATTACAGATGGCTGACACCAGAAGGCTTAATGTTTACATGGCAGGAACAAAGACACAGAATTGATTCAATTGAGAAAGCAGAATTATTTTATACAGAAGGAGGGAAAGAGGAAGAGACAGAAAAAGAAATGTCACTAATTTAATTCCAAGAGGACTATCAAGCAGCGATTGAAAAAGAAGAAGGTGCTGTAGGCGGAAAGGTAGAAATTAGAGAACAACAAGAACCAAGATCTACTAAGGCTGCAAAGCCTACTTATAAAGTATAATCATGGAGGAGAAAAAACTGATTACAATTAATATAAATGGACTTAACTCAGCTGTTAAAAGAAGGAAAACTTTCCATAAACTAGAGAAATTAAAATTTGATATAATCTGCCTACAAGAAGTACATATTAAAAAGCAACATGAACAAATATTGACACAGCCAAAGTTAGGGAAAATATTTACTGCTTTGACACAATGTAAGAAAAGAGGAGTGGTTTTATATATTAAAGATACTATCCCAGCGAAATTGATTTATACAGATGATAATGGAAGAATCTTAATGGTGGAAATAATGGATAATAATATGAAAACACTCCTGATAGCAATCTACGCTCCAAATTATAATCAAGAAGAATTTTATAGAAAATTACACATAAAAATAATTGAATTGGATTTTGTTAACATTTGTATGATGGGAGATTTCAATGGAATAGTAGATAATAGACTGGACTATACAACACAGAAAACAACAAAGCAAAGTAGAAAGATTCTCCCTAAATCCTTTTTTAAAATGATAGATGAAATAAACTTAAAAGATGCATGGAGAGAAAGAAATGCTAAGACCAAACAATATACTTTTTATTCAAACAGACACTTATCATGGTCTAGAATAAACATGATATGGATGTCAACAGAATTGATTGCTAATCTACAAGAAATTGACATAGAAACAAGTACCTGGGCAGATCATTACCCAATGACAATTAAATGGAAAGGACAAAGAAGAAGATCCAGATGGAATTTAAATAATACTATATTAAAAGAAAAAGACTTTATACAGAAAATGGAGAAAGAATTGGCTCTTTTTTCAAAGAAAATAAAAAAGAAGATACATGAATGCAGAATTTATGGCATACAATGAAGGCTTATGCCAGAGGCTTGATAATAGACTATACAAGGAAAAGAAATATTATGAAAAGAAAAGCCTTTAGGTCATTAGAGTATGAGTATAAAAGACTTGAAAAAGAGTTACAGAAACTGCCACAGAAAAAGGACATTGTTAAAAATGGATACAATCAAACATAAAATGGGATTAATGGAAAAAGAAGAATTAGCACAGAAAATTAGGGGAAGCAGAACTATTTTGAAGACACAAACAAACTAGGTAGATGGTTAGCATATAAATTAAGAAAGGAGAGAGAATCAAGAAAAATATTGCAATTAATAGATGATCAAGGCCAAGCTTGTTATGGAAGTAAAGAGAAGAAAAAGGTTATACAAGATTACTATGGGAAATTGTATGAACAAGAGAATATAGATGATGAAAGAGTTAAACAATACCGGCAGAATGCCAATCTACCCCAGATACCTAAAGAGACTGAAATAATTCTAGAAAGTAACATAACGATGATAGAGTTAACTGAAGCACTCAAGAAGCAAAATAATGGAAAGGCACCAGGTTCAGATGGATTTTCAGCGGAATTTTATAAGACACTACAAGAATCGTTGAATCTTCCATTGCTAGAAGTTATGAATGAAGTTATGTTAAAGAAGAGGATACCCAAATCGTGGTCAGAAACACATATTACACTTGTCCCAAAGGAGGACGCTGACCCACAACAAATTAAGAAATATAGACCTATTTTCTTGTTAAACTATAAAATCTTTGCTTCCATATTGGCAGAAAGACTTAAAAGATATTTGAACAATTTTATTCATCCTGATCAAAATGGGTTTCTGCCAAAGAGACAAATTAAAGATAATATGAGAATAATTTTGGACACTTTGGAATACTATGAGGCACATCCTGAAAAATAAATGGCTTTGATATTCTTAGATGCACAGAAAGCCTTCAATAATGTGAACTGGCAATTCATGTTATTACAGCTGGAGAAGATAGGTTTTGGTAAGAAATTTATTCAAGCCATAGAAGCTATATATCATAAACAAACAGCAAAGGTAATGATAGAGAGATAATTGACGGATTCCATTGATATAAGAAAAGGGACAAGACAAGGCTGCCCACTGTCACCTCTGTTGTTTGTGTTAACTTTGGAAGTGTTAAATAGAAACATTAGAGAAGGAAAAGATAAAAGGGATGAAAAATAAAAAGAAGAATTTAAACTGCAAGCATTTGCAGATGACCTGGTTTTCATTTTAGAAGATCCATTAGAAACAGCATTTAAACTGGTAGAAAAGATAAAGGCATAAGGAAAAGTAGCTGGTCTGAAAATAAATAAAGATAAAATGAAGATCTTGACAAAGAATATGTTGGTAAGACAAAAGGAAGAATTGGCGGATGTTTTGAAAATCCAGGTCACAAATAAGGTTAAGTACTTGGGGATACATTTGACAGCAAGATGTAGCACACTTAAAGAGAATAACTATGTTAAACTCAAACAATAGATTGTGACAGATTTGGTGAAATGGGAAAATCTACAATTATCATTAATAGGGAGAATATCAACAATTAAGATGAATATATTACCTAGAATCTTATATCTGTTTCAAACAATTCCAGTTAGGCTAGAGAAAGATTATTTTGAAGATTTAAATAAAATAGTGTTGAAGTATAAATGGCAGGGAAAGAAAGCGAGAATAAAATTAAAACTGTTGCAAGAAGCTAGAATAAGAGGAGGATTTGGCTTGCCTAATTGGGAGTTATACTATCAAGCTACAAATTTGATGTGGCTTAAGGAATGGATAACATTAAGAAATACTAAATAGTTGACATTAGAAGGACATGATTTGTTGTTGGGGTGGCATGCCTTCGTATGGTACAAGGGAACCAAAACACAGGGATATTTTAGAAGATATTATATACCTGAGGCTTTGTTACTAAACTGGGAGAAGACTAAAAAGCAATGTTATCTGAAAATTCCAGTCTGGCTATCGACTATTGAAGCATTTTCTTATTCTATAACATATAAAAAGGAGCAAACAGTTAGATATGGTGAAATATTGAATGAAAAGGGTGAACTTAAATCTATGCAAAAACTAGAAGAACAAGGTATAAAGATGAATTGGTTTTCATATGTGCAAATATGCTCTAGATATGATAAAGATTCCAAAACAGAAGGTTTTTATGATGAACTGACTGACTTAGATAAGATTTTGACAGGTACTGATGAAAAGGTGATTAAAAAACTGTATGAATATTTATTAGAAATTAAGCTAGAAGAAGAACAAGTTAAAGAAACTATGATTGTTTGGGGGGAAAATGTTGGATATGGGATTGACTTAGAGATATGCCAAAAATTGTGGTCTCAAAATTATAAAATGACAATGTCAACAGCATATAAAGAAAACTTGTATAAGATGTTTTACAGGTGGCACTTACCCCCAACAGGAATAGCAAGAATGTTCTAGAACAAATCTGAAAGATGTTGGAAATGTCATCAGATACTTGGCTCATATTACCATATGTGGTGGACGTGCGCAGACGCTAAAAGATATTGGACTAAAATCCACACATGGTTGGAAAAAATGATAAAACAACACATAGACTTGAAACCAGAGATATTTTTATTGGGAATTTTGCCTGAAATATACAGTAGGGAATTGAAATATTTGATTATAAATGTATTAACAGTGGCTAGGATTGTATTTGCTAAAAATGGGAAAAATGAGAAAATACCAATGCAGGAGAAAGCTATTAAGAAAATAATGGAATATGCTGAAATGAGTAAATTGACATTTGAAATTAGAGAACAAGAAGATAAACAATTTTATAAGATTTGGGATTTATTTTATCAATGGTTAGAAAATAAAATATGGTAATGAAATATGTAGAACTTTACAATATAAGGAGAATAGATGTATTATCATATTATAATTATGGGATGAATTTAGGATGATAATATGAATTGTTATAAAATAAATCAATTTTAAAATATGGAATATCTCGCATAATGAATACTAGCATAGTCAAATGATTGATTAACAATGATAATAATGTATTTAGGAATATTTGATTGATAATATGAGAATATACACAAGTAATTGTAAGTCAGGACTATGGGGGGGATGCACAAAACAATTTGTAACCAACCGACACACTGTACGTACATAAATGGAAGATGGCTTGATGTTTTTATGTTGTGTTTGTGTATGTTTGTCTAAAAAATAAAATTTTGTTTAAAAAAAAGAAATATTATCTAATGAACATTTTAGTAATAATTCTACAATTTGTTCTATTGGTCTCTAGCTGTCCCTATTCTTAGCTAATGAATGCCCTAGGAGTTATCTAATACACATTTGCTGCAGGCCATCTCTATTCCTAACTGTTAGCTGAGGTCTGCAAGCTGGCTAACTCGTGTTGCTTTATTAAGCCTTCCAATTAGCCAGGATTGTTACAAGATTTACACATGCATATCTCATATGATAAACATTCTTTGTTCTTGCCAGACAGACTCCACAATTATAGGCTTCCTGATTTACTTTGAAGTGTGTGCCATGACCTGGCTTTACTTTAGCAGATGGCCCATCATCTCCCCCCTTTGAATCTGAAAATGATTTAATTTTCCAAGATTCACCCAAGCTCAATATTCGTGTACTGGGAGACCTTGTAGTTTGGTTATAGGTGGAAAAGCAAACCAGAAGACATTGTAATACACAACAGATGATTAAGAGAACAATGACTATGCCTGCCAAGGTCATTATTAGGTTTTTTACCAGTTGAAATCAGGCAACCATCCTGTCAGCCAATGCCACCAGCCTTTCCATTCATCCATGTGGAGTGGGGTGAGGGTTGCAGCTATCTTTCCAATGCGTGCAGTTCAGCTTAGCAATGCAAGTGGCAAGGTTTGCGGCCAGATCAGGTGATATATTATTTGGCAGCCCAAACCTAGGAATAATTTATTTCAATAGAACTTTTACTACTTCATAGACTTTTATTAGTCCTGCAAGCAAAAGCCTCAGGCCATCCTGTGAAGGTACATACTAGTACCAAAATTTACTTAGAACCTTGCTTTCTAGGTAATTCAGTGTCTATTTCCCAAACTGCCCCTGGATAGTTGCCTTTAGGTTGGACTCTAGGAGTCGGTGCCTGGTCACTTTTGGATTATTTCTGGCACAGGTCAGGCAGGCTGCTACAGCTTGGGAAGCAGCAGAATAGAGACCCTTGCTTACTGCATAGCATGTCACAAAGTCTATCAGGGCTTTTGGCCCCCAACGTGTGCTGGCATGTATTTGTGATAAAAGAATCCTTAGAGGTGCATTTGGTAGAATAAATTTGCTCTCTACCCCCCCGCCCACCCATCACCCCTCTCCTTGCCTCTGATAGACTTGACCAATGCCCTGTCCTTGGATGTATAAGAGGGTGAGGAAATGGATATGGATGGAGACATTGGAATTAGGGAGACTGTTAATTCTGAATGTTATAAGGCAGCTTCCTGAGCAGCTCTATCTGCAGCCCAGTTCCCTATTGTATAAAGGATGTTTTCCTTAGAATGCCCCTTGACATGTATGACTGCTACTTGTTTTGGCTACCAGACTGCTTCCAATAATTCTAAAAATTATTGGTCATACTTAATAGTTGACCCTTTTGCATTTAATAATCCTCTTTCCTTCCATAAAGCTGCATGGGTGTGCAAGATAAATATTTACTGTTAGTTCTACAGCCAGCTGTAAGGCTCTAGTTAAAGCTACCAGCTCAGCCAGTTGGGCAAAAGTATTTACTGGTAGTGGTTTGGCTTCTATAACTTCCCATGGTGTGACCACTGCGTATCCCACCTTTCTCAGACCTTCTATCATAAAGCTACTACCATCTGTAAACCATTCACAGTCAGCATTTGGGATAAGTTGATCACTAAGATCAGGTCTAATGGCATATACAGAATCCATACCTGTATGCAATTCATACAATTCAGCATCCACCTGGGGCAAGAGTGTAACTGGATTGAGGGTATTGCATACCTCTAATTGTATGACTGGGGATTCAAGCAGGATAGTCTAATATTTGGCTTGGTGGTCCCCAATCGTCCAAATGCTCCCTGCACTTCCATAATCTCTTGAACCCCATGTGGGACTTTTACTATGAGATAAAGTGATAATTGGGCTTCTTCAACTAGCAGGACTGTTGCTGCCATTGTTCACAAGCCATCCCAATGCCACAGTCTTTGCCATGAGCCTAATTTCTGGATGAGAACACTCATGGCAATGCCTTTTCATTTGTGTACAAATAGAGTAAAATGTATAGTGGGGTCTGGAAGTTCCAGTGCAGGTACCCCCTTAAACTCAGTCTCTGATTGTGTCAATGTTTGTTAGCATGACCTAAACCTTTCAAATATTTTCCATCCTCTCTTTAACAGCTTCTTAAGGGGGCTTAACAATTAATCAAGAATTAAGAATCCAAATTCTACAAAAACCAGCCATCCCCAAGAATCCCAATTGTTTTCTGTTAACAGGGGGCTTTAATTGACCCCCCTCCTTGGGGATAACAGTCTCATCTCAATCTCTGTGGGACAGTCTTTTTCCCCATTTGGAACTGAACCCAGTTCTTTCTAGCTAGCCAAGAAGAAGTATTTCCAGGGAGTATTTCCTCCCAACAGCAGTGTAAAATGCTTAAAACAACCCTTCCTCTTTAAGAAAGTGTCAAGAAAGAAAGAAAAAACTCCTTCGGAGACAGTAAGTCTAGGCATACTCCCAAGAATATAACAAGGGTGGAAAAACACAAAAATAGATTTCTTCTAACTACTGGTTCTCCGAACTGCTTAGAAAGTTTACAAGGGGTTCTATAGAACCAATCAGAGCCAGTAGAATCCCACCCCTGTTGAAGACCAAATTCACATATCAAATATCCGAGAATCCTTTTTTCCCCATCCAATGCAGTTGTGTTGATGCAGCAGTAAAACAACTCAAAATGCTTACTGCACAAGCTATGTCTGGTGTGGACCACTGTGACAGATATAACAGGCTCCCTATTGCTGACTGATATATCTCTTGATCACAGGCTTCACTTTTGTCATCACCCAAATTGTACTCATAGGAGTTGGAGCAGTATTACAATCTTTCATGTTATATTTCTCCAATAACTATTCAATTTTTATTTTTTGACTGAGAATATAATCACCTTTCTCAGTTTTTTTGTATCTTTACACTGAGATAATTTTTTATTTCTCCCAATTCCTTTAATTCAAATTTCTTCTCCAACTTATTAACAAATTCATTTACTTGTGATATACCCTTTGCAATGATGCAAAGATCATCCACAAATGCTAATAGTTGACAATCCCCACCTTGTAATTTTCCAGTATATATGTAATTTTCCAGTATATATGCAGTGCCAAGCTTGCAACTCCAAAGCAGTATCTAAACAAATATTCTAATTCCTGGCTGACTGCTTCAGCCCATAATGGCCTTGTTCAATTTATACACCATATTAGACTTTTTACTTTCATACCCTGGTTCATAAACCATGTAAATTTCTTCCTGTAATTCTGCATTGAGGAATGCAATGATTATGTCAAAATGCCAAATTTTATGGACATGTGGTGCTGCCAACACTAGTGCCAGTCTGATGCTTTCACTCTTTACAATTGGCACAAATACCTCATCACAGTGCACATTTTTCATCTGTGAAAACCCTTGTGCCACTAACCTTGCTTTATATTGTACCTCATTATTGGGCAGTACTTTCTTCTTGTATACCCACTTGCATGCTACAGCTTTGCTACCCTGTGGCAAAGTCATAGATGTGAACACTTCATGTTCTCCCATGGATTTCAATTCCTTGTCCATGGCTTCTTTCCATTTTACTTGTTTAAATTTAAATAATGCCAATACTTTCTTATAGTTCTTTGGCTCATATCATACATTACACACTTTAATTTTACTAGCAGAATATCTGTCAGATGGCATCCCTTTGTTCCATCGCTCTAACCTGCATGGCATTGACTTTCCTGTGCTTCAATGCTCTCTTGCTTCATATCTCCTATTATTCAGGGAGGAGAAGCTGGTGTCAGCTTCTCCTCCCTGAATGCTGACACCATCACTAAGTGAGTTACCATCACTAAGTGAGTTACCATCACTAAGTGCATCACCATCACTAAGTGAATCATTCTAGAAATTTGCATCAATTCTGTTCCAATTTAGCAGATCTGGAAATCACTACTTTCTTGCTCCCATCACTAAAGTGATAGCTCTTTGAACCTGGCTCATAGCCCATAAACCTGAGCTTTCTAGCCTTTCCAGTTGCTTTTGGAATATGCACCCATGTATTGCTTCGAAACAAAATGTGCCAGAGATAGTTTTCTCCCATATAGAACTGCATATGAGTATCATTAATGGAAGAACTCCACAGCCTATTAACTAAATAATTAGCAGTCAACATGGCTTCACCCCAATATGACCTGTTCAGACCAGAATCCTTCAGCAATGAGTCCTTCATGGTTTGTAAGACTCCATTCTGTCTCTCAGCAACACCATTCTCAGCTGCTGTATAAAGATTTGTGTCTCTGTGTTTTATTCCTAACTGTTCCAACCACTGTTGAAAACTTGACATGAATTCTGAACCTCTGTCAGTTTGTAGGTGACATAACTATTGTTTATATCTTCTTTCTGTGAAACTTACCCATTGCTTAAATTTCTGTAGCACCTCTATTTTACTCTTTAGTAAATAGCAGAACCCAAATCTGCTATAGTCATCTACAATGACCACTACCTACTTTGCTCCTTCCAAACTGGCTTGCATTGGCCCAACCAAATCTGATGTACCAGTTCTAGAGCTCTTGTTGTCTGCCTTGTGCTACTTTTGCTCAGTGGGAATGCCTTAGCCTTTGATGATTTGCATATTGCACAGTCCAAATATGCTTTACATTCCTTTAAATTAAACCCTTTTGCAAACTGGTCCATCTTTTGCAAAACTTTGAAGCTGGCATGGCCAAGCTTTCTGTGCAAGAGATGAACACATGAATCATGCTGTACCACATTGCCCAATGTTGTGCACACCGAACATTTTGTCCCTGCAACATATAAAGGTTATCTTGCTTTATGCCTTTTGCACATACTGTGCCACATCTCTTTATGATGCACTGCCCATTTACAAACGTGGTCTCAAGTACTTGCTTGTCTAAACTAGAGACCCTCAGCAAATTATGCTCAATTTCACGCACATACAAAACATCATTGAACCTTGTTTTCAAATATGGAATTTGCACACTGCCTCTTCCAATGGCTTTAGTCTTTTTGCCATTTGCCAAGGCTACTGGATCTCCTGCAGGTGCATCCATTCTGTAAAACAATTTAGAATTATTAACAATTGTTGACTAGCCCCAATGTCAATTAATCATTGATCTCTACTATTACAATTGCTGGCTTTTGCCACAGCAACATGTCCATCAGCTAATTTTCTTCCTTGCAAACTGCTTCTGGAGGGTGGGGCTGATATCACAATGATACGATGAATGATCTTGGAGCTCTGGGACTGGTGTCAATATGTAGACAGCTGGATGGCCCATCTGGATCTAAACTGTCATGTAGAGATGGTGATCCAGAAGACCATATCCTGTCGATCCCAGGAACACTGCAAAGTCCCTGTTTGATCCAGGAAAAGCTCTCCAATTCAGCTGTGGAGGAAAGCGGCCATTGAAGCTACTGAAAGGTTGGGACAGTTCTAGAACAGAAGAAGGAGAGGATAGAAAGTGTGTTGGCTCTGGGTGAGATTTTAATTTTTTTTCTAACAAGAAATAAGAGAATACCCTAAGGGGGGGAATATTTTTGAAAATAGAAGACAGAAGAGGAAACAAGTGGTGAAATTGTGCCTGTTGTCAAACTAATTGGAGTTATCTGGTTGGAGTTTAATAAGGACTTAACTTTTAACTGAACTGGACTTTACTAAAGTAAGACAATTTTTAGAATTAACTTTTAAGAAAGACTTCGTATTTTTTTTCTATTTCTTGTTGGTTTTCTTTTTTCTCCTTAAAGTGGAATATTTTGTTTAGAAACTTCTTAGACTTTTTTTTTTTTAGATTTGTTACAATCTAACAAAGTACTGACAACCAAGTAACTTAAGCAATTCCGCCATTTAGAGGATTTAAAATGTTTTTTTAAGGAATTGAAGATAAATTGCTGGGAATGTTTTCCTAGTCACAGGCTGTTTATATTAAGGTAAATGTTTATGCAGGTGCTTCTCTTGAAAAATAATCTAACAGCTGAAGACTAAAGCTGAAAGAGACAAGATTGCTGTGACCTTGGATTATATATTATTGAAACTTGTTGAAATTTTGATACTGTACCTTGGACAGTGTATGGTGGCTGTAATTTACTTTGTGACTTATTTTTAAATTATAACTGAATCTTTTTCCCCCTGATGGTTGGTGGCCATTCTTGGCCTACTTTTTCCCCTTTTTTTGGTTTTCTGTTTTTAGCCTCATTGTTGGAATATAATCTTTTTTAAAGTTTTTAGTTTTTTCTTCCTTCCCTTCAAGATCACTGGTTTATTTACTTTATCATTCTTCTTCTTTTAATCCCCTCTTCTTTACCTTTTTATATCTCAGTCTCTTTTTTATTGCCTTTTTGCTCTCCTGGTTTTTTGGCTCCCCCCCCCCCCCTTTATAATTGGATTAAGGTAAAGAAGAACCTGAAGAAAATTGCCCTGGTGTTGTAAGCAGATACTTATTGACTAGGATTGCAACTAATTAGAGATGAGGAAGACAACTGCTACAGGCTCATCAATCCCTACCTTCTCCTCTCCAGTCAATTCACACTATGTTACAGCAGGAGAAAGAGAAAGAGAGAGGGGGGGAGAAAGAGAAGGAAAAGGAGGTCACATTACAAATAATAATGTAAGCAATAAAAGAACAAGGGAAACGAATGGAAAGAACAGAGGAGAGAACAGAGAACAAATGATGAAGAATGAAGAAAGATTTCAAAAGAGAAGAAAAAGGTGAACAGATAGATTAAAAAATTGGAGAAATTGATAGCAGGCTGGCAGTCATTGAACAGGACAAAGAAAGTGGAATGCTGACCTGGGAGATGGACAGGGCAGATTTCTATCTCAGATTTCAAAATATTGAGGAAAAAAAGGGAGAAAACCTTGCAGAAATAATGATAGAAGTGCTGGCAGGAACCTTGAAGATATCCAAAGAGAAAATGATGGATGGAATAGATGAAGTGTTCCAAGTGTATACAAAATATGCAATGAGAAACAATTTACCTAGAGAAGTCCATGTAAGATTTACTAAGAAAGCAATCAAAACACAAATATTACAGAATGTAATGGATGTCCCATTGAAATATAAAGGAAAGGAGATTACAGTTCTAAAACAAGTACCAAGAAAAGTGAGAGATTTGATAAGAGAATATCAATTCTTGATGAAAATTTTAATTAAGAAGGGAGTGAATTATAGATTGTTGATTCCAGAAGGTTTAATATTTACTTGGCAAGAGCAAAGATTGGATTCAATAAAGAAAGCAGAATTATTTTATGGTAAATATTTTAGAAAAAAAGAAGAGGAGAGAATACGAGATGAGGAAATAGTTAAACTCCAAGAGGTGATGGAGAAAAACAAATAAAGAGATGAAAGATGATAAAGATGAAAATAAAGAGATGAAAGATGATAAAGAAAATAAAGAGATGAAAGATGAAAGAGATAAAGAAAAAAAGAGATGAAAAGACATGAGAAGAGGGAGCAGTAGGTGGAAGGGTGGAACTAAAAGAAGTAAGAGCAAAGAACAATGAAAGCAATAAACCCTATATATAAAGTATAAACAATAGAAGAAAAGAAATTGATTACAATAAATATAAATGGACTGAATTCGGCCATCAAAAGGAAAAAAAGTTCCTTAAATTAGAAAAATTAAAATTAGATATAATCTGCTTGTAAGAAGTTCATATTAAAAAGCAACATGTCCAAGTACTGAAATATCCTAGAATTGGGAATCTATACACTTCATTGGTGCAACAAAATAAAAAAGAGAAGTAGCTTTATACATTAAGAATACAATTAAAGCTAAATTAATTTTTACAGACAAAAAAGGAAGAATATTGATGGTGGAAATAATTGACAATAATTTAAAGACGCTTCTAGTAGCAATCTATGCTCCAAATGAAAAGCAAGAAGAATTCTATAAAAATTGCATAAGAAAATAATAGTATTGGAATATGATAATGTATGTATTTTGGGAGACTTTAATGTGATAATGGACACAAAGTTGGACTATAAAACACAGAAAGTTAAACAAAATAAAAAGATACTCCCAAAATCCTTTTTCAAGATAGTAGAGGAATTAAGCATTTGAGATGTTTGGAGAAAAATGAATGCTAAGAATAGACAATATACATTCTACTCCAACAGATATTTATCATGGTCAAGAATAGATATGATTTGGATGTCAACAGAATTAATCTCTAACATACAAGAAGTAAACATAGAAACAAGTACTCAGGTGGACCATAACCCAATATGGGTCAATGGCAGGGACAAAGGAAAAAATCAAGATAGACTTTGAATAATGCAATATTGAAGGAAAAAGAATTTATACAAAATATGGAAAAAGAACTGCCTTTTTTCTTTAAAGAAAGTTACAGGGAGGAAACTTCATTACAAAATCTATGGGATACAATGAAGACCTATGCCAAAGGTCTGATTATAAATTACAAGAAGAAGGAACATTTTAAAAAAAGACAAACACAACAAATACTAGAGGAAGACTACAGGAAACTCAAGAAAGAATTACAAAAATAACCACAAAAGAAGAATATTAAAAGTCAAATTGAAATAGTTAAACATAAAATGGGGTTGATGGAAAAAGAGGAACTAGCACAAAAAATCAGGAGAGCCAAACAGAACTTCTTCGAAAATGCAAACAAACTAGGCAGATGGCTGGCATATAAACTGAAAAAGGAGAGAGAAATGAAAAAAATAATACAATTGATAGATGAGGATGGAATGATTTGTAATGGAAATGAATAATAAAAGAGATAGTACAGAAGTACTATCAGAAATTATATGATCAAGAAAACATAGAAGAAGAAAAAGTTAAACAATATTTGCAAAAAGCTAACCCAAATACCTGAGGACATTAAGATAATGCTAGAAGAGAAATAACAATGATGAAACTGACAGAGATGATAAATACATAAAGTAATGGAAAGGCTCTGGGCCCAGATGGGCTACCAGAAGAATTCTATAAGACTTTGCAGGAATCCTTAAGTATTACAATGCTTGACGTAATGAATGAGGTTTTGTCAAAAACCAACATGCCTAATTCATGGACAGAGGTTTATATTACTCTTATACCAAAAGAGGATACTGATTTACAACAAATAAAAAACTATAGACTGTAGACCTATATCCCTGCTGAATGCAAACTATAAAATATTTGCCTCAATAATGGCAGAAAGACTTAAAATATACTTGAATCACTTTATACACTCTGATCAAAATGGATTTCTGCCTAAGAGGCAAATTAAAGACAACATGAGAATAATCTTGAATACTTTGGAATATTATGAAATACATCCAGAGAAGCAAATGGCCTTGGTATTTTTAGACACGCAAAAAGCCTTCGACAATGTAAATTGGCAATTTATGTTATTGCAAATGGAAGTGATGGGCTTTGGAGAAAGATTCATTAAGGCAATTAATTGAGGCAATATATCATAAACAATCTGCAAAAGTAATGATAGAGATTTGACAGATAATATTAACATTAACATTCTCTGTCACCATTGCTGCTTGTATTGACTTTGGAGATATTAAATAGAAATATTAGGGAAATAAAAAATGAGAAGTATAAATTACAAGCATTTGCAGATGATCTGGTCTTCATATTGGAGGAACCATAAAAGATCGAAGAATATGGACAGGTGGCAGGACTAAAAATAAATAAAGATAAAACTAAGATTTTAGTTAAGAATATGTTGGAAAAACAAAGGAAAGAATTGACAGACAGACTGAATATCCAGATCACAAACAAAGTAAAATACCACCTTGAATCGAATCCGGAAGGCCACAGGAAGCCAGTGCAGCCTGCGGAGAAGCGGTGTAACGTGGAAGCTCCGAGGGGCACCCACAATCACCCGCACGGCTGCATTCTGGACCAACTGCAACCTCCGGAGACTCTTCAAGGGGAGCCCCATGTAGAGAGCATTGCAATAGTCCAGGCGGGAGATAACGAGGGCGGAAGTGACTGTGCGAAGTGCGCCCAGATCCAGAAAGGTCCGCAACTGGTAAATCAGACGAATCTGATGAAAAGCCCCCCTGGCGACGGCTGCAATGTGTTCTTCTAAGGAGAGCCGTACGTCCAGGAGGACACCCAGATTGCACGCCCTTTCCACGGGGGTCAAAACCTCTCCCCCCACGGCCAGAGAAGGAACAAGCTGGCTGTATCTGGGCGCAGGAAACCACAGCCACTCGGTTTTGGTCGGGTTGAGACGAAGCCTGTTACGACCCATCCAACTCCGCACGGCCTCCAGGCACCGGGACATCACTTCGACGGCTTCGTTGGGGTGGCCCCAGGTGGAGATGTACAGCTGAGTATCATCAGCGTACTGATGGAACTCCACCCGAAGCCATGGATGATCTCACCCAGCGGCTTCACATAAATGTTAAACAGCAGGGGTGAGAGCACTACTACGTATCAGAATGGTCAAACAAATGGCAACTTCAGATCTCAATAAATAAATGCTCTGTCCTACATATTGGCAAAAAAAAAATGAGAAAATAAAATAGTCAAGACCTTGTTGATGATCCAAACTCTGTCAAGGATCTTGGAGTACTCATCTCAAATGTCCTAAGTGCTAGAGCCCACTGTAACTACATAGCCAAAAAGGTGTTAAGAGTTGTTAACCTAATCTTATGTGGTTTTTTCTCTGGTAATATTATACTAATAACTAGAGCATACAAAATATTTGCTAGACCAATACTCAAATACAGCTTATCAGTCTGGAACCCACATTATGTATCTGATATTAACCCAGTTGAGAAAGTCCAGAAATATTTCACAAGAAGAGTTCTCCACTCTTCTACTCATTGCAGAATACCTTATGCCACCAGACTCCAAATTCTAGACCTAGAAAACCTAGAACTATGCTGCCTTCGGTCCGATCTAAGTATAGTATATATATCATACATTGCAATGTCCTACCTGTCAATGAATATTTCAGCTTCAGCCATAACAACACAAGAGCAAACAATAGATACAAACTCAAGGTTAATCGCACCAAACTTGATTGCAGGAAATACGGCTTCAGCAACAGAGTGATCAATGTCTGGAATATCTGACTCTGTGGTTTCTTCCCCAAACCCCAAAAACTTTAACCTTAGACTTTCTACTATTGACCTCACCCCTTTCCTAAGAGGTCTGTAGGGGGCATGCATAAGTGCACCAACGTGCCTACCGTCCCTGTCCTATTGTTTCTTTCATATATATATATATATATATATATATATATATATCTCGCTGATCTGGATGAGAACCAGTGGCCTAATGGCAATTACAACTGCTTCACATGTAATACTTCCCTAGTTCGAATCCCAGTAAGGGTATGGCTAGCTGACGAGAGCTAAGTAGCTCAAAATAGGTCTATTGTCTCTCTTGTTTAATTATTTATCAGCTCAAAAACCTAACACATACACACACACACATATATTTCTTATATGTATCCATGTATTCATAACTATGTTTTTATTTATACCTATTATCTTGTAAGCAATTGACAAATATAAATAAATAAATGAATAAATAATAAAATCATGTCTCCCCTGGTCCTTCTCTTCATTAGACTAGCCAAGCCCAGTTCCTGTAACCGTTCTTCATACGTTTTAGTCTCCAGTCCCCTAATCATCCTGGTTGCTCTTCTCTGTACTTTTTGTAGAGTCTCAACAACTTTTTTATAATGTGGGGAACAAAACTGGATGCAGTACTAGGTGTGGTCTTACTAAGGCTTTATAGAGTGGTATTAGTACCTCACTTGATCTTGATTGTATCCCTCTGTTAATGCAACTTAGGACTCCATTAGCTTTTTTTGGCTTCTGCTGCACACTGCTGGCTTTTATTTATTTATTTGTTTGTTTGTTTGTTTGTTTGTTTGTTTGTTTGCTTGCTTATTTATTTATTTAATTTATATTGCCGCCTATTCACCCATGGTGACTGGAGGTGGCTTTTACAATGTAAAACCATATTTGAAACAAAAAATAAAAATAAAAACAATAAAAAACAACAAAAAGAATAAAATAAATTAGTAAAGTACAATAGAACAAAATTTGGGAAAACAAAAAACAAAAAGCCAACTCCCCCCCCGCCTCGCCCCGATGACAGCAGATCACACTAGCCATTTGATGGGCTCCATCCCTCTCTGGGTTCCCCAGGCTCACTGGCAAAACCAGATCTTTAGTGCCTTTTGGAAGGGGGCTAGATTGGGAGGCCATTCTAATCTCTGGAGAAATGATATTACAGAAAGAGAGCCACCACGGAGAAGGCCCTTCTTCTGGGTCCCACCAGCTATATCTCCCTCAGGGGTGGGACCTGCAACATTCCCTGCCTCCTCACTCTAATGGATAGATAGTCTCAATCTTACACGGGAAAAGACCCGAAGACAGCAAGACCTGCATGTATGTATGTATGTATGTATGTATGTATGTATGTATGTATGTTTTTGTAGATTTTCATGGGTACAGGTATGCAGGTCTTGGTGTGTTTGGATGTTTTCCCGTGTAAGATTGAGAGTATCTGGGCAACTTTTCAATGAGATCCCACTAGCCATCTTCAGACTGGTGCTTTTGGCTTTGTGCGAGCAAAACGTGATCTGAGCTGCTGTCTCCCTATATATACTGGTGGGGAGGTTGGCTGGGTTGTCATTTCTTGATTGGTTGATGGAGTTGATGTTTGCAGATTGGCTGGCTTTTTCTTAAGAACATGTGTGGCTGAGGTATTGGCTGTGTGTCTATCCGCCTACTGTGTTGTAAGCTCAGAGTGAGCTTACAAGTGAAATCTCGTCGAAACATTGCCCAGATAGTCTCAATCTTACACAGGAAAAGATCCGAACACACCAAGACCTGCATACCTGTACCCATGAAAATCTACAAAAACATACATACATACATACATACATACGCAAATTGCTTCTGTCTTGCAAATAATTTATTCCTTGCAAAAAGTTTTTCCTTTGCAAACAGTCCTTTTTTAGGCATGTCTGTTCTCCACAGATAAGGCACTGCCTCTGTTGCTGGGCTTTTCTCTTCTCTGAAGACAGCTAGCTTGTGGAATTGTCCATAGCTCTTAACTCTCTGTTCCTTGGGCCCCCTCCTCAGGAAGTTTTCCTCGTAGCTATGAAAGTGGCATTCAGACACATTTTCAACACCTCCAAACAGAATTCCTGCTCTGGTTTGCATTCAAATACTGCAGAAACAATGTCTCACAAGTCATCTAGAGAGTTCAAAACCAGCAGCCCTTTCTGAGATTCAGGAATCTGCATTCCACACTGTTCTAACTCCACAAACAAAGTTTGCATTGTTATTAAATGCTGTTCCAGAGACTCTCCTGGTTGCAAACTGGCTCTGTATAACTTTCTTGATAATTGAACAATATTGCATGCAGACACCCTCACATGCACATGTCTTAACTTCAGCCAGACCCCCCTTTGCAGTCTTTAAATCAGCTACATTGATAAACTTTTCATCTTTTAAACTCAAGATGATGTAAGCCATTGCTTTAAAAACCCAGGCTTCGTAAACTCAAGATGATGTAAGCCATTGCTTTACAAACCCAGGCTTCGTAAACCATAATTATTCACAAACTTTTTTTAAAAACAAAACCAATTTTATTGCAAAGCTGGAAATTGTTTTCATTCCCAGCTGGAATTAAGCTCAAACAATCCCCCAAGATAAGCACACACTTTTCAGTTCTGTGAAGTGCTGCCAAAACAGAAATATCAAATTAACTAGAAAAGAAACCAACAAAAGTACAAAAAACCCCAATTGAAGTACAAAGAGCTTCAAGGATGACTTGGAACTGATCAAACTACTTTGCTTCCTGCAAAGGTTTCATCATCTTGGCCTGACTTTTATCCCTTATGGGTGGGGCAATTATGTCCCAACCTTACTCCCGAGTCACCCCTTTTGTTTCAGCTATTCTCACCTTCTAGAAGCTCTGTGCAGATGCGCACTGGGAACAGGCTCCTCTGGGTCCTCTGCCTTGCTGCTGCCAGACTCCAAGCACCCCACTCCCAGATGGTCCTGGCCCCATTTCTGCATTGGATGCATTGCCTGACTGTCCGATTCTGCTGCCATCTGCATTGGCTGCCAGCGAACCACAACAATCATGCTGCCTCTGATCTGCAGCAGCTAATGGTACTTGGGGTGGGGTTTTCAACAATATCCCAGAGTTCCTTAGCTCTCAGGAAACATTCCATCTTTGCAACCCAAATTATATAATTCTTCTGACTCAAATGAGGTAGAGAGCTTTCCTTAATATTCTCAATCATCCTGCAAGCTTTCTCTGCCATTTAAACACAGGCCATCTCTCTCAGCCTTTTTGTGTGCTGTTGGGCCCATAACCTGTTAGATTTTTGCAGCAGAAATTCAAATCCACAAAGCTCACACAGGTAATTGATTCAGCAGGATTCATTAAATTTTTTTATACATAATAATATTTGAAGTAAAGTTTATAATACCAATAGTAGATTCTTCCAATGTAACACAAGCAAAACACAAGCAGCAGCTTCAGAAACCAGAGCAGAGACCAGAGCCAAATCCAGGCTACTTTTGGTTTCACTTTCTAATTCAGCTCCCATTGGCTGATCTGTTGCCATGTCTATTCATTGGTTGACTTTGTTATTAAACTCTATTCCAGTTCATGAATATACTCTGACAAAAACAATAATATAGTTTTAAAAATGGTGAGAGATGTGTGAATTGGCTACTCTCTAGCCAATATTGGCAGCCATTCTTCTTGGGTAAATAGCAATAGCACTTATATTTATGTACTGCTTCAGAGTGCTTTACAGCCCTCTTTAAGTGGTATACAGAGTCAGCATATTGCCCCCGACAATCTGGGTCCTCATTTTACTGACCTCGGAAGGATGGAAGATTGAGTCAACCTTGAGTTTTGTGAGATTCAAACTACCAAATTGCAGGCATCCAGCAGTTAGTAGAAGTAGCCTGCAGTACTGCATTCTAACCATTGCGCTACCAGGACTCGTAACTTTAAAAAGGACATTTTTTTTTCTGATGCATAATCTTTTAGGGATGTGTCTCACTTTTATAGGCCAATTGTACTCCTTTAAAATATATATAGATGAAGGACTTCCTATTCCTCTTGCAAATTCATTTATTGCTGTCAGAGTGTAATTTAATTTCAGATGAGCTCATATCTTCTGTGCCTTGCAGCCATCTAAACTTCCTATTGCTCTCCATGGGAAAACACACATTTTCAAACACATTAGGGATACTATACATAAATTTTATTTCTTCAACCAATTGATGTAGAAGTCATTAATACTACTCCTTTTAAAAGCACATTTCTTATGCAAAACAACCACAACAAAAATTACCAGAACTTGCTCTGGTCTGGGCAAACAATATATTCTTACAAGCTTTTAAACTTAATTTTAATCTTTGGAGGCATCTATGGCTAGACAAACTATTTATTTATTTTATACTGTAAATAATCAATAATTTTTAGTTTACTCATTTACTATTTTACTGCTTCAATTCCCATGACTTTTGCTATAGCATTACAGCTATCACATACATCCCAATATCATATTTGTAATATCATTTATTAAATCTTCAAAGAATGTTCTAAGAAACATTCTACACAATTTTGTAATTCCCTTGCTGGTAATGTTTTAACTAATTACAATGTTTTTTTTAAAGATTCTGCTTTGTTTCTATTTTGCTTGTAGCTTTTCCTCCCATTGGCAGGTACCATTCTTATATTCCTAAGATTTAAACCTGCTTTTTGTACAAATTTAATCAAATAAACATTTCATTCAACAGCCTATGAAACTTCTTGTACACCGAGGTTGTAGTTGGGGGCTTAAGCTGCTAGATCGTTTTTCGCAGTGATTGAAATCCATGCTATGAGACATGTGGCTTGAAGTCTTGCTTAGACAACTAGAAATGCTTTCCTGTAATGGGTTCTTGGAATTTTATATACAGTAATGATAAAAAGCACAGTAGTTTTAAGGCTCATTTATAATTCTGAATACAGAAATTATTGCATGACAGAAGATACAGTAATATCCAGAGTTATCAAGTAAGGTCTATGCAAACTATGTTGCTTTCTACATTTGTGTGATCCCACTCACCATAATATATGTTAAAAGAGATTAAAAAACATTTCCAAAAAGTGGTCTTAAGAAAATAAGTCATCTTATTCCTTCTGCAAAAGTTCAGACATTATGAAAAACAAATATAAAACTCTGTGCGTGGCAGTAGAGGTTGATTTTAGTCAGGACCAGTTGAAGGAATTGAGGGTGATAAATTAGACTAATTTTTATTTTTTAAAAAATCTGGAAGTAGGTAATGGGAAATTCCTTCTATAAGTGCAAATGTTTCTCAGTCTTGGCAACTTTAAAGTATGTGATTTCAATTCCTAGAATTCTCCAAGCCAGGTTGATTCTGGCAGTTCATATATCTTAAACTTGGCAAGATTGAGAAATATCACTCTGTATTTGTAGACATTTTCTAAGATTCAGGAATTGTCTTAGAAATTGGGAGAAAATTGACAGAAGATGGTCCTCAAAAACATAAGTGACTGATGTGCTATACTTCATCTCGGTTACAATATATCATAGTAAACGAAATGCAAATATAGAAATAGGCAGGATTTTTATTCATAATGACTGCATAATCTTTTGAAATTATAATTATAAAGAATGAACCATATGTACTTCCCTAATAAAAATTCCATGATTGATGCACAATTTAACCTTATGGATACATATGGTTACATATGGATTAAAATAACATAGTAAAATGTGCTTTTAATAACATTTTTATTTCCTGCTGTTGAAACATCTAATGTGTGAGAGAAATTAGAATAATGCTCTTGAAAAAAGGAAAGAAAAATGAGATTTTGTTTTTGAACAAATGACTATTTGCAGTTTTTGAGAACTTTTGAATATAAACAGTGAGAGGAAATGGTATATTACTTATGCTATTAATAATGGTAATTCAAAGCAATATAGTATACAGAAATAAGAGAAATGTGATGATCATGATAAATTATTACCTTATATATCAATTATAAACATTTGCTTGGCTAGTTTAAAATAGCAATTATATAATAAGTACATGAAGGCAGATTGGATAATGTTTTCAGTTCTTGTAGTCTTATACCATATATATTCCTACTTATCAAAGCTTCTTATAGATTGTCATGCCCCTGTTGGAATCTTGATTCAAAGGGGGAGGCTGAGCAGCTGACAGGGAGTGGGAGTGTGGCTCCATTGGCTGTGGATGTAACTGGGGAAGGCAAAGGCTGGCTGGGCAGAGCAGGGAAGAGGTAGAGCAAGGGAGAGGGAATTTGGAGGAAGACCCAGGTCCACCCTCTCTTCATCCTAGGGCACGCAGGGATGAACGGAGAAGGGAGCAACATGAGTTATGTGGCTTACAGGGGAGGAAAGGGCCCTGATTCCCTTCATTAGCTGCAGCTGGGAACACAGTATTTAAAAAGGGAAGCTGCACACAACAAAGCTGTTGGGAGCAAATCATGAATTATCTGGTATCATCGAGGCTTATCTAAGTTCCTGGCATCTTCCCAACTGTTTGTGTTTTGCTGGGCTTTCAATTCTGCAACTCCTTCTCCTGTCCTGGCAAGTTAATTACTGCAGCATGGTTTGTGTGGATTTTTATTTACAGTTTGTATGTATTTTGTTTTCAGACTGAATTTCCTGCACTTAAAGACTGTTCTTGGGAGAGTTTTTTCTCCAGCTGAAGGTAACCTGAACATTGAGGGCAAAGTCGGAGGTACTAAAGGGACACTTATTGCTTATTTGATTGTGTTGCCTTTGTGCCACGCCCCAGGTCATCACATAGATACAATATTAATTCACTGAAAAATTAGAAGTTTAAAATTATACTATAATAGCTAAGATAACTGAAACTATTGTTTGTTCTAGTGAGTGAAATAGTTAAGAGTTATAGAAACTGGAAAACTATACAATTAATTATTACTCTTGTATTCCCAAGCTCAATAAATAATAAAATGCAATGAACATCTAACAAAATAATGCAAATAATACAATTAGTAGCTTGCTCCCTATGTCAATCATAGTTATTGGGAGAAATGTGTCACAGTAAAAAAAGAGACCGGTTCACTGTGAGACCTGCTACTCACTCTCTTACAGTGTAATGGCCCCACTTCCAACTGAACATCATTACAGGGACATACATTGAGACTAACTTAATTCAAAAACAAATATAGAAAGAGAGAATAACATTAGCAAGGCATCTACCACATTCTAGTTTTCTTGGTGTTTCAGGTTTGTACTATTGAAATCTATGTTTTTTTTTAAATAAGGTTTACAGAACCTTATGTGCTTCTCAATGAAATAGTAATAATATTTACATTCTATCTTCAACACTAATAGTTTGTAGTAACATAAAAATGTAAATATCATTTTGATGTCATTTTGATATTGACTTATATACTTAGAAATAAACTAGCTTTGATTTAATATTAGTATAAACTGAATAAATTATAAATGGAAGAAAAAAATTTTTAAATGAAAGAATAAATAAACATTACCCCATTCATGAAAGCAAAAGAATATACTCACAACTATCATAATTACATCAATAATATTTCACAATAGCTCATTTGTCTACTCATTTAATACAATCCCCATTCTTCCTAAACATGTATATACATATTTACATATACCATATTTTTTGGAGTATAAGATGCTCCAAAGTATAAGACGCATCTAGCTTTTGGGAAGGAAAACAAGAAAAAAATCTTCTTCTGCCTCCCAGCAATTTGCTTCCTTGCAGGAAACAGCCTGTTTCAGTTTCAATTTCAGTTTCAGCACAGCCTGATTAGCACCAACAGCTGATTGTCTATTGGATTGACCTCTTGACGATCAGCCGTTTCAGGCTGCAGAGATTGCCATAGCCTATTGCTGCCTCTGCACATCTCATTTTCAGCCTCCATGCAGCCCAATTTCCACCTATTCTAGGTGGCAGGGATCAAAATGGGTGGAAAATGGGGTATACGGAGGCCGAAAATGGGTCGTGTGAAGGCCAAAAATGGGATAAGCAGAGGTGGCAAAAGGCAATGGCAATCTGTGCATCCTGAAACAGCTGGTTGTCAAGAGGCCGACCCAACTGACAATCAGCTGCTGGTGCTAATCAGGCCTTCCTGAAACTGAAACAATGTCAGCATTCCAGCAAATCTCCTTTCCAGGCAAGAACTCCGAGAAAAAAGAATTTTATTTTGTCTACTTAGAGATACTCAATTGAATCCCCCCTCCCACTTTCTCAGGCTTGTGGCAGTGTGGGAGCATCGAATCTCAATATGGCTTCCAAAGCTGATAGATGTTCCACCCTTGAAAAAATCACATCCTGGAAGAGATAATAAACAAAACACAACCAGGGGTTAATGCGATGCCCTTAACCCCCTCTCTCCCCTCCAAGGGGACCCTTCGGTTTGTCAGGGAATTTGTCAGGGAATTGGTTAACCAATCTATCTGCATGTATATCCCAACTTTTTACCCAAGTGGAGTCTGACAAAGGGTATTGTAATCATCCTTGGTGTAATCTAGAATCAAGGATTTTCTTTATTTCATAATGTGTCTCACCCTGTACAATCAGAGGTTTGGGGGGAGCTGCTGGTATTGGCCTTAGATTTGACCTTACAGGCTTCAACAAACTACTATGGAATACTGGGTGCATTTTCCCCAACAGCCGAGGGAGATTTAATTGGACTGTCACTTGATTGATAATCTTAGATATAGGGGATGGACCCAAGAATTTAGGGCCCAACTTCCCACTGGGAAGTTTCAACTTGAGATATTTAGTTGACAAAAACACTTTGTCCCCTACTTTAGGGGTGGTTGGAGGGATCTATGTTTGGCTGCTTGTTTTTTATATTCCTCAGCAATTTCAAATTTTAAAGCTTTTTTCGTATCCTCCCAACCTTTTTTTAATGATTCCATCCACTCCATTAAATACATGGATGTTGGCAGTTCTCTAGGCATCTCCAGCATAGGGAAAAAATCCATGTCAGTGTTGATTTGGAATGGAGTCAAGCCTGTGCTGCTGTGTCTGCATTATTGTAAACAATTTCTGCAAAAGGCAACAATTCCGCCCAGTTGTCCTTTTGATAATTCACATAGCATCTAATGTATTGTTCCACTATGGAGTTTGCTCTCTCCGCTGCACCGTTGCATGCAGGATGGAATGCTGAGGAAAGCCCTTGGGACGAGCCAATGGACTTCAAAAACTCCCCCCAAAACCTATCAGTAAACTGTACACCTCGGTCTGAGATTACTCTATGAGGTACTCCGGGGAACCTATAGATATGCTTCACAAACAGTTTTGCAAGTTTTTTAGCCGAAAAAAATCCATTACAAGCTGTAAAGTTGGCTTGCTTAGAGAATAAGTCGATAACAGTCCAAATCATGGTATTTTCTCCACTCTCAGGTAACTCTACAATAAAGTCCGTTGCAATTTCTTCCCATGGCTTAGTTGGTTCAGCTACTTGTTGAAGGAGGCCAGGGGTTTTTCCAGTTCTGTATTTCATCGTGGCACAAATTGAGCAGCTTTTCACATAGTCCCCAACATCAATTTTTATTTTTGGCCACCAGAACTGTCTCCTGACTAAATGTAGGGTTTTTAAGAACCCAAAGTATCCCCCCAGTCATGGTTACATTTCACTACCATCAGTCTTAGAGTATTGGGTACATAAATATTGGTTCCTTTCCAAGCCAATCCTTCGTTCATTGTCAAATTGGTTTGATGTTCAACAAACCATGGATTGGTTAAAAATGCTGCTTTCAACTTGGTAGTCAGTTTATCTTTTAGGCATCTGGGACTGCGATTGGCTTGGCCTTGGGTGGTCTGTGGGTTGGGCTTCTGATACCATAGTTTGCACTATCTCTTCCCGGCGACTGTCAAGTTGGAGTTCTCTCAACAGGCATCCGCCAATATGTTTTCCCCCTCTAGGATATATTTCATATTAAAGTTGAATCTCTTGAAGTATTGAACCCAGTGGACTTGTTTAGGTGATAGCTTCCAAGGTGTCTTTGGAGCCTTGAGGTTCTTATGGTCAGTCCACACCTCAAAAGGCTCCTTCACTCCTTCCAGAAATGCCTCCAATATATAAAGCCCATTGCACAGCAAATGGCTCTTTTTCCCACACCGTCCACCTACACTCTGTGTCTGTCAACTTTTTGGACACATAAGCACAAGGCAGTAGCTGGTCTTGAGAATTCTTCTGTAGAAGAATTGCTATGACAGCCACATCACTAGCATCAGCTTGGACTATAAAAGGTATGGTCGGGTCTGGATGCTGGAGGATAGGTTCAGTGGCAAATAGGCATTTTAGTGTCTCAAAAGACTTCTGACAGTCCATTGTCCAAGCAAGGGATTGATTGAGTTTTGGTTTGGTCGGGGAAGGCCTTTCAGTAACTCTATTAAAGGCAGGACGATCTTGGCAAACAAAGGAATAAATTGTCTATAGAAATTTGCAAAACCCAAAAAGCTTTGAAGTTGTTTACGTGTTTTGGGGGGTTGACAATCTAGCACTGCTTTCACTTTTCCAGAGTCCATCTCAATCCCCTGGTTAGATACTCGGTAGCCCAGGTAATCCAATGACTCCTTATGGAATTTGCATTTTGACAGCTTTACATACTGTATAACTTGGCAGCTAAACGTTTTTTCAGGACTTGTCTGATCTCTTGCAGATCATGACCTTCCATTGTTAACAGTCTAACATTTTTCAATACAATCCATTCTTTCATCCACATCAATATTACTGCCTAGTAGCATAATTTCCAATTGGGTAATCCAAAATCTCCTCTCGTTCTAGTGTCCTGTAACAATTTTAACTTAATTCTTGTCTTTTTTCCTTGCCATATAAATTTTAACATCATTTTATTTAAATCCTCAAAATATTTTTTCTTCAGTCTTATTGGAATTCTGGAATAAGTATAGTATTTTTGGCAATATATTTATTTTAATTGTCGCTATTCTCCCTGTTAAGGATAATTGTACATTTTTCCATTTTTCCAAATCTGTCGCAATCAGTTGTTTCAATCTATAATAATTATCCTCTTTAAGTGTTCCACATCTTGCTGTTATTTGTATCCCCAAGTATTTCACTATTTTTGTGATCTGGATATTTAATCTGTCCATTAATACTTTCTTTTGTTTTTCTTTCATATTCTTCACTAAAATCTTAATTTTTTATTTATTTATTTTCAGTCCTGCAACATCTCCATATTCTTCTATCTTTTCTATCAACTTAGGACCTGTTTCAATGGTTCTTCCAATATAAAAACCAGATCATCTGCAAATACATGTAATTTGTACTCCTCCTTTTTATTTTCATTCCCTTTATTTCTTTATTTTTCCTAATATTTCTGTTCAATACTTCCAAAGTCAATATAAATAGCAATGGTGACAATAGACATCCTTGCCTGGTTCCTCTTTTGATATTAATATTGTCTGTCAAATCTCCATTTATCATTATTCTTGCTGTTTGTAATATATTTCCTCAATTGTCTTAATAAATCTGTCTCCAAAGCCCATCTCCTCCAGTTGCAACAACATAAATTGCCAATTTACATTATCAAAGGCTTTCTGTGCATCTAAAAAAAACAAAGTCATCTGCTTTTCTGGATGTGCTTCGTAGTATTCCAGTGTGTATTTTTGGTAATTCTGCTTCTTGTAAATATTGTTTGACTTTCCCTTCTTCAATATTCTCTTGCTCCAGAGGTGGTATTCAAGCTTGGGCGAATCGGTAGCGGTAATTTGGTGTGAATCACAGAACTGGTGATGACCCTTGGTTGGCCACGCCCCTGACCCAGTTGCCTGGTCACTCTCCTAGCTTTCCATGCTACATGATGGCCATGGTGAAGCTCTGGCGGATGTCCCACAGCTACTGCACATGCGCACTATAGTGCGCATGTGCAGTGGCCCTGGGACATCTACCTCTCTGCCTGCCTCCTGGAACATGCTTTCTTCCTTCTCCCAGAGGATGCACCTCTTCAAGCCGACCTGGCCCGACCAGCCAGCAGGTGGCCACATGTCCAGCCACCCTGTTTTCAGCTCAAGAAGCCATCCCCAACTGGAGGGCTGCTCCCTTCCTTCTCTGCCTGTTTGCTCTGTATGGCTGAGGAGGAGGAGAGTAGTCATCCAGTTGGAGGAGGCTTCTTGTGCTGCAAAAGAGGCAGCTGGAGACCAAAAAAGTGTTGCCTCCAGCCACCACTTTCGCAGTGCAAGAAGCCTGCCCCAACTGGCTGACTCTTCCCCTCCTCCACAGCCATATAGAATAAACAGGCAGAGAAGGAGGGGAGCAGCAGTCATCCAGTTGCACTGAAAAATGGGTGGCTGGGCTGGAGACCAAAAAAAAGTTGCCTCCAGCTGCCTCTTTTGCAGTGCAAGAAGCCTGCCCCAACCAGCCAATTGCTTTCTTCCTTCCTGGCCATACAGAACAAACAGGCAGAGAAGGAGGAGAGCAGAAGCTGGCCAGTTGCGCTGAAAAAAGGGCGGCTGGAGGCGATTCTTTTTCAATCTCCAGCTGCTTCTTTTGGAGTGCTGCACCACTCCGCTCAGACTTGCTTGGGCAAGTCCCTCCAGTGCAGCAGGCTCAATGGGGTAGACCTGCGTGGCCGGTGCCTAGAATGTGGCTGCAGCAGCGCATTGAAGAAGCAAAGCAAAGCCACTGCAAGAAGCCTATAGCCACCCATGGTTTTTTTGGTGTGGGAGGAAAGAAGGTAAGATTTCAGGCAGTCGGGAAAGCCAAACCAAAGTTGCCTAGCCCAGAGCTGCCAGCAAGGGAGGACGAGGCTGCAGCACATGCCTCGCTTGAATTTCCTAGCCCCAAAAGCAGGAGGAGAGGAAGTCCTGCCTGCGGCCCTTGTGTTGGACCCAGAAGCCTTGCCTGCCGGCTTTTTCAGGCAATGCGGGACCAGAGACTGGTTGGGAAGAACCCTTGTAATGAGCGACACTGCCAGGCATTTGGAAGCATGTGTGTGTGTGTATTTGTTTCAGGTGGGTGCTTGGAAGTGTGTGTGTGTGTATGTTTCAGGTGGGTCCCCTCTCCTAACTTTAGAAGGAGAGAGGGAAGGAGGAAGGGCAGGTATAGAAAGAGAGGGAAAGAGAGAGAGGGAAACAGAGAAAGAGAGATGGGGAAAGAGAGAGAGAGAAAGAAAGAGGGGAGACAGAGAGAGAAAGAGAGAGGGGGAGAGAGAGAGAGGAAGAAGAAAAAAGAGAAAAGGGAAAGAAAGAAAAAGAGAGAGAAAGAAAGAAAAGGGATAGACAAAGAAAGATGGGATGGAAGGAAGAGAGAGAAAAAAAGAGAGAGGGAGGGAGGAGAAAGTGAATGAGATATATGAATGGATGGATGGAGGGAAGGAGGGAGAGAGAAAAAAGAAGAGGATGGAAGGACACAAACCCTGGCTTCAGAAGACTCTTTGAAATAGCATGGCAATCTAGGGCTGGAAGGGATCTGGGAGGTCATCTTCTAGTTCAAAGGTCTTCAAACTTGACAGCTTTAAGACTTGTGGATTTCAACTCCCAGAATTCCTGAGCTAACATGACTGGAGGAAGAATTCTGGGAGTTGAAGTCCACAAGTCTTAAAGCTGTCAAATTTGAAGATCACTGTTCTAGTCCAACCCCATGCTCCAGCAAGAGATCCTTACAGAATCATAGAATAGCAGAGTTAGAAGGAACCTTGGAGGCCATCTGCTCCAGCAGGAGACCTTATATCATCTGGAATCTGGATTATTTTGGTGCCTCTAACAGAGAGGAAAATTGGCAGAGGAGTTTACTAAGATAAGGTTACCATGCAGAGGAAGGCAGAGATAATCCTTCACTTTATGGCCACAATTGAGCCCAAAATTTTGGTTGCTAAGCAAGAGTGTTGTTAAGTGAGTTTCACCACATTTTACTCAATCCATGATACCTCCTGGGTCTAGGGAAGTAAATCTGAAGATGTGTGCAATGTTCTAATGTACAGAAGTTATAGTTAAATGTGCGGTAGAAAGTGGACTATGGGTGTGTTTTTCCAAATGCAGTGAGGTTGAAGGTGTATAGTTTTAAAAGAGCTCTCTTTCTCTCTCTGTGTGTTGTACATACACATACAATATGTATAATAGATAATATATCTTTTTGTGTGCCTTTATACACAGTATATTATGTATGTACACATATGGAACACACACACACACACACACATATGATTAAATAGTGTATTTTGGATGTTCAATAATAGTAAATAAATAGGGAAATTATATCTCTTTGAGACCAGGCAAGGCACCCCTTGACATGAATGATTTCAAGTTGGCCACACCCACCCAGTCACATGACCACCAAACTATGCCCACCCAGTCACATGACCACCAAGTACGCCCACCCAGTCACATGACCACCAAGCACGCCCACCCAGTCACATGACCACCAAGCCACACCCACCAAATAACCCATGCCCACAGAACCGGTAGTAAAAAAATTTGAATCCCAGCACTGTCTTGCTCGTATAATTTTTCATAATACTTCTGCACTATTTCTTTCTTTTTTGCATTTCCGTAACATATCATTCCATTTTCATCTATTAATTGTATTATTCTTTTGATTCCCTTTCTTTTTTCAATTTGTATGCTAACCATCTATCTGGTTTATTTGCATTTTTGAACAAATTCTGTTTAACTCTCATGATTTTTGTGCCAGTTCTTTTTTTCTTCCAGTATTCCTGTTTTATGTTTAACTATATCCATTAGGCTTTTAAGATTCTTATGTTGTGGATCTTGCTGTAGTGCTTTTTCCAGTTTCTTATAGTCCTCTTCTAGAATCTGTCGTGTTTGTCTTTTTTTATATTCCTTTTTCTTATATAAGTTATAATCATGCCTCTAGTAAAGGCCTTCATAGTATCCCATACATTTTGTAATGAAGTTTCCTCCTTTTTATTTTCTTTGAAAAAGAAAGCCAATTCTTTTTCCATATTATTGGTAAATTCTTTTCCTTCAAGATTCAATTATTCAAAGTCCATCTTGACCTTTTCTTTCATTCCTTCCATTTGACCCATATTGGATTATGGTCCGCCCAAGTACTTACTTCAATGTTTACTTCTTGTATATTTAGGATTAAATCCATTGACATCCAAATCATATCTGTTCTTGACCATGATAAGTGTCTATTAGGATGGAATGTATATTGTCTATTCTTGCTATTCAATTCTCTCCATATGTCTTTAATACTCAGTTCCTCTGCCATCTTAAAGAAAAATTTTGGCAATATTTTTTGTTTACTTTCTGTGTTTTGTAGTCCAATTCTGTATCTACTATAGCATTAAAATCTCCAAGAATGCATATGTTATCATATTCCAGTTCGATTATCTTCTTATGTAATTTCTTGTAAAATTCTTCTTGTTTGTCATTTGGTGCATATATTGCTATTAAGAGCATCTTTAAGTTGTTATCTGTTATTTTCATCATCAATATTCTCCCTTCTTCATCTGTAAAGATTGATTTAGTTTTAATTGTATTATTGATATATAAGACTATCTCTTTCTTGCTTTGTTATGCCAATGAAATATATAAGTTCCCAATTCTAGGACAATTCAAAACTTGTGCATGTTGCTTTTTAATGTGCATTTCTTGTAAGCAAATTATATCTAATTTTAGTTTCTCTAATTTATGATTTTTTTTCCTTTTGGTGGCTGAACTTAATCCATTTATATTTATAGAAATTAATTTCTTTTCACGTTCCATTATTTATACTTTGTATGTAGGATTTATTGCTCTTGTTGTTCTTTGCTCCCTTGGTTCTTTTGGTTCCACCCTGCTACCAATTGCTCCTCCTTCTCTTTCATCTCTTTTTTCTTTATCCATTTCTTCAGCCATCTCCTCTCTGGTTTTAATTTCCTCTTCTTCATTTCCTCTAAAGTATTCATCATAGAATAGCTGTGCTCTCCCAACTGAATCCAGTCTGTGTCTTTGTTCTTGCCAAATAAACATCAAGCCTTCAGGGATCAAGACTTCTGTCTTGATTAAAATCTTTGTCAAGAATTGATATTCTTTTCTCAGGTCTCTCACTTTCCTTGGTACTTGTTTTAGGACTTTAATCTCCTTTTCCTTGTGTTTCAAAGGGTCATCTCTTGCCTTTTGTAATATCTCTGTTTTAATTGCTTTCTTGGTAAATCTCACATGGACTTCTCTAGGTAATTTATTTCTCATAGTATATTTATTTATTTATTTTATCGGATTTATATATCGCCCTTCTCCCGAGGGACTCAGGGCGGTGTACAGCCAAATAAAAACATAATATAAAATTACCAAAGTTAAAAATAGATTAAATTTAAGGCTGCTACCAACATTATACCTTAAAACCCCAATAATTAAAATAAAAAAACCGATTCTCAAACCCCAATTTAAACCCCAATTCAAATCAGCCCAGGTTGGCCTGCTCAAAGAGCCAGGTTTTCAGAGCACGTATAAATGCCCTCAGGACAGTGGTTATCCGTAATTCAGGAGCAGTTCATTCCAGAGGGCGGGCACCCCCACTGAGAAGGCCCTATTCCTATCTAATATATACTCAGAATACTTCATCAATTCCATCCATCCATCATTTTTTCTTTGGATATCTCCATGGCTCCTGCCAAAACTTCTATCATTATTTCTGCAAAGTTTCTCACTTTTCTTCCTCAACATTTTGAAATCTTAAATAAAAATCAGCCTTGTCCATCTCCCAGGCAATCATTCCTTTTCCATTATCTTGCTCGACTGCTGTCAGCCTGTTAAATATTTCTCCTACTTTCTTCTCTGTCTGTTCTCTTCTTCTAACTTTTGCATTCTTTCTTTATTCTTGATCATCATTTGTTGTATATTTTCCATTTTCTCTTCCATCTTTCCCATCTTCTCTTCCACCTTCCCAATTATGTCTACCATACACATCCCTTGATCTTGTATTGCTTGCATTATTAATTTTAATTCTTGCATGGAAACATCCTTCTACTTCTCTCTTTCCTTTTCCTACTGTAACATGGCTTGTATTGATTGTTGACTGGCTGGGCTCAAAGAAAAGGCAGTAGAGATCGATGATCCTGCAGCAGTTGTCTTCCTCATCTCAAATTAATTGTAAGTCCAATTGAAAAGATGTCATCCAGTAAATCCAAAGCAAAATCTTCAGGTTCTTCCAATTATACCAAAATGGAGTGGGAAAAAAGAAAAAGGAAAGGAAAAAAAGAAAAAGGCAAAAAGAAAGAAAAACCCAAACTCTTCATGTCCAGAAGAAAAATAAATAAATAAATAAAAAATAAAAATTCAAAATCTGGGAAAATAAAATTCAAAAGTACAAATCCACCACATTCTAAAAAAAATAGTAAAAACAGCAACTGTAATCCACTTAATGATGAAAAAAGAAAGGTTACAATGTTGCAAAAAAAAACCCTGGTGTTAAAAAACAAAAAGGCCCAAAGAGCACACCAGCAGAAAAAAGACAGAAAGAAAACAATTTGGAATTGCCAGCTGAAGTTTAAAATTTAAGTCATAGAATGAATCCAAGCTTCAAAAACATCAACAGTATATAGTCCAAGGTCACAGTAATATTTTCTCTTTTATTTCACTCTCCAGCTGTTTATATAATTTGCGAGGGTAACACCTATTTTCAGTGCTCACTCTCTATATTATCTTTCTTCTAAACAGCCTGTAATCAAAACAATTCAGTCTTTTAATCTCTTTTTAAAGCTATTGCTTAGCTTTCTCTTTTTGTTATATTGTTATATTGTATCCAATACGTTTCTAGCCAGATTTCATTTGAAAAATGAGAGTAAAAAGGGAAAAATAATCCAAATTTTTAGATTAGAAACAAAAGTTAAAAAATTATTTTCTATTAATTATTATTACAAAGTCCAGTCCAGTTAAACAAGAAAAATTATCTTAGCAGGGAAAAAAATCCAAATTAGGTTTGACAGTTAGCGATGTGCTCTATTTCACCACTATTTTCTACTTTTCTGTCTTCTATCTTCTTAACAATCTTTCCCCTTAGGGTACTCTTCTATTTTTAATTAGAAAAAAAATTAAAAGTCTCACCCCAATCGACATACTTTCCTTTCAGGTCTTCTTTCCTTCTGGGGCTATCACAGCTCTTCAGTGGCTTTAATGGTCACTTTCCTCTGCTACCAGACTTAAGAGCTTTCCTGAATCGACCAGGGACTTTGCGGTGTCCCTGGGATCAACAAGATGTGCTCTCTTCTCTTACCATCTCTCTGGGATGGTTCAGATCCAATTGGACTATCTGGTTGCAGAGATTTCGGTGGCTTTTCCCGGGCCTTCGGAATCGCTGTCATCCTGTCGTGATGCCAGCCCTGCTTCCATTAATAGTTAACTTTTGATATGCTCTTCGTGATGGAGCCTTTTGAGAACCTGAGGGCCAGGAGTGAACTGGACCACCGGGATGGAGGAGACTAAGCAGCCCTGCAGCCAATGGCACAAGAACTGGCAATCCATCCCAGCAGCAGCTGTTCAAGCAGATGGGGCAGATGGGGTGGCTGCCCCCCCCCCAGCCAACCCACTATGCTAGGTACCAATTCCTGCAAACATCCCAGGACCAGGGAGAGCCCCGCAACTGGAGCAGAAGACACCACTCTGGCATCAAATATGATGGAAACTGCAGAAGTTGGGTTTCTTCCTGGTGCATGTCCTCACATACATGCAGAAATACAGACATGATTTCCAAACATAAAGCACCTGGGTCAGAGTTGTCATTTTAAGCCTTAGAAGAGGCAGCAGCTAGATGGATGGTCACCCTCCACAATGTGAATGCCCCAAAACTCCAAAACTTTAACTGCTTCATAATGGCTTTTGAGGACCCACTGGCAGATTGTAAAAGCCCAGAATCACAACAGAATGGTGAAACAGAGATCCCGGCTGGTGGTTGAATAATACTGAAGAATTCCAAGACCTCGTTTGTTGCATAGACTGGTTGGAAGACATCATAGAGACCTGGTTCAAGGACAGACCGAATGACAACTTCTATCATGCCTGCCTAGCCCACATAGCCCCAAATCGCCTCCATGAATGGTACATCTGTCAGAGAAACTAGAAATCGACCTAGCCAGAAACCAATACCAAGCTGGGAGAACCTGGAAGAGATTGTCACCCTAAGGAAAGCGAGAGCCTTTCAAGCTGCAAACCAGGGTTCCAAAATTAATGGCCAGCTTCAAATGTGGAAAAGATGGGCACCGTGCTGTTAAATGGCACTTGAAAATCCCAGCCCAGAAACCAGATCTCAGTTTGGAAACCAGCAAAAACCTTCCCATGCAGGAAGGAAACCGTGATGAGAGGTAGTGATGTCTTGGAGTTCTGCCCATCATCCAACCCCATCCAAGGAAGACTCAGGCCTTTCTGAGAATGATCTACAGGGTGTCCCCTTGGTAAGTGAGCCAATCAAGCCGGTTATTTTACTCCTGAGACTATTGATCTCCAGCTTGGAGAAGAGAGTACAAGAGACAGCCCTGATAGACCTGGGCTCACCCGATGCCTAGGAACCCAATCTTGGTGGGAAACGGGGAATTCACCTGGAGAAGTTAAAAAAAATGATTCCCTTTTGCCAGGTGGATGGATCTATTGCAGGGGAGGAACCAGACACCTTTGCCACCAAACCCTTGGAGTTAACCATGGGAGACCACAAGACTTAGTATTTATCAAGGGACTTGGGATGGAATGGCCCATGGTCCAGAGTCTTGCTTGGTTGAAACGCTGAAACCCCCAAGTAGATTGTAAAGAAGCAGCCACCCATGGGGGGAGGGGGAGGGGATGACAGCACCAGACTGAGCAGAGGAAAAACAAGCAGGTGAACCAAGAGAAGAAACAATGGCTGCTGTGAAAGTTCAGCCACTACATTCTCTGAGAGTACAGGGACTTGGTTGAGGTTTTCAGCAAAGAGAGTTCAGACGAATTGCCCCCTCACAGACCCACAGACTGTGCTATTGAAATTCTCCCAGGGGTTAAACTGCCAAAACCAAAATTGTACTCCGTGATCCCTAGGAACTGGCCAGATCCAAGGTAGCAGCCCCTGTCCTCTTCCAAGAAAAGAAAGATGGGCCTCTTCACTTATGTGTGGATTATAGAAGTCTGAACACCATGTGTGTGGGAAATGTGTACTAACTCCTACACCTGAAGGACATGCTAGCCCACCTCTTGAAAAGAAAGTTTTTTTCCAAGCTAGACTTGTGTGAAGCTTATTACCGGATTAGAATTAAAGAAGGGGATAAGTGGAAAACCACATTCAATTGTCCACTGGGATGCTTCCAGTTTAATGTGCTGGCCTTTAGGCTATAAGGGGACTTTATTTCTCCTGCCAAATGGCTGGGCCAATGACTGGAGTCTGTTAGCCACTCTCTGGCCATATTTGATCATATATAACACTTCCTCTCCTAGTTAGTGTTCCTCCAATCAGCGCTCGCCTACCATAAGTAATCGTGTAGGTAGGAGGGGCTTCGATGGGTGTGATTGGATCTGCATACCTCACTTGTTCCTGGGAGGGTGGCCTGAATAGACGGGTCCACTGCTGCTCCGGCCCCTGCTTGCGGAACAGTCTTGAAGCCCACTTGTGGTGCGGGACCTCCTCTTTGCAAGATAAGTGTCTCCGCCATTGTTGTTCGGAGTTGGTGTCTGCGTCTGGGATTGTTCTGTTGGTGCGTGTCGAGTGTCTGGCTGGTTCTCTGAGTTTGAGACCCAGCCTTGTATTGATGTGCCGCTCCCATAGTTTCCCGTCTTCTGTCTCCACCCTGTAGGACTGGATTTTGCCATGATTTTGTTGCGGGCTGTGAGTCTCGCAATTTCTGCCAATATCATAAGTCCAGGCATTATGTCCTCTACAAGTAGTGCTGTAGTGGATGGCACTGGTCTTTGGCTGGGTCTGGGAGGAGGCAATGGCTGAGGGTGTGGGTGTGGGCAATGTCTTTTCCTCGCCTGTGGATTATGCAGTAACTGTATGATGCCAGGAACACTGTCCATCTTAACATCCTGGGTGACAAGATGTTCAGTGTGGGTTTGTCACTGGCAAGGATGTCCAGTAAGGATTTGTGGTTGGTGATGAGGTCAAATCACCTGCCATACAGGTATTCGTGGAAGTGCTTGATTCTTGCAACTGCTGCAAGCGCTTCCTTGTTGATCTGGCTGTAATTCCTCTGAGTTTCAGACAGTGTCTTCAAAAAGTATGCAATGGGGGCTTCTGTCCCATTGAGTAATTTGTGGCTGAGGATCATTCGATGCCATAGGGGAAGGCGTCACATGTTAGTGTTAGTGGCAGCATCTCGCTGTAATGGATGAGGATGCTGTTAGATGTTAAGATGTTTTTCATCTTTTTGAATGTGTCGGCCTCGCGTTATCCCCAAGTCCAACTCATCGTCTTATCAAGCAGCCTGTGGAGCGGTTCCGCAATGGTTGCTTTCTGCAGCAGGAAAACATTGTAAAAGTTAAGCAGCCCTAGGAACGCTTGCAGTTCTGCTTTGATTTGTGGTGTGGGGGCTTCCCATATCATTTTAAGCTTTCCATTTGTGGGTCGGATGCCTGCGGCATCAATTAGGAACTCCCAAAATTCCACTTGTGTGACTGCTATGTGGCATTTATTCCTCATCAATTTCAACCCCACCTCTTGGAATCTCCCCAGGACTGCCCCTAGCCTCTTCATTAGTTGATCCCTGCTACTGGCCAAGATGATTACATCATCAAAGCAGGGTATGATCCCTGGGATATTGTGCAGCATCAATTCCATGATGCTTTGGAATAGGCCCGGGGCTATTCTTACTCCGAGCTGGAGCCTTTTGCACTTGAACGCAGATGTGACAATGGTTTGCACTTCAGCGGTTGCCTCGTCAACGGGCAGTTGCTGATAGTCCTGGGTGAAGTCTAATTTAGCAAATATAGTCCCTCAGCCCAAGGAGTGCAGGAGGTGCTGAACTATGGGCACGGGGTAGACACTTTGCTGGAGGGCCTTGTTCAGGGTTGTTTTATAGTCAGCACAGATTCTTATGGATCCATCTGGTTTAACTAGGATTGTGATTGGGGTCTCTCATTTGGCAAGGTCCACTGATTCTAGAACCCCTTGGGCAATTAGTTTATCTAGTTGCTCTTCGACTTTGGGTCTGAGAGTAAACAGGACTCACCATGGTTTAAGGCAGACTGGAGTAATGTTGGAGTCTAGGTTAAATGATACTTGCCCAGTTTGTTGTCGAAGACATCGCTGAATTCCCTCTCTAGTTCCACGATGTTTGCTGTCAGGCTGGGGGGTGGTCTCTGTTGCATGAATGCCGGTGATGTTTATTTGGAGTGTTGGAACCATTATCTTCCTAGTAGACTTGGCAGGTTCTGGTCTACTATGGTGAGTGGTAGTTCTTGGAATGTGCCATACTCCACATGGGTTGTCTTCCTTCTCAGAACTGGTATGCGGCAGTCCTGGTAGTCTCTTAACGTGATGGTCTGTGGCTCCAGCTGGTCATGCTGCTGCTTGGGTTGGAGTTTTTTGAGGGTATCCCATGATATCATAGATATGTAGGACCCCGAGTCCACCTCCATGCAGCAGGGCTTTCCCTCGATGGAGACTATAGCTTCATAGACATCGGCGTGTCTCACCTGGGTCTGTGCGTAGCCCATGAATGTGAAATGGGCTTCTTCTTCTCTGGCATCCTCTCTCCTTTTGAATTTCCTGCCAGGGTTCATCCGGTGGTGGTTTCTGCCACAATCCCCGCATTCTCTGCTTCCTGGTTTCCTGCCTGGTTTCCTGGCTTTTAATTTGTAGACGTCTCCGTCATTGTCGTTGCTTGCCTCGGATGCAGATTCACTTGATTTGGGGTGGCAATCAGTCATGTGGGGGGGGAAATTCTTGCCCCCACGGGGCTCGCAATCTGGGTGTCCTCCTGGATGTACGGCTGTCATTGGAGGACCATGTGGCAGCCGCCGCCAGGGGGGTTTTTGGTCAGGTCCGTAGGATCTATCAGTTGCAGCCCTTTCTGGATCGGGATGTGCTTCGCACGGTCACTTCCACCCTCGTAATCTCCCACCTAGACTATGCCAACGCTCTCTACATGGGGCTTCCCTTGAAGTGCACCCGGAGGCTCCAGCTGGTGCAGAGTGCAACCGCATGGATGGTGTTGGGGGCTCCTCACGGCTCCCATGTTACACCGCTCTTGCATGAGCTGCATTGGCTCCCGGTGGTCCACGGGGTGCGCTTCAAGGTCTTGGTTACCAACTTTAAAGCGCTCCATGGCTTGGGACCAGGATATTTGCGGGACCGCCTCCTGCCATTATCAGCCTCCTATCGGCCAGTATGCTCCCATAGAGTCAGCCTCCTCAGGGTGCCAGCGGCTGGATGGCTGGCGACCCCGAGGGTGCGGGCCTTCTCGTTGGGGGCACCCTCCCTCTGGAACGAATTACCCCCGGAGATGAGGATCATCCCTGATCTCCTGACCTTCCGGCGCGCGTTGAAAACTTATTTATTTCACCAAGCCGGTCTGGCCTAGGGGTTTTTAGGATTTTAATCTGGTTTTTATCTAGTTTGGCTTTTAAACTTCTTATAAATTTCAGCCTTTTATATTTGGTTTTTTTAACTGTTCTTAATTTTGTATTATCCTCTGTATTTTAATTTGGCTGTGCACTGCCCTGAGTCCTGTCAGGGAAATAGGGCGGTATATAAGTACAATAAATAAATAAATAAATGGTTGTGTGGACCTTCCCTGTTCCTCTGATCCGTGCTGCCAATTTGTTGGATGACTCCACGGCTTGTGCCTCATCGATGGCTTCTCTAAAGATGACATCCTTGCAGGCCAGGAGTTTCTTTTGTAGTGCGAAATCCTTCATCCCCAGGATGATCCGGTCTCTGATCATCCCCTTGGTGTCAGGGAATCTGCAGTTTTTTGTGATTCTCCTCAACTCTGCTACAAATGCATTGACTATCTCCCCCTCTCTTGGGCTCCAGTGTGTAGAAATTGTATCGGCTGGCCAGATAGGAAGGAGAGGGGCCGTAGGGCCCATTGTAGTTCATCCCAGGACACAGTCTGTAAGTGAATGAATGAACGAATGAAAATTTATTTATATACCGCTCCTCTCCCGAAGGACTCGGAGCGGTGCACAGCCATGCAATTAAAACATTAAATATACAAAAATTAAAACTAAATTAAATATCCTGGCTGCAAAACAATTAAAACCCCAACCTTAAACCCTAAAATTAGCATAAAATTAAAATACCCAAATCTAAAATCAGCTCAAGCTGGCCTGGTCAAAGAGCCAGGTTTTCAAGGCACGCCTGAAGGTCCCAAGGTCCATGGCTGTACGTAACTCCAGAGGCAACCCATTCCAGAGGGTAGACACCCCCACAGAGAAGGCCCTATTCCTCGGGGTCACCAGCTGGCATATAGATGCCGACGGGACCCGCAAGAAACCCTCTCTGTGGGAGCGCACTGGACAGTGAGAGGAAACTGGCAGAATGCGGTCTTGTAAATATCCTGGTCCGATGCCATGGAGCACTTTAAAAGTTAACACTGCAATCTTAAAGCGCACCCGAGAGGCCACTGGCAACCAATGCAGCTCACGCAGGAGGGGCATCACATTAGCGAACCTTGATGCCCCCATAACCACCCGCGCGGCTGCATTCTGTACCAGTTGAAGCCTCCGGATGCTCCCACTCGGGAGCTCCATGTAGAGGGCGTTACAATAGTCCAGTCGGGAGGTGACCAGGGTATGAGTGACCATGTGTAAGGCATCCTGATCCAGAAAGAGCCACATCTGGCGGATCAGGTGAACCTGATAAAACGCCCCCCTGGAGACAGCCGTAATGTGATCTTCCAGGGACAGCTGTACATCCAAGAGGACACCCAGATTGTGAGCCCTCTCTGAAGGGGGCAAAATCTCACCCCCAATAGCCAGCAAAGGAACTGTCTGGCTATATCGGGACGCCGGAAACCACAGCCACTCACTCTTGGAAGGGTTGAGTTGGAGCCTGTTCCCGCCCATCCAGTTCCGCACGGCCTCCAGACAGCGAAACATGACCTCCGTGGCATCATTGGGGTGGCTTGGGGTGGAGCTATACAGCTGAGTATCATTAGCGTACAGATGACACTTCACCCCAAAGCCATGGATGATCTCCCCCAGCGGCTTCATATAAATGTTGAACAAGAGAGGAGAGAAGACCGACCCCTGAGGCACCCCACAATGAGGGGCCTAGAGATGGACCTCTCCCGCCCCACCAACACAAATTGCAGACGGTCAGAGAGGAAGGAGGCGAACCACCGCAACACAGTGCCCCCAACCCCCAACCCCCCCAACCGTCACAATAGGATACTATGGTCAATAGTATCAAAAGCCACTGATAGGTCTAATAGGACCAGGACAGAGGAATAACCCCTGTCACGGGCCCTCCAGAGATCATCAACCAACGCGACCAATGCCGTTTCAGTACTATGTCCGGGCCTGAAGCCCGATGGAAGGGATCCAGGTACGTATCTTCATCCAGGTACTGGGGAAGCTAACCTGCCACCACACTCTTAACAACCTCCGCCACGAAGGGAAGGTTGGAGACAGGACGATAGTTGTTAAAAGAGTTGGGTCCAGGGAGGACTTCTTAAGGAGGGGATCGCACCACTGCCATTTTCAAGGCAGTGGGCAGTGAGCCCTCCATCAAAGGGGCGTTAACAATTCCCTGGAGCCAACTCCACGTCACCTCTCTGGTGGTAGAAACCAGCCAGGAGGGGCAAGGGTCCAATAAACATGTGGTGGCATTCAGCCGCCCCAGCAACCTGTCTATACCCTCGGCGGTCACAGGGTCAAACTCATCCCAGATAACCGTCTCAAGACTTGCCACGGTCACCTCCCCCGGGACCTCTCAACTAGAGTCCAACCCAGCCCGAATCTGAGCTATTTTATCGTGCAGAAATCGAGAAAACTCCTCCGCCCTTCCCTGTAAGAGATCCTCCCGCGCTCCTGGCCCAAGCAGGGAGTGGGTTACTCTAAACAGGGTGGCAGGTCGATTTTCTGCCGATGCAATAAGGGCAGAGAAGTGAGAACGCTTCGCCGCCTCTATCGCCATTAGGTAGGACCTAATATAGGACCTAACCTGTGTTCGGCCAGACTCAGCACGACTGGCCCTCCAGACACCCTCCAGATGTCTTTTCCGGCATTTCATCTTCCTCAGCTCCTCCGTAAACCACAGAACTGAGCGAGGTCAGAGGTCGTAAAGGCACAACTCGGTCCAGAGCCTCGGCAGCCAGCCTATCCCAGGCGGCTACCAAGTCTGTGGCTGAGTTATGAGCCAGAGTTTCAGGTAAAGGCCCAAGCTCCGTCTGGAACTGTTCAGGATCCATCAGGCGCATGGGGCGGAACCATCTCCTCGGCTCCGCCTCCCTGCGATGTGGATTGGCGGTACAGAAGTCTAGTCTAAGGAGAGAATGACCAGACCATGACAAGGGTTTAATAACTATATCTCCTAACCGATCATTCAACCACTGTCCAGAGACAAAAATCAGGTCCAGTGTGTGTCCTCCTGTGTAAGTCAGTCCAGAAACTAATTGGGTCAGGTCCAAGGCCGTCATGGAAGCCAAGAACTCTCAGGCCACCCCAGAGGATTCACCGAGCGAAGGCAGGTTGAAATCACCCATAACTAACAGTCTGGGTGTCTCCACCGCCAGCTCGGCTATTGCCCTGAGGAGCCTGGGCAGAGCCAATGATACATAGCAAGGAGCCAGGTACGTTATCAAAAGGGCCATCTGCCCTCCCAGACCCCACTTCACAAAGAGGGACTCACAGCCAGCCATCTGAGGTATAGTGGCCTCCCTAGGACACAGATCCTCCCTAATAATTACTGCCACTCCACCACCCCTACCCTGAGCCCTTGGCTGATGAAATGCCTAGAAACCTGGTGGGCACATCGTTACCAGGGGGAGACCCTCCTCTGGGCCCAACCAGGTTTCGGTGACCCCTGCCAGGTCCACGCCCTCATCCTGAATCAGATCAAAAATCAGGGGGGGCTTATTTATAATGGATCTGGCATTGCACAACATCAGCTGGGTGCTCAGGGCCTGAGACTCTGCACAACCAGGCCTGCAAGACGGGTCGAGAGGGTTGGAGCACGTTACCACTTGGAGATAGTGGACTCGCGATCCCCTAACCTGATATGGCCCTCTACCCCCACCATATCTGCCCCTCCCACTTACAATGCCAATAAGGTCCACCCCCGGTCGTTCTAACCCTGGTCGCCTCCCCAACCCCCGGTCCCCCGGGTCCCCCCAGGCGTACTCACCGGCTTAGCTAACCCCAGACCGCAGACCCCGAACCCACTAACCCCACTAAAAATCTGTCCTTCACCCTCCTCCCAACTTCCCTCCCCAAACCCATAACTTCCCTCCCTAACCCCATTAAAAATCTAAAAATAAAAGAAAACAATCGAGTACCCCTCCCCCTCTCCAAGCATTTCATAGAATAGCCATGCCACCTCTCTAGATCCCAAGACCCATCCTTGAGGTGGACTTTCGACAGTCCCATTGGCCATGTCAGGGAGAGGGGAACCTCTCTAGGGCATAAAGTTCAGCCCGTGAGTACTTCCGCGGGCCAACTGGGCCCGCCTCAGGTGTTCGGTGTTGGGTCCAACCGGCTCCAGACAAGACTCGCCGGCCTCCCCCAGTCCTCCCCCACCACTGCCACTGGCAGGGGGAACCAAGGGGAACAAAGAGTCCATCCACAGCCGTCACAGCCTTCATCACTGCTGCTGCCCGATACTGCCGCGGCCACCCAACATGGTCGCGGTCGCCGCTGTCGCCAGCCCTGCAGTCCTGACAGCCCCTCCAACTGGATCCAGATGGAACTCGCCGGTCACCCCCAGTCCTCCCCCACCTCTGCCACCGATGGGGGGACCCACGGGGAACGAAGGGATCATCCATGGCCATCGTTACCACCGCTGCCTGATGCCGCCACGGCCATCCAACACTGCCGTGGCTGCCACTCTCTTCGACCCTGCAGCCCCGACGGCCCTTCCAGCTGGCTCCAGGCAAGGCATCCCAATCTCCCCCGGATCTCCCCCACCTCTGCCATTGGTGGGGGGACCCAGGGGGAATGAAGAGATCATCCACATCTGTTGACACCGCCGCCGCCGCCCAACACTGCCGCGGCTACCATCTGCTACCAGAGCATCTGCCATTTTGTAGATCTCAATGTCGCAGTAAGGAATAATGCTTTTTTCTGCACATCAGAAGCCATTTGGAGTCCGTTGACTTCCAAGTGCAGGTTAAAATGGCCCATGCAGGAGGACCATTTTTCCTTCACTGGATCATAGGGTATTGCCATCGGACAGTGTGTCAGGTTGGTTGCGCGTTGTTGGTCGATGGGTCACGATCACTGCACTGGCCAGTAAAATGGCATCCAAATCCATGAGATGTCTTTTGTTCTCTCTGTAGTTCAGATTCCCACCCTCATCACCAGTGTTAGATAGGTCCACATTTGAATGAGAGGCAGGACATGGCAGTAACTGGTAAGATGTCTTTATTGTTGTTAAATCCAAAAAGCTGCTCAATTGCAGCAGGCGCCGTCCAAAGCTTCAGCCATTGATGGGGACTTTATTTCTCCTGCCAGTGGCTGGGCCAATGAGTGGAGTCTGTTAGCCAACTCCACTCCCTGGCCATATTTGGTCATATATAACAATGACCACCTCTATAAGAGGGTTTTGGTCTACCTTGATGAATATTAATATACACTGAGATAAAAGCAGAGCATGTAAAGTTAGTCTGAGCAGTACTAAACAAACTCCATTCAGCAAAGCTCTATGCTAAACTGTCAAAGTGTGAATTTCATCAGGAGAAAATAAACTACTTGGGATACCGCATTTCCCACAAAGGGATAGAAATGGACTCTGCCACTCACAAGGTGGCAATCACAAAGCTGCTAGGCTTCACAAATTTCTATCAGCAATTTATCCCAAATCACTCTCCTGATCATCTCTCCCCATCACCAATCTGCTGAAGACAAAAAAAAAAAAGGGGGGGGGGTTAAACCCAAGTCAGGGCAGCCTTTAAAATCATCAAGCAGCATTCAAGAAATGAAAAAAAGACTTTTTCAGCAGAACTGGTACTAAAACACCTAGACTCAGAGAAACCCTTCATAATCCAGGTAGATGCCAGCAATCGGGGCCATTTTGCTCCAGAAAAGCGAACAGGGAAAGTTGCAGCTGTGTGCATATACTTCAAAGAAACTAACAGACATGGAGCAGCAGTGGCCAGTTTGGGAAAAAGAAGCCTATGCCATCCGCTGGGCCCTTCTCAACTGGCACCACTTTCTGGAGGCAGAGAAAATTCCCTTCCACGTGTGGACAGATCATAAAAACCTGGAAGCATTGAAAACCCCATGGAAACTGTCCCCTAAACAAGTAGGCTGGGCCCAGTATTTCCAGTGATTTAATTTCACTCTCTGATACTTCCTGGGGTGGGGTGGGGGACTTCCTAGCTGATGCTCTGTCCAGATTGCCACAATACAATAGCAATAAATCGGAAATAGTCAAGCCGCTGTTCCCAGTATTGCAGATACTGCATGACTAGAGTCATGATCAGGGCGCAAACAAAGGGGGACCTCCAAATGGACAATGCCACTATCCAAGCATTACATGGGCCCTCACAGGTGATGAGTGGTTTCAGAGCCACAAGGACTCTTGCCTAATGAAAGAGGGATTGCCATGGTTGGGAGGAAAGCTGTCCCAGCAAGTCAGAAACTCAAACTCATGCAGACTTGCCATGATTCAAAAATAGCTGGCCACTTCAGATTCGTGAAAAGACTGCACCTGATAAAAAGGCAGTTCTGGTAGCCATTCCTCAAGAAAGACTTTGAGAGCTATGTGGCAAGCTGCCCTATTTGTGCGGCAGCAAAAATGTGGCAAGAAAAAATGCCTGGCCTTTTGCAGATGGTTGCCAAATCATCAGCACTGGAAAGCATGGGAAACATTGTCATATGGATGGTCACAGATGTGTTCTCCGAGCAGGTCCACTTCATCCCATGTCAGAAAATCACCATGACAAAAGTCCTAGCCAAGATGCTTTTGCACCACATATATTGATTACATGGGGGCCCTCAAAGAATCATTTTGGACCGGGGGGGGGTCCAATTTACTTCGAAGTTCTGGAGAGCCTTTTTGGTCCTCTTGGGGACCAATCAGGGTCTGAGTTCTAGTCATCATCCTCAAACTAATGGTGGGAGGGAACATTTGAACATGCTTTATAGAACAATACTTAAGATGCTTTATTGTCTTTATCAACAAGACAGCTGGACTGACCTACTGCCCTTCGCAGAGGTGGCTGTAGGCATTGTACATTCTGGATATTCTTGTCTTTGAGGCAAACCTCAAACAAAGAATATTCCATGCAAAGTGCAACGTGTGCATGATGACGTGTGCAACCTGAAGAAAACAAGACCTTAAAACCCAGATAAGACGGAACAAAGGACAGGAACTGAAGCTTATGTTAATCTTAACTAGAGTTAATCTTAACTAGAGATGAATGTATAAACTGCTGAAGCAGGTAGTAACAAAGGTTGTCTAAATAGATATATAGTGTATAAATTAACCACTGGTATGCTACTATGTAGATATAGATAGAACGAACTCTGGCAATAGAGTAGACAGCTCTTCTTATTTTCAATCGGACAATAAAGAAGGAAGCTTGCCTCACCTTTATGTGGTCCTGAGTCTTGATTCCTACAAGTGGCGCCTTGAACAGGGACTCCTTTCATCATCCGGCAAGGATTTGGTGCACCTTCAACCTTTCAAAGGTTTCTGTAAGTATGGGGTCTTCGCTTTCTGAAGAGCAGAGAAAGCATGTGGAGGAATTAGGATACCTTTTAAAGAAAAATCATAGAGATGTATCTCAGCGCAATTTCACAAGGCTGGTCCAGGAGATTGCAGGTCAATATTTATGGTATCCAGAAAAAGGGTCTCTTAGATTAGTAGATTGGGAAAAAATTGGAATTACTTTACATACGGAGCCAAAGTCTAGCGTGGAGATTTTACATGCTTTGCATTTATGTTGGCATATAGTTGAGATATTTGGCACTAATGAGGTTTCTCTATTAGCACCCCCCCTTCACAAAACACAGCCCCCATAGTTTGTCCTCCGTCTTCATCAGAATATCTGACTATCCCTCCCACTGCTCCCTTAGACACAGGACAAAAACCTACTGATCCGGTTATTCAAACATCTTTTCAAAAAATGGTGGAGATATGTAAAAAGGATGTCTCCATGCCAGGGGCACAGTTAGCTGAACTATTGTCTGTCTGTCCTGTGCAGTATCATCCGGGTCAAGGCCAATAGCTGGGTCAGCAGATAGCAGAATGGGAAGGTTTACCTTATCAGATATTAAGGGAATTGAAAAAAGCTGTTACAGACTATGGTATTAGTAGTAATTTTACTAGAGGATTTATGGAGGGTATTAAAAATGAATATACCATGGTTCCTGAAGATTGGAAACAAATTTTTCGTATGATTCTAACTTCAATGCAATATGTAGTCTGGGAAAGTGAGTATATGAGACACGCTCAAGCAGCTGCAATGGGAGGAGGAGGAGCTTACACTGTAGAACAATTGTTTGGCTCTGGACAATTTGCAGCTATCTCTGCGCAAATTATTCTCCCACCTGCGACTTTAGCTGTCGTGTCAGAATGTGCATATCGAGCATTTCTGAAAGTTCCTCAGACTGCGGAACCTAGAGCAAATTTTTCTAACTTCAGACAGGGAATTAATGAGCCTTATGCTGATTTTGTGGAATGGTTATCAAAAGCCATTCGGCAGCAATTTGATCATCAAGAAGCAGCTGGGGAGCTTCTTCGTCAATTGGCTATTGAAAATGCTAATAGTGATTGTAAAAGAACTTTATAACCATTAAAGGCAACAGATCATTATACCCTGGCAGATATGCTACGTGTCTATCAGGATATTGGGTCACAAACCTATAAAATGCGTTTATTAGCTACAGCAATTCAAAAGGGCCAAAAGCCCTCAGGAAATTGTTTTAAATGTGACAAACCAGGGCATTTTAAAAAAGAATGCCATTCTGTTCCTAATATTGCTAAAAACTGACCATCTAAAAAATGCCCGATTTGTAAAAAGCGTTTTCATTGGGCTAATCAATGTAGATTCCATTCGGGAAACTTGCCCATGGGTGTGGCACCCACCCAGAATCCAAAGCGTGCCTACCCCATAAGCCTGACTCCACCACAGTCACTCTCTCCCACATCTCCCCGGCCACAGCCGGTAGTGCTGGGATCAATTTGATTACACAATTAGAAGTTGAATTTAAATTTCCAATGGAAGTTAAATTGGTTCACTCTCAATACAAAGGCCCTCTTCCTTCAGGTCTTGTTGGTTTAATATTACCTCGTTCCTTTGTTCATAAGCTAGGACGCTTTGTGGTGCCTGGCATTATTGACTCTGACTACACTGGCACCCTTATGATACAAATTTGGGTTAATCTCCCACAACGTATCCCTTCTTATTCTTCTATTGCTCAATTGCTTCTTCTTCCTTATGAAGTTCCTTCTCCTGGGTCTGGAATACATGGAAATGCAGGCTTTGGCTCCACCTCTCCTTCAGTGGGTCTACTTCAGCCATTAACCTTACGTCGATCTTTACTAATGCTTTACCTTAATAAGCAACCTTTTCAAGGGGTATTGGATACAGGGGCCGATGTTACTGTCATTTCCTCTTTACAATGGCCTGTTCAATGGCCTAAGAAAGCTGTTTCTTCCTTATGGGGCATGGGTGGCTCCACTTCAGCTTGGCAAAGTGTTCAGGATATTGACATTTCCACTGCTGCTGATAAGTTCTTTTCTTTAAAACCATATATTTTGGATATTCATACTAATATATGGGGTCGTGATGTTCTTATCTTTTTAAATGCTCATTTAATTTTGGATGATGGCTCTCCCGCTTAAGTGGCTCTGTTCTACTCCTGTATGGGTGGAACAATGGCCTCTTCCTGCTGATAAACTTTCAGCTTTACAGCATTTAGTTCATGAACAACTTTTAGCAGGACATATTGAATTTTCTATCAGTCCACGGAATACCCCTGTTTTTGTAATAAAAAAGAAAAGTGGGAAATGGAGATTCTTGCAGGATTCCCACTGGCTGCCTATATACACCTGTTTCTGATAAGCAGGTCCACATACATGAATGGCTTAATTTATCTCCTACTCCACTTCGTAATATTTACCCTTATCAGTCCGCTTTAGAAGATATAATAATTAAAGCAAGAAAGCGAGCTTTAGTTCTTACTGGATGTGATCTAAGTAGTATAGCCTTTACTCGTACAAAAGCTGAACATGAACATCTAATGACTAATTCTGACTCTTATCAAACAGCCTTTTTCCAATATGTGGGGAAACTTCTTTATCCTTTACCTAAAGACCCCCGGATAGTAATTGCCTCTACTTTAAATCCTGCCTTTTCTTCCATTTTTGTTTGAACTCCTTTGTCTTCTGCTATCACGGTTTTTACTGATGGGTCCCCAACCAGAGGAGTTGTTATATGGCAGGAGCAGCAGCTCTGGCATTCCAAATATACTTCTGTACAAACTTCAGCTCAATGTGCTGAATTGGCAGCCATAATTCTGGCATTACACTTATTTTCTGATCAACCTATTAACCTTATAGTTGATACTGAATACGTGTCTCTGGCCATGCAATCCTTACTGTACTCGTATTGTGCCTTAAATTTGGATGTAAATTTGTTGGCCCTGTTTTTATCTTTAAAAAATGTCTTGAAAACTCGTTCCTATCCTTTATATATTGAACATATAAGAAGTCATACTTCTTTTACTAATGCCCTTATGGAAGGAAATCAGAGAGCAGATGAATCTTTAAAAGCAGTTACTTCTTTGTTTTCTGATCCTATTGCAAGTCATTCATATTTTCATCAAACTGCAAAATCACTGGTTAAGCAGTTTCATATTCCTCTGTCACATGCATGTGATATTGTATGAACCTGTCCTGCCTGTCAACAATTGACCGTCCCATTTCCAGTTGGGGTTAATCCCCACGGCACTCATGCTAATCAGATATGGCAAATGGATGTCACACAATTTGTAGCCTTCAAGCCCTATAGTAATTTGCATGTTTCCATAGACACTTACTCTCATTATTTATGGGTAACTGTTTCTCGACATGAGCGTGCACAGGATGTTATCGCTCATTGTCTTTCTTCCTTTGCTGTTACAGGTCGCCCTTTACAATTGAAAACTGATAATGGTCCTGCTTATATTAGTAAGGACTTTAATAAGTTCTGTCAACAATGGAACATAACATTGGTACATGGTATCCCTTATAATTCTCAAGGACAGGCTATTGTTGAACGGGCTCACCATACCTTTAAAGCATTACTTCAAAAACAATTAAAAACTGGATCTGGGCCCTATCATCTCCGAAAAATACAGAATATAATTTCCATTATATTGTTCACTTGGAATTACTTAATTGTCTCAGATTCCTTTTCAGAGCCACCTGTTATTTTGCATTTCCAAACAGCAGAACCTTTAGACAAACCTTTGGTTAAATATCGTCAAGCACCAGACCCGGAGTGGAAAGGTCCGGCTCAGTTAATTACTTGGGGCCAGGGTTAAGCTGCTATAGAAGCTCCGCAGGCTCGCCAAGCTATTTAGATCCCTGCTCGTTGCATACGACCTTATCATGGCGTGGCACCAGGGTCTACACAATTCAATTCCAAACTTCAACCTGCACCTGAAAACGGAAGTCCATCTTCCAAAGCCCAAAGCTGAACACCCTCCGCCAATTACTTGGGGCCAAGTGAAAGCTACCACCTATCAAGCACAGCAACAATTGCAAAAGGCGGCATTTCCACAAACTTCTGAAAATTTGGTTGCTGCTGTATTTTCTATTATAACAGCTAATTCTGTAATGATTATTATGTGCTTTTTGCTGTTAAGTGTCAGTAGAGTAGGGGCGAAGGATGTTAATTATACTATGCATCTTAATCCTAATTTGTGGGTTCGTCATGCTCAGTATATATTTATTTGAATCAAGTTATGCTTCAACAATGATTTGCTATTGATCACCTCCTGGTTAGACAAGGAAGTTTTTCTAAATTAGTAGGGCAGCGCGGCTGTGCTGTTCATTTTCACTCTCTAAATAAAACTATTGAAGATGAGCTTGCTAACTTACAATCCTATTTTCAGAATAATATTCATATTATTCCCTCTCCTTTTGAATGGTTGACTAATTGGCTGCCAGATTGGGTTTGGTTAAAACAAATGTTCTTTTATGGAATAATTCTTGTAGTAATGTTAATCATATGTTTTTGTTTTATTCAATGTATTCCTTCATTCTTTGCTCTGTTCCGTCCTGTTCCGGCTTCTCTCCATCCTATTCAGTTATGCTACATTCAAACATCCTTACTTCCTCACAATAAAGTAAAAAATGGGGACATGTAGGCGTTGTACATTCTGGATATTCTTGTCTTGGATGGCAAACCTCAGACAAAGAATATTCCATGCAAAGTGCAACATGTGCATGATTAACCTGAAGAAAACAAGACCTTAAAACCCAGATAAGACAGAACAAAGGACAGGAACTGAAGCTTATGTTAATCTTAACTAGAGTTAATCTTAACTAGAGATGAATGTATAAACTGCTGAAGCAGGTAGTAACAAAAGTTGTCTAAATAGATGTATAGTGTATAAATTAACCACTGGTATGCTACTATGTAGATATAGATAGAACGAACTCTGGCAATAGAGCAGACAGCTCTTCTTATTTTCAATCGGACAATAAAGAAGGAAGCTTGTCTCATCTTCATGCGGTCCTGAGTCTTGATTTCTACAGGTGGCCTATAATAATGCAGTTCATTCCAGCACAGGATTTACCCGTGAGTAGCAACTGGACAAGACTTTAACTCGATGGCAGAGTTATCAGTAGAAGAATTCACAATACCCTTCCTTAAGGGGTGGATACAACAACCACAAAACACTTGGCCACTCATGAAAAAAAACACTAGAAGAGGCATGGGCTGCCTACAAATCACAAGCAGACAACAAAAGGACAGAACCAAAACCATATAAAGTGGAGGACAGGGTATATTTATCCACTAAGCTCTTAAAGTCCTTGTAGCCCTCTAAAAATTTGGGGCCCAAATTCATAGGAACTTTTCCCATCCAGCGAATTATAAACCTCGTCATAATAGAACTCCAATTACCAAAAACCCTGAGACAGGTACACCTGGTATACTTTTTAAAGCCCGAAATTACCTCACCTCTCAGACCCAAAATAGATACCGCACCACAGCCCATTATGGTGGAAGGCAAGCAACACTTTGAAATTAAAGAAATACTTGACTCCAGGAGATCCCATGGAGCAATTTAATACTTGGTGCCTAGAATCACCCACCCTCAGAAAATGAATGGTCCATAGAAAATATGTTTGAGCCCCTATACTGGTGAGATGATTTCATGACATGTACCCAGATAAACCTCACTAATTATCTTCATTTGTCTCTCTTTTCAGGTGAACCTCTCTTTTTCCTAGGGGGAAGCATGTCAGGTCCCATAGATTCCTTTTGGGACACTGCAATTCCAGAGGGGATAAATGAATGTTCCATTTACAATCCCTTTCCTGTCAGTTTGATGTACCTGCTTGGGAAAGGAGGGAGAGAACCTGGGGCCATCTGTTTTGCCTCAGCCCTGAAGAAACAGCCAGAGCGGCACCTGAGAACAACTTTTTATCACCTTTCTCAGCTCAAGTTCTCAAAACAACTTTGCACCTTTGGATTGGTTTGACTTGGACTGAACATATGGGAGGGGCTTTTTCAATGTTTAATCTAATGGTCTTTGGGTGGGAAACTCATATCCTGTCTTGCTATCCTTGCCATCACTTTCCTTCAATAAGTTTCCTTTTGAAATAATGCTTGTTTCAAGAGTTCTACTTTCTTGAGGAGAGAGGAGAGGCAAGTCCTTACAATATATCTGTGTGGTATCTCTCAGCAATAATATTGCTGTCTCTTCAATTTTTTAATTAGATCTTATCCTGCTGAACTTGACTCACAATCACCCAAGGATACCTAATTGCAATTCTGAGCAAGATAACCATAGTTCTTCTATTTATTTGAAGAGTTTTAGGAATAATACCACAACATCACTGAAAATTGTTGTGCATCTATTCATAAAAATAGTTGATACAAATATAATCAAGATTTACTTTAAACCCATAAGCAGGCAAAAATGAATATGGAAGATGATAAAGCAAGTAGCAAACTGCAGAATTTCAAACTACTGTATAAAAATGTTACATTTTGAACTTTAGCTTTTTAATCAAAATGTTTTGATAAAATGTATCTAGAAACTTTTGCTTGTGGTCTACAATCAAGGTTCTTTTTCTGTTGCAGTGTTCAAGAGGCATATTTGCTGGCAGACTTTAGAGTCTAATCAGTTTTCAGGAAGACAGTATGCATTAGATATTTGCTATGCCCTATGTATTTCAAGTCAATTAAATATGATTCGTGACTATTACTACCACCAAAGGCAATGTGGCAAATTAGTCTCCACATATTAGAAAAAAGGAACCCCAGATGTATTATTTACTTTTCCCTGAAATAATAATAATCATTTGCAGATGTATCCTGAAGCACAGTGTTATATTTCATGAACTAATTGTATGTCTCATTGCTCCATTTAGCAGTTGAATATGTAGATTCTGCCATTAAAGTAGGAGATGGTTAATCAATTATCAATGCACACACAGAAATCTATATATGACGATAAAAGAAGAATGTACAATATATCCAAAGTGGTGGAAATGATTGCTGGAATAAAAGAGAAATTATAAGAGCAACCTGATATCAAGCTAATGCACTCATTAGTAAAATGACAATATACAAACTCAAAGAGAACAAATCAGTCAAATTAGAATAATGTTTACTGATAATGGCAGTTTTTCACATAGAAACCTCCACTATCTCTTTAGTTGGCCTCATAAAAATTCCATTGCTGATATATTCATGTATTAGTGCTATTGCATTTCTAAAATCATTGCTTCAGTCTTTTATTCAAGCTTATGTTGCTAAAATGTTACCAAATTGTTACCTGAGCAGGTAGTGGTGGTTGTCCATAACCTTGCGGTGGTGCTGGGTGTATTTGAAAGGATACTGGTGGACCTGAGCCTGTAAAACTTCCAGCAAAATGTTGCTCGCTTGGGAGTGCAATGACATAACCAGTTTGTTGGGAATTCTGTTGTATAATAGGTGAAGGAAAGACAGAACCAAAAGATGAATCAGAGTTGTCTCCTGATGACTGACAACTTAAACTCATCTGGTTAAACTGTGTTGTGATGTCATCTAGCTGTAAGGATAAAGTCAGATGGGAATGATAAAAAAAGATCACTGTAGAGAATATTTGGAAAATAAATCAAAACAAAAAAATGATTTAAAAAAGCACCTTTAAGAAATTTAAGCATCCATACTTACAAAAACAATTCAATGAACAAAACAAAAATAAGCCAAATTTTAAATTAAGAAATCTAAACTTCAAGAAATCTAAATATTGAATTCTACATTAGCTTTGATAACATGATTTTTTTTTGTTATAAATGGAGCCCTCAAAATAATGTTTACACTATGATGCCTCGTTGTTAAGGAAATCTTATTGAAACAGTGAAAGCAAGTTTTCAAACTATCACTATATATTCAAAAGACACAAAGAATTGACACAGAGGTCAAAACTAAAAACAATTATAATTGACAAAGAGATTTGACAATATTTCTTCAATACATCTTTCTGTAATACATCTTTAGTGATTTTTTTAAAAAGAAAAATTGTTCCTTCAAGTCATGTTTTACTCTTGCCAACCACTCTCTGCAATTTTCTTAGGAGTATTTTTTGAAAGTTGAAGCTCCTCTGCTTCTTTTCTGGAAGTAAGAGAAATGACTAGCCCAAAGTTATCCAGATCAGGGGTTGCCAACCTTTTGGACCACACGGACCACCAAACTCATAATTTTAGATCCCAGGGACCACAAACAGTTTCTGTGGGCATGGCCTAATTTGTGGATGTGGCTTGGTGATCATGTGACTGGCTGGGCATGGCTTGTATGTAAATATTATAAATATTTATATAAATATTGAATTTTTTATAAAAAAGAGCAACTTTTACGCAAAATCAGGCAAAGCAGGCAGATTGGGTTGCTCACAGAATCATACATTCAGAGATCTATCTATCTGCCATTGGCTAGCTCAGTCTGTCACATAAAATTTGCTTGCAAGCAAACTCACAAAATTAACTCACAACACATCATGCATGTAAATATTGAATTTTTTATTTTAAAAAAGAGCAACTTTTATCCAAAATCAGGCAAAGCAGGCAGATTGAGTTGATCTATCTGCCACCGGCTAGCTCAGTCTCCCAAATTTGCTTGCCGTGAGTCTGCACTGAATTTGTTTGCAAGCAAACCTTCAGTCCTAAGGGAGGTTCGGCTGTGCTGGTCCGATGATCTAAAGACTAGTTAGAAAGCAAGAAATCCAACCATTTCCTGCTTCCTAGCTAATCTAAATCTCCCAGCACAGCAGAACAGGTGATGGTCGAAAAAAGGAAAAATTGCAATTTAGCAGACAAGTTTACCAGGTAAGGAGTAAGTGGGAGGGGAGGGTTCCTGCAGGCGCAGCCTTGTGTTTCTGCACAGCCTGGATTAATTGCTTTGTGGGGGTGCTCTGGGGGTGAGATTTCTCTGCGGCCCATCAAAATTTTCTCATGGCCCACTAGTCGGTGACTGCTGATCCAAATCACTTTATGCGCAAGGGAGAACTAGGACTCACAATCTTGGTTGCCTAGAGGTGGAGCTCTCACCTCACAATCTGTGAGTTCGATCCTAGGTAGAGGCTAATATTTGGAATAGACTCTCTTACTTGAGCAGGGTTTGGATTAGATGACCTCCAAGGTATTTTCCAACTCTGTTATTCTATGCTTTCTAGTTTGATTACAACAAACCAGACCTTTTAAAAGCTTTATTTGTATTCTACACATAGAAGTCAAGCAAATTGAATTCTTGAGATTAATTGGCAAAAATAAGAGAAATTATCCTGTTAGTGATTAGCAGAGATAGAATTTAAGCACATATTGCTTAAAATTATTTGCTACTTTCAAAAATACATTTTGGGCAGACTATTTTGGTTTAACCAAGGGGCTTTTTAAAGGTTGATAAGGCAAGAAATATATGGCATTTATGTTCTATTCTCTGAATAACAATTATGTAAAAAATCATAGAAATCTATAATGCCATTGAAAACTGCTGTCTTGGAGAAACTGTAAAAGATGTCGTGGAGGATAGGAACTGGCTGGATATGGCACTGATTAAGATGGCTGGAGAGCTGAAATAGGTTTAGAAAATGAAGAGAAATTCAGTTATTGCAATTAAAATAAAATGCTTTTTAATCATGCTCAAAACAATAATCTAAAGGGATCTAAAGGGATTTCTCTGGATTCAGTTTAAAACTAAATTTTAATAAACTAAAAATTAAACAGAATTGCTGAAGTCAATATAACCTAAGATCCAATTAATACAATGTTGGAAATGTTATAACCAAAATTAATAATACTACTAATTTTTGGATAATATAATTACCGGTAGGTAGATTTTAATGTTTCACAATCTATTAAGTATCTACTATAACTAATTGTACAACTTAATTTTTTCACTGACAGCTCTTTCAGATTTAGTTTACAACTTGCAACTTTAGAATGTTGGCAAAGCACCAATGATATACATTTTCTATTGTGTAATTTCAATATTATTCTAAAATATTATTCTAAATCAGTCACTGGCTTTAGATTTTTTTTATTGGAAGCAAACAATGTCTATACTGGTCCTAGTGAATTATATAAGTCAGAAGCTTTTTCCATTTAATCATTCATACTTGTGTGATAAGACTTGTCATTTGTTGCTGTGGTTGCTGGGCAAGTTGTTGGGATTAAGGTGGTTGTTGAGACTGTTCAACTATCTGGCTTCTAACACCCTGCTGACCAGTTGGAGAGTGATATATTGCAGGTATCCCATCAGGATTTACAAATAGCTGACCTGGGGGGGAAAGATTGTTCAATATACTTTTAAATATAACTTCATAAAATACAGTAATTTTTAAATGACATCACTGAGCAGCATATTTCATTTCCTCATGCATTAATGGACATAAGAGTATGAGAGGTCCTTGGTGCTCTCTGAGCTTGCTTGTTTTCTTGCAGACATTTCATTATCCAAACTAGGTAACTGTCAGTGTATAAGAAATTATAGCTGGGATAGCCATAACAACAAGTTAGCCAACGGGAATTGTTTGGTAACTAAGAAACAGGATCTGTTGTGAGCCATACGAGATGGTTCAGAGCCTGGGTGAGGTTTAGCTTAACTAATCTGTATATAAGAGTTAGTTTGTCCTTGGATTATAGATTCTGTCTTCTGGGTTCTGTGCTTCTGCTTTTTGTCCTTCTCCTTGCTACCATGTTGCAAGAGCTTCATGAGTATTGTATATATGCATCATACTTTATATTATTATATATATATAAAGTTTCTTCTATAAATGAATCCTGCTGAATTATTTACTTGTGTGCTGGTTGGATCACTGCAAATTCTAACAGTAACATCATCAGTGCTAGTAAGGAATTGCTGCTTGCTATCTGTTTATATACGTGCCTTGCCTGTCACTATTGGTTGGAATGGTCTTAGAGGTTCTTTGATTGAGCTATTGGCTCCTTTGGCAGTTTCTTGATTATTGGTCTGATGTTAACCTTGGAGTTAATTTATGCTGATCTGGAAGCTGATTACTGATGGAGAGGTCTTGGGTCTTTTGGGGCTTGGTTATAGTTTCTTTTACATAATCTATATATGTTATTAATGTCTATTAACACATCTCTATTGATGGCTGATTTATTAAAATGCCAGGCCAGAAATTCCCTGGCATTTTTGGACCTGGCTTGGTCTAGACTCTAGGATGATCAAATTTTCCCAATAGAAACTATGGTTAAATCCAGAGGTGGTATTCAGCAGGTTCTGACCAGTTCTGGACAACTGGTAGTAAAAATTTTGAGTTTGGAGAACCAGCAAATACCACCTCTGACTGGAGATTTTACAGTATCTTCCCCTGCCATGCTTACCAAGCTAAGCCCATAGAACCGGTAGTAAAAAAATTTTGAATCCCACCATTGGTTAAATCTGTTTATATGTTGTGAAATTAAATAATTTTTATTTTGTCTTCTGATCGCTAATTGGTGCTCATGGATACATTCTGTTAGTCTTCTGCCTGTTTGTACCACATAGTGGTTGTTAAAATCATTACATGATATATTGTAGATGATTCTGGCCTCTTTTTTGGGGGGTTTGTTGGATCTTTTGGTCTGCTTAGGATGTTTTGAAGGGCTTTAGTTGGCTTGTATGATATGCTGATTCCATGTGGTTGTAGTTGTCTGTTGTGTTAGTGGTTTCTGAGATATTCTTGATATATGGCAGTGTAATTCTTTTTAGGATGTGATGGTAATTAGCACTAGGTTCTTTAATTAATTAGATGAAATCTAGATCAACAGAATTCTGGGAGTTGTACTTCAAAGAATACAAAGTAATAGAAGGCTAAATTATAACATTTCATTTGAAAAATAAATAATATTTAGTTTTTCCTTTCCAAGAATTACAACTGTTCCTAGATATATACATATATAGATATATGTCCAATCACCTTCCTCTGTCATTTGCTAGTTGAGGGGAAAATTACTGTGTCTATTCATCTCATTATTTTTTATCATTTTCAGAATTATGAAAAAAGCTACCTATATTCAGCTGGCAAATCTTCTTTCTAACATATAAGTTGATGATGGTAGTGGTCAGAGGATAAGGCAATGGCATACACATATGACAATGTGAGTGCAAGTTAATACAAGACTAGCAGAACAAGTAAGTATAAACACACACAAATTATTTAAATAGTCTTGATGAATGTTTTTCCAATGTTTTACATAATTCAGACAACCAAATTATATTAGTTTTCTCTGATGGGACATTTTTTACTCTCTAGATGTTCCTGAACTATGGTTCCCAGCATCCCTTACGTGCAGATTAGGGCTACTTAATTATTGCTACTGTATGAATAGTTATCCACCTTTTGTCAGCTTTGGAAGCCATATTCCACGCTGCCACATAGCCTGAGAGAGTGGAAGGGGGTGATTCAATTGAGAGATGGCAGATGCAGCTGACATTGGATATATTACAAACCCCAAGCCCTCCCCCTCCACAACCAAAAGGAGTTTACCCCCTGCAGAGTATTCCTCCAGGGTGGAGATTTTATCCTGGTCAAGGGTGGGTCCTATGCCAGTGGATGCCAGCTCCCATTGCACCACCTGGTTCAGGATCACCCTGGCCCCAAAGAAAGGGATTGATCCCTTATCAGCAAAGGGATCTGCACAGGCAGCAGATGGCAGCCACTCCACCCCCTTGAAGCGCTGAGAAGAATGCAACAAATGGCCTCTTCACAGCAAGTGCCAATTCAAATCACCCCTTTGGAGCAACCCTACCAGACTCCGTACATTCCAGCTCAGCCTGCAGTTGCTATGGCAATCCCACCCACCCCTCAGGTCAGACCAAATGGCTCTTAAAGCAACATTTGATGAAAAACATGGACATTTTGCTTATTTTCTCACTCGGATCTGGTCCCACATAGATCGGTTTGGAGCCCAATATGCAACAGATCATGATCTGGTGGTTGCAATCACCAATGGAATGAATGCAGGGGATGCTTCTGATTGGGTGGGCCAATTGCACTATGAACAAGCTCCAGGACTTGATGATGTCAATGCTTTTCTGCAAATTCTTCAGTTTAGATTTGAGGATCCTAATAGGATTGGGGAGAATGAAGACAAATTGATGGAAATGAAACAAGGCAAGTGACCCTTAAGAGACTGTATGGGACTTTAGAAGGGTTGCAAGCCATCTCATGGACTGCCCTGAGAAAATACTGTTGCATTATTTCAAGAATGCTATTGTCCCAGAAGTAAAAAAAAAAAAGCCTGTAATATTAGAGGGATACCTGAGACCCTCCAAGATTGGTATGCAATGTCCCTCAGGCTAGACAGGGAAATCAATCCACAGGAAAAAAAAACCTATCTGAAGGCTCTCCTAGAAGAGCTATGGCCAGGCAGCCTTTGACCAGACCTGCTGAAGCTGCTCCTACTCAACTCACAAGAATGATAAAGTGCTATCATTGTGGCCAGATGGCCATAGAGCAGCCGACTGTTTGGCTCCTGCACCTGTTCCACAAGCTCCACAACCAAGGACTAGTACAGCCACTAGAGGTTGGAAAAATCAACGGAAGCCTCCAGACACTAGCCGGTTTGCTAGACACATCATAGAATGTTCCCTCCATGCAGAAGGGAGTGATGAACTTCCAACCCGAGAAATTCTCCCCAGAGAAACCGATGAAGATGACCCTATGATGAGTGCTGCCATCACACCTTTTACAGTCAAAGTGAAGTTGGTGATTTCTGACATGGGGGAGGAAGGGGAGATAAAAGCCATAATAGATACTGGATGTTCTAGATGCCTTATTGGTCTCCCCATCATTGAACAATTAGGAATAAAAACAAAAAACCTGAAATGCCCAATCAGGTTTGAACAAGTAGATGGGACTTTAATTGGGGGAATCCTGGCCACCCAAATGACAGAGTTAATCAAACTAGAGATGGGCAAACACCATGAATTCATATGTTTTGTAATGGCTCCAAAGATGTTAGAATCTGTCATATTGGGACTTGCTTGGCCCCTACCATCAAGTGGGAGGATGGATATGAAAAACCATAATTGTGGTTGGCCCACTGCCCCCTTCCTCCCACAAAGAAACTGCCACCCAACAGAGATCCCCAACCTGAAGCAGCAGCCTCAGACTCTCCCCCAGTGTGCCCCAAGTCCCCAAATAATACAGAGACCTGGCTGAAGTGTTCAGCAAAGAGGAATGCAATGTTTTACCTCCCCATCGAACCACTGATTGTGCCATAGAGTTAGAACCTGGGGCAAAACTGCCAAAATCAAAGATGTATTCCATGACACCAGCTGAAATGACTGAGTTGAGAAAATATATTGATAATAATTTGGACAGAGGTTTCACTGAACCTGTCAAATCTAGGTTGGCCACCCCAGTGCTATTCAAAGAAAAGAAAGGTGGCGGTTTGAGATTATGTGTTGATTTTAGGGGCATGAATGCTGTATGTGTAAAAAACATCCCCTTCATGAAGGATTTATTAAACCACCTGTCAAAAGGCAAGGTCTTCACCAAACTAGATCTGAGAGAAGCTTACTACCGAGCATGCATATAGGAGGGAGATGAATGGAAAACTGCCTTCAACTGCTCTTTGGGTAGTTTCCAATTCTGACTCATGCCTTTCATGCCAGGGGGCCCCTGCAGTATTTATGCAACTCATCAACAAAGTGTTACATCCACACCTGTACAAAGGGGCCCTCATCTACCTGAATGACATTCTTATATTTAGCAAAACCATTGAATAACATGTAAAATTGGTCAGACAAGTGCTGAAAAAACTTTTAGCTGCCAAGTTATATGTAAAACTGTCAAAATGTGAATTCCACAAAGATTGCATCACTGGATTACCTAGGCTACCGAATATCCAACCAGGGAGTTGAGATGGACCCTGAAAAGTGAGAGCGGTGATAGATTGGCAATCCCCAAAAACACGTAAGCAACTTCAAAGCTTTTTGATTTTACCAATTTCTATAGACAATTTATTCTTTCTTTTGCCAAAGTTGCCCTCCCTTTAACAGAGTTATTGAACACTGGGCCTTCTCCCACCAAACTGAAGCCCAATCAATTCCTTGCTTGGACAATGGACTGTCAGAAAGCTTTTCAAAACACCTATTTGCTGTTGAGCCCATTCTCCATCACCCAGACCTGACCAGACCTTTCATAGACCAAGCTGATGCTAGTGATGTGGCTGTCTTGGCCATTCTTCTCAAAAAGGATTCTCAGAACCGGCTAATGCCTTGCGCTTATGTGTCCAAAAAGTTGACAGACACAGAGCGTAGGTGAGCAGTTTGGGAAAAAGAAGCATTTGCAGTGTGATGGGCTTTGCTATCTTGGGGGCATTTCCTGGAAAGGGTGAAAGAGCTGTTTGAGGTGTGGACTGATCATGAGAACCTCGAGGCTCTAAAGATACCTTGAAAACTATCATCTAAACAAGTCCGCTGGGCTCAATACTTCAAGCGGTTCAACTTTAACTTGAAATATATCCCAGGGGGAAAAACATACTGGCTGATACCCTGTCGAGAAAACACCAATTTGACAGTCGCTGAGAGGAAGTAGTACAGACTATGATATCAGAAGCACAACCCTCAGGCCAAGAAACCACCCGAGGCCAAGCCACCCACAGCCCCAGACACCTAGAAGACAAACTGACAACTGAGTTGAAAGCAGCCCTTTTGACCAATCCCTGGTTTGCGGAGCATCAAATCAATTTGTAGAATTACCTGAGAGTGGAGGGAATACTGTGATTTGGACTGTTATCGACTTATTCTCTAAGTGAAATCACTTTACAACCTGTAAAGGACTGCCTTTGGCTATAAAGCTTGCAAAACTGTTCATGAAGCATATCTATAGGCTCCACGGAGTAGCTCGTAATCTCAGACAGAGGTGTACAGTTTACCGCTAAGTTCTGGAGAGAGTTTTTAAAATCCATTGGATCATCCCAAGGGCTATCCTCAGCATTCCATCCTGCATGCAATGGGGCAGCAGAGAGAACAAATGCCATGGTGGAATAACACATTAGATGCTATGTCAATTATCAACAGGAAAACTGGACAGAGCTATTGCCATTTGCAGAAGTTGTTTACAATAATGGAGTACATAGCAGTACAGGCTTGACTCTGTTCCAAATCAACACTGGCATGGAATTTGTCCCTATGTCAGAATTACCTAGGGAAACCCCCACATCCATCTCTTTTACGGAATGGATGGATTCATTAAAAAAAGGTTGGGAGGATACAAAAAAAGCTTTGACTGAAGCTGCTGAGAGTATAAAAAACAAGCAGACAAACAGATCCCTCCAATCACTATTTAAAGTAAGAGACAAGAGAGGACTTCCGGTGACGAGGTATGGAAGTGCTGAAACTTGCTCTGGGTTTTATGTTACCTTTTCTTGTTGTTGGAGTGGCCCTTTTAGGGATCCATATATCCTGTAGAGAAATGTGCTGGTATGGGGAGACCCGAGTTGCAGTGTGGAGAAGGCAATTCTCATCGCAAAGCAGAGAGACCCTGTAGAGACCGACATCAAGAGACCGCTAGTAATGGCGGTTCTGAAGTCCAGATTGTTACATACAAGAGGAAGCGAGTGAGGGACAGACTGTGGTGAACGAGGAGTGCGAGTGAAGGAATTTGCAATCTTGATTGAGCGTCGAGTATTGGAGAAAATTAGTCAGAACGAAGCCCGAAAGCAGCAGCCAAAGTAGATATGAGTGGCAGTGAAAGCGAAAGGGCTCATGAGATGGAAGAGGGTAAGGACGCGAGCGATCAGATAGAGAAGATAAGAAAATAGGAGAGGTTTGAGTGACTGACAATAACTGGGAAAAAAAGAGCAACGAACTTAGTTTTCGGGAAATGTGAGATATTTGATTTGTGAACTTTGGGAAGATTGAAAGGACGAATCTGAGACCGGGGGGAGATCGGAAGTGAGAAAGTAAACAAACTTATCGCAATTTTAAATATTCCATGGACGAAATCTAATAATTTATTGGACTCTCTTTGGATTATTGGCTTGGAGCTGTAATAAGTGGAGATCTATCAAATGAAGAGACTATATGAAATATAGAGATTGATCTGCAAGACTTTTAAACGAAAGGAGGAACGGTTACAGCGGAGAGTGCAGTGAGACTGTGAAACCAGAGCATTACTCAGCAAGATTGTGCTTCCGGTGTATTCGATGAAGGAACTTTCTGACTTAGAGATGAAGAATTGAACAGCTATATTAAGATACTTTGTGCCTATAACCTCTGCTGATTGTATTAATTACCTTCTGACACCAACTCAACTGGTTTTTGGATATGGTAAACGTGATTTATATATGATTTAATTGATATATTAGTAAATACAGAAGTTCATATCTGATTTTAATATATAGGGGGGGGGAAGGAGGTGATAATTAACTATTTGATATTTGATTATAGGCGTTGATTATTTTAGATTAAATAATTAATTGTGATCACCTATAGATTAAATAATTAACTGTTGTATAGCAAGGTTAATATGTCTTCAACTAGATTTGTAAACATTTGAAATACTATTTTATAATATTGATATTTAGATTAGGAATTTAATAGCATTTATAGATATACAGATTAGTAGTACTCAAAATTTAAATAGAGGAATCTTGGTGCTTAAACAAGAAGAATGAGAGAGCAAAGGCGAGACTATAAATTCTTGGTGAACCAATTAAACCAAAAGAGTATTATATTCAGATGGCTAATCCCAGAGGGGATGTTAATCTCATGGGAAGAAAGAAAAATCAGAGTAGATTCCATGGAAAAAGCCCAAGAATTCTATGAATGATTGGTAGGCCCAGAAGAATCGAGTAGTAAAGATGAACTAGAATCAAATTCGCAAGACTACCAAAAGAATAGAGATAGGAAATATAGGGGCTCAAAAAATATACAACAACAAGAGAGAGAAGAACCAAAGACACATAATCAGCTACAAAAAGAGACAGGAGTAACTACAAGACAAAGAGCAAGAATTAATTAGGTAATGGATGAGGAAAAGAAAATATTGTCAATTAATATAAATGGCCTGAACTCTAGGATAAAAAGGAAAAGAATACTAACCAAACTAATTAAACAAAATGCAGATATAATATGTTTACAAGAAATTCATATAATGAAGGATGATGAAAAATATCTAGAATGCCCCAAGCTAGGGAATTTGTATACGTCACCAGCAGACCTCGGGAAAAAGAAAGGGATAGCAGTATACGTGAAAGAGGACATGAAAGCAGAGCTAATTTGGACAGATTCCAATGGAAGAATTCTGGTGTTACAAATTTGGATTAAATCAACTCCAATTTTATTAGTAGTAATTTATGCTCCTAACGATAACCAAAAAGAATTTTTTAAACAATTACATGGAAAAATAATGGAACTAGAAAAAAGGAATATTTGTATCTTGGGGGATTTCAATGCCATTGTGGACCATCAGAAAGATCACAGTAGTGGGGGCGGGAAGAGAAAAAAGAGAGAATTACCGAAAACATGTGAGGAAATGATGATTGAACTAAATTTGATATTATGTGGAGGAAATTAAATCCTGAGAAAAAGTAATTTACATTTTATTCCAATCCACATCAGTCATGGACACGAATTGATATGGTGTGAATGAATGGTGAGCTAGCAAATGAATTAAAAGAGGCTGAAATTTTAACTAACGAATGGGCAGATCATAATCCGATTCAGATAGTGTGGAAAGGTAGGAAAAAACCAAGGATAAGATGGACTCTAAATACACAGCTAATTAAAGAGAAATAATTTATGAATAGACTTAAGGAGGAATTAGACTATTTCTTAAAAGAAAATAATAATGAGGCAACTATGAAGCAGAATATTTGGGATACAATAAAGGCAATAATAAGGAGCACAACGCTATCATACATTGCTAGGAGAAATAAAGAAAAATATGCCCAACAAAACAAATTAAAACAAAGAATTAAAGAATTAGAAATCCAGTTACAAAACACTCCAAAAGATTGTAAATTGCAAAACCAGATGATAATAACTAAACACAAATTAAATCTAATTGAACAGGGAGGAATGGTTACAAAGTTGAATAAAGCTAGACAGATATTCTTTGAACAGGCCAATAAACCAGGATGATGGTTGTCCTATAAACTCAAAAAAGAAAAATAGAAAAGATTAATTTACCAATTAATAGATGAAAATGGGGATGCCCAATAGGAAATAGATCAGAAAAAAGAAATTGCATGTAAATATTTTGAAGACCTTTATAAAAAGAAGGAGGTAAATGAGGACATGATAAGAAACTATTTGAGTTCAACAAAAGACAAAATAATTGGGGATGAGATGAAAGAAATGTTAATTAGAGATATTATGTGGTCCGAGCTAAAAACAGCAATAGAAAATCAAAAGAACAATAAAACCCCAGGACCTGATGGGATTCCAGGGGAACTCTATAAGAAAATAGGAGAAAAAAATAGGACTTCTCATGGTGGAAGTATATGAAGTTCTACTTGCAGCTAGAATGCTGGATTCATGGAAGGAGACATTGATTTCGTTGATCCCGAAAGAAGATTCGGATTCACAACTCATACAAAATTATAGACCAATTTCTCTGTTAAATACTGATTACAAAATATTTACTACAATTATAGCAAATAGACTAAAAAAAATACTGAATGAATATATACATAAAGATCAAAACAGATTTCTTCCCAATAGACAAATTAGGAACAATTTAAGAATAGTGTTAAATGTTTTGAAATACTATGAAGCCCATCCAGAAAAACAAATAGCCCTTGTATTCTTGGATGCACAGAAGGCCTTTGACAACTTAAATTGGCAATTCTTAATTCAACAAATTTACAATATGAATTTAGGCACTAAATTTGAAAACATTGTGACTACAATTTATGACTCACAAAAGGTGAATATTATAATTAACGGAGAGTATACGCACTCAATAAAAATAGAGAAAGGAGTTAGGCAGGGGTGTCCATTATCTCCCCTGCCCTTCGTATTATCTGGAAACATTGCTCACACGAATTAGACAGAACCCAGGAATAAATGGGCTAAAAATGGAACTTAATAGGATAACCACCAAATTTATTTGGTAAGGAAAAAAAACAAGGATAAATTTAAAGGCAATGCAAGATATGAAGAGCAGAGGGGTATGGCACTCCAAAATTGGGAAGTATACCATAGTGCAGCCTCCTTACTTTGGCTGAAAGAGTGGGTAAACCTGTTGAATAAAAGAATCCTATTCCTAGAAGATCACGATTTACAGAGGGAGTGGCATGAATTTTTATGGGACATCGGAAAAACCAAATGGAATTACTTCCACAGACATATAATTAGAGACTCTTTATTGGCTAATTGGAATTAACAAAAAAACATTATCTAATAATCCCAATCTGGATCTCAATGATGGAGGCGATGATACATCCAAATAATTTGGATCTTAACAAGATGATAAAATACAAAGACTTTCTAGATGCGCAAGAAACTTTAAAACCATGGCAAAATCTCCAAGAACAAGGGCTACGAGTAGACCGGTGGGCTTACCTGCAAATTCAAAATAGATACAGACAGGATAAGAAAATTTTTGGAATTTATGGTAAGCTACAACAATTAGATAAAATCTTATTAGGTCCAAATAAAAAAAATTATAATTATCTATTAGAGATAGAATTAGAAGAGGAAATAGTCAAAGGCAATATGATAGCTTGGAGTAGAAATATAGGACGTAGCATTACATTATTAGAATGGGGAAAAGTCTGGATCAGGAATAATAAAATCACAAAATCAACAACATATAAAGAAAATGTCTATAAAATGTTTTATAGATGGCATCTCTCCCCTTCAAGAATAGTGAAGATGTCTCCTGACATGAATCCGAATTGCTGGAAATATAAAAAGAATCACGGAACATTCTTTTATATGTGGTGGTCCTGCATTGAAACCCAAAGATACTGGCGTAGAATTAAAAAATGGTTAGAGGAAATAATCACAGAGCAAATTGAATTAAAAACAGAATTCTTCCTATTAGGGATATTTAATAGACAATTTTCTAAAAAAACCAAATATATAATATTGCACATTCTTACTGCAGCTAGATTAACCTTTGCACAGTGTTGGAAACAAGCCGATATTCCAACAGAGGAAATGATTATTCAGAAAACAGCAGCCTGTGCAGAGATGGATAAATTAACCCTAGCACTTAAGGATAAAGAATCATCAGAATATTATAAAAGCTGGGAATGTTGGTATGACTGGATAGAAAAAAATTAAAAAATATAAATTGTAAAAGAGGTAGTAATTACACATTCGCATTAAGATTTATTTGTAAATATGACATCAATAATGATAACAAATAAAGAACCACAGACTGTTGATAATGGAATTGTTTGTTTTTATTCGTCTTCTTTTTCTTTTCTTTTTTCTTTTCTATGTTGTGTATGTGTTTGTTTGTCATTTTAGCTATATAATCAATAAAGTTTGTTTATAAAGTAGGAGACAAACTGTTTTGTCAACTAAATATCTCAAATTGAAACTTCTCAGTAGGAAGTTGGATCCTAAATTCTTAGGTCCATTCCCTATATCAAAAATAATCAATCCAGTCACAGTCCAATTAAGTCTCCCTCGGCTATTGGGGGAAATAGTGTTCCAAAGAAGTTTATTTAAACCTGCTGTAGGATCGAATCTATAAGGCTGATACCAGCAGCTCCCCCCAAACCTTTAATCGTACAGAAATAAAGAAAACCCTTGATTCTAGATTACACCGAGGGAAATTACAATATTTGGTATTAAGGAAACGTTACCCTTTGTTAAATGCTATTTCGATAATAATTTGGGATGTACATGCAGATAGATTGGTTAGCCAATTCCATGACGAATTCCCTGACAAACCAAAGGGTCCCTTGGTGGGGAGAGGGGGTTAAGGGCATCACATTAACCTCTGGTTGTTTTGTGTATTATCTCTTTTAGGAGATGAACCTCTCAAGGGGAGGACATCTGTCAGCTTTGGAAGCCATATTCCATGCTGCCACATAGCCTGAGAGAGTGAGTAATTCAATTGAGTAGTTCTAAGTGGACAAAATAAAATTCTTTGCTTAGTTCAAAGTTACTAAGTGTGGCGCAGGATGGAAAAAGGATCTTATACTGGGATGAATCGTGATTGGTCCATGGGATGTGATGATGGGGAAAAAGGGAATGGATTATAGTTTGGGACATTGTGGGAAGTCCAGGAAACTTTTACTTTCGAGATTCCACAGATGTGCCAGATGCTATTCTAATAAAGGTACTTTTGAGATTATGTTTGTCTCAGAGTTACTGATTGGAATGGAGGTTTACTGGAACGCTGACACCTTTCTCTAAAAGATTTGGACTTTAAAATGGTTCGGTGGGATTTTTATAATGCATTTTTGGATATTTATATACAGATTTCTACTATTGAAGTCTACAGCCACTTCTTTCCATAAGAATTTTTCACTGTAAAATACTAAATAATATTTGAGCAAGATGGATTGTTTTAAAAAATCAAAATGGTTGGTGGACAAATTGCATGATTTTTCTGTATTAGTGGTCCATCAATTATTATTATATTCAGTTACGTTTTGTCAGACTTTTGGCTGACATATTCTTGGTTTTATCAGGATAGCTAAATTATTTTTATTTGCTACTGTTTCGGTACCTTTAAAAAAACTGTAACAATTAAAGTTATATTCATTTTACCAATTCACGGCACTGATAACTTTGATGTGTGCCATACAGAAATTTCTTGAAATATTTTAACAATGTACTGTATCCATCACTTAAATACTGTATTAATTGTTAGTAGCAAACATTGCTTTAAAGCAGGAGTCACCAACCTTTTGGATCTCAGGGACCACCAAACTCATAATTTTAAATCCTATAGACCAGAGACCCTGGGAAAATCCCCAAAAAAGTCTGCAGGAACATTCCCCACCCTGTTTTGCTACCGATCAATCATTCTTTATTTCAGATCGCAGGTTGCCGTCTCCAGCTGTTTTTAAGGGGAGAGAGAAAGAGAGAGACTTTTAGCTTCATGCAAGGAAAGCAGCAGAAGCAGCAGAAGTCTTTCTTTCTCTACGCCAAACTCTGCCAGAAATGAGTCTTTGTGAGATTTGTCATGCTGGCACAGCCTCTTGGAGCAAGATACCTTGCAGGGTCCCAAAGATTCATTTCTGGTGGAGTTTGGGGGAGAGAAAGAAAGACTTTTGCTGCTTTCCTTGCATGCAGCCAAAGCAGAAGAAGAAAGAAGTGGAAAGAAGCAGCCTGGTAGCCAGGCGAGGCATGTGGGGTAAGTTCGCCCCCTCTGCCCTTTCCCCCCTCCTCTCACTACCTTGTGTTGTTTGCAATGCAAGCAATGCAAGCCTTGAGTTCCATGGGCCATGTGGGTGGTGCAGCCTTGTGTTCCCACATAGCCTGGATTAATTGCTTTGGGGGAGATGCTTTGGGGGTGACATTTTTCTGCAGATCGCAAAAATTTTTCGACGACCATTTCTTTAAAGGATCTATGATTTGTTACAGTAACAGAAAAAAATTGAGAAAGACAATCAGGTTGACTTGTATGTGGACTGAGTAGAATACCTCCTTGTGGAATCTCTGCAGCTTCAAGTGGAAGGATGATATAGCAGGGAGTTGCTTAGTAGTCCCTGGCCATTCTCTGCATAGAATATACTGTTTGAAGATATAGCTGTAACTCCAGGGACAGGCTGATGTATTCGGGACAGAGATCATGAGGACCTAGCATTGCTGGAGGACTTTGAAGCTATAAAGCAAATGTTACAAGAATTCATTTTCAGGGCACTTTTGGAAAAAAAACATACCTACAACTTCTGTATGATATATATAATAATACGAACTGTTATTCATTGTTCCCTCATCCTCAAATTTTATGAATGCTAATCATAGGCTTATATGGGTAAAAGCAATTTAGGATTTAATATTTATTAAAATAATTTGGAGATGTTGCTGTTGTGTCAGTCGTGCCTACTTTATCCAACTGGAAGAAAAAACAAAGAAAAGGTAGAACAACAATAGAACGCAGTCCACTTACAGAAGGTGAACAATTCAACAAATAGATAAAATAGATACAGCCAACTTTAAATCAGTGTCTTGGCAGAATAGTATTACGTTTTATTTAATCAGCACATGCTTGAACCCATTCCAATTTATCTTTCTTTGGGAATAAAAATATACTCTGGATTGAAATCTATATCAGCTGGTATTGGACATTAATCAACTAGACTTTTCTTACAACAAGCCTGGATAAATAGAGAAAATAGAGAAGTGTGCTTTTACTAAGAGCTAGAAATGCTGCTTTTCATTCTGGTGATGCACTACAGTAAAACGAGGCAAGAACTAAATTGAAACAGGGCATCAGGCACAACTAAAGCTATGTACAGACAGAGCATTGAACATCATTTTGAGAGCTCAGACTCTAGTTAGGGATGGCAAGGTCTGTGACAAATTATGGGGCAGAGCAACAAAAATAGTTTGTCTAGCAGTAGTGATTCTTTGGCTGAGCAGCTAAATCAATTCTTCAGCTTCTTTGAGGTGGAAACAGGAACGACCATCACCCCAGCATCTACCACTGATAGTATTTATTTATTTATTTTATTAAATTTTTATATCGCCCCCTCTCCCACAATGGGACTCGGGGCGGTGTATAGCCGAGATAAAAAACCCCACAATAAATAGAATTTTAAAAAGGTTTAAAAGAATTAAATTAATGGCTGAGAAAAACAGTAAAAACAAGATAGAAAAGTTAAAATTACCAGAAAAAAATTTAAATTTTTTTTAAAGCCCTAATAATTGGTACTAGGCTAGACCGGCCTATTGGAAAAGATGGGTTTTTAGGGCGTGCTGGAAGGCCTGCAGGGCAGTAATGGCTCGCATCTCCGGAGATAATGCGTTCCAGAGGGAGGCTGCCCCCACAGAAAAGGCCTGCACCCTCGGGGCCGCCAGCCGGCATCGTCCAGCTGACGGCACCCCAAGGAGGCCCATCCTGTGGGAGTGCACTGGCCGGCGGGAGGCCGATGTTGGCAGCAGGCGGTCCCGTAAATAGTACACTATTAACATCAACCATCGATAGACAATTACTTCTACTGCAGATTTCTGATGTGAGACATGCTTTCCAGAATATTAACACCTGGAAGGCAGCGGGGCCAGGTGGAATCATGTGACGAGTTGTTAGGGACTGTGCTGGAATGTTCATTGATATTTTCAATATATCCCTGTCACAGTGCTCTATCCCTACATGCCTAAAGACATCAATTATAGTGCCAGTCCCTAAGCAGACAATAGTGGTATCTCTCAATATAGACCAGTAGCTTTAACATCTGTTGTCATAAAATGTTTTGAAAGACTGGTGTTGAACTACATTAAGGCAATGTCTTCCACCTACTTTGGACCCATGCCAATTTGCATATAAGGAGTAACATATATTTTTTCAAGATGGCTGTGCACATGGATGTTGTGGCTGAGCACTCCTTCTTTCAGTGTATGGTGTGTATGATTCTGTATGTGTTTTTGATTCTTTCCTTGATTGAATCCTGTGGGACAAGGGGCATCTATAGTCAGCAAGCCTTGCTACAAATTGGACTGAAATGTGAAAAGGCTATTACAGAAAATTTTATACATTCTCATAACATACCGGAGGAGGCATCTAGAACCCTGGGGAGCCATGGATCACTATCCCTACAAGAAGAAGGAAGAGATGGAGAAAGAGGAACAGGAAGAGGAAGAGAGGATGCCGTGCTGATGTTTTCTTTAGACTGAGTAAGTTTCCACACAAGCTTTCAATTCCAAGTATATTTTTTTACCAATGCAAGATCTCTAACTAACAAAATGGATGAATTAAGGCTACAGATTGCAAAGACTAAATTCATCAAGAACTGCTGCATTTTGCTAATCACAGAAACTTAGCTTTATTCATTTGTTCCAGTTGCAGCTGTTGAGCTGGAAGGCTACATAGTTACCGGCAGGACAGGAGTAGAGATTCTGGCAAGAGCAAAGGGGGAGGTTTAAGCCTTTATGTGAACAAAACATAAAAAAGACACCTAGAGAGTGGTTGGAGGACCAGCCGCTCCGGATTTGACCGAACACTATTACAATTCCATATTAGGGTGTATTTAGTGGCAATAAGGAAGGCGAGGCGATCTTACCTTTCCACCCTTATTGCATCCGCGGAAAATTGCCCGGCCGCCCTGTTTAGGGTGACCCGCTCCCTTTTGGAAGTGGAGGCGCAGGGTCAGCCTCCTCGGGGTTCCACCAGCTGGGCGATGCCGGTTGGTGGCTCTGAGGGTGCGGGCCTCCTCTGTGGGGGCTCCCTCCCTTTGGAACGACTTGGAGATACGGGCCATCACCGATATTCAGATCTTCCGGCGCGCAGTAAAGACCCACTTTTTTCAACAGGCCGGCCTGGCCCAGTAATAATTGTGGGGTTTTAAATTTGGTATTTTAAATTTTTACCTGTTTTTATACATTTTGATAATTTTATAACTCGGCCATTAATTTAATCATTTTAAATTGCTTTTAATTGTATAATTTTTATATCTTGTTTCTATTTTTATCTGGCTGTACACTGCCCCGAGTCCCTTTTTTGGGAGAGGGGGTGGTATAAAAATCTAATAAATAAATAAATAAAAATAAATAAACTTGGTGTATCAATACAAAGACTATAGACAGCCACTGCTCCATGGATCTGGAGTATATGACTATTAAATGTATCTTCCAGAAAATTCAGCATGGTTTAATTACTGCAGACTATATCCCACCTGATGCCAATACTACCATAGCTTTGGGATTCTTGTATAACGTTAGTAATCAGCAGAATAAGTATCTTGATGATGTGCATATCATAGCGGGGGACTTTAATCAAGCTGATTTAAAAGCAGTGCTCCCTAAATTCTATCAACATGTTAAATGTGCTACTAGAAGAGCAAACATATTGGACAAAGTATATACCAACATCAAACATGGCTATAAGGTTATACAATTACCACATTTGGGACAATCAGACCATATGTCATTGCTTTTAGCACCAGCATACATCCCTCTTAGGAGACAGGCTCCGCCTATAATAAAGACAGTGAAATCTTGGCCAGAAGATGCTTCCCAACAACTTCAGGATTGTTTTGATAAGGATCGTTGGTTCTTACCTGATACGACCATTCTCTTTGGGTGGAGATAACATCCAGGATTAGGTTATCAGTCACTGCTTGCTGATTGGACTGAATCTGTCAGATCTTTGAGGACACTCCCCCCTGTTGCTAAGGGTGTCCCAGAAATTGGCAAAGCAATAACGACAGACTGATGTATTCTCCTGCAATAATAATAATATGCTCCATTAGATTCAGAATGGACCTACATTAGGGTGGGACTGGATGCTATCTCCACCCAAAGAGAACGGTCATATCAGGTAAGAACCAATGACCCTTCTCCATTGTGGTGGAGATAGCATCCAGGATTGCGACATACCAAAGCTAGCTGTCCTATGGGTTGGCCTAGTGCTGTCTGAATCCCTTAGACAGGGTGGACCTTTTGAAGAACTCTCCATCCAAATGCTGCCTCTGCAGAACCAAAAGAGTCCAGCTTATAGTGTTTGATGAACAGAAAAGGTGAGGCCCAGGTCACCGCCCTGCTAACTTCCTCCAGAGAGACCTAAATGGCCCACACCAGTAACGTGGTTGCACTTATCGTCGAATGGGCTATTATTCTTGGAAGAACAGAAAATCCTTGGGCTTGGTAGGCTTTGGATATGCACAGTCTTATCCATCTCCCCACAGTTTTTGTTGTAACCTTGCAGCCCATAGTAGAAGTTTGGAAAGAAATAAAAAGGGATTCAGACCTCTGGAAGGGAGATGTCTGCTTAACATAAATACACAGGGCCCTTCAAACATCCAGAGCTTTTTCTAAAGAATGTACAGGATGCAGACAAAAATCAGGCAAGATTAGTTCCTGGGCTCTCTGGAACCACGAGTTCACCTTTGGCACAAACTAGTCTTAACACAACTCGGTTGGTGTGAAACACACAAATGTCCTTCCTGACAGATAAAGCCAACAAGTCCAAAATCCTTCTGGCAGAAGTAATTGCTACTAGGAAGGCCATCTTGTAAGATAAAAACTTCAGGGAAGTAGATCTCAGTGATTTAAATGGGGACTCAGTCAGTGAATGCAGTACTTTAGAGAGGTCCCATGTCAGATAGCGATGAACCACTGGAGGCCTCAGGTTTGTAGCCCTCTTCAGAAAACTGCAGATAGTGGGATGTCTAGATAATGATTCTACTCCCCGCAAGGAGAGAACAGAAAGCAAGGCTGCAACTTGCTCCATAACATGTTGGGTGAAAGTTCCTTGTCTAGGTAATCTTGGAGAAAGTCCAGCACCTGGGCAATTGAAGCCCCAGTAGGGTCCCTGTCAGACCTAGAGCACTGGTCGCTGAAAGCTTCCAAGTTGCATTGTCGATGGGGGGTTTCTTAGAGGCTTGGATGGTTCTTATCACCTTGGAGAAATAATGGTCCCGGATCAGAGATTCCCACTCAATCTCTAAGAGGCCAGTTGAAGTCACTGGGGCTCTGGTTGTAATTCTGGTCCCTGGCTGAGAAACACTCTGTCCTCCAGCATCCTCCAAGGGTGGAGCACAGATAGGTTTACTAAGTCTGCAAACCATGGCCTTCTGGGCCAATGAAAGGCTACAAGAATGATTGGCTACGTTGACAGAGAAGCCATGCTCCTGGAGTACCTGAATGGTGATTTCCAAATCTTCTGTTGCTTGAGATGGGGAGAATGACCAGACCAGTATGTCATCCAGGTAACACTGGACTCTGACTGGGATGGCCCTAAGATGGGCTGCCAGGGCTGCCAACAGCTTTGTAAATGCCCTGGGGGGAGGGCGATGAAAGCCCTATATTGAAAATGCCTCCTATTATAGCAGAACCTTAGGAATTGTCTATGAGCCAGCAGAATGGGGACATGAAGGAAGGCCTCAATTAAGTCTATAGAAGTAAGGAAATCCCCCTCCCTAATTCCCTCCAGAATAAACTGGAGAGAGTGCATCTTAAACTGCCTGTATTTTATCTGCCTGTATTGTACCCGGCGGTTAAGACACTTCAGGTATAGAATTGCCTTCCATCCTCCGAGGCTTTTGGGATTACAAACAAAATGGAATAAAATCCTATGCCCTTCTGTACTCAGGCACCAGCTGAAGAGCCTGGATCTCCAGCAGGTGCTGAATAGCTGTTTCCATTAGGACCTTTCTCTCTCTGTTTTTAGAGACAGGGCAACGAATAAAAAATCTTGGGGGCATAGAGGGGAACTCTAGAGAAAGGCCTGAGCCTTTTTCCAGGATCCAGGTGTCTGTGATTATTTTCTCCCAATGCTTGGCAAACAAGACCAGACATCCCCCAATGGGAAGATTGATGTCAGATTTATCTGGGGTGTCAGAAGGGACGACCCCCAGCCCCTCGAAAAGGCTGTTTGTTGTCAAACAGGTGATTTCTACCTGTCCTGTCTTGGGGTTGATCTTTCCTGGGGTTAAAAGGCCTCTGGGGTCTAGAGAAACCCCCCTATTTCATGGGTCCTATAGAAGGGACGTCTGAAATAGGGTGTCAATCTGAATTCCCCTTTTCTGGATCTGGATCTTCCCTCTGTCTTTGGAGTCCACCAGCACCTTGTCCAGGGCTTCTCCAACAATTTCTCCTCCTTAAAGTGGGCAGTGGTCAGCCTCTACTTATGCCTCAAATCAGCCTGCCATTGCCTGAGCCAGAGCAGGCAGTGAGAGGTTATAGTCCCCCTTATTGCCTGAGAGGCAAATCTGGCTGCACTGAGGGTGGCGTCAGCTGAAAACTCCACTGTTGCTAAGAGTTTGTTTATATGCTGGTGTGACCTGACATCATCCAGTGGAGTTCTTTCTTGCAGTTCTTGAAGCCAGGTGAGAGAGGCCCTGTTAAAAAAGGATGCAGCCATGGAGGCCTTCACTGCCCATGCTGCTGACAGGTTCATTCTTGGCCACAACTGGGGCATCCACAGTGAACACTTCCAGGGCCTTGGAGAGATCTGCTCCTACACTGAACATCCGTCTGTCCAGGGACCTGACCCAAGAGATGACCACTGCTTTTGGATGACCGTGGTGAACATCTTTAGGGCAGGGATGACATCTGCCGTTATGTTCTTCTCTAAAAACAATGGGTCATTGGGGTCTTCAGAAGGATCTGTAGGCTCCTGTGGTTCAGGAACCAAACCTTGCCCTGTGGCCTTCTTAGCCTTGAAGAGGAGAGACTTGAATATAGCCAGCTGGAATAGGCCTGGCATGGTGATTTGGTCAGAATCATTCAGGCCTTCATCATCTGAATAATTTCTGTCCATCAGTTGGCCAATGTCATGGGCTGGAGTGTGATCTTTCAGCAGGAGCATAAGATCCTGAATGGAGGGAAAGATCATCCTCATAATGAGACCTGTGTCTCCTACTATGCTTTGAGGATGAAATTGAAGCCTCAGAAGGCAAAAGCCTGGTCTGTTTCAAGACTGCTAACAGACCTTACTTTACTGCCTCAGTTAAAAGAGCCTGCATATTAATTTGGAATTCAGGCTCTTGTCCCATCACTGGTCTAAGTCCAGCTGATACGGGAGTAAATGCGGCCTCAGAGGCCACTCTGGTTCTCTGGACTGTAATTGGAAATTGCCCTATTGCTGGGCAGACTGAAAAGAAGCTTCTAATTTCAAAGGCTTCAAGGGATTCCTGCACAAATCCTGCTCTTCAGCTCCCCCTGTGGCCAATTCTGTTACTACTCTCCTGTCAGTTTGCAGGTACCCATCTCCTCTCAGTAACGGTTGCTCCTCATTTAGGCAGGAATCTATGCTGTTGGGCGCCATTTCTGAACTCTTCTGGGCAGCTTCTTGTCCCTTAGCTCACAATTTGTCCAGTGCTTTGTCTCTGTGCCACTCGTCCCGCTCAGCTGCCTTGGAGCTCTTTCAAGCCCCTGCAGCTCTATCCCTTGATTTGGGGCTATTAGATGGATGCAACTGGTCTGCGGCTGCTGGATTGAGAGAGCATAATGACCTGCAAGCTGTCTCCTCAGCTCTCCTAATCACTACTGTGGCAAGTCCACCATTTTCATCCCCAACGCTGCAACTGGAGCCTTCAAAGGATAACCACTGCAGCTTTTCTAGCACTACACTGTCTGCACAACTCCCCAATAAACCTTCTAGGCTGTCAAATGGATTTTCCTCTGTCTTCTGCCCCGTTAAATGCTGCCACAATAAAAAAGGCTTCTGCGGCAGCTGTTTAAGCCGCCTAAGCCCTCCCAAGCCAAAATGCAGGATAAATAGTGGGATGGATTTTTATACACCTCCCACTGAAATACCTCTACACATTGTAGATTGGCCCTCAGCTGATCCACTGCCCGATGGGCTGGGCCGAAGCCCCAACCGCACTGTCTTTGACAGCTGTCAAATGAGTAGACCAGTCCTCAGTTGAGATAGTATTCAGAATTGGTTATTTTTTTCCTAATTTTCCAATTAATTTGATTTGAATTCTTTTAGGAGTAAAAATTAACACGTAGTCCAGGTAGCTGACCGAGTCAATTTCTGGGATACCCTTAGCAACAGAGGGGAGTGTCCTCAAAGATCTGACAGACTCAGTCCAATCAGCAAGCAGTGACTGATAATCCAATCCTGGTTGCAATCTCCACCACAATGGAGAACATAAATTGGGACATCCTTTACCACCCTGACCTAGAGGAGTACATTGCAACTGTTCTGTACTATATCAAACACTGCACAGATACTATCACTGTGGATAAACATATTAGGATCTATCCCAATCAGAAACCCTGGATGACCAAGGAAGTCCAGCACCTCTCGTGTAAAAGGACTAAGGCCTTTCGATCTGGTGATGGGGCAAGATACAGTGTTGCCAGAGCTAATCTGAAGAAAGGTATTCAGAAGGCCAAGACTGATTATAAGAGGAAGATTGAGGATAATTTTTATAGCAATAACATGAGGCAGGTGTGATGAGGGATTCAACAAATTACCAACCATCAACAGACCAATGCCATCCCTGCTGAAGGGGATACTTCATTGGCAGAGGAACTGAATCATTTCTTTGCTTGCTTGGAAATGGAGACATCAGAGACAGCTAAAATACAGCTACCAGCCAATTGTAGCCCCCGCCTCATTGTGGAGGAACAGGAGGTGAGGAGCATTCTGAGGACAGTGGACCCTAGAAAGGCTGCTGGTCCTGATGGTATCTCTGGCCAAGTGCTTAAAGATTGTGCTGATCAATTGGCTGGAGTCTTTATCAGGATCTTCAATGAGTCTTTATCCCAGTCCATTCTTCCATCTTGTTTGAAGGCTTCCACCATTGTTCCACCACCAAGGAAGTTCCCTATCAATAACTTCAGTGATTACAGACCAGTGGCACTCACTCCTATCATCATGAAGTGTTTTGAGAAATTGGTCTGCCAGCACATCATTTCTCGTCTTCTGCATACATTTGATAAACATCAGTTTGCATACAGAAGAAATAGATCTACAGAGGACACTATAGCCATCACTCTTCACACTGGTCTGACTCATCTAGAACAGCAGGGGAGCTATGTGAGGATGCTTTTTGTAGATTTTAGTTCTGCATAAACACAATTCTTCCATATAGACTAAACTTCTGGACCTTGGACTTTCTTATTCAATCTGCCTCTAGATTATGGATTTCCTGTCTGGCTGCTCACAGAGGATCAGATTAGGTAATCATACCTTTTCAGTCCTTATTTATTTATTTTATTTGTCAATTGCTTACAAGATAATAGGTATAAGTAAAAACATAGTTATGAATAGATGGATACATATAAGTTATAGATAGATAGATAGATAGATAGATAGATAGATAGATAGATAGATAGATAGATAGATAGATTGATAGATAGACAGACAGACAGTACACATACACACACACACATATCTGCTCAAAAAAATAAAGGGAACACAAAAATAAGACATCCTAGATCTGAATGAATGAAATATTCTTATTAAATACTTTGTTCATTATATAGTTGAACATCCTGACAACAAAATCACACAATAATTATCAATGGAAATCAAATTTAGCAACTCATGGAGGTCTGGATTTGGAGTTACACTCAAAATTAAAGTGGAAAAAAACACTATAGGCTGATCCAACTTTGATGTAATGTCCTTAAAACAAGTCAAAATGAGGCTCAGTAATGTGTGTGGCCTCCATGTGCCTGTATGACCTCCCTACAATGCCTAGGCATGTTCTTGATGAGGTGCTCCTCCTGAGGGATCTCCTCCCACACCTGAACTAAAGCATCCCCCAACTCCTGGATAGTCTGTGGTGCATCGTGGCGTTGGTGGATGGAGTGAGACATGATGTCCCAGATGTGCTCAATTGGATTCAGGTCTGGGGAACGGGCGGGCCAGTCCATAGCATCAATGCCTTCGTCTTGCAGGAACTGCTGACACACTCCAGCCACATGAGGTCTAGCATTGTCTTGCATTAGGAGGAACCCAGGGCCAACCGCACCAGCATATGGTCTCACAAGGGGTCTGAGGATCTCATCTCGGCACCTAATGGCAGTCAGTCTACCTCTGGCGAGCACATGGAAGGCTGTGTGGCCCCCTAAAGAAATGCCACCCACACCATTACTGACCCACTGCCAAACCGGTCATGTTGGAGGATGTTGCAGACAGCAGAATGTTCTCCACGGCGTCTCCAGACCCTGTCACATCTGTCACGTGTGCTCAGTGTGAACCTGCTTTCATCTGTGAAGAGCACAGGGCGCCAGTGGCGAATTTGCTAATCTTGGTGTTCTCTGGCAAATGCCAAACATCCTGCACGGTGTTGGGCTAAGCACAACCCCCACCTGTGGACGTCGGGCCCTCATACCACCCTCATGGAGTCTGTTTCTGACCATTTGACCATGCACATTTGTGGCCTGCTGGAGGTCATTTTGCAGGGCCCTGGCAGTGCTCCTCCTGTCCCTCCTTGCACAAAGGCGGAAGTAGTGGTCCTGAAGCTGGGTTGTTGCCTCCTGCTGCCTCCTCCATGTCTCCTTATGTACTGGCCCGTCTCCTGGTAGCGCCTCCATGCTCTGGACAATACGCTGACAGACACAGCAAACCTTCTTGCCACAGCTCCCATTGATGTGCCATCCTGGGTGAGCTGCACTACCTGAGCCACTTGTGTGGGTTGTAGACTCCATCTTATGTTATCACTAGAGTAAAAGCACCGCCAGCATTCAAAGGAGACCAAACCATCAGCCAGAAAGCATAGGAACTGAGAAGTGGTCTGCAGAACCACTCCTTTAGTGGGGATGTCTTGCCTATGCTTTCCATCTGTTGTCTATTCCATTTGCACAACAGCATGTACAATTGCTTGTCAATCAGTGTTGCTACCTAAGTGGACAGTTTGATTTCACAGGAGTGTGATTGACTTGGAGTTACATTGTGTTGTTTAAGTGTTCCCTTTATTTCTTTGAGCAGTGTATGCATGTATGTATGTATGATGGTAGGCACATTGGTGCGCTTATGCACACCCCCTACAGACCCCTTAGGAAAGGGGTGAGATCAATAGTAGACAGTTTAAGGTTAAAGTTTTTGGGGTTTGGGGAAAAAACCACAGAGTCAGGTAGAGTATTCCAGACATTGACCACTCTGTTGCTGAAGTCATATTTCCTGCAATCAAGTTTGGTGCGATTAACTTTGAGTTTGTATCTATTGTTTTCTCTATGGTTCAAGCTGAAGTATTCATTGACAGGTAGGACATGGCAATGTATGATTTTATATACTATACTTAGATCGGGCCAGGGGTGGCATAGTTCTAGGTTTTCTAGACCTAGAATTTGGAATCTGATGGCGTAAGGTATTCTGCAATGAGTAGAGGAGTGGAGAACTCTTCTTGTGAAGTATTGCTGGACTTTCTCAACTGTGATAATATCAGATACGTAATGTGGGTTCCAGACTGATGAGCTGTATTCGAGTATTGGTCTAGCAAATGTTTTGTATGCTCTAGTTATTAGTGTAATATTACCAGAGAAAAAGCTACGTAAGATTAGGTTAACAACTCTTAACGCATTTTTGGCTATATAGTTACAGTGGGCTCTAGTACTTAGGTCATTAGAGATGAGTACTCCAAGATCCTTGTCAGAGTTTGGATCATCAACAAAGTCTTGACAATTCAGCCTGTATTATATTTTGTGATTTTTTGTTGCCAATATGTAGGACAGAACATTTATTTGTTGAGATTTGAAGTTGCCATTTGTTTGAACATTCTGATACATAGTCAAGGTCTTTTTGAAGGGTAGCAGTATTGTCTGTGGTGTTAAGTAGCTTTACATCATAGCGAAGAGAAGGCAGTTGCCCTTGATATGATCACAGAGGTCATTTATGTAGAGTATGAAAAGTGTTGGTCCTAGAACACTGCCTTGGGGAACACCACTGTTGACAGGTACAGAATTTGATAGGACGCTCCCAATTTTGACCATTTGTTGTCTGTTTGACAGGAATGCTTCTATTCAGTTATGCAGGTGTCCAGAGATACCGTAAGATTTTAGTTTTAGGAGTAGTTTGTCATGTACCACTGAATCAAAGGCTTTATAGAAGTCTATGAATATTGCGTCTATTGCTTTGTCCTGATCGAGTTGCATAGTCCATATGTTTTGGCAGTGTAAGAGTTGCAGATTACATGATAGTTTTTTCCTAAAACCAAATTGTTTATTAGAGAATAGGTTGCTTGTTTCTAAGTGGAGGATGATGGATTGGTTAATTATTGATTCCATGACTTTACACAGCATAAAGAAATTGGTCTGTAATTTTCAACTAGGCTGAGGTCTCCCTTTTTGAAGATGGGGATAACTGTGGCTTGTGACCGTAGTTTTGGTAAGGAGCTGGTCCTGAAAGATTTTTCAAAGATTATGCTTAGAGGTTCGGTTATGGCAGTGGGTAGCTTTTTTAAGAAGTAGGCACATATTCCGTCCGGTCCAATAGATAGAGATGGTTTTAGATTACGCAGTGCTTTTTCAACAATATCTTCTGTAAAATCAATATGTATTAGATCATTGTAGTTGTCTGTGGTTCGACTAGGAAATACTGGGCATGATCCATTGCTGTTTACAAATACTGAGCCAAAGAATGTGTTAAAGAGGTTGGCTTTGATACTGTCGTTGTTGCAGTCTTTACCATTTCCTTTCAAAGGTGGGATGGACCTTGAGTCTTTTAGATTGTTGTTTATAAAATTGTAGAAAGCGCGGGTGGAATTGGTGCATAGAAGTTTTCTTCTTGTTTAAAGTGATAATTGGTGCATTAGTTTTTATCTGGTGGCATAAATTTTTGTATCGGCTTTTGAAGTTGGCAATGTGACCAGATTTGTTTTTCCATCAAAATGATTTCTTTTTGGATTGAAGCTTCCTTATTATTTTTTTTGGTTTTGGGAGTTGTTATTGGTACATATAGTGTGATGACTCATTTGACTTCAAGTAAAAATATGTTGTAATGGTCTTCTACAGTATTGCATCCAGTGAATAGAAATTGCCAATCAAGGGATGAGAGATTGTTTGTTTAAAAGATCATAGTTGCCTTTTTTGAAGTTATAATTGGGATTCTGTTGTTGTGATGATTTTTGTGTGGACGTATGTTGAGATAAAAGTCAATCATGTTGTGGTCACTGTTGGAAAAGGATTCTTTAATTTGTATTCCATAAATTGAATTCAAATTATTGCAGAAGATGAGATCAAGGCAGTTGTTAAGTCTAGTGTTGTTGATTACTAGTTGTTCTAGTCCCAGATTTGTTACTGCATTGTAGAAGGTTGCATGTGTGGGTTCAGTTGTACATTCGTTAAGGGTCCAGTTAATAGGAGGTAGATTGAAGTCACCAAGAAAGATAAAAGTGTGTTGGCAGGATGTTGCCCATGTTAGTAGTGTATTTAGCTTGTTTGCATGTTCGATGTCATAATCAGGGGCTCGGTAACATAGTAAGAACTGAAATGTGATATTTAAGGACAATTCACAGATGATGGTCTCAGGAATAGCAAGCTTCTGGGTAACTTGGATGTTTTTTAGATGTAGGGACTTTTTATAGAAGATAGCAACACCACCTCCTCTACGGATTTCACGATCTGATCGGTAAACATGATAGTCTATTACTGTGGTAATGGAATCAGGGATAGATGCATTGAGCCATGTTTCACAGACAAATATAATGTCGAATTTAGCCATATTTAGTAAGAGGAGAAATTCAGGTATTTTATTTACAAGGCTTCTTGCATCGAGTAGCTTGCATTTAAGGCCAGTTGTGGTTGGAATAGAGGTAGTTAGGGGCATGCGTGCCCAGTTTTAAGTGATATTGGATTGGATGGGGTGGGGTTGGTGGGTTGTGTGACTTTTTTTTGATGAATCAGCTCAGTAGTCAATGTATAGGTCTTTTTCTCCATTGTCTAGACCAGAGGTCTCAATCTCACGGCCCGTGGGCCAATTGCGGCCCGCAGGACGATATCTTGTGGCCCCCACCATGATATGAAAGTATAATATTAGTGTGGCCCCCCAAAAAATGGCTAGGCCGTCTTTTTGGGGGTGACTTAATTCCCCCCCCCTTGCATCCTCGGGTGGGTGGGTGGCAACGGCTTTCATGTTGACCTTGGCATTTGTGGGACACTTTGTATCGGGAGACCTTCCACCACTGTTGCTTTACCTTCTCCCTGTGCAACCGCGGCATTTGGCGCAGCCACGTGGGGCCAGCCAGGGCTCCTCCCTGCAACTGGAGCCCCACCGGAGCCACTTGGCTTCAGGCGCTCCTGTCACCACCTTCCCGGGCATCACTTGAAGGCAAAGCCCATTCTTTTAAAAACGATGCCCTACTACGACAAAGCCTCCCCTACCCAAGAGGGCAGCCCCATGTGGGGAGGTGAATCTTCTGGGGCCACAGTGCAGGACCCGCCAACCCCCGGAGAAGCACCCAGCCACCATCCCTGCCTGATGCAAGGCAGAGCAGAAGTGCCTTGCCTGGGGAACCCTGCACAGCTGACAGGGGAGACCTCCTGCCCAGTGGTGGAGCTCTGGCCAAGGCAGAGGGAGCCTCCCTGCCGAGCCCTCCGCTCATCCCGCCAGAGCCGTGCCGGAGCCGGGCAGGCTGGGCAGAGCCAGAAAAGCGAGCTGTGGGTGTACACCCGCCTACCAAGCGAAAGCCGGGCTGACCCGAGCTTGGATTCCCAAGTCCCTCCAGCCCGACCCCAAAGGGGCCACCAGGAGAGGCTGCCCGAGGCAGTGATAGCACCCACCTTCCGCAGACAGGGAGGCAAGGCAACAGCAGCGCTGCTTCCCTGGTCGGCAGCTCTAGTGAAGCTCACAGCCGCCTGTCCTTTCCACTCCTCACCCAGCTTGCCCCCATCCCCTCACATCTCCAAACGCGCCAGCAGCTCCAAACGCGGCTCCAAGCGCTGCAGCGTCTCGGGCATCGGCGCTCACTCGGCGGGGCTCAGCTCAGAGGAGGACGCAGCATGGGCCATCGCCTCACTTCCCTGTTTGCAGACGAGTGGGCACTATCACTGCCTCAGGCAGCCTCTCCCGGTGGCCCCTTCGGGGTCGAGCTGGAGGGACTTGGGAAGCCTAGATCGGGTTGGCCCAGCTCTTTCGCTTGGCAGGAGGATGCGCACCCGTGGCTCGCTTCCCCAGTTCTGCCCAGCCCTCCCAGCTCCAGCACAGCCCTGGCGGGATGAGCGGAGGGCCCAGTGGGGAGGCGTTCGCTGCCTTGGCCAGAGCTCTTCCGCTGGGCAGGAGGGCCCGCCTGTTGATGACATTTGAGGATATTTTTTTAACAATGTTTTTTATGGAATCCCTTATGCAGCCCAGCCTCACCCAGGTTCTGCCTCCTGCGGCCCCCAGGTAAATTGAGTTTGAGACCCCTGGTCTAGATGGTTTTTGAGGTCTGTGAGGAGTTCACGAGTGCAGATTCTTTGCAGTATGGATAAGTTTGGTCTTGAGTGAAGTTTTTTGTGGTTGGGATTGGTTTTTGCAATGGCATTTATTGTATGAATGAATATGCGTTTGCTGGACTTATTTTTGCATATAACTCTACAAAATCTTGGGGCCACAGAGCCGTCATTGTATTTGTACCCATGGCCATCTCTGATTATTTCAATGATATCTTCAGGAGAGATGTTTGTTGTATTTGAGTTGCTTATGATATCACGAACTTTGGTGATGTCATTTGATTTTTTGGTGTCATCGAGACCAAATAAGATGGCATCTGAACATTTCTGTTCACGTTCCATGTTGTCTCTGATGAGTAAGGAGATATTATTTATGGAATTATTTGAAGGGATAGTAATTGTTTGTGGCTGTGGTTTGGTGGTTATTTTTGGTTGTAGTTGTGATTGTAGTTGAGGTAGTGGTTGTGGTAGTTGTGGGATTTGATTTTGAGCTGATAGGTACTCACTTATCTGTGCTGTATTTTTTTTTTCAAGAGAAATTAGGCTTGCTTGTATAGTTGTTTCAAAACGTGTTGCTAAGCACGTTTATTCTTAAATATTCTTTTTTTAATACTGGAACATCACAGGGTTGTGTGTTGAGTCCCTTACTCTATACTCTTTATGTGCATGACTGCATTCCCACTCACGTTAGTAATAGTATTACTAAATTTGCAGATGATACAGCAATGGTGGGACTCATCTCCCGGGGGGGGAGGGGTCTGCCTACTGAGATGAGGTGAACTGGTTGCTTTCATGGTGTGGAGACAATAACTTGGTCCTCAACACCAATAAGACCAAGGAGCTTATAGTAGATTATAGAAGGAACAGATCAGACATCCAGCCCTTGCTTATCAATGGAGACTGAGTGGAGCAAGTGGCCAGTTTTAAGTTTCTGGATGTTACCCTAAAAGTGAAACTGACTTGTGCTGCCCACATTGCAGCACTGGTCAAAAGGGCCCAGCAGAGATTATACTACCTAAGACTTCTCAGAAAACAACAACTGAATGAAAAACTGCTGGTGACCTTCTACCACTGTATCTTAGTGAGTATCTTAACTTACTGCACCTCTGTATGGTTTGCCAATTGCAAAGTGGCAGATAGGATAGCACTCCAGAGGGTTAACGTCATTGCCCAGAAGATCATTGATTGCCCTCTCCCCTCTTTGGAAGAGCTTTATAGCTCCCGCTGCCTTAAAAAAGTTCAAAACATTCTCAAACATCCATCTCATCCTAGGCACTCTTTTTTTGAACATCTGGCAGATGGTACAGAATAATAAAAACAAGGACAAATAGGCTAAAAAACAGCTTGTATCCCAGGGCAATAACTCTATTGAATTCTACTGTATGGTGCAATATTAATGCAATATCAGGGGTTTTCAATTCAGTGTATAGAATGTGAGGGATGTGTGTTTGTGTTTATTTTCAGTCATAATACACACTGAAGATGATATTTAATTTCATTGTACTAGGTGCAACAAAGTAAACTAAACTAAACATATCAGCTGATGATGCTATCTATTGTTGTCCATACTGTACTGAATCATTTGGAACAACAGGGAGCACACACAAGGCTGTTATTTGTAGATTATACTGCCATTAACCCCATTCTACCCAACGGGTTGTTTCTTAAAATGTCCAATTTGTGTATAAATCACAGCATTTTCTGACAAATAGGCCACAGTCAGTAAGGATGGGATCTCACCATTCATCTACTCTGATACTAAGCACAGGAGCCCCCCGGGTTGTGTGCTAAGCCTCTTCCTTTATTCTTTGTACACACATAATTGCACCCCATTGTATAACACCAATGCAATTATCAAATTTGCAGATGACACGACAGTGGTGGGGCTCATTAATAACAACAATGAGTCTGCTTATAGAAAGGAAGTACAAGGGCTGACACTGTGGTGTAAAGAAAATAAACTCACACTTAACACCAAAAAAATTAAATAACTTATCATTGACTTCAGGAAGAAGAGAGACATACATTTACCATTGTATATAAATGGTAAGGAGGTGGAGAGGGTTGGTAGTTTTAAATTTCTGGGCACTTATACTGTATCTCGGAGGACCTCTCATGGACTATGAATGTTAAAATGCATGTGAAGAAGGCAGAGAAGAGGCTATACTCAGGAAGATATATCTATCTCAGCATCTACTTCTGTCCTACCACAGTGTTAGGTTTCTTTAAGAACCTGAACTATATTGATTTACCATATATGGTTGCAAGTCATAATGACTCAGCACTTTACTGAAGCCAAGATACTGATTGGCTACAAGAAGCAGGAGTACTATATAGCATGAAGCCAGAGAGCACATATCGTGGTTGTGGGCTTCTACTTGGGTTGTTACTCAGCTACTGCTGCTTCTACTCGGCAAGTATCTTCATCACTCTGTAACTATATCTCTCCATTGCTGCATGGATGTATTGAAGATGCTGTATTGCTGTTATGCCTACTGACTATGATGGTTCATTATATACTTTATTGAATGATGAACTGTGTATGAATATTGGACTGAATATTGGACTGTGCTTATACTCCTGTATATAAAATCCTTTACCCTTCAACTTCTGTGCTTGTGTGACTCTATACTCACTGCTACAATTTTGCACTCTACTTCCATTTGCTGCATACTTCTTGAAGACGAAGAAAACTCTGCTAATTACTTATCATTGGTTATGGGTCCAGGCCCATGCAAGTTATGCAAGATATCCCAGGTCCAGTGTCAAAGATTGTTAGTGTGAACTGAGTGAGTCACTATACAGAAGGTTTATTGTGGTACATGGTTGATGTGATGATGGCACAAGAACATATGTCCAGTTTAGCTATGATTACCCAGTTGGATGGCACCAACTACATTACCTGGTCCACCAAGTGCAGTTTGCTCTTGAAGAGAGAAGGACTATGGAATGCTGTTGTTGATCCACTGGATGTAGAAGCTTTGGATACCTCGAACGATGCTGACCGAAAGAAGCTAGATGATTTTGCCAGAGACAACGAGAGAGCTTTGTGCGTTATTGGACTTACTCTTGGTGATTCACAGCTTTGTGCATGTTCATGGTGTGGAATCTGCAGCCAAATGCTGGAAGACCCTCAAGAAGCTCTATGTTAGAGACAGTGTTGGTTCTCATATTAATCTAACACGAAAGCTGTTTAGAGCGTGTATGCGTAAAGCCGATGATATGCTTGCTCATTTGGAGTATATGAAGAGAGCTCTGCAACAACTTCATGAAAATCAGGAGCTGATTTTCTCTGAACTTCATCAAGTCTATATTATCCTTTCCTCTTTGGATGACTCTTATGATGACTATGTATCTTCACTTGAAGTATTAGACAAGGAAGAAATGACTTTGACTAACATAACAGGGAAGCTAATAGAAGAATCAAGACTGCAAAAGGACAGACAACAACTGAGACAAGATGACCAATCTATGGTTGAAGAACAAGCTATAGTTTATGTTGTTAAAAAATGTTATGTAAGTGCGGTTAAGCGTCATTTGGCCAGAAATTGAAAGAAGAAACATACACAGGGTAGAAAGTTGAAAAAGAACAGCAATAATTTAGCTATATGTAATACTGGTTTAGCAGGAAACCATGATAAATGGGTTATAGATAGTGGAGCATCACATTGTATTACTAATAGAAAGCAACAGTTTGTTCATATGGAACATAGTGCTCAAAGTATTTCACTGGCTAATGGCTGGAAGCTCAAGGTTTCAGGAAAAGGTAATGCATTTTGTTCTTGTCTAAATGAGGAGTTACCCATGCTGTATGTGCCCAGCACGACATATCAGTTATTATCAGTGAGTGTATTGATAAAAGCGGGATATACAGTAACATTTAAAGGGTTAGAATGTGTACAAGAGAAACAAGGTAAGCGTATTGCGACTAAATTTGATAATGGCTTGTTTATATTACAAGATAACCCAGTACTAAACACTAAGGTGGGATTTGAGAACAGAAAGCCACATGATGAATGTATTCATCTATTACACAGACATATGGGGAATGTTAATTTTAAAGCATTAAGAAAAACTGTGGAATTATCAAAAAGTATCAGGATATAGCCTTGTAATCACTATGTAGATTGCAATGTTTGCAACAAGGAAAAGAGTAAAATAACTCATGCTAATAGAATAAATAGTTTTAAAGCCAGTGAGCCTCTACAAGTGGTAGTAGCAGATTTAATTGGTCCAAAGGAACCCAGCTTTGGGGGAGCGAGATATATATTAAGTATTGTAGATTTATATTCTCGATATGGGTTTTGTTATTTAATGAAAAGCAAGGCTGAAACATGTCAGAATTTTACAAATTGGTTAAGGTTTGTAGAAAGAAAGACAAAACGTAAAGTCATGACATTAGTGACTGATAATGGGTCAGAATTCACTAACAATAAGTTCGTAGCTGTGTTGAAGAAGGCAGGTATAGACCATAAGCAGTCTGCGCCTTACAGACCTCAACATAATGCTTATTGTGAACAGAGAGGTCAGACATTACAAACCATGGTTACAGCTATGCTCAGTGATTCCGGTTTAAATAAGAAATTGTGGGGAGAAGCCACAAAATGTGCTAATCATATCCTAAATAATGTAGTTCACACAGCAACAAATGAATTGCCATTTGTTTGCTGGCATGGTAGACAACCAGATCTTAGTTATCTCCATTTATTTGGAACCCCTGCATGGGTACATATCCCAGCTCAGCTGAGAAGCAAGGAGCAACCTAGGGCTAGAAAAATATTTTTTATAGGATACAAATCTAATTACAGGTCATTTAGATTTTGGGAACCAGGCACAACTAAGGTTTATCATAGTGCTAATGCGAAGTTCCTAGAGCACATAGGATGGGAGAAAATAGACCAGGATTATGTCATTGTAGAATCAAAGGTACCAATTAAAAGTAAAGATAATAATGAATCTGTAGAAGAAACACCAAGTGATGATTCAGATATAGAGGAATCCTCTGGTTCTGTGAAAGAGGAAGAAGTAGATGAAAGCTCGATAGGGGAGGTAAAAGAGGAGTTTTAATCAGGTGACTAGTCCAATATTGCCCAGAAGGACTACTAGAGTGTCATGACCTCCTGATAGATACCAGGCTAATACTGCTCAGCAAATAGGTCTTGAACCTTTTAACTATGAAGACATTAAGTCTTACTCTGAGAAAGAGCAAAAAGCTTGGAATGAAGCTATGAAAAAAGGAGCTGAAGTCATTGAATGAATTAAAAGTATTCGATGAAGTCAAACTTCCAAAAGGTGAAAAGGCAATTGGGTGCAGATGGGTTTATAAACTTAAAAAAGATATAGAAGGAAATGTAATCCATAAAGCATGCCTAGTCGCTCAGGGTTTTATTCCAACAAAATTAGACTACGATGAGGTTTTTGCTCCAAGCTTAAAGGTTAGCACTTTAAGAACAGCGCTAGTATGGGCAGCAAAAAATAGATACATAGTGAATCATATAGATGTTGAAACGGCATACTTGCACGCTCCATTACAACATACGATATACATGAAAAAAACTCTTGGAATAAATGATAATAAGAAGGAAACTGTTTGGTTATTAAAGAAGAGTTTATATGGACTTAAACAATCAGGCCATGAGTGGAACAGATGCATAGTAAAGGAATTAAACAAAATAGGTTTTGAGAGTGGTTTGGCAGACCCATGTTTGTTAAAAAGAAAAAAGAATGGGATGTTAGAATTTTTATTACTGTTTACTGATGATATTGCCATAATCACTAAGACTATGCAGGAATCTAAGGATATAATAGACAGTTTGCAAGCAAAGTTTAGGATAAGAACACTAGGGGAAATTAAACATTTTCTTGGACTTGATATATGTAAGACACAAAAAGGGTTCAAAATATCACAAGTGGATAATTGCTTTATTAAAAAGGTATAACATGGACCAATGCAAAATTTCCAAAACACCTATGGGGAAGGAGTTTAACAATGATAATACTGATAGGACTATATTTGATAAGGATATTTATCAGTCTTAGATAGTTTGTCATATTTGGGAAATTGGTCAAGGCTGGATATAGCTTATAGTATAAATCAGTTGGCAAGGTATGCTATAGAACCTAATGTTAAACATTGGCAGGCTGCAAAGAGAATACTTAGATATTTGAAGAACACTTTGAATTATGCTTTGTATTTAGAACCCGATAAGGAATTAAGTCTTACTGCATATGCTGATGCAAGTTTTGCAAACAATGTTAAAACAAGGAAATCAACATCAGGTTTGATTATGCTAGGGAATGCAATGATTGAATGGCAGTCAATTAGACAGCAACATATCAGTCTTTCAACGATGGAAGCTGAATTTTCTTGTTTATCTTTGTTATGTACAAAGTTGATTTATTTTAAACAACTATGTTTGGATATTGAGTTTGATGTAAGTAAACCATTTACTGTGTATGAAGATAACCAGGCTGCTATAAAATTAGCAACTAGTATCGCCATTAAAACAAGATCAAAGCATACTGATTTAAGGTATCTGAATGTACAGCAATGTGTGGAAAACAAATTGATTGGGCTAAAGTATTGTGAGAGTGAACAGAATATAGCTGATAACTTCATGAAGGCACAAGATTTTCAGAAACATGATTGTTGTAAGAAATATGGTTTAACTCTGTAACACTGTAATTATGCACTGAAACTTTGTGAATGTATATATATGTATGTGTGTATATATTGGTTGTATATATATATATATAGAAAACCAAAGGAGAGTATGTTAGGTTTCTTTAAGAACCTGAACTATATTGGTTTACCATATATGGTTGCAAGTCATAATGACTCAGCACTTTACTGAAGCCAAAATACTGATTGGCTACAAGAAGCAGGAGTACTATATAGCATGAAGCCAGAGAGCACATATCGTGGCTGTGGGCTTCTACTTGGGTTGTTACTCAGCTACTGCTGCTTCTACTCGGCAAGTATCTTCATCATCTGTAACTATATCTCTCCATTGCTGCATGGATGTATTGAAGTTGCTGTATTGCTGTTATGCCTACTGACTATGATGGTTAGTTATATACTTTATTGAATGATGAACTGTGTATGAATATTGGACTGAATATTGGACTATGCTTATATACCTGTATATAAAATCCTTTAGCCTTCAACTTCTGTGCTTGTGTGACTCTATACTCACTGCTACAATTTTGCACACTACTTCTGTTTGCTGCATATTTCTTGAAGACAAAGAAAACTCTGCTAATTACTTATCACACAGCACCATTGAGAGTGTCCTGATGTATGGCATTCTTGCATGATATGGGAGCAGCTCTGTAGCAGACAAAAAAGCTCTACAGAGAATCATTAAAACTGCCCAGAATATCAATGGGCTCCAGCTACCAGCCCTGGATGACATCTTCACATCTCGCTGTTTGAGGAAGTTGCACAACATTCTCAGAGATTCTTCCCATCCTGCTCACAATTTTTGTGAACTGTTGCCTTTTGGCAGAAGATACAGAACAATTAAAACTCGGACCACACATTTTTTGAACAGTTTTTATCCCAGAGTTATAATTGCACTTAACAGTGAACTTAAGGACCACCATCAGTGAGCTGTTGGACAGTATTACTTGGTCTCTTGTGTGGATGCTTGTGTGTTTTTCGGGGCAGGGAACCTTGGCAGGTGGGATGTGTTTGGGGATTGTCATGTGTGTGTTGTGTGTTGTGTGTGTGTGTGCTGGGTCTGGTCTCTGGGTATTATGTGAATTTTGTTGTATGTGTATACTGTGTATATTTGTACAATGACAATAAATTATTATTATTATTATATCACAAGAGAACACACAAAAATATGATTTAGTTTTCTTTCTAAGAACAATTAGATTATTAGAGTATTAGATTTTGTTAGTTCATAAGATATTAAACTTCCTTTAATATCAGTATTCATTTCCTGATTACCTTGTTTAATGATCTTTCAAAGTTAAAATAGAGTATGTAGCTTTGTAATCAATCCTTGTATTTATAACTGTTACAACATTATGTGGTCATCTGATTGCCATTGATGTGCTTTGCTTGCAACAGAATTAATAGAAATGATAGAAGTAAAATGGTAAGTTGCAGCCATATGATGTTTCACTTAATGACCAGTGGGGAAGTGAAGCTACAAGCCCATCATGGTCATGTTAGAGCTACGGTAGTGCAGTGGTTAGCAATAGCAATAGCATTTAGATTTATATACCACTTTATAGTGCCTTAGACCTTCTCTAAGTGGTTTTATTACAGAATTGGCATATTGCCCCCAACAATCTGGGTCCTCATTTTACCTATCTCGAAAGGATAGAAGGCTGAATCAACCTTGAGCCTGGTGGAATTTGAACTGCCAAATTGCAGGCAGCTGTTAGTCAGCAGAAATGACCTGCAGTACAGCACTCTAACCACTGTGCCACCGAAGCTCTTAGAATGCAGTACTGTAGGCTACTTCTGCTGACTGTTGGCTGCCTGAAAATTGGCTGCCTGAAAATTACCAGGCTCAAGGGTCAAGGTTGACTCATCCTTCCATCCTTCCAAGTGAATAAAATGAGGACCCAGGTTGTTGGGGGCAAATGCTGACTCTGTAAACCATTTAGAGAGCTGTAAAAGCACGGTGAAGTGGCATATAAGTCTAAATGTGATTTTATGTGATTTTCTGCTCAGTGACCATGGTGCTTACTGATGGAGTTTCTAGTCCAGGGGTGTCAAACTCAAGGCCCGTGGGCCAGATCTGATCTGCAATGTGGTTTTATCTGGCCCATGGAGCCGCCTTGGAATCAGCGAAGGACAGGCCCATACTGCCTCAGCCTGACCCAGGCTGACTGGGCACTGATCTACAATCCAGTGGCGTTCATTCAGGCCAGAAAGTGGTCAGACTTAGATCCATGGGGCTGCCCCTGTACTGCCCTCTGGACACACAGACAGGAGGCAGCGAGTATGTGCAGAGCCTGGCATCTCTAGAGACTGACATGTCCTGAAGGCTGATTGCATTCTGAGTGCCTCCCTTTCACCCAGAATGCTAGACCCTGCTTGCTCATCGCCTCCTATGAGTATGCCTAGGGGGCAGGGTTAAGACAACTGGGCAGTTCCTCACTGGCTCCAGGGCAGCCTGTGTGTTGGATCCAAGGCAGGGTGTAGGAACCAACACTGTCCATGGCCAGTGCACTGCTCACTCACATGTGCAGGCCTTAAGTGTTTGAGTGCAGGAAGGAAGCCTTCAACTGAGCCAGGAGGCACTGGGGAACCCAAGCCCCTCGCAGCCTTGTCCACCCCGCGGGGGGAGGAATGAAATCCCATTGTCCCACAAACTCCACCTACATGCAAATGGAGCATCTACATGCAAATGGGACACTTGGAAATGAAGCTATCTTTGAGGGCAGTCTCGCTACTGCACCTTGACTTTCTTCAGCTCAGATAGAGCTGGGGCACCCAAGTTGCTGGTGGCGGCAGTAGGAGCTGCCTGAGCAGCCATGATTCCCCCTCCCCAGCCCCCCTCCCCAAGGGACATCATCCAAAAAAATCACATCAACAAATTCAGCTGGGATAAACAGAAAAGCATCCCAGACTGTACCCCTTAAAAAAGGTGAGTGTGGGTGATAGGAGATTCTATTCTCAAAGGAACAGAAACAGCCATCTGCAGACCAGACATACAATCTAGGGGTATGTTGTCTACCTGGAGCAAAAATCAAGAATATGGCTGAGATCCTAACCAAAATAATTAGACCTATAGATTACTACCCTTTTCTAATACTACATGTAGGGATGAATGATACAAAAAAGGACTTGAAAACAATATTGAGTGATTATGAGCAGCTAGGCAAGACTTAGATGCACAAGTAGTTTTCTCATCTGTTCTGCCAATGAAAGAACAACATCGAGTAAGAGAACAAAGAATTCTAGAAGTGAACCACTGGCTAAAAAGTTGGTGTTGCAAAAAACACCTCTGGATTCCTGGACCATAGCCTGTACTATCTCCATGATGGGTTTTGGCAAGGGATGGTCTGCATCTTACAAAGACGAGGAAGAATGTTTTTTCAGAAAACTGACTCAAGTTATCAGGAGAGTTTTAAACTAAAATTGAGGGGGTAGGGTGACCAATGATAAGGATATCCAGGATGTAATTCCAAGCAAAAACCCATAGAAAGCAGGTCAAATAATGAAGTAAGGAGGGATGGGAAGGAAGACAAACTCAAATACCAAATAGGAGGCACAGGGAGAATACCCAGAGTCAGACATAAAGATCTCAAATGCACAAGTCTGGGAAACAAACAGGGTGAACTTGAACTATTAATACATGAAGGTAGATATGATATAGTAGGAATAACAGAAATTTGGTGAAATGTAACCAATAACTGCAACATATTGATAGAAGGATACAAACTCTTCAAAAAAAACCAGACCCCACCCCCTAAAAGAGGAGGTAGAATTGCATTCTATGTAAAGGACCACTATATTGCTACATAAATGCATGAAACCAAAGACGAAAACCACCTAGAATGCATATATTACAACACCCTGTTAAGCCCCAATTAAGGGAGAAAGCATACTGCTTTCTTTTCTGTCTTTCGGCTCATCACCAGAGACCATACTGACAGAAAGCTATTTGTTTCGTTGTCTTTTGTTTACATGTGTGTAAGGTTTTATGGCTAGCTGAAGAGAGCTAACTAACTCGAAATAGATCTATCCTAGTCTCCCTTATTTATTATTTAAAAATTATCAGCTCAAAAACCTTACACATATGTAAACAAAAGACAACGAAACAAATAGCTTTCTGTCAGTATGGTCTCTGGTGATGAGCCGAAAGACAGAAAAGAAAGCAGTATGCTTTCTCCCTTAATTGGGGCTTAACAGGGTGTTGTAATACAAAGTATATACTTATTCCCCTGCGTCAGCTGATAAGGATAGAGCCAGGTGGTGTAGTGGCAATTACAACTGCCTCACATGTAATACTTCCCTGGTTCGAATCCCAGTAAGGGTATGGCTAGCTGAAGAGAGCTAACTAGCTCGAAATAGATCTATCCTAATCTCCCTTATTTATTATTTAAAAATTATCAGCTCAAAAACCTTACATATATATATATATATATGGTCTCTGGTGATGAGCCGAAAGACAGAAAAGAAAGCAGTATGCTTTCTCCCTTAATTGGGGCTTAACAGGGTGTTGTAATACAAAGTATATACATATATATATATATATATATATATATATATATATATATATATATATATATATATATATATATATATATATATATATATATATATATATATATATACACACAACATACATACATAAAAGAAAAAAAGAATGACATGGCCATAGATGTATACTATAGGCCACACAATCAAGCAAAAAAAAAAGATGTCCTTTTTGCTAACCAACTAACAAATATTTATTTATTTTATAAAATATTTAAATATATTTTTATTTATTTGTCAATTTGTCAATTTCTTACAAGATAATAGGTATAAGTAAAAACATAGTTATGAATACATGGATACATATAAGAAAAATAAAAAAATAAAAGAAACAATAGGATAGGGATGGTAGGCACATTGGTGCGCTTATGCACACCCCTACAGACCTACAGTCAATAATAGACAGTCTAAAGTAAAGTTTTTGGGGTTTGGGAAAGAAACCACAGAGTATGAAAAGAGTTGGTCCTAGAACACTGCCTTGGGGAACACCACTGTTGATAAGTACAGAATCTGATAGGACGCTCCCAATCTTGACCATTTGTTGTCTGTTTGACAGGAATGCTTCTACCCAGGGGTGGTATTCTACCAGTTTGCACCTATTCACTAGAACTGGTTGTTAACATTCTAAGCAGTTCGGAGAATCAATTGTTAGAAGAAATTACTGGCCTAATCCTGTAAGGAAGGCAGGAAGAAAACATTCTGGTGTTGCTTACAGAAACTGCCTCTCCATTAACCCTTATTACATTCTTGGCAGGACTAGACTTCCTGTCTCTGGAACTTCTCTGGAGGTTTTTTTTCCTCTTCCTTTGCTGGTACTTTGCTTGTGTGGAATGACCATTCAAAGTTACAATGGCACTGAAAAAAGTGACTTATGATCATTTTTCACACTTACGACTGTTGCAGCATCCCTACAATCATGAGAGGCCAGGCGAAGAGATGCAGGCCTCAATGTGAATGATATTGAGCTGGCCATACCCAGCCAATAACATGACCACCAAGCCCTGTCCACTCAGTCACATAACCACCAAGCCACGCCTACCACCTAAGCCATGCCCACAGAACCGGTTGTTAAAAATTTGAATCCCACCTCTGCTTCTATCCAGTTATGCAGATGTCAGAGATAGCGTAAGATTTTAGTTTTAGGAGTAGTTTGTCATGTACCACTGAGTCAAAGGCTTTACAGAAGTCTATGTAGATTGCGTCTATTGCTTTGCCCTGATCGAGTTGTGTAATCCATATGTTTTTGCAGTGTAAGAGTTGCAGATTACATGATAGTTTTTTCCTGAAACCAAATTGTTTATTAGAGAGTAGGTTGTTTGTTTCTATGTGGAGGATAATGGATTGGTTAATAATTGATTCCATGACTTTACAGGTGACACAGCATAAAGAGATTGGTCTGTAATTTTCAACTAGGCTGGGGTCTCCCTTTTTGAAGATGGGGATGACCATGGCTTGTGACCATAGTTTTGGCAAGGAGCTGGTCCTGAAAGATTTTTCAAAGATTATGCTTAGAGATTCGGCTATGGCAATGGATAGCGTTGTTAAGAAGTAGGCACATATTCCATCCGGTCCAATAGATAGAGATGATTTTAGATTGTGTAGTGCTTTTTCAACATTGTCTTCTGTAAAATTGATATGTATTAGATCATTGTAGTTGTCTGTGGTTCGACTAGGAAATATTGGGCATGATCCATTGCTGTTTACAAATACTGAGCCAAAGAATGTGTTTAAAAGGTTGGCTTTATTAGTGTCATTGTTGCAGTCTTTACCATTAGGTACTTTCAGGGATGGGATGGATCTTGAGTCTTTTAGTTTGTTGTTTACAAAATTGTAGAAAACGCGGGTGGAATTGGTTCATAGAAGATTTTCTTCTTGTTTAATGTGATAAACAAGTCTTTATCTGGTGGCATCCATTTTTGTATTGGCATTTGAAGTTGGCAACATGACCAGATTTGTTTTTCCATCAAAGTGATTTCTTTTTGGATTGAAGCTTCCTTATTGTTTTGGGTAATTTCTTTTTTCTGGTTTTGGGAGTTGTTATTGGTACATATTGTTTGATGACTCTTTTGACTTCAAGTAAAAATATGTTGTAATGGTCTTCTACAGTATAGCATCTAGTGTCTAGGATTTTCTAAGTATTTTTTAAGATTTACACCTAATGAATTGATTATATTAATTAATTAAGACTATATTGACTATTGATTATATTTGACAACTAAGGATTAGAATTTATATTTGATATTGTGCTGCAAATACAAAGATATAGTGAAAGGTTAGTAATTAATTGAGCAATTACCAAATCAAGCAATTGAATACTTTTTATAAGGGAAGTTTGAATACTGAATGAGAACAATAATATATGGAACAAAATAGGATAGATTTTATTGTAAAAGTGTATTACCAGATAAGATAAAAAGAACACAACAGGGGGTATCCTCAATAGTGCCATTTGATGGTAGATTGGAAGACATTTCTACAGATCCTGAAAATGACAACGATGATGACAACTGTAAAAACAGGAAAGAAGACAACAGCAACTATATCCTCACCATTGGGGCAAAAGTCATTAGACATGATGCTGGGTGCAGAGAAGTCAAGTTACTCTTTAACCTTACAGATGGTACAGTCAACTGTAACTATGATGCAAGAGATGATGGTGGGGACTCAAAAACTTATAAGGGCCATGAGGACCTGAAAACTGAAATGATATAGGAGGAGTGAAAAATGACATACAGAAACTGGATAACAAAACTGGAACAATGCAAGAGGTGATGGCGAAGAATGAGCAGAAATTGACAACAATGGAAGAACTGAATGTACGGAAAAGAAATTAGAAGAGACAGAACAGAATTGGAAAGTATTGTACTGTGAACTCCGGGAGTCAGTGGTTCATCTGGAATTGGAAAAAATGGCATTCTTCCTCAGGTTTCATAATGTTATTGAAGATAGGAAAGAAGACTTACATACTCTCATGACAGAACTGATAGCAGAAGCCCTCCAGAAAGATAAAAAAGAGGTTTGGAATGACATAGACGAGGTCTACAGAATATACAATCCTTATGTACGCAGGCACAAACTACCACGGGAAGTCCACGTACAGTTTGCAAGAAAAACAAGAAGAGATCTGTTATATGGAAAGACTAGAGATGACCCATTATTTTATAACGAAAACCAGGTGGTGACATTGAAGCAAATACCCAGAAGGATTAGAGAGCAGAGGAGGAACTATCAGTTCTTATCATCCCAACTGATTAAAAACATGATTGCATTTAGGTGGCTCACCCCAGAAAGACTTCTAATATCTCAGCAGGAAAAGAAGTACAAAATTGACTCGCTGGATAAAGCATACGAGTTTCATGAGTGCTACCTGGGACCCAAAGAGGAACAAAAAACCAGGGAGGAACTGGAGAGCAGGAGTCAGGAAGAGCAAATGTCTGAGGAAAAGGAGACAGAATGGGAATTAAAAGAACAGAAAAGCCGAGAGGAAGAAGAAAACAACAGACCCCGAAGAGAACTTGGAGCAAGAAAAGAGACAAGAACCACTCTATACAAAAGTAACATGGTCAGAGAAATTATCTTACTATCAGTTAATATAAATGGTCTAAATTCATTAATAAAAAGGAAACAGATATTTGTAAAACTTAAGAATCAAAATGCAGATATCATATGTATGCAAGAAGTCCATATTTCAAAACAGCAAGCAGATTTTTAAGAATTCCCTAAATTAGGCAAATTGTATCTGGCCCTTACAAATCAAAAAAGACATGTATCACGGTATATATAAAAGATTGGCTAAACCCAAGGCAGATTTATAAGGATGAGGAAGGAAGGATGTTATTTACTGAAATCACTTTAGATCAAGGGAAGATATTGTTGGTAACAATATATGCTCCAAGCACAAACCAGAAAGATTATTATTCCAAACTCCATTGGAAGATAATAGAAACTGAACAGGTAAATGTGTGTATTGTAGGAGACTACAATGCAGTCCCCAACATAGAAAAATATTATAAAAGCAGTAAAAAAGAATTTAAAAAGAGAACACTTCCATCTACATTTAATAGAATAGAAATAGAATTGAACTTGAAAGACATTTGGAGGGAATTAAATCCTCTCAAAAGACAATTTACATTTTTTCCAATCCCCACAAATCATGGTCCAGAATAGACATGATATGGATGGACTTGGGATTAATGGAAAATATAGAGGAAATGGAGTTTATGCTGAATACCTGGGCTGATCATAACCCAAGTAAAATTAAATGGAGAGGAAAGAGGAGGACTGGAAGGTGGACTTTTAATAAAAATTTGTTAAGAGATAAAGAATATATTTGAATGATAGAAAAAGAATTAAAGTATTCCTCGAAACTAATTTGAAAGAGCAGACAACAGTGGAAAATTTATGGGATACCACAAAGGCTTATGTAAGGGGTTTAACAATTGCCTACGCTGCAAAAGGAAAGAAAGAAAGAAAGAAAGAAAGAAAGAAAGAAAGAAAGAAAGAAAGAAAGGAAGGAAGGAAGGAAGGAAGGAAGGAAGGAAGGAAGGAAGGAAGGAAGGAAGGAAGGAAAGAAAGAAAGAAAGAAAGAAAGAAAGAAAGAAAGAAAGAAAGAAAGAAAGAAAGAAAGAAAGAAAGAAAGAAAGAAAGAAAGAAAGAAAGAAAGAAAGAAAGGCAAGAGAAATGGAAAAATTTGGAAGCCACCATGCAGAAAGACCTTTGCAATGAAGAACTCAAAAGAGAAATGGATCTGGTGAAACATGAAATAAATTTGAATGTACAGGAGGAAATGGCCAGAAAAATTAAATTAGTGAAGCAAAATTATTTTGAGAATGTGAACAAACCAGGGACATGGTTGGCACACAAGCTAAAGAAGGAATAGGAAAAAAGAGTTAAGAGATGAAAATGGGAGCTTATGCTCCCAGATAGACAAAAAGAAATTGATTGCCCAAAAGTTTTTTACTAATTTGTATACCCAGGAAGAAACCACAGAGGAGGACATTATCCAATATCTCAAAGAAAAGAATCTACCTAAAATATTGGATGCCGTAAAAGATTTCTTAAATGATAAAATAACTATATAGATACTGGCGTAAAATTAAATCATGGTTAGAGGAACTAACGAAACAAAATTAAACTTAAACCAGAAATCTTCTTGTTAGGCTTGTTAGGATTTAATATGAATAAAAAACACTAATATTTAATGCTCCATATTATAACTGCCACCAGAATCTCTTTCACCCAAAATTGGAAATAGGCCATGACCCCCCAGAAACCGGAATAATTACTAAGGTATAGGAATGCGCAGAGATGGACAGATTGACGAAGCTATTGAAGGATAAGGAAGGAGAATACTATACCATACGGGATATCTGGTACGAATGGATAAAAAAAAGGCTCAAAGGCGTCAAATGATAATGTATGAAATACTATAAAGCAATAAGGTTTATGTGTAAATAAATGTAAATACAAATGTATATATGTATAAAATGTTTAGAATGACGAAAAATCAAATATAGAGATGGATAATTCTTAAAGATGGCCATTGAGAAACCTGAACTCTGGTAAATCATTTCATTGTGAATGAAGAAACTTATAAACTTGTAACTGGAAAAATATTGTTTTGAACTACAAGAACGTTGGAGTCGGGCTTCATTGATCGTGCCCAACACATTGCCAGCACCTAATAGGGAGTGGGGGATGATTCTCTGAATCTGCGCCTCTCCCCTGACTAGCTGTTCCCATCGCTGAAACAACACGGGAATGTTTGCTGTTCCAGTTACAGCGCATAACAATGTGGATCCATTCCAAGTTCCTGCCGAACCATCTTTAATTGCAGGGCATAAAGATTGTATTGTGTTCCAGCGATGGGGGGGAGGAACTCATCTTATTGTGGTTTTCTTTTCTTTGGCTTATGAGTCAGCACTTCAGGGTTAGGTGGGTTCTGGGTGTGAGATATAGTTGTGATTAGGATTGCGGGGCAGCAGCGTGTGGGGTTAATTAGTTAGGTGGATGTTAATTTGGGAACGGGAAGGGGATGGGGCATAAAAGGCGCTGAGAGGCGTTCACTCTCAGTGCTGGCTTTGCTCGGGATTGCCTTTGTTTGCCCATTGGAAGGAAACAATCTACAATAAACTACTTTTCACCAAACCCGGATTTCCGAAATAGGGCTAACAGAAACCCAGCATTCACTGTTACAGTATCTAGACTAACAGCATGAAACGTATTGGAAATGATTAGTTGAGGAGAATGGCTGAAGGGACGGAACAGAAACTGATTAAGGAGGAGGACACTGAAGACATTGAGGAGGAGGGGGGAAATGGGCAGGTGGAGAAAAGAAAAAACAAGCTGTTGAGCCACCAGTATTGCAACCAGTGGTCAGACCTAAGATATTTAAAGAACAGAAAAAAGGAAATGCCAATGAGACTAACTTCACTCAAAAGCAAGATTCAGGAAAAGACTGTTATCCACCGGACCCTCTTGAGGATTGGAAGGTCAGGCATTGGCCAGGCTCGAGAGAAAGCTGGCAAATGGCCCCTGGCAGTGAGACATTAGACATACTAAAAATGCAGTTTGGGGGACTTACTTTACATGGACCTGATACAAAGAGTATACTGGATAGGAAATTGGGGATATATAAGAAAAAAGAACCGTTATTTACATCCAGTCCAGTAGGACTCCAAGAATCGGAGGTTGGAAGGAGAACAATCAGATTTACGTCCTGGGAGTACGACTGCTACACAACTTGGCGAAGAACAAAGGCAATCAATGAGGACTAGTGGATTGGAATGACAAGAGATGGACTATGGAGCCTGTTGGGATGCCCAGCCACAGGGGAGATGGGTTCCTCCCTTAACAGCAAGCTTTGATGGAACTCCAAGTAAGGTGGCTATCTTTCTAGGACCATTATTAAATCATTTTGAGTTATATGACCACTACTACACGTCACATTGGTCTATGATAGTAGTGATTACAGGTGTCTTGATTGGAGAGGCCCATGATTAGATGGCTGATTTGTACCATCATAGGACAGAAGAATTAGCAGATGTAGGTCAATTCTTGGCTGCTTTGAGGTTTCACTTTGAAGACAATACAGCTGACAAACAAGCAGAGGAAGATTTGTTAGCAACCAAGCAAAAAGGTCGGTCGGTTCAGGAGTATATAGGGGAATTTAGGAGGGTGGTTAGTAAATGACCATTCATACCAGAGAGTTTGTTAATCCATCTGTTTATAGAAGGCCTGGATAAGAACTTAAACCAAGCTTGTCTTTATCATGGTTCGTTCATCACATTAACACAGTGGTATCAAGTAGCAATCGAATCGGATGATGGTTTATGTCAATTGCACTTGAGACTGGAAGGGATTTACACCACCAATAAGGCCTTTAAATACTGTTACAAGGCAGTTATACAGGCAAATTCCAATTCAAAGGGGCAGAGACAGAGGGACATTTCGGTGTTTTTGTTGTGATAGGCCCAGTCACAGGGCCATGGAATGTCCTGTACCACCATTAACCATGACGAAGGGTCCCCAACCGCCTTCATCTTTGCATTGAGATAAACCAGGGAGACAAGAATGGAAAGAGCATGAGAGGGTGAGAGGAATAGTGAGTAACCCTCCTAGAAGCCAGTGCAGAATAACCATTTACTATTCCATCCAATACTTCATGTGAAAGTGAAATGGAGAGTATTATGCCTGACGATCCTATGGTAAGTAGCCTTATTAATCCTTTTATTATACCTGTGTCTCTATGGAATAAACATACTAATTACACTGTTCAAGTGGAGGCATTAATTAATTAATTAATTAATTTATTTATTTATTTATTATTTATTATAACATTTATATACCTCCCTTCTCCCTAGGGACTCAGGGCGGTGTACAGCCGAATCAAACCCAAACAATACAAAAGTTAAAAAGAAATTAAATAATAGGCTGTTTAGGCTAAAACAACCCTCCCCCAAGAATATTAAAACCCTGATTAAAACCAAATTAAAGGAGACAATTAAAAACTATATCAGCCCAGGCCAGCCTGCTCGAAGAGCCAGGTTTTTAACGCACGCCTGAAGGCCCTCAGGTCCGTGCTGGTGCATATCTCAGGTGGCAGAGTATTCCAGAGGGCAGGGACCCCCACAGAGAAGGCCCTACTCCTGGGGGCCACCAGACGACACATAGAGGCCGACGGCACCCGGAGAAGGCCCTCTCTGTGGGAACGCACCGGTCTGTTGGAGATCAGTGGTCCTGCAGGTAACCTGGCCCAATGCCATGGATCGTCTTAAAGGTCAAAACTAGAACCTTAAAGCAAACCCGGAAAGCCACCGGCAACCAATGCAGCTCGCGCAGGAGAGGCATCACATGGGAGCTACGCGACAGCTCCATAATCACCCGCGCGGCCGCATTTTGCACCAGTTGGAGTCTCCGGGTGCTCCCCGCAGGGAGCCCCATGTAGAGAGCATTACAGTAATCCAGGCGAGAGGTGACAAGGGCATGAGTGACCGTGCGCAGGGCATCCCGATCCAGGAAGGGCCGCAACCGGTGAATCAGGCGAACCTGATAAAACGCCCCCCTGGAGACGGCCGCAATATGATGTTCTAAGGACAGCCGTGCATCCAGGAGGACGTCCAGATTGCGAGCCCTCTCTGTGGGGGGCAAAATCTCTCCCCCAATAGCCAGCGAAGGTGTCAGCTGGCTATATCGGGGCGCCGGAAACCACAGCCACTCAGTCTTGGATGGGTTGAGCCGGAGCCTGTTCCCGCCCATCCAATTCCGTACGGCCCCCAGGCACCAGGACATAGCCTCTACAGCATCGTTGGGGTGGCCTGGGGTGGAGATGTATAGTTGGGTGTCATCTGCGTACAGGTGACACCGCACCCCAAGACCACGGATGATCTCGCCCAATGGCTTCACATAAATGTTGAACAAGAGAGGGGAGAGGACCGACCCCTGAGGCACCCCACAAACAAGGGGCCTAGAGGTGGACCTCTCCCCTCCCGCCAACACAAATTGTGAATGGTTGGAGAGGAAGGAGGAGAACCATCACAGGACAGTTCCCCCAATCCCCAACCCCTCCAACCGCCGCAATAGGATACTATGGTCGATAGTATCAAAAGCCGCCGAGAGATCTAATAGGACCAGGACAGAGGAAAACCCTCTGTCACAGGCCCTCCAGAGATCATCGACCAACGCGACCAATGCTGTTTCGGTACTATGCCCAGGCCTGAAGCCCGATTGGAACGGATCGAGGTAAGTAGCTTCCTCCAGGTACTGAGGGAGCTGACGTGCCACCACACTCTCAACAACCTTCGCTATGAAAGGAAGGTTGGAGACTGGACGATAGTTGTTTAAAACAGCTGGGTCCAGGGAAGGCTTCTTGAGGAGGGGCCGCACCACCGCTATTTTCAAGGTGGTAGGAAACGACCCCTCTCTCAAAGAAGCATTGGTAATCGCCTGGAGCCAGCCTCGTGTCGTCTCCCTGGTGGCCGAGACCAACCAGGAAGGACATGGGTCCAACAAACAAGTGGTGGCATTCAGACCCCTCAACAATCTGTCCACGCCCTCAGCGGTCACAGGGTCAAACTCCCCCCAGATAACATTCTCAAGACCTGCCCCGGACACCTCCCCCGGGATCACCCAATTGGAGTCCAGCCCGTCCCGAATCTGAGCGATTTTGTCGTGCAGGAATCGGGAAAACTCCTCTACCCTACCCTGCAAGAGGTCATCCCGCGCTCTCGGTTCAAGCAGAGAGCGGGTCACTCTAAACAGGGCGGCAGGCCGATTTTCTGCCGACGCAGTAAGGGTGGAGAAATGCGAACACTTCGCCGCCTCTATCGCCACAAGGTAGGTCTTGATATAAGCTCTTACTTGTGTCCGGTCAGACTCAGTATGGCTCGCCCTCCAAATGCTCTCTAGACGTCTTTTCCAGCACTTCATCTCCCGTAGCTCCTCCGTATACCATGGAGCCAAGTGGGATCTGTGCCGCGTCAGAGGTCGCAGAGGCGCAACTCGATCCAGAGCCCCGGCAGCCAGCCTATCCCAGGTGGCTACCAGGTCTCCAGTCGAGTTGTGAGCCAGAGACTCAGGAAATGGCCCAAGCTCCCTCTGGAACCGCTCCGGGTCCATCAGGCGACTGGGGCGGAACAATCTACATGACTCCGCCTCCCTGCGGTGGGGGGTGGTGGAACAGAAGTCCAGTCTAAGAAGGGAATGATCTGTCCATGACAAGGGTGTAATAACTAAATCCCCGAAATTACAGTCATTCAACCACTGACCCGAGACAAAAATCAGGTCCAGCGTGTGTCCTCCTATATGAGTGGGGGCAGAAACTAATTGGGTCAGGTCCATGGCCGTCATGGAAGCCATGAACTCCCGGGCAACCCCCGAGGTTTCACCAAGCGATGGCAGGTTGAAATCCCCCATGACCAAAAGCCTAGGGGTCTCAACCGCCAGCCCGGCTGTCACCTCAAGGAGTCCGGGCAGGGCCGATGAGACGTGGCAGGGAGCCAGGTACGCCATCAGAAGGCCCATCTGAACCCCTTGTCCCCACTTCACAAAGAGAGACTCACAACCAGCCGTCTGAGGGACAGTGGCCTCCCTAGGACAAAGGACCTCTTTAATAAGCACCGCCACCCCACCACCCCTTCCCTGAGACCTAGGCTGATGAAATGCAAGGAAACCTGGTGGGCACATCTCTACCAGAGGGACACCGCCCTCTGGGCCCAACCAGGTTTCGGTAATGCCTACCAGGTCCGCGCTCTCCTCCTGCACCAGATCACAAATCAGGGGAGCCTTGTTAACCACGGACCTGGCATTGCATAGCAACAGCCGGGTATTCAGGGCCTGAGGTTCTGGACAACCAGGACTGCAGGTTGGGTAAGGAGGGTCGGAGCGCGCTACCGCTTGAAGGTATCGGCAGTGCGATCCCCTAACTGGATATGGCCCTCTACCCCCAGCATATCTACTCCTCCCAGGAACCGTGCTGATAAAATTGGCCCCTGGCATCCCACCCTCCGTCTGCCACCCCAACACGGAACCCCCCGAGCCCCTCCAGGCGCGCGTAGCCAAGAATTGATTCAGGATGTACAAGGTGTCTACTAATGCGGTGGTGAAGAAATTGCAGTTATAGGTTATTAAATTGGGTGTTCCAATTAAGTTTGAACTGGTGGATGGGTCTATACTGGGTGGAATTCCAGCAACTCATAGGACAGAATATGTCAAAATGGTTATGGGAGAGCACTGGGAATGGATTTCATTTGTTATGGTTTCTCATATGAGTGAAGCATTAATTTTGGGATTGGCATGGCTGGATAAATGGGAACCAACCATACATTGGGAGAATGGCTATTGAAAAATAAGATTAGTGGCTGATCCTTATCCACCAGAGCATGATGAGAAACATTTGATAGCTAGTAAATTGTTAAATGAAAAAACTCAAGGGATACCCCAATATCAATATCCCAGTGAATATGCAGATTTGTCTGATGTATTCAATGAAGAGGGTACTTATTGCTTATCACCTCATCATACTATGGACTGTGCCGTAGAATTAATTCCAAGGGCTCCTTTTCCTAAACCATGGATGTATTCAATGACTCCACATAAATTAGACGAAATAAGACAGTACATCGATAAAAATCTAAAGAGGGGGTTTATCACCCCTGGAAGGTCTCATATGGCAGCGCCAGTGTTGTTTCATGAGAAGGATGGAGGACTTCGTTTATGTGTTGACTATAGAGGCCTAAGCGCAATCTGTCTGGAACCATTGCACCCATTACCACTGATTAAGGACTTACTGTCTACCTTGGCAGAAGGATGAATATTTACAAAACTCGATTTAAGAGAAGCATACTATAGAGTGAGAATATGGAAGGGAGATGAATGGAAAACAATGTTTAATTGCTCTCTCGGTAGTTATTATTTCAATGTGATGCCGTTTGGCTTACAGGAGGCTCCAGCGGTCTTTATGCAACTGATAAACAAAGTGTTGCATGAACATTTATATAGGGGTGTTTTGGTTTATCTGGTGATATTTTAATTTATTCGGATAATGAATATGAACATATTCAATTAATGCAACAGGTGCTTCGGAAATTGCTGAATGCCCAGTTATATATCAAATTGTCAAAATTTGAGTTTCACACCCGGCAGTTGGACTATTTAGGATATTGAATATCTGCACAGGATATTGAAATGGACCCCACAAAAGTTAAAGCTGTATTGGAATGGAAAGCCCCAAACACAAAGAAACAATTACAAAGTTTTTTGGGGTTTGCAAATTTCTATCGTCAATTTATACCCCGCTTTGCTGACATAGCTTTACCATTAACTGAACTATTGCGTACTAAAGCTATTGATATTGAAAAGTCAAAAACGAATTGGAATACCATGGACTATAACATGTCAGGAGGTTTTAAAAAATTTAAAGCGTTTGTTTGCTCAAGAGCCGGTGTTGAAACACCTGATCTGAATCTGCCGTTTGTTATCCAGGCAGATGCAAGCGATGTGGCAGTGGGAGCTGTCCTATTGCAGACAAACATAAAAAGACTGTTGCAGCCATGTGCATATACATCCAGAAAATTTAGTTCGACTGAACACAACTGGGCAATTTGAGAGAAGGATGCATTTGCAGTTTGTTGGGCCTTGCTCACCTGGAGACATTTACTTCAGGGAGGTCCACATCTGTCTGAGGTGTGGACTGATCATAAGAATTTGGAAGTATTACAAAGCCCACGTCGATTATCCCCAAAGCAGGTTAGGTGGATGTTGTATTTTAAACGGTTTAATTTTACATTAAAATATGTTCCATATTTCATGGTGGATGCCTTGTCGCGGCTTCCTCAATACAATAACCAAAGGGATAATATAATACAACCACTTATACATGCAGTAACCATGCCGAGTCATTAAAAACTACTATACTCACCAGTGACTGGCCTACTATATTAGTGGAAGATCAATGGTTGATTGATAATAAAAGTCAAGTTGAAATGAGAAATGGGATTGCGTGGCAAAAGGATAAAATGTATGTTCCGAATAGTCTACAATCGACAGTACTGAAACATCATGATGACAAAACAGCAGGGCACTATGGGTTTTTAAAAACATTGCAGTTAGTGAAACAACAATTTTGGTAGCCAGGTATGAGGACAAATATAGAAAGTTATGTGAAATCATGTCCTACCTGTATGGTTAATAAAATAAAAATAGCGAAACCATCAAGTTTATTTCAAACCGTGTCTGAGCCCATAAAACCTTGGCAAAAAATTGGTATGGACTTCATAGTGGAACTACCAGAAACTCACAACTACAACGATATATGGACTGTCATTGATTTATTTTCCAAGCAAGCACATTTCATCCCTTGTAAAGGGTTGCCTTCTGCTAGGAAATTAGCAGATTTATTCAAAAAGCATGTTTATAGATTACATGGTGTACCATGCAAAATCATATTTGATCGTGGGGTATAGTTCATAGCAAAATTCTGGAGAGAACTTATACACGATTGGGTCAACCCTAGGATTAAGTACAGCTTACCATCCGTGTACCAATGGTGCTGCGGAATGAGCTAATGCTATAGAGCAATATCTACGGTGTTACATAAATTACCAACAGAGTAACTGGGTGGATCTACTTCCATATGCTGAAATAGCATACAATAACACAATCCATAATAGTATGAGATTTTCTCCATTTCAGATAGTTACTGGGACGGAGTTTGTACCAATACTGGAATGGCCTCATGCAACTCAGGAACCAAGTGCTGTTTCTACCTGGGTGGATAAGATATGGAAACAATGGGAAACAATAAAAGTTGACTTAAAACAAGCACAAGCAGAGTACAAATGTCAGGTGGATAAAAAGCGATCCACACGTCCAATTCAACATAGGCAACTGGGTATACCTCTCAATGAAATACATACAGTTGGGTCTTGCTAATAAAAAATTAGGTCCAAAATATATTGAATCATTCTTAGTGATACAAATTATAAATCTGGTCACAGTTGGGCTTCGACTACCTTCATGTTTTAAAAGAATTCACCCTGTATTTCATATCAGTCTTCTTAAACAAGCTGATATTAGTAGACAAGAACCCAGAGTAAGGACCCCTGGCCCAATCCATGATGATCATTATGAGATTAAGGAAATACTTGATTCCCTATGTCGGTGAGGAATCCTACAATATTTAGTGAGGTGGGAGGGTTATCCATTAGCAGATGCTTCATGGATATCATATAAAGATGTGTCTGCTACTCGTCTATGTCAACAATTCCATAAAAAATATCCTAAGAAAGCAGGTGGGAAGTATGAACAAGGGGCATTACATCATCCTAACTGTATTCCCTTTATTACAGATGGAGCTATGGTAGAGGGGGCTGCCTGTCGGGCTTCACGGATTGTGCCCGACACATTGCCAGCCACCTAATAGGGAGTGGGGGATGAGTCTCTGAATCTGTGCCTCTCACCCGACTAGCTGTTCCCCTCACTGAAAAAACACGGGAATGTTGGCTGTTCCAGTTACAGCGTGTAACGATGTCGATCCACTGTAAGTTCCTGCCGAACCATCTTTAATTGCAGGGCATAAGGATTGTATTGCATTCCAGTGATGGGGGGGAACTCATCTTATTGTGGTTTTCTTTTCTTTGGCTTATGAGTCAGCACTTCAGGGTTAGGTGGGTTCTGGGTGTCAGATATAGTTGCGATTAGGATTGCGAGGCGGCAGCGTCTGGGGTTAATTAGTTAGGCGGATGTTAGTTTGGGAATGGGAAGGGGATGGGACATAAAAGGCGCAGAGAGGCGTTCACTCTCAGTGCTGGCTTTGCTCGGGATTGCCATTGTTTGCCCACTGGAAGGAAACAATCTACAACAAACTACTTTTCACCAAACCTGTGAGTAAATGTGTTTGTTGACTGAGTTTCCAGATTTCTGAAATAGGGCTAACAGTTGGTATATATTTAATTAGTTTATTGTTATATTATATGGTAGATAAAGGGAACATTGTATCAGATAACTCATATAATCCTATTTACTGATTTACTTAGTAACTGATCACTTTAGATTTCCTATTTTTTTATATACATATTCCTTTCTTTGGTACCCTTATATTATACAATTCTTATCTTAAATATTGAAGTGCCGGTATAATTAAGAGTTATATATTGAACACATTATATAGAAATGTGTTTGGATAACCTTAATTTATTTTGATAGAAGGAAGGTGGTAATTATTTGTCCTACTTAACCTCTTTTCCAATGATTTATTGTGATGGAATTAAATTATTATAGTATTTATTATAACAACACCATAGGTATTTTCTCTCTAATATAGATTGCTAAAAGTTAAAAGTTGACTAAGTGTATACAAATTGTAATGGAATTTGATGAGTAGTTAATCAAAGGTGATATTGTTTGATAAGTGTTAGTATTAAAAAATAGTGGTTGATAGTGATCAGGAAAACATTAGCATTAATAATTAAGACATTTTGATTATTAGAAAATCATAGAAAATCATAGGATTGATGGTAATTTGGGATAGTATATACAGGATAATAGATGAACAGACTAAAATTATAAAAGATATGACAAGTATTACCACTACTAAGACAGGGAAAAAACCTGTGCCAACAGTGGCACCATCCAGTTCAGCAGTTTCATCCCAATGAACAATTGAAGGAATGTTGGCCCCCAAGAAGTCGATTACCACAACCAGCACCAATCAGTGCAAACTTCTCTATTAACAATCCAGAATACAATGCTAATGCTACAAGAATCTATGGCCAAAAATCACATTGAAAGTAAATCAGACCGGGAAGCTATGAAAACTGAGCTGAAATCAGGAATAGGGGAAATGAAAACTGAAATCAGAAACCTGGATGAAAAAATAAGCTTGATGCATGAATCAACTAAGAAAAATGAGGAAAAAATCAAAATAATTGAACAACAATCTGAATAAAATGAGAAAAACCTAGAATCATGAATCATAAAATTACGACTCACGATAAAAAAACTGTAGAGGCCTTAATCCACCTTGAAATGGATAGAGCCTCTTATTATTTGAGATTTCAGAACATAGAGGAAACTAGAGAGGAGGATTTAACATTGGTGATGGCTAAACTTCTAGCAGATTTCCTTCAAAGAGATGAAGATGAGATGATAAATGAATTTGTTGATATCTACAGAGTCTACACTAGTTATGCAAGATGGCACAGACTTCCTAGAGAGGTCCATATTAGATTTGCCAGAAGGAAAGTCAGAGACATTATTTACAAGATTTCTAGAGAGGAAACAATAAAATATAAGGATAAAGAAATAATAGTATTGAAACAAATACCAAGAAGAGTCCAGGAACAGAGGAAGGACTATCGATTCCTCACTAATTATTTAAATAAAAAAAATATTTCTCCGGAAGGTATTCTGACATCCTGGAATGAAAAAAGAGTGAAAATTGATAACCTAACTAAAGCACAAGAATTTTTTGAACAGCTGGGCAGATCAGAGGAGGAAACAAGCAGTAGAGACAAATTGGAAACGCTAAGTCAAGAAGAAATACAACAAAGAACTAAAGAACGAGAGGAAAACCAAAATAAAGAAGATAGAGGTGAAAGACCCACCCAAAAAGAAACAGGAATCAAAATCAAAAGTCAAACAATAACCAAAACCAACGAGAGATAACATCTAATATGAGAAAGAATGGGGAAAGGAGTAACACTGACTTCTATAAATATTAATGGTTTAAACAATTCATCAAAAAAGAAAAAGTATTTTTGAAACTTGAAAAGCTGAAGTATAATATGTCTTCAAGAGATTCATATTAAACTACAAGACCAGAAATATTTACAAAACAAAAAATTAGGGAAACTATACACATCGCTAGCAGAGGAAAAAAAGAATAGCATTATATATCAAAGAAGAATTAGAATCGAAACTGATTTATAATGATACGATTGGAAGAATATTAATTGTAAAGGTGGTTATACAAAAAGATTTTAGTAAAAAGATTTTACTAGTAGGGATATATGCCCCTAATACAAAGCACAAATGAGTTCTATAAAACTTTATATGCAAAATTAATAGAATTAGGCAACCCTATGATTTGCATAATTGGCGACCTTAATGCAATTTCTAACAATAAACAGGATTACTCCAGTGACCAAATATATATATAAAAAAACCCGAAATACATTGCCTAAATGTTTTTTCGATATGGCTGAGGAACTAGATTTAGTAGATGCATGGGGGAAATTGAATCCAGAAGTGACCCAGTTTACCTTCTACTCCAATCTAAATAAATCCTGGTCAAGATTAGATATGGCATGGATGAATAATGATCTACTCAAGGATATAAAAAATATAGAAATATTAACCAACACTTGGGCAGACCATAACCCACTGCAAATAACTTGGAAAACTCAAACTTACAAGAAAGCTAGGTGGACACTTAACCCACAACTATTGAAAGAAAAAGGATACACTCAAAAAATTAAGGAAGAACTAGAGGTATTTTTTAAATTTAATAAAAAACAAGATACCTCGTTGCAAATTCTTGGGACACAATGAAGGTGTACCTAAGAGATATATCGATAGCCTATACAGCCAATAGAAATAAAGAAACATGGAAGAAACAAAATTTGCTAATAAAAAGAATAAAAGATTTAGAAGATAGATTAATGAAAGCCCCAGGGGATGAATAAATTAAAAATGACTTGATATTACTTAAACATGAATATATTAGACCAGGAAGATTTAACTAAGACAATGCTATACATAAAACAAAATTTCTTTGAACACACAAACAAACCCGGAAGATGGTTAGCGTATAAATTGAAAAAAGAAAACCAAAAAAGAATTATATAACAATTGCAAGATAATAATGGGATATTAGAGATGGAATTGGAGAAAAAGAAAACAATCGTAGGAGACTATTTTGAGAACTTATATAACCAAGAAGAAATAGATGCAAACAAATTAGAGGAATATTTGAAAGAAAACTCATTACAGCCATTAACGGAAGATAAAAAGGAGATATTAAATAAGGAAATAACTTTGGATGAGTTAAAAGAAGCGATTAAAAGACAAAAAAGTAATAAAACTCCAGGCCCAGATGGGTTGCCAAGTGAATCATACAAAGGGATCAGAGAACCACTGAAAAAACTGTTCCTAGAGATTTGTAACAAAGTACTATTAGAGGCAAGAGTCCCGGAATCATGGAAGGAGGCCATATTATATTGATCCCCAAAGCGGGTGCAGATGCCACCCAGATAAAAAATTATAGACCAATATCTCTTTTAAACGCAGATTACAAAATTTTTATGAGTGTGATGGCGGAAAGATTGAAGCTAACTCTTAATGAAAGAATCCACACTGACCAGAATGGATTCCTTCCCATGAGACAGATTAGAAATAATACAAGAATGACAATTGATGTACTAGAATACTATGAAACACATCCAGGAAGCCAAGTTGCTTGTCTTCCTGGATTCACAAAAGGCATTCTAAATCTAAACTGGGAATTTATGAAACGCCAGATAAATTTGATGAAATTCGGAGATAATTTTGCAAAGATGTTAGATTCGATCTATTTAATCCACAAAGCAAGGATAATGATAAATGGAGAATTTATCAATCCTTTTGAAATAAAAAGGGGTGTCAAGCAGAGATGCCCATTGTCACCTCTACTTTTCATTACAATATTAGAAACATTACTGGACAGAATTAGAATGAATGAGGAAATTAAAGATACTAAGATTAAAAAACAAGAATACAAATTACAGGCATTTGCTGATGATGTGGATCCAATAGAGTCAGGTCCAATCTTATTAAAAGAAATAGATAAATTCGGTAAACTAGTAGGGTTGAAAATCAATAAGGAAAAAACCAAAATGTTAGTTAAAAATATAACAAATAATAAACAAAAAGAACTAGAAGAAATAATGGGACTACAAATTGTCAATAAAATTAAATATTTAGGTATATGGTTAAGACCCAAAACAATAACCTTGAAAGAAGACAATTATGTTAAACTATTACAACAATTAGGAAGAAATTTGGAGATATGGAGCAAAATGCAGATCTCACTATTAGGCAGAACTGCTACAATTAAAATGAATGTTCTACCTAAATTGCTTTATTTATTCCAAACAATCCCTATATTATTGGATAAATCATTTTTCAAAGAATTGGATAAAATTACTATGAAAATCATTTGGGCAGGTAAGAAGTCAAGAATTAAGAAAATTTATTTACAAGACAATAGAAGCAGAGGCAGCTTTGATCTCCCTGCCTGGGAGACCTATTATAAAGCAGCAATGTTAATGTGGATAAAGGATTGGATCAAACTGGAAAATAAAAGAATTCTAACATTAGAAGAATACAATTTACAAATAGGGTGGCATGTCTTCTTGTGGAAGCCAAGTGGTAAAAGTCACTCATACTTTCAGAGACATACTTTATGCAAATCTTTGATAAAAACCTGGTTGGATATTAGGAAAAACCATTATATCAAAGTTCTGTTATGGTTGTCAACAATGGAGGCAATGTTCCACCCTAATACAATGGACATCAGTAAAAAATTAAATATCACCAAATTTTAGACAAAGAAGGAAAGCTCAAATCGACCCAAAAATTAGAAAACCAAAAAATAATGGTCCTATTTCCAAATAGCAATAAAATATGAGAAAGATTTAAAAGAATTTGCAATAGAAACAAAGAACACTAAATTTGATAAGATACTTTTGGGACCAGATAAAAATATGATATCTAAATTATATAACTATCTATAGGAAAATGAATTAGCTGGGGAAATTGTGAAAGGACCAATGATAGCGTGGGCTAGAAATTTCGGCCATAATATAGACTTAGAAGATTGGGAAGAAATCTGGCAGAGAAATCTTACAATAACTAAATCTGTGTCTTATAAAGAGAACCTATACAAAATGATATATATCTAGCACCCTCCAGATTAACAAAAATATATCCAACATCTAATCCAACTTATTGGAAATGCAAAAAGAATCATGGTACTTACTTCCATCTCTGGTGGACATGCTCAGTGATCAAAAAGTTTTGGATTAGAATCAAAACTTGGTTAGAAGAAATCATCCAGGGTTGATTGGAGTGGGAACCTAAATTGTATCTTCTGGGTATCATTAAGGAAGGTTATCCCTCTGAAATAAAATATTTGATCATTCATATTCTAACAGCGACACATATTTCACTGGCTCAATTCTGGAAATTGCCTAATATATCACCAATACAATTAATTATCCAAAAAAGTTGTGAATGTGCAGAAATGGAAAAACTTACATTAAAATTAAAAGGAAAAGAGGAGACAGAATTTTACTCTATCTGGAATAAGTGGAATGAATGGCTAGAATGCAAAAAAAAAATGAAAAAGGGAACCAAGGGGGGAAAACAAATTTATGATACAGATTATGACACATACAATAATAAATAGGAATTGTTAATGTTAGACTTATACTCCCTCATTTTTTAAACGATCAATAGAAGGAATTTATCGGTAAACATAAATAAGTATAAACCAACAACAAATATTAAGAATAGAATTTTATGTTTGATAGAATATAAATAACAGAGAACCTATAAGTAACAAGAAATAATTGCCACATAATATAATTTAGGAAATATTTAACTCAATTAGTTTTAGTACAGAGATTATTGTGATGTTTGTTTGTATGAATCTTTGTCTTTCGAGTTTGTATATTCGTATATTTTAATTTTTTGTATTCAACAAAGTTTTTAAAATTAAAAAAAAGAAAGAAAGAAATAATCAGAGATGGCCCTGGGTGCAAATATGACGGCTCTTGGCCCCAAGATTTTGTAGAGTTGTATGCAAAAATAAGTCCAGCAAACGCATATTCATTCATACAATAAATGCCATTACAAAAACCAATCCCAACCACAAAAAACTTCGCTCAACACCAGACTTATCCATACTGCAAAGAATCCACTCCTGTGAACTCCACGCAGAATTCAAAAACCATCTAGACAATGGAGAAAAGGACCTATACAATGACTACTGAGCTGATTGCATCAATAGAAAGTCACACAACCCACAACTCCGCATGCAACCCCACCCCATCCAATTCAACATCATTCAAAACTAGGCACACATGCCCCTAACTACCTCTATTCCAATCACAGATGGCCTTAAATGCAAGCTACTCAATGCAAAAAGCCTTGTAAATAAAATACCTGAATTTCTCCTCTTACTAAATATGGCTAAATTCGACATTATATTTGTCTGTGAAACATGGCTCAACACATCTGTCCCTGACTCCATTAACACAGTAATAGACTATCATGTTTACCGATCAGATCATGAAATTTGTAGAGGAGGTAGTGTTGCTATCTTCTATAAACAGTCCCTACATCTAAAAAAACATCCAAGTTACCCAGGAGCTTGCTATTCCTGAGACCATCGTCTGTGAACTGTCCATAAATATCACATTTCAGTTCTTACTATGTAACAGAGCCCCTGATTATAACATCAAACATGCAAACAAGCTAAATATACTACTAACATGGGCAGCATCCTGCCAAACCGCTTTTATCTTTCTTGGTGACTTCAATCTACCTCATATTAACTGGACCCTTAACGAATGTACAACTGAACCCACACATGTAAACTTCTACAATGCAGTAATAAATGTGGGACTAGAACAACTAGTAACCAACACTAGACTTAACAACTGCCTCGATCTCATCTTCTGCAATAGTTTGAATTCAATTTATGGAATACAAATTAAAGAACCCTTTTCCAACAGTGACCACAACACGATTGACTTTTGTGTCAACATACATCCACACAAAAATCATCACAACAACGGAATACCCAATTATAACTTCAAAAAAGGCAACTATGATCTTATAAACAACAATCTCTCATCCCTTGATTGGCAATTTCTATTCACTGGATGCAATACTGAAGAAGACCATTACAACATATTTTTACTTGAACTCAAATGAGTCATCATACTACATGTACCAATAACAACTCCCAAAACTAAAAAAAAAAAAAAAATTACCTATAACAATAAGGAAACTTCAATCCAAAAAGAAATCACTTTGGCAGAAAAACAAATCTGATCACGTTACCAACTTCAAAAGCTGATACAAAAATTTATGCCACCAGATAAAGACTGAATGCACCAATTATCACATTAAACAAGAAGAAAACCTTCTGTGCACCAATTCCATCCATGCTTTCTACAATTTTGTAAACAACAAACTAAAAGACTCAAGGTCCATCCCACCCATGAAAGGACCTAATGGTAAAGACTGCAACAACACTAATAAAGCCAACCTCTTTAATACATTCTTTGGCTCAGTATTTGTAAACAGCAATGGATCATGCCCAATATTTCCTAGTCGAACCACAGACAACTACAATGATCTAATACATATTGATTTTATAGAAGACAATGTTGAAAAAGCACTACACAATCTAAAACCATCTCTATCTATTGGACCGGACGGAATATGTGCCTATTTCTTAAAAAAGCTATCCACTGCCATAGCCAAACCTCTAAGCATAATCTTTCAAAAATCTTTCAGGACCAGCTCCATGCCTAACCTATGATCATAAGCCACGGTCATCCTCATCTTCAAAAAGGGAGACCCCAGTCTAGTTGAAAATTACAGACCAATCTCTTTATGCTGTGTCACCTATAAAGTCATGGAATCAATTATTAACCAATCCATCATCCTCCACTTAGTAACAAACAACCTACTCTCTAATAAACAATTTGGTTTCAGGAAAAAACTAACATGTAATCTACAACTCTTACACTGCAAAAACACAACTCGATCAGGGCAAAGCAATAGACGCAATCTACATAGACTTCTGTAAAGCTTTTGATTCAGTGGCACATGACAAACTACTCCTAAAACTAAAATCTTACAATATCTCTGGACACCTGCATAACTGGATAGAAGCATTCTTGTCAAACAGACAACAAATGGTCAAAATTGGGAGCGTCCTATCAAATTCTGTACCTGTCAACAGTGATGTCCCCCAAGGCAGTGTTCTAGGACCAACTCTTTTCATACTCTGTATAAATGACTTCTGTGATCATATCAAGAGCAACTGCGTTCTCTTCGCTGATGATGTAAAGCTATTCAACACCACAGACAATACTGCTACCCTTCAAAAAGACCTCGACTATGAATCAGAATGGTCAAACAAAGGGCAAATTCAAATCTCAACAAATAAATGCTTTGTCCTACATATTGGCAAAAAAAATCAGAAAATAAAATACAGGCTGAATAGTCAAGATGATCCAAACTCTGCAAGGCAACTCAGGACTGCAGAAGCTGACATAAGGTCATGTCATCACTTGGAATATTCATTTCTCAGTGCTGTAAATGGTACAGAATACAGAACATTTTAAAATGTATTAATTTTAAAATTAATACATTTAAAATGTTGCAAACTTTAAATGCTCCTGCAGAATCTGCATAGTAATAGTCTGTCCTGGCAGTGAGGTCCAAGGACAATTGTATTAAAATATTGTCCAGGTAACACTGGACCCACACTGGGAGGGTGCGTAAATATGCCACCAGAGCTGCCAACAGCTTTATAAATACTCTAGGGGCCAATGACAATCCAAATGGCAGGGCCCGATACTGATAATTCTGTCTGTCATAATAAAAGCAAAGGAACTGGCAATGAAGATGCCAGGTCTATCGACATGAGGAAATTGCCCTCCTGGATGCACTCCAGAATGGTCTGGAGCTTTGAAGCACCTGTATATAATGAAGTTGTTCAGCCTCTTGAGGTCCAGAATTGCTCTCCACACACACACACCCAGGCCTTTGGAATCACAAAGAGCCAAGAATAGAATCCCAGCCCTCATTGATGCTCTGGTACTGCCTGAATAGCTTGGATATCCACTAAGTGTTGAATTGCGGTCTCCATGAGGACCCTCCTGGCTCTGACCCTCAGAGGAGAGGAGAGAACCTCAGAGGAGAGGATAATAACTCAGGATAAAGACCTGACCTCACAGTCTGCAGAACTCAGGCATCCGAGGTTATCTCCTCCCATCAAAAGGCAAAACTGGCCAGATGGTTTCCAATGGGGGAAACGGACAGGCAATCACTTTGAGCACCAAAAAGGATGACCTCCTCCACCATGAAAGGGCCGCTTGCTCTGGTATTGTTGCTGTTGTCTGCCAGACCAATCTGACTGTTGTTCTGGTCATTTGGGAAATGCTTTCTGGGTGCATGGAAACCTGGAGCCAGAGTCCGCTCAAAAGGACGATTGGCAGAAATATGGTGATGGACAAAATTCAGGTCACTTGAAAAGGGAAAGTAGAATTTTATTCTTTTCCTTAGACTCTACCAGGAAGGGCTCCAGGGAGTCTCCAAAAAGTTTGTCACCCTTGCATTGGGCCGAAGGGATCTTCCATTTCCATCTGGAGTCTGCCTGTCAATTGTGAACCCACAGCAGCCTTCAAGTAGACACCGATGATGCCATCGCTTTGGAAGCAAATCTGGCAGTGTTGAGGGTAGCATCCACTGTGAATGCTGTCGCTGCAATGATTTTGTTGATATCCTGGTGTGAACGGATATCTCCAGCAGGCAGATGCTCCTGCAGTTGACGTAACCAGCATACCGACGCTCTTGTGAAAAATGAGGCCGCGGTTGAGGCTCAGACCACCCAGTCTGCAGCCTGATTGGTCCTTTGTAGAGTCTGCTCAGACTGCTTATCATCTACTTTTAGTATATCCTCAGGTTCTGTGGGTGTCCTGAAGTGGATGCTGAAGCAGCCACACAGGAATCCACTGGCAGCATTTGGAGGATCAAATAGTCGGATCAAATAGCCGGATCAAGACCAACATTATAAAACTTCCAGTCACTTGAGGTGGGATTGGGACCCATACCTGGTGAGATGCACTGCTTGAGTACCATGTCCAGGAAAAGTTTAGGTGACGGGAAAACCTCTTCCTGTATAATCGGTTGTAGCGCTACAGTTCCAGGGAAGGATGTGCAGTAGTCTCATCAGGCCCCAGATGGGCTGTGTTCTTGGCCTTCAACAATAGAGATTTAAACAAGGTAGGACAAAAAAGATCCATGAACACTGGCTGATCTGGTTTCAAGCCTTCATCATTTGATAAATTTGTGCCTCTCATCTCTTCCTCTTCCTCTCCCTGAGATAGACTGGCTCGTGGAATACATTTCTTGGTATTCTTGAAATTCACTCTGGATCGGTGGCAAGACCTGCCTAGGGAGCCTGCAATATTCTGCCATCATAGATGCACCCATGGCCTGTGAGGAGACTTGGTCAGGGAGCCTGTACAATTCAGGTGCCAACTCAGCCAGTTGTAGAAATTGCTGCAGGCCATTGGCAATCCTGCCTAATGGATGCAGCCATATCCTTCATATTAGGGTACACATCTATCCCTGATTGGTCCACAGGGCGTAGGCCTGCTGCAATGGGAGTGAAAGTGGCCTCAGCCACTGGTCTTTGCCTGCTCCAGGGTGGATTCCAACATCCAACTGGAAAGTCTGTAGACAAACTTGCAGGCTGGTGTTCGGGCCTGCTCTGCTAAGATTTTGAGGCAAAAATAAATTTGCACCATCTGGTGACCATACCTGGGAGCGCTTTGCTGAGCTTTATTCTGCCTCCCCTGATATAGATACATTTTGGCAGGAATCTTGTAAGTCGCCCGAGTGGGCTGACTGAAGCTCCACCAATCTATGTTTTCTAGATCTTTCACAAACTGCTGTTCCAAGGCCTTGTGTCTCTGCTTTTCAGCCTTTTTCTCCATTTTGGAGGTCTTCTTAATTGTGACAGCCTTGGCTTTAATTTTAGCTGCCGCATCTCGGGTTGCAGAGTGAGGCCTGGCATGCCCCCTCCTGCTCCTAGAAGGCTGTGATCCACTAGGAGAAAGGGTCTCTGCATGGCCTGTGCAGCTTAAAAGGGCCCGCATGTCCTCCATTTTAACTGTCGGGCTGACAGGAGCGAGGCACATTATTCTGGCACTTCACACTCTTTGCTGCCGTGACTTTGCCCACCAGATTAGTGGCACAAAGCCACTGTGAGGCCACCCCTTCTTTCCTACCACCCGGTTTTGATGTTTTGTGGTTACCTATGTGCTAGTATTAGGGGGAATTAGCACTGGGTGCATTCAGCTGAAATGCCATTAGTGAGTGATTTTAAAATCCATCAGCATGAACCTAGTCTCTTTCTGGAGGATCACTCACAGTTCTGATGTTTGACCACAATTGCACTGTCCTCAATGCCTGGAGTTAGGCCCTGGCATTGGAATTAACATGAGATAGGGCTGATGCCCAGATCTCCAATAGAGGTCTGGCTCCACTGGACCCCCAGGAGCACACCTCTTTGGAAGGTGCCTCCAATCCTCATAAAAATAGCTGTAAAATGTTATGCTCTGCGAGAGAAGGTCAGAGGGACTGAATCAAAACCTAGGTAACCACAGCAACAGAGGCGGGTCTAAACATCTTGGAAGACTCAGTCCGATGATGGAGCTGGACTCTCACAGAGCATAATCGAGAAGAAACAAATTAGTTATTATATTGAAATTCACTTTGCTTTTTTATATGCAGCAAATCCATTTGCTTACTGCTAATGTTATTGTAGTATAGCAAGTACTAATAGTACAGTTACATTTCTTGTTTGCCAGTCACAAATATAAGGAAATACAGTGTAAAAGTTGAATATATTTATAAATGTATTTCTTAAAGATCCTATTAAAGAATTTCCCCCATTGAAAATGTTTTCTTCAAACATGATTTTTCCTTCCCACATTTTTTATACCCATGGATATTGACTTTTATGTATGTAATTTCATTTGATATTTTTTAAAACCAAAACAGAACCTATATAAAACAGATAAGTAGTTTAAATGAACCTAAATGGAACATGAAACTTATAAAGAAAGTAATTGAAAGAGAATATAGAAAATAATTATTTCAGCAAAACATAAGGAGAATGGAATGATTTGAAAATAATATGTTTACTTTGTATCTAAAATTCAGACATGAACTTAACAGTTGGTCTTTATTTACTGTAAAATCAGAAGAGACAACTATCAACATTCAAGAAATAGCATAAAAGTTGTAACTTGTATTAAGACAAGAGTTGGTTTAGGACTCACACGTATCAGCAGGTTACTTATACACGAAACTCTCACCAATTTCAGTCAATGCTAAATGGACCTTCCTTAGATGAATGAATATACTTTCTGTGTGTGTGTGTGTGTGTGTACATACATATACAACACATGTATATGTAAATAATTCTCTACTTCTATCTTTGCTTTGAAACATCATTATTCCAGGCTTATCCATAAACTTTCCTAATGCTTTGATGGTACCATTCCACCATGAAGTAAAAAGGTTAAAATTTATTTTTATATTGAGTTGGGGACTGCCAGAATATCTATTTTCTACTTCAACTCAGACAGATTATGAAGCATCTTGGAAATGAAGTCTAGTTTATTCTGAATAAATCTCATTAGACTAAAGTTCACCCACCAACTTCAGCTGCAGACAAATGCTGTTAATAAAAGTGTTTTTATATTGCAAGTAATAAGTAATTTTAGGTCAGCTTTGGTTGAACAATCCCCCCCTCCCCGCAAATAGGTTTGATTTTTATAAAAGCTTTTTTTTCACTGCTGGACAAAAGCAAGTCTTCTCTTCAGAGTTGATCGTCTGCCAAACTATGTAATCAGATCAATGGTAATACCAAAGTGTTGTGTTAAAAATCATTATGGGTGGACTTGGGGCAGACAAACAAGGAATATACAAAGTGCTCTAATTAGTCTATTTGCTCAATTAATTCAATATTGTCTGCACTGATTGGCAATACATTTCTGGAGTCTACTAATTATCTCTCAATTTGACAATATTTGGACCTGGGATATTGTATATAGAGCACACATTTTACCAAGAATTGTCTATTTGCTAAACATGTAATCATTATCATGCTCCAACAATATATGGTTAATTATGAAATAAAATACTTTAGTTAAAATAGACTTGAAGCACATACAGACTAAACATAGACTTGAAGCATATATAATGGGATTCTTACAAGATAAAAAAGTAGATATTGAAATGGATACATAATTTGCTAGATGAGAATGGAATTCTTCTCATCTACCAAGAACAATATCCCAATAACAAAATGAAAAGAATCTTGCAGTTAGTTCAGCTATTGATGCATTGCTAAATAAGGATTATTCATTTTTCACTGCACATAAACAAAAGGAGGAGCAAAATATCTCTCAGAAAGAAGAATCTTCAATGTCAATTTTGGAAAATATTTCAGTACAGTTCAAAAATAATTTAAAAAGAGCTTTTCAAACCTCATAGGAGGACAGTATTATCTGTTAATTATTAAAGCAGTCTGCCTTGAAAATCTTTTAAATTAAGTCTGCTTTAAGAGTCAGCCTCTGTCAGGCTACAGAACTTTTTCCCATTCAATTAGCAAGAATGAACTTCTGAGAAGCAAATGTATCAATTCATGTAGGAGTTCAAAAGCATCGTCTGAGGTCCCTCAGGCATGTAGAGATAGATAAGGGAGTTTAGAACCCCTCCCCTTCTTTCCATGTGTGTTTTGTGAAACAAAAGCCAGTATATTTATTCCACTCCCCACCCCTTCTGAAAGGAACGATCTTTTTCAGTTTCCCAAGCATACATTTCACTGGAATTTTTATGGTCTTCTCATCTCCTGGCTGTGCTGCTCAGAGGTGTTAGGTTCCAACCATCTGGGATTCCTCTCTCCATTGTATCATGTGTGGGTTATACAAATTAAATATAAGATTGAATGTATTTTAAGTTACATCAAGAAAGGATTTATTTATCAGTCTCCCCCTCCTTTTTCTTCTTCCACTGAAGAAATGACAGATACATGGATCTGACATCCTGCCCTCCTTAAAAAACAGATAAGTCTACCTGGAAAAACAAAAATCATGCATTACATTAGAAATTCAGGATGGTTTATCAGGGTATTTAAGGTGGAACTTTCATAGTAATGTGGGTGCTTTTATGTGTCGTTTGGCTACCCACTCATTTTCTGAGAAAGAAACGTGTTTACAAGATACTAAATATTGTGTGGATCCACGGCGAGTGCGAGAATCAAGGATATTTTTAATTTCAAAATGTTGTTCCCCATGTACCATAATGCGGGTTGGAGGTGTGGGAAGGGGGGTCTGAGGTTTGAAGTGATTTCTGGTTTGAGCAAGCTACAGTGAAATACTGGATGAATCTGCCTAAGTGTTTTTGGAAGTCGAAGCTCTACTGACACGGGGTTAATAATTCTGGAGATTGGAAATGGGCCAATGAATTTTGGTGCTAATTTCTTAAAGAGTTGTAATGATTTTAAGAATTTTGTGGACAAATATACACGGTCCCCAATCTTGAAAGGTTTAGGTTCACAACATTTTTTGTCTACTTGAGTTTTGTAGACTGTTCTAGCTTCCTGTAAAGATAATCTTACCACTGGCCACATGGCTTGTAAATTATCCATCCACTCCTTAAGGGAGGGATTTCAGGTTCTTTGGTGGATAGTTCTGGCATGGGGTTGAATTCTTGGCCCGTGGCTACCTGGAATGGGTGAACCCCATATTACTATGGACTGAGTTATTGTATGTTATCTCTGCAAAAGGAAGAAGGTCAGTCCAATTGTCCTGTTGGTGATTAATAAAGCATCTTAAATATTGTTCTAATATGCTGTTCGCTCTCTCTATTGATCCATCAGTCTGGGGGTGACTTACTGAGGACAACCCCTGGGTGCAGCCTAATAGATTTAAAAACGCCCGCCAAAATTTGGATGTGAACTGAACAGTCCTATCTGAAATAATCTGTTGAGGGCGTCCATGAAGGTGATAAATGTGTATTAGGAACATCTTTGCCAATGCCTTGGCAGTTGAGATCTTTTGGCGTGGAATAAAGTGAACCTGTTTGGAAAAAAGATCAGTTACAACCCAAATGACAGTATTCCAAGAACTTTCAGGAAGCTCCACTATAAAGTCCATAGAGATTTCTTTCCAGGGATCAGAAGGGTCTGCTACTGTTTGTAAAACTCCAGGATATTTTCCTTGTCTTCTCTTTGCAGCAGTACAGGTGGGGCAGCTCGCAACATTGTTTTCAATGTCCTTTTTGAGGGACAGCCACCGAAATTGTCTTTTGATGAGGTGCAGGGTTTTTACAAATCCAAAGTGTCCTGCTATTTTGGAGTCATGGCAGCGTTTCATGAGGTCCATTCTCTGGCTTGCAGGGACATAAAGCTTGTTTTCTACCGAAGCTAGTCCATCTTTGAGTAAACAAGTATTTTTGTTAGCCTGGAGCCAGTCATCCTTAAGTAGTGCCTCTTTAAATATTGACGTCATTGTGTCTTCAGTCAGGGATGATTTTTTTTTTCTCTTGTGCCCGGGTGATTATTGGCTGCTAGTCTGGTCGGTTGGATCATCGATTTTATAACCTCAATTTTTTTGCTGTTGTATTGGGGTTTTCTGGACAGTGCATCTGCTAAGAAGTTCTTTCTCCCAGGAAAATATTTGAGAGTGAAATTAAAACGTTCAAAATATTGAGCCTACCTCACTTGTTTTTCGGAGAGTTTCCATAGATTTCTCAGGGCTTCCAGGATTTTTATGATCAGTCCATACTTCAAAGGGATTTTGGTTTCCTTCCAGGAAATGTCTCCATGTGAGCATTGCCCACCGCACAGCATATGCCTATTTCTCCCATATGGCCCATCTTTGCTCAGTTTCCATCAGTTTCTTGGATGTACAAGCACATGGTTGTAATTGTTCACTTCCATTCTGTTGGAGGAGGACTGCCCCAACTGCAACATCATTGGAGTCTGCTTGGATAACAAAAGGTTGTTCGGGATCTGGGTGCTTAAGGACCAGTTCTGCTGAGAATAGATGTTTGAGTTTCTCGAATGCTGCTTGGCATTCCATTGTCCAGATAAGGGGTTGCCTTGGTTTGGGTTTCTCCCCCCCTTTATTTTTAGCAAGTTCGTGATAGGGAGGGCAATGTTTGCAAAAGCTGGAATGAATTGGCGATAAAAGTTTGCAAACCCCAGGAAGCTTTGCAGTTGTTTGCGGTGGGTGTGCGGTGGGTCCCAGTCCAATATAGCTTTTACTTTCTGTGGGTCCTATATTCCCTCATGGGATATTCTATACCCCAAATAGTCATTCTTTTCGTGGTGGAATTCGCATTTAGAGAGTTTTGCATACAGTTTAGCATCTAAGAGTTTGATAAGGACTGCACGGAATAGCTTGATGTGTTCTTCCATCGTTTCTGTGTAGATTAAAATATCATCAAGATACACTAGAACCCCTTTATATAAAAAATCATGAAGGGTTTCATTGATCAATTGCATAAATACGGCAGGCGCTCCTTGCAGTCCAAAGGGAATTGGTAGCATCCCAATGGCATGTTAAAAGCTATCTTCCACTCATCCCCTTCCTTTATTCTGATGTGGTAATATGCCTCTCGTAGGTCTAACTTTGAATTTTTTTTTCCTTTTGAGAGGTGGGCTAACATGTCCTTCATGAGGGGGAGTGGATAATATTCTCTATGCAAATCATGTTTAAGTTTTGGTAACACAGATGCATGGAGCCATCTTTCTTTTCACGGAATAACACTGGGGCAGCTATTTTTGGTCAGACGGGTTCAATGAAGCCCCTTTTTAAGTTTTTATCGATAAATGCTCTGAGTTCTTTCAGTTCCCTGGGAGACATGCAGTACATTTGTGGTTTTGGGAGTTTAGCCCCTGGTAGGATTTTGATAGCGCAGTCTGTGGCTCGATGGAGTAGGAGTTCATCACAAGCTTCCTCACTAAATGCTTGGGCCAGATCCTGGTACTCATTGGGGATGTTAATGGGTTCAGCCGACTGTCCGGTCATGGCTGATTCTCTGTTCTCTGTCCCTTTCTTTATCCTTTCCTCTGAGCTTTTTGCAAATATTACATCTCTCTGGAATTGTACGGTTCCTTTCCTCCAATTTATTTTTGGATTCCATTTCCGCAGCCATGTGAGACCTAGGACTAGCGGCTCTTCCATTCCTGAATGCGAACATCTCCCTATGGTTCCCTAGTCTCATTTTCAATGGTTCTGTGGTAAACCTGGATGGCTCCCCCCCCCCCCCCGCTATAGTTCCATCTAATTGGCAGAAAGTGATGGGATTTTCCATTTCTTTCAGTTGAATTCCCAATTTATCTGCAAGGGAGGGGTTTATTAGGCATTGGGTGCATCCCGTATCCAGCAATGCTGCAACTTCCTCCCACTTCCCTCGGCTGGGGATAAACAGTCTTAGGGGTAGGGTGATTGGTTCAATTGGATTGCTTACCAGCAAGGTCATCTTCTGGATCACTTTCAGACTGGCTCAGGTCCCCTTGGAGCATTTGGGATTCTTTCTCAGGGTTGGGGGTGATCAGAATCCCACATCTACTTGGCCTCTCAGGCCGGTCTCCTTTCCTCGAGGGCTGGATGTTGTGGGTTTCCCCCCGATGGGTGGCCTAGCTTTCTGGTAGGGGTCTTCGAATGGCATTCTGCTGCGCAGTGTCCCTCCTTTCCACACTTAAAGCAACCAGACGTTCTTGAAGTCATGGTTGATTGGGGTTTGAAAACTTCCCGTTTCCCCTGGGGTGGGGATCTTTTCCAAGACTTGCCGGTGCAATACCTGTTTCAAGTCATGTCTATCTCCGTCTCCTCTGCCATCATGTACCATTCATGCAAGAGGTTTGGGGCCCCATGGGCCAGGCAGACAGCATATAGGTCATCATTTAGTCCATCTTTGAACCAACAGACTAGGATATCCTCTGGCCAGTCTACCCGGCCAGCCAGATCACCAAATTCCTTGGTTTATTCTGCTACCGGGCAACAACCTTGTTTTATGACTCTAATGCGGTCGCAGGTTTTCTATCGGTGAGGGGGTTCTCAAAATGGTGGTGTAAGGCTGTCATAATGTGATCGAGGTTTCTTAATTCTGGGGCGTTGACATTGTGGAGCATCACCATCCATCTGGCTGCTAACCCCTTCAAGGGCCAGGGTGATGACTCGTACTCGGGACCCCTGGGTTGGGAAATCCCGCCCATATTCTTGCATGTAGGTGAGCACTTGCGCCAGGAAAAATCCCAGTTTCTGGAGGTCTCCATCTAATTTTACCTCCAAGAGCGGGATCTTCCTCTGCAGTTGTATGTTTCTGGGTTGGCCAGGGTTAATCCCCTGATCTGGGGTGTTTAAGGGTTGGGTACCTGGTATGGCTGCTGGTTCTTCAGCTTGTCCCTCTGCCCACTCAATTGCCACTGAATCTGGGATGGCGGCTCGGGTTCTCTCATTTTCTGGTTCCCTCACTCTCCTGCGTTGTCGTCTTGGTGCATCCTTCACATCGAGGTTCTCCAGGGCTTCCCTCACGAGGCGATTTATGTACCGTCTCATTCGGTCATCAGCTGGTGGCTCCTCGTCCCATTCTTCCTGATTTGATAGGGCCTCCAGCTCCAATTTCCACCCGAGTTTATGATTGCCCCAGGTGAGGGTTACTCCTCTGGTTCTTCTGTCCCAGCTGTCTCTTTTTCCTACACATATAGACCACCAGGACTTGGTGTAGGTTTTGCAGGCAGCCTCACTGTCTTCAATGGGGTGCACCAAATCAGTATTTGGCTGGGCAATTGTCAATGTTTCTCCCCAGCATTCGGCTCCCCCTTGCTGCTTGCTGTATTCAGACATTTTTCTTCTCTTGCAGGGTCCCCTCGGTAGAGTGAAAAGTTTTCTTTCTTTTTTTTTTGAAAAAAAAATCCTTTTTGGGCTGACCTCTATTGCAGATGCTGCTTTATGTCATACTACATAACTTTTTCCATTCAATTAGAAAGACTGAGAACCAAACTTATCAAAAGGAATCCTTTATTGAGATGAGACAATTCATATAGAAGTTCAAAGCAGCATCTGAGGTCCCTCTGGCATACAGGGATAGGTAAGGGAGTTTAGAACCCCTCCCCTTATCTCGATGTATATTTAGTGAAACTAAAGCCAATATGTTAATTCCCCCCCCCCTTCTGTAGGAACGATCTTTCTCACAGTTTCCCAGGGCATACCTAATTTCCCCCCACCCCCTTTTTAGAATGAACTTTTTCCAGAGATTCCCCAGATATATCTCACTGTAGAATTTTTATGATCTTCTCATCTCCTGGCTGTGCCTCTCGGAGGTGATAGGTTCTAGTCATCTGGCTTTTCTCCCTCCATTGTATCATGTGTGGGTTATACAAATCCGATATATGGTTAAGTATATTCAGGTTATATCAAGAAAGGATTTCTTTATCAGACTCCCCCCCTTTTTCTTCTTCCACTGAAGAAATGACAGATACACAGAGATGCTTAGAATGTTAACAACCGGTTCTAGTGAATAGGTGCAAACTGGTAGAATCCCTATTTTTATGATTTCGTGATTAAAAATGAGATTTACACTATTTTTTTCTGCATTTAGTTAGACAATCTTTTTCTTCTTAACAATGAAAAGCAAATAAAATGCAGTTATTTTCTCCTTTTTTGAGAGTAAGCCTATTGCATTAAGTAGAACATATATTTTTAAATAGGTATATAAAGGATTGCATCACCAATACAGCAGTTCAGTTGGAATGAATAAATAGTTCAGAAGTACCGATATCTCAGAAGAAACTTGTACCAGCAATTTTATCTGTTGAAACTCAGAATTGAACACCACTGCATTATCAAGTAGTTGTGGGGTGTTTTTTTTTCTTCCAACTTCTTTATGGTAAGTATTTTCTTATTTTAGCAATATAACAAGGCTACTTTCTTAATTGCTACAATTGCAAACCCTTTTTAACTATAGAAAGTAAAACAGGTTACTGAACAATAACATCAGAAAGTCTAAGAAATTATATTCAGTGTTACATTTTTGCTAGTAACAATAGAATGTGAAGAAGAGATACAAGACAAGGAAGGGGCATGATTAATCAGCAACATCTCTTAGTAGTCATTTTGATAGTTATTTTTCATTAAAATCAAACTTTTGAAGATTTTTAGTTTTCTCTAACATAACTGCTATACTGAGAATGGAATCACTATTTTTTTAGACTTTAGCTAATTATTTAATATGAAAGATATTAACAGGCATTTATTAAAGGCTTTTACTTAAAATAATCAAATGGTTGCTCCATAGAATTTCTTCTATATGTCCATTAAAATGAAATGTGATCTGGGACATTGTATTAATGTGCCTTAATACATCACTATACATCACTGAAAATAATAGATCATCTGAGAAGCACTTCAGAGTTTTAACTCTAAATATTAATATGCAAATATAAAGTTATACAAAAATGATAGTGACATGAGTCATCCTTTTTAAAGTATGTATAGTAAGAGAAAAATCTCATTAAATGGCCCTTTTCATCTACCAGATGACGAAGAGTTGTAGGTTTAATTTATATATCGTGCTGCTCAGACAAGTCCTAGGGATCACTTTAGGTGGCAGAACAGGAAGCCATTGCTCCAGCATTGTTCCTCTGTCTTCTCCTTTGTTCCACTATTAAGATTGTGATAAGAGAATGTACAGCTTAGGGAAAAATATATATGCATTATTTTATGAAAGGATTAAGAATTCCTCCCATTATCCAGCTTTTCTTACTTGATATCCTGCAGATGTATTAGATTACCAATCCTATATTTCATAGCCTGTATGGCTGTTGGCTGAGGTTTATGAAACTAAACACTACTTCAGTCCGCCTTGCATTGTACAATTCTGTAACGCAAACAGATAAATCTAAACAATGCAACTTAAAAATTTTCCCCTAGGATAGCAAGGCTTCTTCCATAGTTGGACTGACTATTTTCATATTCATCGTGGATAAAAAGAATTGAAGATGTTTCCTAATTTTTTAAAAAAACTGACCACTTTTATGTAGTTAAACCTCCCACATATAAATTAATGTTAATTTAGCTAACAAATATTTTATAGGGATAAAAAGGATGAGACTTATCTTACAACACAATGAGGGCAATTGTAGAACCACTATATTTTCTCCTTACTGGTGAATATTCTAATCTTGTTTTTATTAATACCCTATTAGTAAATAACTATATTTTTAAAATCTGCAAAAATTTGCTATTTTTTCTCATGGTGTTGTTGGAAAAATGAGAATAAGCGAATTTAGTTTTTTATAAAAAACCCACATCCTTTAAAAATCCCTTTTGTACTCGTACAGGCAAGCAGAGCTAATATGTCTGCTGTTGAGTCTGATAAACTCCACTTAATACACAAATAAATCTAAATAAAAAAATAAATAGGTTTCCTTTTAAATCAGAGATATCAATTTGAAGATTACTCAGAGTTTTCAACTCCATTCATGAGCATAGCACTTAAATTTGATGGCAGAATCACCTTATGGTTTTATATCTGCTTCAGTTGTGAAAATCCACTGAATGACCTTAGACCAGCCATTCTCTCTCAGCCCAATGCACCTCACAGGGTTGTTATTGTGGGACAAATAGGAGGAGAAAGGAGCATTGTATGTTCACCACTTTTGTGTTAACTTGTAATATAATAAAGGTAGAAATAAAATAAAAATAAATAAATAAAAACTAAATTAACAGTTTTATTTTTTTAAAGCCTTCTATTTTGTCCTCTAAATCTTTTTGTCCTTTATATCTATTTAAAACAGTGTGGGTTTTCATCAAATCTGTTTAGAATAGAATAGAATACTTTATTGGCCAAGTGTGATTGGACACACAAGGAATTTGTCTTGGTGTAAATACTCTTAGTATACATAAAGAAAAAATACATTCGTTAAGAATCAAGAATCATAATATACAACACTTAATGATAGTCAGAGGGTACAATCAACAATCAAATCACACTAGGAAACAGTCAATATAAATTGTAAGGATACAAGTGACAAAGTTACAGTCCCATAATCACAAGTGGGAGGGGATGGGTGATAAGGAGTGATGAGAAGATTAACAGTTATAGTAGTGCAGACTTTGTAATAGTTGAACAGTGTTGAGGGAATTATTTGTTTAGCAGAGTGATGGCTTTCGGGAAAAAATGTTCTTGTGTCTAGTTTATTTATTTATTTTATTTTATTTGTCAATCACTTACAAGATAATAGGTATAAGTATATACATAGTTATAAATACATGAAATGGGTACATATAAAAAAATAAAAGAAACTATAGGACAGGGACGGTAGGCACATTAGTGCACTTATGCACGCCCGCTACAGTCAATAGTAGACAGTCTAAGGTTAAAGTTTTTGGGGTTTGGGGAAGAAACCACAGAGTCAGGTAGAGTATTCCAGACATTGATTACTCTGTTGCTGAAGTCGTATTTCCTACAATCAAGTTTGGTTCGATTAACTTTGAGTTTGTATCTATTGTGTGCTCTTGTTATGGTTGAAGCTGAAGTATTCATTGACAGGTAGGACATTGCAATGTATGATTTTATGTACTATAATTAGACTGGACCAAAGGCGGCATAGTCCTAGGTTTTCTAGGTCAGAATTTCAAGCCTGGTGGCATAAGGTATTCTACAACGAATAGAAGAGTGGAGAATTCTTCTTATGAAATATTTCTGGACTTTCTCAACTGTGCCAATATCAGATACGTAATGTGGGTTCCAGACTGATGAGCTGTATTCGAGAACATTCTAGCAAATGTTTTGTATGCTCTAGTTAGTTATGTGATATTACCAGAGAAAAAGCTATGTAGGATTAGGCTAACAACTCTTAATGCCTTTTTGGCTATGTAGTTACAGTGGACTCTAGCACTTAGACCATTAGAGATGAGTATTCTAAGGTTCTTTACAGAGCTTGGATCATCAACAAGGTCTTGACTATTCAGCTTGTATTTTATTTTCTGATTGTTTTGCCAATATGTAAGACAGAGAATTTATTTGTTGAGATTTGAAGTTGCCATTTGTTTGACCATTCTGTTACATAGTCAAGATCTTTTTGAAGGGTAGCAGTATTGTCTGTGGTATTGAACAGCTTTACATCATCAGCAAAGAGAACACAGTTGCTCTTAATATGATCACAGAGGTCATTTATGTAGAGTATGAAAAGAGTTGGTCCTAGAACACTGCCTTGGGGGACACCATTGTTGACAGGTACAGAATTTGATAGGACACCCCCAATTTTGACCATTTGTTTGACAGGAATGCTTCTATCCAGTTATGTAGTTGTCCAGACACACCATAAGATTTTAGTTTTAGGAGTAGTTTGTGGTATACCACTGAATCAAAGGCTTTACAGAAGTCTATGTAGATTGCATCTATTGTTTTGCCCCGATCGAGTTGTGAAGTCCATATGTTTTTGCAGTGTAAGAGTTGCAGATGGCAGAATAGTGTTTTTTTTAAACCAAATTGTTTATTAGAGAGTAGGTTGTTTGTCTCTAAGTGGAGGATAATGGATTGGTTAATAATTGATTCCATGACTTTACAGGTGATGCAGGATAAGGAGATTGGTCTGTAATTTTCAACTAGGCTGGGGTCTCCTTTTTTGAAGATGGGGATGACTGTGGCTTGTGACCATAGGTTAGGTAAGGAGCTGGTCCTGAAAGATTTTTCAAAGATTATGCTTAGAGGTTCTGCTATGGCAGTGGATAGCTTTTTTAAGAAGTAGGCACATATTCCATCTATTCCAATAGATAGAGATGGTTTTAGATTCTGTAGTGCTTTTTCAATATTGTCTTCTGTAAAATCGATATGTATTAGACCATTGTAGTTTTCTGTGGCATGATCCATCGCTATTTACAAATACTGAGCCAAAGAATGTGTTAAAGATGTTGGCTTTAATGGTGTCGTTGTTGCAGTCTTTACCATTAAGTCCTATCAGGGGTGGGATTGATGTGTGCAGTGCTCTGTAGCGTTGTTTTGAGGGAAGGAATTGAAACAGTTTATGTCCAGGATGTGAGGGGTCTGTAAATATTTTCACAACCCTCTTTTTGACTAATGCAGTATACAGGTCCTCGATTGAAGGCAGGTTGGTAGTAATTTTTTTTCTGCAGTCCTAATTATCCTCTGAAGTCTACGTCTGTCTTGGGTTGCAGAACCAAACCAGACAGTTATAGAGGTGCAAATGATAGACTCAATAATTCCTCTGTAAAACTGTATCAGCAGCTCCTTGGGCAGTTTGAGCTTTCTGAGTTGGTGCAGAAAGAACATTCTTTATGCTTTTTTGATGACATTTTTGATTTTAGATGTCCATTTTAGCTCATGTGGTATAATAGAACCTAGTTTTTTGGTCAAATTAAGAAAAATTAGATCAAGTATCTTTGTGATATCATATCACCAGCCATGTTCCCTGCATGATAGTGTTTATATATATGACATATGTATCAAACCAACCAAAAAATGACAATTACAGGAAATATATCATATATCATATTTCCTATAAATATTGTTTAATTTGTATCCTGCCTTTATTATTTTTAGAAATAACTCAAGGCAGGAAATATACCTGATATACCTTCATAACACTGTGAGGTGGACTGAGCTGAACCAGGGTCACCCAGCTGGTTTTCATGTTTAAAGTGGGATTAGAGTTACAGTCTCTTGGTTTCTAGACTGAGGCCTTAACCAAAATCCAAACAGGCTCCCCCTTTTTATTTAAACATTAAAAATGCTCTTTCTAAAAACAGATAACAGCAACAGCTAACATTGCAAGCAAAATCAAGATGGATATCAAGATGGATATGATTTTCAAATCATCTTTCTCCACGACCTGCTGCCACAAAGTGCAACCTTTACCTGATCAGAGAGGAATTATTCTGGCTGACTCTGATATAAAAAAAAATAGTCCTGAAGAGGCAATTAAAACAATTATTCACACCATGTGCAAGTATTTTCTCCCTCACCTCTGATATTCTTATTCTGTCTCTTTAGCTGATTTACTTCATCTGTCATCCCTAAATGGATGAATTCTATTTTGCTGAGTATAGAAAAAATCCAGGGGGATATATAAATTGAGCTGTTAAACTGCACAAGTAACTGTCAGATGGAAAACATAAATGTTCACGTAATCAAGCAATGCATGAGAATTGAGTGTTGCCTCTCCTAGTTTCCTGTGAATTACTAAATTAGGCTATGTAACCAGAGGTGCTATTCAGAACTATTCAAGTTCTCGCCTATTCGGGAGAACCGGTAGCGGTGATTTGCCGTGGGTCGCAGAACTGGTAGCAACCCCTGGCTGCCACGCCCCCAAACCGGGTGCGCCCGGTCGCCCACTTGTCCTGTTCACTCTCCTGGCTTTCCCAACCATGTGGTGCCATGGCACAGTTCAGGCAGATGTCCCAGGGCTGCTGCACATGCGCACTGCGTGTGCAGCTGCTACACATGCAATACACATGTGCAACAGCCCCGGAACATCCGCCTGCCAGTCTGCCCTCCCAGAGCACATTTTCTGCCTTCTACCGGCTGACACACCTCTTCCAGCCCAACCTGACTCAGCCAGCCAGCAGGTGGGCGGGCGGATGTCCCGGGGCTTCTCCTTTGTCCTGATATTCCTGCAGTGGCTAGTCCTCCTGCCCCTCACCCTCCCCTCCCTCGCCTGGCCTGAGAAGGTAAGGGTGACGGCAGGGGATAGCGAAGCGGCTGGGTCTCTATCTTCCCCTCTCTCCCCTCTACTCTCTCTCTCTCTTTCTCTGTGTGTGTGTGTCTGTCTCCCTCCCTCAAAGCCGCAGCTGGACTTTCCTTGGTGCTCCTTGCTATTTTCATTTCTTTTTGGAATCCAGACTGGCTGAACAAGGATCGCCAGCTGCGCTGGAAGCGTCTCTTCGTTGACCAATCTCCCCCTCCCCCTCCTCTCGCAACTGGCAGCTGTGGCAGGGCCGAGGGGATGGCGTGCACGCACACCCGAGGAGGAGAAAGAGATGGGTCAGCTGAAGGGATGCTTCCAGCGTGGCTGGCGATCCTTGTTCAGCCAGTCTTGATTCCAAAAAGAAAAAGGAAAGCCCAGCCACAGCTTTGTGGGGGAGACACACACACACACACACACACAGAGTGGGGGAGAGAAGGGGAAGATAGGAAGAGTGCTTGCCCAGCCACGGCTTTGAGGGAGACACACACACACACATACACACACAGTGGGGGAGAGAAGGGGAAGATAGGGAAGAGCATTTGGCCAGCCGTGGCTTTGAGAGAGAGAGGGAAAAAGAGGGAAAGAGAAAAAGAGGGAATGAGAGAGGAAGAGAGAAAGGTCTTCTAGTCCAAACCTTCTGCTCAGGCAGGAAAACTGAGGATGCCAAGTCTGAGTGGAGGGCCAGGCAAAGGTGTCAGAATAATCTTTGGAGGGACCCTATACCAGGGGTCTCCAACCTTAACATCTTTAAGATTTCTGGACTTCAACTCAAGTACATCTATAATATGTGGATGCAGATAATAAAGTAGAAAAAAGGTGAATTTCTTTTAACAGAACAATAGATACATTGAGGCTGAGGGTAACAAGGAGTGGTTGGGAAGGAAGGAACTGGGCGAAATGCCCCTTGACATGAGTGATGGTGGGTTAGCCATGCCCACCAAGCCACATGACCACCAAGCCACGCCCACCTAGTCACCTGACCACCAAGCCACACCCACCAAATAAGCCACGCCCAAAGAACCGATAGTAAAAAAAATTGAATTCCACCACTGTATGTAACATATTAGATGTCACACAAAATTATCATGATCTTACGTTCATTTGGAAAGGGAGGAGAGAGGTCTTTGTGAATCAATGGAGTTGCCTTATTCCCCATGTCTTTGGCTCATCTAGTTTGGTAGTGCCTATTTTAATTGGCAGCAGCTCCAAAATATTTTTGTAATTTCTTCCATTTTAACCTCCTTGCATTAATTTGTATAATTTTTAATGTAATAATAAATATTCTTGTTGCTGTTATGTGGAATTTTTATTAGTTGAATCATGTGTTTTCCGGTCTATCAATTGCCATTTTCAAGTTGTGAACTAAACATTATAAGAAGCATTAGCAACTATTCTTTTTTCTCAACTGGACTTTGAGAATTGGTGATCTGGGAAGCAGAACTTTTTTTTTTTTATATCCAAGGTCCTCTTGACCAAACAGTACTGATGATGATAATCAGTGGTGGGATTCAAATTTTTTAACAACAGGTTCTTTGGATGTGGCTTGGTGGCCATGTGACTGGGTGGATGTGGCCAACTCAACAACACTTCTTTACCCTAAAGACTGTTTTAACTATACAAAAAGATAGTTTATTATTTCATGCATTTAATGTTTTAAGAAAAAAGGTGCACAAAACTTGATTTTACTCTTTCTTGTAACAAATCAAAATTAATCAAAAATATTAGATAATACTTGACAAAAAACAATAAAACTGTTATTTAGGGTATTGCCAAATTGCTGTTTTATTGGCTTCCTCACTTTCACTTTTCTTCATTTTTACTCAAGCATCATCAGCTGTGTGATTTACTCTCAACCATTTTTTGACTGTAGGAAGAGGATCCCATTCTTGTAGAGGTAGGCCTATTAGATTAATAGTCATTAGCTTTGTTATACTGGAAAGTTAGGCGACTTCTGCTCTCTGAACATGTAATGTTCATTTGTGAAAAACCCCTTTCCACTTCTGCTGAATTTACAGCAATTGTTCTGACAATATCTTTAGCTTTTTTTTAATACTGTCAGGAATTTCATATTTCTCAGAATCTTTTAAAACATTTCTATAAAATCTCAATAATCATTAATATTAATTTTGCAATTAAAAATGTCACTAAATACAAGCAATTGTTCTTCAGCTGCTTTCCATGAAACTACTACTTCGTCAATATTCCAGTAATCTGGCTCCAAAAAATTGAGAAATTGTAATTTATTTATGTCTTGAAATTGAAATTGGCTACCTGTTTTTAAATGTTCACAATCTATTAGTTTTTTGTTCAAATGTGTTATGATGCTTTCTAAAAGTCTTTCCCGAGGAAGGCCAACAATCAATGATTTTCTACAAATTTTATATTTTTGAAGGTTTCTGAAGTTATTAATATATCAACTTTTTTTCTGTATGCATCCTTTTCCTGTCTAAGCATTTCAAGGTTTTTATCACATGTTTTTCAGCCTTTATGATGTCTACATTTGTTGCTTGCTGTGCATTAGAAAGAAGATAAATTTCATTTAGAATAGCAATCATCAATGTCAAATGTCATAAAATGTATATTTTCAAGACAGGCAGCCATACCTAAGCATTTTTTATTTGAATGAAAATAGTAATGTAGCACTGGATAAGCACATTCTTCTAACTAAACTAAATCAGCTAGCAGTATCTGAACACCCTTATAAGTGGATCATAAGCTTCCTAACAGACAGGAAGCAGCAGGTGAAGCTAGGCAGAATCACATCTGATACCTGTACAATTAGCACAGCCCCCCCCCGCCCCCGCCCAAGTTTATGTGCTTTCTCCATTTCTATTCTCACTATATACCAAAGACTGCATCTCAAATGATCCATCTGTTAAAATACTGAAGTTTGCAGATGGACTCATTCGAGACAACGACAAATCCGCATACAACGACGAATCCAGAACAATCTGGAACTGAACATACTCAAAACTGTAGAAATGCTGGTAGACTTCAGGAGAAACTCTCTCATATTACCACCTCTTATAATACTAGACAACACAGTATCAACAGTAGAGACCTTCAAATTTCTAGGTTCTATCATATCACAAGACCTAAAATCAACACCTAACATCAAAAACATTATCAAAAAAGGCACAACAAAGAATGTTCTTTCTGAGCCAACTCAGAAAACTCAAACTGCCCCAAAAGCTGCTAATACAATTCTACAGAGGAATTATTGAATCTGTCATCTGCACCTCTATAACTGTCTGGTTGGGTTCTGCAACCCAGAAAGACAGACTCAGAGAGTAATTAGGACTGCCGAAAAACCATTACTACCAACCTGCCTTTCATTGAGGACCTGTACACCACACGAGTCAAAAAGAGGGATGTGAAAATATCTACAGACCCCCTCACATCCTGGACATAAAACTGTTTCAACTCCTAACCTCAAAATCACAATATAGAGCACTGCACACCAGAACAACTAGACACAAGGACAGTTTTTTTTCTGAGCCCCATCACTCTACTAAACAAATAATTCCCTCAACACTGTCCAACTATTTACAAAGTCTACATTACTATTACTATCAACCTTCTAATCACTTCTATCATCCATCCCCTCCCACTTGTGACTGTAATAACTGTAACTTTGTTGCTTGTATCCTTACTATTTATATTGACTGTTTTCTTAGTATGATTCAATTGCTTATTGTACCCTATGACTATTATTAAGTGTTGTACTTTATGATTCTTGACTCTTGATGAATGTATCTTTTCTTTTATGTACACTGAGAGCATATACACCAAGACAAATTCCTTGTGTGTCCAATCACACTTCGCCAATAAAGAATAAAGAATTCTATAAGCACACCACACAGCTAGGGTTGACCTTAAACTAAAGGCAGCCCATCTTGGTCCAAAAACCTCTACCAACCTTTATAATTTCAATTTCAAGTTGTTTGGATATTTTGTTAAGTTCAATTTGGTTCTTATTGGATTGATGAAAATAGCATATATCTTATCAATAAATATTTTAAATGCTTTACTTGCTTTATTTCCTTAATAGAAACATCTAAACCAAGTTGGAGACAATGGTTTAAGCAGTGCCATATTATGATGCTTGGAAAGTCTTTTGCTATTCTAGTGCTCACTCCAGATTTTCTCCCAAGCACCATCGGAGCAAAATCCTATTAATTTTTTTTCTAGGTAGTTCTTAGAAAATGCAACATTATTTATACTTTCCATAACTGAAGACACATTGTCTTTGCATCTTGTTTTTCTAATTCCACAAGCTCAACAAAAATTGTTAGTGAGGTAACTGAATTCTCAACTTTTAAGTAAAGAATAAGAATTGGTATGCAAGATATCGTTGAGGCTTTGTCAATAATTAAACATATTTTCAGATTTCCCCCCAATAATTTTAGTAAATATTTTCTAATGTCTTTTGCAATGAAATCAATTATTTTCACTGCAGTTTTATGTGAGTGCAATCCTACTCCCAGATCTACTCTTATTTTTGTTTTGCATTTCTAGGTCAGAAAATGGTTTAGAGATCTTTGTGCTAGATCTTAAACTACAGTATACTGAACACTCTACAAGTAGTACCTAAATATTTTTTAATCATCTTATCCAGTCCTTTAGTTATTACATTCTGCTCACATTGCTTTAACTTCTCTGTGCAAAAGCTGTGAGTTTTAGATGAGAAATGCTCTTTCATTTTTTTCTAAGAGACGCTTGTTGCACCGTTTTCTCTGCTGCCTCAATTTGGAAATGTTTCCATACCCTTGCTATGTGAACACTTTTTGGGGGGTAATCTCAATTTTTTTTTTGCAATACTTGCAACCTAATTTGTTTTTTAAACTTCCAGTCCATCATATTTCTCCTTAAAGTTGGTATACTGCTGCAATGTCCAGCAGTCAGGAAGATATTTTTAAGTCCAAGTTATCGATTCTTTCAGTAGTTGATGTGCTGCTTTCCCCAAGTTGGAGAGGTTGTGGCTGTGGATCTTTTGGATCTTCCAATCCTGTTTCCAATCTTGTTTTCTTGCTGAAAAAAGTGGCCAAACTTTGTTGCCTTTTCATCCTGTTAGGCTACTACAAAAAAAAAAAAAATGTTGTAGTTTGGACTCGTTTGTTGTTGTAAGTTGAGGACTACAGGTAACGGAAGGGATCTATTTTCACCCAACATTGTACAGTCTGTTTTCATCCATTACTGTGGACAATTTGTAATGAAATACAAATTTCTGAAATGGTATAGGTTTCCTGCCTGAGCAGGAGGTTGGACTAATATCTCCATGGTCTCTTCCAACTCTGAGTCTACTGCTGGGCTCATTCCTCCCCTTTCCTTATTTTAACAGATTAAGAAACAGACCTTGTAGGTCCAATCCTTGCCCCGCCCAAGCAGGAGACCCTACACCATTTCTAACCAATGGCAGTCCAGTCTCTTCTTGAAAGCCTCCAGTGATGAAGCTCCCACAACTTCTGAGGGCAACTTTTGTTCCATGGGTTGATTGCTCTCATTGTCAGAGCATGGGTGGGAGAGGGGTATCACAGTCCCTGGACATAGCAACTTACCAAAAATTAAGTGAGTAGTGAAGGCTGGCAAGCAAAGAAAGTGGGCAAGGAGTGGAGATCTGTAACATCCAGTTACTTTTAAGAATGTCTGACACTATAGTTAGTTAGTATTTAAAAGATATTATGGAGCAAGTTTCACCAGACAAGACTGAGACTGAGTTGAAAGTGGATTTGAAAATGACAGTCTATAAAAAAGATGTTACACTGTATATATATAAAAAGGCTGATATTTTGATAATTACAATTAATTAATTGAAAAATAAACACTTAAAATGGAAATACAATTAACAAACTAGTGGAGTTTGTTATTTTGTGCCAGTATTGACTATTTTAAATTAGCTCAAGTCTTATCTGGACCAACAGTCCCTAATGTCTCTATAGCAGAGAGAGAGAGAAGCTAGAAGAAATCATGTTTAGTTGCCTAAGCTTTTTAGACTTTTCATCTTAAAAATGTACTGAAGCTTTTTACAGCCTTATGCAGATATATATAGTACAAAAAAAGATAAAGTACAAAATCATATAAGAAATTAGATTAAGAATGAAATTCATAGGTACATTCACAGAGCAATACTGAATTCTTTTTCTGAAAATTATTCCTCAGTTTAAAAAACAAGAATATATGAATTAGGTTCAGTATTGGGCTCAGCTTGTATTCAAATCAAGTAGCTATTCAAGAGTTAATAGTGTCATGGTTAGAAAAAATGGTAAAGCAACATGCAGATTAACACAGTAGCTATGTTTGCACAATAATGGAAAAACAAAGAGATCCTTATAGATAAAAATGTAATTAAAAATATTGGAATGTGCAGAAATGAATAGATTAAAACACTTAAAATTAAGGAGAAGGTTTTGAATATTTCTTAATGTGGGATTTGTTTTATCAATGGCTAACAGAAACAAAAGTTATAAATCAAAAAGTATAAAAGACCAATTATTTGTGGGGCACAAAATTAACTGTACCCAATTGTATACCATGTAATATTGACAGCAACTTTCCAAAAATTAGGCGAAGGCAGGCAAGTTGGCTGGCAGCAGAGGCAGATAGGCTGGGACTCGACTGGGACTTGCCTGCAGCAGTGGTGGTGGCCAGCCCGAGAGTCAGGATTCAACCGGGTCTTGCTTGCAGTGGCGATGGCCAGCCCAGGAGTTGGGACTCAACTGGAGCTTGCTTGTGGAGGCGGCAGTGGTAGATAGGCCGGCCTGGGAGTTGGGACTCAACTGGAGCTTGCTTGCAGTGGCAACGCAGGTGGCAGGTGAGCTGGAAGGGACCTTGGAGGTCTTCTAGTCTAGCCCCCTGCTTAAGCAGGAGAATCTATACCATTTTAGATAACTGAGTGTATAGAGTCTTCTTAAACATTCAGTGATGGAGGACCCACAATTTTTGCAGACAAGCTGTTCCATTGGTTAATTAGGAAGTAGGAAGTTTCTCCTTAATTCCAGGTTGCTTATCTCTTTCTTAGTTTCCAACCATTGTTTCTTGTCCAAACATCTGGAGCTTTGGAGAATAATTTGTCCTCCTCTTTATGGCAGGCCCTAAAATTCTGGAATACTATCATGTCATCCCTAATTCTTTTTTTCTTTAGACTAGCCAAACCCAAGCTGTTCTTAATATGTTTTAGTCTCCAGACCTTTCATCATCTTAATTGCTCCTCTCTGACCTTTTTTCCAAGGTTTCAACTTCTTTTTTGTAATATGGTGACCAAAATTGGTTGTGGTATTCCAGGTGTGGTCTTATTAGGGTTTTATAAAGTGGTACTAGTACTTCACGTGATCTGGATTCTATGCTTGTTTATGCACCCTAGGACTGTATTAGCTTTTTTGGCTGCTGTTGCACACTGCTCTCTCATGTTCAACTGATCATCCATTAGGATTCAAAGGATCCTCTCACAGTTACTGTTTTTGAGCCAAGTCTCACCTAATCTGAACTTACACCTTTGAGTTTTCCTGCCTAAATATAAAACTTTGTTGTTCTCCATATTGAAATTCATTTTGTTGGATAGGGCCAACAAATTGTTCAAGTTTCAAGATATTTTTGGATCCTGAGCTTGTCTTCTGGATGTTAGCTATTTCTGCCAGTTTAGTGTCATCTGCAAATTTGATGAGTTCCCCTTTTATTCCCTCATCTAAATCATTTATGAAGATATTGAAGAGTTCTGGGCCTAGGAGCTGGGGCCCTTAATATTTTTTATGAGATTATGTTTTTAATCTTTAAAGATTACTCAACTTTTACAATTTTTAAATATTGCATCTTTAATTTCATTGATACAGATTAAATGCAGCTATCAATCAAATGAAGGAAAAGAAAATTAAAATCAAATAAAAAAAGTTGAAGTAAACTCACTGATGAGGAAGGAATATGCTTTTAAGAATACTGTGCAACAGGAGATTTAATAATGGTAAAACAATATCTAAACTTTTACTACAAGCAAGAAAAAAAACATTAATAATGTCCAAAAAGCATTAATGAGAAAGAAACAATCCATAGAAAGTTTCATATTACCATAACCTTCATGTACTGTGCTTCAGATTTTTTTCACTAACATTGTCCCTCCCTCATAATCTCCCCCCATATTGCTCAGTAATTTGAGTTTATTTGTCACAATCTCTCCTCCCTATATAATATTTTTGCTTTGCAGAAAAAGCAAACAACTTGGGCCCAGGAAAACTATTTTCTATTAAAAACAAAATAGTAAAAATAGTAAAAAATCTGATGGGGGGGGGCGTGTATAAAGTTTTTTATTTTATTTTTATTACAAACATATCTTCTTCCATTTGATGATGTGCCGTCTGGATACAAATATCTTGTGCAATACCAGGGGTGGGATTCTACCGGTTCTGTCCGGCTCTACAGAACCGGTAGCCCTGAAGAGCAGCAGACACAGAACTGGTTCTGTGTCTGCTGCTGTTTTGGCCCACCTGCCTGCCCGGGCTCTTACCTGTCCTTTATTTTCTACTTTTTCAACCGCAGCTGCTTTGCGTGGCATAGCTGCAGTTGAAAAAGCAGGAAAAAGGGGCTTTTCCAACCGCTGCACACCCACACGCAGTGCTGCTCAGCTGTCCGGGCAGCTCAGCAGATTGTGAATTGCACTTGCATGACTCACACATGCGCACGCAACACAGAGCAACAGAACCAGTAGTTATACCAGTCGGATCCCATCCCTGTACAATACAATTACAATCATATTCATTACATTGGAATTATTCTCTAATCTTGTCTTAACATACTTAATATCTCTATCCCTTTACTCTTTTTCTTAACTTATTTATTTCTATTAAGCCATCTTCTATATTTCAACATTCTTAACTAATCCATTAACTATAGCTAGTTTTCATATTTTTTCTTTAGCCATTGATAGAATAGTTGCCATGCCTTATAATATCCAATTTGTTCTTTCTCTTTAATTGCAAATGTTAATCTATTCATTTCTGCACATTGTAGTATTTTCCTAATCACATTTTCTTCAATGGAAATCTATTCTCTCTTCCAGTTTTGAGCAAATATAATTCTCGCTGCAGCTATTACATGAATAATCAAATATAACTTTGCTGTAAGTTTCAGGTAAGATCCCCAAAAGGAATATTTCTGGTTTTAAGTTAATACACTGTTGTATCATCTTTTCCAACTATAAACATATTTTTGTCCAATATTTTTTAGCTTTAGTACATGTCCACCACCTATGATAGTATGTGCCAGGTGCTTGGTGGCATTTCCAATACTTCGCTGATTTATCTTTAAACATCTTTGCCAGCCCCGCTGGCGCAAAATGCCATCTATAAAATATCTTATACAGATTTGCTTTATATGCATTGACATTGTTACCTTATAGTTTCTATCCCATAGTTTCTGTCAATCATCAAGTGCTATTGTATAACCAAAATTCTTTGCCCGTGCTATCATTGGCTCCTTCACTTGTTCCTCTTCTAGTTTAATATCCAGCAAGTAATTATACAATTTTTTAATCAGTTTTTATTCTGTTCCTATTAATAGCTTGTCTATTTCTTTATAAAAGCCATGTTTTAACATCTTTTTCATATCTCGACCTTATTTGCAAATATGAGTACCAAATCATATTGATCCCTTGTTTGCCTAGTTCTTGTTTGGTTTTGAGCTCATCCCTTTCATTTAAAATGTCTTTACATCTTACAATATTTCCTATGTTAAAAATATTTGGATGGTTAACTGCTTCCATTGTAGAAAGCCAAACCGGTATTTTTAGATAAAAGTTGTTCTCTAATTTCTCCCATGTTAACAATAAAGCGTTTCTTATATAGTGTCTCTGAAAGTAACCATGTATCTTGTTTTTCCCATACCATAACTTTTTAGCTTAGTAATAACTGGCACAATAAAAGTTAAGGATGCTTCTTTTTATTTACCCAGTTGTAAGTCATGCACCTCCAAAGTCAACAGTCTTGAATTCCTCAGTACTATCCATTCTTTCATCCATGTAAAGCCCCGGCTTGGTAATATAATTCCCAGTTAGGCAGTCCAAAAACCCCTCTCACTCTTGCATCCTATAGCATTTTAAAGCTAATATTTGTTTTTTTTTCCCTTGCCAGATAAATTTCAATATTGTTTTATTGAGATCCTCAAAATATTTTTCTCCAACTTTATTGAGACTGTTTGAAATAAATATACTGTGTTTCTCCAACAATACGCCCCCCCAATAGGAAGGTCCAGCACTGTTTTATAGGCATGCTATGAAATTAAGCCCCGCCCCCCAAATTTGGGCTATTTAAAGCATGCATTCCTTGACATTTCTCACATCGCTTAAACAACACGAGGTGAAAAGAAATGGGGGGGAAGGGTGGGGGGAAACTTGCCATTAGGAATGCCCCATGGGCAGCCTCGGCTAGAGCACTTCTGCTCACCACTGCCCATGCACTTCTGCTCACCGCTGCCCATGTACTTCTGCTCACCACTGCTTGCACAGGTAAGGCCAAAGGGCACAAGCTGGTAGGCTGGTGGGTGGATGGCAGCTGGTGTAGAGCATGCAGTGTTTGAAGTTTTCCTTGGGCCTTTTGCAGACTGCCGAGGGAGGAATGGTGGGAGAGAGGAGAGGTGGGAGCATGTGTGCATTTGAAGTTTTCCATGGGCTTGGTGTGTTCGGGTCTTTTTCCATGTAAGATTGAGACTATCTTGGCAACGTTTCGACGAGATCTCACTCGCCATCTTCAGGCTGGTGTTTTCGGCTTCGTGTTTGTGCGAGCAAAGCGTGATCTGAGCTGCTGTCTCCCTATATATACTGGTGGGGAGATTGGCTGTGTTGTCATTTCTTGATTGGTTGATGGAGTTGATGTTTGCAGATTGGCTGATTTTTTCTTAAGAACATGTGTGGCTGAGGTATTGGCTGTGTGTCTATCAGCCTCCTGTGTTGTAACGACTTGGATAATGAGCTGTGTGATGACCTTCCGAGTTCTATTGTTTTGATATCCTGGGTCTTGTGCTGTAATCTCATGGGTCGTAATGACCTGGATAATGGGCTGAGTGATGACCTTCTGAATTCTAATCTTGTGACATCCTGGGTCTTGTATTGTAATTTCCTGGGTCGTTGACTGTGTTGCAACATCCTGAGGTTTTGTGGTGTAGCCTCCTGAGTTCTGTGATGTGATATCCTGAGCGGGTGGCTGTGATGTGACATTCCGGGTTTTGGTTTGGCTCCAAGTTTGAGGCTTGGCTCTGTGTTCATGGCGTGTGTCAGTTTGCTTGGTTTGGGGGTTGGGGTGTGTGGCAGTTGGTGATGCAGCTGTGGTCTGGTTTCTGGACAGTGGTTGGCTTTCGTCTATGAGGTGGGTTTGGGTTTGCGTTTGAGTCTGGTGAGGGAGATTGGTAGTGGTGTCATGTGTTGTTTTAGGTCCGGTGTTGGTTTTCGTGACTGGGACTCGTTTGTTGATAAGGGGTAATTTCCAAATGTCTGGTAGGCAGGAGGCATCGTCCCATTTATTCATGTTATGGGGGTGTTTCTCTATTTTGATGGCTTCCCTGATTATTCTCTTGTTGAAGTGTTCAGTATTGGAGATTAATTTGGTTCCCTCAAAATTAATTTCATGTCCTGTGGCTTTAAGGTGCTGGAAAAGGGAGGAAGAATTTTCTTCTTTTCTGACTACATTCTTGTAGTCTGCGATGCGTGCATTTATTCTCCTTTTGGTTTGTCCAATGTATGTGGCTGGGCAATTGTTGCATGGTACTTCATAAAAAATTAAAAAGAACTTAATACACAAGCCTGAGGATGGCAGATGAGATTCTGCCAAAACGTCACTATATAAAGCACAAATATTACGTGGGAAAATATCCGAAGAAACCTAAATACCATATATATGCATGTATGTATGTATGTATATATGTATGTATGTATGTATACATACATACATATGGTATTTAGGTTTCTTCGGGTATTTTCCCATGTAATATTTGTGCTTTTATTATAGCGACATTTCATGTGTATATATATATATATATATATATATATATATATATATATATATATATATATATATACTTTGTGTTACAACACCCTGTTAAGCCCCAGTTAAGGGAGAAAGCATACTGCTTTCTTTTCTGTCTTTCGGCTCATCACCAGAGACCATACCGACAGAAAGCTATTTGTTTCGTTGTCTTTTGTTTACATGTGTGTAAGGTTTAATTAAAATTTACATGTGTGTAAGGTTTAATTTAAAATTATCAGCTTAAAAACCTTACACACACACACACACACACACACACACACACACACACACACACACACATATATATATATATAACAAATATATATATATTTGTTTTCGGAAGTTTTCGCGGGTATTTGTATGTGGATCTTTGGTTCTTCAGGTTTTCTCCCACGTAGAATTGGAAATATCTAGGCGACATTTCAATGAAGTCTCATTCATCATCTTCAGGCTTGTGTCTTCGGCCTTGTGCTTCTCGGAGTAATGTGAGCTTGCAGCTGCTTCTTCCTTTTAACTGCTAGTGGGGGTGTGGCTTGATTGGGTGGGGGCTTGACTGTGTTCTGATTGGGTGGGGGTGTGTTCTCATTGGTTGGGGTTTTGGCTGTGTTCTGATTGGTTGGGGGGTTGGCTGTGTTCTGATCGGCTGGGGGTGTGTTCCGGTGGGGGTTTGGTTGTAGTCAGGTTAGTCTTAGTTGCTGGGGGATTTGAGCTGGTGAGCTGTGATCCTGTTGTTTGGCTTCGTGTTCGTGCCACATCTTCATGGTGGGTGTCAGTTCCCTTCATGTATGGGTTGGGGGGGGGTTGAAGCAGGTAGTGATGCAGCTGGGTACGGCTTCTGGTCCGTGGTTGTGTTTCATCTTCTTTGTGGGTGTGAGTCTGCTTTCTACGTGGAAGTGTGGTAGTAGTTTCTTGTGTGGCCCTCGTGGGTGTGGGTCTGGTGTCCTTCTTCATGTTTGGTACTCGTTTGTTAATGAGGGCAGGTTTCCAAATGGCTGATAGGCGGGAGGTGTCATATCGTTTTTCATGCTGTGTGGGCGTTTTTCTATCTCTATGGCTTCTCTGATTATTCTGTTGTTGAAGTGTTCAGTTTTGACGATAGTTCTGGTATTTTTAAAGTCAATCTTATGTCCTGTGGCTTTTAAGTGTTGGACCAGGGAAGAGGTCGGTTCTTCTTTTTTGATTGAGTTCTTGTGTTCTTCAATGCATGCACTTATTCTTCTGTTAGTTTGTCCGATGTATGTGATGGGGCAGGAGGTGCATGGGATTTCGTATACTCCTTGGTTTTCTAACTCAATTTTGTCTTTAGGGTTTCTTAGGATGCTGGATATTTTTCCGTTTGTGCAGAATGCTGTTTTAATGTTGTGTTTTTGGAGGATCTTGCTGATTTTGTCTGTAGTGCCTTTTATATATGGGAGGAGGGCTTTGCTATTTTCTTGTTTTCTGTCTTGGATTTTGGTTGGGGTTTCTTTTTGGATTAGGTGACTAATCTTCTTTCTTTGGAATCCATTGGCTGTTAGTACGTTAGTGAGAGTATGTAGTTCGGTTTTTAGGTGTTGTTCATTGGCTAAACATTTTGTTCTGGAAATGAGTGTCTCGGCTACGGAATTGATCTGTGCTGGGTGCTGGTGTGAGAGTGCGTGTAGATAGCAGTTTGTATGTGTTTTCTTCTGGTAGATGGTGTGTCCTAGGGAGCCATTGGATTTTTTGTATACTAAGACATCTAGGAAGGGAAGTTATTTATTTATTTATTTATTTATTTATTTGTTTAAACTTCTATACCGCCCCCTCTCCCAAAAAAGGGACTCGGGGCGGTGTACAGCCTACTAAAACATACGAGATATACAATAAATATAGTTAAAAATAAATTAAATAGTTTAATCCGGCTGTCTAATTCAGATTCAATTTAAAAGTTAAAAACTAAAACCCCAATTAAAATTTAATTAAAAACCTAAAACACAGTTACTGGGCCAGGCCGGCCTGATTAAAAAATAAAGTTTTCACCGCGCGCCGGAAGGTCAGGATATCCGTCATAGACCGTATCTCCGGGGGAAGATCATTCCATAGGGAGGGAGCCCCCACAGAGAAAGCCCGAACTCTCGGGGCCGTCAGCCGACAACGGTCAGGCGGCGGTACCCCAAGCAGGGCAACCCTGTGGGAGCGTACTGGGCGGCGGGAGGTTGACGATGGCAGCAGGCGGTCCCGTAAGTACCCAGGTCCCGAGCCATGGAGCGCTTTAAATACCATCAGTACCACCTTGAATCAAATCCGGTAGGCCACAGGAAGCCAGTGCAGCCTGCGAAGCAGCGGAGTAACGTGGGAGCTCCGAGGGGCACCCACAAGCACTCGCGCGGCTGCATTCTGGACCAGCTGTAACCTCCGGAGACTCTTCAAGGGGAGCCCCATGTAGAGAGCATTGCAATAATCCAGGCGGGAAATGACGAGGGCGGACGTGACTGTGCGAAGTGCGCCCAGATCCAGAAAGGGCCGCAACTGGTAAATCAGACGTATCTGATAAAAAGCCCCCCTGGCGACGGCTGCAATATGCTCTTCTAAAGACAGCCGCACATCCAGGAGGACACCCAGATTGCGCGCCCTTTCCACGGGGGTCAAAACCTCTCCCCCCACAGCCAGCGAAGGAACCAGCTGGCTGTATCTGGGCGCAGGAAACCACAGCCACTCGGTTTTAGTCGGGTTGAGCCGGAGCCTGTTACGACCCATCCAACTCCGCACGGCCTCCAGGCACCGGGACATCACTTCGACAGCTTCGTTGGGGTGGCCCGGGGTGGAGATGTACAGCTGAGTATCATCAGCGTACTGATGGAACTCCACCCCGAAGCCACGGATGATCTCACCCAGCGGCTTCACATAAATGTTGAACAGCAGGGGCGAGAGCACCGACCCCTGAGGAACCCCACATAGTAGGGGCCTCGGGGCCGACCTCTGCCCCCCTGTCAACACACATTGCGAACGGTCAGAGAGGAAGGAGGTGAACCACCGTAACACGGTGCCCCCCACTCCTAACCCCTCCAACCGCCGCAATAGGATACTGTGGTCGACAGTATCAAAAGCCGCTGAGAGATCTAATAGGACCAGGACAGAGGAACAACCCCTGTCCCGAGCCCTCCAGAGATCATCCACCAACGCGACCAAAGCCGTCTCCGTGCTGTGCCCGGGCCTGAAACCCGATTGGAGGGGGTCAAGATAACTCGCTTCATCCAGGCACTGCGGGAGCTGACGTGCCACCACACTCTCAACAACCTTCGCAACAAAACGAAGGTTGGAGACGGGACGATAATTTGATAACAGTGCTGGGTCCAGGGACGGTTTCTTGAGGAGGGGCCGCACCACCGCCTCTTTCAAGGCAGCAGGTAGCAGCCCCTCTCTCAAGGAAGCGTTTATAATACCCTGGAACCAGCCTCGTGTCACTTCCCGAGTGGCCAAAACCAGCCAGGAGGGACACGGGTCCAACAAACAGGTGGTGGCATTAAGCCCCCCCAGTATCCTGTCCACATCCTCTAGAGTAACAGGGTCGAACTCAACCCAACCAACTCCACCGATATCCACCCCCGCCCCCCCACCCGGAGATGGCCAGTCGGAGTCCAGTTCGCTCCGGATCTGAGCGATTTTGTCCTGCAGAAACCTAGAAAACTCCTCAGCCCGTCCCTGTAAGGGGTCCTCCCGCGCTCCCACCTCCAGGAGGGAGCGGGTCACCCTAAACAGGGCGGCTGGGCGGTTTTCCGCGGACGCGATAAGCGTGGAGAGGTAAGATCTCCTCGCCATCCTTATTGCCACTAGATACGTCTTAATATAAGAACGCAGTAGTGTTCGGTCAGACCCAGAGCGGCTGGACCTCCAACTGCTCTCTAGGCGTCTTTTCCGGCGCTTCATTTCCCTTAGCTCCTCAGAAAACCAAGGAGCCAGATGGGATCGGCACCGGGTCAGAGGCCGCAAGGGCACGACTCGGTCAAGGGCCCCAGCCGCCACCCTATCCCAGGTGGCGACCAAGCCCTCAACCGAGTCGTGTGAATGAGCTTCGGGAAATGGCCCAAGCTCCGTCAGGAACCTATCAGGGTCCATCAGGCGCCTGGGGCGGTACCATTTTAATGGTCCCGCCTCCCTGCGGTCAGGGGGCGCGGAACGGAAGTCGAGCTTCAGGAGCGAGTGATCCGTCCATGACAGGGGTTCCACAACTATATCCCCTATACCCAGATCACTCTGCCACTGATCAGAGACAAAAACCAGATCCAAGGTGTGACCTCCCACGTGAGTAGGGTCCCGAATTAACTGGGTCAGGCCCATGGCCGTCATGGAAGCCATGAACTCCTGGGCAATCCCCGAGGTACCGCCGGCAGATGGCAGGTTGAAATCCCCCATGACCATAAGCCTGGGGGTCCCAACCGCCACGCCAGCTATAACCTCAAGGAGCTCAAGCAGGGCCGCTGCCGCATAGCAGGGAGCCAGGTATGCGACCAGCAAGCCCACCTGAACCGTGGAACCGAACTTCACGAAAAGGAGCTCACACCCGGTCGTCTGAGATACAGTGGCCTCCCTCGGACACAGATCCTCCTTAATAACTACCGCGACCCCCCCTCCCCTCCCCTGGGCCCTCGGCCGATGAAAGACCCGAAACCCGGCTGGGCACATCTCCACCAGAGGGACTCCCCCCTCTTGGCCCAGTCAGGTCTCGGTAACTCCCACCAGGTCCGCGCCCCCCTCACAGATCAAATCATGGATGAGGGGGGCTTTATTAACGACGGACCTGGCGTTACACAGCATCAGCCGAAGGCCCAGGGCCCGATTACTCAAACCCCCTGGGGAACGGGAGATGACAAGGGGGTCGGAGCGCGCCACAGCAAGTAAACAGCGGGGGCGCGCTCCCAACACAAAATGTGGCCCCCTACAACCGCCAAATCTGCCCCTCCCGCTCACCGTATCAATTGATTTAATTCCACCCTCCCCAATGACCCCCCCCATCCTTAATACAGTCCTGTCCGGATTATGACTCTCCCGGCCACGCTCCACCCCCGGCCTGGTCCCAGCCTCCGGCGAGTTGTCCCCCAACACCCGCCCGGACCTACCTAACCCCCTTAAAAACCTAGCTAAAAATTTAATCAAACACCCCCCCCTCCCACGTTTCTTAAAAGCCCACCATCTCTCCGGATTCCATAATCCGTCCTTGAGATGGGCCCTCGAGAGAGTAGAGGGCCATTCCCGAGACAGGGGGACATGTCTCAGGGCCCATAGATCACTCATAGAATAAGATGTCCCGGGCTGGGTCTTCTCCTTTCGTTGACCAATTCCAAGTCCAGGCCGGCCCTGCCGCCTCCAAACGGGTGAAAATCGTGAGGGCCATCCTCCCTCCTCGGCTCCAGCTATAGGGGCAGCTCTCCGGCCCCAGCTCCGGCAACAGCCACAGTCCACCAGTCGTCCCGGTTCCAACCGTGGCGGCCATCCTCCGGCCTCAACTCCAGCCGCCCGGACCACGGAGACGACTCCAACTTCAGCTGGGGCCCCTACAATGGCCCCAGCCCCAGCGGCAGTCCTCCAGCCGCCACAGCGACAGTCCTCCGGCCGCCCCGGCAGCTGTCCCTCGAGTCCAGTTCCAGCCGCCCGAAACGCAGCGGCAAATCTAATTTCAGCTGGGGCCTTTACAACGGGGGCTGCCCATCCCCCCCCGGGTCCCCACACCACCCCTGCCACAGGCGGGGAGGACCCAAAGGGGGGGGAACTCCAAGCCCCCTCCAGATCGCCAAACGCCATCTCCTGAGGCGCCAGCCGACAACCACTGAGCGCAGCGCCAGACCTGCCAAGCCATAGCCCGGACACTGCCCCCCCCCCCACAGGGTCCTCTCACCACCCCTGCCACAGGTGGGGGGGACCGGGGGGAGGGGAAACCCAACGGGCCGCCAAACGCCAGGTCATCAGTCGCCAGGCTCGAGCTGATGAAATTGATAGAATTGCTGGAGGCCAACATAGAGGTGGGACATAGGCCATTAGACGCTGAGCCGCCAAACGCCAAGCCGCCAGGTGGCAAACGCAGTCCATTGGGCACAGCGCCAGCCGCCCAACGCCAAGCGGTCCGGCGGCGAACACAATCCGCTGGACTGCAGCGCCGGACCCGTCACATCATGGTCCGAACGCTGCCCACCCCCCCACGGGACCCCTCTCCACCCCTGCCACAGGTGGGGAGGATCCGGGAGGGGAAAACTCAGCGAGCCGCCGAACGCCGGGCCATCAGGTACCGAGCTCGAGTCACTAAAACCGCCAGGAGTCAGGCTGCCGGACGCCGAATATGGGCTGCTGAACACTGTGCCGCCGAACGCCGAGCCGCTGGACGCCGAGCGCAGTCCCCCGCCGAACGCCGAGCCGCTGGGCGCCGAGCGCGGTCCCCCGCCAAACGCCGAGCCGCTGGGAGCCGAGCGCGGTCCCCCGCCGAACGCCGAGCCGCCGGGCGCCGGGCGCGGTCCCCCGCCGAACGCCGAGCCGCCGGGCGCCGAGCGCGGTCCCCCGCCGAACGCCGAGCCGCCGGGCGCCGAGCGCGGTCCCCCGCCGAACGCCGAGCCGCCGGGCGCCGAGCGCAGTCCCTCGGCATCGCGTCTTGACCGCGGGGGCTGCCCACCCCCCCACGGGTCCCCTCGCCACCCCTGCCACAGGTGAGGAGGACCCGGGGGGGGGGAACTCAACGCCCCGTTCGGATATCACGGAGGAGCTCTTCCAGCTGACCTCCGGTCGCCATCTTAACTCTCTCTCTCTCTATAAGTTGATTGTTATCTTCTGTTTCCATGGTGAATTGTATTTTGGGGTGTAGGCTGTTGAGGTGTGTGAGGAAGTTGTTCAGTTTTTCTTTCCCGTGTGGCCAGATTATGAAAGTGTCATCTACGTATCTGAGCCAGAGTTTGGATTTGTGATCATATTTTTCTAGAACTTGTGTTTCAAAGTGTTCCATGTAGAGGTTTGCGATGACAGGTGAGAGGGGTGATCCCATGGGTGCTCCTTCTATTTGTTTGTATTTTTGTCCATTGTAGGTGAAGTATGTATTGGATAGGCAGTGGTTGGTCAGATCTAGGATGTGCTTGGGGGGGTTGTATTTGTTTTGGACGGCTGTCAAGGCTTCTTTTATAGGCACTTGGGTGAAAAGGGATATGACATCGAAGCTCACTAATAGCTCGCTGGGTTGTAAGTTTTGTTTCTTTATGATCTCGATGAACTGGAATGAGTTTCTTACATGTGAGTTGATGGATTCTGCATAGAGCTGTAGTTGTTTGGCGAGAAATTTGGCTAAGTTTTGTAGAGTGAGCCTATGGAGCTGACTATTGGTCTAAGTGGGGTTCCTTCTTTGTGTATCTTGGGGAGGCCATAAAGCTTAGGGCATCTGAATGATTTCTCTCTGGGTATGATTCTTTGCTGGATTTCTTTGCTGATGGGGGAGGCTTTTATTTTGGATCTGGTGGTTTTTTCTAGCTAGGTGGTGGGGTCTGTGTTTAGGGGTTTGTATGTGGGGTCTTGGAGTAGGTTGGTTAACTTGGTTTGGTAGTCGGATGTATTTATAACCACTGTCACGTTGCCCTTGTCTGCTGGTAGGATTATTATGCTGGTGTCTTTTTTCAGGTTAAGTAGTGCAGTTTGTTCTTCTTTGGATAAGTTGCTTTTGGGTGGTTTGCTAGTGCAGAGGATGTTGGTAATTTTGAGTCTGATTCTGTTCGCATCATTAGGGTTGGTTTTGGTCAGGCTGGTTTCAACTCAGCATATGATGGTTTCTGTGGGGATGTGTTTGGGAGTGACGGCAAAGTTGAATCCTTTCGAAAGGACATTGGTTTTGGCTTCGCTGAGGATCTTGTCTGAGATGTTGTGCACTGTTTGTTTCATGTGTGGCTGTGAGGGGGGAGGAGTTTGTTTCTGGCATTGTTGTAGTTTTCTGAGTTTGTTAGTGTGTGTGTCTGTCTTGAGGGTGGTCTGTATTTCGGTTCTCCAGACAGCGAGTTGTTTGGTTTTGTCCCAAAGTGCGGGGTGAATCTTGTTGCTGAGTCTGAGGTGAAGTGTGAGGAGATCTTTGTTGATTTGGTGTAGGAGGAATCTTTTTGTGTGAAGTTCAATTCTGATTAGAGCCAATTCTGTTCTTTTTAGGATGCATTTGGTGGCTGCTGTGTTGGTGTGGAATTTCAATTGGAAGCTTATAGGGATTAAATTTTGATCTCGGCAGTTGCATAGGAATGCGAGGTCACATAAAATGGAACTCTTTGGACTTCAAGTTTTTCGTAAGTCCTGGTCAGATGGTGGGTTTCCTCCTCGTAGAGGTGCAATATTTGTTTTCGGAAGTTCACGCATTGAAGATCACAAGGACTCAATCAAAAAAGAAGAACCGACCTCTTCCCTGGTCCAACACCTCAAAGCCACAGGACATAAGATTGACTTTAAAAATACCAGAACTATCGCCAAAACCGAACACTTCAACAACAGAATAATCAGAAAAGCCATAGAGATAGAAAAACGCCCACACAGCATTAAAAATGAGATGACACCTCCCACCTACCAGCCATTTGGAAACCTGCCCTCATTAACAAACGAGTACCAAACATGAAGAAGGACACCAGACCCACACCCACGAGGGCCACACAAGAAACTACCACCACACTTCCATGTAGAAAGCAGACTCACACCCACACAGAAGATGAAACACGAGCACGGACCAGAAGCCGTACCAGAGCTGCATCACTACCTGCTTCATACCCCGCCAACCCATACATGAAGAGAACTGACACCCACCATGAAGATGTGGCACGACCACGAACACGAAGCCAAACAACAGGATCACAGCTCACCAGCTCATATCCCCCAGCAACTAAGACTAACCTGACTACAACCAAACCCCCACCGGAACAGAACATACCCCCAGCCAATCAGAACACAGCCAACCCCCCAACCAATCAGAACACAGCCAAAACCCCAACCAATGAGAACACACCCCCACCCAATCAGAACACAGCCAAGCCCCCACCTAATCAAGTTACACTCCCACTAGCAGTTAAAAGGAAGAAGCAGCTGCAAGCTCACATTACTCCGAGAAACACAAGGCTGAAGACACAAGCCTGAAGATGATGAATGAGACTTCATCGAAACGTCGCCTAGATATTTCCAATTCTACGCGGGAGAAAACCTGAAGATATATATACATATATATATATATATATATATATAAAAATAAATTTGATGTTAGTATGATAACCTTCAATAGTTCTCAAGATGATTCACTAAAGAATAAAACTAATTTTAAATACTTTCCCACCTTCCATCTGTCTTTCTGGTAAATATTATTCAGCACTATATTCCTACAAATTGAGTTTGCTATAAATACCTGCCATGATACCTCATGCTTCTGAAAATAACACATAACTTCTTTTTTAGAATAATGTTGGAGTGAGGTAAATATAAAGTTGGATGAGTCAATATAAAAATAAGTCTGTTTTTTAAAAAAGTAGGATACAGAATTTAATTGAATCTGAAAATCATTTATCGGTTATAATTTTCCACATGATCTTGTACTATGTCTGAAGTTTGGATTTCCCTTACCATAAAGTTTTAACATAGTAGACTTTGTTTAATTCATTTTAATAAATTATAACAAAGACAGACTTTCTTAAATTAGATAAAAACTGCTATTATTTTGTCCTGATTATTTTTATTATACTGGTTGCTTTTGTTAATTATTATTGATATGCTTTCAATAATAGTTACAATAGGTAAGGCCACCTTTTATGTAGTACTAGTCTAAGGTTTCTTCGATAAATGATTTACTTTTGCATAACTTTCTTGTTTCTTTCTTCTCTCTTTTAGATTATACTTTTAAATGTACAAAAATAAAAAAAATGAAGGCTTCCTACACATTAAAGAAACTTGTATATCCCTAAATAATTCTAGTGGGTCAAGAAGGTATTGCTTCTTAAAATTACTGAACCAATTAAGCAAATGTAAGAAGACAGTATGTTGCATAACAATAAGAATAGTACTTAGACATATATTGTTTTACAGCCTTTCTAAGCATTTTACAGAATTAGCATATTGCCCCAACAATTTGGCTCTCATTTTATCCATCTTAGAAGGATGGAAGACTGATTCAACCTTGAGCCTGGTGGGATTTGAACTGCCAAATTGCAGGCAACCAGAAAGCAGAAGTAACCTGTAGTACTGCACTCTAATTACTGAGCCACCATGGCTCATACTGTGAGGGCAGAAAAGCACTGAATCTGTGAAGCTATCCCCATGTTACAATACAAACCATGTGGAAGGGCCTTGCCCATGCCATAAAATGTATTTATCATTATATCCTTTCTCAGGGATGTTCACATTGATATGGGAAGAGGTACATATACTCCAAAGAACACATAGCAGATTTCTTTGTTCCTAAATATACAGATATAATATTCATGTTTTCAGGTGTTATCCTGAAGGCTAAGTATGCCTTTTGCAGCTTTCTGGTTCAAGCAAAACTTTGGGAAGGAACTATTATTTCTACTTCGTACTGCAGAGTTAATGACATACAATAAAATGCATATCCATTTGTGGAAAAGAAATTGAACAATTCCGTTTGTTGTCTTTCTTGCAGGGATTATAGGATTAAAGGAATAATAGAAGAAAAGGAATATTCATCCTTTAATAAACTAGATTTATTAATCTATTAAAGTCATCTCACTAAATGGATTTATTTCAATCTTGGTAAAGTTTGAATAATATTTCCTTTACATTGATGGTGGGATTTAATTAATGGAAGCCAACTAACTAACCAAGTAACAAATATATGTAGGAAACATACTCAATAGTAATGGGGGACTTCAATTACCCTGATATCAATTGGAAAGCTAATTCTGTACCAAGTGAGAAATCAAATAGATTTCTAACCAACCTAGCTGACAACCAAAAGGTAGAGCAGGGAACTACATGGTAAACCATACTGGATTTAATTCTTACAAACACAAAAGAAGCGGGACTTGAAACTGTAGGAACTTTGGGTGAGAGTGATCTTATCATGGTAGAATTTAACAACACAAATACAAGCAATAGAACATAATGATACCAGAGTCATAGATTTTAAAAGAGCTGATTTTAATAAACTCAAAGAGAACTTGGGAAAGATTCCTGGGATGAAAGATTCCTTGGAGCTGATTTTAATAAACTCAAGAATCTTGGGAAACTCTGAAAAGTACGATCATAAAAGTCCAGACCAGCACAATATTAGTGAGAAAGAAAAACAAGAAATTCAAGAAGAAACCAGCATGGCTGCACAAAGTTCTCTCTGACAAATTGAAAGACAAGTACAAAAAAATGAAAAGAGAGACACACAACTAAGGCAGAATAGCTAGAATCTGCAAAAACAAAGTCAGGAAAGCAAAGGCTCAGAATGAACAAAGACTTGAAACAAAAGTAAAAGATAATAAAAAAGAGTTTCTTCCAACATATAAATAACAAGAAAAAAAATCAAGGAAACAATTGGTCCATTAAAGAGTGAAGATGGCAAGGAAGTAACAGACAACAGAGAGAAAACAGAACTGCTTAACTCATTCTTTTCATTGGTCTTCACGCAAAAAGAAACAATAGTCCAATCTACATAACTGCAAAACAAGCAAAAAAGAGAACACTTATCTGATCTTGATGACGGATTACATCCCAGAGTTGGCAGAGGTCATCTCAGAACCACTGCACCACATCTTTCAAAAATCCTGTAGCACCAGGATTGGAGGACTGGAAAAGAACTGATGTGGTTCCCATCTTCAAAAAAAAAAAAAAGTGGGGGGGAACAGAGCCAGGAAACTATAGACCAATCAGCCTAATATCAATACCTGGAAGATACAATAAGGGGCATGCATAAGTGTACAATCATGCCTACTGTCTCTGCCCTATTGTCGCCATTTATTCATACTTATTTCCTGTACTCATGTTTATACTTATACTTATTATCTTGTAAGCGATTGACAAATCAAAATAAATAAAATAAAAGATACTGGAAAAGATAATAAAAAACAGATCTGCCAACATCTAGAAACGAGTAAAGTAATAACTAGCAGTCAGCATGAGTTTGTTAAAAACAGATCATGCCAAACCAATCTTATTTCATTCTTCAATATAGTGACTAAATTAGTAGACCACAATCTACAGTATTTTTCGTATAAGACGCTCCGAAGTATAAGACGCATCTAGCTTTTGGGGAAGAAACCAAAAAAAAAAAAATCTGCCTCTTCCTCTGTCTCCCAGCAATTTTCCCCCTTGCAGCACACAGCAAACAGCCTATTTCAGTTTCAGCACAGTCTGATTTCGGCCTCCACATCCCATTTTCAGCCTCTGCTGAAAATTTTCCACCTGTTCCGGGTGGTGGGGATTGAAATGGACGGAAAATGGGATGTGCGGAGGCCAAAAATGGGTGGCAGGGGAGGCAGCAATAGGCAATGGCAATCTCTGCAGCCTGAAACAAGTGATCGTGGGGAGGCCGATTCAACCGATAATCAGTTGCTGCTGTGCTGAAACTGAAACATTACTTGCTGATTGCTGCAAGTAAGCAAATTGCTGGAAGGCAGAGATCAAAGAATGGGGCCCGGTGGGTGGGCAGAGCTTCAGCAACATTCACTATATAAGATACACAGACATTTCCACCCACTTTTGGGAGTGGAAAAAGTGCATCTTACATTCCAAAAAATATGTTACTTCTTGGTAAAATAGAAAAAAGAGGGATAGACAGCATTACCACCACATGGATTCAAAACTAGCTGACATATTGTACTCAATGAACAGTCTTTAATGGATCCAAATGGAGGGAGGTAAGAAGTGGCGTACCACAGTTCCATTTTAAGGCCCAGTATTTTTCAATATCTTCATAAACAACTTAGATGTGGAACTAGAAGGGGAATATATGTATGATATAAGCTGGCAGAAATAGCTAACACTCTAGAAGATAGGCTCAAGATGAGATGGATCTTGACAAATTTGAACATTGGGCACTATCCAGGGGTGGGATTCTACCAGTTCGGGCGAACCCTTTTTTATGATTCTGTGCAGTTTGGAGAACCGGCAAATCATACCACTGGCTGGCCCCACCACACCCCTCCTGGCCCCTCCCAGCCACTCCTTTTCTTGCCTTGGCTACTTGCCTAGAGTTATGCCTGCAGCTCAGGCTGCTCTCTGGTTCCTTGCCCAGGCCCAGCCTGCGCCACCTTGGCCCCACCCCCTGGGCATGAGCACAGAAGGTGGTGAGCGCCAGGGCATGGAGTCCCTGGGGACTACTTGCTGGGCACTGTCCTTCACTCAGGATTCATTGCCAGCCCAGCCCTCTTGCGCTTGGAGCCTCCTGTGCTCAGGCCCAGGGGGTGCGACCGAGGCAGTAGTGTGGTTCTAAGGTTGGTCGCGAGTGGCACTTGTGCCTCCATGCCCCGCTCGCTGGCCTTTCCCTGGGACTATCCCACCACCCCTCACATGGGAAAGCAATATTATTACCTATGTGTGGAGGAAGAAAGAGGTAGGAAGGAGAGGGCATGGGGGACACAGGGGGCTTCTGCTTGCCAGCATGCCATGGACAGTAGTAGCCATAGGAGATCACAAGACACAATGGCTCTGTGGGGAGGGGGGAGAGCGGAAAGCAAATGGTGTAGCATGCATCTGCAGGACTCTCAGCTCACCTCTCCAACCCGTGTGTGTGTGTGTGTGTGTGTGTGTGTGTGTGTGTGTGTGTGTGAAAAACAAGCATGGCAAAAAAAGAACTAGTTTGTATTTTCAAACTAGGAGCACAAATGTGTGTGTGTGCGTATGCGCGTACACGTGCCTAAAGTCTCTTCCTCCTCCTCCTATCTCTTCCTCCACTTTCCTCCTCTCCCCCTCCTGACACAGAAACGGAAACAAGGCTTGTGTTCTTTTCTTTCTCATGCAGCTTTGCAAGCCTGTTCCAACAAGGCTTGGAATGGGGGAGGAGAGAAACTACCTTTCCTCTCTTAAGCACTGTGTCTCCATTCTCATTTGCATCTTTTCCAAGACTGCTGGCTGAGTTGTTTTGGTCTCTCTCTTTTTTTCTCTCTCTTCCCCCTCCACTTCTTCTCTCTTTTGAATAATTTTCTCAGTACTTGCTCAACGTGCTAGTTCTTCGGTTTGTTTTGCTGGAAGTGTGAGTTAGAATTGTCCCTTCTCCACCTTCCTTTCCACTTTCTTAGAAGCAGAAAGTCACAGGTCTAATCTAGAAGGGAATCACTGTTCTGAACCATTGAAAAGTGCAGGTGGTGGTCATTCCCTCTTTTTGCTTCCCCAGGTCTTTGATTGGGGGTTTCCTCTGGAGCAATAGCAGAGAGCCTCTTCCAGGGAAGATTTCTCTGTGTCTTCTAATTTTCTTCCAGAGAAGAATAAAAAGCCTCTTCCTGTGAAGGCTTTTCCAGTTTTTCATTCTGATTTTCTCCAGGAGCAAAAAGAAAGCCCTTTCTAGTGAAGTCTTCCCTATGTGTTTATTATGATTTTCCCCTGGACTGGAGCAAAATTTAGAATTTAGAATTTATTTGATTTGTCAATCACTTATAAGATAATAGATATAAGTAAAAACATAGTTATGAATACATGGATACATATAAGAAAAATAAAAAAATAAAAGAAAAAATAGGGCAGGGACGGTAGGCACGTTGGTGTGCTTATGCACGCCCCCTACAGACCTCTTAGGAAAGGGGTGAGGTCAATAGTAGACAATCTAAGGTTAAAGTTTTTGAGGTTTGGGGAAGAAACTACAGAGTCAGGTAGAGCATTCCAGACATTGACCATTCTGTTGCTGAAGTCGTATCATCTGGTGGCAGGCCTTAAGTAACAATCCCACCCTTATTTTATTCCATGCGTGGCCCACCCACTATTTAATTTACCATTTCTGCCTGTGCCTCTTTCCCAAACTGTATACTCCCTTCCTCCCTCCCTCCCTCCCTCCCTCTCTCTCTCTTTCTCTCTCTCACACACACACACATACACACACACACACAGGTCCATGCTAAAATTGTCTTCCATTAAACCAGTCCCTGGTGCCAGAAAGGTTGGGGACCTCTGAATTAGACCATGTAAGATCCCTACAGGAGAGCCCTTTTAAGGATTATGTATTAATAGAAAAGCAACTAACTGAATTCTGATCCTAAATGCTAAAGCTGTTGCACATAAAAAATAAAGGGGCTCTGATCAATTATCTCAGCCACATTTTTATCTGAGTGGAGGGCCTGGGAAAGGTGTCAGCAAAAACAGAATAACACTTAGAAGGAACTTTGGGGGGGAACCCTATACCATTTCAGAGAAATAGCTGTCCAGTCTTTTCTTAAAAACTCCAGTGTTGGAGCACCCAGATCTTCTGGAGACAAGCAGTTCCACTTGTTAATTAAAATCACTGTCAGAAAACTTCTCCTTAGTTTTAGATTGCTTCTCTCATTGTTCAGTTTCCATCCATTGCTTCTTGTTTTGCCTTCTGCTTCTTTGGAAAATACATTGTCCCCCCACTCTTTGTGGCAGCCCCTTAGAAGCCTGTTGCCTATCATATTCTTGGGCAAAGCATGTGAGCTATTTCCTCCTTTCAGTGGTCCATGAAAGTACATCTATAGTATGTAGATAATAAAGTAAAAAAAAAGGTGAACAACATTTTTACAGAACTATAATGTTGAGGCTGGGTGTGACAAGGAAGGACTGGGAGGGGAGGGGTCAGGCAAGGTACCCCTTGATGTGAGTGATTGAGTTGGCCATACCCACCCAGTCACATGACCACCAGGCCACACCCACCTAGTCACATGGCCACTAGGCCATACCCACAAATTTAGCCATGCCCACAGAACCGGTTATAAAAATTTGAATCCCACCCCTGGCACTATCTAACAAAATGAAATTCAATGTAAAAAAAATTAAGTCCTTCACTTAGGCAAAAAAAATCAAAGGTACACATATAGACTGGGTGAAACCAGGCTTAATAGCAGTAACTGTGAGAGGATCCTGGAGTCTTAGTGGACAACTGGCTAAATATGAGCCAGCACTATGCAGTGGCAGCCAAAAAAAGCAATGCAATCCTAATTTGCATTAACAGAGGGATACAATCAAGATCAAATGAGGTTCTAATGCCACTCTATAAAGCCTTAGTAAGACCACACCTGGAATACTGCATCTAGTTTTGGTTACCACACTATAAAAAGATGTTGAGACTCTAGAAAAAGTGCAGAGAAGAGCAACCAGGACTGGAGACTAAAACATACTGTGTGAAGAACGGTTACAGGAACTGGATATGGCTAGGAAAGATTCAACCTGGAAATAAGGAGAAATTTTCTGACAGTGAGAACAATCAACAAATGGACCAGCTTGCCTTCTGTTGTGAGAGCTTCATTTCTTGAGACTTTCAAGAAGAAACTGGACTGCCATTTGAAAGAAATGGTGTATGGTCTCCTGCTTGGGTGGAGGGTTGGACTAGATGACAAGGTCCCTTCCAACTCTGTTAAGATATATAATCTATATTCCTTTTTAAGAAGAAAAACAATACTAATTATTTTGTTTAAGCATAATTGATTTATGGCCATAGTTGGAACAGGAATTAAACAATATGGTTAAGTGAGTTAAGTGAATTTTGATATTTGATATTGTGACTCAGTATCATGAGTTCTACTCACATCATGGGCATGAAGCCAATTGGATGACCAGCCACTCTCTTTCAGTCCTATCTATCTTCCCATTCTCATTGTGTACAATATTTTAAGTGTACGATCAATCAGCCTTAGTACATACACAGTAAAAAGAAAGTGGGATTAACTGCTAAACTTCTGGCAATAAAATTAAAAGGGTGATGTGAAAGTTATTTAGAAATCGAGAAAAAACTAATGTAATGCAGAAATCTTTTCTGATATTGTTATTAGCTACCCCTGTCACCACTCCATTACTATTCTAAGAAGATTTTCTGTAATTATAGTATTTTATATCCCATTGATTCTAAAAGTTGTGCTCTAAGTATATTGTAAAGAATTTAGAGCTAACTTTGGGGAAAATATGAAAGAACCATTAAAGGGGGAAAGAGGAAACAAGACATTAAGGAAGAACTCAGAAAAGATATTTACTCAGCCCAGAGTTTGAGATAAGCATGAGAAATCAGTTCAAATTTATTCTAGATTGATTTTGCTTATGGATGGAGATAAACCTGGATAGGCTTTCAAGATTATACCAATAAAGTACCATTCCTAGATTCTTTATAATGTCTGTTTCTTTATTAAGTATGTAAAATTTTCAGCTGAAAGAGTAATCTATAATAAAAAGGGAACATTTCAAAATTAAAACGAAGTAAAAAAACACTCAGATATTATAAGATAGCAGAGTACTTAAAAGCAGAATTATTAGCAACATCTGAGAAAGATATTTATTATGCAAGCTAAAGTTGTGACTTGAAAAAAATGGAGAATAAAAGTCTTATATATTCTACACACCTTCTAACAACTGTCAGTTGCACATATATATTTTTTATTTTCTCTATCCAGTGTGCTAATTTGATGTAATTGATGCAGGGTTTTCCGTACACAGATTTATGCATTAAAAATACAAATATTTTGATAGGTATGATGTAGTGTTAAGGATTTTTAAGAAGTTAAATAAGTTTAAAAAATAATTATGCAAAGCAAATGAAAGAAAAGTTGATATACAGTACATTGTCCAATTTTACAATTAATTTAGAATTTTGCTACTTGAAATTAAAGAAAAGGAAATATGAAACAAGAAATATGGAAAATCATCTCATATTTTGTTTCTTAAAGGCATTCTCTTTTAAAATAAATTACAGAAAACATACAAAACATGCTGTTGGATGTTTCTTTCAAATTCCCTAAAATAAAATGGTAGGAAAATAAATCTAATATAGTAGTTAAATAATACGATACGACTGGGAAAAAGAAGAATTAGAAGGGAACAATCAGCAACTTTCTGTGTCATTTTCTTCCTCTCCCATGAAGGTCAATTGTGGGTAATTTTTGGAATGCTTTTCTATTGAATCTGGCACATTTTAAAACTTAATAAACTTTCTGTGGAATTTCTCCCTGCACCAAATGTTATTCCATTCCATTTTGTTTTAGGGGGATAATTACAGAAGAACAAATAAAGCCAGGGAGCGCAAATAAGTGAGTCATCAACTTAGAATTGTCACATTCCCACAAACAATCTAAGTCAGGGGTGTCAAACTCAGTTTCGTTGAGGGTCGCATCAGGGCTGTGGCTGATCTTGGAGAGGTTGGGGTATGAGGCCAAATAGATGGGTGTGATTGAGTTGATGGGTGTGGCCAGTTTGCCACTCCCCAAACTGCTGGCATGTTTCCTCTTTGTATTGGGTAGACTGGGCCGAAGGGACACCAGCCTGATGTTTCCTCTTTGCTTTGGGTAGATTAGGCCAAAGTGATCTAAGGGGCGGGCTAGCCCCTTATATTTTCCAGGACGGCTCCGTGGGCTAGATCCAATCACATTGTGGCCCGGATGTGGCCTGTGGGCCTTGAGTTTGACACTCCTGGTCTAAATCCAACCCCTCTGGAATTCTATTGATCCTTATCTACTGCTAATTTAGCAATGAAAGTTGATTAGATTCTTGTGTATTGGCTTAAGCAATAAATCTTCTTGACTGCAACTTAAGTTATGGTCCTGATTCTTTGGGCCTGATAATAATCCTATTGATGGATTGAGAACCGTGAGCTCTTTATGTGATTCAACACTAACATTCTATTGTTTCTAATGATTAAAAGATGCATCCTCATCAATTTAGAATTTCCTATAATTTGTAAAATTTATTAACCATATATGGCAATCTACAGGGGCAAAACAGTTAGATTATGTACTGCTGACATGGAAGTTTCTGATTTGGGGGAAAGGGTAAGGAAAGTACACAAAAAAATTTTTATGAAGCAAAAACATTTGCATTGAAAGAGAAAGAGTAAATTATGTCAGATCCCGTTGTTGTAATAATTACACATTTCTCACTTAGATTTAAGAAAAAATATATAAGATTTTGAGAGAAAGCAGATTTAGTTTAGAGCCACCCTGTTTAGGGTGACCCGCTCCCTTTTGGAGGTGGGGGCGCAGGAGGATCACTTACAGGGACGGGCTGAGGATTTTTCTAGGTTTCTGCAGGACAAAATCACTCAGATCCGGGATGAGTTGGACTCTGACTGGGCATCTCCGGGCAGGGGGACAGAGGTGGATTTCGGGGAGGTCATTTGGGATGAGTTCGATCCTGTTACTCTGGAGGATGTGGACAGGATACTGGGGGGGCTTAATGCCACCACTTATTTATTGGACCCGTGCCCCTCCTGGCTGGTCTTGGCTACTCGGGAGGTGACACAAGGCTGGTTCCAAGGGATTATCAATGCTTCCTTGAGAGAGGGGCTTTTATTCACCGCCTTGAAAGAGGCGGTGGTGCGGCCCCTCCTCAAGAAACTGTCCCTGGATCCAGCATTATTGTCAAATTATCGTCTGGTCCCCAACCTCCGCTTTGTTGCGAAGGTTGTTGAGAGTGTGGTGGCACGTCAGCTCCCTCAGTACCTGGATGAAGCGGTATACCTAGACCCCCTCCAATCGGGTTTCAGGCCCGGGCACAGCACGGAGACGGCGTTGGTTGCGTTGGTGGATGATCTCTGGAGGGCCCGGGACAGGGGTTGTTCCTCTGTCCTGGTCCTGTTAGACCTCTCAGCGGCTTTTGATATTGTCGACCACAGTATCTTATTGCGACGGTTGGGGGGGTTGGGAGTGGGAGGCACCGTTTTACGGTGGTTCTCCTCCTTCCTCTCTGACAGCTCACAATTTGTGTTGACGGGGGGGCAAAGGTCGACCCCGAGGCCCCTACTATGCGGGGTGCCTTAGCGGTCAGTGCTCTCGCCCCTGCTGTTCAACATTTATGTGAAGCCGCTGGGTGAGATCATCTGTGGTTTCGGGGTAGAGTTCCATTAGTACGCTGATGACACCCAGCTGTACATCTCTACCCTGGGCCACCCCAACGAAGCTGTTGAAGTGATGGCCCGGTGCCTGGAGGCCATGCGGAGTTGGATGGGTCTTAACAGGCTTCGCCTCAACCCGACCAAAACCGAGTGGCTGTGGTTTCCTGCGCCCAGATACAGCCAGCTTGTTCCGTCGCTGGCCGTGGGTGGAGAAATTTTGACCCCCATGGAAAGGGCTCGCAATCTAGGTGTCCTCCTGGATGTACGGCTGTCTTTAGAAAATCACATCACGGCCATCGCCAGGGGGGCTTTTTGTCAGATTCGTCTGATTTACCAGTTGCGGCCCTTTCTGGATCTGGATGCACTTCACACAGTCACCTCCGCCCTCGTCATCCCCCGCTTGGATTATTGCAACGCTCTCTACATGGGGCTCCCCTTGAAGAGTGTCCGGAGGCTGCAGTTGGTCCAGAATGCGGCCGTTGCTCCAGAATCCTCGGAGCTCCCATGTAACACCACTTCTCCGCAGGCTGCATTGGCTTCCTGTGGCCTTCCGGATCCGATTCAAGGTGGTACTGATTGTTTTTAAAGCGCTCCTTGGCTTGGGACCTGGGTACTTACGGGACCGCCTGCTGCCATCAACAGCCTCCCGCCTCCCAGTGCGCTCCCACAGGGTTGCCCTCCTCAGGGTTCTGCCGCCTGATCGTTGCTGGTTAGCGACCCCGAGGGTGTGGGCCTTCTCTGTGGGGGCCCCCTCCCTGTGGAATGATCTGCCCCCGGAGATATGGGCCATTACCGACATCCAGACCTTCCAGCACACAGTAAAGACCCTGTTTTTCCAACAGGCCGGCCTGGCCCAGTAAACGGTTTTTTGGGGGTTTTAAATTAATTAGGTTTTAAATTTTAATATAATCCTTAAATTTTAAATTTATTAGTAATATTTTGTATTTAATGGGATTTCGGCTGGATTAATTCTGTTTAATTTGTTTTTAACTGTATATATTGTTCGTTTTTAGTAGGCTGTACACCGCCCCGAATCCCTTTTTGGGAGAGGGGGCGGTATAAAAATTTAATAAATAAATAAATAAAATTTAAAATCAGAGGAATAAATAAGTATTTTGTAAGAATTAAATAGAAACATATGTTATATTTGATATAGTTAATTAATTCCACCAAAAAGACAAATGGAGATTTTGTTTTAATTTTATTTATAGCAAGATTATAATTTGAATTTTGAGGCTATAGTGATTTACAAAGAGAGTAATGATTTTAATTAACACTTTATAATAGTCCATTACAATACTTCAGTTCTAGAATCCATTACCAATTCAATTTCAAACTGATTAGTTTAGAGCAGTGGTTCTTAACCTGGGCGATATCGTCCCCCAGGGGGTGATTTCATTTTTCAGAGGGGTGATGGAACGAAAAGGGGCAATGTGGGGGCAAAGGAACAGAAGGGGAGCAATATGGGGGCGATAGAGCGAGAAGTTTTGGGAACACTTTTGAGACTTTTTTCATACAGTGAACTGCTGTATATCTGTCGTACAAAAACACCAGATCACTCGCTATTAGTGGATTAAACAGTGTTTTAAAATGTTTCCCCAGCTAGCTTCAGTACAGAATGCCGTACTTATGTGAATACACATCGCTCATCTTCATGCGCATTGTGCAACAGCCTCTATCACTCTATCCATACAATGGTGCTCCATTGGCCAGAATGGGCAGTGATGGAGGGATGAGCGCTTCTTTTGAAACATCGCATGCTGAGTGGCTGCCCCGTGATGTCAACATAACTGTTGAAACTAGATTTATCGACATCCATGTGTGTTTTATAGTGTTCCAGTGCAGTCAAAAATTTAATTTGTAGTTAGTGCCTTTCATTTCAAAGACCTCTCAACATGGCCGAGAAGAGGAAGTGTCACCAATATTTGACGGAATACCTAAAATTGGGATTCATTCCATCTCCTTCCAACGTACAGCTTCCATTTTATCTTCTTTGTGAGAAAACATTTTCAAATGAAGTGATGAAGCCTTCCCAACTGAAAGACCATTTGGTAAGAATTCATTCGGATAAAGCCGACAAACCGATATCGTTTTTCCAGTCCTTAAATGTCACTGCATTGTTTTGATTTGTCTGCTGAGCTTCCAGAATCTACCAGACTTGTTATCACATTACTATAGTACCCAAGATATGAGTGTCTTGTGATGTATAATTTACTGCGTATGTACGCAGGAGAGGAGTTTTACTTCACTTTATTTTCTTTTGCTTCTTAGAATGTACTGCTTTTCTTTTGTTCTTCCTAGCTATATGTAAATAAAGTATACTGGCAACAGAAAAACACAATTCATTTCCTCTAATTTATAAAGCTGAATTTTTTTTGCTTTGACATGTGGTAGTAGAGGATGGTTGGCAGGATTTACGAGGTTTTTTCTTTGCCAGTTGCTTTGATAGTTAATTCACAACTTCTGAGGAAGTCATGTGATTAACTCTAATCAACTCTACAAGCTCCACATATCACATTGGCATTAACCAACGATCCACAATCTCATCCGGATTATGACAGAAGACATCTCTGGACTTTGGACAGTGGAGCAGCAGTGCATGTTACCTACAGAAAAGATCTTTTCACAGAGATGCACGAGCCTGAACCTGATATGTGTGAACTGTACACTTTTTCCAATAATACTGTTCAGGTCATGGGAAAAGGAACTGTTTATATTGAAGAGCTAGATGCATTTATTCCTGATGTTTATTATATTCCAACAGCAACCAGCAGTTTGCTTAGTCAGAGTCATTTGTCGAGAGTATCCAAGTACCAGGTTCATCATTTTGAAAAAGCAAGATGTGGTTAAAGAAGGTAATATTGTTGCTAAAACCATATTAATTGGTGATGTTTATTACCTAAAGCCAAAGTCTACCTCACAAGCACAGGCAAGGATACATTGTCCAACAAGACGGAGCACAAGTCCAGAGAGAGATGTTTCAGAGAGAGATCCTGTTGCTATCCCAAAGGTTCCTAAAACCAACAAAAATCAGAAACAGGTTGCTAAAAGCAAGCCTAAGGTTCCCAATAAGGATATTGAGAATTCACTAACCGGTAAACTTTTGCATTCCAGGTATATCCATAAGTGGCATAGAAGATTGGGGCACGCCAGTTTTTGTATTCTTAGTAAGATGCCAGAATTTATAAAAGATTTGGATCTGAAGGGGTGTAAGATGTTTTTGGATTGTGCCGTCTGTAAGAAAGCTAAATCCAAGGCAGCAGCCATTCCAAAACGCTGTACACGCATTTTTGATTTAGTACATACTGACATAGTAGATCCATTTGCATCAATACTTGGTGATAGAAAATATTTCTTAACAATTGTTGACAATTATTCTAGATATGGATTTGTATTTCCTATGAAAGAAAAATCAGAGACCTTTCAGATCTTTAAAGACTTTGCAACCTATGTCAACATCCAACATGGTGTTCGCATCGCCAGAATTCAAAGTGACCACGGTGCTGAATTCATATCCCAGCATTTTCAGGACTGGTTACGTAAGACTGAAATTCTGCACCAGACCTCAGCTCCTTACGTTCCTGCAGAAAATGGAGTGGTGGAACGCAGAAATGAGGTCCTGCAAACCATGATGCATTGTCTCCTAGAAGACACTAATCTTAATCTCCCATACTGGGGTGAAGCAATTAAATATGCAAACTATATCATTAACCGTATCTGGAGCAGTGTACTAAATCAGACACCTTTCTTCATGTTATATGGATATAAACCAGATCTGAAAAATATTCAAATTTTTGGTTCATACGCTATGGTGAATATTCCTTTAGCTCAAAGAAAGAAAGGAGGTCCAGCAGCAAAGAGACTGAGATTCATAGATATTGATAACAATTCAGGATTCAGCAAGTTCATTGACTCCAGATATGTAATAGTGGTTTCTCAATCCTTTACTTTTGAGGAAGATGCTGACTGGTCCAGGATTCACTCCAATGATCCTGGTGTTTATTTTCCTAGAGATGATATTACGCAATCTGATAATCAAGATTCTCAGGCGGATGTGCCATCAACTAGTTCTTCTCAACCAGAGGTTCCGTCTTCGCAAGCCATCGATGCTGAGGCTAGCGACGAGGAAGAAAACGAGGACTAAATGGAAGAAGAATGGACCATTGTTCCGAGACATTCCAAGAGGGTCAATAAAGGGATCCCTCCACAGCGATATTCGTGGCAATTGACAAGACCACCCTTACCTTTGATTTGTGCTGTTACACTGCCTCCTGACAACTTCATGCAAATTAAGCATCTTCCTGATTCAGAGCAAGAGAAATGGTATGAGGCAATGCAGGCTGAAATGGACAGTCTAAAGCAACTCAAGGTATTTACACCTGAAATTCCTCCAGGATGAAGAAATTTACGTCAAAGGTCCTCCAGGATTCCGAAAACAAGAAGGGGATACCTGGCTATTAAACAAAAGTCTTTATGGTCAGAAACAGTCTGGTTTAATGTGCTATTTATGTCTTACTGACAAACTAAATTTAATGGGTTTTATTAAATCCGAAACTGATGAATGCGTGTTCACAAAAAGATCTGAGAATAAATATGAGATAATTGTTGTTTATGTTGATGATATTGTTTATATTGGTCCAAATAAGCAAATGAATGAGAATTTTGCTAAAGCTTTGCAGAAATATTGTACATTGAATTTTTTAGGTTACATCAACAAACCACTTGCAGCTGCTCAGCACAAATATCTGTGTGAGAAGATGTGCCTTACCTGATGTCCGCTCACCAGACAAAGAAGGGGGTGTCACTGCATTGTTTTGATTTGTCTGCTGAGCTTCCAGAATCTACCAGACTTGTTATCACGTTACTATAGTACCCAAGATATAAATGTCTTGTGATGAATGATTTACTGTGCATGTGTGCAGGGAAGGAGTTTTACTTTACTTTGTTTTCTTTTGCTTCTTAGAATGTACTGCTTTTCTTTTGTTCTTCCTAGCTATGTGTAAATAAAGTATACTGGCAACAGAAAAACACAATTCATTTCCTCTAATTTATGAAGCTGAATTTTTTTGCTTTGACATTAAAGGCCAAGTTTGAGGGTCGCAGCACTGTTGAGAAGTTATTTGGAAAATCATCACTCAACACCAACAAGGCGCTCATTTGTTCCTATGAAGTATCTTTATTGATAGCAAAACGTGGCAAACCTCACACTATCGGAGAAATGCTGATTTTACCAGCAGTGAAACAGATTGTTGCCACCATGTTGGGGCCTAGTGCAAGCACTGTCATGCAATCGATTCCTTTGAACAATGACACCGTATCAAAAAGAATTGATGAAATGGCTGATGTGGAAGAAAGGCTTACTGACACCTTGAAAAGTACAGAATTTGTGATGCAGATTGCTGAGTCAACGATTCGTGAAAATGAAGCCTTGTTATTGGCTTATGTCCGTTTCATCAACGGAAATGAAGAGATTGGGGAAGAACTGTTATTTGCTTGAAATTTAGCCACCGACACAAAACGTTCTTTGATATTTAAAAAAGTTGAAGAGTTTTTTAATGAGAAAAACATCCCTTTGACAAATGTCGTGGCATGTGCAACCGACGGAGCTGCATCCATGGTTGGACAATATCGCGGATTTCAAGCTCATCTAAAATAGGTTATATCTGGAGTTATGATTGTCCACTAGCATCATTCATAGACAGCACCTTATCTTAAAAAATTTGAGTGGCCGTTTGCATGAGTCTATATGTTACATCATTAACACTGTGAATAAAATTAAGTCGAATGCCTTGAACAACCGACTTTTTCACAAGCTTTGTGAAGAAAATGACAAGGAATTTGAACGTCTCCTTTTGCACACTGAAGTAAGGTGGCTTTCAAAAGCAAAGTGTTTGTGGCGATTCCACAAACTTTTTGACACAGTTGTCAAATTTCTTGAATCCATTGATCCAAGTCTAAGCAGTTCTCTTAAACTTTGACGTCTGGATGTAGCTTATCTCGCTGATGTTTTTGACAAGCTGAATGAAGTGAACATAAAGCTGCAAGGAGATAAAATCAATTTTCTTAAGGCCAAAGGAGTAATCTGCTCATTTATTTCCATATTGGACCTCCTAACAAGCAATATGAGTCGCTAGGAGCTGTATCAGTTCCCAAGCCTTGGTAATGAATGTGAACTCCAAGCAGAAGATTTGGATGTTTTTTGCTGCCACTTGAAGCAAATAAAGAAGATATGGAAACCAGATTCTATGATCTGATAAATCTGGAAGTGCTCACTTGGATGCTAAATCCTTTGACAGCAGACTTTGCACAACCTCATCCCAAACTGCAAGAGCCATTGACAGATCTGAAATACGACTGTGAAGCCCAATCACATTTTCAGAGTTATGGCTACAAAGCTTTTTGGGTGAAAATGAGGAACACTTACCCAATATTGAGGGAGGAAGTTAAGTTGCTTCTTTTAGTCTTTCCTTCCACTTACTTAGTGGAGTGGGGCTTCAGCGCCATCCAACAGATCCTTTCTAAATCAAGGAACATATTGAAGATCACTGAGCACGGCGATTTAAGAATGAGATTAAACAAAAATGGTTCCAGACATCAAGAAATTGACATCAGCTCACCAAGCACAAGGCAGCCATTGATGTTCTTTTTTTGCTTTTTGTGTACATACATTTTCTTCGTTAATAATTGTCTCAGCTCTTATCATTGTATTTGCTTGCATTGGATTTCATGTTTCAGTTTTCATTTTCATTTTCATTTTCAAATTTTTGTGCTCTGTAAAACATTTTGTGTGTCTCTTTGTATTGTACTTTTTTAGCATGCACTGCAGTTCGATATTATATTTTGGTTTTTCGGTTTTATAGTTTCAATTTTTTTTGTTGTGCTCTTCGTGTAAACTTTTTGTGTAGATATATATTTTTTCTTCAGTTTAGGCAGTAAATTTGTCGCTCGGATTTTTGTTGCTTTCCTTCTGTAAAATTTTTCTTTGTGTCTTTCTAACCCTTTTTACAGTGTGCATGAATATATATTTTCCACAAATCTTAATTTATGTGATATATGATGACCAGTTGAAGATGGCTAACTCGGTTTATAACAATGTTAAGCCACATGACAAATGTATACATTTACTGCATAGACGTCTAGGGCACATTAATTTCAAAATGCTGAAACAAACTGCCGAATTGTCAGAGGGAGTAAAATTAAAACCCTGTAGCAAATATTTAAACTGTAATGCATGTAGCCAGGAGAAAAGCAAAGTTACTCCTGCAAACAGACTTAATGGGTTTAAGACCAAAGAACTTTTAGAGGTTGTTTTTTGCTGACATAATTGGTCCTAAGAAACCTAGTTTGAGTATAATGGACCATTACTCATGGTACGGTTTCTGCTATCTCATGAAAAACAAAACAGAAACATTCCAACATTTCTTTAATTGGCTAAGGTTTGCAGAGAGAAAAATGAAACGTAGAGTAATTACTTTGGTTACTGATTTTGCTAGTGCAAAATTTCTTGAGCACGTTGGGTGGAATAAACTGGAACAGGAATCCAGCAATGATGTTATTATTGACACAAAGTAGTCCCTAAAGATGAAATAAGTAAATCACAAATAGCTATTAAAGAGGAAGAACAGGCACAGGAGAAAGTAGAAGAACAGGCATAGGAGAAAGTAGAAGAACAGGAGCAGGTGGAACAGGTGAGTCCACCAGTAAGCCCTGTATTACCAAGACATTCAACCTGTGTAACACGACCACCTGATAGATATCAAGCTAGTGTTGTATGCCAAGTGAATACAGTTCCAAATAACTATAATGAACTGAAACCATGTCCTGCTAAGGATCAGACTGCTTGGCAGGAAGCAATGGATAAGGAACTGAAATCCTTACAAAGGTTGGAGGTATATGAAAATGTTAGGTTACCGTCTGGTAAGCATGCCATAGGATGTAAATGGATTTATAAGCTAAAGACAGGTATAGATGGGACTGTTACCCATAAAGCCAGGTTAGTAGCACAAGGGTTCAATCAGACAGCAAACGATTATGACGAGGTGTTTGCACCTAGTCTGAAAGCTGCTACATTACAAGCAGCATTAGGGTGGGAAGCTAAAGAGAAATACATTGTAAATCATTTATATGAAGAGACGGCATATCTGCATGCACCATTGCAACACACTATATATTTGAAGAAATGTACAGATTTAGTTTGTTATAAGCAACTATTAATTGATATGGGAATTGATATAACAGATTCTATTGTTGTTTATGAAGACAACGAATCAGCAATACAGATGGTTTCAAATCTTGCTGTAAAGACAAGAACAAAACACACAGATTTAAGATATTTAAATGTAAGACAATGTGTGCAAAGTAAGATGATTAAACTGGAATACTGTATGTCAGAAAATAACATCACAGATCATTTTTCAAAAGCCCAAGGCTCTGTAAAGCATAAGGCTTGCTGTGAGAATTATGGACTTAAAATAGAATAGAATACTTTATTGGCCAAGTGTGATTGGACACACAAGGAATTTGTCTTGGTGTAAATACTCTCAGTATACATAAAGAAGGAACATTCATTAAGAATCAAGAATCATAATGTACAACACTTAATGATAGTCATAGGGTACAATCAACATCATACTAGGAAACAGAAAATAGAATGTAAGGTTGTATATATTGTCATACCCAAAGGGGAGAATGTTAGGAATATAAGTCACCTAACAGTTGAGTTGGAAATATATAAACCAGGATAGACATTTTAATACTGTCTCTTTAAGGGAATGCTAAAATTGTAATTGGGTTTGATTCCTCAAATGGCCATAAGATGGAGCCAGAAACTTGGTTTCCCAAAGTCTTGCTTGTTGCTAGTTGGTCGATGTTCTGATGTTCGCTGCTTTCAGTTCCTGCATTTCACTCTTGACTGTTGCTGATCATTGTTATTCTTGGATTGATGTGAGTCTATTACTAAGCTGTTTTTGATACTGGACTTTGTTATTGGATTATAATAACAAACTGAATGCTATAACCATGTATAACTTGGACTGTTTGTTGGATTTTGCTTAACCGTTTACTGGAAGTAAAACCTACATTTTACTATACAATGTAGCTGTGCACTGTGTGTGTGTTATTCAATATTACTCTCACTACGTCTCCCTGTGTGCACTCATTCTCCTAACGGGGAAATACCTCAACACTAGCCATCGCAGCAGCTTCGCCGGCTACATGAGGCCCTGGGCTGGAGTTCATGGCCTCCAGAGGGCCCCAGAAATCCACCCGGCAATGCCGGGTGGCAAGAAGAAGTGCCGGGGGCATTTGGAAGCCAGGTGGAGTGGGTGGGCAGCCGCAAGCGAAGAGCCGGCCCACAAGAGACCTGCAGCGGCTTGGGAAGCTATGCCAGACTGTGGATTGAGGCTGCGGCTGGCAAGGTGCTCCAGGGGCTTTTGGAAGCCTGGCAGTGAGGGTGGCTGGCCGCAAGCATAGTGGCCAGCCCACAAGGGACCCGTGGTGGCTTGGGGAGCTATGCTAGGCCACGGATTAAGGCCGCAGCCTGTGGAGCCTGCCAGAAGCTTGGGGTGAGGCTGGGTGGCAGGAAGGAATGCCAAGGATTCAGCCCAGGGCCAGGACTGGGCACCGGGGGCTAGCCGTCAGTGCTTACCTGGTCCTATAGGCAGGTCCTGTAGGAGGTCCATTGGGGAAGAGTAGATTAGTCTCAAATCAGCTTAGACAGGCAACTGCACAGTAGACTAGCATGCGTAAGCAATAAGACCACATGGCGACGCATTTTTATAGGGTAGGTTTGGGATGGGTGGGCTGAGCGTATGCAGGCGGAGCAAGCGAGCGGTGAAAGGGCAGGCAGGGTAAGCAAGCGAGTGGTGACCTCTCGGCAACCGGGAACTGGTTCAGGAGTGTGGCCAGCCAGATGTTGCTACTGGTTCCACGACCCATGCCAAATTCTTGCTACCGGGTCGCTAGAACCAGTGCGAACCGGCTGAATACCACCTCTGCATATGATAGTATGAACCAGGTATCTGATCATATTTCCAACATTCTGCAGATTTACTCTTAAACATCTTTGCTAACCTTGAAGGCGGAAAATGCTATCTATAAACATTTTATAACGATTTTCTTCATATGCAGTAGACATTGTTAAATTATAATTTTTATCCCATAAATTCTACCATTGATCTAACCCAATTGAATAGCCATTTTAGAATCTTGCAACATTTTCAAGTTTATCCTTGCTTTTTTTCTTGCCAAATATATTTTAATATTGTTTAATTTTTCAAAATATTTTTCTCCAGTTTCATTGGTATTGCTTGGAATAAATAAAATAATCTTGGCAGGATATTCAATTTTATGGTGGCTACTCTTTCCATCAATCATAGTTGTAGATTTTTCCACTTAACCAAATTTGTTTTAATTGGTTGCACCAATTTATAATAACTTTCTTCACTACCTGTATACCTATTTCCTCATTAGTTCTTTATCTATATTTCTGTAAACAATTATTTTGATTTTTTTCTTTATTTATTTTCAGTCCTGCAACTTCACCATACTCTTCTATTTTCCTAATTAGTTTGAGTCCATTTTCTTATGGGTCTTCCAAGATAATGAGCAAATCTTCTACAAATGCCTATAATTTATATTGTCCCCTTTTTATTTCCATAGCTTTAATTTCTATCTCTTGTCTAATATCTCTATTTAGCAATTCTAATATCAATATGAATAGTAAGGAGATAGTGGACATCCTTTTCTTCTGTCTTTTTATATTAAAAGTCTCTGTCTTATTTCCATTTTCTATCACCTTTACCATTTGTTTATGGCAAATTGCTTTGGAAGTTAAAATTATCCTCATATTGTTTTAATCTGTCTCTTAGACAAAAAGCCATTTTGATCTGAATATATAAATTCATTTAGAAACTTTTTTACTCTCTCTGCCATTATTGAAGCATATATTTTATAGTGTTCAATAAAGATATGAGCCTATATTTTTTATCTGCATTAAATCTGAATCTTCTTTTGGAATCAAAGTAATATTTGCTTTCATCCATGAATTTGGTACCTTTGTACCAATCAATAGTTCATTATGGACTTCCAACATTGATGGGCCTAAAGTATCTTGTAAACATTTGTAAAATTCTGCCTGCAGTCCATCTGGCCCTGGTGTTTTATTATTCTTTTGTCTCTTGATCACTTCCAATAATTCCATCATTGATATTCATTCATTTAACATAGTTTTTACTTTTTCTGGTACTTTAGGTAATTCCACTTTTTCCAAATATTATTTAATTTTCTCTTCTGAAACTTTTCTTGCTCATACAGCTTTTCATAACAATCTTGAATTATCATTTTTATCCTCATTTTGGTAGTATAAAGTTCCTTTCTCATCTCCTGGCTTATTTGCATTTTCAAAAAAAAGTTATGTTTAACATTTTCAGAGCACAGGACCTTTTGTTAGAGAAGGAGGAAGAGTGTGTGTGTGAGAGTGGCTTCACCCTTGAACAGCAGCTGAATCTCATTTCTTTGTTTGGCCTCTAGCCACCCTCTTGCCTGTTGCTAGCTCCACAGAGCCATGACCATCAAGACAGGAAAAGCAGGGGGGGGGGAATCAAAGTGTGAGACCTTCTGTATATAAGAGGGAAAGGTGAGCGGGTTATGATTGAAGGGAGGGAAGAAAATTTTTGTTGTTGTTTTGTCTGGTGTATCCCAAAAGCAAACCCCAGGATTTTAGGTAATTGTGTAATTTGGATGCTAAATTGGAGTAACAGTACTTGCTTACAGAAAAGAAGTAAGTTTTCCGAGATTTGAGCTCTTCCAGATCTGTTAAACGTGGGCCTGAAGGAAAGAGGCAGAGTACCAGTACTTATCTGCGGTGGGCAGAGAGTCTCACGGACTATTTTTTGGGGGGGAGAGGAAAGAAGTCTGCACAGGCAGCGTACCCCCAGTCCAAAAACTGTGGCAAAAAGAGAGCTCTTGTTAGATTTTAAAAGGGAAACATGGGTACTTTGTGAAACACTTTGGGGAATAGAGAGGGGTTTTTTTTAGATAGTGTTTGATTTCGTTGCACAAAGTGCAACGACCAAAGTCTCCCTCAGACACCTTTTTTTTTCTTGCTCTTGAATTTCTTGTGTCTGAAACTGGTCGCTAACAGACCAGACTAAGCCAAAGTGTGAAACCCCACATCGAAAGGGGGAAATGGCAAGCGGCAGTTCGAGGGTCCTGAGTGGAATGGATCCCCCCTGGGAGAGCTGTTGGAGGCTTGGGATGAGTGGCAGATGACAACCCTAGCCAGCATGAGCAATAAAAAGGCAAAACGTATACGCAGAGAATGGGCTTTGCTGAGAGATACAGGAAAACCAATGTCGTAAATAAAGGTACTTGGGAAAAAAGAAAAGAAAAAAAATGAAAGAAAAGGGCAATATATAAAACAGAACCACATGGGATTTTTTTGTTTCTTTCTTTCTGTGTCTTTTTGTCTTCTATGCTACCATGGTTTGTTCCTTAAGATTTATGCCTTCCCCAATTTAGCTGAGATATGTATTGTGGGAATGATCAGTGTGTGTGTGTAAACTTCAGAATTTTGTTTTCCTCTGGGTCCCTTGCTTGTGTGTGTGTGCATGCGCGTGTGTGTCTAAGTCTTTGTGTGTCCTTGAGGTAACTGTTGTAACTGTTAAGTGTCTCTGATCCCTTCAGATATTAATTTTAAATTGTTAAGAATTGAAAACACTGAGAGAAAATGTCTTCTCCCAGTCTGGTCTGGCCAACTAGACTGGATGAGGAACAGAGTTCAATTTTCTTTCCTCTCTGTGCTTTTAAGAAAAACCCAAGGTTATTAGTGAATGTTTTAAGTTCATTTACAAGAAAAGTTTCATCCTTGCATTTACTGTGTGTTTAAATGATTTTACCTGATCATCTTTTTCCTGAAGCTTGTGAATCCAGTTTTTTCCTTTCTCATCTGTTGTGTCTCCATTTTGTTGAAACTGATTTATCTGTTTAGTAACTGCAATACTGATGTGTTATTCTTCTTCATCCTCAAACCATGCCTGCAAGCTATCTACCACCACCACCACCACCCCCCAAAAAAAATCTTTAATCCTTTCACAATGCCTTTCCTGGTAGAATTACCAGAGAAGGGGGGAGGAGGCCCTTCTTCTTTGTCTTCCAGCCCTGCCACATGTGGAAGCAGATGCTGACCCTAGATATATTCTATCCATTGGAGCCAAGGAACTGAGTTTGGATCCAGCCTCCACTGAAAGTCATTACAGCAAACCAAAGTGGGGCAGACCTTCCCAAGCCTTACTGACCACCCATCCCACCAGGCCAAGCCTATGCCACTCAGAGACATGAAGGAAAGGATCCTGGGATGGACCAGTAAAAGACTAAAAGACTCTTTTCAATCCCCAGAAGACAGTTAGAAAGATTATGGGGGGAGGGTGGAAATTCATTGTAACTGAAAATTCATTGTAATGTGAATTCCATTGTAATGTTTTCTTTCTTGTATCATTTATATTGTAACCAGTTTGATGTACTTATGTAAGGATTGTATTTGAGAGGGGCTGGCCCAGCAAGTTCTGAACACCTTGGACTTCTGTCTGGTGGGAGGGAAAATTGTCCAGCATGTTTATATTATCTGTATTGTAAAACTAGCTGCATACACAGGCACATACACAGAGATACACCATTTAGAATTAGATAGGTTATCCCTTTCACCTACATCCACACAAAGCTGCTCCTAGCTTCAATTTTAATGTGTTTTTGTTTTGTTTTGTTTTTTGTTTGCTGCTCTGAGGCACTAAGGCCCAAGCAGTCAAATTGCCTGCTAATTCCATGGGGGAGAGGGCATCTCCCTCAGGCAATTCCTGAAGAGATAGCAGAAAAGAGATCTCCAAACCCCAAGTCCTGACTGTGACTCACAAATGATGCTGCCCAGTTGCCCAGTAAAGCAGGATATGTTGCACTGGTGGTCTCATGAGTAGAACTCCCAGGGCTCATTGTGTATGACTTTAAAAATGCTAAATAGCCTGGATTGCACACTGGCTAACCTCAATTTGGCCTCACACACCCTGGAGCTAAGAGTTAGGCAGATAGTAACCATAACCTTGGAAATGGGCAGACTGTAATTTAAAGGTTGTGAATAATATAGAGGCTTGTGCTTACAACCTGACTGTAAGCTCACAAAAAGTACATCAAACATCTGAAAATTAATTGGCATGAAAAATTGGATACTGTTTAAAAAAAAAACCAGAAGTTTTCCCAAGCTGCTAGACTTTCATGGTTGAAAGCTTTTGGGAGCCACTGAAGGAATCCTTTTCTGTTGCCTTTTTTTCAATGCTTTTCCTTTGCATCAGAAGAAAAAATAAAAGTCACCTTTTAATCTTTTGTCAAAACTCTCATGTGTTTTTTTTTTTAAAAAGAGGGATTGTAGGAAGTTAGCACCTACCCCTCTCCTAGAAAATTGAAATAGCCTAGATAATATTAAAAAGGCAGAATATTTCCTCTAAAAAGAGTAGAAACTCAGAAGCAGAAACTCACCCCAGAAGCAGAATCCCACCCCCACCTTTGTTAATGGGTGAGCCATTAAGGCCTGGGTCAGAATACTTTACATAAGAAAGATGTCCAGGTAAAGCTATAACAATTTCCAAAAGCCCTTTTAAGGGCATAAATCATCCAGCAAGGCTAGACCAAGTCTGGAACTCAGGACAGCCTACAGAGTTGCCCATGGGAGTCTGACAACCAATCAGAATACAAGCTCAAATTCATATCCCAACAGAGGGTATAAAACGCAGGCATTCAGCACCTCAGTCCTTTTTATTGATCTCTTCCCTTTCACTATGGAGCTCCAGACCACGTGGTCCTATCCACCATTAAACCTTCCAAGCAGCCTCCATGTTTCCAATGTCTTTTTCCCCACTTGGAACTGAACCCAGAAGGATATTTCTTTCAACACAAAGAACAACAAAAGTTTTTCTGTTGCATTCATAAATAATAAAATAGCTGGCCCTTTTTCTTTTTGCCAAATATTAATCAACAACTGTTGTTTTTTAAATTCTGCTTAGAGTACATGCCAGAAGTGGTATTCAGCAGGTTCTGACCAGTTCTGGAAAACTGGTAGCAGAAATTTTGAGTAGTTTGGAGAACCAGCAGTAACCTTCCCCCAGGAGTGGGGAGGGAATGGAGATTTTACAGTATTCTTCCCTTGGAATGGGATGGGAAGGGAACATTTTACAGTATCCTTCCCCTGCCATGCCCACCAAGCCACACCCACCAAGCCACTCCCACAGAACCGGTAGTAATTTTTTTTTAATCCCATCCCTGGTAAATGCAATATAATTTTGGAAAAGAAGATAATCTTTATAAACATCTTTATCAGTACCACTACCATTCGGTCATTGGATCAATATTACTTTATTGATAAGATATGAATCTTGCACTATCTGTATATTTGGATTATAACAGAAATCCACATGGCACAAACTACTAGGAGTTTAGTATGTTAGATTACTTATTACCATGCTTATTGTCAGCTTAATTTTGAGTAACGAATCTCCCACAATCATACAATTCAAATCTCTATAGGTTAATTAAGAAAGTGATTGTACCATGGATTTTAGCACCAAGAGTGGTTAAATAAAATTCTGGGGTTATAATAAATTCACAAAATGTATTCATGCTTAGCTGATAATTAAAATATTTATGGATTTAAACATTCCATACTAGAAATTCTTACTAAAGGAAAAACTTTGATGTAGGCACTGAACTTATCAGCAACCCTTTAAATCAAATGTGTTTTTTCTTGGAATCATGCACAAAGTGACATGTATTTTATGGCATGTACTGCTAAAATAGCAATACATGCAGAATTGCTTTGTTGATTTCACAGGATATTTTTATATTTTAAGAGGAGAATAATGTAATTGATTCTTTGAGCCAAAGGCACTATTTTTAGATCAGAGAAGCAGGAAGAAGAAAAAATAACAAGTACAAAGGCTAACAAGAAAGATAAAGGTATTAACTATCTTAATTGATATTTAGCTTCAAAATTACTATATATAAAGAGTGTTTCCATTATTTGCTTTCATCCATCAATTTTCTTAGAGGTATACCATGAGCCAGGTACATTGAATCATTCATAAAGAAATCATATGGACTGGTTTACATTTTAATTTTAACATTCAATAATTAATTAAACAAAAATTAATCCTCATAGATCTGGTGCCTTCAATAAACAAATCTGGACAATCTGTATCTACAAAAGTTTCCTAGGCCCAAAAAAGTGGCTGAAAAAAAACATTAAACTTGTAGAGTGGCACATAATCTGACACTGCATAATTAGAAATCAAGCATTACTGTAAAGATGCACAAATTATTTCTCCCTACAGGACAAATTAGCTTGAGCCAAATAGATCAAGAAATAAGTAGCTCTATTTCCCTGTGGGCATGTTTAAAAGATCTACTCTTTTCCATGCGCCTCTCTTTCCTACATTATAGCTATCTCTGTTCACATACCCTATTTGCATCCATTCACACATATCCCCTCATACTAAAAAATACATCATTTTGCATTGCAATTAGGGTTTAAAAACATTGTTTCCTCCAATAGGAACCTTATTAAAAGCCTCATTGACATAAATGTTGCTCCTGAGAAAGGGGACAGATCTTGGATTTAAGCTGTGCCAGGAACTTTCCTAGTGTTTTCTACAAGCCACACACTTTCATTTATTTTAATATTAGATAATTTAATATTTGCCCATATATTTTTATTTATGTGTCTTCAGTGTTTTAGGATATAAGAAGCAAGGAATACATTATTCAGACTTGCCTTTTTATGATACCATATTATGAGATATCTGTTTTTCAAATAATCAGATGCCTTAAATTTATTTGCTATGCGAAGTGAATTAATTCGGAGTAAAAAGCTGAGAAGGAATGGTAACCCATATGGGAAAAAAAGAGTTTATACTAATAAATCATCCAATCTTGAAAAGGCCTCTGTAAAGGGGGGGGGGGAGTTGTTTGGAAATGCCACATTGCTTTAAAACATGGTCATTAAATGTACCATTACCCCATCATAGGCTGGACTATTCTGGGTATAAATCACATCTGTTCTTCCAAAAACACTTATTATCAAGTGATAATAAGAAAGTTGGGAAATAGACTTCTGGTTGCAGCACTGCAGTGGTGTGGGGAGAAAAAATTGGGCGTTGTCTTTTCATCCCCAATCTGCAGGTCTGGAGGCCCTCCGAAGGGCATGCAAATCTTGGAGAGATTGGTGAAATCACGAAGAAGCCCAAGGCGGAAGCGGACTGCCTGCTACATCATAGGGTAAAGGTGGAGCAAACAGAAAAAAGTGGAAGCAATGGATAGAAAAGTGATGGAAATGAACAGAGAGCTGGAGGATTCAATAATTCATTTGGAGATGGAGCATGCAGCGTTCTATTTGCGATTTCAAAATGTGCAAAAAACGAAAGATGAGGATCTGGAAGCGATGATGGTGCAACTGATTGCGGAAGCACTGGAGCGAGACCAACAAGAGATTACAAGAGAATCAGATGAGGTTTATAGGGTCCATATGAACTATGCAAGGCAAAACAAACTGCCAAGGGAAGTTCATATAAGATTCGTGAGGAAAAATGTGAGAGATACTGTATACAAGATGACGAAGGATGAGCCAATGATCTACAAAGATAAAGAAATTGCAACCCTAAAGCAGATCCTGAGGTGAGTGAGAGACCTAGAAAAGAATATAAATTCTTAGCATCATTCCTAAACAAGCAAAACATCTGGTTTAGATGGTTGGTCCAGAAGGAATGCTTGTGACTTGGCAAGAGAGGAGAACAAGAATTGATGCCATTGAGAAGTCACAGGAACTATATGAACAACTGGCAGGAATAGAAGAAGAAATGAGCAGTAAAGAAGAACTGGAGAATAAGAACCAAGAGGACCAGCAAGAAGACCGACAACAGGCGGTGTTAGAAGAAGAACAAGAAAGAGGAGATAAAGAAGGGAGAGAACAACCAAGAAGAGAAGGACTAAGAACAAGGCCACAGAGAGAAGCAAGAGTTAATAGAAAACTAAGACAGACTTATAACTAACATGATGGAAGAAGAAATCAAATTAATTTCAATAAATATTAATGGGTTGAACTCCCTGGCTAAGAGAAAGCAAACACTGGTGAAATTAGTGAAACAAAACGTTGATGTCATATGCTTACAAGAAGTACATATTCAAAAAAAACATAGTAAATGTATAAATTTCCTAAATTAGGCAAATTGGCAGACCAAAAGAAAAGAGGGGTAATTAGAAAAGGGATAAACGCAAACCAAATTTATGCAGAAGAACAGGGAAGAATTTTGATGGTACAATTGGATATACTGCAAAGACAATTACTGTTAGTGGGGATATATGCCCCAAATGTGATTCAAAAAGAGTTCTACCAAAAGCTATATGAGAAAATAATGGAGATGGGACAGGATTTCAATACCATAGTAGATATTGAAAGGATTACACTAGTAAGGAACAAATTAGGAAGAAAAAAAGAGAATTGTCTACCAAAACCATTTTTTTATTTAATAAAAGAAGCTAACATATTATCTAGGATATATGGTGGAAAAGATACCCCAACGAAAAAAATTATACCTTTTACTCAAGTCCCCACAAATCTTGGTCAAGAATGGATATGGTATGGGCAAATAAGACAATTGGAAATGAAATATACAAAGTAGAAATAATGCCGAATATATGGGCAGATCATAATCCACTAAAAATTACTTGGAAAGGGCAAAGGAAAAGGAAAATGAGATGGACATTAAATTCACAAATTTTGAAAGAAAAAGAATATACACAGAAAATTAAAAATGAATTGGAAATATTTTTAGCATAAATTTAAAAGAACATACCAACTTGCAGGATTTGTGGGACATGACAAAAGCCTATATGAGAGGGGTATCAATAGCCTATACAATTAGGAAAAATAAGATAGTACGGAAACAACAAAATGAGCTACCGAAGAAGATTAAAGAATTAGAAAACGAATTCCAAAAAGATCCTAAGAATATGACAATGAAAAAAGAAATAATGAAAATTAGACAGAAATTAAACCTGGCATTTTTTGACGAAAGAGCATGGAATTTAAATTTATAAGACAATTTTTTTTGAATCTGCAAATAAGCCAGGTAGATGGCTAGCCCATAAGTTAAAAGTAGAAAAAGAAAAAAGATTAATTGAACAATTGAAAGATAAAGGGAACGTCTGCTGTCAGATGAAAGGAAAAAATACATTGTGCTAAGCTGTTTTGGGGAGTTGTATAAACAAGAGGCAGTTATGGAGGAAAAGATAATACAATACTTAGAGAAGAATGGTTTGGGTTCAATTTCAGAGGAACAAAAGGAAATAATAGAGTAATAACACTAGCAGAGCTCAAAAAAGCATAAAAAGGTAGAAAAATAATAAAACGCCAGGACCAGACAGCTTTCCCTGTGAAATATATAAGAATATGTACAAACTGTTTTAACCAATATTACTAGAGGTATATAATGAGGCACTATTAGAAGCTAAATTACCAAAGTCCTGGTCTGACATCACCCTAATTTCGAAGGAAGATACCGACCAACAAGTGATTTCAAATTATAGATCAATTTCCCTACTAAACACAGATTATAAAATATTTATGACAATTTTGGCAGAGAGAATGAAACCAATTTTAAGCGAGATTATACATTCGGATCAGAATGGCTTTTTGCCAAATAGACAAATCAGGAATAATATTAGAATACTGTTGAACGCAATTGAGTATTATGAAGCACACACATCCTGAAAAGCAAGCAGTACTAATCTTTTAGATGCACAAAAGGCTTTCGACAATCTTAATTGGAAATTATGCTACAACAAATAACAAGAATGAATTTTGGTACTAACATAGTAAAGACATTGCAAGCTATATAGTCTACCCAAACAGCAAGTGTACTAATAAATGGAGAACATACAATGACTTCAAGATAGGTAAAGGAGTGAGACAAGGGTGCCCATTATCACCTCTGCTATTTATTTTATCCCTTGCCGCAGTCAGACGGAACTTGAGAATAAAAGGGATTAAAATCAGAAATGAAAAATACAAGGTCCAAGCTTTTGCAGACGACCTTGTATTCATAGTGGAAGAACCAACTGATAATGGACCAATATTACTTCAAGAAATAGAAAAATTTTGGGAAGTCACAGGATTGAAAATAAACAAAAACAAAACAAAACTGATAATTAAAAACTGCAAAACAAAAAATAGAATTACGAAGTAAAATGGGACTACAGAGTGAAAAAATAAAATACTTGGGAATATGATTATCTGCTAGGGGCTCAACAATAAAAGAAGATAACTATACCAAATTAATTGAACAAATTAGGAGAGAATTAGAAATATGGGGAAATTTACAACTATCAATATTAGGCAGAGTGGCAGTGTTGAAAATGAATATCCTACCAAAATTGTTGTAATTTTTCCAGATAATCCTGATAAAATTAGGAAAACCATTTTTAATGAACTAAACAAAATAACAATGAAATTTGTCTGGCTGGGTAAGAAACCATGCATTAAACTAAAATTGATGCAGGATAGTAAAAGCAGAGGTGGTTTTGGGCTACCAGAATGGGAATTATACTACCAAGCAGCGATATTAAATTGGGTCAAGGACTGGCTCAAATTAAGAGATAAAAGAATACTAACAATAGAAAGTCATGACTTCCAGGAAGGTTGGCATGCATATTTGTGGGAGAAAAAAAGGCAAAACACACATCTATTTTAATAGGCATTTAATAAGAGATTCATCATTACAAACAGAAAAAAATCAAGAACAAGCATTATACGAAAATACTATGTTGGCTATCAACCATGGATGGTCATACATCCAAATAGATTGGACTTAAGGAAAATGATAAATTATAATGATTTATTAGGTGCCCAAGGAAAATTAAAATCAAATAAACAACTTAAAGAATAAGGAATTACAATTGATTGGTGGCCATATCTTCAAATTCAAAATAGATATAAAACAGACTCAGAAGAATTTGAATTTGATATGGGGCAAAATCAATTGGACAAAATTCTACTTGGACCTGAACAAAAATTTATATCCAAAGCGTATAGATATCTGTTGGATTTTAAGATGGAAGAGGAAACTGTTAAGAATATGATGATAGCATGGGTGCAGAATTTCGGTTACAATATAAATTTAGAAGAATGGGAAAAACTATGGAACATAAATAATAAATTAACATGGGCCTCAACATATAAGGAAAATTTATATAAAATGTTTTACCGATGGCAATTAGCCCCGGCAAGACTAGCTAAGATATACCCAAATACCAGCCCACAATGTTGGAAATATCAATGAGTTGACAGTACCTTTTATCATATGTGGTGGCTCTGCCCCAAGACCAGGACTTATTGGACCAAAATTAAAGATTGGATATAAGAAATTACCAGACATCAAATTGAATTGAAACTGGAACTCTATTTACTGGGGATAATTAAAAAGCAATATCCGAAAAAGATAAAATACATAATGTTACACATATTGACAGTGGCCAGAATAGCTTACATGCAAATGTGGAAAATGCGCAAAGTCCCAACGGAAGGATTAATTCTACAAAAAATAGCAAATTGCGCTGAAATGGATATGCTCACACCAAAAATGAAGAAAAAAGAAGAATCTGGTTACTACTCAGTTTGGCATAGATGGTACGAGTGGCTAGAAAAGAGAGATAAGAATTGAAAAAGATGACTACATAGGAGAAATCTCAAGAGAGTACATATTTATTTTATTTATTTATTTATCACATTTTTATACCGCTCCCTCTCCCAAAAAGGGACTCGGGGCGGTATACAGCCTACTAAAAAACACATAATAAATACACTATAAATACAATTAAAAATATATTAAACATATTGGTCCGGCTGTGTCCCATCTAATTTAATTTAATTTAAATTTAGCAATATAAAATCAGGGAATCGACTAAAAATTAAAAATATAAAATTAATTACTAAAACCCAATTAAATTTAAAACCAGAGCCCAATTACTGGGCCAGGCCAGCCTGTCTAAAAAATAGGGTTTTCACTGCGTGCTGGAAGGTCAGAATATCCGTCATGGCCCGTATCACCGGGGGGAGATCATTCCATAAGGAGGGAGCTCCCACAGAGAAATCCCGAACTCTCGGGGCCGTCAGCCGACAACGGCCGGGCGGCGGTACCCCAAGGAGGGCAACTCTGTGGGAGCGTACTGGGCGGCGGGAGGTTGACGATGGCAGTAGGCGGTCCCGTAAGTACCCAGGTCCCGAGCCATGGAGCACTTTAAATACCATCAGTACCACCTTGAATCGAATCCGGAAGGCCACAGGAAGCCAGTGCAGCCTGCGGAGAAGCGGTGTAACATGGGAGCTCCAAGGGGCACCCACAATCACCCGCGCGGCTGCATTCTGGACCAACTGCAACCTCCGGAGACTCTTCAAGGGGAGCCCCATGTAGAGAGCATTGCAATAATCCAGGCGGGAGATAACGAGGGCGGAAGTGACTGTGCGAAGTGCACCCAGATCCAGAAAGGGCCGCAACTGGTAGATCAGACGAATCTGATAAAAAGCCCCCCTGGCGACGGCTGCAATGTGTTCTTCTAAGGACAGCCGTACGTCCAGGAGGACACCCAAGTTGCGTGCCCTTTCCACGGGGGTCAAGACCTCTCCCCCCACGGCCAGCGAAGGAACAAGCTGGCTGTATCTGGGCACAGGAAACCACAGCCACTCGGTTTTGGTCGGGTTGAGACGAAGCCTGTTACGACCCATCCAACTCACGGCCTCCAGGCACCGGGACATCACTTCGACGGCTTCGTTGGGGTGGCCCGGGGTGGAGATGTACAGCTGAATATCATCAGCGTACTGATGGAACTCCACCCCAAAGCCACGGATGATCTCACCCAGCGGCTTCACATAAATGTTGAACAGCAGGGGCGAGAGCACCGACCCCTGAGGCACCCCACATAGTAGGGGCCCCGGGGCCGATCTCTGCCCCCCTGTCAACACGAATTGCGAACGGTCAGAGAGGAAGGAGGTGAACCACCGCAACACGGTGCCCCCCACCCCAACCCCTCCAACTGCCGCAATAGGATACTGTGGTGGACAGTATCAAAAGCCGCTGAGAGATCTAACAGGACCAGGACAGAGGAACAACCCCTGTCCCGAGCCCTCCAGAGATCATCCACCAACGCGACCAACGCCATCTCCGTGCTGTGCCCGGGCCTGAAACCCGATTGGAGGGGGTCAAGATAACTCGCTTCATCCAGGTACTGCGGGAGCTGACGTGCCACCACACTCTCAACAACCTTCACAACAAAGCGAAGGTTGGAGACAGGACGATAATTAGATAACAATGCTGGGTCCAGGGACGGTTTCTTGAGGAGGGGCCGCACCACTGCCTCTTTCAAGGGGGCGGGTAACAGCCCCTCTCTCAAGGAAGCGTTTATAATACCCTGGAACCAGCCTCGTGTCACCTCCCGAGTGGCCAAAACCAGCCAGGAGGGACACGGGTCCAACAAACAGGTGGTGGCATTAAGCCCCCCCAGTATCCTGTCCACATCCTCTAGAGTAACAGGGTCGAACTCAACCCAACCAACTCCACCGATATCCACCCCCGCCCCCCCACCCGGAGATGGCCAGTCGGAGTCCAGTTCGCTCCGGATCTGAGCGATTTTGTCCTGCAGAAACCTAGAAAACTCCTCAGCCCGTCCCTGTAAGGGGTCCTCCCGCGCTCCCACCTCCAGGAGGGAGCGGGTCACCCTAAACAGGGCGGCTGGGCGGTTTTCCGTGGACGCAATAAGGGAGGAGAGGTAAGACCTCCTTGCCATCCTTATCGCCACTAAATACGTCTTAATATAAGATCGTAATATTGTTTGGTCAGACCTAGAGCGGCTAGCCCTCCAGCTACTCTCTAGGCGTCTTTTCCGGCGCTTCATTTCCCTTAGCTCCTCAGAAAACCAAGGAGCCACTTGGGATCGGCACCGGGTCAGAGGCCACAAGGGCACGACCCGGTCAGGGACCCCAGCAGCCACCCTATCCCAGGTGGTGACCAAGCCCTCAACCGAGTCGTGTGTGCGAGCTTCGGGAAATGGCCCAAGCTCCGTCAGGAACCTATCAGGGTCCATCAGGCGCCTGGGGCGGTACCATTTTAATGGTCCCGCCTCCCTGCGGTCAGGGGGTGCGGAACGGAAGTCGAGCTTCAGGAGCAAGTGATCCATCCATGACAGGGGTTCCACAACTATATCCCCTATACCCAGATCACTCTGCCACTGATCAGAGACAAAAACCAGATCCAAGGTGTGACCTCCCACGTGAGTAGGGTCCCGAATTAGCTGGGTCAGGCCCATGGCCGTCATGGAGGCCACGAACTCTTGAGCAGTCCCCGAGGCACCGCCGGCAGAAGGCAAGTTGAAATCCCCCATGACCATAAGCCTGGGGGTCCCAACTGCCACGCTGGCTATGACCTCAAGGAGCTCAAGCAGGGCCGCTGCCGCATAGCAGGGAGCCAGTTATGTGACCAGCAGACCCACCTGAACCTTAGGACCGAACTTCACGAAAAGGAGCTCATACCCGGTCGTTTGAGACACAGTGGCTTCCCTCGGACACAGATCCTCCTTAATAACCACCGCAACTCCCCCTCCTCTCCCCTGGGCCCTCGGCTGATGAAAAATCCGAAACCGAGCTGGGCACATCTCCACCAGAGGGACTCCCCCCTCCTGGCCCAGCCAGGTTTCGGTGACACCCACCAGGTCCGCACCCCCCTCACAAATCAAATCGTGAATGAGAGGGGCCTTATTAACAACGGACCTGGCGTTACATAGCATCAGCCAAAGGCCCAGGGCCCGATTGCTCAGACCCCCTGGGGAACGGGAGATGACAAGGGGGTCGGAGCGTGCCACAGCAGACAGACAGCGGGGGCACGCTCCCAATACAGAATATGACCCGCTATAACCGCCAAATCTGCCTCTCCCGCTCACCGTACTAATAGATTTAATTACACCCTCCCCAGTAGATGTAGATAGGTAGAATAGATAAAGCTAGGTATTAATAGTAAATATAAATAAAGATAATAATTATTAGTGATATGTACAAATAGATGATGGAAATATAAGACAATACTGAATGCTTATGCAAATGCTGTTGAAAATGTAATTATGATTTGTACTGGTGGAAAATAATAAAAATTGTTTGAAAAAAAAAGTTGGAAAATAACTTTTCATTGTAGAGGCACAATACAGAATAATTTTCTTGTCCACTGAGTGATTTGCTTCAGGACATTTTCTGAATTTGGTGGTCTTCAGAATGAGACTGGGATTATCCAAGTAAGAATGAATGGGAAAAAATTAATTACTCAATATATAAGAAATGAAATAAAAGTATAAAGGAACACTTGGAAATAATGAATAAAATGCATACATAATTTTTAGGAAAGGGGAATCAGAAAACAAAGAGAAGTAGCACTTACATTTGCATGTTGCTGGTCTTGTTGATAATTACAGATTTTCCAGTGTGATCCACATTGTGATCCATACCAAAGCAAGCTGCCACTCTGTGCACTAGCATTCATTGATACGATGAAATCTGGAGGAACTTTTTATAATGATTACTGGAACAAAACTGATACTGCCCTGACATGGATTAATAGCAGTCTAATTTTTAAACAGCTAAAATCACACAAATTTTATTCTGAATTCTCTGCTTCTTCTATTCATTTATTTCCACTCATTTTCCAGTCATTTATATACCATCAACATTTAAAAATTATTTAAATAATTTTAAATAATATTTTTATGTATAGGTTTTGTTTTTATTATTGATAAAAATAGTAGACATACTGAAAACCTGAATACATACATAAATGAATCCCCACAGCATAAATCCCTGTAGTTCTCTGGACCTCGCTTTGCCCTCCCCGTTCCTCCCCAGGCCTCGCCCTGCTCTCCCTGGGCCTCCCCATAACTCCCCGGACCTCCCTGTAGCTTGCTGGGCCTCAACCTGCCCTCCCCAGGCTTCCTGTAGCTTGCCGGGCCTCACCCTGTCCTCTGCAGGTTTCCCCATAGTTGCCTGGGCCTCGGCCTGCCCTCCACGGGCCTCCCTGCAAGTTTTCCCGTACTTGCTGGGCCTCACCCTGCCCTCGCCAGGCCTCCCCGTAGCTCCCCGGTCCTCATCCTGCTTTCCGTGAGCCTCCCTATAGCTTGACAGTCCTCACCCTGCCCTCGCTGGGCCTCCCTATAGTTCCCCGGGCCTCACCCTGCCCTCCACGGGCTTCCCCATAGCTGCCCGGACCTTGCCTTGCCTTCCCCAGGCTTCCCTGTAGCTTGCTGGTCCTCACCCTACCCTCGCCAGACCTCCCCGTAGCTTGCTGGTCCTCACCCTGCCCTTCCCGGACCTCCCCGTAGCTTGCCGGTCCTCACCCTGCCCTTGCCAGATTTCCCCATAGCTTGCTGGTCCTCACCCTGCCCTCGCCGGTCCTCCCAGTAGCTCCTGGGCCTCACCCTGTCCTCTGCAGGTTTCCCCATAGTTGCCTGGGCCTCGCCCTGCCCTCCGCGGGCCTCCCCGTACTTGCTGGTCCTCACCCTGCCTTCGCCGGTCCTCCCAGTAGCTCCCAGGCCTCGCCCTGCCCTCCGCGGGCCTCTCCATAGCTTGCTGGGCCTTGCCCTGCCCTGCCCTCCATGGGCCTCCCAATAGCTCACCGGGCTTCCCCGGCCCTCTCTGGGGCTCCCCATGTCTTGGAAACTGGCAAAGAACATAGAAAATCTCAAGTCACAAGACTGTGTGGGATGTTGTAACTGGTCATAAGTGTGTGTGTATGTGCATGTCTGTGTGTGCATCACTGTCAAAACACCAAAAATGGTTCAAGTAGCTCTGGGGAGGTCAGTCGTAACACTTGCTAAGCAACTGGCCATTAAGTGAGGACACTTATATTTGGTTTGCCAGTCACCTGGCCACACTCACCCAATCACATGACCGCCTAGCCACGCTGACCCAGTCATATGATCACCAAGCCACATCCACAAATTAGGCCACGCCCACAGAACCGGTGGTTAAGAAATTTGAATCCCATTCCTGCACAGAACCCAAAAAGTACTTACATCTTGACTCCAAAGTTCTAATGGTCATCACCTCCCATAGTTAATGATTGGGATATTCAACAACTGGTCTGCATTTAGAGCCGTTTACATCATTTTGTGGCCATGTGAATGTGATTTATGATGTTTTTGTCGAAAATCACAATTTATTTCCAGTTTCAGCAAAAATGCCCCATATTAAACAATGAATTCACTTAACCACTATAGCAATTGATTGTTAACCATATGTTTTTTTCACAACAACTGCATAAAAGATTGTAAAATGAAGAGAGGGGAATGACATCACAATGAAGTAGTGTGGATAAGCGGAGCTCCGTGAAATCCAACTGATTTCTTCAAGCCAGGAAGTTCTACAGGGCCGAAAGTCACCCTGGATGGAGTGATGAAGGTAGAGGGGATGCTTTGGTGGTTGTGGGGAGAGTGCAGTCTCCCCGTTTGACCTGAAAAAATCTCCTTGAACTGGTGGAAGAGAAGACGGTCATTATGGCTGAACCAAAGCAATGACAGCTGAAATGGAAGAGAAGAAAGAAAAGATTCTGACAGTGTGCTTGATCTGGGTGGAAAAGGATTTCCTAACTTTGGCCGTGGAATTTCCCCTAAAACACCCCCTTTGGAAAGTGGGACTCAACTGAGGTGAGTAGTGGCGACTAAGACCAGAGCCACTGTTAGATCTGGAAAGGAAAGGGAGAAAAAATGGAAACAGAAGTAACCTTAAAGATACAGGATAGACTGGACTGGCTTGTTTTCAACAATTCAAATTGTTTTAAATATTGGATTATATTTTTATTGTCACCTGGATTTGGATTATATTTTTGGATTATATTATTGGATTATATTTTTATTGTCACCTGGATTTGAAGGACTTTGAAAAATTATTGAAAATATTAAAATCATTGAAAAAAACTTTTTGAAGACATTTTATTCGCAACAACAGCAGAGAAAAAGAATAAGAGAGACAGGGAAGATATCACTTAGCTAAAAAAAGTAGGGGGGGAGTGAAAGTTGTTTTGACTAGGACAAGGACAGCCAAGCTGGAATACACTAAACCAGTGGTTGCCAACTGCTGGACCATGGAAAAAATTTGGTAGGCCACAGAAGAAATGGCCCCCAAAAACAATTAATCTGGGCCGTGCAATTCTTGTGTCTCCTGGCTCTTTGAGGGACCCTGGAGTCATGTCCATGAGATGCACATGCCAACCAGCTCCCACACACGGCAGTGGCAACAACAGTCCCCTCCCCCGGTGCACGCTGTCTGCTCTCCCCATTAATTCTCCAGCTTTGGATTGCTCCCGCCTCTCTCTTTCATTCCCCCCCCCCCTGCACCCACCTGGAAGCAGGCAAAGAAAGGGAGACAGAGATGTGCACAGCTCTCAGCTCCTCCAGCCCTCACTGCCTCTCCCAAAATCAAAGCCTCGGAGATGCAGGCAAATCCCTGCAGCAGTAGCACCCGAGTTGCCTTAGCATGCTTGGTTAGTTCATAATTGTCCTACCCAGAGAAGGAGGTGCTGGAAGAGGAGGTGGCAGTAGTGGAGAAGCAAGCCAGGCATTGAAGACCTGAGAAGAAAGGCAGCAGCTGCTGCTCGTGCTTCTACCAGATGGCTGCAGCAAGTACCTGTTGCCGCCGGTGCCAAGAGCAAGCATGCTAAGGCAACTCGAGTGCTACAGCTATGGCGGCTTTGCCTGCATATCTGAGGCTTCAATGTAGGGTGAGGCAGTGAAGGCTGGAGGAGCTGACAGCTGCACATGGCTCCATCTCCCTTTCCTTGCCTGCCTCCAGGTGTGTGGAGGGGAGGAAGGAAAGAGAGAGAGGCAGGAGCAATCCAAAGCTGGAGAATTAATGGGGAGAGCTGATAGCAGATACCGGAGGAGGGACTGTTGTTGCCCCTTTCTGCCTCTGCTTCGGCAATTGCCCCAAGGCCCCTCAGCTCCCAGGAGTCCCCATGTGCCTGGTTCTGGCTCCCAGATAAGTGCAGGGAGGTTTGCAAGGCCAAGAAACAGGCCATGTGGGAGTGCCCACCACACACACACAGACCCACAACCTATCTCCTGAGGGTCCTGTTTTTGGCTGGCAGAAGGTTTCTGGGGGGCAGGAAAGCCAAAAATTCCTGACATTTCAACCTGTGTGACTTTCCTTTCACTGGAACTGCCCCAACCCCATTCCACATGGAAAAGCCACAGCCATGGTAAGCATGGCCACTGGCAGCTTTGCCAAACTCTGGAATGAGATGGAAATGAGAAGGAGGCAGGCAGGAAAGGAAGGAAGGAAGATGAGAAGGAAGGAAGGAGAAAGAGATGGGTTTTTTTGCGGAGAGGCAGCAAAAGAAGCAGCATTACTTGGCTGGGAAGCAGGCAAAGGCAGAAAGGGAAAGTAAATTTCAGACCCTGCAAACCAAGAGCAGTTCCTGCTGCTCGCTGGAAAGGAAGGAAGCAAGGAAAAGGGGAGCCCAAACTTTAAATCCCCAGGACTGACATTGACTGGCTGCCATTTGATTTCTCCCACTCTAGTTTTCCTGCTCAATTGCTAGCCTTCTTTAGTTCAGAAGCAGCCATGTGGGAGAGGAGGAGGGGGTTTCTCCCTGAGTATTTAAAGTTTTTTTATTTATTTGTTTTATTTTGTCAAGCGATTATTAGATAACAGGTATAAGTATAAACATGGTTATGAATAATGAAATGGATATGAATAAGAAAAAAAAAGAAACAATAGGACAGGGACGTTGGTGTGCTTATGCACGCCCCCTTGCATTAAGGTGTTTCTTTCTAATTGCTTCACACTGTAGCTCTCCAGCTCTGAGAGCATCATTTCAGGGATGGGAGCTTTTTCTTTTGGATTCGGAAGAAAAGGAGGTAGGAATGGAGGAGGCAGTGACTGAGCTTGTAAGGGTCCATTCTCAGACTTTGGATTCGTCTCCTCTGCATATGTTTGTGTGTGTGTGGTTTCTAAGGTGAACATTTTGATAAAGATCTCTCCCACTCTAGCTTTCCTGCCAATTGCTAGCCTTCTTTAGTTCAGAAGCAGCCACATGGCAGAGGAGGTGTGTTGAGATAATTCCCCATTAGGAGAATGTATGCACACAGGGAAACATACTGAGAGTAATGTTGAATAACACACACAGCATACAGATACACTGTATAGTAAAATATAGGTTTTACTTCCAGTACAGGGTTAAGTAAAGTCCAACATAGTCCAAGTCATATACTGTTTTCAGTCCATGGATAATCCAGTAACAAAGTCCAGTATCAAATACAGTTCAGTAATCGACTCACATCAATCCAAGAATAACGACGATCAGTAACAGTCAATAGGGAAATGCAGGAACACGAACATCGACCATCTAGAAAACTCTCTCTCTCTCTCAGTTCAGTTTTCACAGTTCAGCTCTGGAAAACCAGGTTTCTGGCTCCATCTTATGGCCGGTTGGGATACCACACCCAATTACAATTTTAGCATTCCCTTAAAGAAACAGTATTAAAATGTCTATCCTGGTTTATATATTTCCAACCCAACTGTTAGGTGACTTACATTCCTAACATTCTTCCCTCCGGGTAGGATAATATATACAACCTTACATTCTAAGTCCATAATCCTCACAGCAAGCCTTATGCTTTACAGAGCCTTGGGCTTTTGTAAAATGATCTGCTATGTTATTTTCTGACATACAGTATTCCATCTTAATCATCTTACTTTGCACAGTTTGTCTTATGTTTAAATATCTCAAATCTGTATTTGTTTTTGTCTTTACAGCAAGATTTGAAGCCATCTGTATTGCTGATTGGTTGTCTTCATAAACAACAATAGAATCTGCTACATCAATTCCCATATCAATCAATAGTTGCTTATAACTAATTAAATCTGTACATAACAAAGACAAACATGAGAATTCAGCCTACATTGTTGACAAACTTAAATGTTTCTGATGAATAGACCTCCATCCAATCAATACTTTTCCTAACAATACTACAGTACCCAATGTAGATTTTCGTGTATTTATGTCTGTAGCAAAACTTGCATCAGTATATGCAGTTAGACTCAGGTCATCCTTAGGCTTCAAATACAATGCATAATGCATTGTCTGCTTCAGATATTGTAGCACACGCTTAGCAGCCTGCCAGTGTCTTTCAGTTGGCTCAGCGTTAAACCTGGCTAATTGGTTAACATGGTATGATATATCTGGTCTTGACCAATTACTGAGATAAGATAAACTACCAATCAAGGACTGATAAATGTTCTTATCAAAAATAGGATTTTGAACATCACTGTGGCTAAACTCCTGGCTCATTGGTGTTTTAGCCGGTTTATAAAATTCCATATTAAACTTTTTAAGTAACTGATTAATTTTATCTGCCTATGAGATCTTGTATCCTCCCCTAGTTTTATCTATCTTTAACCCAAGATATTGTTTAATTTCACTTAACTGTTTTATCTTAAATTTCTTCTCTAACAGTGATATTATTTTAGTAGCTTCTTGTTCAGTTTTGGTGATTAATGCTATGTCATCAGTGAACAATAGCAACAATGACACTACACCATTACTTTCCTTTTTGAACAAACATGGATCAGCCATGCCAGCTACAAATCCTATCTTAGTTAATTCTTTAACTATACATTGGTTCCACTCATATCCTGATTGCTTTAAGCCATAAAGACTCTTTTTCAATTTCCAGCAATCAGTTGTATTATCATCTTTTATACCTAAAGGTTTTTTCAAATATATAGTGTGTTGCAATGGTGCATGCAGATATGCTGTCTCTGCATCTAAATGATTTACAACGTATTTATCCTTAGCTGCCCACACTAATGCTACTCATAATGTAGTAGCTTTCAGACTAGGTGCAAACACCTCATCGTAGTCGTTTGCTGTCTGATTGAACCATTGTGCTACTAACATGGCTTTATGGGTAACAGTCCCATCTACACTTGTCTTTAGCTTATAAATCCATTTACATCCTATGGCAAGTTTACCATGTGGTAACTTAACATTTTCGTATACCTCCAACTTTTTTAAGGATTTCAGTTCCTTATCCATTGCTTCTTGCCAAACAGCCTGATCCTTAGCAGGATACAGTCTTAATTCATTATAGTTATTTGAAACTGTATTCACTTGGCATACAACACTAGCCTGATACTTATCAAGTGATCATGTTACTCGGGTTGAATATCTTGGTAAATACAAGGCATACTGGTGGACTCCCCTGTTCTACCATCTCCTGTTCTTCTACTTCCTCCTGTGCCTGTTCTCCTACTTCCTCCTGTGCCTGTTCTCCTACTTCTTCCTGTGCCTGTTCTTCCTCTTTATTGGCTATTCGTGGTTTACTTATTTCATCTTTAGTGACTATTTGGGTGTCAATAATAACATCATTGTTGGATTCCTGTTCCAGTTTATTCCACCCAACGTGTTCAAGAAATTTTGCACTAGCACTACAATAAACATGAGCTGTGCCTTGTTCCCAGCATCTAAACGATCTATGGTTGGCCTCGTAACCTACAAAAAATAATTTCCTAGCTCTATGTTGCCCTTTCAGTCTTACTTGTGAGGGAATATGTACCCATGCTGGAGCTCCAAATGTGTGTAGATAACTTAAATTTGGTTTTCTGTCATGCCAACAAGTGAATGGCAATTCACCAGTTGTTGTGTTAACTACATTGTTTAACACATGATTGCTACACATTATGGCTACACCCCACAGTGTTTCAGGCAAACCTGAATCAGATAACATAGTGCGAGCCATGGCTTGTAACGTTTGTCCTCTTCATTCTACAAACGAGTTATGTTGTGGTCTGTAAGTTGCAGAACGTTTATGTTTGACATCAGCCAATTTCAATGTAGTTTGGAATCTATTGTTAACAAACTCAGTCCCATTATCAGTAACCAAAGTAATTACTCTATGTTTCATGTTTCTCTCTGCAAAACTTAGCCAATTAAAGAAATGTTGGAATGTTTCTGTTTTGTTTTTCATGAGATAGCAGAAACCGTACCATGAGTAATGATCCATTATACTCAAACTAGGTTTCTTAGGACCAATTATGTCAGCAAAAAACAATCTCTAAAAGTTCTTTGGTCTTAAACCCATTAAGTCTGTTTGCAGGAGTAACTTTGCTTTTCTCCTGGCTACATGCATTACAGTTTAAATATTTGCTATAGGGTTTTAATTTTACTCCCTCTGACAATTCGGCAGTTTGTTTCAGCATTTTGAAATTAATGTGCCCTAGACGTCTATGCAGTAAATGTATACATTTGTCATGTGGCTTAAAATTGTTATAAACTGAGTTAGCCATTTTCAACTGGTCATCATGTATCAGATATAAATCATTCTCTAAATTAGCAGTAACACTTTTACCCTCTTTCTCTTTTATACAGTTATCTCCCCTAAAGGTTACTACATAACTAATATTAACTAAAGCCCTTACAGATAACAAATTAAATTTTAGTTTAGGTACATATAACATGGTTAAATGCTCGTTTATACATGAGCAATATGCAATACCTTCACAAGACGCTTTCATCTTCCATCCATTTGCCAATGATACATGCTGCTTACTCGTAGACATCTTTACAAACTATTCTCTATTTCTAGTAATGCACTGCAATGCTCCACTATCAACTACCCACAAATCATGGTTTACAGTTGAATTGCTAGACATAGCTAAACTAACATTCTTCTTAGCCTTCTGGTGATTACCAGCATTCTGTCGTTTTCCCTTCTTACAGAATCTAGCTATATGTCCCCTAGCCTCACAAGAAAAACATTTCCTAAGAATATAGGCAGTTGAAGACAAATTCTCTTCTTGTGGTAATGTTCCTTTCTCAGTTGGTCCCTATCCAGCTGTCTTCTTGCTTCTTCTAACAACCTTCCAGTTATGTCAGTCAATGTTAGTTCATCTCTGGTCAGGACTTCCAGTGAAGATACGTAATCATCATAACTTTCATTCAATGAGGAAAGAATGATGTAAACTTGATGCAGCTCTGAAAATATCAGTTCCTTTTCATGTAGTTCTTGAAAAGTTCTTTTCATGAAGTTCAAATGAGCTAACATATCTTCACCTTTCAGAAGATGGGCTCTAACAGTTTATGTGTAAGATGTATGTGTGCACCTACACTGTTATGAATATAAATCCTCTTTAAATTCTCCCAACACTTAGCAGCAGACTCTTCTCCACGAATATGGACTAGCTTCTGGTCACTCAGTGTTAGTCCAATTATAAAAAGAGCTCATTCATTGTTCCATTTAAAGTCTGCTAACTTCTTGGCATCGTCCTCATCATTTGGATCCCAAGCATTTACATCTGGTGGATCTTGAACTAAGTCCATAACCCTTCCCTACGGAGAAGTAGACTGCACTTCATAGACCAGGAAACATAGTTTGTTCCATCCAACCGAGTTATCAGTGATAGACTAGTTGACGGGTCTTGTGCCATCTTTACCAGGAGAGTAAACCACAATTAAACAGTAAACAGCTGTCTGTATACAGTATTGTGCATTCATACTAACTCTCAGTTATCTGAGCCTGGTATGGCCTGGGCCATAACCAGTGTTGAGGTAATTCCCCGTTAGGAGAATGAGTGCACACAGGGAGAGGGAGTAAGAGTAATGTTGAATAACACATACACAGCACACAGCTACACTGTATAGTAAAATGTAGGTTTTACTTCCAGTACACAGTTAAGCAAAGTCCAACATAGTTCAAGTCATACACGGTTTTCAGTCCAGGGATAATCCACTAACAAAGTCCAGTATCAAATACAGTTCAGTAATAGACTCATGTCAATCCAAGAATAATGACGATCAGTAACAGTCAATAGGGAAATGCAGGAACACGAACATCGACCATCTAGAAAACTCTCTCTCTCTCTCAGTTCAGTTTTCACAGTTCAGCTCTGGGAAACCAGATTTCTGGCTCCATCTTACGGCTGGTTGGGATACCACACCCAATTACAATTTTAGCATTCCCTTAAAGAGACAGTATTAAAATGTCTATCCTGGTTTATATATTTCCAACCCAATTGTTAGGTGACTTACATTCCTAACAAGGTGGGTGTTTTTTTGTTGCTATTTCATTGCCTGTATTCCAGGACTTAAGTTGATTAGTTGTGTAATTACCAGAGTAAGCCCATTTAACTTAAAATCTTTTCTTTTCTTTCTCTGTCATCCATCCAATTCTAAATGAAACTTGAGGACTTGTCCTTAGTTATCAGGGAATCACTTTCTAGTCAGTCCTCCTGATTTGGCCTCTTTTAGATTTCATCAGCATTAAGATATTGCCTGTAACATTTACTTTATATATAATATTTACCTTTCAAAGCAGATTGGGGTGTGTGTTTGAGAGAACAAATTGGTGGGGGTTGTGTTTGCCTACAGACAATCTCAATAAGAGTTTATATAATTTGAAATCTGTTCGTTTTAAATAAAGTAAGAAATGCAAATTTATATCGCTGGAAGTAGTAGCAAAAGGTCATTCCATGAGTTAAATGCATCAGAAATCAATTTACAATACATAAGATAAAGGTATATGGTGCATTCAGAGAAATGCAATGCTGATGGATTTTAGAGTGGTTCTCTTTGCCAAATCTTGGGGGTTTTAGTTACAGTCTTAATTGATGCAGTTCTTGGTCTGGTTTATTGCGTGGTCTTCTGAAACATGATTGTTTTATTCTTTTTTTAATGACCTATTTTCAGGAGCCTGAAGCTGCTGTTGTACTGAAGTGACAAGTGGCAAGAAAGTTTGTGCTCTTTTTCCCTTGGGTGTGTGTGTGTCTTATTGAATAAATAAGTGCCTTTGGTTCAGCAAGTACACCTTAGGAAAAACAAAAGCAAAATGGACTGCTAAATTGGCCACACCCATCCAGTCACATGACCACCTAGCCATGCCTGCCCAGTCACATGACCAACAAGCCATGCCAACAAGCCCACCAAGCCATGCCCACAGAACCAGTTGTTAAAAAATTTGAATCCTACCCAATTAAATATATTATCTTTTTTAAAAAATTCATATTAGTGGTCTTTAGGATTTAAAACCATGAGTTTGGTGGTCCCTGAGGTCCAAAGGATTGGTGACCCCTGCACTAAACAACAACTGCAAATTGATTATACTTGGTGTTTGGAGGCAGACTGTGAAAACATTTAAATTTTAGAACCTTGAGAATTAAAAATATGTTGGACAGTGTGAGAGTGTGAAACAGTTTGAATTTGTTTTGAAATCAAGTGGAGGTTGCAATGGGACTATTTTGTGAGCTGTTCTAATATTGGCTTTCTTGGTGTGATGAACAATTGGGATAGTGGGGTTTTGATAGATTATTGAGTAATTTTTAACACATTAAAATAAAACAAAATGGAACAACTACAAGGGAAAATAAGTGTATTACTAAAAGAAATATTATTGATGCTTCAAGGCACACAGGAAATGATGATAAGGAATCATAAAGAGATAAAGGAATTGATAAATGACATAGTTATGAGACTAGAAAACCATGAGCAAATAACATTGAATAATGAACATGAAATCCAAATAGACAAGAAAATAGAAAGATCAGAAGAAAGGACAGGTATAAGAATTTACAGGAAGATATGAGAAGATACAAGATCCCAAGGGAGAAGTATAAGAAGATACAAGATATAAGAAGATACAAGATCCCAAGGAAGAAATATGGGAAATGTGCCAAGAAGTCACTAAGAATTGAGATATGAAAACAGGCAAGATAGATGCAGCAACAAGAGTTGTTTTATTAAGAATGATTATAGAAATTAGAATTGGGGAAAATAGTATTTTTTTAATTTGGGAATTAATGGTTAGAAAATAGAAGCAGAAGTTAGAAATTCAGAATTAAGGAAGATACATAGGTAAAGATGAAGTAAATGTGTAATTAAATAATAAATATTGAATAATTAGGATAAGCAAACATTATGATTAATAGACTTGGAAGATAATGGTTACAAATGTGATGTTTATACGATGTTTATAATGTTTGATATAATTAATTGGTTATAGACAAAACTGAACAGAGTGTTTAATTAAATAATGAAAAATGTTTAATAAGGATAATTGAAGATTATGGCTAATAGATTTTGAAAATAATACTTATAATTATTGTATGTATAAGACTTATCATTTGTACCCAAAAGAGATTGTTCCCAGACAGTATACTGTTATTGTGAATATGGAAATTTTATATATAACAAAGAAAACTACATAATAAAAAATGATAATAATTTTTTTTTAAGATTGTAAAATAAGACTGGTCACATGATGAACCACTTTACAACTGTTACAACTTACAACTGTAATGTAAGGGATCAATTAGAGTACTAGCTGAGGACTAGCTGTAATAAAGTCAATATACACCGATTAAGGAATATATAACATTCCCTTTACTGTACACTGATAAACAAATATTAATAATGATATTCTTAAGAATACAATAGAATTGCTTTGAGAATATATTTCCGATGTGTTAAGCAAAATATGTCACAAAACAAGAAACAATACTGAAAACAAACTTACCTCTCATAACTAATAAAATCAATGATTTCCTGCTCCATTTTTAATAATATCATTCTATCCCTGTTAATAAAAGAAAAATAAGAAAAAAGAATTGAATCTGAGGGCAGAAAAACTGACAGCAATGTCTGAAATATTTCTGATACTACACCAAAGAAATTCGAAGTCTGAGTTCTATTTATGAGTAGCACAAATATGTTTAAGTTCCTTTCCTAATGAAAGAATTCCTTGTTTCCTATTCAAAAGAAATGCAGGCATAGTGTTCTTAGGATATGTTGGAAGAAAGAATGTAGATTTTTTTTGTACCTAAGTGAGGTATTTTCAATAGATAGTAGTGTACATTATATTATCCTTGTATTTAAAAAAATAAGAGTGTCTAACAAGAACTAAACTTCTTAAAAATTATAATTTGTTTCAACCCTCTAATTTCAGTATAGCTATAAATATGACATATCCCTTATGCCGTACTGTTCAGAGAAGAGGGTGATTGATTGTTTTAAGACTGTTCTCCACAATTAAGTCTTACTGTCATTATGTTCAAGTGTCAATAATCACAACACACAAAATTTGTGTTTTGGGAGGTTAACAATAAAGACTATTTCCAATTGACTTACTCATTCCAGCCAAACTGACTTCATTCATTGAAGAAACTAGACTCAAAAATATTTTGGCAGGTTGGTTTAACGTTAAAGTTAGAATCTTCACTATCGTGAAAAGATAATAATAAAAATATTGTTCTATGAAATGCTTTTATGAGAATTTGGCAACAGCTGAGATTAGAGATACAAAGGGAAAGTTCCTACCCAACAAGTTATCCTTGATCTATTTAATGACATTAATATTCTCCTTATGGAGATTTACTTGGCTCTAAGCGTACCTTTCTTCAGAAAAGACCCTAGCTGGTGGATGATAGGTAGTGGAACTTATCTGTTAATCTTTTCCTTTATGTGCTATATCTCTATTTCATTTTGTATTTATTTTTTAAATATGAATGCCATGAGTTCCCAGAGAGGAAGGGGTCAAGCTATTTTCCAAGGCACCAGACAAGGAATAATGGATGGAAACTGATCAAGGAGAGATTCGACCTGGAAATGAGAAATTTTCTGACAGAACAATCAACCATTGGAACAGCTTGCCTTCAGAAGTTATGGGAGCTTCATCATTGGAGGCTTTCTATAAGAGATTGGGCTGCCATTTGTCAGAAATGATCTCCTGCTTAGTTGGAGATTGGACTAGACAACCTACAAGGTCCCTTCCAACTCTGTTAATCTAAAATGATTAATCTAATCTAAATGAGTCTTTGGATTTGGCTTCCAATGAAAAATAGTATATGAATCAATGAGTGCTCTTCCATGAACAAAAGACCTATTCCATTTAGAAATATGTTTCTCATGAAGTAAAAAAGTCTTGAAAGGGAGAAATGACCCCAAATCTGGAAACATTTTTTTCTGTCCCTGTAAAATTTATCATGAGTTAACCCAAAGATTTACTGCCCACCAGAAGTTATAGGTTAAATCTAGATATTTCATCTGTTATTATTGTAACATAATTTCTGAATTAATGTACATTACATTACTATACATTTTATTTTAACTTTTCCATGGAAAGTGATTTATTTATTTATTTTGCACTGCTATTTGCACTAAACCTTTCATGGTTACTTTTCAAGATATTCACATAACATGCAAAAACATGAGAGTTTCTCATAAAAAAAATATCAGATATTGCCCACACTGTCTATTGCAAGATGGCTTCAGATCTTCCTCCAGCACTGGGCTACAAAAATATAATCCAAAGAACGAAAGAGCCCTGATGAGAAGGAAGGTAAATATTAAAACATAAGAATTCTGGTACACAGTTTTGTTTGACATGAGACACATAACTGACATTAACGCAATAAAATTTGTGTTCATTCCCTCCTGTTCTTTCTATCTAAGGCAGGAATGTCAAACTTAAATCCCATGGGCCATATCCAGCCCCATAGGGTGCTTAAATCTGGCCCACAGGGCTGGCCTGGAAATAGCAAAGGACTGGCCCGTGGTGCCTCTGGCAGCCAAAATGGGGTGTTGGGGAGCATGCACAACTGAATATTCAATATACAATATTAAGCTTTAAAAAATAAATTACAAACTGAAAATGAATAAGTTAAATAATAGGCATATCTTGAATTCTGGAGATACTGCATTTGCTTGAGCAAATGTAAAAGGAATGGAAAAATCAAACCAAAATAGAAGATAGAATAACAAACAAAAGTAGCTTTGGATTTGTTTGCATATTACATTATTCCAAAATTGCTGGTATACACTATTGGATTATTACTGACTGGGGGTTGGAGAAACAAAACATGGAAGCTCTTTCCCTGATTTGTTCATAAATAACATCCGTGGGATAGCATATAACTCACTTACTACTAAACTACAAGCCTAGGTTTTGTCAGGACCAATGTTCTGTTTGTATGTTATATGCATACATATTTGGCTGTGTTTACTGGTTGGATCTAAGATATATTAGAAAAGCTAAAGAATTTCTACAAAAGTAGAATATCTAGAGAAATCAATAGTTTCTATTTAAAGAAACACAGTGAATGATAAACATACACTATATTAAAATAAAATAGCAATAGCATTTAAATTTATATAGTGCTTCACAGTGCTTTACAGGCCCCTCTAAGCAGTTTACAGAGTCAGCATATTGCCTCCAACAATCTGGATCCTCATTTTACCAACCTCAGGAGGATGGAAATCTGTGTCAACTTTGAGCCACTGAGAATCAAACTGCCAGCAGACAGGAGTCAGTACAATTAACCTGCAATTCTAACCACTGAGTCACCACGCTGTCAGGACTCCAACATGCACCCCCATTCAAATCATAAGTCTCTAGCTGCATCTAAAAAAGATTGATTTATTAGGAGTTGACATGTCGGTGTTTCCCGGTTGCAGCCGACTTTGACACATCATTCATTTCACCCTTGACCTTGGTCTTCCCCCCATCCCCTGGATGTGTATTCTCCAGTGAGACACATCCATAGCCAAGAGTCATCAATTATGCGCTCTAGTAATAATTTTGCAAGCCAGAAGCTTCGGTTGCCAAAGAGATTATCTCAAGCATTTAAAGAATGCACTGCTTTCCCCCCCTTTCTGTTGACAACTAAAAAGACCAAAGAAAATTTTTTTTAGTTGACACATGCTCCTAAAAACACTTAATCTATAATTTAAGATTATTTTTGTGTGTGTGTGTTGTGTGTGTGTGTGTCTGAAAGATAAGAATATTTTGATTCTGTCGATCAAATAAATTGTTTTCAATTTATTTATTTATTGAATTTATATTGCCATCTATTTGCTATGGAGACTCGAGGTGGATTACAGAATATAAAACCACATTTAAAACAATAAAAACTAACAAAAAGAATCAAATAAATTAATAAAGTATAATATAACAAAATCACTTCCCAATTCCCACTCCTGCCTCGACAGCAGGTCACATGAGCCCTTCCCCAGGCCCACTATCAGAACCAGGTCTTCAGTGCCTTCTGGAAGAGTTTTAGTGTGGGGGCCTTTCTAATTTCTGGGGAAATGATGTTCTAGAGAGAGGGAGCCAACACGAAGAAGGCCCTTCTTCTGAGTCCCATCCACTGTATCTCCCTCAACATTCCCTGCCTTTCCCCTCTGATGGGTTGGGTAGATGTGACCAGCAAGGAACGGTCCCTCAGATAACCTGGTCCCAAGCCATGAAAAGCTTTAAAGGTGACAACCAGCACCTTGACTTGCACCCGGAAGCAAATCGGCAACCAATGCAACTCCTGCAGGAGAGGTTATATATGTGCACACCGGGATCTGCACAAAACCATGTGGGCTGCTGCATTTTTCACCAACTGAAGATTCTGCTCTATAAGGGCATTCCCATGTAGAGCATGTTGCAATAGTCAAGACAGGAAGTGACTAGGGGATGAGTGACTGTGAGTAGGGATTGTTAGTCCAGGAAAGGGCATAACTGGTGCACAACCCGCAGTTGCAAAGGCCCTACTGGACACAAGTGCCACCTGCTCTTCAAGCAGGAGTTGTGAATCCAGGAAAACCCCTAGATTATGCACAGGGTCTGTTTGGAGTAGTGCCACCTCATCCAAGACCAAAGGTGACAATTCTCCCTGAGCCAACGAACCGCAAACCCAAAGCCACTCGGTCTTGCAAGAATTTATTTTCAACCCATTGCTCCCCATCCAGCCCCTAACAGCCTCCAGGGACTACGAGAGGGAGGACACAGCAACACGTAACTCACTACAGACCAAGACATACTGCTGAGTATCATCAGCATATTGGTGATACCTCAGTTCATGGTGATGGATGATCTCACTCAGCGACTTCACATCAATGTTGAATAGGAGCCCTGCGGAACCCCATAAAGCAGTGGGTGAGGGCTGGATTTCTCCCTTCCTATCAACACTGACTGAGAGTGGCCGCACAGGAAGGAAGTAAACCGGGACAGCACAAGGCCTCCCACTCCCATTCCCCAAAGCCACCCCAGAAGAATCCCATGATCGATGGTATCAAAAGTCCCCGCGAGGTCAAATAGATGCCAAAGATCATCCAAACATGCGACCAATGCCATTTCTGTCCCAAATCCAGGCCTGAATCCTGACTGGTAGGGGTCGAGATAATCCGTTTCATCCAGAAATTTTGGAGCTGTCGCACAACCACCTTCTCAACAACCTTCCCCAAAAAGGGAAGATTGGAGACAGGTCGGAAATTATTCTATCAAGTGGAGTCCAGCGATGGCTTCTTAAAAAGAAGGTGGACCACATCCTCCTTAAAGTGCTGAGGCACCATCTCCTCCTGTAGGGAAGCATAAATCATCATCAGAATCTACCTGCTTGTTACTTCCTGGGAAGCTTTCACAAGCCAGGAGGAACATAATTCCAAAACACAAATGCTTGCACGCATACTCCCTAGGATTCTGTCCACTTCCTCGGGAGGAACAGGAGCAAACTATTCCCAGATAACTGGGCAAGAACCTGCCTCAGGGGCTTCGACCAGACTATCAACCATGCCAGCATCTAACTGGGAACGAAGTCGAGCAATTTTGTCTTCCAGAAAATCCACAAATTCCTCAATGCATCCTTTCAGGCCACCTCAGCTCACCTTAAAGAGAGTCGCTGGGCGATTATTTGCAGACGCAATTAGTGTGGAAAAGTATTTACACTTTGCCATACGAATTACCACAAGGTAGGTCTTAGTAGCAACTCTTACCCGTGTTTGATCGAGTTCATCCTGTCTTCCATCAGTAGCACTCTAGATGTCTCCTTATGCATTTTATCCCTCTCCGTTCCTCTGTATACCACCGGGCACAGAGAAGTCTATGAGTGAGGAGATGTCACAAGGTGTAATCCTTCCTATTCCAAACTGTGACTAAGAGCTTGGCTGGACTGCACAATAGATCTGCAGTTATAATCCCCAGCTCCTTCTGGAACCCATCCAGGTCCATTAGTCAATGGGGGCGGACCAATCTAATAGGTCCTGTCTCTCTGTGGGGGAGTACTGCTTTTGAGAAACTCATTGCTACCAGACTGTGATCCGACCATGATAAGGGGACCAAAAACAGATCCACCAATTCCAGGTCACATAGGCACTGCTCCGACAAGAATATCAAATCAGTGTGTGACCACTATTATTAGTTGGGCTCTGAATGATCTGGGACAGGCCTATGGAAGTCATGGTTTCCATGAAATCTCAGGTTACCTCCTATCCCGCCCCCAGGGAAGGCAGGTTGAAATCTCCCAGAGCTATAGGTCTGGGGAATTCCAGCACCGCAGTGAGGTCCAGAAACCCAGGTAGGGAAGCTGCCACGCAGGAGGGATACTGCTACAGCAGCAGCAATCCCACCTGATCTCTTGAGCTAAACCTAAGAAAAAGGGTCTCACAGCTGGGCATTTGTGGAGCAGTGCCTCTGGAGACTACTAGAGATTCTCTGATAACAACAGCCACATCCCCTTCCCAGACCTGAGGTCTAGCCTGGTGCCATGCTTGATAACCCACTGGGCACATTTCTACGAGGGGAACATTGCCTTCTGGGCCCAGCCAGGTCTTGGTTATACAAGCCAGTCCAGACGTCTCTTTCAGGATCAAATCAGCAATAAGACTAGCCTTATTGCACGCTAATCTGACATTTAAAAGCAGCAGCCTAAGACCAGGGCCAACACAGATCTGCTGACCAGGTAAATGAGGTGAGTGTAAGGGGGCATGTGCTGTCCCAGCCAGTCTATGGGAAATGGATAGTTACTTAGGAATTGTGAGCTGTCCCCTTAAGGGAATGCATCATGGGAAATGTTCATGTCACATGGCCACATCTGTAATCTTGATTGGTCACTAAATTAACCCTCGATGGGTTGGGGGAGGTTTCCCTCCATTCTTGCCTGGACTCATGAACTGATAAGCAGCTTACCGCTGTGTGATGGGTTAGGAAAATAACCATCTTTTACCTACAATGCTGATATACAAAGGATTGGTCATTATAGAAGAACTTCATCACAAATGTGAGTTATGAAGATACCTGATGTACCAATAAATGTACTTTGTTATGGATGTTTTGTGGAATTATCTATCTGCATCTGCACAGCTACAAATCCACCTCTGTGCATGAGACAAGACAGGGTAGAACACTAAACACCGAGGTCGTGTTTCCCATGGCTGCCCCCCTTGTCTTCCATATCTCCCATTATCCAGCACCACTAAAATAGGAGGCTCTCCTCTGCCTCCCCTAAGAACCATTCCATCCACAATCGCCAACACTCTTCTTTAAAAAGGGAAAAACCTCCTCCCACTGATAGGCTGTTGGGGGAAAAGTGAGCCTTAAAGGCACTATAGCACTTGCTCTCAGCACCCTCAAACTCATATCACCCCTTCCTCATTGCTGCAGAGTGATCACATCCAGCCCCCCCATATCTCCCAAAACATTCAGAATACATCCACTCAATGCACAAACGGTACCCTGCCCATTGCTCTCACCCACCAAGCAGGGAGCCACTCCTCCCCAGCTCTCACCTGGGGGAAAGGACCAATACACTAGCCTCTCACTCAACTTTCCCTTCCAGAACCAGGATTTCCCAAGCAGCCTTCCCAAGCCCAATTACAGAACATTCAGAGGATTGCAGAAGCAAGATTGCAGAAGGTAGCCAGAAAAATAGCCAGAAGGACAGCTATGCTGCACTAGATATTTAGCAGTTGTGTAGTCCTACAATGTCTCATGAAGTTCACAGTTCCAAGTTCCCATTTGCCAGTTAACCTCAGGAAATCCCAACGGCAGTCTGCCACTCTCCACAGCATTATTAAGCACAAGTAGGCCCAGCTGCCAACAAAGGAAAGAGAAGCTTGTTCTCTTTTGTCAGCTCTATCTCCATCAGATGACGCACACCGTCAATTCAGACTGCAGCTGCTGAGTCTTGGGTTCTCAGAACAGGGTTTAGCTTCAGCCAGGGAAGTCCAGGGGGAGTCCAGGGAAGCTACACAATCATAAAATTATTCACTTCCTCTGCTCTGACTCACCATCTCACTTTATAACTGCCACTATCTGATCATTCCACTCTTCCAGCTCTCGGCCTATCAGTTTCTTCACTTCTCTGTTTCTTCAACAAATTCCAGCGTCTCAGTTAGTTTATCAAGCTTGTCTCTTTCTTGCCTTTCCCTCTATACACTCTTCCACATACCAATCTCTACATTCCAAAATTTCCAAAACCCTCTCTACACAACACTTAGCACTATCTACAAACACATGCAACTGCTGTCACCATCGTTAAAAAAATTCCTGGAATTATCTATTAAATTCATAATGAATTCCAGAATTAGAATGTAAGCATTATGTTAAAACAGTTAAATAGCTTGTATTCCAGATCTAGTTGTCATGAAAGAAAAAGTTTGCATACCATAATAATATCCTGGAAGGCAATGAGGTGAACAAATATGTAGTAAATGACATAAAATGTATATAGATTCTAGTTAGTTATGGTATAAATTACTACTACTGTAGAGATTCAGTGTATTTATTTAAATTGGACTGACAGCACATCAGTGCTAGACTGAAATAAAAATAAAAATCTCATTCAGGTAGCCTATGACATCATCATTTGTCAGGACTGGATATTTCAAACAGATAATCTTATATACTATTTATTTCTATGGCATTTTTATGCTGAAAGTTGTCATAGTAATAGAACATGAATGTATTGATATAACATGCAAAATGAAAATATAATCATACATTTTTTTAAAAATGAAAGTAAAATAAAATATTAATTTATAAATGCAACTACAGGAGCTGGATTTTAACACATTTCTTAGCTATCACAATCCAACACACTTTAGCTGAAAGGATAGCAGGTCTGAATGAAGGACAGGCCAAAAACCTGGGATTTAAGTTTTTTTTTTCTTGGATGCATAAAAAGAAGTCACTACTGTGCACCTCAATTAGAGGATAAATTCACTACAATTAGAATTTTTTTTAGATAGTCATTTCTATGTTACTTTTTATATTTTACATATGTGACATTTATAACAATTATAATTATGCAGTGTAACGTGTGAAAAAGTCTAAAAACAAGAAATAAATTATAAAGAAAGAAAGGGGTAATGCTTCTGTTAAATAAGTGATAACACATGCACAGCAAACATCAATATGTTCCTATGCTGGAGCACTTTCAATAATGGATAGAAAAGTCTACAAGCAGAGTATAGGTTCCTCTAAGCAACAATTCAGTGTTTATTCTATTTTTGTTTCACACTGTCCCTGCCCTGCTTCCACTTCTTAATATAAACTCTTACTTATGGATTTCAGTACCAGGATGAAAATATGTAGATAGGATATATCATGCATTGACTTACAAATAACACTTTCTATTATACTATTGCTAATGAGCCATTTGTATATCATTTTTATGAAAAATATTACATATGTTTTCAGTTTTGATGTTGCAATACAGCAGCATATATATGGTGGGAAAGAGAAGGAAGCAAACTGCAAAAGCTGTGGTCCACCATGGTTGATCTCAAAAACCTTTTGGGGAAGATTAATGTATTCCTTAGAAAAGAACAAATTCTTCCTCTTTATGTAATTATTTAAGTCTCTTTATATGGGTGTACATATTGTCAAAATTAATATGACTTTAAAAGTTTAAGATATCCTTTCAGCACATATTTCAGATGTAAAGAGAGTTGTAAAGAGAATTTGTTTTGTATATCACACTTGTTATATACCAATATATATGTATTCTACAGTTAATATATAAACTATACATATACCACAATCCCTCAAACAAGTACAGAATATAAAAAATACAAACTAATTCAAATACAGACAAAAGTAAATACAACTTTCAAAATGTCTCCATGTGACTATAATAAATGACTAAATAATGACTTAAATATTTTTGTTCACCTTTTGATAACATTCTTATCTTGTTTTTTTCACTGTTTCTATTTTTTTCTTTGTTTTTATCCTTTTCTTTTTCTTTCTCAGATTCATCTTTACTAGATTTATCCTCTTCTCGTAGGTTGGGGAAGTTTGAAAGCTGTAGCTGTATTGATTCCTGTTGAAAAAAATATAATAATTTAGGGCCAGATTCAAGAAAACTGGCATGGCTTCCCAAATGCATAGGAAAGTGCAAGCTTAGAAAAGCTGGAGCCAAACAGTATTTGATACACTTAATCTTAAGAAAATATAATATATTCTTAGAGATAATTTTTGATTGGTTGGGTAATACATTATCACTGAGTATAATAATTTAGTCGGTATTATTGAGAATCAGAATTTAGTTAAAGAAAATTAATGTATAGTTCTTCGTTTGCTTGCAGTATATTGCAATAGATTCAATAAGAATCATTTGAAATAAAATACCTAATAAAAGCATAAAGACATTATTCCTAGGATGTTAACTATAAATTCTTTATATTAAAATTACACTGAAATCAGAATTCACCTCAGTGAAAATTGATTGAAAAAAATAATGGAAAAAATAGACAATATTCAATTTCTTTAAAAATTCAGGACGTTTTTAACTAAGTGTACTTAAAATTAGGAATGTAATAATCAGAATGTGACAATATTCATATGTATGGTTAATTTTATTTTATACCAGAAATTATTAATGTGTTGTTTCTTGAAAAAGGCCTATTCTAATTTATAACTAATGTTGATAAATGAAAAGTTCAAATTATGCCCAATCTTATTAATTAAAATGTAAATTAAAATATAACATGAATTTCTGTAGTGATCCTAAAGTTTTCTCAAATATTTAGCATGCTTCCAATTACATGTACTTTGGAGCAGTAGCACAGAACCTCTGTGCTAATTTTATTTGTATTAGCAATGCTTGAAGATTTATTTGAAGTTGTACTAATTTGAACTCAAATGTGCTTTTTACTAAGTAAATTAGCTTATGAGATAGTATAATAATCTTTATAATACTTACAAATTTAATCTATGCTCAATGTTTTTTCTTTTGAAAGTATTTTTTTTATATTATGCATGTCAGGGGAAAAGGAAGAACTAAATGCTTTTCTGCTGAAGACAATCCAATACTGTGGGCTAAGACTCACTGAAATGATATTCATGGAACTTAATAGAAAAAGTTTTAACTGACTTTCACATCTTCAGTTGTTTATGCTAAAGTCAAAGTGATTCCTAAGTGCACTTGCTCTTTTACACAAAAAATGGGGGGAAAGACAGACTTTACAAACAATTTAATACAAACATATAAGCATACTGTATTGTATATATTCTATGTCATACATATAACGTAACATCACTATATAGTCTTTGCATTAGAAATAAACACACAGGAAAACTGCAGAGTCGTTGAAAAATTCGGTGTTTGTTTCTTATATTTGTTTTTTATTGACATTTTTCAATCACAAAATTACAACGTTGATAGGTACATTCATACAAGTTAAGTGTAGCAAACACAAAATATTGAATTGCAGTAGTACACCAATAAACTAATATAATAATGTTAGAGGCCACATTCCTTTTAAAATAAGGACAGAATGTGAGATCAGGTAAACTTTTTGATCAAGTAATACAGGTAAACAAGATTTTTCCTACACAGGAAAATCAAGGCAAATTTTCAAATATAATACAAACATCAGGTTTGTAGTACAATCCATACTCTATAGTTCTGTCAATGTACCATACATTTTTGATGACTTACTCTGTGCTTTGTAAACAGCTAGGTAAACTAATAAGAAAAATCCAATTTGACTTTAAAAAGAATCCATTTCCATTGATATAACTCTTCCAGGTTCCTTCAATCAATGAAATGAATATACTGATCTAACTTTTCTATGGAAAATTCATCAGTCTTTAAACCAAGTAGTATACTTGTTATTTAATTAATATATGAAGCCAATTATCCTCAATATGCAGCTTTGGTAGGAGAATGTACTTAATCCTTGCATTTTGGAGTGACATGTTATGGTGAGTCAAGTAAGGACCATAAGAAATGTCACTGGGGCAATATAGAAAAGATGTTTGCTTCTAAGTTTGCTAATCCCTATAGAATATAACATTCTTTTTTTCATTTGTAGAGAAAACATCAGAAACTATCATGCAACATTTAGTACATTCTGATATATTTATATATTTCTCCTTTCAAATTCAATTTGACATGATAAAAAATACAAATAAAATGCATAACAAAAGCCATACATTTATAATAATGCAAGTTGAGCCAAGTATTAGAATCATTTTCAAAATAACTACCCACAATTGATAAAAGAACCTGTTGATTGCTATACTGCATAAATATCATCTTAGAGCAGCAAGAGAATGTATAAAATCCCCACAGCTTATTAAGATATGGAACAGTGAATTTTGGTCATTCAAAAAACAAACAGACAGAGAAAAAAAAACCTCTCCAGAGGAGAAGTGAATTCAAGTTAATAGAGGAAACTTTTAAAAAGTACACTTAACTGTGATTTGATTTTTGTGCTAACAGAAGTTTAACATTCATTTCATCATTCCTCTCCCTGTCTAGGGCCGATCTCATTCTTCAATTAATATCTGAATCTTCAAGTAAAAAATGTTGAGAAAAATAATTTTCTTTCAAGTAAGAAATATTTTATTTTGGTTTCTGTGTTTGTTAAATTTATGTTTTTAAGCAAATAGAAATGTAAGCTTTTTGCAATAAGTGCTAAAGGAAAAATGGACAAAATTCTGAAATATATTATTATTTTTTACTTAAATCATACAATACTACTACAGACTCATAAAATACATATTTTGCAATATTGAAAGATTGGTTCCAGGAATCAGAAAAATAAACCATCTGGAATACAATGCACTTCTTTTATATAAATTACTATTATTTATAGGGTCAAAAATTGAGCTGTAACTATAAACTAAAACAATAAGATTTTGTATGAAGATTTTGTATGACTTAGAAGCCAGAGTGATTCAATCTTATATCTGGTGTATCCTTAAAAGAGATAGCCTTAGATAAAATAACAATTATAACTTTTTGAGGTTTTTTTTTTAAATAATTAATCTGAATTCTTTTGAATTCCTTTTGATTGTTGAAATTTTCAGGGGCTCTGGAAAAAAAGAGCAAATAATACCCTGTGATATACTGTTGATCATGTATATCAAAGAAATATACTAAAAACATTAAAAATAAAATATGCTCATGTGAAAAGCCATTTTCATTCCCCCAAATTATTTTTTTTAATAAATATACACTGTTATCATGCACAGGAAAAGGAAAAATATTCATGCTGCTTAGAAAACTGCTTTAGATACCTGATTGTCAATGTCTGATTCAAGACGAGGAGATGATTCTTCACAAACAGCAAGACTTCGTACAAGTTTCCCCTTTCCACCTGACTGAAATAGAGAAGTAAAGTAATTTCTAAACAAATAATATAATAGCATGTATATATGTTTATATCTGTACATGAATGCATAGCTGATAAAACTAAAAAAGAGATTAACTGGTGTATAAGAATAAACTGCTCAGCTACTCTCAGAACAATGGATGAGTTATTGAAATTAGGATATCTAAAAAATAAATCAGTATTTTAAAAAATAAATCAGTATTTTTGAAACATTTGATTAAATTACAATGCAAACTTTCATCAAAAGTTTGGATCTTCAAAACCATGACATTTATCTGCAATAAATTAATTTATATATTTAGGTGGCTATAATGATATATCCCAATTTTTAAAATAAGAAAGTATAGTTTAATTGTCTCTTTCCATCTTTGAAAACTAGATATCTGTAAGCTGAAAGCATCTGTAAGCATGAAAGCATGAAGTTTGGCAAGAGAAGAAAAAATAAATGTAATGTAATTTCCCCCCTTAAATAGCAGGATTACAGAAATCAATTCATTAAAAGAGCAGCAAACTGAACTGAGGCAAAAATTAAAAAAAAAACTGCAACCATAAATTAAATGAAAGTTATAAACTTTCATCACCAGCCCTGTAATATAAATTTTTATCCCAAGCCAACTTATTGCAATTCTGAGCAACCAGACAAAACCTCTACCTTGGATCTCTTTTTCTGCTGGTTCTGGTTAACACTTTGTAACTGAAAAATAAGTGACAACACATTCAAATGTATTAGTAGAAAATATGCATAATAGAAATAATAGCACTTCGTGTGGTAACTATCAAATAATTTGCCTTTATCTCTGTCATTGATACTATTAAGGCATAAAGGTGCTTGTTTATATATTAGTAAATTTATTTGTATGGTCCAGATTAAATAAAGTTTCTGCGTCTAATTTTCATCCTATTTCTTTCAGAAGCAGTCACCATATATTAATATTTGAAAATGAACAAAGGCTATCTAAAATTATAACATCTAATAAAATTAAAATGAGAAAAGGAATTCAGCTTTATTAGAAAAGATATGCCAATTCTTATTACCTGGTTTGATTTGCCATATTCTTCTTTTTCGTCTACTTCTGAACTTTCTGTTTTGTTAAGAATACAATTCTCTGGTTGAGAGAGAGCTGAGTCTAGCTCATTTCCAACTTCTATTTTATCTTGCTCAGACATTCTCAGAAATGTAAAGAAAAGTTTTTGATGGCCTAAAATGTCAAGTCATAAACAAACAACAGAGAAGGCAGAAATTTATATCACTTTATTCCCATTTTACTGCATAATACAACCCAACAGAATTCAGTACAATTCACACAGTAATGGGTTGAAGAATTCTAGGTAAAAGCTAAAGAGTTTAAACATGAACAAATAGCTTGGATTAACTGAAGTAACCACAATAAAGAACAGAAAAATGAAGATTTTTATTTCTCTCCCCTCATCTTTCATTCTGTAGTTGCAAAATTTGCACATATGGAAGTTTTACCAGGAAGATGTTGCCACAAAGTAATAATAACCAATTCATGCTTTTAGGTATGGGCAAAAAATATACATTTTTCTATTATACAATCTCTTTTGAAAAAGAAAAGGAATCAGCACATACCTACCCATTCAATCATTCATAAGTGCACACATATGAAAGAAAGAAAGACAATCTTGAAGAAATAATGACTCAATAAAAATTCTTCACTTGGCATTAAAAATCTCATATTCTTCACTGATAGACATCAAACTGACAGCTCCACTATAAAATTAAAAAGCCCTTTCCAAATCCCATCTCATTCTCCCATATTGTTAAAAACCTCCCAGAAACTCTTATCAGATAGCTCTCATGAAGATCTTAAAAGCAATGCTTTGCTCTCATTTCACAAGTCATTTGGACAGAATCTCAGCATAGCTTTTAAAATTAAAAACATTCATAAAATACCACTCTGATACCTCCATACTGATTGTTGTCAAATATATTTCATGAATAATTTAGTACTTTTTGTTCTTCACACCCACTATGTTTTAAAGAAAAAAAAAGTAAGAAGGAAAATATATTGGAGAAAGACAATACATTCTTAACAAATTTTACTATTTGTCCTACTCCCTATATAATGATGGTTATTTGATAGATATAAATTTTGTTGTGTTTCTTTTGTAAATAGTAATTCATATTGAAGAGATGCCTCTAATCTGGTTTACTTTAAAAGAAAATATATAGCATACACTGTGGTCAGAAATTCAGAAAATGGTTTTGTAAATGAACTAAGGACTAAGAGGACTAAGAACACTCTCCCTTTCAAGGTTTGCAGTTCTTTGAATGAACAGTATGACAAAATAGCAATAAATGAAAATGTAAATTTATAAAATCAACAAGTCATTTTTATTAGCACAATTTTTTGGGGTGGGATGGAATAATAACATCTCTTTGTAACTGATAAACATTTATATCAAAATATCTAGATTCTTTCTTATAATTTTAAATAGTTTTAGGTTTAAAATATAATTTAAAATATAATTAGCATGAATTCTACAAATTGTATGATCTGGTATGTACTCTAGCAATTATATTCATGCAAAATCCAACAGATATATACAGGTGCACACATAGACAAAATCTACTGCTATTAGGTAGATACAAAGGTGTCAATTACCTTCAATAGTAATTCTTGATACCTTCCCTTCAGCTTCTGTTGCTTCTCAGTGGTTAAATCCACACAAGTAATCGATGACAATGTGAATGCCATGACCCCATTAACAATTCAGGATGCCAGTTTCCATGCTGTTCCTTTATAGAATTTGACAGATCACTGTCATCAACCTGGCAAGAAAGGAAAAAAGAACAAAGAATAAAATCAATAATAAGAGTTATAATCATAGTTAAAATTAAAAGATAAAATAAAGAGACCAGATTTATAACCCTAATGACCAGCTTTAAGCAAATCACTTTCACAGCTTGATCCAGCTCCACCAGTCTCAAAAACTGTGCTTCTTTTCTAATGAAGGCTAGAGCAAGCTGTTCAACTCATAACAGCTCCTACGCACTGAGCTAAAATTAACAATTGCGGATTATGTGCCAAAGATTAGTCACTTCAATTTTAACCTTTTTTAGTGAATTCTAACATTTTGTATTAAAAAAAAGTATTTTATGTTTGCTTCAATGGAAATCAATATTGTCCTTAAAGAAAAGAAGGATGTTGTCTGCTCTGTAAATGAAGCTACAAATTCAAATAGTTCTCAAAAAACAATAAACACTGGTCTCAATAATAAAAATGGCTGATTTAATAAGCTCAAAACATTGAAACAGTTCAAAGGAATTAACAGTTCTAAAAATAGAAATTAGAAAGAATTTATAAGGATGTAAAATAAAAAAATGATTACTGCAGAAACATCCTAGATATTTGGCTAAGGTATGTCACGATTACATTTTAGAGAACTTGGTTTGGCAGTTGACTATTAACCCAGAGATGGGCAAGTCTTCTGGCAAATATGAGAACATAAATATAGCATTTGTAGCTCCGTAAATAAAATGTAGCTCTTCCCAAGAATTTGCAGCCTAATCATCTCAGGAAAAGAAATAGCTGCTTTAAGGAGTTGCAGACATGTTCACTTATGCTCGTACTCCAAATAGTGTCCTAAAGGTACTTTTCAAAAGCTGCTTCTTGAATGAGAAGCAAAACATTGTCAAAGAAAAAAAAAAACCCAATAAAGTCTAGTTGCCTTTGGAAAAGGCACCTTTGGGACCTGGATGAGAATCTCCATAGACATTTACACCAAACATTTGTTATATTGAATCAAAGATACTCCTATTAATAAATGAAATTGCCATTCTAGCTTTGAAAAAATACATGGTGTATATCTATATAATGCTACTATGCTACTAATTGTAACTTTTTTTTGTTCCATTCAATCATTTCTAAATGTTGGAAACTACCACGGCAAAGTTTTTTTCAGAAGTGGTTTGCCACATTGCCTCCTTCCAAAGACTGAGAGAAACTGACTTGGCCGAGGTTATTCAGTTGGCTTCATGCCCAAGACAGGACTAGAACTCACAATCTCCCATGCTGATGCTTTAACTGATATAGCAAACTGACTCTTAGTTACAATTTATATTGTGAGTTGCAGCAACCACTGTAAGATGCCTCAGGCATGTTCAATATATACTATATTCTAATTTCCCCCATTTTTTAGATTTTTTTGAGTCAATATCTATGATATAATTATAATTCTCTCATTTCTACTTCTATTCTCTGTATTTTTATGCAACAACATTATCTCCCTACTTCGAATTTAATATTAGCTGAAACTTATTAGTAAAAACACAGTTATCCCAAAAATATTCTTAAAGCAAATTCAATTAAAAAATGAAGTCGAAATACCTTAAGAAACCAATTATTATCAGACTAATTGAAAGAGTTATGTATTCACCTAAAAACAATGCTTTCAAAAAATATAATAATTATTTTATCTAATAGAAAACATAATGGATGGAGAACAATCACTATAAAAAGTATATTAATGGTTTCTAAATTAATCCAATGACATTTACTTACCATCAATTAATAATCCATGAATTTCTGAATGTATTGCTTGAAAACAATGCAAAGGGTTGGGCAAGATTATGATTTAAAAAAAAATCTTAAACTGAAATAAATCTAATATAAATGAAGGTTGAATGCATATTGAGTCATCCAATAAACATCAAATGTAATTAAATTTATGAAGTAAACAGTTTTACTTTCATATACTAGTTTGTTCAAATGCAACAAAAAATAGGCATGTTAAAATGTATAGAATCTAGATTTAATTATTTATGATCACATTTTTGCTTCAATTCATGCTAAATAATGTCATCAAGAACATGCCACTAACAATTTTTTTACAACAATTACAGCAACAACTACCATTCAAACTGCATTGGTCATAACTACCCATGTTGGCTTATCCAATCCCTATTTTATTCTAGGAAAGGATTCCTATAAAGATAAACTCAACAAAACAGGAATTCATTCCCTGAATGAGAAATTTGAATAAAAATAACAGATTGTGACAACCAGGATCCATGGAAGGCTTTATTAAAGATATTTGCAAATAGGACCCCAACTCCCAATTAATTAATTAGGAGAAAGAGACACTCCCTTAAAATGGTTACAGTCTTTTATAGGAAATCACATTTAAACGATTACATAATGTTTCCTGTTTTTCACACATAGGAGTTATAGGGACTTTCATCAGAAAGAAATGGGTAGACCTGGGTACTTTTCCATCCTATAACTTTTCCCAGACTCCTTCATGAAAATCCCCTAGCTCCCATCATCATCAGATTTCCTATTATATCCACTTAACATAATAGGTCATTAATCAGCATCTGTTAATGTCAGGGTGACCTCGTATCTCATACATGGAAACTCAAGTCAAAAATAAAAAACCCCACTTCAGCCAAGGACATTATATTTTTAACTTTGCAATAACAAGTTACACAAACATAACATTCTTATATAAATGTTCAAATATATTTCTAAAAGGTCAGATTAAGAACAAAAAATGGAATCTCTTTGGTTCTATATTTTCTTAGATGTAATAGGTAAATATTATGGTAAATATATATGTTTTTTCCACTGTTTTTTCTTTGATCATCTTACACCTGAGAATTACCATCAATCTCCCTCAACACAAGCCGAACCTCTTGCTGACTTAAATGTCTACTTGCTACTTCCTGTTTCTTAGGCTTAGGCACCTTTTAACAGCAGAAAAACAACTTACATACAGGCATACATTGGATACAAATACATGAAATAAATCCTATTACAATGATTATCACAACACCAAAAAATAACTCCTTTAACCAAGTAAGATCTGGCAATCAGAAAGTCAATCCATTCCATATTTTCTTAAGTGCATTACTATCTGTAATATGAGTTAAATGTGTAGTTATATTATGTAAAACGTTCAGCTTAGACTCAATAAAATGTGCTTTGTCATCTATATCAAAGCAACACATCCCTTCGAATTCCTCACATTCTGACCCATCCTCAATAGAATGTAATCAAATGCTACTCTATTCTGTACCACAGAATTCCTTATTTCCCCCATCTCATCAGCCAAAGCAGCAATAGCAGAGAAAGTTACAATAATGCTTTTTGCCACAGCACAAGCTAAATGTCCCAACTGCAGATTATTATAGTATGTAGCTCTCCAAGCAAATATTCCTAGGAATTCTGCTTCTACTTTAGATAGCACTACTACTTCATCATTACAATCTTCAGAATAAGCATCACTTAGCGCTGATCTTTTCCCTCTATATTTCTTTACATGTTCATCAACATGTTCATGTTCAGCAGCACCCCACCTGGCCACTGGCCAGTGAACTGTAGGATTAGTATAGATAATAATGTGGGGTTCTTTATGCTTAGATGCATCCTCATGTACATGAATATCCAAGTTGCCATACAAACATCCAAGTTACCCAGGAGCTTGCTCTTCCTGAGACCATCATCTGCGAACTATCCTTAAATATCACAATTCGATTCTTACTATGTTACAGAGCACCTGATTATGACATCGAACATGTAAACAAGCTAAATTCATTACTAACATAGGCAACATCCTGCCCACACACTTTTATCTTTCTTGGTGACTTCAATCTATCTCATATTAACTGGACCCTAAACGAATGTACAACATGCAACCTTCTACAATGCTGTTACAAATCTGGAACTGGAACAACTAGTAACCAACAATACTAGACTTAACAACTGTCTCGATCTCAACTTCTGCAATAGTTTGAATTTAATTAATGGAATACAAACTAAAGAACCCTTTTCTAACAGTGACACCAATATGATTGACTTTTGTCTCAACATACGTCCACACAAAAATGATTACAATGATGGAATCCCCAATTATAACTTCAAAAAAGGCAACTATGATTGTGCTGTCCCAGCCAGTCTATGGGAATTGGATGTTACTTAGGAATTGTGAGCTGTCCCCTTAAGGGTAATGTAGTTAAAGGTATCCTGGGAAATGTAGTTCATGTCACATGGCCACATCTGTAATCCTGATTGATCACTAAATTGACCCTCAATGGGTTGGGGGAAGTTTCCTCCATTCTTGCCTAGACTCATGAACTGATAAGCAGCTTACTGCTACATGGTGGGTTTAAGGTTAGGGTTAGGGTTAGCCCACACAAAAATCATCACAATGATGTAATCCCCAATTATAGCTTCAAAAAAGGCAACTATGATCTTATAAACAACGATCTCTCATCCCTTGATAGGGTGGAGTTCCTATTTGGGAGAGGGGGGCGGTATAAAAGTTTTAATAATTAATAAATAAATAAATTGGCAATCTCTATTCACTGGATGCAATACTGTTGAAGACCATTACAACATATTTTTACTTGAAGTCAAAGAAGTCATCAAACTATATTTATTTATTTATTTATTTAAGTACTTATATACCGCCCTTCTCCTGGAGGACTCAGGGCGGTGCACAGCCGATCATAACCCCACTACATTATACAAAAATTAAAATGAATTAAATAATTTAGGCTGTTTTAATTTAAAAAGTTTACCCTCCCCCATAAATAATTAAAAACCCCAAATATTAAAACCCAATTTAAAACGAGAGACAAAGCTAAAAACTTGTGTCAGCCTAGGCCAGCCTGCTCAAAGAGCCAAGTTTTTAACGCCCGTCTGAAGGCTCTCAGGTCCGTGTTGGTGCGTATCTCTGGGGGCAGACTATTCCAGAGGGCGGGGGCCCCCACAAAGAAGGCCCTACTCCTGGGGGCCGCCAGATGACACATAGAAGCTGACGGCACCCGGAGAAGGCCCTCCCTGTGGGAACGCACAGGTCTGTTGGAGATCACCGGCAGAACGCGGTCCTGCAGGTAGCCTGGCCCAATGCCATGGATCGCTTTAAAGGTCAAAAACAGAACCTTAAAGCGAACCCGGAAAACCACCGGCAACCAATGCAGCTCGCGCAGGAGAGGCGTCACATAGGAGCTTCGCGACACCCCCATAATCACCCGCGCGGTCGCATTTTGCACCAGTTGGAGTCCCCGGGTGCTCCCCACAGGGAGCCCCATGTAGAGAGCGTTACAGTAATCCAGGTGAGAGGTGACAAGGGTGTGAGTGCCCGTGCGTAAGGCGTCCCGATCTAGGAAGGGCCGAAACTGGTAGATCAGGCGAACCTAATAAAAAGCCCCCCTGGAGACGGCCGCAATGTGGTCTTCTAGAGACAGCTGTGCATCCAGGAGGACACCCAAATTGCGAGCCCTCCCTGTGGGGGGTAGAATCTCTCCCCCAATAGCCAGCGATGGCGTCAGCTGATTATATCGGGCCGCTGGAAACCACAGCCACTCGGTCTTGGATGGGTTGAGTCGGAGCCTGTTCCCGCCCATCCAATTCCGCACGGCCTCCAGGCACCGGGACATAGCCTCCACAGCATCGTTGGGGTGGTCCGGGGTGGAGATGTAAAGCTGGGTATCATCTGCATACAGATGACACCGCACCCCAAGACCACGGATGATCTCGCCCAGCGGCTTCACATAAATGTTGAACAAGAGAGGGGAGAGGACCGATCCCTGAGGCACCCCACAAATAAGGGGCCTAGAGGTGGACCTCTCCCCCCCGCCAACACAAATTGCGAATGGTTGGAGAGGAAGGAGGAGAACCATCGCAAGACAGTTCCCCCAATCCCCAACCCCTCCAACCGCCGCAATAAGATACTATGGTCGATAGTATCAAAAGCCGCCGAGAGGTCTAACAGGACCAGGACAGAAGAAAACCCCCTGTCACGGTCCCTCCAGAGATCATCGACCAACGCGACCAATGCTGTTTCGGTACTATGAAGTACCAAATTGGAATGAAGCCCGATTGGAATGGATCGAGGTAAGTCGCTTCCTCCAGGTACTGAGGGAGCTGAAGTGCCACCACACTCTCAACAACCTTCACTAAAAAAGGAAGGTTGGAGACTGGACGATAATTATTTAAAACAGCTGGGTCCAGGGTAGGCTTCTTGAGGAGGGGTCGCACGACCGCCATCTTCAGGGCAGTAGGGAGCGACCCCTCTCTCAACGAAGCGTTGATAATCCCCTGGAGCCAGCCTCGTGTCACCTCCCTGGCGGTCGAAACCAACCAGGAGGGACACGGGTCCAACAAACATGTGGTGGCATTCAGCCCCCCCCAGCAACCTGTCCACACCCTCGGCGGTCACAGGGTCGAACCCTTCCCAGATAATATTCTCAAGACCTGCCCCGGACACCTGCCCCGGGACCACCCAATTGGAGTGCAGCCCATCCCGAATCTGAGCGATTTTGTTGTGCAAGAATCGGGAAAACTCTTCTGCCCTACCCTGCAAGAGGTCATCCCGCGCTCTCGGCTCGAGCAGGGAGCGGGTCACTCTAAACAGGGCGGCAGGCCGATTTTCTGCCGACGCAATAAGGGCGGAGAAATGTGAACGCTTCGCCGCCTCTATCGCCACAAGGTAGATCTTAATGTAAGACCTGTGTTCGGTCAGACTCAGTGCGGCTAGCCCTCCAAACACTCTCTAGACGTCTTTTCCGGCACTTCATCTCCCGTAGCTCCTCCGTAAACCACGGAGCCAAGTGGGATCTGTGCCGAGTCAGAGGTCGCAGAGGCACAACTCGGTCCAGAGCCCCGGCAGCCAACCTATCCCAGGTGGCCACCAGGTCTCCAGGCGAGTTGTGAGCCAGAGTCTCAGGAAATGGCCCAAGCTCCCTCTGGAACCGCTCAGGGTCCATCAAGCGCCTGGGGCGGAACCATCTACATGGCTCCGCCTCCCTGCGGTGGGGGTGGCGGTACAGAAGTCCAGTCTAAGAAGAGAATGGTCTGTCCATGACAAGGGTTTGATGATTAAATCCCCAAAATTACAGTCATTCAACCACTGACCGGAGACAAAAATAAGGTCCAGCGTGTGTCCTCCTAGGGGCAGAAACTAATTGGGTCAGGTCCATGGCCGTCCTGGAAGCCATGAACTCCCGGGCTACCCCAGAGGTTTCACCGAGCGACGGCAGGTTGAAATCCCCCATGACTAAAAGCCTAGGGGTCTCAACCGCCAGCTCGGCTATCACCTCGATTGGCCGTCAGGGCCAATGACACGTGGCAGGGAGCCAGGTACGCCATCAAAAGGCCCATCTGAACCCCCTGTCCCCACTTCACAAAGAGAGACTCACAACCAGCGGTCTGAGAGACAGTGGCCTCCCTAGGACAAAGGACCTCTCTAATAAGCACCGCCACCCCTCCACTCCTTCCCTGAGACCTAGGCTGATGAAATGCTAAGAAACCTGGTGGGCACATCTCTCTCAGAGGGACACCACCCTCTGAGCCCAACCAGGTTTCGGTAACACCTACCAGGTCCACGCCCTCCTCCTGAACCAGATCACAAATCAGGGGGGCTTTATTGACAACGGACCTGGCATTGCATAACATCAGCCGGGTACTCAGGGCCCGAGGCTCTGGACAACCAGGTCTGCAGGATGGGTAAAGAGGGTCGGAGCGCACTACCGCTTGGAGATATCAACAGCGCAATCCCCTAACCTGATATGGCCCTCTACCCCCGCCATATCTGCCCCTCCCACTAACCGTGCTGATAAAACTGGCCCCCGGCATCCCACTCTCCGTCTGCCCCCCCCAACACACATCCCCCCAAGCTCCCCCAGACGTACATGCTAGCCTGGCTGCCCCCAGATCCTCACGGGTTGTCCCCCAAACCCGGTTCGGATTTCCCCTATCCCTTTAAAAAACCCACTAAAAAATTAAAAACCCCGGGCTTCACGCGCTTCCTCCGGCCACATATGTACCAATAACAACTCCCAAAACAACAACAACAACAAAAAAGATTACCCATAACAATAAGGAAACTTCAATCCAAAAAGAGATCACTCTGGTGGAAAAACAAATCTGGTCACATTACCAACTTCAAAAGCCGATACAAAAATTTATGCCACCAGATAAAGACTGAATGCACCAATTATCACATTAAACAAGAGGAAAACCTTCTAGGCACCAATTCCACCTGCGCTTTTTACAATTTTGTAAACAACAAATTAAAACATTCAAGGTCCATCCCACCCCTGATAGGACCTAATGGTAAAGACTGCAACGACGACACCATTAAAGCCAACATCTTTAACACATTCTTTGGCTCAGTATTTGTAAACAGCAATGGATCATGCCCAGTATTTCCTAGTCGAACCACAGAAAACTACAATGATCTAATACATATCGATTTTACAGAAGACAATGTTGAAAAAGCACTATGCAATCTAAAACCATCTCTATCTATTGGACTGGACAGAATATGTGCCTACTTCTTAAAAAAGCTATCCACTGCCATAGCAGAATCTCTAAGCATAATCTTTGATAAATCTTTCAGGACCAGCTCCATGCCTAACCTATGGTCACAAGCCACGGTCATCCCCATCTTCAAAAAGGGAAACCCCAGCCTAGTTGAAAATTACAGACCAATCTCTTTATGCTGCGTCACCTGTAAAGTTATGGAATCAGTTATTAACCAATCCATTATCCTCCACTTAGAGACAAACAACCTACTCTCTAATAAACAATTTGGTTTCAGAAAAAAACTATCCTGTAATCTGCAACTCTTACACTGCAAAAACATATAGACTACACAGACTTCTCCAAAGCCTTTGATTCAGTGGTACACGACAAACTACTCCTAAAACTAAAATCTTATGGTATCTCTGGACAACTGCATAACTGGATAGAAGCATTCCTGTCAAACAGACAACAAATGGTCAAAATTGGGAGTGTCCTATCAAATTCTGTAGCTGTCAATAGTGGTGTCCCCCAAGGCAGTGTTCTAAGACCAACTCTCTTCATACTCTATATAAATGACCTCTGTGATCATATTAAGAGCAACTGTGTTCTCTTCGCTGATGAGGTAAAGCGTTCAACACCACAGACAATACTGCTACCCTTCAAAAAGATCTTTACTATGTATCAGAATGGTCAAATACATGGCAACTTCAAATCTCAACAAATAAATGCCTTACACATTGGCAAAAAAATCAGAAAATAAAATACAAGCTGAATAGTCAAGACCTTGTTGATGATCCAAGGTCTGTAAAGGACTTTGGAATACTCATCTCTAATCTAAGTGCTAGAGCCCACTGTAACTACATAGCTAAAAAGGCATTAAGAGTTGTTAACCTAATCCTACGTAGCTTTTTCTCTGGTAATATCACACTACTAACTAGAGCATACAAAACATTTGCTAGAGCAATACTCGAATATAGCTCATCAGTCTGGAACCCACATTATGTATCTGATATTAGCACAGTTGAGAAAGTCCAGAAATATTTCACAATATGCCACCAGACTTGAAATTCTAGACCTATAAAACCTAGAACTATGCCACCTTCGGTCCGATCTAAGTATAGCATATAAAATCATACACTGCAATGTCTTACCTGTCAATGAATACTTCAGCTTCAATCATAACAATACAAGAGCAAACAATAGATACAAACTCAAGGTTAATCTCACCAAATTTGATTGCAGGAAATACGACTTCAGCAACAGGCTGGTCAATGTCTGGAATACTCTACCTGACTCTGTGGTTTCTTCCCCAAACCCCAAAAACTTTAACCTTAGACTGTCTACAATTGACCTCACCCCTTTCCTAAGAGTAATGTACCCATTTCATGTATTCATAACTATGTATATACTTACATCTATTATCTCGCAAGTGATTGACAAATCAAATAAATAAATGTCCATTTCTCTCCACTGTATCATCCAATACAGGTTCTCTATAAAATCAAGGATCACGATAAAGACTAGAGTTCATCACCTTATAATATAATTTGGTTTCCTTGTTTATATTCTTAGCATGTGCAGTTGCCATAACAGTCGTTAGATGCCCAATTGTACAGAGTCCACCAACCGCATTAGCTGGTATAAATACATAAGCATAAGCTCCACAAAACATAAACTATCCTTTAGGTAAAAACAACACACGTGTCATCCCATCTATCTCTTCAACTTCTATACAATGAAAAACATTCTCAGTAGACAAGTAATTATAAATTGTTTTTTCTTTCTTTTTCTCTGGATATTTATATTTTACACAATCATAAGCAGGAAAAACCGTCTTAACCTCAATAACCAGCTTTTTCTGATTTATCCACTTAGTTGGCTTCACAGGAGATCCAAACAAAGCAATCACCTTTGACAAATTATACAAAATTATAAGTATCAGGGTATATAATAATCCTAGATTCCACCAACAAAAACTTTCCTGGCACTGGAACTCCTATAAAACAAGTAGACATAATGTCTGTAACCATAGTCTCCCCTTTTTCAATGGAAGAAGAAGGGGGGGAGTTGGTACAAGCAATCATTTTTGATGCAACCTGAATATATTAAATCTTATATTGAATCTGCATAACTTGCACGTGATATACGACTGGAGGACTGGAGTCAGATGTCTAGAAACTTGTCACCTCTTGGAGAGATAGCAAGAGGAGAAGGGACCATAAAAATTCCAGCTTTGGAATATACTCCCTGGAAAACTCTTCTAAGTTACGTTCCCAGAAAAGGGGAGGGGCGAATTAACATGTTGGTTCTTTGACTAAATCCACATCTAAATCAGGGGAGGGGTTCTAACTCCCTTTATCTATTACTGTACGCCTGGAAGCATCTTAGATTCTGCTTTAACTAGTACTAGGATCACTTTTTTTCAATAAAAAATTCCTTTTAAATGCCTAGCTTTCAGAAGTTCATTCTTTTTTGGTTGAAGGGGAAAAGTCCAGTGCTCACAGTCACTCATTAATTCAAGAAAAATATTCTCATTTTTTGTTATTGGTTCCTTTTCTCCAGTATATCTTAATTTCTTCTTAAAATTGTTGGAGCTTCAAGATATCCAATAGTACATCTACCTCTCCAGGTAAATGGAAATTTCATAAGAGCTATACTGCAACACAAAAACAACAACTTCATTGGAACACCTCTTAATTCCATATATTGGATAAACAATCCCTTCTCCAGAGCTATAAATCTCATATAGGAAGGAGAATAATTGCCATATATTTCAAAACAATTATTGTATAGTTGTTCCATCCGCTTAGACAATTCTTTATGACTAGTAACAATGTCATATGTGCGTTTACATGTTGGGTATTTTCCCAAATACAAACCATCACCTAAGGCGGATCTTATACAGATTCCAACCACAGCCACAGGTTCTGTCAATCTGTACTGTCGGGTTCAATTTGGAAACATAACTGTTGCCATGTTATCAGATAACTAGACAATATCTCAGAAGCCTCCATTCCTACCCCACACAAGGCAAAAATAATTATAAACATCATCTTCATAATGTCAAATGAACTGCGGCCCCACCCACCTTAATGTATGTAGCTTATACTTCAAAACATACAACTGGTTGGGGACTTACATCCACTTCTTTATCTTCTTCCGCACTCAGAGGACATAGAACTTGTGTACACCAGTCAATTGTTTCATGTCTTAATATAATCAACAATATAAGAAAAAAGTTTATTACACTCAACCAAATAATCAACTCCTCCTCCCAAAGTTCCATTAAACCTAAGCTAAAACAGACATATAGATATCTATCCTAACTATCTAAAAATATATATACAGTCCAGTCCTTTGAAGCTTGCTTCAACCGGAGGCACAAGGCCGATCCACTGGCCCCTTCACACACGAATGATGTGTCCAATCTCACTCACGTGTCCACACAACTGGTTCAGTAGTCAACAGTACTTGGAATGGTCCTTCCCAGATAGGCCGCACTTTCCCAAAGCTCGCCACTGCTTTATTCAGGACCCAATCTCCACTCTTAAAGTCATGCACTTGGAAATCAAGTGGCGGTGTTTGCTCCAAAAGTCCTTTGGACCTTAAAAGAGAAAAATATTGGGATAGTCCTTGTACATATTTTCTCAGAAAAATATATTTAAGTTCTATCCTAGGCATACCCACACTCCCAGTATAAGGTATTCCAAACATCATTTCATACGGTGAAATTCCAACATCTTTTCTCGGACAAGTATGCATTTTAGAAGCAAACATTTCATCTAGGGTAACTGAAGCTCTAACATTAATTTTTTAACATATTTTTTATAGTTTGGTTCTTTCTTTTCACTTTGGTAGCTGAAGCCGCATGGTGAGAAAGATGAAACTGCCAATCGATTCCCAATTCTCTCATTATTGCCTTTACCACATGAGAAGTAAAATGTGTACCTCTATCACTATCAATGGATTCTATCAATCCATATCTAGGTATAATCTGTTCCAATATCAACTTTACAGTCATTTGTAAAGTTGCACATGGAAAAGCTTCCACCCATCCAGTCAAATGATCAACAATCACCCACAGATATTTTAAAGTTCCTTCTGCTGGCATTTCAGTATAATCAACTTGTATTCTTTGGAATGGCCAAATGGCCAAATCTCTCCCTCATGCATTATTTTCTTATTTACTCGCACACAATGTATATATTTCCTACTTACTTGCATAGCTATTGTGTACATACCTCTGCAAATATATTTCCTTTTCACAATATCTACAGTTGCTTATGTTCCCCAATGGGTACCCTCATGTATTTTCTCTATTATGTTTCTCATGAAAGGTTTGTTTACTGTCTGCAATCCTTGCTCTGTTAGCCACTTTCCATCTATATGCTCTGCACCATCTAATTTCATCTGTTTTTATTCTTCTTCAGTGAAATCTGGTTTGACATCCCATTCCAAAACAGGAACCAAAACATTATCTGCATTTCTTCTCTGATGCTTGCAGCTTCTTTCGCTACTTCATCTGCTAATCTATTTCACAAAATCTCTTTTGAATGCCCCTTCTTATGGGCTTCAACATGTATAATAGCCAACCGTTTTGGGCCTTCAGCTGCTTTCAGCACTGCCTTTATAAGACGCACCTGTCTCACTTCCTTTCCTTTCCATCCAGATTTTCCCAAAAGTTTGTAAAACTCCATAGACATATTTTGAATCTGTGAATATATTACCCACTCCATTTTCTAGAAGTTTCAAAGCTTGCAATAAAGCAAACACTTCACACACCTGAGCTGAGTAATCTACAGGTAAACAGCCCATCTCCAACACTTCAGATGTGTCTCCATTCACCATTGCATATCCATTCATTCATTTACTATTCTCTACTATTCTTTACTATTCTCTACTCGAGAAGACCCATCAATAAACAAATTAATTCTGTTATGATATGTACAGAATAACCCTTGAATAACAAGGATATGCACATGGAAACTTTTATGAAAGTAGTTATGAATAATTATTCAGCCACACAGAGATACACTAAATTGAGTTAAAGTTTACTTTAAGAAATAACACAGTCCTATAAATGGTCCAGGTCATATAGGTTTAACAGTCCAAATAATATCCAATTACAAAGTCTTCTTATCGATTGCCTTTGTCATTTACAGTAAACAAAGATATCAAAGTATAAGCACAGCATAAATACAACAGAGATAGCAACAGAATGTCAGAGAGACAGAATGTCAGAGAGAGCAAGGCATGATCTCTAGGTCCCTCTTATGGCAATTCGCAATACAATCAACCAGTCGGAACATAGTACAAATCAATACAGTGACTTTGTCTCAAAGCTACAAACATAGATTGTTGGTTTATATATCGCCAACCAACTAATTGGTGGACAGATTCCTAATATTCTCCCCTTTGGGTAGGTCAATATATAATACATTACATCTTTAAACCATAATTCTCACAACACTCTTTATGCTTAATTGCATCTTGAGCTTTTGTGAAATGATCTGCAATATTATGTTCAGTCATGCAGGATTCTAACTGAATTAAATATCTCAAATCAGTATGTTTAGACCTTGTTTTAACAGCTAAATTAGTAGCCATACTAATTGCAGTTTGATTGTCTTCATAAACAATAAATGGATCACGTACAGTAATTCCAATATCCTTCAACAATTGTTTATAATATATCAATTCTGTACATATTAATGATAAACATGAGAATTACGCTTCCATAGTGGATAAATATGTTGTTGCCTAATAGACTTCCATCCTATTAAAACATTACCCAACATTACCACTATACCTGATGTTGACTTACGAGTCATTATATCAGTAGCAAAACTTGCATCAGCATATGCAGTTAACACTAATTCATTACTTGGTTCTAAATATAATGAATAATGGATTGTGTGTTTTAAAAACCTAAGTATTTGCTTAGCTGCTTGCCAATGCCTTTCATTTAGTTCAGTGTTATACCTAGCCAATTGGTTTACACTGTAAGATATATCTGGTCTAGACCAATTACCCAGATATGACAGACTACCGATTAAGGATTGATATATTTCCTTATCAAACATAGGACTTTTAATCTCACTATGTGTAAATTCCTTACTCATTGGTGTCTTAGCAGATTTACAATGCTCCATGTTATAGCGTTTAAATAATTGGCTAATCTTCTTGGCTTGCAAAATTTTAAAACTTTATTCGTTTTCACTACATCAAGACCCAAATAATGCTTAATTTCCCCTAAATTTCTAATCCTGAACTTTTTCTGTAATCTATAAACAATATCATTTGCTTCTTGTTCAGTTTTAGTTATGATTGCTATGTCATTCGTAAATAACAGTAATAGAGAAATTAAACCATCTTTTTCTCTTCGGAACAAACAAGGATCAGCTATACCAGCTTTAAAACCTATAGAAACTAATTCCTTTACATTTATTCCACTCATAACCAGATTGCTTTAGATCATAAAGACTTTTCTATAATTTCCAATAATCAGTTTTTCCATCATCCTTTAAACCTAATGGCTTTTTCATATAAATGGTATGTTGTAAAGGTGCATATAGATATGCAGTTTCAACATCTACATAGTCTATTTTACATTTATTCTTAACTGCCCAAACTAATGGTGCTCTCAATGTATTTGCTCTCAGACTAGGTGCGAACCCTTCATCATAGTCCTTATCTGACTGAGCAAATCCTTGAGCAACTAATCTTGCTTTATGGGTAATAGTCCCATCTACACCAGTCTTTATCTTATACACCCATTTGCAACCTATTGCACGCTCACCTGGTGGTAACTGTATATCCTCATACACCTCTAAATCCTTTAACGATTTTAACTCCCTATTCATAGCTTCCTGCCAAGCTACCTGATTCTTTGTAGGATACAGTTTTATTTCATTGAAGTTAGAAGGTTCTGTATTAATCTGACATACAATGCTTGCTTGAAATCTGTCAGGTGGACGTCTCTCCCTAGCTGACCTCCTAGGCAACTCAGTACATATTGTTGGCATGTCCTCTTCCTTTACCTCCCCTATCAAATCCTCGTCTTCTACAGTCATAGAGGGTTCTTCTATTGAGGATTCCTCCATTGAGGATTCCTCCACTATCTTATCATCAATATTATTATCATCAGGATTATCTGTAAACAATGGAGTCTCAACAACTACACTATCCTGTACCTTACTATATTCCTGTTCAAGCTTTCTCCAGCCAACATGCTCCAGAAATTTAGCACTTGCACTGCAATATACATTAGTAGTACCTGGCTCTCAAAATCTAAATGATCTATGATTAGCTTCATAACCTACAAAATATAATTGTCTCACTCTATGTTGTCCCATTCGCCTTACTTGTGTGGGAATATGAACCCATGCTGGGGTTCCAAATGTATATAAATAACTGAGATTTGGCTTTTTTCCATTCCAACGAGTAAATGGTAATTCACCAGTCGTTGAATTCACTACGTTATTCAAAACATGGTTAGCACACATTATTGCTTCACCCCAAAGTTTCTCCAATAAACCAGAATCTGAAATCATAGTCCTAGCCATAGCTTGTAATGTTTGTCCTCTACGTTGAATATATGAATTATGTTGTGGTCTATAAGGAGCAGAATGCTTATGTTCAATGCCAGCTTTCTGTAACATGGCTTCAAATTTTCTATTGGTAAATTCAGTACCATTATCTGTTACTAAACTAATAACTGTCTGTTTCTTTTACCTTTCAGCAAACTTTAGCCAGTTTACAAAATGCTGTTACGTTTCTGTCTTCGTTTTCATTAAATAACAGAAATCATATTTGGAAAAATGATCAATTATACTTAATATGTAACAGGCTCCACCTAAACTAGGTTTCTTAGGTCCAATAATATCAGCAAAACAATGGTTCACTGGTTTTGAATTCATTTACCCTATTTGCAGGAGTTACTTTGCTTTTTTCTTGATTGCAAGCGTTGCAATTTAAATACTTTGTACAAGGTTTTAATTTTATACCATTAGATAACTCAACAGTTTTCTTTAGCATTTTGAAATTTATATGTCCCATACGTCTATGGAGTAGATGAATACATTCATCATGAAGCTTTTTATTCTCATAAACTGAGTTAGCATTAATTAATGGATTATCATGTATAATAAACAAACCATTATCCAATCTTGCAGTAACACTTTTACCCTGTTTTTCAATTAAACATTTATCTCCCTGAAAAGTTATAAAAAATCCTGCATTTACCATTGCTCATACAGATAGCAAGTTAAATATCTAGGTACATATAACATCGGTAAACGTTCATTAATACATGAACAATATGCAGTACCTTCTCCAGATGCTCTCAATTTTCATCCATTAGCTAATGATACGTGCTGTTTACTCTTTGTCATGTTAACAAACCTCTCTTTACTTTTAGTTATACGCTGCGATGCTCCACTGTCAACTACCCATATACCATGGTTTATAATTGTAGTTGTACTTGATATGGTACTAACATCTTTATAAGCTCTCTGTATATTAATAGCATTCTGTTTCTTACCCTTTTTACAGTATCTGCACAAGAAAAACATTTCCTAACAATGTAGGCAGTTGAAGACAGTTTTTCTTCCTGTGGTTGTCTTTCTTTCAGTTGATTTCTATCTTTCCTTCTTCTTGACTCTTCTAACAGTCTTCCAGTTATGCCAGTCAATGTAAGTTCATCTGTTTAAAACTTCCAGTGAAGACACATAATCATCATAAGTTTCATCCAAAGAAGGAAGAATGATGTAAACTTGATGCAACTCCGAGAAAATCAGCTCCTTTTCTTATAGCTCTTGTAAAGTCCTTTTCATAAACTCCAAATGAGCTAACATATCGCCACCTTTTATAAGACGGGCTCTAAATAGTTTACGTGTAAGGTGTATGTGTGCACCCACGCTATCTCGAACATAAATCCTCTTCAAAATGTCCCAACACCTAGCAGCAGATTCTTCACCATGAATATGGACTAGCTGCTGATCACTCAGTGTCAATCCAATTATACTAAGAGCCCTTTCATTATCCTGGTTAAACTCAGCTATTTTCTTTTTATCTTCATCATTCAATGGGTCCCAAGCTGTTACATTCAGTGGACTTTTTTAAAAATAATTTTTATTTTTTAAAAACAAAAAATACAAAAATCTCATTTCCATTAACAGTTATTGTATTATTGTATATTCTTATTTTGTGACTATACATTATTTTTATCCTTATCCTTCACCCATTCGTACCAGCTCTCCCATGTTGCATAGTATTCTCGGTCCTCTTTGCCTTTCAGTTCCATAGTGAATTTATCTAGTTCAGCACAATCCATTATTTTTTGAATCAAAACTTAATCTGGTGGCATTTTATTACCCTTCCAATTTGTGCTAACATGATTCTTGCTGCAGTTAAGATGTGTACAATAAGGTATCTTTTATCCCTACTCAAATTCTCTTTGATCATATCTAATAAAAATGTTTCGGGTTCCAAATTCAATTTATATTTTGTAATCTCAGAAAGCCATTTCTCTATTTTCTTCCAGTATTTTTTTACCTCCATACATTGCCACCACATGTGGAAAAAGGTTCCTGTCTTTTGTTTGCACTTCCAACATTCTGGTTTCAAAGTTGGATACATTTTCGCCAGTAGTGCCAGGGCTAAGTGCCATCTACAAAACATTTTATATTGATTTTCTTTGAATGCCGTCGACAAAGTCAGCTTCCAAAGTCCAAGTCTTTTCCCACTCATCCAAATTTATATTATGACCACATTTGATGGACTATTAACTACAGTCCATAATCCATCTTTATGCAGAAGTAGGTTGCACTTCATACACCAGGAAACATAGTTTGTTCCATCCAACTGGGTTATCTGGGGTATACTGGTTGACTGTTCTTATGCCATTTGTAGTTTAACAATAAATCGCAATCAGCTGGCTGAATATCAAACTGTATATTCACACTGATTCCCAATATCTCTCTGGGCCCATAACCAATGTTACGATATGTACAGAATAACCCTTGAGTAACGAGGATATGCACATGGAAACATTTATGAGAGTAGTTATGAATAATTATTCAGCCACACTCAGATACACTAAATTGAGTTAAAGTTTACTTTAAGAAATAGCACAGTCCAATAAACAGTCCAGGTCGTTTTACAGTCCAAATAATATCCAATTACAAAGTCTTCTTACCAGTTGCCTTTGTCATTTACAGTAAACAAAGATATCAAAGTATAAACACAGCATAAATACAACAGAGATAGCAACAGAATGTCAGAGAGACAAAATGTCAAAGAGAGCAAGCCATGATCTCTAGGTCCCTCTTATGGCAATTCGCAATACAATCAACCAGTCGGAACATAGTACAAATCAATACAATGACTTTGTCTTAAAGCTACAAATATACATTGTTGGTTTATATATTGCCAACCCAATTAATTGGTGGACAGATTCCTAACAAATTCCACCCTCTATTGGGCTATCTTCCAAGTCCTCTCTCACCTTTGTCGAAAGAACCAAATCTTCCTGAGACAATAAAATTGCTTCATATTTAAGAAGCCTAGCATGTGAAAGCCACCTATGTGTCTTTTGCATTAAAATGGCCCTCACCTGATGTGGACTGCTTACCACTAAAGTATTTCCAAAGTTAACTTCCTACTTTCTTCTACTAGTATAGCCATTGCTGCTACTTCCTGAATGCACAAAGGCCAATCATGCACTACTGGACCCATCAATTTTGACAAAAATGCTACAGGTTTCTTCTTCCCAGCCCATACTTGAGCCAGAATACCTTTAACTATGCTGTCTTCCACTGCAACAAACAAATGGAAAGGTTTCTTTAAATCAGACAAACTCAACACAGGAGCTTGTATCAATGCTTTCTTAAGCATTTCTATTTTATTCACTTCTCCACTACTCCAAACAATCTCCCAAGGTTCATCATCCAACAATTTTTCATAGAGAAACTTAATTTTCCGTATAACTATCTATCCACAAATGACAATATCCTAGCAATCCTAACAATTTCCAAATCTCTTTCTTATTTCTCGGTACAGGTTGTCTAACTATCCCCTCAATCCTTTATGGATTGATCCTCTTGTTTCCATGACTAATCAAATGTCCTAGGTCCTTGACCTCAGACTCCACATACTGTAATTTCTTTCTTGAAACTCTTAGGCCCTGTTGTCCCAAGAAATTCAACAACGCATTTGTGCCTTTCTCAACATCTTTTCTTCTCACCTGAAACCAACAAATCACCCATATATTGCAACACCATTATACCCACATGTGGTTCAAACCCTTCAAGGACCTGCTCTAATGCTTGTCCAAACAAATTCTGAAAAAATTCTGACTTTCTGAAAATCCCTGTGATAAAACACACAAACGATACTGTTGAGTTCGATGTATATCTGGATCTGTCCACTCAAAAGCAAAGATATTCCTGGATCCCTTTGCTAAAGGACAAGTCCAAAAAGCATCTTTCAAATCTATTACACTAAAATACCTATGTTCATGTGGAATTCTCCCTAATAATGTTTAGGGGTCTGGTGTAATAATATGCCTTTCCACCACTAGGTGATTTACGGCTCTCAAATCTGCAACTAGACGCCAAGAACCATCAGGTTTCTTTACAGGTAAGATAGATGTATTGTATGATGACATTGCAGGTTCAATTAGCCTATCCTGTAATAGAGATTCTATTACTGGCTTCAAGCCATGTGTCCCTTCCAGGGAAATATTGTACTGCTTCTGCCTCACTGGCTCAATACCTTTTTTCAAAATCACTCCACAAGTGCAATATTCAAAATACTTCTACTTCCTTTCGCTTCCTGCACTATGGGATCTATAAATCTTTACCGTTTTAACATAATGTAAGAAAAGAGGAGTGGTTTTATATATTAAAGATACTATCCCAGTGAAATTGATTTATACAGATGATGGTGGAAGAATCTTATGGTGGAAATAATGGACAATAATATGAAAACACTCCTGATAGCAATCTACACACCAAATGATAATCAAGAAGAATTTTATAGAAAATTACACATGAAAATAATTGAATTGGATTATGTTAACATTTATATGATGGGAGATTACAATGGAATAGTAGATGATAAATTGGACTATACAACACAGAAAACAACAAAGCAAAGTAGAAAGATTCTCCCTAAATCCTTTTTTAAAATGATAGATGAAATAAACTTAAAAAATGCATTGAGAGAAAGAAATGCTAAGACCAAACAATACACTTTTTACTCAAACAGACACTCATCATAGTCTAGAATAGATATGATATGGATATCAACAGAATTGATCTCTAATCTACAAGAAATTGACATAGAAACAAGTACCTGGGCAGATCATAATCCAATGACAATTAAATGGAAAGGACAAAGAAGAAGATCCAGATGGACTTTAAACAATACTATATTAAAAGAAAAAGACTTTATACAGAAAATGGAGAAAGAATTGGGGTTTTTTTTCAAAGAAAATAAAAAAGAAGATACATCAATGCAGAATGTATGGGACACAAAGAAGGCTTATGCCAGAGGCTTGATAATAGACTATACAAGGAAAATAAATATTATGAAAAGACAAGCCTCTAAGGCATTAGAGGATGAATATAAAAGACTTGAAAAAGAGTTACAGAAACTGCCACAGAAAAAGGACATTAAGTTAAAAATGAATACAATTAAACATAAAATGGGATTGATAGAAAAAGAAGAATTAGCACAGAAAATTAGGGATGCAAAGCAGAACTATTTTGAAGACACAAACAAACCAGGTAGATCGTTAAGCATATAAATTGAGAAAGGAGAAAGAATCAAGAAAAATATCGCAATTAATAGATTATCAAGGCCAAGCTTGTTATGGAAGTAAAGAGAAGAAAAAAAATTATATGAGGCTACTATGGGAAATTGTATGAACAAGAGAATATAGACAACAAGAGTTAAACAATACCTGCAGAATGCCAATCTATCCCAGATACCTAGAGACTGAAATAATACTAGAAAGTAATATAACAATGATGGAGTTAACTGAAGCACTTAAGAAGCAAAATAATGGAAAGGCACCAGGTCCAGATGGACTTCCAGTGGAATTTTATAAGACATTACAAGAATCGTTGAATCTTCCATTGCTAGAAGTTATGAATGAAGTTATGTCAAAGAAGAGGATATCCAAATCGTGGTCAGAAGCATATATTACACTTGTCCCAAAAGAGGACGCTGATCCACAACAAATTAAGAAATATAGACCTATTTCCCTGTTAAACTCAGACTATAAAATCTTTGCTTCAATATTGGCAGAAAGTCTTAAAAGATATTTGAACAATTTTATTCATCCTGATCAAAATGGGTTTCTGCCAAAGAGATAAATTAAAGATAATATGAGAATAATTTTGGACACTTTGGAATACTATGAGGCACATCCTGAAAAACAAATGACTTTGATATTCTTAGATGCACAGAAAGCCTTCAATAATGTGAATTGGTGATTCATATTATCACAGCTGGAGCAGATGGGCTTTGGTAAGAAATTTATTCAAGCCATAGAAGCTATATATTATAAACAAACAGCAAAGATAATGCTAGAGGGAGAATTGACGGATTCCATTGATATAAGAAAAGGGACAAGACAAGGTTGCCCACTGTCACTCTGTTGTTTGTGTTACCTTTGGAAGTGTTAAATAGAAACATTAGAGAAGGAAAAGATATAAAAGGGATGAAAATTAAAAAGGAAGAATTTAAACTGCAAGCATTTGCAGATGACCTGGTTTTTATTTTAGAGGATCCATTAGAAACAGCATTTAAACTGATAGAAAAGATAGAGGCATATGGAAAAGTGGCTGGTCTGAAAATAAATAAAAATAAAATGAAGATCTTGACAAAGAATATATTATTAAGACAAAAGGAAGAATTGGCGGATGTTTTGAAAATCCAGGTCACAAATAAAGTTAGGTACCTGGGGATACATTTGACAGCAAGATGTAGCACTTAAAGAGAATAACTATATTAAACTCAAACAACAGATTGCAACAGATTTGGCAAAATGGGAAAATTTACAATTATCATTAATAGGGAAAATATCAACAATTAAGATGAATATATTACCTAGAATCTTATATCTGTTTCAAACAATTCCAATTAGGCTAGGGAAAGACTACTTTGAAGATTTAAATAAAATAGTGCTGAAGTATATATGGCAGGAAAAGAAAGCAAGAATAAAATTAAAACTGTTGCAAGAAGCTAGAATAAGAGGAGGATTTGGCCTGCCTAATTGGGAGTTATACTACCAAGCTACAAACCTGATGTGGGTTAAGGAATGGATAACACTAAGAAATACTAGAGTGTTGACACTAGAAGGACATGATTTGTTGTTGGGGTGGCATGCCTTCCTATGGTACAAGGGAACTAAAACACAGGGGTATTTTAGAAGACATTATATACGTGAGGCTTTGTTACTAAACTGGGAGAAGACTAAAAAGCAATGTTATTTGAAAATTCCAGTTTGGCTAGACTATTGAAGCATTTTCTTATCCTATAACATATTAAAAGGAACAAACAGATATGGTGAAATATTGAATGAAAAGGGTGAACTTAAATCTATGCAAAAATTAGAAGAACAAGGTATAAAGATGAAATGGTTTTCATATGCACAAATACACTCTAGATATGACAAAGATTCCAAAACAGAAGACTTTTATGATAAACTGACTTAGATAAGATTTTGACAGATACTGATGAAAAGGTGATTAAAAAAACTGTATGGATATTTATGAGAAATTAAGCTAGAAGAAGAACAAGTTAAAGAAACAATGATTGTTTTGGGGGAAAGTTTTGGATATGGGATTGACTTAGAGAAATGCCAAAAATTGTGGTCTCAAAATTATAAAATGACAATGTCAACAGCATATAAAGAAAACTTGTATAAGATGTTTTACAGGTGGCACTTACCCCCAACAGGAATAGCAAGAATGTTCAAGAACAAATCTGAAATATGTTGGAAATGTCATACCTGGCTCATATTACCATATGTGGTGGACATGCACAGACACTAAAAGATATTGGATTAAAATCCACACATGGTTGGAAAAAAATGACAAAAAAACACATAGACTTGAAACCAGAGATATTTTTATTGGGAATTTTACCTGAAATATACAGTAGGGAATCTAAAATGTGATTGTGTTTGATTGCAAATGTATTAATAGCGACTAGGATTGTATTTGCTAAAATTTGGAAAAATGAGAAAATACCAATGCAGGAGGAAGTTATTAAGAAAATAATGGAGTGTGCTGAAATGAGTAAATTGACATTTGAAATTACAGAACAAGAAGATAAACAATTTTATAAGATTTGGGATTTATTCTATCAATGGTTAGAAAATAAAAAATGGTAATGAAATATGTAGAACTTTACAATATAAGGAGAATAGAACTATATAGAATATATAAAGATGTATTATCATATTATAATTATGTGATGGATTTAGGATGATAATATGAATTGTTATAAGATAAATCAATTTAAAAATATGGAATATCTTGCATAACATGAATGTATAATAAAATAGTCAAATGATTGATTAACAATGATAATAATGTATTTAGGAATATTTGATTGAGAATATGAGAATATATACAAGTAATTGTAAGTCAGGACTATAGAGAGGATGCACAAAACAATTTGTAACCAACCGACACACTGTATGTACGTAAATGGAAGATGGCTTGATGTTTTTATGTTGTGTTTGTTTATGTTTGTCTAAACTTTTTTTTAAAATGTTTTTAAAAAAACATCCAATATTATTTCAGATTGTCTTCCTTTTAAACACACATTATCAACAATAGCAACATAAAAGTTTCTCCCTTCACACCAGATACCATCAAGGTTTTTCTTACCTGGATAACATCTTTAGGTAATTTACACAAAGAAGTTCTAGTCGCACCAGCATCTACCAAGAAATCTCAATCTTCCTCTTCAGGTCCCACCTTTAAGTTTACTAGAGCCTCCCAATGAGACTCAAGAGTTAGGAGCCCTTGACTCCCCAATCTTCAATTAGGATATACAATCTCTGTTCCCTTCTCTCTATTCTCAGTTTGTTCAGTCAATTTTTCACAAAATGCCCTTCCTTGCCACTAAGAAAACACTGTTTGCTTCCTCCTGTCTCCCTATTCTTGTTCCAAGACAAAAAGCCTCGACCCTGTCCAGGACGTTTCCATCTGCCTCTAGCAGATGGCTCTCCAACCCTTCTATTACTACTGCCACCTCTACCTTACTATCTTACTACCTTTACCAGCCCCGTCCATCTTATTTTCAGGCTTTGTTGCTGCCTTGAAAGCAGAAACCATTAACTGACTTTTCTGCCTTGTTTTGGTGTTGTCATGATTTATAAAAACTTTAGTTGCCTCTTGCAACAAAATGGCGATATCTGACTCCGCCCATCTTTCTAGCTTCTGCAGTTTACGTTGCACATCTGACCACACTTTTGTCACAAACTGCAGTTTCATCAAAGTCTGGTATTCTGGTGTCTCTGGAGCAAGGCCAGAATACTTATTCAAGCTCTCCTTGATTCTATTCAAAAACTCAGCTGGCGACTAATCTTTTAACTGACCTACCTCAAAAGACTTAGCCAAATTCCGCCCTTGTGGCACTGCAGTTTTCACACCTTGCACAATAATCCTCTTAAGATCTGCCATCTGTACTCCATGCTCAGGATTCTTACTATCCCATCCAGGATCTACTAAAGGAAACTTGGTCTCTGCTGCAGTGGGTTCCTGCACCCCTTCCTGAGATTTATCTCAATAAGCCATTGCAGCCTACCTTATCTGACCCCTTTCTTCTGGAGTGAACAAATAACCCAAAATATGCTGCAACTCCACAAAAGTATAAATATTAGGGCCAAGAAACAAATCCAATGACTCAAGCTTATTGGATCATTTTGCAAAGATGGCATAGACATTTTATAATTTCTTATTTCAGAGGAAGAAAGTGGTACATTTACAAAAATTGTCACGGGAATGCCTTCAGCTGTAAGACCATTAGGCATTTCCCTCAACGGATAATTTATTTTCTTTCCTTGCCTTAGAACTCATAACTGCTCCCAAAGAAATTCCTGCAGCATCTCCAATAGAGTCTAACTCACGCTTCAGCTCTCTGTATTGTATAACAGCTGGCAAATCACTTCCTCCAGCCCCATCAGCTGCGTCCTCCACTATCTGATCAGCCACAGCCATATTATATGGGGGAGGGCATGGGCAGCTAGCATATTCCAGGGGTTCCCACTGTTTCTCTTCCTCCTTAGCATACAGAATTTTCTTACTTGTAGGAGGAAAAGAATCTGTTCACTGCACATGATACCATGGATCTACATATTTCAATTGTGCTTCTAACTTCTTTTTCTTCAAAACTGCTCTCAAAGCGTCTAACCAATAAATATCTGACTCTCCAAATTTATTCCACCTATAATTTGGACATTTTAACACAAAGGTCGGCCACTCAACCATGCAAAGTTCAATTTGTGTCACTTTATTAAGTGAGTTAGTATACTTAATCAACCATGGCTCACCCCATTACTGGAGCAACGCCCCGAGGGGAAAGAGTGCTGGGATGGATGGCACTTCAACAGCAACTGGCTTTTTAGACAGATAAGTCCCCATTTAGAAATAGCAAAACAACCCCCCTAACACAGGAAATGAAAGAGAGGAAATAAAAAACAGTATAGTATAACTGGCGTCTCACACTCCAAACAGATATTATCCATACAATCCACAATCCATACAACCACAAGGTTTTTAAACAACCAAGCGTTTTAAACAACCCCTAAAAAAATTTACAAAAGTGTTGCAACACAATTTAAAAATTTTACTAGGTTGTCTCAGCCTTCATGGTTACAGGTCATCAGTCAAACAGGCTATTAAGAGTGATTTTTCCTCCCGGGCAAAAGAGCCATCAAATTGTCAAGTCCGCAGAAAACAGCAGGGGCACCTTTTCAGTCCAAAAAAAATCATCCATCCAGAGGAAAAAAAGTCTTTCTCAGGCTGGCTCGCCATTGAAAAATTTGAATAAAAATAACAGATTGTGACAACCAGGATCCGTAGAAAGCTTTATTAAAGATATTTGCAAATAGGACTCCAACTCCCAATTAATTAGGAGAAGGAGACCCTCCCTTAAAATGGTTAGTCTTTTATAGGATATCACATTTAAACGATTACATGTTTCCTGTTTTTCACACATAGGAGTTATAGGGACTTTTATCAGAAAGAAATGGGTAGACCTGGGTACTTTTCAATCCTATAACTCCTCCCAGACTCCTCCATGGAAATCCCCTAGCTCCCATCATCATCAGATTTCCTGTTATGTCCACTTAACACAATAGGTCATTAACCAACATCTGTTAATGTCAGGATGACCTCATATCTCCTACATGGAAACTCAAGCCAAAAATAAAAACCCCTACTTCATCCAAGGACATAATATTTTTAACTTTGTAATAACAAGTTACACAAACATGACGTTCTTATATAAATGTTCAAATATCTTTCTAGAAGGTCAGATTAAAAACAAAAAATGGAGTCTCTTTGGTTCTATATCTTCTTAGGTTTAATAGGTAAATATATGGTAAATATGTATGTTTTTTCAACAGAATGAATTCAAGGGTCATTCTGAGATGGTGAATTTACTATACTTCACATTCAGTTACATAAAACATATAAAAATCCCTTTCGTAAGATAACTAGATTCAACTATACTTTAAGATGCAGCATCATATAAACTTATAGTACTTGAGCCTACATGCCATTTCCCTATAATCAACAAATTTTCTTCTAGAGGCTATAATTAGAAGCAAAATATTAAATTATCAATTTGGATTTGGATACACACACACGCACAAATATAAACCCAAGCAAAATAGGGCCTTTCTGAATTAATGTAATTAATTCTTATATTTGTGAGCTACCTACATGTAGTGTTTTAGGTATTTCTGACTCTCAGTTATACTCTTCATTTTATACAAATCCTTTTCCATTTCCAAATGTTCAATACTATTTAAATGTGACTTTGAATCTATTAAGATCAAAATCCAAATTTAGCTTTGTATTCATGATTCCAAATATTTTATTATTTTTGATAATATTAATATTATATGCAATTATTTACATATACTGTAGTTAAATATTGCTAGGCATTATCTTGAATTTCAATGCAGATTCTTCTTAATGCTAGGTGAAGCAATAATAAAATACATTTAAAGTATATATTTTATACAATTTGAATAAATATATACTTAAAATATTTTTAAATATATGAATATATTATTTTTAAATAAAATAAAATAAATGATATTTTTATTTACAAGGCCACTACTGAATACTAAAACTAATTTTTCTTCTAAATTATTTAGATACGAATGTATACTATTAGTTCTACAGAATCTAAAATGCTTTTAACCACAGATATCAGGAAGTTATTAGTCTATAAAATAATATAAAGGAGCACATATGATTCAGGAAACATAATGGTGCAGAAGTTAGAATCTAGTATTGCAGGCTACTTTTGCTGACTGATGGCTGCCAGCAGCTCCACAGTTCAATTCTCAAAGTTGACTCAGCTTTCCATCCTTCTGAGGTCAGTAAAATGCTATCAAAAAGATGGCGGCGCCCAACTCAGAAGGTGAGGCTCTTGCTCCTGGAGCACTATCTCCCTATAAAGCCACCACCTGCACCAGAAATCATCTTTAAAGCTACTGCCTAAGTCAGTAACCGTGAGTAAACCGTAGTCCAAAAAATAAGCCCAAAAAACAAGCCCAAAAAACGCTGGATTCCGAAGCCCTGGAGTCCTAATCACACCAGCGGAGCTCCTGCTAACCGATCCGGAGTCCTCCTCTCTTTCCCCAGAGAAGTAAAGCCTAACCGACCCGGAGCCCTCCTCTCTTTCCCCAGAGAAATGAAGCTCTTTCCATGAAGCCCTATTAATCACACCAGTGGAGCTCTTGAACTGGATAACTTGGAGCCAGCGGAGCGCAAACAATGCACCTTCATTTAAATCCCCCCCACAGTTGATCGAAGTATCTTCTAAGCCAGACAATGTGTCTCCATTAATATCCCCCACACAATTTCCCCGGAGCCACATCGGACAGCTGGCAGGGAGAAACAAGGAGGGAGGATAGAGAGACCAAATCCTTAAGGAGTTTTTCAGTCTTTTCTTTATCAGAGTCAGCTAACAGATAACAGATAATCAGAGTTGGAAGGGACCTTGTAGGTCATCTAGTCCAACCCCCCGCCCAAGTGGGAGACCCTATACTATTTCTGACAAATGGCAGTCCAAACTCTTCTTGAAAGTCTCAAGTGATGGCGCTCCCACAACTTCCAAGGGCAAGCTGTTCCATTGATTGATTGTTCTCACTGTCAGAAAGTTTCCCCTTATTTCCAGGTTAAATCTCTCCTTGTTTAGTTTCCATCCATTATTTCTTATCAGGCCTACAGTTGCTTTAGAAAATAGCTTGACCCCTTCCGCCCTGTGGCAACCCCTCAAATATCGGAAGACCACGATCATGTCTCCCCTGGTCCTTCTCTTTACTAGACTAGCCAAGCCCAGTTCCTGCAACCATTTGTTGTATGTTTTAGCCTCCAATCCCCTAATCATCCTGGTTGCTCTTCTTTTTCTAGAATCTCAACTTCTTTTTTATAATGTGGTGACCAAAACTGGATGCAGTACTCTAGGTGTGGTCTTACTAAGGCTTTATAGAGTGGTATTAGTACTTCCCTTGATCTTGATTGTATTCCTCTGTTAATACAACTTAGGATTGCATTAGCTTTTTTGGCTGCTGCTGCACACTACTGGCTCATATTTAGCTGGTTGTCCACTAGGACTCCAAGATCCCTCTCACAGTTACTGCTATTGAGCATGGTTTCACCCAGTCTATATGTGCTGCGTGTTTTGCTCTTACTTCAGCATATTCAAAATGTACAGTATTTATGAGTGTCCCCAGCTGATCAAATAACAGCAGCAATAAAGCAAGGTTATAAGTAATCAGATTGCCCGAATTCTCTCCCTGAATTATTTTCTCTCTCTGAGCCACAAACTTTTCTTAAATTCAAAGAGAAGGGGCCAGAGATCCCCTCTCTTCAGCATCATTGCATCTTTGCTATCTCAAAAACTCAATCTACAAAACAAGAAAGAGAGTGTAAACCCTTGCTCACTGATTGTTTTCAAGAGGAAAGAGGAAAACAGCTTAAGTAGGACTTGAAAACGTTTCCTCTGTTCATGTTTTAAAACCTGTTTGACACAAAGAAACTGCTGTTTCTCGAGCCCAGGAAAAGAGGCGTCTGGCCAGTTTATTAGGGGTTATAAACCTATTCTCAGATATCAACAACAACTAGCAAAGCAATAACTCTTTACTTGCTGACTCTCAATACTATTCATTACTTTCATTATCTCAAAACTTATAACCTTCTACCTCAAGACCTATATCAAAGATTAGATAATGATGTCTCCAAATCAATTTCTTTAAAATAATTATTTTTTATCAAATGATTAATTGATTTATTGTTTTTATTGATTAGTGTGATTAGAATGTTTAGTGCATATAGTGTGATTACTGAATATCTGATTAGTAAAATCAGTGATTTAGTGAATTTAATTCATCAGTGTGATTAGTGATTAATGTAATTAATTAGGCTGTTTGTTGCTTAGCAAAATTATTTGATTAGAGTGATTTGAATAATCGATTGATTGATTGATTGAGTTTTACTAATAAGTAACCTTACTTTTGATTTGTTCTCTAACATATCAATTAACATTTATTAATTACCAACATTCATTAAGTAATTGTCTATCTATCACATTAACTAGCTATTGTAATTGTTTAATGTACTATTGCCATTGACCATGCCAGCCAAAAACTCCAAACCAAAACAAAGAAAACTATCTCTACCAATGACCTCCCAGACTCCTGCACATGTTACAGATGTCTTGAAACCATCAATGAAAGCGAAATTAACATCAAATTCTGCCTATGTGACAATCAAGCCTGCCTGCCTGCTTAAACGCAAACAAAAGCCTAGCTGGTATCGTTAAAAATTCAGATACATTCTTTTGTCTATGTCCATCATGTTTTCCTAAGCTAAATAAACTGAGTACCCTGCCTGATAGAGTTGAAAGCATAGAATCACTCATTCACTCAATAGAAGATCGCTTAGCAATACATTTTGAAACATCTATAAAAGCAAGCCTAATCTCTCTTGAAGAAAAAATACAGCACAGATAAGTGATTACCTATCAGCTCAAAATCAAATTCCACAACTACCACAACCAGTACCTCAACTACAATCACAACTACAACCAAAAATAACAACCAAACCACAGCCACAAACAATTACAAATAATTTCACAAATAATATCCCCTTACTCATCAGAGACATCATGGAACATGATCAGAAATGTCCAAATGCCATCTTATTTGGTCTCAAAGACACCAATGAATCAGACAATATCACCAAAGTTCGTAATATCATAAGCAACTCAAATACAATAAACATCTCTCCTGAAGATATCATTGAAATAACCAGAGATGGCCCTGGGTACAAATACAATGATGGCTCTGTGCCCCAAGATTTTGTAGAGCAAAAACGAGCCCAGCAAATGTATATTCATTCATACAGTAAACGCCATTGCAAAATTAAATCCCAACCACAAAAAACTTCACTCAAGACAAGACTTATCCATACTGGAAAGAATCCGCTCCCCCGAACTTCGTGCAGAACTCAAAAATCACCTAGACAGTGGAGAAAAGGACCTATACATTGACTATAGAGCTGACTGCATCAAAAGAAAATCACACAACCCACAACTCTGCAACCAACCCCACTCCATCCAATCCAACATCACTCAAAACTAGGCACGCACGCCCCTAACTACCTCTAATACCAACCACAACTGGCCTTAAATGTAAGCTACTCAATGCAAGAAGCCTTGTAAATAAAATACCTGAATTTCTCCTCTTACTAAATACAGCTAAATTTGACATTATATTTATTTATATTTATTTATTTCATAATTTTATATACCGCCCTTCTCCCGAAGGACTCAGGGCGGTGAACAGCCAACTAAAATGCATACAGAGATTACTTGTCTATGAAACATGGCTCAACGCATCTCTCCCTGATTCCATTACCACAGTAATAGATTATCATGCTTACCGATCAGATTGTGAAATCCGTAGAGGAGGTGGTGTTTCTATCTTCTATAAAAAATCCCTACATCTAAAAAACATCCAAGTTACCCAGGAGCTTGCTATTCCTGAGACCATCGTCTGTGAACTGTCCTTAAACATCATATTTAGATTCTTGTTCTATGTTACAGAGCCCCTGATTATGACAACAAACATGCAAACAAGCTAAATACACTACTAACATGGGTAGCATTCTGCCCACACGCTTTTATCTTTCTTGGTGATTTCAATCTACCTCATATTAACTGGACCCTTAACGAATGTACAACTGAACCCACACATGCAAACTTCTACAATGCAGTAACAAATTTGGGACTAGAACAACTAGTAACCAACAACACTAAACTTAACAAGTGCCTCGATCTTATATTTTGCAATAGTTTGAATTCAATTTACGGAATACAAATTAAAGAACCCTTTTCCAACAGTGACCACATTACTGACTTTTGTCTCAACATACGTCCACACAAAAATCATCACAACGACAAATTATAACTTCAAAAAAGGCAACTATGATTATCCCAGCCAGTCTATGGGAATTGGGTAGTTACTTAGGAATTGTGAGCTGTCCCCTTAAGGGAATGCATCATGGGTAATGTAGTTAAAGATATCCTGGGAAATGTAGTTCATGTCACGTGGCCACATCTGTAATCCTGATTGATCACTAAATTGACCCTCAATGGGTTGGGGGAAGTTTCCTCCATTCTTGCCTGGACTCATTAACTGATAAGCAGCTTATTGCTATGTGATGGGTTAGGAAAATAACCATCTTTTATCTACAGTCCTGATATACAAAGGATTGGTCATTATAGAAGCTCTTCATCACAAATGTGAGTTATGAAGATACCTGATGTACCAATAAATGTACTTTGTTACGGATGTTTTGTGGAATTATCTATCTGCATCTGCACAGCTACAAATCCACCTCTGTGCATGAGACAAGACAGTAAAAGATGCCTTAGAACAGTAAAAGATGATTTCTAACCCATTACAAAAGTAAAATTATTAATTTTGAATTTATGATAAAGTGAAGAAATATTGAAGCCAGGAGTGAATGTGCAATGTTCATCTGAACCTGCATGTCTCATCTCTCTCTCTCTGTGAGCATTGGAACTCTTTACATGCTGTGGATGTTGGGGGGGCTGGAGTTCCCCACATGCTGCAAACAAAGAGACTTTTCTACCTACCCACCCACCCCTCCTCTCGGTCAATTTGTCTTCCTACTATCTCAGAGACTCTATTTGCATAACAAGGAGAGTTAGAAATTTCCCAGTCCTCAAAAGATAATCAAACCTCAGTTGGAAAGTTTGAGAAATCTTGCTTGTATTTTTAAACGGAAACCAGAAGCTGATTCTGCTATGCTCATTTAGAAGGGAGACAAAGCCTCTACCAATCCCCCCTCCCTTTCTCTTCAGCGAAAGAAAGGCTGTGTCTCAAATTACACCTCCTAACTGGGAAGAGTCAATCTGTAAAACAAAGGAAGGAGCCAGGTTTTACCCATCTGCCCTGTTTCTCCCCAGTTACTAACTACAATTTTTTTTCCTCAAACATTGTTGAAGTTACCATTCTCAGATACTGAAGAGAATTTACTACTTTTTCTTCCTTTTTCCTTCTGAGACAAAGACTGATTCTAGCTAGCCATTCCAACAAAAACTTCCACAGGAAGTCAGTCATTAAAATACTTCATGGTGGGAGGGGCTGGAGCTCCCCACATGCTACAAACAAAGAGCTTTCTAACCCACCCACCCCCCTTTTCTCTGCTCAACTTTCAAACTCTATCCACCCATAGAGGATCAGGAGTCTGTTTGGATTACAAAAGGAAATTTTAGCAGGACTCTGTAAGATTTTCTGAATCTTAAAACAACCCACAGCAACATTTGGTACTCAAAGAAAAATCTCCCTGAGTTTCCAATACGTATTTGCATTAATAAACCCCTTTGAAACTATGGTGAACAATTTAATTAAAATGTTCCAAGATTAGCTGCAACCTACCAGACCCAAGTAAAGCAGCCTAACCCCATCTGGTGGTCAAGAAGAAATTTATAGTCAAGTCATTTTTTTCTTTTCAAGAGTGGGCAAGGAAGCCCCTCTCCTTTTCTCTTCAGCCACTGCCCCATCTGGTGGTCAACAAAAAAAATTTTTCTCCTTATGTGATTTTTTTTACAATTCTTTCAATATTGACCAGCGTGATTATGAAACTATTGTGCACCATTTAATCAACTTACTTCAAAGGTCCCAAGAGTAACTGCAACCTAACATGGGCATAGCAACAGCATCTTCCAGACCCTCTGCTGCCACCTTGTGAAACAAGCGACCCTTATAGGCATATTTTTGCATTCTGCCCTCAAGTCTTCAGGCTACGCTGTGCATTTTTCTACGTTCAGCCCTCTAGTTCTCAGACTTCGCTATGCAACCTCTAGTGCCCCCTTCTGTCGCAAGCTCACATAGCACCCTAGAAGAAGCCAAAGCGTGTGCTGTGCTAGCATCGCCCAGACGCTGCAGCGTCACCTACGTGCTCAAGTATTGAATCCTGCAGCAATTCTACTTTGCTACCTGCTTAAAAAGGAATTGCACAAAAACCACCAAAATTTCCCAAAATTCTTCCTTTGCCAATTTGAAGCATGGCAACTTCCTCAGCCATGACAGATGTCTCTGATGTACCAGAAGACCTGAATCCTCCACCCACCCTTATTGTAAATATGGAGCCTGGTTCCCAACAACTGCCTTTAGATGGCCAACCTTCTGGAGAAGCCCCGATACCTCAGAAGGCCTACGACCTCAGACAGCATAGGAAGCTTATCTCACCCACGGCAACACGCTTCAGAGAGGATTGGGAAAAGCAGTATCTCTGTCATGCAGACGCACGGACGGAGGTGTTCAAGATCTGTGAAACCCCAAAAGCAAATTGCCCCTCGAAACCCTTTTCTTGATGCAGAAGGAGTTAGAGGAGCATCTCACATGGTGGAGAGACAGTGAAAATAAGCTTAAATACATACAGTCGAACCTGGAAGATCCAGTTTTTTGGGAACACATTCATTGCTTCGAGGAGGAGAACACAGAATGCAAAGATAATGTTCGGGAAGGCAGAAAATCCCTCCAGACCGTGATCTTCAATGCACTACAAAAGGAGCAAATACCGAGGAAGAAGTCCACATCTGACAGAGATCCTCAATCACAAGCAGCTTCTTCCCACCACTCAAAGAAAACCTCCCTCCATCCCAAACCGCCTAGATCGCTGGCAGGTTCCAGTGTATTGCGCCAATTCTCTGCTGCCAGCTCTCACCATCCCTTCAGAACATCCTCCCTTCGTAGCAGTGCATCTCATGCCTCCAAAGTGGTAAGTTAAACCGAATGGGCTGCAGAAGCTGAAGTAGAAGCTGCAGTAGCAGATGCAGAGCTACACGCCACAGAGGAGGTAACACAGCAGAAGGCGGCAATAGCGGCTCAGCAGGCTGAAATAGCGGCTCAATAGGCTGAAATGGCGGCTCAACAGGCCAAAGCCCAGGCCAGTCAACAGGCAGAAATGGCCAAAACCCAGGCCAGTCAACAGGCAGAAATGGCCAAAGCGCAGGTCAAATTGGAGTTGGCCGAACGGCAAAGAGAAGCCGCAACTAAGACGGCGCGTGCCGCAGCATGGCGGAAGATGGCTAACAACACCTCCCTCCAATTCAACCTCGAAGACTTGGGAGAAGAGAGCCCAGATACATGGGTCAAGGCCTACGTAGATGAGCAGCACTCGCTTCACAATAAGCAGCTGCAACTGCCTCAGTTGTCTAGCAGTCTCCCACAACCAGGGAAGCACAGAGAAGAATCTCAATCACAGACCGTTAGGTACGCTACTGACGTACGACCTAAAGTACGAGATTCACTTCCCTCCAACAGCAAACCTTTCCCAACTAATGTTGTATATAATAAGGTCCGAGATTCTCTTCCCAACACTAGCAACCCTACTCCAACATCTCATGGCCTGCCAGGTGAGCAAATTAGCCCATCAGTGCTCAAACCAACTTCTCAACAAGTTGACCTGCAACCAATCACAACTGCCACACTCAATCCACAGACAGCAGCATTCCTGCCACAACCTCAATACCAACACAGCTACCAGGCACCACAAGGTAACCATGTCCAGTTTACATAGCAGCATGACGCTCGACCATCATTCCCAGTATGGGAAGACAACATCCTCCATAAGTACTGAGAAGAAGACTACAACCCGTTGTTGACTTACAACCCAAACCCACCCTACGAGAATCCAGGAGTAGAACCCTCTATGTCAATACCTCCCCCCAACTCAGCAAATGCTGAAGATTACTGGAGAAATTTGGCTGTACAGAGTGGAAAGCTAAATTTGCATGCCAACGGAGTTCGCAGATTCTCTGACAAGCCTGCTGGCGAATATCTAGTTTGGAAGAAACTTTTCCTGCGCCCCATTCAGGTGGCATGCCTGAACCCCAATGAGATAATTGGACATTTGATAGCATGGCTAGGGCCACAGTCTTCCGACATACCAAAGGCACTGTTGACATCCCACTTCGATGACCCAGCCGCTGTCCTACAGTTATCATGGAAAAGGCTTGACGAACTGTATGGCGCACCTGAGGATGTAGAAGCAACACTCTTGGATAGCCTCAACAGTTTTCATAAAATTCCTATCGGCAATCCTTGCCGAATCATAAACCTCGCTAACATACTTGTCCAGCTGAGAACAGCATAATGGGATCCCAACTTACCAACACTCGCCTGTTTCAATCACATTGATACACAGAACAAAACTGTTCAAAAACTTCCGCAGGTGCTACTTGAAAAGTGGCTCCAGTTGACTGACACCTTCATGGCCAAGGGTCGCCACCGCTTTGTACCCTTCACATTTCTGGAAGAATTTGTCTCCCACCAAGCGACAGTGTGCAACACATACCAAGCCCGTGGACTCAGAGCTGTTAGTCCTCCTAATACCAGAAGATACAACAGCAACCATATATCGCCCTCAGGCCCTATACATACTACCACAGAAAGACCCTTCATGGTTGTCCATGACACCGAGATCAACTCCTCATCCACACACAGTTGGGGAGAGACCTAATCCCATCCACTCCAATTTAGATCTCCCACTACAAGGAGAAACCAGTTTTGTCCTATGCACAATACTCGTCACTCGCTGAACAGTTGCACTGGGTTTGCAGCGAAACCACTGACCCAACAAAAAGAGTTGCTAAAGGAGTACCAATACTGCTACAAGTGTTGCGAATCCAAACATTCACCTAAATACTGCACAACCAAAGTGCAATGTTACATCTGCAAAAGTGTTCAACACCTGACTGCACTGCATCCAGATGCCAAGCCACCATGGCAGATACCTCGTAACCTCCTTCGAACAAGGAGCCTCAACATAACACAGAAGCATACAGGGCTCCTCGGCAAACTGACAAACCGCAACCAAAACCAAGCATGAGCATAAACTACACAGCACTGTGCACCGACTCATCACCCCCTCGTTCGTGTCTTCCCAACTGCTTAGCCAAAGTGTACCCTGAAGGATGCCCCGAAGATGCCGTGAAAATGTACATGAGGAGAGATTCTCAAAGCACCTGTACCCTGGCCAGACCTGCATTCTTCAACCTCTTTGAGGTGCAACAGGACAAACTTCCCTTCACTGTATCAATGTGCCATGGACCAAGAAGCACGGTGGGGAGGAAAGCTACTGGATTTTGCATAGAGTCATTAGATGGAAGTACCCGGTTCCCACTATCACCCAGATTTGAATGCGATGGGATAATGAACGACCACAGTCAGATCGCAACACCTGATCGGTCATAAGTAGCATTCCTCACCTACAGCACCTGGCTCATCACTTTCCCACTCTAGATCCTGAGGCTGATATCCTACTCTTGCTGGGAAATAATGCCCCAAGCACCTTTCTCTTCTCTGAGTCAGTTGGCGGTCCTGTAGAAGGCCCAGTGGCCATTAAATCTCCACTAGGATGGTGGATCGTAGGAATTGTCGGTGACGCCCAGATGCAGTCTCTAACCCTGGCAAATACCTTAGCACCATCCATTCCACCTGCCTTCTGACGCCCTTTAGCACCACCGAAAACAAGAATGAAGTTCCAGCCTCAAAAGCTGCCGCCAATCAGTACACATTCGCTAGGACACCCTAAATGACTGCCAACAACCACCAGACGCCCACTAAGACACTCTACACAATCATATGCCTCCGTAATGCCCTTTCCAACAGCTTCCCGACATTCCCGATGCCCTTTGACACCATGGAAGCAAAACTACCGTTCCAACCCTAGAAGTTCACCTTTGTCACCAAGAGTTCCTGGTACACCCTAAAAGGTCACCAGAGGTGATCAGCAGACTTTCACCTTTGCCACCAAGAGTTCCCGTACACCCTAAAAGGTCGCCAGAGGTGACCAGCAGGCTTTCACCTTTGCCACCAAGAGTTCCTGTACATCCTAAAAGGCCACCAGAAGTGACCAGCAGACTTGTACCAAGAGGCCGAACTTGAAGATTGAACCTCAAGCTTTGCATGTTTTGCTTTGTTTGATGCTTTATTAATGTTTACCTTTTTTCTTAATTATATAGCTAACTGTTGATCTTAGTTATATAGTTATATGCTATTCAGTTAGTATTACTGTTTACTGCTTATCTTAGTTTATAGTTAATGTTTTTCTCTCTCTCCTTTTAATAGTGGAATTTACAATTCCAGGCAGGGAGTGTGCTGTCCCAGCCAGTCTATGGGAATTGGATAGTTACTTAGGAATTGTGAGTTGTCCCCTTAAGGGAATGCATCATGGGAAATATAGTTAAAGGTATCCTGGGAAATGTATTTCATGTCACATGGCCACATCTGTAATCCTGATTGGTTATTAAATTGATGGGTTGGGGGAAGTTTCCTCCATTCTTGCCTGGACTCATGAACTGATAAGCAGCTTATTGCTATGTGATGGGTTAGGAAAATAACCATCTTTTATCTGCAATGCTGATATACAAAGGATTGGTCATTATAGAAGAGCTTCATCACAAATGTGAATTATGAAGATACCTGATGTACCAATAAATGTACTTTGTTATGGATGTTTTGTGGAATTATCTATCTGCATCTGCACAGCTACAAATCCACCTCTGTGCATGAGACAAGACAGTAAAAGATGCTATAGAACAATGATCTTATAAATAATGATCTCCCATACCTTGATAGGCAATTTCTATTCACTGCAATACTGTAGAAGACCATTACAACATATTTTTACTTGAAGTCAAAAGAGTCATCAAACTATATGTACCAATAACAACTCCCAAAACCAGAAAAAAACAAATTACCCATAACAATAAGGAAGCTTCAATCCAAAAAGAAATCACTTTGATGGAAAAACAAATCTGGTCATGTTGCCAACTTCAAAAGCCGATACAAAAATTTATGCCACCAGATAAAGACTGAATGCACCAATTATCACATTAAACAAAAGGAAAACCTTCTACACACCAATTCCACCCGCGCTTTCTACAATTTTGTAAACAACAAACTAAAAGACTCAAGGTCCATCCCAACCCTGAAAGGCCCCAATGGTAAAGACTGCAATGATGACACCATTAAAGCCAACATCTTTAACACATTCTTTGGCTCAGTATTTATAAGTAGCAATGGATCATACCCAGTATTTCCTAGTCAACCACAGACAACTACAATGATCTAATATATATTGATTTTATAAAAGACAAGGTTGAAAAAGCACTATGCAATCTAAAACCATCTCTATCTATTGGACCGGACAGAATATGTGCCTACTTCTTAAAAAAGCTATCTACTGCCAGAGCCGAACCTCCAAGCATAATCTTTGAAAAACCTTTCAGGATCAGCTCCTTGCCAAAACTATGGTCACAAACCACAGTTATCCCCATCTTCAAAAAGGAAGACCACAGCCTAGCTGAAATTTACAGACCAATATCTTTATGCTGCATCACCTGTAAAGTCATGGAATCAGTTATTAACCAATCCATCATCCTCCACTTAGAGACAAACAACCTACTCTCTAATAAACCATTTGGGTTCAGAAAAAAACTATCCTGTATCCTGCAACTCTTACACTGCAAAAACATATGGACTACACAACTCAATCAGAGTAAAGCAATAGACACAATCTACATAGACTTCTGTAAAGCCTTTGATTAAATGCTATATGACAAACTACTCCTAAAACTAAAATCTTATGGTATCTCTGGACACCTGCATAACTGGATAGAAGCATTCCTGTCAAACAGACAACAAATGGTCAAAATTGGGAGTCAATTATGTACTTGTCAACAGTGATGTCCCCCAAGGCAGTGTTCTAGAACCAACTCTTTTCATACTCTACATAAATGACCTCTGTGAACATATTAAGAGCAACTGCATTTTCTTTGCTGATTATGTAAAGCTATTCAACACCACAGACAATACTGCTACCCTTCAAAAAGACCTTGGCTATGTATCAGAATGGTCAAACAAAGGGCAACTTCAAATCTCAACAAATAAATGCTCTGTCTTACATATTGGCAAAAAAAATCAGAAAATAAAATACAGGATGAATAGTCAAGACCTTGTTGATGATCCAAACTCTGTCAAGGATCTTGGAGTACTCATCTCTAATGATCTAAGTGCTAGAGCCCACTGTAACATAGCCAAAAAGGCACTGTTGTTAACCTAATCTTGCATAGCTTTTTCTCTGGTAATATTACACTAATAACTAGAGCATACAAAACATTTGCTAGACCAATACTCAAATACAGCTCATCAGTCTGGAACCCACATTATGTATCTGATATTAGCACAGTTGAGAAAGTCCAGAAATATTTCACAAGAAGAGTTCTCCACTCCTCTACTCATTGCACAATACCTTATGCCACCAGACTTAAAATTCTAGACCTAGAAAACCTAGAACTACGCTGCCTTCGGTCCGATCTAAGTACAGTTTATAAAATCATACATTGCAATGTCCTACCTGTCAATGAATACTTCAGCTTCAACCATAACAATACAAGAGCAAACAATAGATACAAACTCAAGGTTAATCGCACCAAACCTGATTGCAGGAAATACGACTTCAGCAACAGAGTGGTCAATGTCTGGAATACTCTACCTGACTCTGTGGTTTCTTCCCCAAACCCCAAAAACTTTAATCTTAGACTGTCTACTATTGACCTCACCCCTTTCCTGAGAGGTCTGTAGGGGGTGTGCATAAGCACATCAACGTGCCTACCATCCCTGTCCTATTGTTTCTTTTATTTTTTAAAAATTTTCTTCATGTATTCATAACTATGTTTTTACTTATACCTATTATCTTGTAACAATGACAAACCAAATAAATAAATAAAAAATAAATAAAGAATCCAGATTGTTGGGGGCAATATGCTGACTCTGAAAACCGCATAGAGAAGGATATAAAGCACTGTGGAGCAGTATATAAGTCTAAGTGCTATTGCTGCTCAGTCTGGCTATATATGTATGTGTATATCTCAGCAGGCAGCAGTATTTGTTGAGTAAGATCATACCTGCTTAGTAATTGTATGGGAATAGAGAGAGTATAAAATATTTGCAACAAATCTTTATACTATTTTTTTTTAAAAAAACAAGATATTTCAATTTGAAACACTTGCTATTGTACAAAACCTGGTATAACTATACCCAAATATTTGCCAAGAGTTAAAATCAAATTGAGGACATTTTCATACAAATATAGATATCAAGAAATTAGTTCAAATTTCTCACTAAAGTAGAAGAGTGAAAATAGTTGAAGATTTCTGATTAAGTTTTCAATTATATAGTCAAATTGAATTAAATATGTGTGAATTAAATTATTTCTCCTGATTATTTCGTAAAACCAGACTGTAGTGTTGCAACAACTTAAGAGCAGAAATAGTAAATCATACTTTTATACTAAACATTATCGATACATTGTAAGAAACAAAAAGTTAACTCAAATCACTAAGAGTATATTCCCTGGAAATACGATTTTATGAATCTTACCATCAGTTTTTTTAAAGACATTAAATTCTATATAAAATCTAGATTTTACAGCATTCCCAAACTTTTTTCTTTCCCACATTACTAATTTAATAATCAATTAATTAATCAATAATATTTATTTGACCAGCAAAAATTTAAACCAAAATTAAATAAAATACTAACAGTTAGCAAAATAAATCACAAAATATAACATTCACCCCTCTTACTATATTAATACAGTTATTTACCCAAGTGATAAACCTAAAAGATGAATAGCTTTGAAATAAAAATGAAAGCTATATATTCTCTACAGTTTATAGTTAAGTTGTATAAACCAAGTAATATTTTAAAACAAAATATGTCTTTGACCAAGTACATCTGGTCAAGCCGCAAGATAAAAATTATGTCCATTAAATTGATTTAAATTCTGAAGGAGGAGGTTCATGTAAAATGTATCTGGCCTCCCAGGAAATTTATCTATTAGGAGTACAATGTAGATGAACCTAATGCCTCTGTAAAATTTATAACATAATAATATACGTATCCTCACCACATAGGCAAATATAGAATAGCCAACAGTCCAGAAGATAGGCTTAAGATAGAGAAGGTTATCAGAGTGTTTGCAATGTGACTACTATTAGGAGACAACCCAGGAGCAAAACACAGTACAGAGACTTAGACATTTAACAGTGGTTTATATATAAGACATATACAGAAATATACATGGTAGGCAAATACCTGACAAGCAATCAATCTTCTTAACTCTACATGGAGAACTCTGCAATGGATACAGGACACAAGGAGAGAGAATATGCCCTCTAATGGCTGCCTTATATAAACATCTCTTAAAATGGACCCCTTCTTAGTCTAAAACCAGCAATACTAATGCTGATTCATCATCATTGCATCAGCCTTACATTGCTTCAACCTTACATTGCATCTACCTTACAGCTGGTTAGCTCTTAAATCCCAATACCTTAACACTCCTCCCATTTAAAGCTGAACAGCTGATAATCCAAACACTTTAACATAGCCCTTATACTTCTCCACAGATACAAGCTTTGTTAACACATCAGTTTACAAATACTGATACATCTTATACATATACATTTACATCCTTTAACAAATGTGCATATACCAGGTTAATTCTAATTACAGTGTCAGCATACAATATTACAAGCCATGTGCAACAGTGCTTTACACTGCTGTTCATTATTGTGAATAATACATCTGTGTAACACCACTTGTGCCCTATTGCCTTTGTCTCTTCTGGCAATGACATGATCTCCTGATTGCCATTATGGGGTTCATACCTGACACTGTATGCTCTAATCTCATTTGCAGTGAACAGTTCTGGAGGTATAACCGTTATTACTCCTGTCAGATCTCCTTGGAATTATATGTTCCTGAGTTACAGTTTCAGGTCTCTCCTCTTCTATATCTGTATCTTTTGTGCTTTTGCTTTTTATTACAGATCTATCATCTTCTAAATCTATATCTGACCCAGTTTTCTGTCTCTCCTTCCCTGTCTCACCTTCCAGTAAACTAGGACTATGCATTGGCATGAACACCTCATGATTAGCATGTACCCTGTTCCAATTGTTCTGCTCTGCAAAACTAGCAGATCTTGAAATCACTACTTGTTTTGTACTATCTGTAAACCTGTATCCTTTTGTTCCTCACTCATACCCAACGAATCTAAGCTTCCTAGCTTTTTTCTGTCCTTTTCTCCTGGTGCCTTTATGTATATGTACCCAGGCATAATTGCCAAATGTTCTTAAATGAGCTAAGGAGGGTTTCCTTCCATATAACAGGAAATATGGTGTTTCCTATATTGCCACACTCCATATCCTGTTAATGATATAATTCGTGTCCTCATGACTTCTCCCCAGTATATTTTACTCATGCTTGCATCAGCAACTAATGTGTCCTTCATGATCTGTATCACACCATTCCTCCTTTTAGCCACTTCATTTTCAGCTGGCAAATATGGATTCGTTCTTCTATGACTTATGCCTAAACTGCTTAACCACCTTTGGAATTTCTCAGACATAAACTCAGTTACCCTGTTTGCAGCTGGCTTACTTTACATCCATATTGCTACTCTACAAGTGTAACCTATTGCCTGAATTGTTGCAATACTTCAGTCTTGTTTTTCAGCAGATAACAATACCCATATCTACTGTACCATCACGTCTACCGTGACTAAGGTATATCTAGCTCCTCCTAAAGAGAGTGCTATAGGGCCAACCAAATCAGCACGAACTAATTGCAATACTCTGTTGTTCTTGCACTTTTCTTACTTATAGGATACATTTTGAATTTTGATTCTTTACAAACAGCACAATCTAAATATACATTATATTTCTTTAACTTCAGCCCTTCAGCTAGGTCTGGCATCTTTTTCAGTATGTTAAAACTTGTATGCCCCAATCTCCTATGCAACAAATGTACACAATTGTCATGTTTGGGAACATTCATAAGTACACGTGCACAACTATTTTCCTGCCTTCCCAGAACATACAGGCCATCCTTCTTAACTCCTCATGCACAAATTTCTGTCCATTTTTCCTAATGGTGTACTGCCTCCCTGCAAATAGTATTTCATAACCCTGCCTGCCTAAGTTGGATATACTCAACAGATTATGCTCTAATGCAGGTACATATAAGACATTGTACAATGTATCACTTATTTCTGGTACATACACATTACCTTCCTCTTTTACAGCAGCTCTTTGTCCATTGGCCAGACTAACTCATGTTTGCATTACTGGTTTCAAACCAGAAAATGCTTGTGGATTGTTAACAATATTCTGGCTTGCCCCACTGTCCAACAACCACATATTCCTGGTGTGTTCAGTTGTTGACGCTGCCAGGGAAAATGATGCTAGAGAACTGCTCTACATGTGCTGAATAGTCCTGCGCCCTTGTCTCGCTGTGCCTCTGTTCCTCCTCTCAGGGCAGCGTCTCTGGAGATGTTTAGTAGAACTGCACATGTAGCATCTCTTCACAAAGTTCACTGTCTCAGGTGCTCTGCCGCCATCCTGGACCTCTATCCTCCCTTTCCTGATTACCTCACCAGCCATTTCTGCTCCTCTAACAATCGACCAGTTAAATATGCCATGGTTAAATCCTGCTCTTGAATATAGACTCCAGACTTGTCACAAGAACATCCCATGAACTGTCCAAGGAACTGAGCACCACATATACTTTGTGTGCCTCCGTAAATGTCATTCCTCTTTCTTCCAACTCAAGGAATGTCCTTCTCATATTCTGCAGATGTGTGGACATACATTCCTCCGGCTTCAGCTGTGCTTTATCAGCATTCCTAGTCAGCAATCCTTTACTGCCTGCAGTTTCTGTCATATACACATGCGCAATGCTTCCCAGCACTCTTTTGCAGACTGGATACCCCTCATGTGTATCAGCTGACTGTCCTCCAAGCCAGAATTATGCTGGCTAATGCCTTTCCATTTTTCCTCTGGTCCCCATCATCCAGGACTGCTGGGGGATTCATAACAAATGTCCACAACTCCTACCTTCGCAGGTACATCTCCATCTTCACATTCCAAAAGAGATAGTTTGCCTCATTTGGCCAAGACACCAAAAAACCTCCTTCCATTATGCTGACGGAGGTCATGTTGCCACTAACCATGATTTAAACCACATACTCTGGTGCAAGCTCCCACTGAGTTACTCTTTTATCTGGGTTACTCTTCTCTCTAGGCTCACCAGTCACTCTGACCTTCTCTCTGTTCTGGGCCCACAACCTGTCATAGCATTTACAGTGTGACTACTAGTATAGCAATAACACTTGCCTTATATACCACTTTATAGTACTTTACAGCCCTCTCTAAGTGGTTTAGAGAGTCAGTATATTGCCCTCAACAATTTGGGTCCTCATTTTACCCACCTCGGAAGGATGGAAGGCTGAGTCAACCTTTATTTTATTTATTTATTTATTTGTCAATTGCTTACAAGGTAATAGGTATAAGTAAAACATAGTTATGAATACATGGATATATATACGAAAAATAAAATATAAAAGAAACAATAGGACAGGGACGGTAGGCACATTGGTGCTCTTATGCACGCTCCCTACAGACCTTGAGCCTGGTGAGATTCGATCTGCCAAACTGCAGGCAGCTGGCTACAGCAGAAGTAGCTTGCATAACTGTTGTGCCACCGAGACTCCATTATGAGACAACCCAGGAAGAAAACACAGCACACAGAGACACTTAACAGTGGTATATATGTAAGACATATACAGAAATATACGTGGTAGGCAAATATCTGACAAGCAATCAATCTTTTTAACTCTACATGGAGAACTCTGCAATGGATACAAGACAAAAGGAGAGAGAACATGCCCTCTAATGCTGTCTTATATAAACATTTCTTAAAGTGGTAAAACTTCTGTGGACCCCTTCTTAGTCTAAAACCGGTAATACCAATGCTGATTTATCTTCATTGAATCATCCGTACATTGCTTCAGCCTTACACTGCATCCACTTTACAGCTGGTCAGCTCTTAAATCCCAATACCTTAACAAAAGATCTTGACATACTTGAATATTGGACTTTATTTAACAAAATGAAATTCAGTGGTGAAAAAAGTAAGGTTCTACATTTAGGCAAGAAATACACCCAACGCACATGTATAGTATAGGTCAGGGGTCGGCAACATGCGGATCCAGAGCCATATGCGGTTCTTTGGGCCCTCTCCTGCAGCTCCGTGTCGGATAATCCCACCACTGGCTGGTGCCGCACCTTACCCTCCCCTCCCACTCACTTTTAGCCAGCTCTGAGAAGGACGATAGCGTAAGATGGAAACTTGTTCCATTTTCTAGAGCAGGAATAAAGCGCCTCCCTACTTCCCTTGTTGATGCTGTGCACACCTCGGTTGCTGGGGGAAACACATGACTTTTCTCCGCTCGAGACACTGGCTAGTCCTGCTGCAGATGATGGTCCAAGCTGTAATGGGCTCCAGGAGGAGGAAAAGGGGACGTCTGCCCTATTGTCAAGCACATTAAGTTTAAGTGTGCTGCATGAGGTGCTGCAAGAACAGCAAACAGCCATGGAGGCAGAGAAAGCAGCAGTGTCAGCCAAAGCGGGCCCAGCCAGTGTCTCGGGGCAGAGAGAATGTCATGGGTCTCCCCATATTTCTCTCGCCACTTCCATGGCTACTCGTTGCTCTTGTAGTACCTTGTGCAGCACACGTAATTTAGTGCACTTCACAATGGGGGAGACAGCATCCCCTCCTCCTCCTCCTGGAGGACATTACAACGTGGAGCATCGGCTGCAGCTGGCCCAGCCAGTGTCTCTGGGCAGAGAAAAGTCATGCATCTTCCCCAGTGGCTGAAGTGGGCACAGACTGAAATGACTCTTGACTTAATCACATGGTAAAAAGCACCCAAAGAAGAAGAAAGAACATCAACAAAACAAAAAACGAAAACCCAACCCTCGCCTGTTTTTGGAAATTGGTCAAGAGGGGCATACTCTCTCTCTTTCTCTCTCTCTCACACACACACACAAGAGAGAGGGAGGGAGGGAGGGAGAGGGTGAGATGAGAAAGAGATGAGAAAGAGATGGAGAAAGAGACAGGGATGAGAGGGATGTGTGTGAGGGAAAGATGAGAAACAGAGAGAGAGGGAGAAAGAAAAAGAAAGAGAGAGATGAGAAAGAGAGAGAGGAGAGAGAGGAGAGAAATGAGAGAGAAAGAGATGAGAGAGATGAGAGAGAGGGAGAATATGATGAGAGAGAAAAAGAGAGGGAGAAAGATGAGAAACAGAGAGCGGGAGAGAGAAATGAGAGACAGGGAGATGAGAAAAAGAGGGAGAAAGAAAAGGAGAGAGATGAGAGAGATGAGAAAGAGAAAGGGAAAAAGATGCGAGATGAGAAAGAGTGATAGAGGAAGAGAGAGATGAGAGATGAGAAAGAGGGAGAAAGAGAGATGAGAGACAACAAAGAGAAATGAGAAAGAGAGAGGGGAGAAAGGAAAGAGAGGGAGAGGGAGACAGACCGGTTTAAAAGAAAATACAGGGACCCACAAACCTGGGCAGGCATGGCTGGGGTGGGGGGCGGTGTCATGTGACTGGGTGGGAGTGAGTGATGTCGAGTTGGCTATATCACCCAGGTTTTGTGGCTCCCAGTGTTTTTTCTGTGGGAAATGGGTCAAAATGGCTCTTTGAGTGTTTAAGGTTGCAGATCCCTCCAGAAGTTGTGAATGCTCCAAGAACTGAAAGTTTTAAAGAATTGGACAACCATTTGTTTGAAATGTGTAGGATTTCCTGCCTGAATGGAGAGTTGGACTAGATGACCTCCAAGGTCATTTCCAACTCTGTTATTCTGTTACAGAGATTTTACTATATTTGCCTTTGAAGAAGAGAAGATGGAAGAATGCTAAATCTAGATAATATGATACTCAGTTTAGGGAAGGTTAGATTTAGCAAAAAATTTGATGGTTTTCGCGTGCCCGTATTAATACTAATTCTATCATGTTGAGGGAGCCTATTAATTTCAATCTGGAATTCCACATCACTTATTCTTTGCATAATTGTTTGACTTGATCGTAACCTAATGATTTAAAGCATAGTAGAGACAATTTGTATAAAGTTAGTTTATGCTCTATCATCTGTTTCCAGAGTGAAGAAAAGTTACCTACTGGGAAGAATTGCCTTTTGAGCACCTAATTAAATTTCTGCTGTAATATAATGGTTATCTTCATGAAAGTTTACAGCAGAAACTTAATCAAATTTTAAGAATTTAGCTCATTTCCTTAAATAAAATAGGACCAGAAAACCACAATGAACACAGAAATAAAAACTTGTATTTCTTCTATTTGGTTGAGAAAAAACAATAATGTATGGCATAAAGCAGAAATTGTACTTTATATCAGTGCCAGATATCTCTGAGGAGGATATTTACTGTTACTTGCCAAGCTGCAGTAACATTTACAAGAAAGTAGTTTTCCCCCATAAAGCTACAACTATACTATTTAATGTTTGTTAGATATGTTTTTCATGTAAACAAAAGTGATATTCTTTTAGGCACATGATACCTGAAATTTTGATAAAATATGTATCTGAAAGGTAATATGTAATGACTTTGATACAAAAGTATCTTCATTACTTCCAGTATCTATTTCAGTGGTACATATAACACTAGTAATATTGATCAAGTCAAAATCTAAAATATATAGATTAGATTAGAAAAAGTGTTTTCTTGGGGGGGAAAACCAGCTAATCATTTTGATAAACACACTGAAACTTTTCAATCAGAAATTTCTCAATGAGAGTATTACTATTTTAAGCTTGAGTTTATTAACTTGAAAAGCCATGATCATTTCAATGAATTATAAATTGTATTTAGTTTTGTAGTAGTATGTAGGTAAATATTCTTAGAGGATGGAAAAATTAAGACTACTCTCAAAAGATATATATGGAGGATAAATGAAATAAAGTTATGAATCCTCAATGAAATATTTATGAAAAATTATATTTCAAAATTCTAAATTTTTGTTTGAATTCTGGTATGGAAAGAAAATCTACTTTCTCTTTTCCATGACTGAAATGAGAATCCACTAGTTGTTAGTTTGAAATTCCAAATTAATGAATGTGAATGATTCTGAACTATCAGATGTTTTCCAATACTAAAATGTGAAATATTGTTGTACATCAACTGTTAAACACATACCATGTTTTCCTGAAAATAAGGCCTATTCCTAAAATAAGCTTGATTTTTAGGCATGTTCCTAATATAAGCCATACCCAAAAATAAGCCCTAATGAAAATCATCATCAGCCGGGGGGGGGGGCAGCACAGGAGGTGGTGAGCGCATGGGGCTGATGGTGTTTGACAGCAGCTGCAGGCAAGCAGAGAAATTGTAGGACAGAGTGGGTGGGCATGACAGATGTGTAAATCACCCAAACACAGTTAGACCCAAGGGCATAAAATAAAACACTGCAAAAAAAAAAAGTAACTAATGGAGGGTGTTCTACCTGAATTCTGGTTATACCGATTCTGAAGTCCACATAAATTGAAGGCCTGAGTCGAAGCTGTAACCCCTCTCCCAGCCGAGGAGAGGGCAATGAAGCTAGGGAAGAAAACTTATCACTTCTATCCTCCGGGCCAAGAACAGCCAATGGCCACCCACCCAACATGTCCCCTCACAAACACAGGCAGCAATCCCTAAGGTGGCACTTAGCATGGTGGCTCTTTCCCTTCCCTGGTCCCTCATCACTCTCTTCCCTCCCGACCAGCATGACTCCAGGGGCCAGGTCTTGATGCCAAGTAATGTCTGCGTGTGGGAGGGGGCATATGGCACAACTTACTGGTGGCATTAGCGCTGTGGCTAAAGTGCCACACTCAGCTTGGGCTAGACCAGACTTGGCCCCTTAATCACAACCCTGCAGCTAAGCCAACAATGGCTGGAAGCTGCCTCTCATTCTGTCTCTCCAGGCGGTGACCATAGTTTGGAGTTCAGGTCTTGCTCAGGCTGTTGCTATGATGAGCAACAACGCCATGCGCCTGCTCCCCATGCCTCTGCCTGCTGCTGGTGCCACCACACATCGGAATCACCTGCCTCCATTATATTGGGTGTCAACTTGGCCCATCTCTCAGGTTGTCCACAGCCATGACGGTGTAGAAGGCTGTGTGATGCATTGGGATATGCTACTCCATGTCTTTGCCTGAATGCTGCACCTGCTGCTGCTAGCCTTGCAGGGGCTCTTTGCCCTTCTGGCTGAACTGCTCTCGGCCATGCAGCTGAACTGTTCCTGCCTGGATAAATGAGTCAACCCAGATCTAAAACCTCTGGTGGCACTGGCCCACCAGAGGGCCAAGCTCTTGGTGCACCCTGGCCTCCACCTGCCCTGCCAGCTGACCCTACCCTGCTGCTTCTGAGACCCTGGAGCTCGAGTCTTATTCAGGCTGCTGCTATGAGGCAGAAGGTCCTGCGGCACATTCGGATCACCTGCCCACTGTGCTGCCACGTCAGAATTGCCTGCATTCATTAAATCAGGTGTCAATCTGTCCCACTATCTCTCTGCTTGCCCGTGGATGCCATGGGGCAAACCTGCTTTCACATTGGGATTACTTCCCCCCATGCCTCTGCTTGGCTTCTGCTGGTCTCATGGGGGCTCTTTGCCTTCCTGGCCATGTTGCTCTCAGCTGCTGTGCTGGACTGCTCCTGCCTAGCACGGGCAAGTCAGCCCAGATCTATGACCTCTGGAGCACCTCCTCTGCTGGCCTGCCGGGGCCCATAGCCATCTTCGACCTCTACCTCATCTGCAGCTGCTCTGCTGCTGCCACCTCATCTTCTGCCTGGTCTGCCACCAAGTCCAGGGCAAGGAGATGGTGGGATGAACCAAGCAGGTGTGGGCAAGCAGATGGTGGGACAGAGAGGGCCAGCCTGGCAGAAGCAATGCTCTCACTCCCATCAGTTCCTGTGCTCGCCACCTCCTGTACAAGGAAAAAAATACTATCCCCTGAAAATAAGCCCTAGTGCTTATTTTGGAGCCCCCCAAAATATAAGACCGAGTATTATTTTCAGGGAAACACAGTATCAAGAGTATTAAGCAACATTTGTCTCTTTACAAAGAAGTATTTAATATTGGGACAAATCATTGGCTCAAGGTATTGGACAATCCCACATTATTCACATTTACCCTATAGTTTTTGACAGGTTTTAAGATACTGGATATAAAAATGTATACATTCACTAACAGGTAAATAATTTCAGTTGATTGAATCAAGAATAAAACATGTTTCCTAGTTCCATGTTTTGTCCTTTAACTTTTTTCAGTTTTTTAGTAGAAAGCATACATATATTTCTAATTTTCATAAATTTTAGTCTTCACATTAGTCTTCGCATTCATTCAAATCTTGTTCTTTGTTCAGATAGATAAAACTTTCATGCAACATAGCCTATTAATACACCAATTCAGTTGGAAAGATAGATGATTTACTTCTTACCAGATGCATATAATTATTTTTCTCAATTTAAACTTTAGGAAAAATTTGGTATACTCTTTGCGAAAATCAACTACGGAATGTTTGGTTGACATTTCTGAGGCAAGTAAAAATCTCCTTCAGATATATATTTGTAGATGACAAACATCAAGTCTTAATTGGCAGCATTGAAGACAACCAATATGTGAATACTTGTGTTTGTGTGCATATGTGTGATCTTTTTGAAACATATTTATTTGTGTTTGATTTTTACTAGCTATAATTTTATTCTAATGACTCGAAGATTTGGACACTTATGCACCAATGTATATTTCTAAATCAAAAATAAAACATATTATTCAATTGCTGGCAGGCATTAAATTACAATCATTTGTGTTGCAACTGTTCAAAATTACAGTAACTGTGAAAAAAGTGGCTTATAACCAGACCTTGCATTCATGACTATGACAACATCTCCACAGTCAGATGATCAGAATTGGATGCTTGGCAACCAGCATGTCTTATAATAGTGGCAGCATCCTGGGATCATGTGTTCATCATTTGCAACCTTCTCCCTTGGCTTCCAACAAGCAAAGTGAAGATGGAAGCCCAATTTGCTTAATGATTCACTTAACTGCATTGTGTCACTTAACATAGCAAATAAGATTGTAAAATTGGGTGTGACTCACTTAACAACTCTCTTGCTTAGCAAAGGAAATCCCAATGCAGTTGTAATCAATTACCTGCATTCAAAATATGAGCTGAAAATATAAGAGTTATGATATACTCTCTCAATAAAACAGGACCACTTGGCAGTCATTATCTTTATTACTTTGTTGTAATGTACTCTATATGCAATTATCTCTAAAGTTTAAAGACTTTCACTAGTTAAATGATGCAGTCATCAATTTGTTAAAATAATAAAATGCTGAGATCACTTTAAATCAGATTTGCAATCTTGTTTTTTCGCAATATGCTTTTAGAGGATTATAATTTTTTATACTGCTGTTTTTAGAATCACTTGCTGTGTTATATCCTGATATAAATTACAAACCAGAAGAGTTACTACATTAATGATGTTCAGGTACACCAAGTTCTGACACCTAAGAACAGAGCTTTCAAACCCCCAGCCTGTGGGCTGGATGCATCATGCGCTGGCCATTCCCATGCCTGGTTTAGCAAAAGGAAAAAAAGTCCCAATATGTCACATGACGCTGATGTGAGTTTGACTACCCATGCCTAAGAACATAAAAAATTATGCCTATTGAACTGCCATTGCACAAATTAAAGATTAAAGCGAGATAAGTATGAAATTCCTTTTCCTGAACCATGTTCAGGCTATATACTTTCTAGAAAATTTGAAGAAGTTTACTTCTTGCAAATTATGGTGGAAAATAAGTATTTGGTCAATATAAAAAGTTCATCTCAATACTTTGTTATATATCCTTTGTTGACAATGACAGAGGTCAAACGTTTTCTGTAAGTCTTCACAAGGTTGTCACACACTGTTGCTGGTATGTTGGCCCATTCTTCCATGCAGATCTCCTCTAGAGCAGTGATGTTTTGGGGCTGTCGCTGGGCAACACGGACTTTCAACTCCCTCCGAAGGTTTTCTATGGGGTTGAGATCTGGAAACTGGCTAGGCCACTCCAGGACCTTGAAATGCTTCTTACGAAGCCACTCCTTCTTTGCCCGGGCAGTGTGTTTGGGATCATTGTCATGCTGAAAGACCCAGCCACGTTTCATCTTCAATGCCCTTGCTGATGGAAGGAGATTTGCACTCAAAATCTCAATATACATGGCCCCATTCATTCTTTCCTGTACACAGATCAGTCGTCCTATTCCCTTTGCAGAGAAACAGCCCCAAAGGATGATGTTGCCACCCCCATGCTTCACAGTAGGTATGGTGTTCTTTCATTCTCTCTCCTCCAAACACGACGAGTTGTGTTTCTACCAAACAGCTCTACTTTGGTTTCATCTGACCATATCTCCCAATTCTCTTCTGGATCATCCAAATGCTCTCTAGCAAACTTCAGATGGACCCGGACATGTACTGGCTTAAGCAGGGGGACCTGTCTGGCACTGCAGGATCTGAGTCCCTGCGGCGTAGTGTGTTACTGATGGTAGCCTTTGTTATGTTGGTCCCAGCTCTCTGCAGGTCATTCACTAGGTCCCTCCATGTAGTTCTGGGATTTTTGCTCACCATTCTTGTGATCATTTTGACCCCACGGTGTGAGATCTTGCATGGAGCCCCAGATCGAGGGAGATTATCAGTGGTCTTGTATGTCTTCCATTTTCTAATTATTGCTCCCACAGTTGATTTCTTCACACCAAGCTGCTTGCCTATTGCAGATTCAGTCTTCCCAGCCTGGTGCAGATCTACAATTTTGTTTCTGGTGTCCTTCGACAGCTCTTTGGTCTTCACCATAGTGGAGTTTGGAGTGTGACTGTTTGAGGTTGTGGACAGATATCTTTTATACTGATAACAAGTTCTAACAGTGCCATTAATACAGGTAATGAATGGAGGACAGAAGAGCCTCTTAAAGAAGAAGTTACAGGTCTGTGAGAGCCAGCAATCTTGCTTGTTTGTAGGTGACCAAATACTTATTTTCTACCATAATTTGCAAATAAATTCTTTCCAAATGTGATTGTCTGGATTTGTTTTCATCTTTTGTCTCTCATAGGTGAGGTATACCTATGATGACAATTACAGGCCTCTCTCATCTTTTTCAGTGCGAGAACTTGCACAATTGGTGGCTGACTAAATACTTTTTTGCCCCACTGTAATAGGTATAAGTAAAACCTAGTTATGAATACATGGATACATATAAGAAAAATAAAATATAAAAGAAACAATAGGACAGGGACAGTAGGCACGTTGGTGTGCTTATGCACGCCCCCTATATATATATACCGTGTTTCTTCAACAATACGGCCTCCACCAATAGGAAGACCCAGCATGTTTTCTAGGCATGAAATGAAATTAAGCCCCACCCCCCAAATTTAGGTCTAGTTTAAAACATACTGTGGGGGAGGCCGGGGGTTAAAACATGCTGGGGGGGGGAGAGCGGGGTGGGGAAACTTGCCTTTAACAGTGCCCTGAGTGGCGCTGCCGCTGTTCTCATGCCAGCAGGAAGCGTAGAAGTGTTTCTGCTGCTTCTCAGGCGGGGGAGTTGCCTCCATGGCTTCCACAGTTCCTGCCGGCACGAGAACAGCAGCAGCGCTGGTGGGAACGTGGAAGCGTTTCTGCTGCTGCTTAGGTGTTTGTGGAGCTTCTGCACACACCCGAGCAGTGGCAGAAGCGCTTCCACATTTCCGCCAGCACAACAGCAGCAGTGCCGGCGGGAACATGGAAACAGCTTCCATGTTTCCGCCGGCACGACAACAGCAACAGCGCTGGCGGGAACATGGAAGCATTTCTGCCACTGTTTGGGCGTCGGCAGAAACGCTTCCACGTTTCTGCTAGCACGACAACAGCAGCAGAGCTGGCGGCCTAGCCGTTTTTTGGGGGCTCAAAAAAAAATAAGGCCCTGCCTTATTTTGTGAGAAACACGGTATATATCTGAAAATACCAGCCTGGTTATCCACTATGGAAGCAATAATATATCCCAACACATTGGATTTAGGCAAAATGGTCAGATACAAAGAAAATTAAAAACAAATCAGGAATTAAAAGAGCAGGGTATAAGTATAGACTGTTGGCCATATCTCCAATTGCAAAGCAGATACAAAAAAGATGTAGAAGAGTTTGGAATTTATACTTATACAATTAGATAAAATTTTTAATAGACCCTGAATAGAAATTCATAATAAAGATGTACAATTACTTATTAAAAGTTGCTTTGGAAGAAGTAGTAAAAGGCTGTATGATAGCATGGGCAAAAAATATTGGACATTTATTTAGCAGATTGGGAAAATATTTGGAACAAAAATTACACATTAACAAGATCAGTGGCCTATAAAGAAAATATTTACAAGATGTTTTGTCGTTGGCATTTGCCATCAATGAGATTGGCCAAAATGAACCCTAATATAAAACCAACACATTGGAAATGCAAACAAAATCAAGGTACCTTCTATCATATGTGGTGGTCATGCCTGGAAGCCCAAAAATACTGGACCAAAATATGGAGATGGATACAAGAAATAATGGAAGATCGAATAATGTTTAAACTGGAGTTGTTTTTGTTGGGAATAATTAAAGAGAAATATAGCAAAAAAAATTAAATGCATTTTACTACATATATTGACAGCAACAAGGACAGTATTTGCACAATGCTGGAAACAAAATAATACACCCTCAGAGGAATTAGTAATTCAAAAAATTCTAGACTGTGCTGAAATGAATAAATTGATGTTAAAATTAAAAGATAAAGAAGAGTCAGAGTATTACAAAATTTGGGACAATTGATATAAATGGTTGAACAATAGAAATAAAGATAACGGAGCTAAGAAAATTATAGATAAATGAATAAGAATGTATATAAATGTAGATATTTATATGAGATTGTTTTATATAATAATGATGGCACAGTACTGTTAATATTAAGATTAAAATGTGTAAAAGTTGAAAAAGAACAATAAAAATTATTGAGGAAAAAAGAAGAAGTGAAGATTAATTATAATTCCTGAGGTGTACCAGTCTTGGATCAAAATAAAAATAACTGACCCACAGAGTTCGGGAAAGATGGAGGATAGAAATTTCTCTCATAATATACATGGAGGAATATATGAAGTTCTTTGCCTTTGTCCAAGAAGTGGATCCCAAAAAGGTTTCCCTGTAGGAATTTCAGCTGCTCAACTAAAATATTAATAATTAGCTTGAGAAAAGTAGCTGCTAAGATATCCAGACCCTGATATTATTAGAACAAGTAATTCACATCTTTCAAAATTGACATAATATAATGGCAATCACATGCAGCAGCCAATATATTTTTCATGAACTGTAGACTCTGGACAATTTTCAAAGACTAATTTTTCATAATGTTGGAGAATAATTGAGGTATGAAACTCCATCACTTAATCCAATCAATTCTAGAAATGGCTACTTAACAAACTAGGCATAAATGGGCAAATAAGCCTTTTCTACCTGAGCATATATAGATATCTGGACTCAAATAGCACACAGGCCTGCTCTTTCAGAGAAGCGCAAACCTGTTCAAAACAGATTGAACCTAAATCACACAGCCTGGTTTCCTATTGTTGTCCATCTTATGTGTATTTAGTTTTAGCTTGTTCATTATCTTTAAGTCATTATCCAGGGAATTAGCAGTTTCTCTAGAATTAAGTTGCAAAGAGAAATAAAACTGCAATAGTAGCTTTCTGATGGTACTCCACTCAAGACTCTATGTCAGGGGTGTCAAACTCAGGGCCCATGGGCTGGATCTGGCCGGAGGGGTGCTTAGATGTGGTCTACAGCCCACCCTGGAAATAGCAAAGGAGTGACACATGGTGCCTCTGCTAGTGAAAATGGGATGCGGGGGGGGGGGGTCATGTGCGGCCCTCCATGGCCTGTTTTTGCCTTGGAGGCGTCCTGCAAAATCCTGCAGCAACCACAATTCCCTCACTAACCTGCTTTCCAGTTCCGTGACTTACCAGTAAAAAAAAAAATTCAATCAGATCTTCTAGCTTTGAGAGAACTTTTTTTCCCTGAGAAGTTGGAAGGTCTGATTGCACTTTTTTTTAAACTGGTCTTTTTAAAATGGTCTTCTTTTGTTGTCTTGCACGCAGAACATGGAAAGCAGGTTAGTGAGGGAATTGTGATTGCTCTGAGGTGGGGTGAGGATTTTGCACTGTGATTACTTTGGGTTGGGGTAGGAGTGAGGATTTTGCATTATAATTGCTCTGGGGTGGAGTGGGACTGTGGATTTTGCGCTATGATTGATCATAAGTAAGTTGTTAGTCACAAAGTCGTGTCCGACCCATCACAACCCCATGGACAACATTCCTCCAGTCATTCCAATCCTCTACCATTCTCCAGAGTCCATTTAAGCTCACACCTACTGCTTCAGTGACTCCATCCAGCCACCTCATTCTCTGTCACAACAGATGAGACTGCAATATTACTATTCCAATTTATCATTTCACATGCAAATAAGACCTGAAAAGTTTTGGGATACGCTTGCTAATGAAATGATAAAATTTATTTTTTTTACTGAGATGGATTTTGCTTATAGAATGTCATTTCTCAAAATCTTTACAGTTGTAGAACATAACTGTAGTCAACATTGCAACATGGAAACAAAATTAGAAGTAAGTAGATGGTTAAGAAAATCCAGAAATATTTCACAAGAAGAGTTCTCCACTCCTCTACTCTTTGCAGAATACCTTATGCCACCAGACTTAAAATTCTAGACCTAGAAAACCTAGAACTACGCCGCCTTCGGTCCAATCTAAGTATACTATATAAAATCATACATTGCAATGTCCTACCTGTCAATGAATACTTCAACTTCAACCATAACAATACAAGAGCACACAATAGATAGAAACTCAAGGTTAACCGAACCAAACTTGATTGCAGAAAATACGATTTCAGCAACAGAGTGGTCAATGTCTGGAATACTCCACCTGACTCTGTGGTTTCTTCCCCAAACCCCAAAAATTTTAACTTTAGACTGTCTACTATCAACCTCACCCTTTCCTAAGAGGTCTGTAGGGGGCATGCATAAGCGCACCAACGTGCCTACCGTCCCTGTCCTATTGTTTCTTTTATTTTTCTTATATGTACCCGTTTCATATATTCATAACTATGTATATACTTATACCTATTATCTTGTAAGCGATCAAATCAAATCAAATAAATTCTAAATTTATTATAATAGTTAACAATGAAAGCAGAGTATAATTTTAAGACAATTATAATAAAATACAATGAAGCAATATAAAACTAAAATAATACATTGCAATGTTGAACAGTTGCTACACAAATGATTGTAATTTGAGGTCTGCCAGCAATTGAATAAATATATTTTATTTGTTATTTAGAAATATATATTGGCATATAAATGCTCAAATCTTCTAGTCATTAGAATAAAATTAAGACATAAACTAATTTACTAAATTATTAGAGCTATTAAAAATTACCAGTATTAAAAATTGGAGCATTACAATACCGAACATGGTATAAATTATGGTTAAATTGTAAAATCATAAAAATCACAGGTTTAGAAATATTTCCTGAGGTTCCATAATATTCTAAACAGGGAAAACTAAATATTTTTTATTGAATAGTAATGACAATTGAAAAAAAATAGTTAACCTCTTGGAGATCATCTCCGAAATGCTGTTGAGAGGGAACAATATCAGCATTTATTTTGCTATGCCTGATTGCTAAAAGAGGTGTAATTAAACTTCATATCTAATTTAAATAAAAGAGGGCAACAAAAAGAAATGTTCTATTTTTCAACTTCCTTTAAAGCAGAGGTCGCCACCTTTTGGACCTCAGGGACCACCAAACTCATAATTTTAAATCCCAGAGACCACTAACTGGTTCTGTGGGTGTGACCTAATTTGTGGGTGTGGCTTGGTGGTCATGTGACTGGCTAGACATGGCTTGTATGTAAATATATAAATATTAATATAAATATTTATTTATTTTATTAAAAAAGAGCAACTTTTTCCCAAAATCAGGCAAAGCAGGTAGGCAGATTGAGTTGCTCACAGAATCAATCAGTGATCTATCTATTTGCCATTGGCTACCTGAGTCTGTCACAAAAAAGTTGCTTGCCGAGAGTCTGCACTGAATAATAGAACCTTCAGTCCTAAGAGAGTCCAACCATTTCCTGCTTCCTAGCTAATCTAAACCTCCCGGCACAGCAGAACAACTGATGGTTGGAAAAAGGAAAAATAGCAATTTAGCAGGTAAGTTTGCCCAGTAAGAAGTGAGTGGGTGGGGAGGGTTCCCGCAGACCATGTGGGCGGTGCAGCCTTGTGTTTCTGCACAGCCTGGATTAATTGCTTTGTGGGGGTCTCTGGGGGTGACATTTCTCTGCGGCCCAACAAAATTTTCTCTGGGCCCACTGGTTGGCGACTGCTGCTTTAAAGTATTGGGCATAAATGATTTTTTTTAAATCTCCCATCCAGAAAGGCTGAAAGGAAGAAATCAAGATGAGATAATGTAAAAATTATTGTCTGCATAAACTGCTTCTGTGAAGATAGTCATCTTTTAGCAAATCTAGGTTGAGAGTCCATTGTTTAATTTCCAATATGCAATGTGTTCAAGACTGCAGCTCAAATCCTGGCTCATGAAATTACACCAGCCTTCCCCAATCCAGCTTCCATTGACTACAAGCTGGATAACCGTTGTATCTGTTGGTATCAATATCTATAATTCTTCTTATTATTATATTTTATTTAGTTTTCACAATTTAAAAACATAAAACTTTATACATCATTATATCAACATCAAGACATCTTTTACATTTACTTATCATCTTTCTATATACACATTTCTTTCATTATACAATTTCAATTTAATATATAAATATAGATATGAATATAGATGTAAGTATTTATATAGCTTCTTTTTCTTTACCTAATTGTCATTTTGATTTCTTTTTATTCTTAAACCATTCATAGCAGGCATCCCAGACATTATAATATATTGACTCTACTTTGTTCCTTAATTTCATTGTTAGTCTGTCCATCTCTGCACAGTCTAATTTTTTTTTATATCAACATCCTCTGATGGTACATTTTCCTGCTTCCAAAATTGTGTGTAGGAAATCTTAGCAGTTGTTAAGACATGTAACATAATGTATTTATCTTTTTTATTATATTTTTCTGTTATTACGCCTAATAGAAACAGTTCTAGTTGGGTTCAATTTTCTGTTATTTCTTCTAGCCACAATCAAATTATATTCCAATATTTCTTGTCCTCTGGGCAGGTCCACCACATATGAAAATATGTACTTTTTTCCTTATTACACTTCCAATAGCTTGGGCTTAGGTTGAACATTTTTGCTAGTCTAGCAGGATGAAGATGCCATCTGTAGAACATTTTATATAGATTTTCCCTGTATGTTGTGGACATAGTTAATTTGTAATTTAGTCCCCACATTTTTCCCCAGTGTTTCAAACCTACATTGTGTCCAATGTTTTTCGCCCATACCACCATTGTCTCCTTTAATACCTCCTCTTCCATCTTGAAATTTAATAAAAATTATATATATTTGAAATCATTTTTTCAGTTCCTTGTATAATTACATCTAATTGGTGTTTTCCTATGTGAAATCATATTGTTCTTTATCTTTTTTATATCTCGCCTGAATTTGTATGTATGGCCACCAGTCTATTTTTATATTTTGTTGTTGTAGTTCTTGTATTGTTTTCAGCCTTCCTTGGTTGTCTAATAAGTCTTTATAATTTCTCATCTTGGTCAAATCCATTGCATTGGGGTCGATTTGTGCTTCCATAGTTGATAGCCAGTGTGGTATTTTATCATAACGATTCTTTTTAATTTTATTCCATATTTGAATTAATGAGTCTCTAATAAAATATCTCTGAAAATATGAATGTTGCTTGCTTTTCCCTTCCCATAGAAAGCTATGCCACCCTTTTTGCAAGTCATGGCCTTCTATCAAGAGTATTCTTTTGTTTTCCAGTTTGATCCATTCCTTAATCCATACCATGGCTGCTGCCTATAGTACATTTCCCAGTCAGGGAATCCAAAGCTACCACTTTCTCTTTTGTCCTGTAATAGTTTCATTTTTATCATAGCTTTTTTTTTTCCAAAATAAACTTAATTATTATTTTGTTCAATTCTCCCAAAAAATGTTTTATCTAATTTCACTGGTATAGTTTGAAAAAGATATAATACTTTTGGTAATGTGGATATTTTAATTGCCATGATTTTCCCCATTAATGATAACAGTAATTTCTCCCATATTTCCAATTCTTTTTTAATTTGTGTCATTAATTTATCATAATTATTATTTTTAATTGATGAGCATCTTGATGTTAACCAGATGCCTAAATATTTTACCTTTTTGACAATTTGCATTCCCAATTTTTCTTCCAATTCTTTTTTTTTCATCTTTTAGATTCTTGGTCAATATCTTTATTTTATTTTTATTCATTTTGAACCTTGCAAACACTGCCAAATTCTTCTATTTCTTTTATTAATTCTACTCTGGTGTCCTCTGGATCTTCCAAGAAAAATACTATATCATCAGCGAAAGCCTGTACTTTATAATGCTCCTATCTCATTAAGGCCCCTTTAATTTCTTTATTTTTCCGAATATTCTCCAATAAGTTCTCTAGCATAAGTATAAAGAGTAGAGGGGACAGTGGGCATCCCTGTCTCACCCCCTGTTGATCTGAAATGTTTCTGTCCTATCACCATTTAATATTATACTGGCCGTTTGCGTCGAGTAAATTGCCAAAATTGTTTTAATAAATTTGTCACCGAAATCCATACTTTTTAGTTGTTGTATGTTGAATTGCCAATTGACATTATTGAATGCTTTTTGCGCATCAAGAAGACCATTGCCAGTTGCTTTTCAGGGTATGCCTCATAGTTTTCTAATATGTTTATAACCATTCTGCCTATTCAGCAGAAATCCATTCTGGTCGCTATCTGGTCACTTTGATTTAATATATTTTTCAATCTTTCTGCCAGTGTATGCATAAATATCTTATGATCCACATTCAATAGAGAGTTTGGCCTACAATTTTGTATTAATTGGTGGTCTGAGTCTTCTTTTGGAATTAATGTTATATATGTCTCTTCCCATAATTTAGATAATTTCACTGTCATCAATGCTGCATTATAAAGATCTAATAATTGGATTTCTAATTTTTATTGGAGTTTCTTATATAACTCCTCTGGGAGACTATCTGGTTCTGGCATCTTATTATTTTTCTGCCTCTGAATCGCCTCTTGCAGTTCCTTTTGTGTTATCTCTTTGTTCATCATCTCTTTGCTTCTTCTGGGATTGTAGCTAGCTCTTTCTCCTTTAAATATTGTTGATTATTTTCCTTTGGAGTATCTTCCTGTCTATATAATTCTTCAAAAAAGATTTTAGTAATATTTTTCTTCTTCTCCATTTGGTATTGTAAATTGCCATCAGTGTCTTTTAGATGTTGAATTGTTCTTTTTTTCCCCCTTTCCTTCTTTATTTTATAGGCTAGCCACCTTCCCAATTTATTCGCATGTTCAAAATAGTTTTTAGTTTTCTCATATCCATTATCCATTCATTCTGCATCAGCATGTCTATAATGTCTATAATTCTAATGCTTTCATGGGAGAGGGAAGATATATTTCATAGAAATTGATGTGATCCATGATGTAATACATCCTTCCCAGCAGTGGTGGGATTCAAATAATTTAACAACAGGTTCTCTGCCCACACTAGATGAGCATGGCTGGGTGGTCTTGTGATTGGGTGGGGGTGGCCAACTTGATATAACTTCTTTGTCCTAATGACTGTTTTAAATATAAAAAAAGATATATCAAAAGATAGTTTATTATTTCAAGCATTTATTTCTTAAATAAGAAAAATAAAAAAGGTACACAAAACTAGATTTTGTTACAAGAGTTTTAAAATATTTATCAAAAACTATTAGATAATGCTTGACAAAAAACAATACAATTCTTATTTAAGGTATTTCCAAATTGCTGTTTTATTGGCGTTCTCACTTGCACTTTTCTTCAGTTTTACTTGAGCATCATCAGCTGTGTGATGTGCTCTCAACCATTTTTTGATTGTAGCAATAGGGTCCCATTCTTATAGAGGTAAGCCAATGGAATAATAGTCATTAGGTTTGTTATATTAGAAACAGGTGACTTCTCTTCTCTGAACATATGATGTTCATTTGTGAAAAAACCCTTTCCCCTTCTGCTGAACTTACAGCAATTGTTCTGACAATATCTTTAGCTTTTTGAACACTGTCAGGGATGGCATATGTCAGCTGTGCCTCCATTCAAAATCCAAGAAAGAAAAACTGACTCCATTTAGAACAGAGAAAAGTACTTTTACTGGATATGAAATGATAGCAACAAAAGGAAAGCAAGATCTGAGGCAAATAGGCACCGAAATTACATATTGAAAGTTATCCCAAGTCCCATCCTCCAACAGTTCAAACTGGACATCCAATCTGAGGTGTGTATAATGTCATGTGGGTTACATCTTCAGGTGGCTCTCACACATCTGGTATGCCAAGACAGTTGACCTTGGCCTAGAAAAGATAAGTGGCTTCATTTGCACAGAAAGGAGGAAAAGTTTTTTTTACAGTTCACACAACTTTGACCTCCAGCATCTTTCCCCCCCATAAAGCCCAATTATTATTCTTCCTCCGTTTCCATGGCAGTTGGCAAGAATCAAGCAGTAAAAGATGTCAGGAAGAATTATTGTAGGCTGACATTCAACCCTCCTGCAAAGGAGGTGTTAACCCTGGAAAAGAGAACATAGTAAAATAACAGGAAAATAAACATTCTAGATAAAAAAACATATACAAAAATACATCACTTGTCAGGATATTTAGAGCGAAAAGCTTCTACAAGTTTAGGGGCCCTGACATCACAACCATTTACCCATTCCGACTGAGAAGGAGAAAAATGTTTCCAAACAACTAAATATTGGAGTCTTCCTCTTAGTTGCCTGGAATCCAGAATTTCCTTAATTTCAAAATGTTGTTCGCCTTCAATTAGAAGAGGAATTGGTGGGGCAGCCTGGTCAGGTCACAAATGGGAAGTATGTTCAGATTTCTGCAAACTAACATGAAATACTGGGTGGATCCTTCTAAGGGTTTTTGGCAGTTCTAGCTTCACAGTGACAGGATTCACAACCCAGACCTTCTCTGGGTTCATTTCTTCATGTGAAATGCGATACCCCAGATAGTCAATTTTCTCTTGATGAAATTCACACTTAGATAGCTTAACATACAGTTCAGCCCCCTGGAATTTTTTCAAGACTGAGTGCACCAACTTCACCTGCTTGTCCATGCTTTCCATATAAGAATATCATCGAGATAAACCAACACCTACTTGTATACGTGTTCATGCAGCATCTCGTTTATCAATTGAATTAATTCAAGCAGGGGCTCCTTGCAGGCCAAATAGAAGTATGTTAAATTGAAAACAACCCAAAGGGCAATTAAATGCAGTCTTCCACTCATCCCCTTCCTTAATTCGGACTCGATAGTAAGCTTCTCTCAAATCAAGTTTAGTAAAAATCTTTCCCATGGCAAAGTGAGCTAACATGTCCTTCATTAAGGGAAGTTTTCCATGCAAATGGTGTTCAGGTTTTTATAGTCCATGCATAAATGGAAGGAGCCAACTTTTTTTCTTGAAACAACATTTGGGCCACCACTCGGGGTCTGGCAGGTTGGATGAAACTACGTTTTAGGTTTTTATCAATAAAAGACTGCAATTCCTCCAACTCTCTTGATGTCATTGAATACAGTTTTGGCTTAGAGAGCTTCACTCCAGGGAGGATCTCTATGCTGCAATCTGTGAGGCGATGAGGGAGGAGCGCATCCGAAGCCTTCTCACTAAAAATCTCCCGGAGGTCCCAATATTCTCCCGGAATTTTCTCCTCCCCCACATGTTCACTGGCCATTGATGCCCACTCCTTGGGGTCCTGGGGCCTTACTAGGCTCAGTTCCTCCCCCTCCTGTGGTTGGTTGGAGTGTATGCGCAGCAGCCCCTTCCTTCAGTCCACTTAGGGGTTGCATTTCTGGAGCCAGGGTAATCTGAGTAATAGGGTGTGGAGCATCCCAGGGGCCACAATAAAACAAAATCTTTTGGTGTCTCCCCATCAACATTTCCACTGGCTCCATTAGAAAATGTCTAGGCCACCTCCAGGCACTGATCCATCTAGTTGGCAAAATGCTAAGGGAGTTTTCAAAGTTCTTAGTCTCAATTCCAGTTTATCCATCACCTCTGCACTAATTACACATCTAGTATACCCAGAGTCCAGCAGAGCCAACATTTTCCCCTGGGAGCCAGACAAAAGCACCCTTAAGTCCACTAGGATGGTCATGGGGCCCAGTTGTTGACTTACCAGAGGATCGTTGTTGGAATTGGACTCACTCTCACCCGAAAATTTTCCTGGAGGAGTAAACTCAATGACTTCCACAGCCTTCAGGACTGTTTCACGTGGCTTGGCTGGGGTTTTTTCAACTTTCGTCCCTCTGGCTGGTGTTCCTTTAGTATTCAGTTTAATGCGGCAATCTACAGCATGGTGACCCTCCTTCACACATCAGAAGCATGTTGTGGTTTTGGGTTTCACAGCCAGTCCACTCTTTTGAACTTTAGGCGCCTCTCAGGGAGTAGTAGGTGAAGGCTTGCTCCAGCTGGGGCCATCCCTGTGTCGGTTTCTGGCCAGATCGATTTCCACATCAGCTGCCAAAACATACCAGCACTGAAGATCTTCTGGAGATACAGCTTTGATAGATGTCTTCATTTAGCCCATCTTTCCCCCCCCAATTTTTTTTTAATTCTACATATACACATCAATACATAAACAGTGTGGCACCTAAGCCTTACATTCTGGTGCAAACAAAGGTAATAACATTAATCATATCTCTAACGTTAAAACACATATTTGTATTAAATTATAATCTTTCATTATTCATTATTCAATTCCTTCTTTCATTTTTATTTTTTTAAAAAAGAAAACTTCTCTTTTGGCAAGCAGTGTGGTTCCAGATTTTTACATTTCAATACAAACATGACCATAGTTACATATTCATCTTTCTTGTTCAGGTTCATATCACATTATTATTTATTAATATTAAATTCATTAAAGTTATTGTCAGCTGGTGCTCCATTCAAAATCCAAGAAAGAAACACTTAAACTCCATTTGTTAGAGAAAAGATATCTTTTACTGGAAATTAAAGTGGTAGCAACAAAAGAATTCTGAATCTGAGGAAATGAGCGCGAAAAGCACATATACAAAGTGATGGCAACGTTTCCACCCCCAACAGTCCATATCGCTCCTCCAATGAGAAGTGGTGCATAACATCATATGGGCATCTTCAGGAGGTGATGAGGCCTCTGTCTGTTGACCTTGGCATAGTTTGATAAAGAGTTGCAGTTGCGCATAGCAAGGAATAGAAAAGCAAGGAATAGAAACCTAAGCAAGACTCCCCCTCCCCTAGATTTACAGTTTCGTTTCCTACTCACTCCAGCTCGCTTCTCAGATATATCATGACCCACTGCCCCACCCCCACCCCCGTTACTTATGGCAGCCGAAAGATGCAAAGCAAAAGAAGAGAAGCAAAGGAAGAAAAATCTTGAAGGCTGACATTCGGCCCTCCTGCAAAGAGACGTTAGTCCTAAAAAAAATATAAGAATAAAAGATTATATATTACAAATAGGTAACAACAGCATTAATGTTCAGGGTTTATCAGGATACTTAGTGCAAAATGCCTGCACCAGCTGGGGAGCTCTAACATCTCTCTCGTCTACCCATTCAGACTGGGAAGAAGGAAAATGCTTCCAAGCAACCAAATATTGGATTCGACCTCTCTTCTTCCTAGAATCCAAAATTTCTTTAACTTCAAAATGTTGTTCACCTTCAATGAGTAATGGTACAGGGGGGGCTACTTGAGTCGGCCTTAGATCAGATGTATGTTCAGGTTTTAACAAACTAACGTGGAAAACAGGATGGATCCGACGGAGGGTTTTAGGCAGTGTCAATTGAACTGCCACAGGATTCACAACTCGTTCAACTGGAAAAGGTCCCACATACTTAGGTCCAAGCTTTTTTGATTTCTGTGTGGTCTGCAAATATTTGGTTGATAAAAAAACCTTGTCACCAACTTGATTTGGTTTTTGTGGACTTCTCTTTTTATCTGCAAATTTTTTATGAGCTTGTTGAGCATCATCTAATGCCTTGCGGGCAATTGGCCAGGTTAGCTGGAGATGTCTTATCCACTCATCTAATGAGGGAATGTTAGGTTTCTCTTGCGGAAGCTCGGGTATGGGTACAAAGTCTTGTCCCGAGGCCACTTTAAATGGAGTGAATCCGGTGCTGCTATGTACCGAATTGTTATATGCGACCTCAGCAAAAGGCAGTAAGTCAGCCCAATCATCCTGCTGATAATTAATGTAACATCTCAGATACTGTTCCAATACCGAGTTAGTTCTCTCACAAGCCCCATTGGTTTGTGGATGATGGGCGGAGCTTAACCCCTGGGCGGAGCCTAGTAATTTTAGGAACTCTTTCCAGAAATTTGAGGTGAACTGGACGCCCCATCAGAGATTATGCGTTCAGGGACTCCATGTAACCTGTAGATATGCAGAATAAACAACTTAGCTAATGTCTTCGCTGACGGGATCTTCGCACAGGGTATAAAATGTACCTGTTTGGAAAACAGATCTGTTACTACCCAAATGACTGTATTTCCTCCACTGTCAGGTAATTCTACTATAAAATCCATGGAGATTTCCTTCCATGGAGCCGTTGGTCTAGCCACATTCTGCAGTAAGCCTGCTGGTTTACCAGGCAGCCGCTTGGCCGAGGCACAGACAGGGCAGCTAGCAACATAAGTCTCAATGTCCTTTTTCAACGTGGGCCACCAAAATTGTCTTTTGACCAAGTGTAGGGTCTTCACGAACCCAAAATGCCCAGCAGCTTTAGAATCATGAGCTTGATGTAAGATTTGGTGTTTTAGTTTTCCCAGTACATATAATTTGGCCCCCACCCAGGCCAATCCATTTCTAATGGTACAGTCATTCGAGTGGGTTAGGAACCAATCATCAAGTTTTAGAGCTTCTTCCAATTGTGCAAATAAATCGGTTGACAAATCAATCTCCTTTTTCTTCTGAGCTCTGGTAACCATTGGAGCTGCCAACTGTTCGGTTGGGATGATAGGCCTCACCACTTCCTGATGAGCACTATTATACTGAGGTAATCTAGACAAAGCATCTGCCATGAAGTTCTTTCTGCCAGGAATGTACTTTAAAGAAAAATTGAAACGCTTAAAATGTTGCGCCCAGCGAACTTGCTTGGGAGACAGTTTCCGAGGCATTTTCAGCACCTCCAAATTTTTGTGATCTGTCCAGACCTCAAAAGGGTGTTTGGCTCCTTCTAGGAAATGCCTCCAAGTTAACAAAGCCCATCGAACTGCAAAAGCTTCTTTTTCCCAGATGGCCCATCTTCTCTCAGTTTCAGTTAGTTTACAGGAGGTATAAGCGCATGGTTGCAGAGATCCCTTTTTATTTACCTGAAGTAGCACCCTCCGATGGCTACATCACTCGCATCAGCTTGGATTACAAACGGAACGTCCACGTCTGGGTGCTTAAGTACTGGTTCAGCAGCAAACAGACGTTTCAGTTTTTCAAAAGCAGCTTGACACTCCATGGACCACTCCAATGGTGTACTAGGCTTTGGTTTTACCTCCCCTCTGGTTTTAAGGAAGTTTGTGATAGGCATCGCTGATCTTTGCAAAAGCAGGAATAAATTGGTGGTAAAAATTGGCAAATCCCAAGAAACTTTGCAGTTGTTTCCTGGTACGGGGAGGGGCCCATTCCAAGACCGCCTGCATCTTCCCCGGGTCCATTTCTATGCCGTCATCTGATATGCGATAGCCTAAATAGTCAATTTTCTCCTGGTGGAATTCACATTTAGACAGCTTGGCATACAACTGAGCCGCTCGAAGTTTCTCCAGGACTGACCGCACTAGTTTTACATGCTCATCACGAGTTTCCATGTAGATAAGAATATCATCAAGATAAACTAACACTCCTTTGTACAAATGTTCTTACAATACTTGATTTATCATTTGCATGAATACTGCAGGCGCCCCCTATAGGCCAAATGGCAGGACGTTGAATTGGAAACAACCCATCGGGCAATTGAAAGCAGTCTTCCATTTATCCCCTTCTTTAATTTGGATTCGGTACTATGCTTCTCTCAGGTCAAGTTTCGAAAAAATCTTTCCTTTAGCCAGGTGGGCCAGCATGTCCTTCATCAGGGGGAGGGGGTACACGTTCTCCACTGAAATTGCGTTGAGATTTCGGTAGTCTACCACCAAGCGTAAGGAACCATATTTCTTGTCCCGAAACAACACTGGAGCCGCCACCCGGGGCCTAGCAGGTTGGATGAAATCACGTTCTAAATTTTTTTCAATGAATAATCGCAATTCTTCTAATTCCCGCGGGGTCATCGAATACAGCTTCGGCTTTGGGAGTTTTACTCCTGGCAAAAATTCGATACTGCAATCCGTTGAGCGATGAGGGGGGAGCTCATCCGAGGCCTTCTCACTGAACACCTCCTTTAAGTCCCAGTATTCCTTTGGAATTTTCTCCTCCCCTTTCAGAATCTCAGTGCCAGTAGAAGCCAACTCCGTGGGATTTTTGGGTCTCAATTGGGATTGCCCCTCCCCTTCTGGGGGTTGGTCTGTACGTATGCGTAATGATCCCCTCCTCCAATTAATGTGGGGGTTCCATTTCCGGAGCCAGGGCAAACCCAGTATTAGGGGGCGCTCCATCCCAGGAGCCACAATAAAACACAGAGTCTCTTTATGGTTCCCCATTGTCATCTCCACTGGTTCCGTTATAAAATGAGCAGGTCCACCCCCGGCTACCGATCCATCCAATTGGCAAAAAGCTATGGGTGTTTTTAGAGTCTTTAGCCTTAAGCCCAGCTTCTCTACCACCTTCGAACTGATTACGCACCTTGTGCACCCACAGTCTAACAAAGCCAACATGTCCCCTTTGGCCCTTGACGTGGGTACCCTTAATCTCACTGGAATGGTCATAGGGCCCTTGTTTGGACTTACCAGTGCGTCGTCTTCTAATTCGGATTCACTCTCTTCAAAAGAGGTTGGAGTTCCCAACCCCCCTCCTTTTTGAGGGGTGACCTCTACAACCTCCTCCGCTTTTAGTGCCGTTCCACGAGGCTTGGCTGGAGGTCTCTCAGATTTTCTCCCTCCTCCTGGCGCCCCTTTTGGTTCCAGCTTGGCGCGGCAGTCTGCAGCCCAGTGACCCTCTTTCCCACATCGGAAACATGCTCTGGTCCTGGGTTTTGCTGCTGGTATTCCTTTTAGAGGTTTTAAGGCTTCTTGAAGCCTGGTGAGAGGGGAATTCTTCAAACCAAAATCCCCCCAGCGTCTGTTTCGGGTCAGGTCAATTTCCACCTCTGCTGCTAGCACGTACCACTGCTGCAGCTCACCAGGGTCTCTGTGTTTATCAACACAGCGTTGATAAACATCTTCATTCAGCCCATCTTTAAAAGCTTCTATCAGGGCTCCCTGGGACCAGCCGCGGATATGGCACGCCAGCTCTCTAAACTCCTGGGTGTAATCAGCTACTGATCTCCGCCCCTGATTTATGGTTTTCATCCTGATTCTAGCCTTGCGTTCAGCTAGTGGATCTTCAAATCTAGTCCGTAATGCTGTCATGAACTGGTCATAATTCAACAGCTGAGGAGCATTATCATTATGCAAAGTCACCATCCACTTTGCAGCAGTTCCTTCCAGAGCCCTGGTCACACACCTGACTTTGGCTGCTTCTGAGGAAAATCCTGCCCATACTCCTCCATATGGCTCCAAACTTGTGCTAGGAAAAATCCTAATTCCTGGGGATCCCCTCCATATTTTACTTCCAACGGAGGCACTTTCGGAGTTCTACGCCTTCTGGCAATTATCCCCCCAGCCGGGGGGCCCTGTGCTGCTGCTGCTGCCTGTTGCGCCGGCCCAGGTTGATTTATGGGGGTGGCTGCTCTGGTTCTTCTGCCTCGGGCTACCTCCCCCTCTTCCCCCTCGTACCTTTGATCAGCTTGAGCCTCTCCGGCAGCTTCATGTAAAAGGTGCATGGCTTGCGTTAGTAAGAAATCTCTTCATTCCTTCTCCTGTCATGGCTCATCCTTCCCTCGACAACGGGTCATGGTCACTCCTGGAGGGGGCCTTTCCTCAGGATCCTTTCAACCGACTCCCAGGGACCATTTGGGTTTTACAGCTGGGGTTTCGCCAAGACTTAGCTCTGCTAAGAAGTCAAGCTCTTCTGCTCCCTCCATCAACAGGGATTCTGGTCCTCCAGTCGCTCCCAGGTCTTCTTGGTCGCTGGCTGGATTAGACATTGTTTGCAAACCCCCTCGGAAGAAAATTTGGGTTTTCTCCGGGTGGGCCGGTAAAGAGAGATTCAGAATAATGTCAGCTGGTGCTCCATTCAAAATCCAAGAAAGAAACACTTAAACTCCATTTGTTAGAGAAAAGATATCTTTTACTGGAAATTAAAGTGGTAGCAACAAAAGAATTCTGAATTTGAGGAAATGAGCGTGAAAAGCACATATACAAAGTGATGGCAACGTTCCCACCCCCAACAGTCCATATCGCTCCTCCAATGAGAAGTGGTGCATAACATCATGTGGGCATCTTTAGGTGGTGATGAGGCCTCTGTCCGTTGACCTTGGCATAGTTTGATAAAGAGTTGCAATTGCGCATAGCAAGGAATAGAAAAGCAAGGAATAGAAACCTAAGCAAGACTCCCCCTCCCCTAGATTTACAGTTTCGTTTCCTACTCACTCCAGCTCGCTTCCCAGATATATCATGGCCCACTGCCCCCCCCCCCATTACTTATGGCAGCCGAAAGATGCAAAGCAAAAGAAGAGAAGCAAAGGAAGAAAAATCTTGAAGGCTGACAGTTATTTTGTCCAATTTCGATTCTTATCTTAAACTTATTTCATTTTTCTTGGGATATTCTCATATCTTACTTTACAATATTATCTAAGATTCTTTTTTTAATTTTTAAAAACAATTTTATTTACAAAATTAAAAACATAAAAATTCAAAAATACAGAAACATTAGTATATGAATAACACATAATTCTTTACGTTTGTTATTGAATTTGGTAAGTCCTAATCCTTATTTTCACGCTGGTTTATAACTACTCTTCTATTGTAAATATATTCATATTATTTAACTATTAAACAAAGAAATATGATAAATAACTATTATTATTAATAATAATAATAGTAACAGATAATAGTAATAGAGAAAGGCAAAGAAGATTTACAATTTTTGACTGTTTTTATACATTGGTGTGAACCGCTGAGTATAAATTGTTTTTTGGATTCGTTTACGGATTTTCCCTTTTATTATCTACCCACTTCTACCATTTATCCCATATCCGGTAGTAATCTGTATCCTCCTTCCCATTAATCTTAAGCGTAAGCCTCTCCAATTGGGCACATTCATAGGTTTTCTGAATAATAACATGTATCGGTGGTACATTTGGGTTCTTCCAATATTGTGCTAGTGAAATACATGCCGCAGTTAATAGATGAATGGTCAGATATTTTACTTTGGAGGGGTAATCCCCTTTAATCATTCCCAACAAAAACAGTTCCGGTTTCCACTCCAGCCCACACACTATAATTTCTTCTATCCAAGCTTTTATTTTTAACCAATATTTCTTTATCTCGGGACAAGTCCACCACAAATGGAAGTATGTTCCAAATTTCCTTTTACATTTCCTACAGCAAGGGTTTGCTGTCGGAAATATTTTGGCCAATCTAGAGGGTGCCAGATGCCATCTATACATCATTTTGTATAGATTCTCTTTGTGTGCTACTGATTTGGTTAATGTCAGATTTTTCTGCCAGATTTCTTCCCAGACATCCAGATCAATACTAAAGCCAAAGTTTTTTTCCCAGGCTAACATAGGACCTTTCACAATTTTCTCAGCCATTTCATGCTCCAGTAGATAATTATATAATTTTGAAATTGAACTGTTCTCAGGGTTTAAAAATATTTTATCTAAGTATGTATCTTTTACCTCAATTCCGTATTCCTTTAAGTCTTTATTATATCTCATTTTAACTTGGAAATATGACCAATTATTTATGGCTACCTCTTGTGTTTCTAGTTCCTGTTTCGTTTTAATTCTTCCCTCACTATCTAATATTTGGTAATAGTTAAGTTTTTTACTAATATCCATCGTATTTAAGTGAAACATCGCCTCCATCGTTGAAAACCACCTTGGAATTTTGGTATAATGGTTCCTCCTTATATCATTCCAAATTTTAATTAGAGACTTTCGGAATACATGTCTAGTAAAGTGTAAATTGTTTTTACTATTCAGGTTCCATAGAAACGCATGCCAGCCTAGCTGTAGGTCATGTCCCTCCAATTGTAAAATCCTATTATTCCTCAAATCAATCCAATCTTTTATCCACACTAACACCACTGCTCTATAATATATCTCCCAGACAAGTAGTCCGAATCCACCTCTGTTTTTGTTATCTTGTAAATATGTTTTTTTTATCCTTGTTTTTTTCTTTGCCCATATAAATTTCATCACAATTTTTCCTAATTCTTTAAAAAAAAATATCCAGTAATATCAGAATTGTTTGAAACAAATATAGTATTTTAGGTAGAACATTATCCTTCCTAAAAATGAAATTTGCATCTTATTCCAATTTTCCAATTCCTTTTCAATCTGTTTCAATAGTTTTGTATAGTTATCCTCTCACAGATTTAGTGTTCTCGCTCTTAACTAAACTCCTAAATATTTAATTTTATTTACAATTTGTAGTCCCATCTTTTCTTCTAATTTTTTTGTTTACTATTTGTTAAATTTTTAACTAGCATTTTGGTTTTTTCCTTATTAATTTTTAATCCTGTTAATTTACCAAATTTATCTATTTCGTTTAATAAAGTTGGTCCTGAGTTTATTGGATCCTCTATAATAAAGACCATATCATCCACAAAGGCTTGTAATTTATATTCTTGAGTTTTAATTTTAATTCCCTTAATTTCTTTATTTACTCCAGCAAAGTTTCCAAAATTGTTACAAAAAGCAGAGATGAAAGCGGGCATCCCTATCTGACCCCCTTCCTTATCTTTAATGATTTGGTCATTTCTCCATTTACTAGTACATTAGCCTTTTGTATGGCATAAATTGCATTTAACATTTTTACAAAATTATCTCTGAAATCCATCAAGTTAATCTGTTTTTTCATAAAGTCCCAGTTTAAATTGTCAAAAGCCTTTTGTGCATCCAGGAAGACCAAGGCCACTTAGCTTCCTGGATGTTTTTCATAATATTCTAATATGTCTATTATTGTTCTTGTGCTATATCTGATCTGCCTCGTGGGAAAAAATCCATTTTGATCCGAGTGAATTTTATTACTAAGTACTTTCTTTAGTCTTTCTGCCATTACCGCCATAAAAATTTTGTAATCTGAATTTAGAAGGGATATTGGTCTGTAATTCTGTAATTCTCTATTGGTCTGCATAGAGAGAGAGCAAGATGGCGACCGGAGGAGGTCGACCAGAAGAGCTCCGCCAGCTCCGCCAGCCAGAAGAGCTCCGCCGCCCGGCGTGGTGAGTTTCCCCCCCCCCCCAGGTCCTCCTCACCTGTGGCAGGGGTGGCGAGGGGACCTGTGGGGGGATGGGCGACCCCCGAGGCCGTGGCGCGGCCGTGGCGCGGCGTCGTGTTTGGCGCTGGGCCCGGTGGCGGCCGGCTGGCGGCTGGCGGCTGGCGGCGGGGCCGCGCGGCTGTGAGGCGATCCCCGGGGCCGTGGCGCGGCGTCGTATCTGGCGCCGGGCCCGGCGGCGGGCCGCGCGGCTGTGGGGCGACCCCCTCGCGGCGGCGGCGGGCGGCTGGCCGCTGGCGGCTGGCGGCGGGGCCGCGCGGCTGTGAGGTGGGCGTTTCCCGATCGGTGGTGCTGCCGTGCGAGGTTAAGGTCTCCGGATGCCTTGAGTCGGCGGAGACCGGAGGCCGGAGCAGCTGGAGGCCATGGTATTTTGCCCAGCGGCCGGCGGCTGGCGGTGGGTCCGCGCGACTTCGCGGCTGGCGGCCGGCGGTGTGGCCATGCGAGGCAGCTGGAGGCTGGAGCAGCTGGAGGCTGGAGGCAGCTGGAGGCTGGAGGCTGGAGCGGCTGGAGACTGGCGGCGTGGCTATGGGACCGCCGCCGGGGTCGAGACCAGGGCTGGGGCCGTTATGAGGGCCCCAGCCGAAGTTGGAAGGGCGGCTCGAGCGGCCGAGGGTCGGCCGCCATGGGCGGAGCCAGGGCGGCCTGGCTGTGGGACTATCGCCGGGGCCGGGGCTGGGGCCTTTGCAGGGGCCCCAGCCGAAGCTGGTGTACGAGCCACGACTCGAGCGGCTAGAGGATGGACGCTGCGGGCAGAACCGAGGCGGCTGGAAGATCATCGACCTCCAGGGCCATGGTGTGGTTCTGGGTCTGGTGCTGGTCCCGGTAGCCCGTGGCGTGACCGGCAGGCGGCCGTTGGAGTTGGAGCTGGGACTGGAGGACCGCTGCTGCGGTTGAAGTTATTCTCCTCCTCTTCGTCCAATCGGCGGTGCGCTGAACGCCCTCAACCTGGACTCGGGCCCCGACCGGCTAGTTCTCAGCTTGGTCGGGGTCATTTTTATCATCTCCATCATTTTTATCAGAGGACTCAGGCCGGGACGCTATTTTATACCAGAAATGATCTCTGGGCCCTGAGATATGTCCCCCTATCTCAGCAATGGCCCTCTGCTCTCTCGGAGGCCCATCTCAAGGACAGATTGTGGGATCCGGAGAGATGGTGGGGTTTTAAGTGCGGGAGGGAGGGGTGTCTTAAGAAATTTTTAGTTAGGTTTTTAAGGGGGTTAGGAAGGCCCGGGCGGGAGTTGGGGGACAACTCGCCGGAGGCTGGGTTCAGGCCGGGGGTTGGGCGTGGCCGGGAGAGTCAGAGTCCGGACAGGACCGTATTGAGGATGGGGGGGGTCACCGGGGAGGGTGGAATTAAATCTATTGTTACGGTGAGCGGGAGGGGCAGATTTGGCGGTTATAGGGGGCCATATTCTGTGTTGGGAGCGCGCCCTCGCTGTTTGCTTGCTGTGGCGCGCTCCGACCCCCTTGTCATCTCCCGTTCCCCAGGGGGTCTGAGCAATCGGGCCCTGGGCCTTAGGCTGATGTTGTGTAATGCCAGGTCCGTTGTTAATAAAGCCCCTCTCATCCATGATTTGATTTGTGAGGGGGGCGCGGACCTGGTGGGAGTTACCGAAACCTGGCTGGGCCAGGAGGGGGGAGTCCCTCTGGTGGAGATGTGCCCAGCCGGGTTTCGGGTTTTTCATCGGCCGAGGGCCCAGGGGAGGGGAGGGGGGGTTGCGGTAGTTATTAAGGAGGATCTGTGTCCGAGGGAGGCCACTGTATCTCAGACGACCGGGTGTGAGCTCCTTTTCGTGAAGTTCGGTCCCAAGGTTCAGGTGGGCTTGCTGGTCGCATACCTGGCTCCCTGCTATGCGGCAGCAGCCCTGCTTGAGCTCCTTGAGGTCATAGCTGGCGTGGCGGTTGGGACCCCCAGGCTTATGGTCATGGGGGATTTCAACCTGCCATCTGCTGGCGGTACCTCGGGGATTGCTCAAGAGTTCATGGCTTCCATGACGGCCATGGGCCTGACCCAGTTAATTCGGGACTCTACTCACGTGGGAGGTCGTACCTTGGATCTGGTTTTCGTCTCTGATCAGTGGCAGAGTGATCTGGGTATGGGGGATATAGTCATAGAACCCCTGTCATGGTCGGATCACTCGCTCCTGAAGCTCGACTTCCGTTCCGCACCCCCTGACCGCAGGGAGGCGGGACCATTAAAATGGTACCGCCCCAGGCGCCTGATGGATCCTGATAGGTTCCTGACGGAGCTTGGGCCATTTCCCGAAGCTCACACACACGACTCGGTTGAGGGCTTGGTCGCCACCTGGGATAGGGTGGCTGCTGGGGCCCTCGACCGAGTCGTGCCCTTGCGGCCTCTGACCCGATGCCGATCCCAAGTGGCTCCTTGGTTTTCTGAGGAGCTAAGGGAGATGAAGCGTCAGAAAAGACGCCTAGAGAGCAGTTGGAGGGCCAGCCGCTCTGGGTCCGACCGAACACTATTACGATCTTATATTAAGACGTATTTAGTGGCGATAAGGATGGCGAGGAGATCTTACCTCTCCACCCTTATTGCGTCCGCGGAAAACCGCCCAGCCGCCCTGTTTAGGGTGACCCGCTCTCTACTGGAGGTAGGAGCGCGGGAGGACCCCTTGCAGGGACGGGCTGAGGAGTTTTCTAGGTTTCTGCAGGACAAAATCGCTCAGATCCGGGACGAGCTGGACTCCGACTGGGCATCTCCGGGCGGGGGGGCGGGGGTGGATATCGGTGCGGTCAATTGGGTTGAGTTCGATCCTGTTACTGTGGAGGACGTGGACAGGATACTGGGGGGACTGAATGCCACCACCTGTTTGCTGGACCCGTGCCCCTCCTGGCTGGTCTTGGCCACTCGGGAGGTGACACGAGGCTGGTTCCAGGGTATTATAAACGCTTCCTTGAGAGAGGGGCTGTTACCTGCCGCCTTGAAAGAGGCGGTGGTGCGGCCCCTCCTCAAGAAACCGTCCCTGGACCCAGCATTGTTATCTAACTATCGTCCTGTCTCCAACCTTCGCTTTGTTGCGAAGGTTGTTGAGAGTGTGGTGGCGCGTCAGTTCCCGCAGTACCTGGATGAAGCGAGTTATCTTGACCCCCTCCAATCGGGCTTCAGGCTCGGGCACAGCACGGAGACGGCGTTGGTCGCGTTGGTGGATGACCTCTGGAGGGCCCGGGACAGGGGTTGTTCCTCTGTCCTGGTCCTGTTAGATCTCTCAGCGGCTTTTGATACTGTCGACCACAGTATCCTATTGCAGCGGTTGGAGGGGTTGGGGGTGGGAGGCACCGTGTTGCGGTGGTTCGCCTCCTTCCTCTCCGACCGCTCGCAATTTGTGTTGACGGGGGGGCAGAGATCGGCCCCGAGGCCCCTACGATGTGGGGTGCCTCAGGGGTCGGTGCTCTCACCCCTGCTGTTCAACATTTATGTAAAGCCGCTGGGTGAGGTCATCCGTGGCTTCGGGGTGGAGTTCCATCAGTACGCTGACGATACTCAGCTGTACATCTCCACCCCGGGCCACCCCAACGAAGCCGTCGAAGTGATGTCCCGATGCCTGGAGGCCGTGCGGAGTTGGATGGGTCGTAACAGGCTTCGTCTCAACCCGACCAAAACCGAGTGGCTGTGGTTTCCTGCGCCCAGATACAGCCAGCTGGTTCCTTCGCTGGCCGTGGGGGGAGAGGTCTTGACCCCCGTGGAAAGGGCGCGCAACTTAGGTGTCCTCCTGGACGTACGGCTGTCTTTAGAAGAACATATTGCAGCCGTCGCCAGGGGGGCTATCAGATTCGTCTGATTTACCAGTTGCGGCCCTTTCTGGATCTGGGCGCACTTCGCACAGTCACTTCCGCCCTCGTCATCTCCTGCCTGGATTATTGCAATGCTCTCTACATGGGGCTCCCCTTGAAGAGTCTCCGGAGGCTGCAGCTGGTCCAGAATGCAGCCGCGCGGGTGATCGTGGGTGCTCCTCGGAGCTCCCACGTTACACCGCTTCTCCGCAGGCTGCACTGGCTTCCTGTAGCCTTCCGGATTCGATTCAAGGTGGTACTGACAGTATTTAAAGTGCTCCATGGCTCGGGACCTGGGTACTTACGGGACCGCCTGCTGCCATCATCAACCTCCCGCCGCCCAGTACGCTCCCACAGGGTTGCCCTCCTCGGGGTACCGCCGCCCGGCCGTTGTCGGTTGACGGCCCCGAGGGTTCGGGCTTTCTCTGTGGGAGCCCCCTCCCTTTGGAATGATCTCCCCCCGGAGATACGGGCTATGACGGATATTCTGACCTTCCGGCGCGCAGTGAAAACCCTATTTTTTCAACAGGCTGGCCTGGCCCAGTAACTGTATTTTTAGTTTTTTAACTTAATTTTAATCGGGGTTTTATTAGTTTTTAATTTTTAACTCTATTTTTGGGTTAGACAGCCGGATCAATTTGGTTTAATTTATTTTAATTGTATTTATTGAGTATTTATTATGTGTTTTTAGTAGGCTGTACACCGCCCCGAGTCCCTTTTTGGGAGAGGGAGCGGTATAAAAGTTTAATTAAATAAATAAATAAAAATAAATAATAAATAATTCTTTTTTGGTTGGCATCTGCACCCTCTTTCAGAATCAATGTTATGTATCCTTCCTTCCAGGATTCTGGAATTTTGGCTTCCAGTAGTACCCCATTGCAAACCTCTAATAGCATTTCTCTAGTATATCACCTATCTCTTTGTATAACTCATTTGGTAGCCCACCTGGGCCTGGTGTTTTATTTCTTTTTTGGTTTTGGATCACTGCCTTTAGCTCACCTAAGGTTATTTCTTTATTAAGCACCTCTTTTTTGCATCCAATACTGGATAGAGTTCCTTCTTTCAAATAATCTTCTATTTTATTTACGTCAACTACTTCTTCATAAAGATCTTCGAAATATTCTCTTACAATTTCCTTTTTTTTCTCCTGATCTGTCTCTATTATTCCATTTTTATTCTGTAATTGATATATCATTCTTTTCTGATTTTCTTTTCTTAGTTTATATGCTAGCCACCTTGCAGATTTATTTGCATGTTCAAAATAATTTTGTTTCATGTATAGTAAGTTTTTGATTAGTTCCTCCTGATCTACAATATTCATCTCACGTTTAATTAATGCTAATTCATTTCTAATTTGCTCTTCTCCCGGGGTCTCCATTTGTTTATTTTCTTTTTGTTTCCATTTCTCCTCTCTCTTTTTATTTCTGCTTGTTATAAAAGTTATCGATATTCCTCTAAGGCATGCCTCCATTGTATCCCATAGATTCTTCAATGAGGTATCCTGTTTTTTATTAATTTTTTTAAAAATAGTCAATTCTTCCCTAACTTTTTGGATATATTCTTCCTCTTTCAATAATTTTGAATTAAGTCTCCATCTACCTTTTTTATAGTAACTGTTTTTCCAGATTATCTCTATCAGGTTGTAGTCTGCCCACGTGTTAGGCAAGATTTTTAAGTCCCGAATCTCTTCGTATAACTCACTATTTACCCAGGCCATGTCTATCCTGGACCATGACTTGTGTGGGCTGGAATAGAAAGTGAACTATGATGTTCCTGGTTCCTTTTTCTCCACGCATCCACTAATTCTAGTTCTTCAATCATCTCCATAAGTTTCTTAGGCAATGTATTCCATTTTTTATATTGTCTTTGTTCACAGGCGTAATCTTGTCTATTGTCTGTTATTGCATTGTAATCTCCTATGATACAAATTCTTGGGTTGCCAAATTCTATTAGTTTTTCATATAAAATTTTGTAAAATTAACTCTGGTTTTTATTTGGGGCGTATATTGCCACTAATATTGTCTTTTTATTTTGCATTACCACCTCTACCATTATTATTCTTCCCTATTCATCTTTATAAATTAATTCTGAGGTTATATCTTCTTTTATATATAATATTATATCCGCTTTTTGTTTTTCTAACTTGAGAAACATTCTTTTCCTCTTAACTGGGTCATTTAACCCATTAATATTTATAGATATCAAATTCACTCCTTTATCCATTTCCTTTCTTACTTCTATCCCTCAATGTTTTTACTCATCATTTGACTTCTCGTCCTCACTCCTATTTCTTCTCTTCCCAACATCTCCTCATCTCCTTCCCTCTCCTTCTCCTTATCCCTTCCCTTACTTCTAAGTTGTAACACTTCTTGACTCGAGCTTTCATGATCATCTCTGATGCTCAGTTCTTCCTCTATTCCTATTTGGTCAAAGAACTCTTGAGCTTTGGTTAGACTATCTATTCTCACCCTTTTCTCCCTCCATATTACTAGCATACCTTCTGGGATAATCGATCTAAAATATTTTTTTTTATTTAAGTAATTGAAACCGATAGTCTTTCCTTTGTTCACGAATTCTCCTTGGCACCTGTTTTAAAACAATCACTTCTCTGTCCTTATATTTTATTCCTTCATCTCTCATAGTTCTGTAAATTATGTCCTTCACTTATCTCCTTGCAAATCTAATATGCATTTCTCAGGGGAGTCTATGCCATCTCGCGTAGCTCGTATACACTCTATATACATTGTCCAACTCATTCACCATCTCGTCCTTATCTGTTCAAAAGCTCTGCCAGCATCTCTGTAATCACCAATGGTAAGTTCTCTCGCCTCTCTTCCTCCACGTTCTGGAATCTAAGATAGTAGGAGGCCTTATCCATCTCAAGATGAGTCAGGGTCTTGTTGGTCTCTTTATTCTGTTCTTTAATTGTTTGTTCCATGCCTTCCAACCTCTTTTCCGTTTGATTAGGTTGTTTTCCAATCACTTTAATCTTCTCTTCATTTATTTTAATCAATTCTTGGATCTGGCCTATTTTTCCATCCAAATTTTTAACTTCACTTCTCATTTCCCCTAATTTATTTTTTAATTCTTCTTTCATTGTTTCTCTTTCTACTTTACTTTCCAAATGGTTTTTAGACATCGATTCCTGCAGTATCAACATCATACTTTGGATAGATATTAATGTGGATTGAACTGATTGCATGCTGGTTTGGGCTGTAGTTTTTTCTGGCACCAACATCCCTTCAATTGTTTTTTGAGTTGATGGTGCTGTGAGGATAGATGGTGTTACTGTTAGTGCCAGTTTTCTTCCTACTTTTGTAATGTTGGTAGATGTGCTGGTCATATCTTTAATAATTCTTTGTTGTTTCTCCACTATCCTAACTATATTCTCCCAAGTCGTATTTCCTACTACCATTAGCCTTATTTGTCTTTTATCATTCTATTTTTTCAATTCTCTTAGCTTTTATGTTACTGTTTGTCTACTTGTCTAGTTTTTTAGCACCGTTAGGTAAGGAGATTATTTTTGGTTGATTAACTGTATATTCAAGCTTTCCTGCCCATCCTACTCAATATTATTCTCATTATTCACTTCGTATTATATTAATATTAAAAATAGTCAATAGATTCAAAAAATCATCAATTCTTAAATTATCTAACAGGTCAAAAACTCATTTAACTATCTTTAAGTATTTAACAATATTTATAACCCCAATTACTTCTTTAAATTAATTACTATATTTCTGATACTATTTCATTAAATATATAATGGTATATTGATATATAACAAAAATTTCAATAATTCATAATCTCTAATACAAGGAGGATATGAGAGAGGGAAGGGACAGTTACTTATCTTGTCATTATATTAATCAGTATATTAAATTCATTAATCTATAATCAATCAAATATATATATAAAGAGGGGAAGAAAAGAAAGATATAGAATATAATTCTAAGGAGATAAATATCGCTTACACAAATTAAATCCTATTTCAAAATAACCAATTAATTTTGTTTTCTTATTATTTAAATATATATTATAGGTAAATAAAAAAGGAAACTATACTGTTCAAGTCAGTTTTAAGGGAGATAGAGAAACAGAGCAAACACTAGACAGGGAAAGGATTTACACTCTCCTTTCTTGGTATTTCCTTGATAATCCAGTTGTATCCAATAATAAATTCAAGCCTCAGATCTCAGTTCTCAGCTCTCAATTCAGTCTGACTGTCAGCCTTCAAGATTTCTTCCTTTATTTCCTTTTCTCTGCTTTGCATCTTTCGGCTGCCATAAGTAACGGGAGGGGGAAATGGGCTATGATATATTTGGGAAGCATGCTGGAGTGTGTAGGAAACGAAACTGTATATCTAGGGGAGGGGGAGCTTTACTTAAGTTTCTATTCCTTGCTTTTCTATTCCTTGCTATGCGCAACTGCGACTCCTTATCAAACTATGCCAAGGTCAACGGACAGAGGCCTCATCACCACCTGAAGATGCCCACATGATGCTATGCATATTTCCTCATTGGAGGAGCAATATGGACTGTTGGGGGTGGGAACGTTGCCATCACTTTGTATATGTGGTTTTCGCGCTCATTTCTTCAGATTCAGAATTCTTTTGTTGCTACCACTTTGATTTCCAGTAAAAGATATCTTTACTCTAACAAAATGGAGTTTAAGTGTTTCTTTCTTGGATATTGAAGGGAGCACCAGCTGACATTATTCTGAATCTCACTTTTACCAGCCCACCTGGAGAAAACCCAAATTTTCTTCCGAGGGGGTTTGCTAACAAACAATGTCTAGCCCAGCCAGCGGCCAAGAAGACCAGGGAGCGACTGGAGGACCTGAATCCCTGCTGATGGAGGGAGCAGAAGAGACTGACTTCTTAGCAGAGCTAAGTCTTGGCGAAACCCCAGCTGTGAAGCCTAAATGGTCCCTGGGAGTCGGTTGGAAGGATCCTGAGGAAAGGCCCCCTCCAGGAGTGACCACGACCCGTCGCCGAGGGAAAGATGAGCCATGGCAGGAGAAGGAACGGAGAGGCTTCTCATTAATGCAAGCCGAGCAATTTTCACATGAAGCTGCCGGAGAGGCTCGAGCTGATCAAAGGTACGAGGAGGAAGAGGGGGAGGTAGCCCCAGGCAGAAGAATCAGAGCAGCCACCCCCATAAATCAACCTGGGCCGGCGCAACAGGCAGCAGCAGCAGCACAGGGCCCCCCGGCTGGGGGGATAATTGCCAGAAGGCGTAGAGCTGCAAGAGTGCCTCCGTTGGAAGTAAAATATGGAGGGGACCCCCAGGAATTGGGATTTTTCCTAGCACAAGTTTGGAGCCACATGGAGGAGTATGGGCAGGATTTTTCCTCAGAAACGGCCAAAGTCAGGTGTGTGACCAGGGCTTTGGAGGGAACGGCTGCAAAGTGGATGGTGACTTTGCATAATGATAATGCCCCTCAGCTGCTGAATTATGACCAGTTCATGACAGCAATGCGCACTAGATTTGAAGATCCCCTAGCTGAACGCAAGGCTAGAATCAGGATGAAAACCATAAATCAGGGGCGAAGGTCAGTAGCTGATTACACCCAGGAGTTTAGGGAGCTGGCGTGCCATATCCGCGGCTGGTCCCAGGGAGCCCTGATAGAGGCTTTTAAGGATGGGTTAAACGAAGATGTTTATCAATGCTGCGTGGCCAGAAGAGACCCTGGTGAGCTGCAGCAGTGGTACGTGCTGGCAGCAGAGGTGGAGATTGACCTAACCCGAAACAGACGCCGGGGGGGTTTTGTCTTGAGGAATCCCCCCCCACCAGGCCTCAAGAAATCTTAAAACCCCTGAAGGGAAGACCAGCGGCAAAACCCAGGACCAGAGCATGTTTCCGATGTGAGAAGGAGGGCCACTGGGCTGCAGACTGCCGTGCCAAGCTGGAACCAAAAGGGGCGCCAGGAGGAGGGAGAAGGTCTGAGAGGCCTCCAGCCACGCCTCGTGGATCGGCGCTAAAGGCGGAGGAGGTTGTAGAGGTCACCCCGCTAAAAAGAGGGGGGTTGGGAACTCCAACCTCTTCTGAAGGGAGTGAATCCGAACTGGAAGCCGACGCACTGGTAAGTCCGAACCAGGGCCCTATGACCATTCCAGTGAGATTAAGGGTATCCACGCCGGGGGCTGAAGAGGACATGTTGGCTTTGTTAGACTCTGGGTGCACAAGGTGCGTAATCAGTGCAAAGATGGTGGAGAAGCTGGGCTTAAGGCTAAAGACTCTGAAAACGCCCATAGCTTTTTGCCAATTGGATGGATCGGTAGCCGGGGGTGGACCTGCTCATTTTATAACGGAGCCAGTGGAGATGACAATGGGGAACCATAAAGAGACTCTGTGTTTTATTGTGGCTCCTGGGATGGAGCGCCCCTTAATACTGGGCTTGCCTTGGCTCCGGAAATGGAACCCCCATGTTAATTGGAGGAGGGGATCACTACGCATACGCACAGACCAACCCCCAGAAAAGGAAGGGAAATCCAAGTTGAGACCCAAAGCTCCCATAGAATTGGCTTCCACTGGCACCGAGACTCTGAAAGGGGAGGAGAAAATTCCAGAGGAATACTGGGACTTAAAGGAGGTGTTCAGTGAGAAGGCCTCGGATGAGCTTCCCCCTCACCGCTCAACGGATTGCAGTATCGAATTTTTGCCAGGAGTGAAACTCCCAAAACTGAAACTGTATTCAATGACCCCACGGGAATTAGGGGAATTGCGGTTGTTCATTGAAAAAAATTTAGAACGTGGTTTCATCCAACCTGCTAGGCCCCAGGTGGCGGCTCCAGTGTTGTTTCGGGAGAAGAAAGATGGTTCCTTACGCTTGGTGGTAGACTACCGCAACCTGAACGCCATCTCGGTGGAGAACGTGTACCCCCTCCCCCTGATGAAGGACATGCTGGCCCACCTCGCTAAAGGAAAGATTTTTTCAAAACTCGACCTGAGAGAGGCATACTACCGAATCCGAATCAAAGAAGGGGATGAATGGAAGACTGCTTTCAACTGCCCGATGGGGTGTTCTCAATTCAACGTCCTGCCGTTTGGCCTACAGGGGGTGCCTGCGGTATTCATGCAAATGATAAACCAAGTGTTGCAAGAGCATTTGTACAAAGGAGTGTTAGTTTATCTTGATGACATTCTTATCTACACAGAGACTCGTGATGAGCATGTGAAACTAGTGCGGTCAGTCCTGGAGAAACTTCGAGCGGCCCAGTTGTATGCCAAGCTGTCAAAGTGTAAATTTCACCAGGAGAAAATTGACTATTTGGGCTATCGCATATCGCACGACGGCATAGAAATGGACCCGGGGAAGGTGCAGGCGGTTTTGGAATGGGCCCCTCCCCGTACCAGGAAACAACTGCAAAGTTTCTTGGGATTTGCAAATTTTTACCGTCAATTTATTCCTGCGTTTGCGAAGATCGCGATGCCTATCACGAATCTCCTTAAAACCAAAGGGGAGGTGAAGCCGAAGCCCAGTACACCATTGGAGTGGTCCATGGAATGTCAAGCTTGCTTTTGAGAAACTGAAACGTCTGTTTGCTGCTGAACCCGTACTTAAGCACCCAGACATGGACGTTCCGTTTGTAATCCAAGCTGATGCAAGTGACGTAGCCGTTGGAGTGGTGCTACTTCAGGTAAATGAAAAGGGATACCTGCAACCATGCGCTTATAGCTCCCGTAAACTAACTGAAACCGAGAGAAGATGGGCCATCTGGGAAAAAGAAGCTTTTGCAGTTCGATGGGCTTTGTTAACGTGGAGGCATTTCCTAGAAGGAGCCAAACACCCTTTTGAGGTCTGGACAGATCACAAAAATCTGGAAGCTCTGAAAACACCTCGGAAACTGTCTCCCAAGCAAGTTCGCTGGGTGCAACATTTTAAGCGTTTCAATTTTTCTTTGAAGTACATTCCCAGTGGAAGGAACTTCATGGCAGATGCTTTGTCCAGATTACCTCAGTATAATAGTGCCCGCCAGGAAGTGATAAGACCTATCATCCCAACCGAACAGTTGGCAGCTCCGATGGTTACCAGAGCTCAGAAGAAAAAAGAGGTTGATGTGTCAAACGATTTATCGGCACAATTGAAAGAAGCTCTAAAACTTGATGATTGGTTCCTGACCCACTCGAATGACTGTACTATTAGAGATGGGTTGGCCTGGGTGGGGGCCAAATTATATGTACTGGGAAAACTAAGGCACGAAATTTTACATCAAGCTCATGATTCTAAACCTGCTGGACATTTCGGGTTCGTGAAAACCCTACACTTGGTCAAAAGGCAATTTTGGTGGCCCACGTTGAAAAAAGACATTGAGACCTATGTCGCTAGTTGCCCTATTTGTGCTTCGTCTAAGAGGCCGCCTGGTAAACCAGCAGGCTTATTGCAGAACGTGGCTAGACCAACGGCCCCATGGAAGGAAATCTCCATGGATTTTATTGTAGAATTACCTGACAGTGGAGGAAATACAGTCATTTGGGTAGTGACAGATCTGTTTTCCAAACAGGTACACTTTATACCCTGTGCGAAGATCCCGTCAGCGAAGACGTTAGCTAAGTTGTTTATTCTGCATATCTACAGGCTACATGGAGTCCCTGAACGCATAATCTCTGATAGGGGTGTCCAATTCACCTCAAATTTCTGGAGAGAGTTCCTGAAGTTACTAGGCTCCGCCCAGGGGTTAAGCTCCGCCCATCATCCACAAACCAATGGGGCCTGCGAGAGAACTAACTCGGTACTGGAACAGTATCTGAGGTGTTACATTAATTATCAACAGGATGATTGGACTGATTTACTGTCTTTTGCTGAGGTGGCATACAACAATTCGGTACATAGCAGCACCGGATTCACTCCATTTAAAGTGGCCTCGGGACAAGACTTTGTACCCATACCCGAGCTTCCGCAAGAGAAAACTAATATTCCCTCGTTGGATGAGTGGATAAGGCATCTCCAGATGACTTGGCCCGTTGCCCGCAAGGCATTGGATGATGCTCATCAAGCTCATAAAAAGTTTGCAGATAAAAAGAGACGTCCACAGGAACCATATCAAGTTGGTGATAAAGTGTTTTTATCTACCAAATTTTTGCAGACCACACAGAAATCGAAAAAGCTTGGACATAAGTATGTGGGACCTTTTCCGGTTGAACGAGTTGTGAATCCTGTGGCAGTTCAATTGACACTGCCAAAAACCCTCCGTCGGATCCATCCTGTTTTCCATGTTAGTTTGTTAAAACCTGAACGTACATCTGATCTGAGGCCTACTCAAGTAGCCCCCCCTGTACCATTGCTCATTGAAGGTGAACAACATTTTGAAGTTAAAGAAATTTTGGACTCTAGGAAGACGAGGGGTCGAATCCAATATTTGGTTGCGTGGAAGCATTTTCCTTCTTCCCAGTCTGAATGGATAGACGAGAGAGATGTCAGAGCCCCCCGGCTGGTGCAGGCGTTTCGCACCATGTATCCTGATAAACCCTGAACACTAATGCTTTTGTTATTTGTTTGTAATATCTTGTCTTTTATTCTTATATTTTCTAGGACTAACGTCTTTTTGCAGGAGGGCCGAATGTCAGCCTTCAAGATTTCTTCCTTTATTTCCTTTTCTCTGCTTTGCATCTTTCGGCTGCCATAAGTAATGGGGGGGGGGGGGCAGTGGGCCATGATATATCTGGGAAGCGAGCTGGAGTGAGTAGGAAACGAAACTGTAAATCTAGGGGAGGGGGAGTCTTGCTTAGGTTTCTATTCCTTGCTTTTCTATTCCTTGCTATGCGCAACTGCAACTCTTTATCAAACTATGCCAAGATCAACGGACAGAGGCCTCATCACCACCTGAAGATGCCCACATGATGCTATGCATATTTCCTCATTGGAGGAGCAATATGGACTGTTGGGGGTGGGAACGTTGCCATCACTTTGTATATGTGGTTTTCGCGCTCATTTCTTCAGATTCAGAATTCTTTTGTTGCTACCACTTTGATTTCCAGTAAAAAATATCTTTACTCTAACAAAATGGAGTTTAAGTGTTTCTTTCTTGGATATTGAAGGGAGCACCAGCTGACACTGACACTTCAGCCACTTTACTCCACTTTCCCAGTCACAATGTCCGCCTCCACAAATTGCACTGTCACTCCTCTACTCACTTTCAAAGTTTTCAAAGTTTCACTGTTTTTCTCCACTTAATTAATACTTTCCACAGTTTGTTCAGATGGCTGGGAATACAACTCTTTCACTGCCAATAATCCCTCTCCTTTCCTTTCCGCTTTCCTTTTTAATAGCAAAATTCCGCTTTATCCGGAGCTGTGGGTAAACAGTTCAGTCTTGCCGCTACTTTCTGCTTTCCCCTTTCCACTCTGGTTTCAAACACATACTATTTACCTTTCAAATTTATCCTTTTGTTATAATCCAACACCAATTTCCCTTTGGTTTCCTTCCCAGATTCCAAATTCGATAATGTCTCTCCGTTCCTTCTCAAAGCTGTTCCGTCGTGTCTTCAGCCAGCCTAACCGACTGATTTCTTTTGCCCTGTGCTTTGGGCTCCCTTCTTTACGGCTTGCAATTCCAGTTTCGGCTCCAGGAGTTCTTCCTCATATAAATGATCCCGCCAGGATCTAACTTTACTTGAATGGCTGCAACCTGGACAAAAATCCCGATGTAGGAGAGCAGATCAAAGTTCTCCTACCTCGCTATACCGTGACGTCACCAGAAGTCTCTATTATCTAAGATTCTTATTTCATTTCTATATTGTACATATTACTTTTATCTGTCACATTTGACTTTTTATTAATCCTTGCTCTATTAATTCTAAACATTGTCCCCTTTAGTTGTCAATTCGAGCTTACCACCTTCATTCTACATTAATAACAATATTTTCCTATCTACTAAATATCAGATATACATATATTTTGTCAGATTCCGCATAATATTCTTTTCTCAATCATCTTATAAATTATCCATATATTGCAAAATTAATCTAGTCAATTAATTATAGAAACTGATACTAATCTTTCCATTTTGACTCTCAAAATTTAATACATCACTGATTATCAATTAATATTCGTATAATAAATTCCCATTTCCATATCTATTTCATTAAATTCCATATTTAGTATAACAATAATCCTTTGAAAAAAACAAAATCAGTTCCAATCTTATCTATTTTCAAATACTTATTCTTATATATCACAACACATTACCTTGCAGAATCTTTTTCCCTATTCTTTTTTATCCATTATCTCTCACCCTCCTAACTATGTAATTTCTTTTCATTCTTGTTTGCTTCATGTTTCTCTTTATTTTCTGGTCCTTTCTCTTAGTTCCCATTTTTCCCATTATTATTTTCCTCCATTTTTCATTCCAATTATTTATTTTATCCCCCTCCCTCTCTCGATCTTTATTTTGTAGTTTCCTCTTCTGCTTTTTCCCTTTCCTTTGTTTAGTTTTCCGAACCATTCCCCCTTTTATTATCACATCAAACCACAAATTTTTAACTTTAAATCTTTTTTCCTCCTGCTTAAAAGATTGTTACTCCACTTGATCTTCGACTGATTTCCTCTTTATTTAACTCCTTCCCTTCTAGCTCTCTTTGTTATTCTTCTTTGAGTTGCCATTTCTAGTTTTTGTATTATATTGCTGCACATTTCCAAGCTTACTTTCATCATTTCTTTCATATCTTGTAAATTCAGTCTCATTTCCGCAAATAATTCCCCCATTGTATATGCTGCTCTTTTTTTCCTCTTCCTTGATAATTATATCCAATCCAAATCTCCAGTAGGTTGTTTCAACCAGTGTCTTTTATATTTAATTTCAACAATCAATGTCCATAAGTCTTTGTTTCCAGATTCTTTTCCAACTTTTCCCCAAAGTCATTGGGTAGTTCCAAAGCAATTTTTTCAAATATCTTTGCCCTTGTAATATTCTGGCATTTCACTTTTCAGGGTTTTTATTTTATTATGATGGAGTTCCTCTTATTTTCTTTTAAGTTCCAAGTTCCAATTTTAGAAAGACTAAACACTTTTCAAAGAGTCATTGAAATTTTTCTGTACCATCAGGTGGCGCTCTCAACAGTATTTCCAAGTTCCACCTTTTTTTTCATTTTTTCCCTTTTGTTTAAGTTATAAAGCTTTTATTAATTTCGCTAATTTCAATTATTAGCTATTATTTCTTTTCAACACATTCAATTCCAGCATTTAGTTATGCCTATTTAGTACCAAAAGTCCAATAGTTATCCGATTTAATTTCCAAGCCTTTTGTGCTCAAATATTTTCCTCTCAATTTCACCTCCAAATTAGTTCATTTCAATATTCAAAGCCAGTTTTATAAGTTCCAATTTCCTTCCCTCTCTCTCTCTGATCGCCGCTTGTACACATTTTTATCCAAAATAGTTCTTTGTTTCTTAATTCTGGGGTACCTTAACGTCCATGTATTTCGCTTGGTACACACTCTGCTCGCTACTTCACTGCTGCAGCATAGTTTCCCAGACTGCTTCCCAACTTCATGGTGGACATTTTTGACTACTGCTACAACTTGTCTTTGGAGGGGGTTTATCTTGTCAAGGAAGGGAGAGGCAGCTCCCCTTGACCTTTCAAGCAATTCCCCCTTTCTTCACCACCCCTCCAGGATGGTCTCTCCAACCACCAATTGGGACCCTCCAACAAGCAAGCTCGGAGTGACACTGTGCATGATCATGGATTCCGGTCCGACTACGATGAAAGAGCAACTGGAAGTCATTTAGCCCATCTTTGAAAGCCTCCATCAGGGCCTCTTGGGACCAACCTTGCATGTGGCATGCCAACTCTCAAAATTCCTGCGTGTATTCAGCTACTGACCTCCACCCCTGGTTTATAGTTTTCATCCTAATTCTTGCCTTAAATTCAGCAAGGGGATCTTCAAAGTGAGTGCGGAAGGCTGCCATAAGCATGTCATAGTCACTTAGCTGAGGGGCATCATCATTGTGGAGGATGACCATCCATTGGACTGTAATCCCTTCTATGGCTTTGGTGACACACCTCACTTTGGCTGTTTCTCAGGCAGTCATCCCCATATTCCTCCATGATTCCAGATTTGGGCTAGGAAGAATCCCAATTCCTTGGGATCCACTCTGTATTTTACTTCCAGCAGAGGAACTTTTGGAAATCGGCGCCTCCATGGTGCTATCCGCCCCCAGGGATGGTGTGGGCTACTGCAGCAGCTGGCATTCCTGCCGCCTGAGCTGGCCCTGGCTGGGGTATGGGAAGCACTTCTGGAACTTCAAAGGCTTCTGCTCCCCTCTTCTCTTCCTCAGCCTCTTCGTGCACAGGCATTGCATACCTTTCTTTAGCTCTTTGACCCTCAAGAACTTTATTCAAAGAGGTGCAGAGTTGGGTCAGGAGGTCTTCTCTATCTTCCTCCTGCCAGGCAACTTCTCCCCACAGCCGGCATCTGGCAGCTGTCATCCCAGAGAGAAGCTCCTCCGGCATTCTAATCTGTCCTACTCCCAAAGACCATTTGGGTCAGACCACCGGTTTCTCTTCAATCTGCAGCCTCGCCACCCTCAGCCTCCTCTTGAGTGCCAAGAAGCAGTGAAGCAGTAGCTCTAGCAGTCCCCAGATCTTTTTATTTAATTATTGGTTTTTTATTAAACAGAATATTTAAAAACATTGAAAGTTGCAGAGTTGTTTTGACATAACTTTTGGTCATCATTCTGGTGCAATATAATATAGATCTTATATACATTTGTGTATGTACTGTATATATGCATGTGTGTGTATGTGTGTATGTATATATGTGTGTGTGTGTGTGTGTGTTTTCTTAAGTTTTCGCGGGTATTTATATGTATGGTATTCAGTTTTGTTCAGGTATTTTCCCACATCGTTCTAGTTGTGCTTTTAAAGTTGTAGCGATGTTTTGTCAGAATCTCATCTGCCATCATCAGGCTTGTGTATTGGGTTCGTCTGTGTGTCAGGCTTTTGCAGCCCTTTCTGTTTTAAATTTGGTGCTAGCCTCGTGCTTTGTTAGAATGGTTTTTTCTTCATCCTGATTAATTGGGAGTCTTGATCTGATCTTGGAGTTTGCTGTGTTCTGTTTGATTGGTGTTTCTAATATCTTTTGTCTGTTTTGTAGCATTTTTTTCCTAACACATCTAAACAGCACACACCCGAAAATCAAATTCACTATAGAAATGGAAACAAATAAACAACTACCATTCCTAGATGTACTAATCTACAAAAAAAACAGATGGCACACTAGGACACACCATATACCAGAAGAAAACACACACCAACTGCTACCTCAACGCCCAATTCCACCACCACCCAACACAGATAAACTCCGTGGCCAAAACACTAATTGCCAGAACCAAACGCCTGGCAGACAAGACACACATAAAGTTTGAACTATGCACCCTGACCAAAGTACTGACAACCAACGGCTTCCACAAAAACGAAATCACAGGCCTGATCCACAAAAACACACTGAGACATAATGGAGACCTAGAAGATGAACAGACCTATGGAACAGCTGTCCTGCCCTACATAAGAGGTACTACAGACAAAATCAGTAAGATACTACACAGGCATCACATCAAGACTGCCTTCAAAACAGACAGAAAAATAGCAGCCGTCCTAAGAAACCCCAATGATAAAATTGACCTGGAAAACCAAGGCATATATGAAGTCCTCTGCACATCATGCCCTGCCACATACATTGGACAGACCAATAAAAGAATAAGTATCCACCTTGATAAACACAAAAATGCAGTAAAAAAGCTGGAATACACTTCCTCACTAGTCCAACACATGAAAGCCACAGGTCATAGCATCGACTTCAATGGTACCAAAACACTAGCCACTATAGAAAACTCCAGCTACAGAATCATTAGAGAATCCATAGAGATTGAAAAAGACCCGAAAGCATGAATAGAAGAGATGATTCCACCAGACTGTCAATTACCTGGAAGCCTGCACTCACAAACAAAAAAATCTCCACACTACAAGCCAAGCAAACACCTGGGCACAAACAGACCCCCCCCCCTCATACCTCCAGCTCAAACATACCCGAATCAGGCACCCAGATGAAACCTAGCTTCCTAATAAATGATAGCCGGCTATTCACCCAAAATCAAGCTGCACTAAATGCCTCCAATACAGGAAACACAATGTTGCCAGCCAATCAAGACAAAAAAAAAAAAACACTACAAAACAGACAGAAGATATTAGAAACACCAATCAAGCAGAACACAGCAAACTCCAAGACCAATAAACACAGACCAAGATTCCCAACCAATCAGGATGAAGAAAAAAACCATTCTAACTCAGCAGTAGGCTAGCACCTAATTTAAAACAGAAACGGCTGTGAAACCCTGACTCACAGACGAACACAATACACAAGCCTGATGATGGTAGATGAGATTCGCTACAACTTTAAAAGCACAACTATAATGGGAAAATACCCGAACAAAGCTGAATATCATACATATAAATACCTGCAAAAACTTCACACACACACACACATTTATAGAGTTACCTAAGATCTTCTTGATAACTGGCTCACTTAGACATAATTTTTAAAAAAGTTCAGTCCCCTCGGTAGAGTTTAATCTCTGGGTGGGCTGGTAAAGAAAGAGATCTTGCTTAATGCCATCTGTGCCTCCATTTAAAATCCAAGAAAGAAAACCTTAGACTCCATTTAAAACAGAGAAAAGTATTTTTATTGGATATGAAGTGATAGCAACAAAAGAAAGCAAGATCTGAGGCAAATAGACATGGAAATTACATATTGACAGTTATCCCAAGTCCCCTCCTCCAATAGTTCAAACTGGACACCCAATCTGAGGTGTGTATAATGTCATGTAGGTTACATCTTCAGGTGGCTCTAACACATCTGGTATACCAAGACGTTTGACCTTGGCCTAGAAAAGGTAAGTGGCTGCATTTGCGCAGAAAGCAGGAAAGCGTCCCAACTTTTACATTCACACAACTTCAATCTCCAGCACCCTCCCTCCCCACAAAGCCCAATATCCCCCCTCCCCCATTTCCATGGCAGCCAGTAAAGAAGTAAAAGATATCAGGAAGAATTTTTGGAGGCTGACAACAAATTTCTGGGAACGTTTAAAAACATTTTCTACAAAATCTCAATAATTGCTAATATTAATTTGGTAGTTTAAAATGTCACTAAATAGAAGCAATTGTTCTTCAGCTGCTTTCCATGGAACTACTACTTCAATATGCCAATAATCTGGTTCCAAAAAATTGAGAAATTGTAATTTATTCATTTCTTGAAATTAAAATTGGCTACCTGTTTTTAAATGTTCACAATCCATTAGTCTTTTCTTCAAATTTGTTACGATGCTTTCTAAGTCTTTCCCAAGGAAGGCCAACAAATCAATGATTTTCTACAAATTTTATATTTTTGAAGGTTTCTGAAGTAATTAATCAATCAACTTTTTTTTCGTATGCACCCTTTTTCTTTCTAAGCATTTCAAATGCTTTAATTGATCTTAATCACAAGTTTTTCAGCCTTTATGGTGTCTACATTTCTTTTTATTATTATTATTAATTTTATTTATTTTCAAAATACATATAAAATTTATATTTTAACCGTTCTATGTCAAGTGTTACTTATATACTTAAATACAATATTTACAATTCTTCTCCATATCAAATCTTATTTCTCTTATGTATATATATAACCATATATATAATATTTCCCAAACCTCATAGAACTCAGACTCCTCTTTACCTTTTAGTTTTCTCAGCATAATCAAGTATTTTATTTATTATCATATTTTCTGAAAGTACATCATCTATTTTCCAGCTTTGGGCATAAGCAATTCTTGCTGCTGTCAATATATGTTGTACAATATATTGGATATGTTTCTTTGGATTTCCTTTAATCATCCCCAGCAAAAAAGCTTCTGGCTTAAATTCTATATCGTACCCTGTAATTTCTCTTATCCATTTTTTCAATATTTCCCAGTATTTTTTAACTTTGGGGCATTGCCATCACATATGATAATATGTTCCATCTGTGAGCTTACATTTCCAGCATTGCGGTTTCATATTTAGATATATTTTGGCCAATCTCGCCGGTGTCAAATGCTATAAAACACCTTGATTAAATTTTCTTTATATGCTGTTGATAACGTTAATTTGCAATTCTTGATCCAAATTCTCTCCCAATCTTCTAGCTGTATGCTATGAACCACATTTCGTGCCCAGGCAATCATTGGGCCCTTGACTACTTCTTCCTCCATTTCTACTTGGAGTAAATAATTATAAGTTCTAGTGATAAATTTTTCTTCTTTACCAATTAAGATTTGGTCTAATTTTTGGAGTTCCCTTTCTCTTCCAAATTCTTCCATATCTTTTTTATGTCTAGTTTTTATCTGCACATATGGCCACCAATCCACAATTATACCTTGTTCTTTTAATTTTTCTGTTGTTTTTAAATCCCCCTGATTATCCAATAATTCCTTATATCTAATCTTCTTTTCGTTCTCTGTCGTTTTGGGGTAAATTACTGCTTCTGTTGGTGACACCCAATCTGATAATTTAATGTAATGCTTCTTCCTTAATTTTTCCCATATTGTTATTAATGAATCTCTTATTCAATGACGATAAAAATACTGTGTTTCTCAGAAAATAAGGCAGTGCCTTATTTTTTGTTGAGTCCCCAAAAAACGGCTAGGCCGTCTTTTTGGGGGTAAATTAATTTCTCTCCCCCCCCATCAGCGGGTGGGCGGCAGTGTGTCTTCCACGTTCCCACCGGCACGACAACAGCAGCTGTGCCGGCGGGAACGTGGAAGCGTTTCTGCTGCTGCTCGGGTGTGCGCGGAAGCCTACTGTGCTTCCGCACACACCCGAGCAGCAGCAGAAACGCTTCCATGTTCCCGCTGGCGCTGCTGCTGTTCTCGTGTCAGCAGGAACTGTGGAAGCCATGGAGGCAGCTCCCCCTCCCGAGAAGCAGCAGAAACGCTTCTACACTTCCTGCTGGCGTAAGAACAGTGGCAGTGCCGCGCAGGGCACTGTTAAAGGCAAGTTTCCCCACCCCACCCTCCCCCCCAGCATGTTTTAACCTCCGGCCTCCCCCCCCAGCATGTTTTAAACTAGGCCTAAATTTGGAGGGAGGGTCTTAATTTCATTTCATGCCTAGAAAACATGCTGGGTCTTCCTATTGGTGGAGGTCGTATTCTTGGAGAAACACGGTACATATGAGTCCTTTCCCATTTGTCCCACAAAAAGGCATGTCATCCTCTATGGAGATCATGTCTTGTAACATTTTTATATTAATACTTGCTTTCTTTCCTAACCAAAAATTGGTTAAATTTAAGCACCATTCTATTCAAGTCTTCAAAGGTCCAGTTTTATGGGAATTGTCTGAAAAAAGTATAAGAATTTTGGTAGTATGTTCATTTGAGAGACCTAAAAGTGGCAAAACAAAATTAACTTTGAACATGCTAATAAATTGGGGAGGTGGCTAGTCCATAAATTAAAGAAAGAAAGAAAAAAGTTGATCCCGGAACTGGAAGATGAGAATGGAGAAATACAATATAAAATGATAGAGAAAAAGAACTTAATTCAAAACTATTTTGAAAAGCTATATGAGAAAGAAAATATAGATGTAAATAACATAGAACAATACTTGCAAAGATATGGCTTGGCAGAATTAAGAGAAGACCAAAGGGAAATATTAAATAGAGAGATAAAACTCACGAAATTAGAAAGAGCGGTAAAAAAAAAAGAGTAACAAGACTCCGGGGCCAGATGGAATTCCGGCAGAGATATACAAATGTTTGTATGAATGCTTTGGAGATGTATTGTTGGGAGTGTACAATGATGTATTGGAGTTATCAAAAATGCCAGATTCATGATCCGAAGCTTACATTTCTCTTATCCCAAAAGAGAGTACAGATCATAAACATATCAAAAGTTACAAGCCAATCTCGCTGTTAAATGCCGACTATAAAATCTTTATTTCTATAATGGCAAAAAGATTGAAGTTAGTGCTAAATGAAATAATACACCCAAACTAGAACTGTTTTTTGCCAACCAGACAAATTAGAAACAATATAAGAATAGTTTTGGACATTTTAGAATATTATGAAGCACATCCTGGGAAACAGGTAGCACTAATCTTTCTGGACTCACAGAAGGCATTTGATAACCTTAATTAGCAGTTCTTGATCCAACAAATTAAAAACTTGAGATTTGGAACTAAATTTGAAAATATGATTAGGACAATATATGCCAGGCAAAAAGCTAGAGCGATGGTAAACAGAGATTGTACTGAAACATTTGAAATCCAAAAGGAGTACAACAAGGATGTCCTATGTCACCTCTACTTTTTATATTAACAATAGAAGTGCTTCTAACCAAACTAAGGCAAAACGAGGAAATAACAGGATTAAATATTAAAAATCAAGAATACAAACCCAAGCATTTGCATGATTTATTGTTTTTTATTGAGGAACTGATGGAAACAGGGACAAATTTGTTAAGGGAAATTGAACAATATGGATTAGTGGCAGGACTAAAAATTAATAAAGAAAAAACAAAAATGTTAGTAAAAAAATTAACAGAAAAACAAAAAAAGGGATTAGAAAAAGAATTGGATTACAAGTGGAGAAAAAGATTAAATATTTAGGGATATGGCTTACATGTCAATGTTCGACTATAAAGGAAGATAATTACAAGAAATTGATATCACAATGCAAAAAAGATTTAGAGAGCTGGAAAAAGTTGCAAATATCATTGATGGGCAGAACTGCAAAAATAAAAATGGTGTCTACATTTCTTGCTTGCAGTGCATTACAAAGAAGAGAAATTTCATTTAGAATAGCAAGCATCAATGCCAAATCAGTCACAAAATATGTATTTTCAAGACAGGCAACCATACCTAAGTATTTTTTGTTTGAATGAAAATAATGATATAAGAGGGCACAGGGCCAGCTGTCAGAGCGAGCAGTGGTGCAAATGGAATCTCCACTTCACAAAACCGTTTGTCCTGGGTCGACGGGGCTCATTGGAAAGAAGTCCTGAAGGGACAGCTGATGGTGGACTATTTGGAGAAAAGTGTACAGAAGCAGCGACCAGAGAGAGTGAGAACGAAATTTTAACTTATAAAATTGGCTTGAGCTACTGGAACGAATTAACTTGGAGGAGAAAATTCAGAGGGAAATATTTGATCGCAAAAGGCTTAGATATTAAATTGGATAATTATTGGACTTTTGGCACTAAACAGGCATAAATAGGCTGGAATTGAATGCGTTGAAAAGAAATAATAGCTAATAATTGAAATTAGCAAATTTAATAAAAGTTTTATAACTTAAAAAAAGAAAGTAAAGTAAAAGAAAGAGTGGATTGTGGAAAAAGAGTCAAGAGCGCCACCTGATGGTACAGGAAAAATTTCAGTGACTCTTTGAAAAGTACTTGGTCTTTAATAAATTGGACTGTGGAATTTAAAAGAAAACAAGAGAAATTCCATTGTAACAAAATAAAAATGCTGCAAAGTAATACCAAAATATTATAAGGGGAAAGATATTTGAAAAGATTGTCTTAGAACCACCTAGTGATTTCGAGAAACAGCTGGAAAAGGATATACCAAAAGACCTAGAAATAAAGACTTATGGATATTGAGTGTTGAAAATAAATATAAAAGACGCTGGTTGAAATAATATACTGGATTTGTGGATTGGATATATATATTAAGGAAGAGAGGGAAAACAGAAAAGGGAAAAAAAGGAGCAGACACAATGGGGGAATTATTTGCTGAAATAAGATTGGATCTACAAGACCTGAAAGAAATGATGAAAGTGAGACTGGAAATGTCCAGCAATATATTACAGAAATTAGAAATGTCTACTCAGCTTGTAGAAGAACAAAGAAAACCAGAGGGGGAGGAGTTAAATAAAGAGGAAACCAGCTTTGAAGTCTAAGTGGAGCAACAATCACTTAAGCGGGGGGGGGGGGGATTAAAATTAAGTGGTTTGCTGTGAAAATAAAAGGGGGAATGGTTTGGAAAACTAAACAAAGGAAAGGGAAAAAGCAGAAAAGGGAAGTACAAAAGAAAGATTGAGAGAGGGAGGTAGTTAAAATAAATAACTGGAATGAGACATTGGTGTGGAATAATAATGGGGGAAAAGGGAATCAAGAGAAAGGACCAGAAAATAAAGAGAAACAGGAAGCAAACAAGGAAGAAAAAAAAAATATTGTTATGAGAGTGAGAGATAATGAATAAATAAGAATAGGGAAGGAGATTCCGCAAGGTAATGTGTTGCGATATATAAAAATAAGTACTGAAAATAGACAAGATTGTAATTGATATTGTTGTTTCTTTTTCCCCCTTTATTAAAGGATTATTGCTACATTAGATATGGAATTCAATGAAATAAACATGGAAATAGGAATTTATAATAATATTATACATTTACTTATTTATTTATTTATTTATTACATTTATATACCGCCTGCTCTCCCAACGGGACTTGGGGCGGTGTACAGCCAGACTAAAAAAACACAACAACAGTTCAACAATTTAAAAGGATTATATCTTATAGCTGTGAAATAATAAAGACAAACAGGGGATTAAAAAGAGATTAAAACCTGATAAAACCAATTTAAAAATCGAAAAACCTTAGGCCAGACCGGCTTGGTGGAATAAATGTGTTTTCAACGCGCGCCGGAAGGTCAAAAGGTCAGGGATGGTCCTCATCTTCGGGGACAATTCATTCCAGAGGGAGGGCGCCCCCAACAAAAAGGCTCGCACCCTTGGGGTCGCCAGCCATCCAGCCGGCGGCACCCCGAGAAGACCCACTTTATGGGAGCGCACTGGCCGACGGGAGACCGATAATGGCAGTAGGCAGTCTCGTAGATAGATAATTGATGATTAGCAAAAATATGAGAACTACTGCGGAAATATTAATATCGATTGCTATAATTAATTCATTAGATTAATACATTTGTAATGTATAAATGATAAGTATGGTGATTGAGAAAATGTTATGCGAAATCTGATGCAAAATATGTGTATACCTGATTATGTAGTAAATAGGGAAATAGTGTTATTAAGTAGAATGGAGATGGTAAGCTCCAATTAATAACCAAAGGGGACAATTTCTAGAATTAATAGCATAAGGATTAATACAACTGAAAATATGACAGATAAAGGTAACATGGGATATGAATATAGAAATGAAGTAAGAATTTTAAATAATACTGTAAAATAAAATATGAGAATACTTTAAGAAAAACAATATGAACTGTGATGTGATATGAAACTGAATAAGTAAGACGAATAGGTAACTATGGTGATATTTGTGTTGAGGTGTGATACCTGGAACTTGCCAAATGAGAACTTTTATTTTAAAAAATGAAAAATAGGAGAGGAAATTGAACAATGAAATTACTAGGTATGTTTCAATGACATGGTCATCAGCACTAGGAATATATGGAAATATTGAAAAATTAAGCAATGAACGATTATAATTTAATGTGAATATGTGTATTAAGAGATATGATTAGTTTTATTAATTTTGTTTATAGTAAAATGCATGATGTATTGGTGCCGCATTGTCTATGTATTGATGTGTATGTGTAGACTGAAATTAAAAACACTTGATTACAAAAAAAAAAGAATTTGGTGGTTTGGAGGGGAGTCTGGCTAGAGGTGACAGAGTGGAGAGAAAGCGGCGAGAGTATTTGGCAGCAGAAGACATTATAAAGAGGAAAGCCAGGAAACAAGGAGAAACAAGAAAGGCTTAAAGGGGCATAGAAGATACGAGTAAAGAGAACTACTGTAGACTTAACTTTGTGTCAGATCCGGAAGAAGAAAAGGTGGGGGGGAGATTGATAAAGAAATCCTTCTTGAAGTAACCTGAATATATTTAATCTTATATCAAATTTGTATAACCTACACATGATACAATGGAGAGATGAAACCCAGATGGCCAGAAGCTATCACCTCTGGGAGAGACAGCCAGGAGATGAAGAGACCATAAAACTTCCACAATGAGATGTGTTCTGGGAAACTCTGAAAAAAGATTGTTCTAAAAAGGGGGTGGGGGGGGAATTAACATGTTGGCTCTTTGTTTTACTAAATACACATCAAGATAGGGGGAGGGGTTTTAACCTCCCTTATCTATCTCTGCATGCCTGAGAGACCTTTTAACCCCTACATGAATTGTCTCATCTCAATAAAGGATTCCTTTTGATACATCTTGATACGTTTTCAGAAGTTCATTCTAGTGGATTGAATGGGAAAAGTTCTGTAGCCTAACTTAAAGCGGCATCTGCAATAGAAGTCAGCCTGTAGAGGAATTTTTTTTTAAAAAAAAAAACTTCATTCTACCGAGGGGACCCTGCAAAAAAGGAAAATGTCTGAGTACAGCAAGGACCAAGGGGAAGCCAAATGCTGGGGAGAAACATCGACAGTTACCCAGTCAGATAGTGACTCGGTGCACCCCATCGAAGATAGCGAACCTGCCTACGAAATCTCCACAAAGCCCCGGTGGTCTATGACATAGGAAAGAGAGACAGCTGGGATGGAAGAACTAGGGGAGTAACCCTCACCAAGGTAATCGTAAACCCGGTGGAAATTGGAGCTGGAGGCTCTATTGGATCAGGAAGAATGGACGAGAAGCCACCGGCCGACGACCAACTGAGACGGTACATAAATCGCCTCATGAGGGAAGCCCTGGAGAACCTCAAGGTGAGGGATGTGTCACTGCGTTTGTTTTGTTTGTCTGAGGAGCTTGCCACAGATGTTTACAAAATAAGCTGGACTGGTTATCAAGTCTCCATAGTAACAAGATATGAGTGTCTTGTGAAGTTCTGTTTTACTGAGCATGTGTGCAGGGGAGGAGTTTTACTTCTACTCCATCTTTCATTATAGTTTCTTTAGCTTGCTTAGTAGGATGGTACTGCTGTTTCTTTGGTTTCTTAGTTATTTTGTAAATAAAGTATGCTGGCAACAGAAAAACACGATCCATTTCCTCTAATTTATAAAACTGAATGTTTTCGTTTTGACATGGTAGCAGAGGATGGTTCTTATCTGATGTTTTGATAATTAGATTACAAAGTCTGAGAATTTTGCAATTAATTTTGATAAACTCTACAATGCCAAGAAAGAAAGGCAAAGCAAAGCGGAGAGCTCAGTCGGCGGAGGATTTATTGTCATTTTCTGAAATTCCTGAAGAGATAAGAAGTCCGCTGGCTACCGCTATTCATCTGGAAGAGGAAGCTGCCGTAGGAGGACAAGATAGCAGGTCTGTACCAAGTTTTATTTATGATGCAGGCTATCAAACTCAGCCTGAGAAGCCAGAATATGAAAAGCTTGGAGCTAAACCTAAAGTTATCCAGGCAGCTGATAATTTTTCACCAAAAGAGAAAGGTGAAATTTATTATTCTCCATTAAATCCTAAGCCAACAATGAGTCAGAGAGCTATGCAGGATTATATGCAACAGATTGCAGTTTTTGAACAAAGCCTACAGCAAGCTAAGGCCTATGCACTGTCTATTCAGTGAGATAAGGGTGTGATTAGAGTTCCTGAGTCCTCCATCTTGCCTTCTTCATTGAAGCCAAGGGTCCACCCACAATTTGGTCACATGGGAATGGTGTCAGACCAATCAGAGCAGAGAGCTATGCCTATATCACAGATACCTCGTGACATATCTTGTGATGCTGACTCAGTTGAAAGAGCTTCTGCCATTTCTAATGTTGCAGCACCATCTGCTTGTGACTTGCGTGAAATACAGGAACATTTACAAAATTTGCAAAGTGCATTTACAAAATTGTCAAGGAGTCAGTCTGTTGTACAGATGTCTCCATCAAGCCAGCAAGTGCCGGCACCTATGCCAGCCCCAGTGCCTCCTGGTTTCCAAGCAGGCATTGCTCAACCAGCGCAGGTTATACAAGTTTCTATTCAACGAACTTCTGTCACCCCACTGACTGGTGATTCAAAATTAAAGTGCTCAGGACAGAATTACATGGGTCAGTGAGATTGGCATTTTACTTCGCAGAGAAGGTACCCACTGTATGGTATTTAATCCTCCACCACAGCCTTGGCCTCCTGACATAAGAGGATTGGACATTAAAGCATGCACAACGTTACTGATGTCAATGGACACTGATTTGCAGATTACTTTTTCACCTGATGCAACTGCCCAACAGATTTGGGCTCAATTAGAAACATGTTACCAGCTTATTTCAATTGAATCTACATGTTTGCTCTTGACTGACTTTCATGGTTCGAAATTGAAATATGGTGTATCTATTGCAGAACATTTGACTAAACTGAAAGGAAAGAGAAAGGAACTTGCTGAACATGGTTATGCTGTGGATGATTTTCAAATGATCAGTGTTATTATTAACTCTTTGAATTATGAATGGAAAGATGCCATTTCAAAGATTAATCAAGTGCCTATTGCTCAGCACACAGTTGATCATGTATGCAGAATTTTAACTGAAGAAGAAGCATTCATGCATGCCACACCACATTTCAGAAGACCGACTGCATCACAAGCTCTAGATACGAGGCGCAATTTCTGCAGAAAAGCCTTTGTTCCAAGGATGCCAAGATGCTACGTTTGTGGTCATCTAGGACATATCGGCTGTGATTGTCCCTAGTGATCTCCAGCACTGTCACATACCAGCCCAGAGGAACAGATTCCAGAAGTTAAGGGCAGAGGTGAAAGACAAAGTCATTGTGGTTCCAGGTGTGATCTACAAACTCCACACATCACATTGGCGTTTACCAACGAGGGAAGTCTGGATTATGATAGAAGACATCTCTGGACTTTGGATAGTGGAGCAGCAGTGCATGTTACCTACAGAAGAGATCTTTTCACAGAGATGCACGAGCCTGAACCTGACATATGTGAACTGTACACTTTTTCAAATAATACTGTTCAGGTCAAGGGAAAAGGAACTGTTTATATTGAAGAGCTAGATGCTTTCATTCCTGATGTTTATTTTATTCCAACAGCAACCAGCAGTTTGCTTAGTCAGAGTCATTTGTCGAGAGTTTCCAAGTACCAGGTTCACCATTTTGAAAAAGCAAGTTATGTGATGAAAGAAGGTAATATTGTTGCTGAAACCATAGTAATTGGTGGTGTTTATTACCTAAAGCCGAAGTCTACTTCACAAGCACAGGCAAGTGTAAAGAGGCGGTGGTGCGGCCCCTCCTCAAGAAACCGTCCCTGGACCCAGCACTGTTATCAAATTATCGTCCCGTCTCCAACCTTCGTTTTGTTGCGAAGGTTGTTGAGAGTGTGGTGGCACGTCAGCTCCCGCAGTGCCTGGATGAAGCGAGTTATCTTGACCCCCTCCAATCGGGTTTCAGGCCCGGGCACAGCACGGAGACGGCTTTGGTCGCGTTGGTTGATGATCTCTGGAGGGCTCGGGACAGGGGTTGTTCCTCTGTCCTGGTCCTATTAGATCTCTCAGCGGCTTTTGATACTGTCGACCACAGTATCCTATTGCGGCGGTTGGAGGGGTTAGGAGTGGGGGGCACCGTGTTACGGTGGTTCACCTCCTTCCTCTCCGACCGTTCGCAATGTGTGTTGACAGGGGGGCAGAGGTCGGCCCCGAGGCCCCTACTATGTGGGGTTCCTCAGGGGTCGGTGCTCTCGCCCCTGCTGTTCAACATTTATGTGAAGCCGCTGGGTGAGATCATCCGTGGCTTCGGGGTGGAGTTCCATCAGTACGCTGATGATACTCAGCTGTACATCTCCACCCCGGGCCACCCCAACGAAGCTGTCGAAGTGATGTCCCGGTGTCTGGAGGCCGTGCGGAGTTGGATGGGTCGTAACAGGCTCCGGCTCAACCCGACTAAAACCGAGTGGCTGTGGTTTCCTGCGCCCAGATACAGCCAGCTGGTTCCTTCGCTGGCCGTGGGGGGAGAGGTTTTGACCCCCGTGGAAAGGGCGCGCAATCTGGGTGTCCTCCTGGATGTGCGGCTGTCTTTAGAAGAGCATATTGCAGCCGTCGCCAGGGGGGCTTTTTATCAGATACGTCTGATTTACCAGTTGCGGCCCTTTCTGGATCTGGGCGCACTTCGCACAGTCACGTCCGCCCTCGTCATTTCCCGCCTGGATTATTGCAATGCTCTCTACATGGGGCTCCCCTTGAAGAGTCTCCGGAGGTTACAGCTGGTCCAGAATGCAGCCGCGCGAGTGCTTGTGGGTGCCCCTCGGAGCTCCCACGTTACTCCGCTGCTTCGCAGGCTGCACTGGCTTCCTGTGGCCTACCGGATTCGATTCAAGGTGGTACTGATGGTATTTAAAGCGCTCCATGGCTCGGGACCCTGGGTACTTACGGGACCGCCTGCTGCCATCGTCAACCTCCCGCCGCCCAGTACGCTCCCACAGGGTTGCCCTGCTTGGGGTACCGCCGCCTGACCGTTGTCGGCTGACGGCCCCGAGAGTTCGGGCTTTCTCTGTGGGGGCTCCCTCCCTATGGAATGATCTTCCCCCGGAGATACGGTCTATGACGGATATCCTGACCTTCCGGCGCGCGGTGAAAACTTTATTTTTTAATCAGGCCGGCCTGGCCCAGTAACTGTGTTTTAGGTTTTTAATTAAATTTTAATTGGGGTTTTAGTTTTTAACTTTTAAATTGAATCTGAATTAGACAGCCGGATTAAACTATTTAATTTATTTTTAACTATATTTATTGTATATCTCGTATGTTTTAGTAGGCTGTACACCGCCCCGAGTCCCTTTTTTGGGAGAGGGGGTGGTATAGAAGTTTAAACAAATAAATAAATAAATAAGTATACCTGTTCCAATAAGAGGAAGCACAGGCCCAGAGAGAGATGTTCCAGAGAGAGATCCTGTTGCTATCCCAAAGGTTCCTAGAACCAACAGAAGTCAGAAACAGGTTGCTCAAAACAAGCCTAAGTGTCAGGCTACGGAACTTTTTCCCATTCAAACAATAAGAATGAACTTCTGAGAACCAAGCGTATCAAAAGGAATCCTTTATTGAGATGAGACAGTTCATGTAGAAACTCAAAGCAGCGCCTGAGGTCCCTCAGGCATACAGTGATAGATAAGGGAGTTTAGAATCCCCCCCCCCCATCTCAATGTTTATTTAGGGAAACAAAAACCAATATGTTAATTCCCCACCCAGCCCCTCTGGGAGGGGATCCTTTCCCTTTAGGAAGGTTTTTTCTCATGTACATTTCCCAAGACGTACCTAACTTCCTCCCCCACCCCCTTTTTAGAACGGACTGTTTTTGGAGATTTCCCACTTCACTCTGGAATTTTATGATCCTCTCATCTCCTGGCTGTGCCGCTCCGAGGTGTTAGGTTCTGGCCATCTGGCTTCTCTCCCCCCATTGTATCATGTATGGGTGTGCAAATTCGATATAAGGTTAAATATATTCAGGTAACATCAAGACAGGATTTCTTTATCAGTTCCCCCCCCCCCCCTTTTCTTCTTCCTCTGAAGAAATAACAGATACACGGATCTGACATCCCGCCCTCCTTTAAAAAACAGATAGGTCTACCTGGAAAAAACAAAAATCATGCATTACATGTGCAATTCAGGATGGTTTATCAGGGTATTTTAGGTGGAACTTTCGTAGTAATGTGGGTGCTTTTACATGTCTTTTGGCTACCCACTCGTTTTCTGAGGAAGAAAGGTGTTTCCAAGCTACTAAATATTATGTGGATCCACGGTAAGTGCGTGAATCAAGGATGTCTTTAATTTCAAAATGTTGTTCCCCGTGTATCATGATAGGGGTTGGGGGTGTGGGAAGGGGGGGTCTGAGATTTGAAGTGATCTCCGGTTTGAGCAAGCTACAGTGAAATACTGGATGAATCTGCCTAAGTGTTTTTGGAAGACGAAGCTCTACTGTCACGGGGTTGATAATTCTGGAGATGGGGAATGGCCCAATGAATTTTGGTCCTAATTTCTTAGAAGGATGTAATGATTTTAAGAATTTTGTGGACAAATATACACGGTCTCCAATCTTGAAAGGTTTAGGTTCACAGCGTTTTTTGTCTACTTGAGTTTTGTAAACTGCTCTAGCTTCCTGTAGAGATAATCTTACCACTGGCCACATGGCTTGTAAATTATCCATCCACTCCTTAAGGGAGGGGATTTCAGGTTCTTTGGTGGGTAGTTCGGGCATGGGGTTGAATTTTTGGCCCGTGGCTACGTGGAATGGGGTGAACCCCGTGCTACTATGGACTGAGTAATTGTATGCTACTTCTGCAAAAGGAAGAAGGTCAGTCCAATTGTCCTGTTGGTAATTAATAAAGTATCTTAAATATTGTTTTAATACGCTGTTCACTCGCTCTGTCGCTCCGTCGGTATGGGGATGGCTTGATGACGACAATCCCTGGGTGGAGCCTAATAGGTTTAAAAACGCCCGCCAAAATTTGGATGTGAACTGAACACCCCTATCTGAGATAATCCGTTGGGGGGCTCCATGATAAATGTGTATTAGGAACATCTTTGCCAATGACTTGGCAGTTGAGATCTTTTGGCATGGAATAAAGTGAACCTGTTTGGAAAAAAGATCAGTTACAACCCAAATGACAGTATTCCCAGCACTTTCGGGAAGTTCCACTATAAAGTCCATAGAGATCTCTTTCCAGGGAGCAGAAGGGTCTGCTACTGTTTGTAAAAGTCCAGGATATTTTCCTTGTCTTCTCTTTGCAGCAGCACAGATGGGACAGCTCGCAACATAGTTTTCAATGTCCTTTTTGAGGGACGGCCACCAAAATTGTCTTTTGATGAGGTGCAGGGTTTTTACAAAACCAAAGTGTCCTGCTATTTTGGAGTCGTGGCAGCGTTTCATGAGTTCCATTCTCTGGCTTGCAGGGACATAAAGCTTGTTTTCTACCCAAGCCAGTCCATCTTTGAGTAAGCACGTGTTTCTGTTAGCCTGGAACCAATCATCTTTAAGTAGTGCCTCCTTAAATATTGACGTCGTTGTGTCTTCAGTCAGGGATGATTTTTTTTTTCTCTTGTGCCCGGGTGATTACCTTGGCTGCTAGTTGGGTCGGTTGGATCATCGGTTTTATAACTTCAATCTTTTTGCTGTTGTATTCGGGTTTCCTGGACAGTGCATCTGCTAAGAAATTCTTTCTCCCAGGAAAATATTTGAGAGTGAAATTAAAACGTTCAAAATATCTTGTTTTTTGGAGAGTTTCCGTGGATTTCTCAGAGCTTCCAGATTTTTGTGATCAGTCCATACTTCAAAGGGGATTTGGTTTCCCTCCAGGAAATGTCTCCATGTGAGCATTGCCCACCGCACAGCATATTTATTTATTTATTTATTTGTTCGTGCTTCTATACCGCTCCCTCTCCCAAAAAGGGACTCGGGGCGGTGTACATTCAACAACAAAACAGTACAAATAACGGAAATGAAATAAATAAAAAATCTAAAATGGATAAGAACAACACCCAACAGAAAAATTATCTAAAATTTAAAATTTCACCCGAATGATTCAATTGGCTAGTCCGGCCTGCTTGAACAACAAGGTCTTGACTTCGCGCCGGAAGGTAAGGATGTCCGACATGGCCCGTATCTCCGAGGGGAGACAATTCCAGAGGGATGGGGCTCCCACAGAGAAAGCACGTAGTCTCGGGGCTGCTAGTCGGCAGTGATTTAGTGGTGGGACCCCGAGCAAGGCGACTCTGTGGGAGCGTACTGGGCGGCGGGAGGTTGTTGGTGGCAGAAGGCGATCCCGTAAGTATCCAGGTCCCGAGCCATGGAGCACTTTGAATACTATTAGTACCACCTTGAATCGAATCCGGAAGGCCACAGGAAGCCAGTGTAGCCGGCGGAGAAGAGGTGTTATGTGGGCGTCCCGAGGGGCGCCCATGATCATCCGCGCGGCGGCATTCTGAACTAACTGTAACCTACGGAGAGTCTTCAAGGGGAGCCCCATGTAGAGAGCATTACAGTAGTCCAAACGGGAGATGACGAGAGCAGAGGTGACTGTGCGAAGTGCGCCCAGATCCAGGAAGGGTCGCAATTGGTAGATCAGACGAATCTGATAAAAAGCACTCCTGGTGGCGGCTGCAATATGGTCTTCCAAAGACAGCCGCACATCCAGGAGGACACCCAATTGTGTGCCCTATCCACAGGGGATAGTGTCTCTCCTCCTATGGTCAGCGATGGAATAAGCTGACTGAATCTGGGAGCAGGAAACCACAGCCACTCAGTTTTGGTCGGGTTGAGACGGAGTCTGTTATGACCCATCCAATTTCGTACGGCCTCCAGGCACCGGGTCATCACTTCGACGGCTTCGTTGGGGTGGTCCGGAGTGGAGATGTACAGCTGAGTATCATCAGCGTACTGGTGGAATTCCACTCCAAAGCCACGGATGATCTTACCTAGCGGCTTCATATAAATGTTGAACAGCAAGGGAGAGAGCACCGACCCCTGAGGCACCCCACAGAGTAGGGGTCTCGGGGTCGATCTCTGTCCCCCTGTCAACACAAATTGCGAACGGTCGGAGAGGAAGGAGGAGAACCATTGGAGCACAGTGCCTCCAATCCCTAGCCCCTCCAACCGATGCAATAGGATACTGTGGTCGACAGTATCAAAAGCCGCAGATAGATCGAGAAGGACCAGAACAGAGGAATGGCCTCTGTCCCGTGCCCTCCAGAGATCATCCATCAACGCGACCAGCGCCGTCTCAGTGCTGTGCCCGGGCCTGAAACCCGATTGGAGGGGGTCAAGATAATTCGTTTCATCCAGGTACTGCGGGAACTGACGTGCCACCACGGTCTCTATAACCTTCGCTACAAAGCGAAGGTTGGAGACAGGACGATAATTAGATAGTAATGCTGGGTCCAAGGACGGTTTCTTGAGGAGGGGACGAACCACCGCTTCTTTCAAAGCAGTGGGTAGAAACCCCTCTCTCAAGGAAGCGTTAATTATGCCTTGGAACCAGCCTCGTGTTACCTCCCGAGTGGCTAGAACCAGCCAGGAGGGACACGGGTCTAATAAACAAGTGGTAGCATTCAGTCCCCCCAGTATTCTGTCAACGTGTTCTTTGGTAACAGAGTCAAACTCAACCCAGTTGACCTCACCGATATCTGATCCCGCCCTCTCGTCCGGAGAGGACCAGTCGGAGTCCAAATCGTTCCGAATCTGAGCAATTTTATCCTCGAGAAATATGGAAAATTCCTCAGCTCGACCTTGCAAAGGGTCATCCTGCGACTCCACTTTTAAGAGGGAGCGAGTCACCTTAAACAAGGCAGCTGGGCGGTTTTCTGCGGATGCAATAAGGGTGGAGAGGTAAGTTCTCCTCGCCATCCTTATCGCCACTAAATACGTCTTAATGTAAGCACGTAGTAGTGTTCGGTCGGATTCAGAGTGGGTGGATCTCCAACTACTCTCTAGGCGTCTTTTCCGGCGTTTCATCTCCCTCAGCTCCTCGGAGAACCAAGGGGCTATTTGGGAGTGGCGCCGGGTCAGAGGCCGCAAGGGCACAACCCGGTCAAGTGCCTTAGCAGCCGCCAAATTCCAGGCGGCAACCAAGTCTTCAACCGAGTTGTGTGTGTGAGTTTCGGGGAGTGGCCCAAGCTCCATCAGGAACCTTTCAGGGTCCATCAGGCGCCTGGGGCGGTACCATTTTAATGGTCCCACCTCCCTGCGGTCAAGAGGTGTGGAACGGAAGTCAAGCTTTAGGAGTGAGTGGTCTGACCATGACAGGGGTTCTATGACTATATTCCCTACACCCAGATCACTCTGCCACTGATCAGAGACAAAAACTAAGTCTAGGATATGACCTCCAATGTGAGTAGGGTCCCGGATTAATTGGGTTAGGCCCATGGCTGTCATGGAAGCCATGAACTCCTGAGCAGGACCCGAGGCACCGCCGGCAGAGGGAAGGTTGAAATCACCCATGACCATAAGCCTAGGGGTCTCAACCGCCATGCCGGCAATGACCTCAAGAAGCTCAAGCAGGGCAGATGATGCATAGCAGGGAGCCAGGTAAGCAATCAACAAGCCCTTCTGAACCTTGGAACCAAACTTCACGAAAAGAGATTCACATCCAGACGTATGCCTCTTTCTCCCATACGGCCCATCTTTGCTCGGTTTCCGTCAGTTTCTTGGATGTATAAGCACATGGTTGTAATTGTCCACTTCCATTATTTTGGAGGAGGACTGCCCCAACTGCAACATCACTGGCGTCTGCTTGGATGACAAAAGGTTGTTCGGGATCTGGGTGCTTAAGGACCGGTTCTGCTGCGAACAGACGTTTGAGTTTCTCGAATGCTGCTTGGCATTCCATTGTCCAGATGAGGGGTTGCCTAGGTTTGGGTTTCTCCCCCCCCCCCTTCGTTTTTAGCAAGTTTGTGATAGGGAGGGCGATGTTTGCAAAAGCTGGAATGCCAATGACAATAAAAATTTGCAAACCCCAGAAAACTTTGCAATTGTTTGCATGTGTGGGGTGGATCCCAGTCCAATACAGCTTTCACTTTCTGTGGGTCCATCTCTATTTCCTCATGGGATATTCTGTACCCCAAATAGTCAATTTTCTCTTGGTGGAACTCACATTTGGAGAGTTTTGCATATAGTTTAGCGTCTAAGAGGTTTGTGAGGACTGCACGGAGTAGCTTGATGTGTTCTTCCATTGTTTCCGTTAGATTAAAATATCATCAAGATACACTAAAACCCCTTTAAATAAAAATTCATGAAGGGTTTCATTGATCAATTGCATAAATACTGCAGGCGCTCCTTGCAGTCCAAAAGAGAGCACTTTAAATTGATAGCATCCCAATGGTGTGTTAAAAGCTGTCTTCCATTCATCCCCTTCCTTTATTCTGATGTGATAATATGCCTCCCGTAGGTCTAACTTTGAAAAAAATTTTCCTTTCGAGAGGTGGGCTAACATGTCCTTCATGAGGGGGAGTGGATACATATTCTTTATGCAAATTGTGTTCAATTTTTGATAATTAACGCAGAGACGCATGGAGCCATCTTTCTTTTCACGGAATAACACTGGGGCAGCTATTTTTGGTCGGGCGGGTTCGATGAAACCCCGTTTTAAGTTTTTATTGATAAATGCTCTGAGTTCTTTTAGTTCTCTGGGAGATATGCAGTACATTTGTGGTTTTGGGAGTTTAGCCCAGTCTGTGGCTCGATGGGGTGGGAGTTCATCACAAGCTTCCTCACTAAATGCTTGGGCCAGATCCTGGTACTCATTTGGGATGTTAATGGATTCCGCAGACTGTCCAGTCATGGCTGATTCTCTGTTCTTTCCCATTCTTTATTCTTTCCTCTGAGCTTTTTGCAAATATTACATCTCTCTGGAATTGTACGGTTCCTGTCCTCCAATTTATTCTTGGATTCCATTTCTGTAGCCATGTGAGACCTAGAACTAGTGGCTCTTCCATCCCTGGGGCTACAACGAATGTGAGCATCTCCCTGTGGTTTCCTAGTCTTATTTTCAATGGTTCTGTGGTAAACCTGGCTGACTCTCCCCCCCCCCCCCCCCGGTATAGTTCCATCTAATTGGCAGAAAGCGATGGGATTTTCCATCTCTTTCAGCTGGATTCCCAATTTATCTGCAAGGGAGGGTTTGATTAGGCATCGGGTCCATCCCGAGTCTAGCAACGCTGCAACTTTCTCCCCCTTCCCTTGGCTGGGGATAAACAGTCTCAGGGGTAGGGTGATTGGTTCAATTGGATTGCTTACCAGCGGGTCATCTTCTGGATCATTTTCGGACTGGCTCAGGTCCCCTCGGAGCGTCTGGGATTCTTCCTCAGGTTTGGGGGTGGGTTCGGAATCCCACATCTACTCGGCCTCTCAGGCCAGTCTCCTTCCCTCGAGGGCTGGATGTTGTGGGTTTCCTCCCTGATGGGTAGTCTAGCTTTCTGGCAGGAGTCTTCGAGTGGCATTCTGCTGCGCGGTGTCTCTCCTTTCCACACTTAAAGCAACCAAGCGTTCTTGGAGTCATGGTGGATTGGTGTTTGAAAACTTCCCGTTTCCCCAGGGGTCGGGATCTTTTCCAAAACTTACTAGCACGGTACCGGTTTCGAGTCATGTCTATCTCTGCCTCCTCTGCCATCATGTACCATTCATGCAAGAGGTTTGGGGCCCCACGGGCCAGGCAGGCAGCGTATAGATCATCATTTAGTCCATCTTTGAACCAGCAGACTAGGATATCCTCTGGCCAATCTACCCGGCCGGCCAGGTCACGAAATTCCTCGGTGTATTCTGCTACCGGGCGACGGCCTTGTTTCATGATGCGGTCGCGAGCTTTTCTATCGGCAAGAGGGTCCTCGAAACGGTGGCGTAAGGCCGTCATAAAGCGATCTAAGTTTCTTAATTCTGGGGCATTGACGTTGTGGAGCGTGACCATCCATCTGGCTGCTGCCCCTTCAAGAGCTAGGGTGACAATTCGCACCCGGGACCCTTGGGTTGGGAAATCCTGGCCATCTTCTTGCATGTAGGTGAGCACTTGTGCCAGGAAAAATTTCTGGGGGTCTCCATCGAATTTTACCCCCAAGGGCGGGACCTTCCTCTGTAATTGTATGTTTCTAGGTTGGCCAGGGTTAATTCCCTGATCCGGGGTATTTAAGGGTCAGGTACCTGGTGTGGCTGCTGGTTCTTCAGCTTGTCCCTTTTCCCGCTCAATCTCCACTGAATCCGGGTGGCGGCTCGGGTTCTCTCACCTTCTGATTCCCTCGCTCTCCTGCGTTGTCGTCTTTGTGCATCCCCCATGTCGAGGTTCTCCAGGGCTTCCCTCACTAGGCGATTGATGTACCGTCTCATTCGGTCATCGGCCGGTGGCTCCTCATCCCATTCTTCCTGATTCAATAGGGCCTCTAGCTCCAATTTCCACACGGGTTTACGATTTCCTCGGGTGAGGGTTACTCCCCAGTTCTTCCATTCCAGGTGTCTCTCTTTCCTACACCTATAGACCACCGGGGCTTGGTGGAGGGTTCGCAGGCAGCCTCGCTGTGTTCGATGGGACGCATCGAGTCAGTATCTGGCTGGGTAATTGTTGATGTTTCTCCCCAGCATTCGGCTCCCCCTTGCTCCTTGCTGTATTCAGACATTTTTTTTCTTCTCTTGCAGGGTCCCCTCGGTAGAGTGAATTGTTTTAAAAAAAAAATTCCTCTCCGGGTTGACCTCTATTGCTGACGCTGCTTTATGTCAGGCTATGGAACTTTTTCCCATTCAAACAATAAGAATGAACTTCTGAGAACCAAGCGTATCAAAAGGAATCCTTTATTGAGATGAGACAGTCCATGTAGAAACTCAAAGCAGCGTCTGAGGTCCCTCAGGCATACAGTGATAGATAAGGGAGTTTAGAATCCCCCCCCCCATCTCAATGTTTATTTAGGGAAACAAAAACCAATATGTTAATTCCCCTCCCAGCCCCTCTGGGAGGGGATCCTTCCCCTTTAGGAAGGTTTTTTCTCACGTACATTTCCCAAGACATACCTAACTTCCCACCCCCCACCCCTTTTTTAGAACGGACTGTTTTTGGAGATTTCCCAGAGCACTTCACTGTGGAGTTTTATGGTCCTCTCATCTCCTGGCTGTGCCGCTCCGAGGTGTTAGGTTCTGGCCATCTGGCTTCTCTCCCCCCATTGTATCATGTATGGGTGTGCAAATTCGATATAAGGTTAAATATATTCAGGTAACATCAAGACAGGATTTCTTTATCAGTTCCCCCCCCCCTTTTCTTCTTCCTCTGAAGAAATGACAGATACACGGATCTGACACTAAGGTTCCTAATAAGAACGTTGAAAATTCACTAACAGATAAACTTTTGCATTCCAGGTGTATCCATAAGTGGCATAGAAGATTGGGGCATGCCAGTTTTCGTATTCTTAGCAAGATGCCAGAATTCGTAAAAGGTTTGGATCTGAAGGGGTGTAAGGTGTTTTTGGATTGTGCTGTCTGCAAGAAAGTCAAGTCCAAGGCAGCAGCCGTTCCAAAACACGCTACACGCCTGTCAACACGCATTTTTGATTTGGTACATATTGACATAGTAGGTCCATTTGCACCAACACTTGGTGGTAGAAAATATTTCTTAACAATTGTTGACAATTATTCTAGATATGGATTTGTGTTTCCTATGAAGGAAAAATCAGAGACGCTTCAGATCTTTAAAGATTTTGCAACTTATGTCAACAATCAACATGGTGTTCACATCGCTAGAATTCAAAGTGATCGTGGTGCTGAATTCATGTCCCAGCGTTTTCAGGACTGGATGCGTAAGAATGGAATTCTGCACCAGACCTCAGCTCCTTACGTTCCTGTGGAAAATGGAGTGGCAGAACGCAGAAATGGAGTCCTGCAAACAATGATGCATTGTTTCTGGAAGACGCTAATCTGAGTTTCCCATACTGGGGTGAAGCAATTAAATATGCAAACTATATCATTAATCGTATCTGGACAGTGTAATAAACCAGACACCTTTCTTCATGTTATATGGATATAAACCTGATTTGAGAAATATCCATATTTTTGGTTCCTATGCTATGGTGAATATTCCATTAGTTCAAAGGAGGAAAGGAGATCCAGCAGCAAAAAGACTGAGATTTATGGGGATTGATGACAATTCCAGATGCAGCAAGTTCGTTGACTCCAGAAATGTAATTGTGGTTTCTCAATCCTTTAATTTTGAAGAAGATGCTGACTGGTCCAGGATTCACTCAAATGATCCCGGAGTTTATTTTCCTAGAGATGATGTTACGCAGTCTGATGATCGAGATTATCAGGCGGATGTTCCATCAACTAGTTCTTCTCAACTAGAGGTTCCGTTTTCGCATGCCGTTGATGCTGAGGCTAGCGACGAGGAAGAAGAGGACAACGAAATGGAAGAAGAATGGACTGTTGTTCTGAGGCGTTCTGAGAGGGTCAAGAAGGGGATCCCTCCACAGCCGTTTTCATGGCAATTGACAAAAGCAATCTTACCTTGGCATAAGGAAATGAAGGCTGAATTGGACAGTCTAAAGCAACTCAAGGTGCGTACGCCTGAAATTCCTACTGGATGAAGAAAAGGTTCTCCAGGGTTCCGGAAGTAAGAAGGGGATACCTGGCTCTTAAACAAAAGTCTTTATGGTCTGAAACAGTCTATTTTAATGTAGTGTTTATCTCTTACTGACAAACTAAATTTAATCGGTTTTATTAAATCCGAAACTGATGAATGCGTGTTCACAAAAAGATCTGGGAATGCATATGAGATAATTCTTGTTATGTTGATGATATTGTTTATATTGGTCCAAATAAGCAAATGAGTGAGAATTTTGCTAACTTTGCAGAAATATTTTATATTGCAGTTTTTAGATTACATCAACAAACCACTTGCAGCTGCTCAGCATGAATACCTGCGTGAGAAGATATGCCTTACCTGATGTCAGCTCATCAGACAAAGAAGGGAATGTCACTGCGTTTCTTTTGTTTGTCTGAGGAGCTTGCCACAGATGTTTACAAAATAAGCTGGACTGGTTATCAAGTCTCCATAGTAACAAGATATGAGTGTCTTGTGAAGTTCTGTTTTACTGCACATGTGTGCAGGGGAGGAGTTTTACTTCTACTCCATCTTTCATTATAGTTTCTTTAGCTTGCTTAGTAGGATGGTACTGCTGTTTCTTTGGTTTCTTAGTTATTTTGTAAATAAAGTATGCTGGCAACAGAAAAACACGATCCATTTCCTCTAATTTATAAAACTGAATGTTTTCGTTTTGACAGGATGCACAGGATGCCAATGCAGGAGAGGGAACCAGAAAATGAGAAAACCTGAGCCACCACCACGGATTCAGCTGAGAATGATCAGGCAGCAGGACAAGCTGAAGAACCAGCAGCCATACTAGGACCCAACCCCTAACTGCTCCAGAACAGGGGATTAACCTGTCCCACAACTGCAGAGGAAGGTCCCACCCCTGGGAGTAAAATTCAATGGAGACCCCCCCAGAAACTGGGATTTTTCCTGGCGCAAGTCCTCATGTACATTGCAAGAATATGGGCAGAATTTCCCAACCCAGGGATCTCGAATACGAGTCATCACCTTGAAGGGGCAGCAGCCAGATGGATGGTGATGCTTCACAATGTCAATGCCCCAGAATTAAGGAACCTCGACCACTTCATGACGGCCCTATGCCACCACTTCGAAGACCCTCTCACCAATAAAAAAGCCCGAGACCGCATCACAGTCGACTGGCCAGAGGATATCCTAGTCTGTTGGTTCAAAGATGGGCTAAATGACGACCTATACGCTGTCTGCCTGGCCCATGGGGCCCCAAACCTCCTGCATGAATGATGGCAGAGGAGGCAGAGATAGACATGACTCGTAACTGGTACCGCAGTGGCAGGTGTTGGAAAAGATCCCCACCTCTGGGGAAACGGGAAGTTTTTAAACCCCAAACCACCATAACTCCAAGAACGTCTGGTTGATTTAAGTGTGGAAAGGAGGGACACCTTGCAGCAGAATGTCGTTTGAAAACTCCTGCCAGAAAGCCAGACCACCCATCGGGGGGAAACCTGGAACATCCAGCCCTCAAGGAAAGGAGACTGGCCTGAGAGGCTGAGTAGCTGTGGGATTCCGATCCCCTCCCAACCCAGAGGAAGAATCCCCAATGATCCGAGAGGACCTGAGCCAGTCTGAAAGCGATCCGGAAGACGACCTGCTGGTAAGCAACTCAATTGAACCAATCACTCTACCCCTAAGACTGTTTATCCCTAGCCAAGGGAAGGGAGAGGAAATTGCAGCATTGCTGGATTCGGGATGCACCCGATGCCTAATAAACCCCTCCCTTGCAGATAAATTGGGAATCCAGCTGAAAGAAATGGAAAATCCCAGTGCTTTCTGCTAATTAGATGGAACTATAGCAGGGGGGAGCCAGCTAGGTTTACCACAGAACCACTGAAAATAAGACTAGGGAACCATAGTGAGATGCTCACATTCATTGTAGCCCCAGGAATGGAAGAGCCACTAGTCCTAAGTCTCACATGGCTGCAGAAATGGAATCCAAAAATAAATTAGAGGAGAAGAACCATACAATTCCAGAGAGACGTATTATTTGCAAATAGCTCAGAGGAAAGGATAAAGAAAGGAACAGAGAACAGAGAGTCAGCCATGACCAGACAGTCGGCTGAACACATTAACATCCCCAATGAATACCAGGATCTGGCTCAAGCATTTAGCAAGGAAGCTTGTGATGAACTCCCACCTGATTGCACTACAGACTATGCTATAGAAATCCTTCCAGGGGCTAAACTCTCCAAACCATAAATGTACTGCATATCTCCCAGAGAACTAAAAGAACTCAGAGCATTTATCGATAAAAATTTAAAAAGGGGCTTCATTGAACCCACCCAACCAAAAATAGCTGTCCCAGTGTTATTCCACGAAAAGAAAGATGGCTCTGTACTTTTGTGTGTTAATTACAAAAAATTAAACATGATTTGCATAAAGAATATGCATCAACTCCCCCTCATGAAGGACATGTTAGCTGACCTCTCGAAAGGAATTTTTTTTTCAAAGTTAGATCTACGACAGGCATATTACCACATCCAAATGAAGGAAGGGGATGAGTGGAAGACAGCGTTTAACACCCCATTGGGATGCTACCAATTTAAAGTGTTCTCTTTTGGACTGCAAGGAGCGCCTGCCATGTTTATGCAATTGATCAATGAAACCCTTCATGAATTTTTATATAAAGGGGTTCTAGTGTATCTTGATGATATTTTAATCTACACGGAAACAATGGCAGAACACATCAAGCTACTCCGTGCAGTCCTCACAAACCTCTTAGACGCTAAACTATATGCAAAACTCTCTAAATGCGAATTCCACTAAGAAAAAAATGACTACTTGGGGTATAGAATATCCCACGAGGGAATAGAGAGGGACCCACGGAAAGTAAAAGGTGTCATGGACTGGGACCCACCTCATACACGCAAGCAATTGCAAAGCTTCCTGAGGTTTGCAAACTTTTATCGCCAGTTCATTCCAGCTTTTACAAACATAGTCCTCCCTATCACGAATGTGCTAAAAACGAAGGGAGGGAGAAACTCAAACCAAGGCAAAACCTTATCTGGACAATGGAATGTCAAGCGGCATTCGAAAAACTCAAAACGTCTATTCTCAGCAGAACCGGTCCTTAAGCACCCAGATCCTGAACAACCCTTTGTCATCAAAGCAGATGCTAATGAGGTGGAATGGAAATGGACAATTACAACCATGCACTTATGCATCCAAGAAACAGACGGAAACTGAGCAAAGATGAGCCATATGGGAGAAAGAGGCATATGCTGTGCGGTGGGCAATGCTCACATGGAGACATTTCCTGGAAGGAAACCAAATCCCCTTTGAAATATGAACTGTTCACAAAAATCTGGAAGCCCTGAGAAATCCACAGAAACTCTCCAAAAAACAAGCAAGGTGGACTCAATATTTTGAACGTTTTAATTTCTCTCTCAAATATTTTCCTGGGAGAAAGAACTTCTTAGCAGATGCACTGTCCAGAAAACCCCAATACAACAACAAAAAGATTGAGGTTATAAAGCCAATGATCCAACCGACCCAACTAGCAGCCAAAGTAATCTCCCAGGCAGAAGAGAAAAGAAAATCATCACTGACTGAAGACACAATGACATCAATATTTAAGGAGGCACTACTTAAGGACGACTGGTTCCAGGCTAACAAAAACACTTGTTTACTCAAAGATGGACTGGCCTGGGTAGAAAACAAACTTTATGTCCCTGCAAGCCAGAGAATGGATCTCATGAAATGCTGCCACAACTCCAAAATAGCAGGACACTTTGGGTTTGTAAAAACTCTGCACCTCATCAAAAGACAATTTTGGTGGCCATCTCTCAAAAAGGACATTGAAAACTATGCTGCGAGCTGCCTCACTTGTGCTGCTGCAAAGAGAAGACAAGGAAAATTTCCTGGACTTTTACAGACAGTAGCAGACCCTTCTGCACCCTGGAAAGAGATTTCCATGGACTTTATAATGGAGCTTCCAAAAGTGCTGGAAATACTGTCATTTGGGTTGTAACTGATCTTTTTTCCAAACAGGTTCACTTTATTCCATGCCAAAAGATCTCAACTGCCAAGGCATTGGCAAAGATGTTTCTAATACACATTTATTGCCATCATGGAGCTCCCCAACGGATTATCTTAGATAGAGGTGTTCAGTTCACATCCAAATTTTGGTGGGCATTTTTAAACCTATTAGGCTCCACCCAGGGGTTATCATCATCCAATCACCCCCAGACAAACAGTGATTCTGAACGTTCGAATAGCGTATTAGAACAATATTTAAGATGCTTTATTACCAACAGGACAATTGGACTGACCTTCTTCTTTTTGCAGAGGTAGCATACAATAACTCAGTCCATAGCAGCATGGGGTTCACCCCATTCCAGGTAGGCACGGGCCAAGAATTCAACCCCATGATAGAATTACCCAACAAAGAACCTGAAATCCCCTCCCTTAAGGTGTGGATTAATAACTTGCAAGCCATGTGGCCAGTGGTAAGATTAGCATTATAGGAAGCTAGAGCAGCTTTTAAAGTACAAGCGGACAAAAAACGCTGTGATCCTAAACCTTTCAAGATTGGGGACCATGTATATTTATCCACAAAATTCTTAAAATCATTACAACCCTCTAAGAAACTAGGGCCAAAATTAATTGGCCCATTCCTCATCTCCAAAATTATTAACCCTGTGATAATAGCGCTCTGACTCCCCAAAATACTTAGGCAGATTCATCCAGTATTTCACTGTAGTTTGTTCAAACTCACTTCAAACCTCAGACACTCCCCCCCTTCCCACACCTCCAACTCCCATCATGGTACATGGGGAACAACATTTTGAAATTAAAGATATCCTTGATTCCTTCACTGACCATGGATCCACACAATATTTAGTAGCTTGGAAACACCTTCCTTCCTCAGAAAATGAGTGAGTAGCCAAACAACATGTAAAAGCACCCACATTACTACGAAAGTTACACCTAAAACACCCTGATAAACCATCCTAAATTGCAAATGTAATGCATAGATTTTTGTTTTTTCCAGGTAGACCTATCTGTTTTTTAAGGAGGGCAGGATGTCAGATCCGTGTATCTGTCATTTCTTCAATGGAAGAATGGGGGGAGACTGATAAAGAAATCCTTCTTGATGTAACCTGAATATATTTAATCTTATATTGAATTTGTATAACTTACACATGATACAATGGAGAGATGAAATCCAGATGGCCGGAACCTATCACCTTTGGGAGAGACAGCCAGGAGATGAAGAGACCATAAAAATTCCACAGTGAGATGTGTCCTGGGAAACCCTGGAAAAGATCGTTCTAAAAAGGGAGTGGGGGAAGTTAACATGTTGGCTCTTTGTTTTACTAAATACAAATATACAATGGATAAGGGGAGGGGTTTTAAACTCCTTATCTATCTCTGCATGCCTGAGAGACCTTAGACATTGCTTTTAACCCCTGCATGAATTGTTTCATCTCAATAAAGGATTCCTCTTGATATGTTTTGATATGTTTTCAGAAGTTCATTCTAGTTGACTGAATGGGAAAAGTTCTGTAACCTGACACTTTGATGCAGACTTAATCTGTGATAAGAAGTTTGGGACAGAGACTTGGAAAACTTTGGTGAAGTGAATAAATGGCAGGAGTAAAATGTAGTCTTTATAAGGACAATGACTTTGTATTTTTGATTGTGACAACTGAAGAGTGAGACATCTACTGGTCATAAAAGGAAAATATATATAAAACGGCATTTGGAAACGAGGAGAAAGCCTTGTGGTGGAAATTAAATAAGGAACAGTACAGAAAAAAAGAGTTTATTAATAAAGACTTTGAGGTGATCTTGAAATATTTTGATGAACTACACTATATATAATTTGAGGTGACTTTGAAATATTTTTGAAATATTCTAATGAATTGTAACTGCATTAAATAATTAAGACTATTACTAGTATGACTATCATACCATAATATTTTATGATTATAGATATTATCTTTAGATTTAAGACTATAGTAATTAATTTTCTATAAATTGTTAATTAGCAAATTATTATAGCTGGAAACTGTTACCATCAGATTCTGATATTAATACCTACTATCATTGTTCATATTGTTTAAAGCTATAATTACTATAAAAGAGCGTTTGAATAATATAATACTTGAAAAAATATTAGTTTAACAAACTTATATCTTAGTAATACTACCAAGCACAATACTGTAAGGGTGAATATAAAACTCAAAATTTGTCATTAAAATAATAAGAGATAATTGCTAGTACCAATATTGTTATTACTACTGCTGATTTATTACTGAAGGCCCAAATCCTACTCTTCTCCACTGATTAAGTGATTTAAAGGGGGTAACTTAAAAACAAACTATAGTAAGTTAATTATACTAACAGATGCTTGGCTAAGCCCACACAGAATTTAATAATATAAAACTATATTCAAAAGACTAACAGTGGAGGGGCATAGAGTTGGAAGCCAAAAGTGGGAATTTTTGTTGAATAGTAACTTTCTGAAGAGTTTGTTAATTATGGCGAGCAACCTGAATCTAACCAAAATCGGAGTAGGAAAGAAAAACACTACGCAAGGATCCACAATGGCATCTAGCCCTTTGAGTCAAAAGTCGATAGAGGATATGTTACAGAGAGAGTGAACAAACTCATATAAAGATCTCCAAGCAATGATACAGACTATGCAGGAAGTAATGCTTAAAAACCATGAAGACTATAAAGAGAGATTGGCATAGTGAGACATGATACAAGAGAATTAAAAGAAAGAATGCAGACAATGGACGGAAAATTTGAAGCCTTCCAACAACAAATAACCAAGAACGAACAGAAATTGCTAGAAGTGGAACAAAGAATAGACAAAGAAGAAAAGAGAATAGAGGAGATAAATGAAAAATTAATCCTGGCCAACAAAGAACTGGAGACGATGGTGATCTTCCTCAAAGCAGAGAGTGCAGCTCAATACTTACGTTTTCAACACGTTATAGAAGATCTTCCAGACAAAATGGCAGAGTTATTAGCCGGAGCCCTCAGGATGGAAAAAGAGGAGATGATTTCGGAGATGGACAAAATCTATAGGGTACTAATGAACTATGAGAGAAGATATAACCTCCCCAAAGAAGTCCATGTGAAATTCATAAAAAAATCGATTAGAGATGAGATTTTACATAGAACATGAGATAAACAACTGGAACAAAGAGGAAAACAAATAATAGTAATGAAATAGATACCCAAAAGAATGTGGGACCTGAGGAAAAACTACCACTTCTTGATGACAAGGCTGAACAGAAATGGTGTGAACTTCAGGTGGCTGACACCAGAAGGCATCATGGTAACATAGCAGGACAAGAAATACAGAACATGACAGAAGGAAGAGATACAGGACAAGTGATTATAAAAAGGGAAAGACCACAGGCCCCAGAAAAAGCTAAGAGAGGAGGAGAAAGACATAGATTAGAATACCATGGAAGAAGAATCAAGGAACCAAAGGAAATTAGAACAATCAGAAGCACAAAAACAAGACACAAACAAGAAAAGGAGCATTGGTCTTACCTGAGAAGTTCCTTCTCAGATGGTGGAGACAGGATCCAGGAATGGGCTATATTCAGCTCTGCTTGGCTATAGACTGAATGGAAAAACTGAAGACACCCCCCCCCCCAGGCTACTGTCCCCAGTTCTCAATGAAGTTGAAGTCTTACGTAATCGCTGTAACAGTTCCATCATTAGGTATAGTCCATAGGTTGTACCATCCCACGCACCCAAGACCATAGAGGTCAGTGAAAAAAGGGTTGGGACTGGATCCTTTCTCCACTATCTGAGAAGGAGCATCTCAGGTAAGACCAACACCCCTTCTCCAGACAGGATCCAGGCATGGGACATACCAAAGCAAATGTGCTAAGGGGTTTCTGGCTGCTACTGAGAGAGTGTCTTGCAACACCTTCTATAATACCCTTCATCCAAATGCTGCATTAGTGGAAGCAAAAGAGTCAAAGTGATAGTATCTAATGAAAGGCGAAGGGGTAGACCAGGTCAATGCTCAACATATCTCTTACAGAAGCCTGTGTAGTCCAAGCTGTTGTTGTGGTGGCGCTATGGGTGGAGTGAACTGTAACATGTGTCAGACCAGGTAAACCTTATTCTGCATAAGCTTTGGCAATGGTCGGTCTAATCCACCTGCCTATAGAGGAAGAAGATACTTTCTGACCCAAGGAATTCTGATGAAAGAAGATAAACATAGCCTCCATCTTTCTAAAGATAGCTGTTCTCTTCAGGTATATGTGAAGAGCTCACCTTACAAGAGTATGCCAGAGTCTCCCTTTAGAGTGAGATGGGTTTGGACAAAAGTTTGGCAAAATGAGTTCTTGTGCCCTATGGAAATAAGAATTGACCTTAGGAATAAAGATCGGATCCAATTGCAGGACTACACGATTAGAGTGGAAGATACAAAGGTCAGCCTGACTGACAGGGCTGCCAGCTCCGATATCCTTCTGGCCGATGTAATAGCCACCTGAAAAATTACTTTGTAAGATAGATATTGTAGGGCAACAGTTCTCAGAAGCTCAAATGGTGGGACCGTAAGGGCCTGAAGCACCTTAGATAGATCCCATGTATCGCCATTGGTTGCTCCTTTGAGAAACCGATGTATTAATAGAATCTGAGCTAATGACTCTAGGCTGCCAAAGGACAGTAAAGATGAGATTGTCACCACCTGTCTGCACAGCATGGCGGGGGCAAGACCTTTTTCCAACCCTTCTTGTAAAAACTCTAACACTTGGGTAACCGATGCCTCGATAGGATCAAGACACCTTCCTGTGCTCCATATACAGAAAGCCCTCCATGTGGCTTCATAAATTTGAATGGTCAATGGTTGTCTGTCCATCTGGATGGGGTTGATGACTTGAGAAAAGAGATTGGCCCCCTTCAGAATCCACCTCTCAAGTGCCAGGCAGCCAATTGGAGCCACTGGGGCTCTGGGTGTTAGATTGGCCCCTGGCTAAAGGAGATCCTGTTGGAGGGAATCCTCCATGGTCGTGACACTGACAGACTGACCAAGTCCACGAACCACGGCCTTTTGGGCCAGTATGGAGAATCTCCACCTTCTGCTGCAGGGTCTTCTTGATGACCACCGGAATGAGGGGCAACGGAGGGAAGACGTAAAGGAGCCCCTTCGGCTACTGATACTGAAAAGCACTGATTCCTTCTGCCCCCCCCAACAGGAACCTAGAGAAAAAATGAGGCAATTGATTTGTTGCAGAAGCAAAGAGTTCAACTATTGGAGGACCGAATCTGTCTGAAATCTCCTGGAACAGAACTGGGCTACAGGGCCACTCAGAGTGATTCATAGTGGACCTGCTCAACCAATCTGCCCGGACATTCAGCACATGAAATGTGCTCTGCTTTGACTGATATTATGTTCTTCACCCACTTGCAGATACGAAAGGCCTCCTTCATTAAAGTTCTGGAATGCATCCCCCCTGACGATTGATGTGTGACTTAATGGCCACATTGTCCATTAGAAGGAGCATATCTTGACCCACAATTTGCGACTTGAATTTCCTGAGAATGAGGTGGGCCACCCATAGCTCTAGCTAATTGAGGTTGTTTTTTAAGTCGGTAACGGTCTAAGTGCCCTGCGTGACCTTGTCCTGACAGTGCCCCCGCATCCTGACAAGCTGGCATCAGTTGTTATTGTTACATGGTCCTTCTCTCTAAACAAGCACCCTTTGTCCAGGGCCAGAGAGGTCCACCAAAGTAAAGATGACAACACTTTTGGTGGTAATCTTACTCATATGGGCGAGGTTCCCTTCTTTGCCCTCTGATACAGGAGCAAGAATCACTGTAACTCCCATGAGTGCATATGTGCCCATGGTACAATATTGATACACGATATAATTTTGCCCAGCAGCTGAGACATTTGGGCAGGGGACACCATCCCGGTGGAATGGAAATGATACTCTAATGTTTGTAGGTCCTCCCGTCATTGCTGGGAGAGAAAAACCACTTTGGCCATTATGTTTATTACCGTCCCAAGGTGCAAAAGACATGTTGTGGGATAAAAATGGCTTTTTTCCCAGTTGACTAGGAACCTATGAATCTCTAAAGCCTGCAACGTGGTCTTCAAGTCATGTACTGCCTGATCTTGGGAGACTGACTGAATACCATCCAAGTTGGCCAATATCTGTATTGGGACAGTTCTGAGGTGAGCTGTCAAGGCAGCCAGAATCTTGGTAAAAGTCCTGGGAGCCAATGCTAAGCCAAACAGGAAGGCTCTATATTGAAGGTGCCTGCCCGTATAGCAAAACCTCAGGTACTGACAATGGTCAGGTAGGATAGGAATATGCAAGTACGCCTCTGTGAGGTCTATTGATGTTAAATAGTCCCCATTTCTCACACACTTCAAAATGGATTGAAGCGTGTGCATCTTGAACCTGCGATAAATAATGAAAGAGTTTGATCTTTTGAGGTTCAGACTAGCCCTCCAGCCCCCTGAAGCTTTTGGAACCACAACATTGAATAGAAACCATGTCCCTGCTACTCCTCCAGAACCATCTCCATAGCTTGAATTTTCAGGAAGTGTTGAATCGCCTCTTCCATTAGTTTTCATCTGGAGGTGTTTGTTGACAAAGGGCAGCGGATAAAAAACCTTGGGGAACTGAATTGGAATTCTAGGGCAAGCCCCAACCTCATTGTCTATCTTTCCCAGGCATCAGAGGTCATTTGCTCCCATTGGTCTGCGAAAAAAGTCTGCCGCCAACGGGAGCCGCGGAGTGAGGTTCATTTGTATTTGCAAAAGGGCCTGTTGGTAGGCCCTCGAAATGGCCGTTTGCCCTGTGGTTGAGATCTTGCTTTCTAACGGTCACCTTGCGAAGTCTGGGTGTCTTGTCGCTGACCAAAGCTCCCTTGATTCCAATTGTCCTGTAGTATGGGACACAAAAGGAACGACGAACAACGAGTGAGAACCTGGTTTCTCCCTTCTTTGAAACCAACAGCAGGATCTTGCGTTTGTTCCTGGACTCAACCAGAATGGAATCTAATGGGGCACCAAAAAGTTTGCCACCTTTATATAGTGCTCATGCCAACTTCCACTTTTGTTTGGTGTCTGCCTGCCAATATCTGAGCCACTGCAAATGGCGAGCTGCTACTGCCGATGATAATGCACGGGCTGCAAACTTCACAGAGTTCAGTGTTGCTGTGTGTTCAGCCACTGCAATCACCTTGTTAAAATCCTGTTGTGTTCTAATGTTGCTGGTAGGTACCTGCCCCTGAATCTGATGTAGCCAGATTAAAGACGACCTGTTAAAAAAGGATGCCACTGTGGCAGTCTTAACTGCCCATGCCATTGCCTGATGTGTCTTTCACCAAACTAAGTCCATCTTCTTATCCTCACCCTTGAGGACATCGTCTGCATCATTAAGTGTGGATGAAGAGGAGGCTAGTGCTAGGATAGGATCATCTACCTCCAGAAGATGTAGCGCTTCTGCAAGCGATGTGTCCATGTTGTAGAAATACTTGTTGAAGGCAGTAGCCCCTGGACAAGATCCTGGTAATCTTTGGACCATATTGAAAAATATCTCATACAAGGGAATTACTTCAGCGTCCTCCTTTCGGTCTGTGATTAGTGCCTAATTACCCCAACCTTATTTGTAGGGATTTATGTTAAGATCTAGCCCAGTCATGCTCTTGGACTTGGCTAACAATGGCTTAATAGATGGGTTCTAAAAAATCTTTTGAACCCAGATTTTTCGGGTTCAGTTTCCTCTTCCAACAGATCCTCTATCTCTCCTTCCTCAACAGAATAGTCAGATTGGTCTTCCTCTGAGGAGACCGGAGAATAAGGGTGGATCAACACAGACTCAGTCCTTAGAGGCTGGCTCGTCTTGTTAACTGCGGTGTGTAATGGCTGGGACAGCACCTAACTGAGTGGTTGGGATACCTTGCTGTCAGTCCCTGTCTAATTACCTTAGTAAACCACTGTTGCACCACCACTGGCCTTATTTGAGCCCCTAAAGTTGGGAAGCGGAACGAGTCAGAGATTGGTTTGGGCGCTGTGCCACCTACCCCAGCCTGTTGGCACGTTTGGACAAGTGTAGGTGGGAAAACAGGTACCATTACAGTAGAAACACCCCAATACGCCAGATGCGGCCCTTTCTTGATCAGGACGCCTTACACATGGTCACCCACGCCCTGGTCACCTCCCGCCTGGACCACTGTAATGCCCTCTACATGGGGCTCCCTGCGGGGAGCACCCGGAGGCTCCAACTGGTACAAAATGCGGATGCCCAGGTGGTTATGGGGGCGTTGAGATATTCCTATGTGACGCCTCTCCTGTGCGAGCTGCATTGGTTGCCGGTAGCCTTCCGGGTTCGCTTTAAAGTATTGGTTTTGGCCTTTAAAGCGCTCCATGGCATCGGACCAGGATATTTACAAGACCACATTCTGCCAGTAGTCTCCCACCGACCGGTGCGCTCCCACAGAGGGGGTCTCCTTCAGGTCCCGACAGCATCTATGTGCCACCTGGTGACCCTGAGGAATAGGGCCTTCTCTGTGGGGGCACCTACCCTTTGGAATGGCTGCCCCCAGGACTACGAACAACCACTGAACTGAGGGCGTTCAGACGTGATCTGAAAACCTGGCTCATTGAGCAGGCCGGCCTGAGCTGACTTCAAATGAGATTTTAAATAAGGGGTTTTAGAATTGATTGGTTGGGGTATGAAAATTTTAGCTTATTTTTAATCAGGAGTTTTAAATTTTTAAATGGCAGTCTATAATTTAATTCTCTTTTAATTGTATTTATATTTGTAATTTATATATATTTTAGTTGGCTGTTCACCACTCTGAATCCTTCGGGAGAAGGGCGGTATATAAAATTATTTAATAAATAAAATAAATAAATAAGAGCAACCAGGCATCTCTAAAGTTTGAGGGTTCCTAACTAACTGCCCCAAAGTCTCTGCAACTGAGACTTCCCCCTGGGGTTCAACTGGGCGACCTGTCTGAGCCTCCCGGGCTCCATTATTCTCCATAGGAAGACTAAGGTGTAGCAACTTCTTTCGTGTCCTTTTCCACCTGTCTTACCAAGGCTTTGTGGAGCCCATGCTCAGCTTTCTCATCTGCCTTGGTTGTCCTGGCCTTGGCCCTAATTTTGTCCGTCACCTCCTTAATTTATAGATCCATTTTCCCTTCCCTTATGCTGGATTTTGGGAACCTGAGGGAGAGAAAGCACGGTGGAGGAATCATCCATTCTTTGTAAACTGGATGCCTTTCACTACTCGTCTATCCACTTCTGGTGTTGTGCTGTCACTTGAAAGTGGAGATCTGAACACTAAATCTTGCTATGAACTTATATACATAGTTCCAATCATTGTACATATTGTGGGTGCAAGGCAAGATAAGGCATTGGTGCTTACCTGACACACCCATTCTCTGTGAGCTGTGAAGAGCATCCAGGCATGGGAAGTGCTTCTGTCATGCGTATGAGCAGAAATAATTAGAACAGACTTGAAATACTGAAACATGTAACTGGCTTTATTGAAGATACTGCAGTATCGATCACCTTTTAACACATACCAAAGATAGTATGAGGAAAAGGAGACGTCTTTTCCCAGAAAGACCACATATTTATACCCAAATATAGTTATACAAACAGTTACATAACACATGTTGTTTTTCAGTTACAAAGATACATAGAATCCCATAGGAAAGTTGTGGGTATTTCCACTGACCTTTCCCCACTTGACATTGAATTATTACCAACATCCTTTTTCCTGGATTTATCTCCAGATGTCCGGTTATGCAATTATCAGAGGGCTATAATTTTGATTAATGTGACTATATAATGTCAAGTTGCCCTTCGAACACAAATTCCAAACCTCGTCCAAGGACACACTTCGCAATCCAACATATTTGTTTCACAAAAACATATTTCTCAACTTTTCTGTCCTTTTAAAAGGTCAGGCTATGGACACAAAATGGCTACAGTCTGGTTCTGTAGTTTCTCAAGTATAATATCCACATTTTATTTATAACAACTCCTCCCTTTCTTTTTGTTACCAATTTATACTTGAGAATGATCATCAAGCTCTCTCAACATAAGCCTAACTTCTTGTTGACTATATACCTTGCATTTTTCCTCAGGTTTCTTAATCTTACAGCAACGAAAACATAATTCACATAATGGTATACACTTAACACAAATACATGAAATTAGCCCTATTATAAGGATTATAACTATTCCAAAAAAGATTTCTTTTAACCACCCAAAATCAGGCAACCAGGAAGTTAAAATATGCCATATATGTTTCAGAGTATTACTCTCTGTATCATGGGTTAAATGAGTTGTTATATTATGTAGAATTTTAAGCTTAGATTCAATAAACTGTGAGTTATCTGAAATATTGAAACAGCAGAGCCCGTCAAATTCCTCGCATCCATGACCTAGTCTCAGGAGAATATAATCAATCACAACTCGGTTCTGTAATACAGACTTCCTTATTTCTCCCATCTCATCAGCTAAAGCTGCAATAGCGGAGGAAGTTTTAGCTAAAGCACAAGCTAAATGTCCTAACTGCATATTATTGTAATATGTAGCTCCCCATGCAAATATTCCTAATACACCTGCTTCTATTCTTGACAGAACTACTACATCATCATCACAATCCGAAGAATAAGCATCACTAAACTCTGATCTTTTACCTCTATATCCCTTACCATGTTCAACTACAGATTCATGTGTATCTCCCCAACGGGCTATAGACCACTGACTGTAGGAGAAATGTATATGATAAGGTGTGGTTCTTTAAGTTCTTTAGATTTAGAAGCATCTTCATGTTCTTGAGTGTGTACATGTGTATGCTCTTCTCCTGTTAGTGTATCATCCTGTACAGGTTCTTTATAAAACCTAGGATCATGATATAAACTGGAATTCATTACCTCATAATATAATTGAGTATTCTTATTTATGTTCTTGGGATGAGCAGTGGCCATAATAGTCGTTAAACGACCTATTGTACAAGGACCACCTATTGCATTTGCTGATATAAATGCATATGCATATGTTCCACAAAACATAAACCATCCTCTAGGTAAAAATAATACATATGTCATTCCATCTACTTCTTCAACCTCTGTACAATGAATAATATCTTCAGTGGGTAAGAAATTATAAATTGTCTTTTCATGTTTTTTCTCTGGATGTTTATACTTCACACAATCATAAGCTGGCAAAACTGTTCTAACTTCAATCACCAACTTTTTCTGATTTGTCCATCTAGTTGGTTTCACAGGAGAACCAAACAAAGAAATCACCTTTGACAAATTATACATAGTGTATTCATTAGGATTTATAATAATCCTAGATTCACTGAATAAATTTTTTCCTGGTACTGGAACAAGTTGACTTTACATCTGTAACTGTAGTCTCTCCTTTCACACAAAAAGAAGTATTCAAAGCTACTCTCATTAACTCCAGAAAAACATTTTCACTTTTTGCTGAATTAGGTTCTTTTTCTTGGACACTTCTTATTCCTCTATGTAAATATCTTGGAGCTTCAATATATCCTACAGCACATCTACCTTTCCAGGTAAACGGAAGTTTAGCAATGGGTATACTACCACATAAAAACATCAGCTTTTTCAGAATACCTCTTAATTCACGGAATGGCATAAATAATATTTCTTCCAGAGCTCTAATTCTCAAATAAGAAAGAGAATAATTGCCAAACATTTCAGAACAAGTATCATATATGTGTTTCATCTTCTTTGATAATTCCCTTGGATTGATTACAACATTATATGTGCGGTTACATGTTGGGTATTTGCCCAAATATAAACCATCATCTAAAGTGAATCTTATACAGATACCAACTTCAATCATAGGTTCCATTAATGTCAGTGATATTTGCCCTTCATTCTCTGTTCTATCGGGTTCAGTCTGAAAACATAATTGCCGCCAAGTCACTGGATATCCAGGCCATATTTCTGTAGCTTCCATACCTACCCCACATAAGGCAATAATCATTATCCACATCATATTCACAATTGGACTAGGCCCCCACCCACCTTAACGTATGTAGTTTTACACTTCAAAACTTACAACCGGTCGTTGGGGACTTACATCCACTTCTATATCTTCTTCCGCACTTAAAGAACACAATATTGGTGTACACCAATCTATTATTTCAACTCTTAAAATAATCAGGAATATAAGAAAGATATTTGTTACACACAGCCAAATAAGTAATTCCTCCACCCAAAGTTCCATAAACCTAAACTAAACTAGACATATACTTCCTACACCCACTATCTAAAAAATAAATAAACAGTCCAGTCTTTCAAAATTGTCTTTTGCTTGAGACAGCAACCGGAGCAGAAACAGTGCCTTTCACACACGAATGATGTTTCCAACCTCGCTCTCGCGTTCTCACAGCTGATTCAGTGGTTAACAACACCTGGAATGGTCCTTCCCAGATAGGCCTCAGCTTTCCCAAAACTCTCCACTGCTTAATCAGGATCCAATCTCCACTCTTAAAGTCATGTGCTTGAAAGTCAAATCGTGGTGTTTGTGCCAAAAGTCCTTTGGACCTTAAAAGAGAAAAATACTGGGACAGTCCTCATATATATTTTCTAAGAAAAATATCTTTAAGTTCTATTCTAGGCAAACATCATCTTATATGGTGAAATCCCAATATCTGTTCTTGGACAAGTACGTATATGCAATAAAGTTAGAGGTAAACATTTTGTCCATGGTAATTGTAATTCCAACATCAATTTCTTTAAAGTGTTCTTTATTGTCTGATTCTTTCTCTCCACTTTACCTGAGGAAGCAGCATTTCCTGCCAGGTGTAGCTCCCAGGTTATACCTAGTTCCTTCATAATCCCCTTCACCACATTAGAGGTAAAATGTGTACCTCTATCACTATCAATAGATTCAACTAAACCATATCTAGATATTATCTGTTCTAAAATTAATTTCACAGTCATTTGTGCATTTGCCCTTGCACACGGAAAGGCTTCCACCCATCCTGTCAAATGATCAACTATCACTAATAAGTATTTCAATGTATCTACAGCTGGCATTTCAGTATAATCAACTTGTATTCTCTGAAATGGCCAGACAGTTAAATCTCTTTCTCCTAGTAGTGTCTTCCTCATCATCTTCCTATTTATTCGAATACAATGTATACACTTTCTGCATACTTGCATAGCTATTGTAAACATCCCTCTGCAAATATATTTCCGTTTCACAAAATCCACAAGTGCTTGTGTTCCCCAATGAGTACCCTCATGTACTTTCTCTATTATGTTTCTCATAATAGACTTATTAACTATTTGTAAACCATCATTTGTTACCCATTTTCCATCAACACAAGTAGCACCTTCCAATTGCATCTGCTTTTCTTCTTCATCAGTGAAATCTGGTTTTACATCCCATTCCAAAACAGGAATTAAAACCATTAGTTTCACTTCTCTTCCTCTACGGGCAGCTTCTTTAGCTGCCTGATCTGCTAATTTATTTCCTAAAATCTCTTTAGAATTTCCCTTCTTATGGGCTTCACATTGAATTATAGCTAAACATTCTGGAACTTCAGCTGCCTTTAATACGGCTTTGATAACATCTACTTGTTTTACTTCTTTTCCTTTACTTGTAATAAGTCCTCTTCCTACCCAAATTTTCCCAAAAGTTTGTAAAATACTGTAGGCATATTTAGAATCAGTATAGATATTACCCACTTCATTCTCTAAAAGTTTCAAGGCTTGTAATAAAGCAAATACTTCACACATTTGTGCAGAGCATCCATTAGGCAATCTGCCCATTTCCAGTACTTCAGACGTATCTCCATTCAAAATTGCATACCCATTCATTCGTTTACCATTTTCCACTCTAAAGGATCCATCAATAAACATATTACTACCTCCCTCTATTGGGCTATCCTCCAAATCTTCTCTTATTTTTGTCTGTAAATCTATAGCTTCAATGTAATCATGCTCTATATTATCCCATTCTTGTTTCTCTCCTGAAAGGAATTCAGCTGGATTTAAATTCCTGTCAAGTGAGAGAAGCAAATCCTCCTGAGATAATAAAATAGCCTCATATTTCAATAACCTAGCATGTGTAAGCCATTTATGTGCTTTCTGCATTAAAATAGTTCTCACCTGATGTGGACTGCTTACCACTAAAGCACTTCCAAAGATTAACTTCCTACTTTCTTCTACCAATATAGCTGTAGCCGCCACTGCCTGTATACATAAAGGCCAACCACATACTACCGGATCCATCAATTTGGATAAAAATGCTACAGGTTTTTTCTTTCCAGCCCAGACTTGAGCTAGAACTCCTTTAGCTATTCCATCCTCAACTGCTACAAATAAATGAAAAGGTTTCTTTAAATCAGGCAAACTCAGTACTGGAGCTTGAATTAAATCATGCTTAAGCTTCTCAATGTTATTCACCTCTTCATTATTCCATACAACTTCCCATGGTTCATCATCTAACAATTTCTCATATAGAAATTTAACCTTAGTTGTATAATCATCTATCCATAGACGACAATATCCTAACAATCCTAAAAATTTCTGAACTTCCCTCTTATTCTTCGGTATAGGTTGTCTAACTATCCCTTCAATCCTTTCTGGATTAATTCTCTTACTTCCATGATTAATTAAATGTCCTAAATATTTAACTCAACAATTAACAATCAGGCTCAACATATTGCAATTTCTTCTTTGACACTCTCAGGCCCTGTTGCCCTAAAAAATTCAACAAAGCATTCGTGCCTTTTTCTACCTCTCATTTCTTTTCTCCTGAAACCAACAAATTATCTACATATTGCAATACTGTTATCCCCACAGGTGGGTTAAACCTTTCAAGGATCTGCTCTAATGCCTGTCCAAACAAATTAGGACTTTCTGAAAACCCTGTGGTAACACACACCATCGATACTGTTGAGTTCGATATGTATCTGGATCTGTCCACTCAAAAGCAAAAATATCCCTCAAGTTTTCAGCCAAAGGACACGTCCAAAAAACATCCTTCAAATCTATTACACTAATTTATGCTCATGTGGAATCCTCCCTGATAATGTATAGGGATCTGGTGTAATAATATGTTTTTCTACTACCAACCTATTTATGAACCTCAGATCTGCCACTAGACGAAATGAACCATCAGGTTTCTTTACAGGTAGGATAAGTGTATTATATGGTGACATTGCAGGTTCAATTAGTCCATCCCTTAAGAGAGACTCTATCACTGGCTTTAAACCACGTCTCCCTTCTGCAGAAATATTATATTGCTTCCGCCTCACTGGCTCTGCACCCTCTTTTAAAATCACTTCAACAGGTGGGATTTTCAAAACATCTCTATTCCCTTTTGCTTCCCACACAATAGGATTTATATATTTCTCCTGTTCATTAGTCAATAGCTGAATTGTGCATTTATCTGCAGAAAAGATAAGCTCACATCCTAATAAAGACAAAACATCTCATCCTAAAAGGTTCATACCCGCTTCAGGTATGTACAAAACATTCAATGTTATCTCAGAGTGTCCTCCCTTTAGAAACACATTTTCAACAATAGCAACTTCAAAGGGTTCTCCCTTAATTCCAGAGACTATCATCATTTTTCCATCCTGAGTAAGACCCTCAGGTAACTCACACAAAGACGTTCTAGCCGCTCCTGTGTCTATCAGAAAAATGCAATTTATTTCTTTAGGTCCCACCTTCAAATTTACTAAAGGCTCCCGGTGGGACTCCAACGTCAGGAGCCCTTGACCCTCCTAATCTTCAATTAGGGTATACAGTCTCTGTTCTCTTCGTTGCATTCTTTGCTTGTCCGGGCAATTTCTTACAAAGTGCCCCTCCTTTCCACAAGCAAAACATTGTCTACTTCCTTTCAGTCCTCTATTCCTATTCAAGGAAAGAAATCCCCTCCGTCCTCTCCCAGGACGCTTCCATCCACCTCCAGTAGATGGACCTCCAGCTCTCCTAGTATTCTTAGCTGCAACCAGTCCAACTGGCTTATCCACCTTTTCGGTTGTAGCAGCTTTCAACGCTGAAAACATAATTTGGAATTTCTGATGAGACTTTGCAAGATCGCGACCAATAAAAACCTTAGTGACCTCTTGCAACAAAGTAGCTATGTCTGATTCAGCCCATCTCTCTATCTTCTGCAATTTCTTCTGCACATCCCCCCAGGCTTTAGTAACAAACTGTAATTTCATTAAAGCCTGATACTTTGGCGTCTCAGGAGCAAGACCAGAATACTTATTTAAACTATCCTTGATTCTATTCAAGAATTCAGCCGGGGACTCATCTTTTAACTGACCTACCTCAAATGCTCTAGCTAAATTTCTACCCTGAGGTACAGCAGTTTTCACACCCTGCACAACAAGTTTCTTCATCTCCATCATCTGTACTCTATCCTCTGGAATCTGACTATCCCATCCAGGATCTGCCAAAGGAAACTTATCTTCACCATCTACCGCATTTACTACACCTTCCTGTGTCTTATTCCAGTATGCTATGCCAGCTCGTCTAATCTGCCCTTGCTCCTCGGGAGAAAAAAGATATCCCAAGATATGCTGTAATTCCACATAAGTATAAATATTAGGACCCAAAAACAAATCCAAACTCTGTGATGAAGATATTAGATCAACCTGAATAGATGGCATAGATAACTTATAATTTCTCAGATCTGAAGACGCAAGCGGGACATTTACAAACATTATAGGAACTCCCTCAGCTGTAACTCCATTAGGCATTTCACGTAATGGATATAATACCTGTTGTTCCTTTCTCGCTCTGGATCTAGTTACAGCTCCACTAGAAGGTCCAGCAACTGCCCATGAATCCAACTTCTGTTTTAACTCTCTATACTGAGAAACGGCAGAGGAACTTCCTCCCCTTTTCTCTCACATCTTGCACAGAGTTAGCCACATTATAAGGAGGAGGACGTACAGGACCAGCATAATCCAAAGGATCCCACTTATCACTTTCCTTTGTATACAAAATCTTTTTAGTATTTTTCCCAAAAGAAGGAAATGGATCAGTATATTGTACATGATACCAAGGCACAACATAAGGCAATTGAGAAACCAATTTGTTTTTAGTCAAGACATCTTTCAAAGCATTAATCCAATATACATTAGACTCTCCAAACCGTGATCACCTATAATTCAAAGGTTTTAAGATATGATCCAGCCAGTGAGCTGTACACAGCTCAATTAACCGTATCTTATTCAAAGGTTTAGTATACTGAACTAACCATGCCTCATTCCACTGATTTATTAACTCCCCAAGAAGAGACGACATAGGAATGGAAGGAACTTCACTAACAACATCTGGTTTCTTCATCCAAGAAGCTAAATTCCCCATTTCCACCCCTCTGTTCACAGGAAACAAGACAGAAAAAGAGAAAAATAATAATGGAACAGCACAGACAGGCTCTTCTGCACAAACACACACTCCAGACACAAAGTAAAAAATCATACAAGCCGTACAAGCCTTCATTTAGAGAAGAAAAAAAAATAATGAAACGTTTCAAAAAGGAAGGAAAAAAATGTTAGACTTTAAAAACATTGCAAACAAGTCTCTAAAATATATCTATAGATATATATTAAAAACCCAGATAGAGCTCACCTGATTCCTCGGTGCACCGCAACTCACCCGTGGCCACTGGAAGCCAGCACGGTCCCAGCAATCAGTCAACCAAACGCAGGTTACCAGGAGTAAGGCCCCCAGATGGAGGCTCGTCCAAAGCACAAAAACCCGCAGAACAACAGCAGCGGTGGGCCCCGTTTTGCAATCCAGAAGAACCACCCTCCAGAGTCCTTGTCCTATCTCCTGGCTGGCTCATCAAAAATTGTCATGCGTATGAGCAGAAATAATTAGAACTTGAAATACTGAAACATGTAACTGGCTTTATTGAAGGTACTGCAGTATCGATCACCTTTTAACACATACCAAAGATAGTATGAGGAAAAGGAGACGCTTTTTCCCAGAAAGACCACATATTTATACCCAAATATAGTTATACAAACAGTTACATAACACATGTTGTTTTTCAGTTACAAAGATACATAGAATCCCATAGGAAAGTTGTGGGTATTTCCACTGATCTTTCCCCACTTGACACTGGATTGCTACCAACATCCTTTTTCCCGGATTTATCTCCAGATGTCCGGTTATGCAATTATCAGAGGGCTATAATTTCAATTAATGTGACTATATAATGTCAGGTTGCCCTTCGAACACAAATTCCAAACTTCGTCCAAGGACACACTTCGCAATCCAACATATTTGTTTCACAAAAACATATTTCTCAACTTTTCTGTCCTTTTAAAAGGTCAGGCTACGGACACAAAATGGCTACAGTCTGGTTCTGTAATTTCTCAAGTATAATATCTAAATTTTACTTATAACAGCTTCTGTCTGTCGTTCGATAGGCTGAGCTGATTTCTGAGGACACTCCTCCTTGAGGCTCCTCCTTAATGTCCCCAGTTTTGGCGAAGTTGAAATGATAAGTTCATCGTCATTCTCCTTCACCTTTGCTCTGTAGACTTGGCCGGAATTGGACCTTCACCAGATGAACTCTGGGTGGGGCTGGATGCTTTTCACAGCTCACAGAAAATGGGCGTATCAGGTACGTACCAATGCCCCTTCTCCAGATAAGCTGTTCAGAGCATCCAGGCATGGGACATACCAAAGCTTGGTGTGTCCTACGGGAGGGTTGCAGTCTGGTTTGGAGTTGCCTCTTGTTATGTATGGATCTGTTGTAATACCAGTCTGTTAAAGGCTGCTTCAGCAGAAGCAAAAACGTCCAGTTTATAGTACTTTATGAAATGCGACAGTGAAGCCCACGTTGCTGCCCTACACATTTCTTCAATTGACGCTTGAGTAACCCAAGCAGCCGATGTTGCAGCACTCTTAGTTGAATGTGCTGTAATGCCTGTAGTCTTGTAAGTCTTTGCAATCATGGCTCTTAGCCACCCGCCAACTGTCAATATGATTTTCCTTGAGTAGCTGGTTGGAGGGAGACAAAGAGCGCCTCCATCTCTCCTAAAAGATGCAGTCCTGTCTATATAGATTCGGAGTGCACGCCTCATGTCTAATAGATGCCATTGTTATTCTAGATAGTGAGATGGCCTAGGACAGAAATTGGAGAGCTCTCTGGAAGGTCGAATTAATTTTGGGAATGAAGGTTGGGTCTAAACAAAAGACAATTCTGTCAGAATGGAAAATGCAGAGATCTTGTCTCACTAACAGGGTGGCTACCTCAGAAATTCATCTTGCAGATGTTATTGCTATTAAGAACACTACCTTGTATGTAAGTAGGTGGAAACTTGTGGTTCTCAGAGGCTCAAAGGGTTGTTTTGTGAGTGCTGTGAGAACCTTGTTTAAATCCCAGGTGGGGTATCTATGGACCATTAGAAGTCTTAAATTAGTGGCCCCATGAAGGAAGCTGCAACCTGTTTACACAAAATGTTTGGTGAGAGTGTGCTTTTTCCAAACCTTCCTGAAGAAAGTCCAGTATTTGTGCCATTGATGGAGAGGTGGGGTCTATTTTCATCTTGTCACACCATTTGCAGATGATGTTCAAGGTAGCATTATACATACGGTTCGTTGATGGACATCTGGCCACTTAGATTGTAAAGGAGAGTTTCTTGCCTTTCAGACGTCTTTGCTCAAGCGCTATATGGCTAGGTGCAGCCATTGTGAGTCCAGATGTTGAATTGGACCTGTGTGAGCGGAGACTCTGTCCAGCAGGATTCTCCATGGATCTGTGATCGAGAGATCTCTGAGATCCACAAACCACGGATATCTTGGCCAGTAATGTGCCACCAACAATAATTCCACTTTCTCCTCTAAAAGCTTATGGATCACCTTGGGAATCAGTGGAAGGGGAGGGAAAGCATACAGGAGACCTCGAGGCCAGCGACAGCATAGAGCATTGACTCCCTCTGCTGCTTGTGTCGGAAATCTGAAAATGAACCTTGGAAGCTGTGTGTTGAGAGGCAAGGCAAAGAGGCCTATGATCGGTTGACCAAACAGATGTTGACATCTCCTGAAAGTCTCAGGTGCAGGCGCCACTCACACTGGTCGACAGTAGACCTGCTCAACCAGTCTTCCTGGATGTTGGACTGTCCCGAGATGTGCTCCCCTTTGATGGAGATCCAGTTCCTCTCTGCCCAGCAGCACAGTTTCTCTGACCCTCTCATTAGCGATCTTGAATGGGTGCCCCCCTGCCTGTTTATCTGGGCATTTATCACCATGTTGTCGGTTAGGATGAGAACATGTTGTCCCTGGATAAGTGGTAGAAATTTGCGGAGGTACAGATAGACTGCCCTCAATTCCACCAGTTTATGCTGCAGGCCTGTTCTGTCGTGGACCAGCGACCCTGAGCTGTAAGGGACTGACAGTGTGCCCTCCATTCAAACAGACTGTTGGGTTCCAAACATGTTGCCACATACACTGAGAGGATGATGAGAGGAACTCATGAACAATGAGAGGAACTGCTATTTACCTCATTGCCACCACAGCCACCACAGCCGCCCCTATGGAGAGAATAGGATGACATCATCAGGAGGTGACAGAGGCTGGGAACGGGTGGCAGAATCTGGGACTGAAAGAGAGATGAGTGGTGGCTGACATTCAGAGAATGGCCATGGTGGTGGGTAATCTGGGCACAATCACAGGACAATAAGGAAGATAGTAAGCACATGGGTGAAGAGAGATGCTGATAGACGGATGTTAGTATAATGAAGGACCGGATGTTAGGCAACTTAGATGAGTGGGAAGGGTGGAACTAGGGCATTTAAAGCACTGAAAGGCAGTGGCTCTCAGTGCTGGCTTTATTTGGAAATATCCTTAATTGTTGTTGCATTGTTTTGGTTGCTAGAATAAAGCGAAGATTACACCAAACTGTGAGTCCTGGCTGCTTTTTCCAGGTGGGAGACCAAGAGACCAGAGGCAGCTGAGAGAAAGCCAGCGCTCTTTTATTCTTAACACAAATTGTGGTGGCAAGAAAGGGATGGCTGAGGGTAAAGACCATGAGTGTTACATGGAGGATGTAGCAGATGAGGCTGTGGAAGGCTTAGAAGATGGGGGTTGCTAACAGAGGAGAAGGAGAAAACAACCCCTAGAACAGAGCCACTGATGAAACTGAAGGCACTCAAGCTGAGAAAAGTGAGGCTCAGTGAGCCATTGGAGTTACCAATGGGGGATGCTGAAACTTGGAATTCAGATTCAGGCCAAGGACTGTAGCGTGAGGAGATGGCCGGCCTGGGAGGAGAGTGGATGCAATGTACCAAGGAGTGACATGTTGGACATGTTGCGAATGCAGTTCAGGGATGTCATTCTGCAAGAGCCAACTCCTTTGTAAGAGTGGACTGAGTGTCAACAGAGTGGGGTACCCTTGGTAGCAGAGAGGGGACTGTTGACCAGTTCCAGCTGTTAGGAGATTCTGATATGGATGTGGGCAGGAGTTTGGACCGGTATGATCTACAATCCAGAGATTCAACAGGAGCAAGGGAGACCATGAAAAAAAAAACAAGGCACGGGGTACAGATGCAAGGAGATCTGGTTACAAGGGAGTCCCAAGAGTAGGAAGCATGGGGTCAAGCAGGATATACAACTCAAGATTCTACTCAGCCTTAGGCTATAGGTTCACTGGGACTTGGCATGGCTTGGGGATCTCCGCAAGGGAGGTGGGGCCCACCTCCCTCCACGCATCTTTTGACAGCAATGCAGATAGATTAGCAGTGTTCCTGGGCCAGGTCATCAACCACTTCGACCTATATGGGCGATGCTATTCATCCCATTGGGCAATGGTAATGGCCATTGTGGCAGACCTACATCGGGAGCGTTCCAGGCATTTGGCAGATATCGGTTTATTCTTGAATGCTTTATGCACTAGACTTGAGGATAATTCTGAAGGTCAAGGATATGTTATTGACATTGAGGCAGAAGGACCAGCCAGTGAGAGAATATGTAAATGAATTTTATTGGGCAGCTGGTAGATTGCATTCTGTGCCAGAGAAAATGTTAATACATCTTTTCAAAGAAGGCCTAGACCGGGACCTTAGCCAAGCCTGCTTATATCAAGGATTGCCACAACGAATACAAGACTGGTACCAGATGGTGATAGAGCTTGATTCTGGATTGTGGCAATTACAGTTAAGAACAAGGGGAGATATTGGATCTGGGGGATGGCGAGGTCCTCTAATTCGCCTCACCGGATCGAGTATCATATTGCCACCTCTGAATCAAGGTGGCAGGGGGGCATTTCATTGTTTTCCTTGCAACAGACAAGGCCATCAGGCAGTGGATTGCCCGATACCATCTCTTGGGTCACGCCCAGCAACAGCTCTTCAGGGGCCGGGTAATCACAGGGGAAGGTCTGGAGGCCATATGACATCAGCATCGGAGCGATCCCAGGATATTGTACAAGTACTGGTTAGCCCTCGACCAGAGGGATCTAGGAACGAGACATCATTACCATCAATGCCAAAAGACAGCCTCAACCCAAGGGAGGAGAGCTCTGAAGATCCAATGGTGAGTATGCCAAGAAGGCCGTTCATCATATCAGTTACACTTGTGAATGAACAATCTACACAAAGGATGGAAATTGTGGTCTTGATCGATACTGGATGCACTATGTGTTTATTAACACAAGCAGTGGTAGACAAGTTGGGGTTACAGGTGATTTGATTAACCACCCCTATTAGGTTTGAGCAAGTGAATGAATCTACATTGGAAGGTGTTCCGGCCACGCATCGCACAGAACCAGTGAAGATGGAAATGGGAGGCCATTGGGAATGGTTGTCTTTTATAGTGGTCCCATATATGATGAAAGCTTTAATATTGGGCTTGGCATGGTTGGATAAGTGGGCACCAACCATCTGGTGGGAAGGGGTTTTTAGAAGACTGAGATTTGAAATAGGACCCCAACCCTTCGAGAAGAAAAGAGTTAAATCGCACCTGCCAAGTGACAATCCACTAAAGGCACAAGACTATCCAAATGAGTATAGAGATTTGGCTAAAGTATTCAATGAAGATAGTAGTGATTGCTTACCACCTCATCATTCCACCTTTTGTGCCATTGAATTGATACCAGGAGCGAACTGGCCAAAACCTAGAATGTATTCAATGACCTCGAAGGAATCAGATGAGATGTGTAATTGTGTAATGTGAAATACATTGATAAAAACTTGAAAAGGGGGTTCATTCAACTAGGAAGGTCTCACATCGCCACACTGGTGCTATTCAGGGAGATGAAAGATGGTGGGCTAAGGCTTTGCATGGATTTTCAGGACCTTAATGTCATCTATTTGGAGCTGTTATACCCATTACCACTTATGAATGACTTGTTGGCCACTCTTGCGAAAGGATGAATTTTTACAAAATGCGCATACGACCAGGGGATGAATGGAAGACAACTTTCAATTGCCCACTTGGCAGTTACCAATTTAGGGTGATGCCTTTTGGGTTGCAGGGGGTACCAGCTATATTCATGCAGCTCATTAATGGCATCTTACATGAATATTTATATCGAGGGGTTTTAGTTTACCTGAATGATATTTTAATTTATTGAGAATCCATGGAAGACCATATACAGTTAGTGAAGACGGTACTTACAAAACTTTTAGATGCACAGTTATACGTGAAATTATCCTAGTGCGACTTTCATTATACCCAACTGGATTATTTGAATTATTGAATCTCGAGGAAGGGAGTAGAAATAGATCCGAATAAGGTGAAAGCTGTATTGGACTGGCAAATCCCTACAACGCGTAAACAGCTACAGAGTTTATTGGAGTTTGCCAATTTTTATCAACAATTTATTCCTTCTTTTGCCACTATAGCCTTACCCTTAACCGACTTGCTACTAACCAAACACAAAGCCAAAATCAAACTAAACATCACAGTGGTCAGAAACATGTCAACAGGCTTTTGATACTCTGAAGGGGTTATTTGTTAAAGAGCCTGTGTTAAAACATCCTGACCCCAATGAACTGTTTATGGTCCAAGCAGATGCAAGTGATGTGGTGGTAGGAGCCATATTACTACAGAAGAATAAACAGGGAGTAATCCAATCTTGTGCATACACCTCTAGAAAATTAAATCCAACAGAAAGAAACTGGGCCGTGTAGAAAAAGGAAGGCTTCACGGTCCATTGGGCTTTGATGACATGACTCCATTTATTGGAAGGGGGGAAGCATCCTTTTGAAATATGGACAGATCATAAGAACCTGGAGGCTCTACAGTCACCATGAAGACTGTCACCTAAACAAGTCCATTGGGCCTTGCATTTCCAGCAAATCAATTTCATACTACAATATGTACCATCAGGGAAAAACTTCATTGGCTGATGCGTTAACCCACATGCCCCAATACAATAGCTGACGAGAAGAAATAGTGAAAACTCTCATACCACAGCAAGACATGGTCTTAGAGACAGCATTTTGACAACTGATCTTCCTGCCGCTGTAACACAGGATCGGTGGTTGGCGGATAACAGAATGCAATGTGACATCCAGGATGGTATTGCATGGCAAGGAAGTAAGATATACGTACCTGAGAAACTCAGAACTCTCTCTATTAAAGTGCTGTCATAATGCCAAATTGGCAGGGCATTATGGATTCTTGAAAACTATGCATTTAGCAAAACAGCATTTCTGGTGGCCCTCAATGAGGGCGGATATCGAAGCTCACATAAAGGGATATCAAGTGTGTGTCATGGCAAAGAACCCCTCAGGGAAACCTTTAGGACTCTTACAACAGGTGGCAAACCCCGAAAGACTTCATTGTAGAGCTCCCTAATAGTCAGGAGTATACTGTTATTTGGACAATTATCTATTTTTAAAACAGACCCATTTTATCCCCTGCACCGGACTGCCATCAGCTTGCAAGTTAGCCAAACTGTTTATCAAACATGTGTACTGCTTGCATGGTGTCCCACGACGTATTATCTCTGATAGAGGAGTGCAATTTACAGCCTGATTTTGGCGAGAATTTCTGCGCTTGATAGGGTCAGCTCATGGACTGAGGACAGCGTACCATCCCATTACCAATGGTGCGGCAGAACAAGCAAACGCTGCCATGGAACAGTACCTTCGCTGCTATATATCGTATCAGCAAACCGATTGGGTGGATCAAATACCATACGCCAAAATTGCTTATAATAATACACTGCATAGTAGTACCGGCCGCACCCCCTTCCGAGTAGTACATGGAATGGAATTTGTCCCTATCCCAGAATGGCCACAAACAACTACAAATCCCATATTGGCCACCACCTGGGCTGCGCAAATTCAGGCCACATGGAATACGGTACAGCAGACATTACAAGAAGCAGCCAAAGCTTACAGAAAACAGGCCAACAAGAAACAAGTGGATCATATCCCATTTCGAATAGGGCACCTAGTTTATCTATCTACCAAATACATCAAACTGGGATTGGCAAGTAAGAAACTGGGACTGGAATATATAGTCCCCTTTCCTATAGTGAAAATCATTAACCCAGTGACTGTGCAGCTGAAATTAGCACCATGATTCAAATGGATACACCCGGTGTTCCACAGTAGCCTTCTAAAATCATCTTTGGATGTATCCTTAGATTTCAGCACACCAGGATCTGTCAGAGACGATCACTATAAAGTAGACAATATTCTAGAGTCCCATCAGTGTAGAGGCGTATTACAATACTTGGTCAAATTAAAAGAATATCCTACCTCAGTGGCCACATGGATATGGAGGATATGGTGGCTCCTCGACTACAGCGAAGCTTCCATATGCAATATCCTATGATGGCAGGGAGGAGAGGGGAATATTGTAAATATAACACTGACATTGTCCCTTACTATTTGCCAGACCGATCCATGGTAGAGGGGGCTGCATGTTGGGCTCTGGACACACTGCAACATGCACTGGAGCTCGACAATGAAAGAAACTGTTATTTACCTTGTAACCGCCTCAACCGCCCCTATGGAGAAACTAGGATGATGTGATCCAGAGGCGACAGGGAGATTGCAGCTGATAGTGGCACTGACTATGGAGAGACTAGGATAATATCATCAGGAGGCGACAGGGAGATTGCAGCAAGCTGAGAATGGGTGGCAGCTACTGAATCCAAGACTGAAGGAGAGACGAGTGATGACTGACATTTGGAGAATGGCATAATCTGGGCACAATCACAGGATAATAAGGAAGATACATGGGTGAAGGGAGCTGATAGTATAACGAAGGACCAGATGTAGGCAGCTTAGATGAGTGGGAGGGGTGGAATTAGGATATTTAAAGTGCTGAGAGGCAGTGGCTCTCAGCGCTGGCTTTATTTGGAAATATCCTTACTCGCTGTTGTATTGTTTTGGTTGCCGGAATAAAACAAAGATTACTCCAAACTGAGTCCTGGCTGCTTTTTCCAGGTGGAGGCAGCTGAGACAGACTTGCGTCTGTTGTTATAGTCTGTGAGGGTCCTTGAAAAGACAGACCTTGTTGATGTTTGTTGTGGTCCACCAGTGAAGCAATATGAGGACTTTTGACGGAACTGTGACCTTGGACATGGCATTGCTTTTTCCTGACCATTGATACGGGAGCAGAAACCATTGGAGGATTCTAGTGTGAAGCCAGGCCCAGGGAACAACAGAAATACATGAGATCATTTTTCCTAAGTTTGGATAATTGGGCCAGGGGTACTTGTTTGAGAATTCTAACTTCTTTTGACAGCTGCCTAATGCTATTCTGCCTATCTGGTGATAATGATACCTTCCCAGCCATGATGGCTTCCAAGTACAGGAAGCGAGTTGATGGTGTCAAATGACTCTTGGCCCAATTTATTTTATTGAAAATCCATGCTGTTGGAGAGCCTGTAGGGTGACCTGAGTATCTAGATCAGCCTGCTGGCTGGACGATGACAAAATATGTCATCGAGATAGCATTGTAGCCAAACTGGCTTACTCCTAAGACGGCCTGCTAATACAACCAGAACCTCGGCCAAATGGAAAGGCTACATACTTGTAGTGGTGATGATGATAACAGAATCTCAGGAATCTGTATGCATGGGTCTGATAGGAATGTGTAAATACGCCTCTATTAAAGTCTATTGATGTTAAGACTCCTTGTCTGATATTGAGAAGGATTGATTGCAAGGAGCTCATCTTAAATCTCCTGTAAACCAGGAAGCGATTCAGGCATTTTAAATCTAGAATGGCTCTCCACCCCCACTCTGAACTTTTTTGGGACCACAAATAGATGTGAATAAAAACCTTGCCCTTGTTGATCCAACAACATGGGTTGGATTGCGTGGATCTCCAGCAAATGCTGAATTGTGGTCTCCATAAGGGTCCTTTTGGTAGGATCCCTTGAAATGGGGCACATCATAAAAAAAATTCAGGAATATGGAGAGGAATTCTAGAGAAAGACCTGATCTTATGGTCTCTCTGACCCAAGCATCGGATGTTGTGGATTCCCATTGATCTGTGATTAGCCTTAACCATCCTCCTATGGGAGAGTCGAGAATGATTTTACTTGGGGCGATGAAAGGACTTGTTTCCTGTCCCACGAAAGGACCTTTTGTTCTGCCCTCCCCTCCTATTTCTGTTCCCAAAGTCAGATCTTTCTGCCTGTTGTCCTTGCTGCCTGCTGTCCTTCACAAAGGGTCTTTGTGAACTTTGGGAGTAGGATTCTTGATAGAAAGGACAAAAGGAACCCCTCCAAAAGGACTGGGAAGGTCTACTGTCAGGCTTGCGAAAAAGAGGGGAGAATCTTTTTCTTATTTCAAGATTCCACCAGAAGCGGATCCAGGGCAGATCCAAATAATTTGTCCCCTTTCAAGGGGGCGGATGCCAACTTCCATTCGGAACCAGAGTAAGTGTCGTGCCTGACATGGGATGCTATGGCTCTTGATGAGAATTTAACCAAATTAAAGGTTGCATCTGCAGAGAATTATGCAGTGGCCATCACTTTGGCTATGTTCTGATGCACCCTGGTTTTTGATGAGGGAATGGAATCTCTCAGGTGACGGAGCCACCTTAGGGAAGACCTGGTAAAGAATGATAGCCCATGCATCTGCTAAGTGAGCCCTGCAAAGAGTTAATTCTGCTCTCTTGTCCTATGGCTTGAGAGTTTCTTCCACTTCACTAGGTATAGCAGAAGGAGAGACTAGAGCTACTAGTAGTTCATCTATGATGGGGGCTAGTAGAGAATTAGAGAATTCTGGCACTAAATTGTAGAATTTTCTGTCATATACCGTTGGATTGGGATAAGCAGCAGTAGAGGACCACTGTTTCTGAACTAATTCAGAAAACATTTGTGGGACTGGAATGACTTCTGCTTTAGATTGTGAAAATATTACATCATCCAACTCCTCCTACGCTGAAGGTGGTTGGGAGGTAGAGTTCTGATTGCCAAGGCATGCCGTGTTTTTTGTCTTGAACAGTAAAAACTTAAATAGATGTGGGTGGAACAGTCCTGTGAAAATAGATTGATCAGGGGCTAAGCCCTCATCGTCTGACATATACAGAGTGATCAAATATTTGGAATACTCTACCTGACTCTGTGGTTTCTTCCCCAAACCCCAAAAACTTTAACCTTAGACTGTCTACTACTGAGATCTCATATTAAGACTTACCTTGTGGCGATAGGGGCGGCGAAGTCTTCGTATTTCTCCGCCCTTATTGCGTCAGCAGAAAATCGGCCTGCCGCCCTGTTTAGAGTGACCCGCTCTCTACTTGAACCGAGAGCGCGGGATGACCTCTTGCAGGGTAGGGCAGAGGAGTTTTCCCAATTTCTGCATGATAAAATCGCTCAGATTCGGGAGGGGCTCGACTCCAATTGGGTGGTCCCGGGGGAGGTATCCGGGGCAGGTCTTGTGAGTGTTATCTGGGAGGAGTTCGATCCTGTGACCGCCGAGGGTGTGGACAGGTTGCTGGGGGGGCTGAATGCCACCACCTGTTTATTGGACCCGTGCCCTTCCTGGCTGGTTTCGGCCGCCAGGGAGACGACACGAGGCTGGCTCCAGGGGATTGTCAACGCTTCTTTGAGGGAGGGAGAGCTCCCTGCCGCCCTGAAGGCGGCAGTGGTGCGCCCCCTCCTCAAGAAGCCTTCCCTGGACCCAGCTATTTTAAACAACTATCGTCCGGTCTCCAACCTTCCCTTCGTGGCGAAGGTTGTTGAGAGTGTGGTGGCGCGTCAGCTTCCCCAGTACCTGGAGGAAGCTACTTACCTCGATCCGTCCCAATCGGGCTTCAGGCCTGGACATAGTACTGAGACGGCATTGGTCGCGTTGGTCGATGATCTCTGGAGGGCTCGTGACAGAGGGTTCTCCTCTGTCCTGGTCCTATTAGACCTCTCGGCGGCTTTCGATACTATCGACCATAGTATCTTGTTGCGACGGTTGGGGGGGTTGGGGATTGGTGGAACCGTCCTTCGATGGTTCTCCTCCTTCCTCTCCGACCGTTCGCAATTTGTGTTGGCGGGGGGGGAGAGGTCCACCTCTAGGCCCCTGCTTTGTGGGGTGCCCCAGGGGTCGGTCCTCTCTCCCCTCTTGTTCAACATTTATATGAAGCCGCTGGGCGAGATCATCCGTGGTCTTGGAGTGGGGTGTCATCTATATGCGGATGACACCCAGTTGTACATCTCTACTCCAGACCACCCCAACGATGCTGTGGGGGCTATGTCCAAGTGCTTGGAGGCCATGCGGGATTGGATGGGCGGGAACAGGCTTCGGCTCAACCCATCCAAGACCGAGTGGCTGTGGTTTCCGGCGCCCCGATATAGCCAGCTGACACCTTCGCTGGCTATCGGGGGGGAAGTTTTGCCCCCCGCAGACAGGGCTCGCAACCTGGGTGTCCTCCTGGATGTACGGCTGTCACTTGAACATCACATCGCGGCCGTCTCCAGGGGGGCGTTTCACCAGATCCGTCGGATCTACCGGTTGCGGCCCTTCCTGGATCGGGACGCCTTGCGCACGGTCACTCAGGCCCTTGTCACCTCTCACCTGGACTATTGTAATGCCCTCTACATAGGGCTCCCCGCGGGGAGCATCCGGAGACTCCAGCTGGTGCAAAATGCAGCCGCGCGGGTGATTATGGGGGCGTCGCGTAGCGCCCATGTGACGCCTCTCCTGCGCGAGCTGCATTGGTTGCCGGTGGCTCTCCGGGTTCGCTTTAAGGTTCTAGTTTTGACCTTTAGGGCGACCCATGGCATGGGACCAGGTTACCTCCAGGACCGCATTCTGCCAGTGATCTCCAACAGGCCGGTGCGTTCCCACAGAGAGGGTCTGCTCCGGGTGCCGTCGGCCGCTATGTGTCGTCTGGTGGCACCGAGGGGTAGAGCCTTCTCTGTGGGTGCCCCCGCCCTCTGGAATACTCTGCCACCGGAGCTCCGTACCGGCATGGACCTGAGGGCCTTCAGGCGCGCGTTGAAGACCTGGCTCTTTGAGCAGGCCGGCCTGGGCTGAGATAATGGTTTTAATTTGGTCTCCATAATATTTAATTTTAAATTGGGGTTTTAAGGGGGGGGGGTCTTTTTAGTCTCAGTAATCAGCCGATTAATTTAATAGTTTTTTAATTTTTGTATATTTGTGGGTTTTAGATGGGCTGTACACTGCCCTGAGTCCCTTGGGAGAAGGGCGGTATATAAATGTAAATAATAAATAAATAATAAATAAATAAATAAATACTGACCTCACCCCCTTCCTAAGAGGCCTGTAGGGGGCATGCATAACCGCACCAATTGTGCCTACTGTCCCTGTCCTATTGTTTCTTTTTATTTTTCTTATAAGTATCTATCTCATGTATTCAAAACTATATTCTTATTCCTGTATCTTGTAAGTGATTGACAAATCAAATAAATACTAAATACCTCTGCCTCAGACAATGATGAATCATTGTCCTGAGAAGATTCTGACATAATTTGTTCCAACTTGTCTATTTGGTCTTCCCTGCATTGAATATCCTGGTCGGGCATAATAGCTATTGGGAAATTTGCCCCGAGAAGGTACCTGAGGTTGAATGGATTCAGCTCTGCTTAGCAACCTTGGAGATTGAAGGTGATGCTCAGGACCTGTTTGCTGTTGCCTTACCATGAAAGTCTGTTGCACTCCTGCTGTGATGCCTTGTTTAATAGCTTGCTCCATCCAAAGTCTCATATGAGGAGGGATATCTTGGGGAAGAGATTCCTCTGTGTGAAGACCAGCAGCTATGGGGGTGAATGTAGCCTCAGGGGCTCTTTGTGGCGCAGGTATTACAGTTGAAATGCTTGCTTGATCTAGCAAGGTATAGCTGCACCTAGATTGCATTGACAGATCCAGGGGAGAAGCTGGGATGGAGCTTGGAACAGGACTGACTTTCAGAGATGATGTTTGCTTATTCTTTTCAACTTCACAAAGGCACTTTTTCAGATGTTTTTCTAGTGCCTTTTGACGCCTCTTGGCATCTTTCTCAGTGGCCTTTGAAGGTTTTTTTGAGCCAGATGATTTACTCTTGGTTTTGGCCATGGCCTTTCTGGCTGCAGCTTTAGAGCCTGAAACAGTGGAGCCAATAGAGCTTCCACTTTCCATTGCAACCTCCGGATATAGGGCCTTTAAAAATGTGAGGCTTGACAATTAGAGACAGTTGCCACGTCTCAGGAGCCTGTTCTGAAATGGACAGGGACTCCTTAACATACATATAATATACATACATACATACATACATAATCAGTATATTTTTCTGGGACCAACAGGTTTAGTGCACAGGCGGTCTCAGGCCTGGGTGCTAGCTATTGTTATGCTGACTGACTTTGCTGTGAGGGAACTGCCAACTTTAAATTTATTTTATCCAACAGTGTTGCTTCTGTTAATGGTAGTTAATAAATTTAGATTATTTTAGGCTGTCCTTGATCAGCCTAAGATTGTTCCTGCAGCATGTATTTTATTTGACTTTTTAAACTTCCCTCTGGCCATTATTTGTGGCACGAAGGCAGGGTTTATGAAGAGGGAAATGGCACCTACAGTTTAGCTGCCTTTTTTGGTATGCAATTCCTTCCAGCCAGCAGTTGAATCCAGCATTATCAGCAGCCGATACTTAGCTGCTTTTGCCTTGCTGGGCAGAGGCAAAGCTCTTACACTTCTCCCCTGAGATCAGGTGAATGCCTGGGGGAATTAGCCTTTATCTGTGAAAGCTTTTGTTTATTGCTCTGTTACTGCCCTCAGAGAGGGAATGAAATGCTCCGACAGCCAGCAGGTTGTTAAAGTCGGTGTTGGCAGCCTTTGGAGATTGACATTTGAAGCTTTCTTTGAGCTGCGCTAATCGCAAAGTCAATCTTCTGCGGAGCTTTGTGATCTGAAGCTCTATATAATTTGTTTAAATTGCGATCTTCCTCTGCAGCTAGAAGCTGCAATCTGACCTGATTTTTCTTTTATTTCTGCTCAATGCTGCTCATGTATCCAGCGAAGGGAAAAATTCTGCCTCATCCGAATCAAGGCTGAGAAAAAATTGGGGACACTAAGGAGAAGCCTCAAGGAGGCTCAGACATCAGCTCAGCGTATCAGACAGACAGAAGTACCTCCCATGCCTGGATGCTCTGAACAGTTCATCTGGAGACGCTCTGAACACTTTCTGTCTATTTATTCTCTATTTTCTATGCAAAGGAAACATGAAGGCAAACCAAAGCCCCTCGTATCACTATTCCCTTTAGGACTATTGGTGTAATTTAAATCCAAAGAAATTTAGCCTGACAGCGTTCCTCTATTTAAAAAAAACACACACAAAAAAACAGAGGAGCTATCAATAAAGCAGTCTAGTTAAGCTGAGACTGAATAGAAGAACTGGGGACGATAGCCCGGAGGGAGTGTATCTTCAGTTTTTCTATTCAGTCTATAGCCAAGCAGAGCTGAATATATCCCATACCTAGATCCTGTAGACACCACTCTGGAGAATGGGAGAAGAGTGCAAGATCTGGTCAACAAATATTAATGGACTACATTCACCAATAAAGCAAGTTTTATTGTTTCATTGGAAATTTTTTAACAAACTTAAAAAATTAGAGACAGATATAATTGCAATCCAAGAAATCCATATAAAAGATAACTAAAAACATCACCTAAAACAACTGAAGCTAGGAAACCTATATGTATCATTACACCAATAAAAAAAAAGAGAGGAGTGGCTCTATGTGTAAAAAACAAGATTCCTGCAAAACATATCTAGAATGACAAAGGGAGAATTCTGATCATAGAGATTAAATTAAACTACAAAAGTATAATAACTGTTGAAATCTATGCGCCAAATGGAGCCCAAGAACTCTTTAACAAAAATCTTCACAACGTAATTAGCGATATTGAATGCAATGGGATCTGCATCATTGGAGACTTTAACACTATCATAGATAGAACAAGAGACTACAAATGTAATGACACAAGAAAAGGAAATAAAAGAACCCTTCCAAAAATATTTTTGACATGACTAAAGATTTAAATCTGCATGATGACTGGAGAGAAAGAAATTGCAAGAAAATTACTAAACATACTATTCTAACCGGCATAAAACATGGTCTAGGATAGACATGGTGTGGATTTCGAAGGAAATAGATTCGGAAATCCAAGAAGTTAATATAGAGACCAACCTTTGGGCTAACCACAATCCCATAAGTTTACAATGGAAAGGACACAAGACTATGCCAAGATGGACCTTCCAACGGGCAATCCTTAAGGAAAAGGACTTTAAACTAAAGATGGAAAAGAAATCGATTTTTTCTTTAAAATAAACAAACAAGATGACATATCCCCACAGATCGTCTGGGACACAGCGAAAGCATATGTGATAGGTGTGGCAATCTCTTATATGGCTAAGAGACATAGAGTGAAAAAACAATATCGGGAAAAGCTGGAAGATGATTATAAACAGAGATATTACACCAGAAAGAACCAAATAACAAAAGTCTGAAAACTAAAATGGATCTATTTAAACACAAACTCTGCACTCTAGAAGTAGAGAGATTAGCACAACAATTCAAGTTACCAAACAGAATTTCTTCAAGAACGTGAACAAACCTGGAAGATGGCTAGCACAAAAGCTAAGGAGACAAAAAGACAAACAACGGATTAACAATCTATAGGATGAAGAAGGAAAGATGCACTATGATGAGAAGGCCAAGAAGGAAATTGCACAGAGATCCTATGAGAAACTTTATATAGAAAAAGAAGGGCACTCAGAAGGAAAGATCAAGACATATTTAAGAAAAGAGGAACACCAAAAATCCCAGAGGAAATGCTAAATGAAGAAATTAGAATGTCAGAAATTATCAAGGCAATTGACAAACAAAAAACAATAAGGCGCCTGGTCCAGACAGACTACCAGCAGAGTTGTACAAAGAACAACAAAATATTCTTAGCCAACACCTATTGGAAGTTTTTAATGCAGTCCTATTAGAGGCAAAACTACCAAAATCCTGGTCAGAAGCCAATATCATATTGATACAAAAAGACAATAATTTCAGATGGTGCTCCATTCAAAATCCAAGACAGAAATACTTAGACTCCATTAATTAGAGAAAAGATATCTTTTACTGGAAATCAAGAGGTAGCATCAAAAGAATTCTGAATCTGAGAAAATGAGCACATAAATCACATATACAAAGTGATGGCAACGTTCCCATCCCCAATAGTTCAATTGGCTCATCCAATTAAAAGTTGTGTATAGCATCGTGTGGGTATCTCCAGGTGATAATGAGGCCTCTGTCCGTTGATCTTGACATATTTTGATAAAGAGTTGCGGTTGCGCATAGCATAGGATAGGATAGAAGCCTAAGCAAGAAACTTCCACCTCCAGCTCGCTTCCCATAATCATGTCCCACTCCTCCCCCTTATGTTACTTATGACAGCAGAAAGATGCAAAGCAAAGGAAGAAAATCTTGAAGGCTGACAGATACAGACCAGACCAGACAAATTATAGACCAATATCTCTTCTGAATGCAGACTGCAAGATCTTCACATTGATTATAGCTGAGAGACTCAAAAATTATCTGAACGAATATCCATAGTGACCAAAACAGCTTTCTGCCGAAAAAGACAAACCAAACATAATATAAGGACAATTTTGGATATCCTCGAATTTTATGAATCACACAGAGAACATCAAGTAGCATTATCATTTCTTGATGCTCAGAAAGCCTTTGACAATATTAATTGGCCATTTCTAATACAGCAATTAAAATATATGGACATTGGCAAAATTTTCCTAAACAATCATGGCAATATACTCAAAACAAGAAGTCAAAATAATAATAAACGAAGAAGCAACAAATAACTTTAACATACAGAAAGGCACAAGGCAAGGTTGTCCACTTTCACCACTATTATTTATATTTACACTGGAAGTATTAGCAAGGATAATTCAGCAAGAGTCTCAGATAAAAGGGTTAGAAATCAAAAAAGAAAACTTTAAATTACACGTATTCACGGATGACCTTGTGTTTATTATGGAAGATCCCGAGCAAACGGGCCCGAAATTAATAGAAATGCTTGAGGAGTAGGGTGAGGTAGCTGATCTGAAAATAAACAAAGACAAAATGAAAGTTATAGCCAAGAATATGACCAATAAACAAAAAGAAAATTTAACTAAAAATGTAGGTATTCAAATAGTCCAAAAAATAAAATACTAGGAATTAATATTTTGGCATGTTGTTCAACGATTAAAGAAGACAATTACAAGAAATTACTGAAACAAATAAAAGAGGATCTAGAAAGTTGGAACAACCCAAGATTGTTTCTAATACAAAGAATTTCAGCAATAAAAAGTCCTATTCCTGTTCCAAAACATACCAATTAAATTAGATAAAAATTATTTAAAGATCTGAATAAATTGACACTAAATTTTGTATGGTAGGGAAAGAGGCCTAGGATTAAACTGAAGTTCCTGAAAGATGCAAAAAAAAAGGGGGGGGGATTTAGCTTCCCAGAATGGGAATTATACTATCAGGCGACAGCTCTGACCTGGATGAAGGACTAGCTCAACTTAAAAATAAAAAAAATAAAAATAAAAGTTTTTTATATTTAGAAAGACATGACCTATAAACAGTTGGCACGGATTGTGGTCCAGCAGAAATATGGGTCATCAATACTTTTTAAGACATAAAATTCAACAAGCCTTAATTTTGATTTGGAATAAAACTCCAAAACTATATGGAAATACCAGGCTGGTTATCATTGCTAGAAGCAATAGTATACCCTAATTTATATAATCAGACAACGGCTATATAAAGATACCTTAAATGAGGAGGGCCAAGTAAAACAGAGACTGGATTTAAAACAACAAAGAAGAGCTCTGGAATGGCGGGCCTACCTCCAAATACAGTCAAGGTACAAAAAAGACAAAAAAAAATGGGGAATCAATCTACAAAACAGTGTCATGCCCCTGTCAGAGTCTGAATCCAAGGAGGAAGCCAAACAGCAAACAGGGAATGAGAGTGTGGCTCCAATTGCTGGAAATGTTTGAAAGAACAGGGCACTTACTATCATGTATGGTGGTTCTGTAAAAAAGTTCAGGAGTTCTGATATAAAATTTGGCCATGGCTAGAGGGAATGACGGGGCTTACAGTACATTACAAACCAGAGATGTTCTTACTGGGAATAATGGAAGAGAAATTTAACATTCTAATTATACATGTAATCACGGCAGTAGGAATATTCTCCCAAAATTGGAAAGCAAGTGAAATCCTAGTGAAGTTTTACAATTGATAAGATATTACAATGCGCCAAAATGGATAGGTTGACATTAGAATTGAAGGACCAAGATGAATCAGAATACCATAAAATATGGAATAAATTGTATTACTGGAGGGACATGAATGGGAGTTCATAAAATTGAAATAAGAATTTAAGTGAAATAGGGAAGAGTTGAGGGACCTCATATCTGAGGAATGAGAAAGACTTAAAAATTATGTTTAAATGTACATATGCATATAAATGTATAACTTCTTTATCTTTCTAAATGTAAAATGTATTGATGGAAATATATGTCAAAGAAGACCACCACATTTAATGTTTTTAATGCGTATATTCAATAAAACTAAAAAAAATAGTAAAGTAGCACTGGATAAGAACATGACACAGCTAGGGTTAATCTTAAACTACAGGTAGCCCATCTTGCTCCCAAAACTCTACCAATCTTTATAATTTCAATTCCAAGTTGTTTGGATATTTTGGTAAGTTGAGTTTGGTTTTTATTGGATTGATGAAAAATAGTATATATTTTATCAATAGATATTTTAAAATAATTTACTTACTTTATTTTCTTTATCAAATAATCTAAAACAAGTTAGAGGTGATGGTTTAAGCAGTGCCATATTAGGATGTTTGGAATCTCTTTTGCTATTCTAGTGCTCACTCCAGATTTTCTCCCAAGCACAATGCTGGCACCATTGGAGAAAAATCCTACTAATTTTTTTTCTAGATAGTTCTTAGTAAACCCAACATTAAACTTTCCATAACTAAAGAACATATCGTCTCTGCATCTTATTTTTCCAATTCAACTAGCTCAACAAAAATTGTTGGTGAGGTAACTGAATCGTCAACTTTTAAGAAAAGTATAACAATTGGTTTGCAAGATATCATTGAGACTTCATCAATAACCAAACGTATTTTCAGATTTTTTTCAATAATTTTAGTCAATAATCATTTTCTAATTTCTTTCGCAATGAAACCAACTATTTTCACTGCAGTTTTATTTGTTTGTTTGTCAAACATGTACAAAATAGCAGGTATAAGTATAAACATAAACAAAGGAAGTAAGTACAGATAAATGGAGAAAGTAAGACAAGGACAGTAGGCATGCCCCCTTTGTGGACCTCTTAGGAATGGGGTGAGGTCCATGGTAGACAGTTTGAGGCTGAAGCTGTGAGGATTTGAGGCTGTAACAATGGAGTCGGATAGAACATTCCAGGCACTGACCACTCTGTTGCTGAAGTCGTATTTTCTGCAATTGAGTTTGAAGCAGTTTGCCTTGAGTTTGTATCGATTGTTTGCCCGTATATTATTGTGGTTGAAGCTAAAGAAGTCGTTGACATGTAAAATATTGAAGCAGACAATTTTATGTGCTATGCTTAGATCAGATCGCAGGTGGTGCAGTTCCAGATTGTCCAAGCCCAGAATTTCAAGGTTGGTGGCATAAGGAATTCTATTGTGAGTAGAGGAGGGAAGAACTCTTCTTGTGAAATACTTCTGGATCTGCTCAATCATGTTAATGTCTGATATACAGTGTGGATTCCAGGCGGAAGAGCTTTTATTCAAGAATTGGTCTCACCACGGATTCACAACTACAGACCAATATTTCTCTTGAATGCAGATTACAAGATCTTCACAATGATTATAGCTGACTTAAAAATTATCTGAACAAATTCATTCATAGTGACCAAAGTGGCCTTTTACCGAAAAGGTAAACTAAACATAAGAACAGTTATAGATATTTTCAAATTCTATGAAACACATAGCGACCAACAAGTAGCATTACTCTTCCTAGATGATCAGAAAGCTTTTGATAATGTTAATTGGCCATTTCTAATACAGCAATTAAAATATATGGACATTGGTAAAAATTATCTAAATATAATTATGGCAATATTTTCAAAACAAAAAAATAATAATAAACGGAGAAGCAACAAGTAAGTTCAACATACAGAAAGGCACGAGGTAAGGTTGCCCTCCCTCACCACTATTATTTATATTTACACTAGAGGTTTTAGCAAAGACAATTCAGCAAGAGCTTCAGATAAAAGGGTTGGAAATAAAAAAAAAAGAATTTTAATTACAAGCCTTTGCTGATGATTTAGTGTTTATCATGGAAGATCCTGAACAAACGAGCCCAAAATTAATAGAAAATCTCAAGGAATATGGAGAGGTAGCTGGTCTGAAAGTAAACAAAGGCAAAATGAACATTATAGCCAAGAATATGACTAATAAACAAAAAGAAAAGCTAGCCAAAAATTTAGATATCCAAATATTCCAAAAAATAAAATACCTAGGCACATTGTTCAACAGTCAAAGAAGACAACTATGAGAAACTACTGAAACAAATAAAAGAAGATCTAGAAAGTTGGAACAATTTAAGACTGTCACTAATAGAAAGAATATCAGCAATTAAAATGAATATATTACCTAAGGTCCTATTCCTGTTCCATAACATATCAATCAAACTAGATAAAAAAATATTTAAAAATTTAAATAAAATGACGCTAAATTTTGTATGGCAGGGAAAGAGACGTAGGATTAAATTGAAATATCTACAAGACGCAAAGGAAAAAGGGGGATTTGGCTTCCCAGAATGGGAATTTTATTACCAGGAGCAGCTCTGACCTGGATCAAGGATTGGATCAATTTAAATAATAAAAGACTCTTATTTCTAGAAGGACACGATCTATAACAGGATTGGCATGTGTATTTGTAGCCTAGTAGAAATATGGCCAATCAATATTTCTTAAGGCATAAAATTTGGCAAGCCTTAATTCTGATTTGGAACAAAATAAGACTTCAAAATTATATGGAAATACCAGGTTGGCTATCATTACTAGAAGCAATAATATACCCAAATTTATACAATCAAACTAAGGCCATCACATACTGTACAAAGACATTATAACCAAGGAAAGTCAATTAAAACAGAGACAGGAAATGAAACAACAAGGAATAACTTTGGAATGATGGATCTATCTCCAAATACAGTCTAGATATGAAAAAGACAAAAAAGAATGGGGAATCAATAGTCAGGATATAGCATTAGATAAAATCTTAACAGGGCCAGAGATTAAACAAATAAAGAAAATCTATAGATATTCACTTGACCATAAAATGTACGAAGAACAAGTAAAGGAATCAATGATAATCTGGGCTAGGGACCTTGGACATAGTATAAATTTAAGTGGTCTTTTGTGTTTACTAAAATTTGTTCATTAGGGTCCAATACTCTGCAAGGATTTAACTCTCAAAATTATCTCCATATTGTTGTCGATACTCAAAAATTGTTTTATTATACTCACATTTGAATTATAGCATTTCCTTGTGCTTCAAAAAAGAAAAAAGGGAAAACAAAGTTGTGAATTATGCAATAAAAGCAATCAAGTACATACAGCTATAGATAACTGAAAATACAGTAATGCTTTTTATAATGTTAAAGATACAAACATGATAATTTTAGGTTATAATTCTAGCATAATATATTACTGTGTACATGGATAAACATAAACATTATGTTAGACCTAGGGTAAATCAACTGAACCTGGACAGTTATAATGTGTCTATTATATGTCAAAGAGGAAAACTTTTACATCAATTTGTATTTGAACTATTATTATTGGTGTAAGTGATTTCTTTGCAGTCCAATTTTTGAGAAAAAAATATAAACTATATATTCAAAACAAAAATGTTACAACTATGTTGGTAAACACAAAATACAGTATGTGCTGTTCAAATCACTTTGATCATAAAAGCCATTGTATGCAAATGGTAATCTAACATGTTAATACAGCATTGAAAAAGTGCACATTAACAATGAAACAATATATTTAATAAGCCCAAGTTAATTAAATCAAAAATTAACACAACACCTTAACTGAGGAATTGTGCTAGAGGAAGGGGCTACAGACCTATCTATTTTGCTCATAATCTTGCTTTCTTTTTTTCTTTTTTTTAAAATAAACTTTATTAGTTTTTTGTATATTTTAAAAATAAAACAAAAAAATAAATATGACATTAACAGTTTTGTGACATCCATCTCGTACATTTCTATCTTTTGTGCATATTTACAAATATATACAATTTTTTGCGAATATATACATTTAATCTATAATTTGCTTATCTTTAATTTCTTCATTTTCTATCTGTCTTGATTCGATCCAATTATACCATTTTTTGGTCACAATCTTTCATGCACAATTTTGCTTTTTAAAATTAAAGAAAAAATTGTGTATAATCTCAGGAAAGATGAATTTTACTGGAAATACATTTAAGTGCCTGAGGTCTATTGATTGTACCTTACTGTACTCCAACTCCCCAATGCCACACTTTCAATTATGCATAGATTAACCCACTGTAATCTATTACTCATTTTCCCACATATAAAATATGAGCAGGCTTGTACTTGTCAATGATAAATTCATCGATGCTAAAAAATTAGATGTAATTGAACAACTTAAAATTGCATCAAGTGAGAAAGTATAAATCATGTTCTACAATCAGTGAGAAAAAACTGCTGTAAGTTCTATTTGATGACTGAATTTACCACTTAAATTGGTTTACTGTTTTCATGTACACACAATATAAACTGCAAGCAGATATGTATTTCAATGGTCAATTATCCATTCAATATATTCTAAGAAATATGACATACCCATTTTCTTGGATTTTTGAACTGTGATGCCATTTGAGTTCCAAACTTAGAATATCCACATTTTATTTTTCATATCTGACAGTTTGTCCTCCATTATATAATTATAACTTTATTTTAGTTAATACCAGGATCTTTTTTGAACTTTACAGGATTATATTTTTTCCATGAAGATAGGACTCACATACAAAAATAACCAATTCTTTATATAATTCAAAATGGCAAATTCTTTTAAAGGTATATTCATTATGGCTTCTTTTTCTGGAAAATAATCATTTGAAAAGATAAACTGGGAAAAACAAATTCTGCTGTCTGTTTTAAACAGTTATATCTTTGATCAGTTTCATCAGGTTTTCTATATATCTTAATATATTCAGAGTTCAGACCAACTTTATAATATGCACAGTACCACACTTGTGCATTCACAAAAGCAAAATAATATCCTTCTATGTGAAAGACATTATTCTTTTTTTAAAAGTTATTTTAATTATAAGATTACAATATGGTGCATTGATCTAGCATTACAATTGTTATACATATATACATTTTACTTCATCATTTATAATCTCATTTGATATATTATTTACTAATTATTCTAATCATCATAGCTACTAATGCTCCGACCTTGCCTTCTTCTAGGTAACTGTTGATAAAATTTATTCCATGTTTCATAGTATTTAGATTCTCTTTTGAAAGACATTACTTTCAAGTATGTGAATGGAATCTAAAAAATTTGCTTGAGCAATTAAATTTTATTTGGATCGCTTACATTAAGTTAATTAAACAAGCATGCAGAATTCAAGATACATATATACATATATAATATACATATATTAAATTATTAACAAATAATAACTAAGGATTTTATATTCATACATAATCCATTTTAATAAATTTATAGGGGTATTATTTTACCAATTAATATTAGTTGTTGACTGCTGTTTTCTGCAAATATCAAAATAATGATGAATGATATAACTGAGTAATTTGTAATACTACATACATATAATACATCATTCATGCTTTTTATTTAAATATCAGGCATTTCTTTCACACTTAAAACAACAGTCATTCACAAATGTTTATTTTATTATTTAACAAAGCCATTTTATAACATTTTATAAGTTCATACTCAAGAAATAATACAGTTTACAACATAAATTGTTTTATAGTATAAAACTAATATATATAGTTTAGAAGATTCTGATTTTTTTCTATATTTATGTTTCCTTCAAGTTCAAAACTTATTTCATTTAGTTCTTATGCAGCTTCCTTGCTCCCAGCAAAGATTTATTTGAAAGACATATAAAATATCTAGCCATTATTTTAACACTATACCTAGTATACTGTAGTAGCAGAATTTAAATAATGATTCACTATGTTCCACAGACAGCTTTTACCTTTGTTTTTTTTCAATAGCCATAGCCAATCTTCACTCTCCTCTTCCATTATGCTTCTTTATGGCAGACTGAGATGCTTCTTCATTAAGTAGCATTACAAAGAGAACACATCCTAAGTCAGAAGTAGAACAGTAGCTCTGACAGTGCTAATGCTGTAGTTCTCAAGTTAACAGGGCTCAGTTGGAAACAAGGTGAAATCAATGAAAAATTAAAAATTTGCAAACCTAATTTGGTACACTATCTTGCCTTAAAAACAGTATGTAGTTTATTTTTTGAATGATGAAGTTAGAAACTAATTTGAATCAAACTTATTATTAAAAATATAAAACACCAATATTATTCTTACAGTTTATCAGTTGTATTTTTAAGCAATGGATAAGCAGTAGTTAAACTGTTCTAAATGGACATAAAAACAACATATTTGCTCTCCAACTTTTTAAAAAATGGACAGATAGATTTACATCAAATAAAAAGAAAAAACACTTTAAGGAAATGTTGCTTAACTTATATCAGTTAGCCTAGCTTAGTTGGATAAATTCTCAGCATGAGCTTAGATACATGGAGGCAACAAAATGAACCCATGCTTTATTTATATAAACAAAGCATCTGACATAATTTAGACTCTCCGAACAAATGTATAGCATGACAGCAATGAAGGAATTAAAAGCAACACTGCAGACAGCCTGCTAATTTCAAATACCTAAATGAGATGCAGAAAGCTTCACTTCCACGATATCATAAAGATGCTAACCCAAATATACTACTTACCATATCAAAACACTATTAGTAATAGGGTTATCTGACAAACAATATGTGTTGTTTTATTATATTTTTGTCTATTTTAAGTAAATGATTCACTGACTTTTTTTGGCATTTTAAGCAACATTTAGAAGCAGTAAGGAAAAAATGTAATAATCACAACAATAATCATGTTAGGAAATATTTGTATCCATTTTAATGTTAAAGGAATTGTTTGAAATTTTCCTACATGTAATTTCAGAAGTTATGGTAAAAAAGAGGTATCAAATTTAACTTCAAATGTTAAAGAAAAACTCAACACTATTATATATTGAATTTTAACTGCAAGCAAAACAGGATAGAAACTTATTTCCATATCATTTTTCTGTCTGCCAGATAGTTTGAATGTTGTTCCTAAGTTATCTATCTTCTATTATTTACGATAGAACGACCATAGATGGACAAAATACCTTACATGCAAGATAAAGATCTGGTAGCAATGAGCCTGGAGATATGTGGCGCAGAATCTTTCGTTCAGCTACCAAACTTTTTATCCCTTTTTCTTAGTTTTTTTTAATCAGTTTTGAAACGTACATATTTGAATTAAGTCATCTGGATAGTAGACACATCTTTCAAAATGAAAAACCGAAGTACTCTGAACATTCAAAGAACAGTAATGTACTGCTATTTCAAAGCCCTTAGGTTATGACATAAAACGGTAAGTAGGTCAGCCAGACTTAGATTCAGTTCATAAGTCTCTTTTCCCTCATATGTCAGACGATCCATCCTGAGCTAACCAAATCGAAACACGCAGACCTAGGAAATGACTTCAAACACAGGACAAGAAAGCATAGGCTGTTACAAATGGTACAGAAACATAAAATGCGGCAGGCTGTTGGGGGTGGGAAGTGTCTTGGTTTTACCTTGAGTGATCACACTGGATATGGCCACAGCGTCTTGATGAAATTTGAGGCTGCTTTAGCTGCAGACAAGGGTTCTCTTACAATAGGCTTGATTTCCTGTAAAGCATAATCTACTTCTACCTCCTTTTTCTTCCTGGGTTGGAAGGCCATTATTACCGGACACTCGGCGCTCTCTCTTCGGGGCTGGTGTCTTACTGTGCGCCACTTTGTACTTGTATAAGCTCCTCACTTTTTCGGCTGCAGGGCTATGTTTCTGATTGTTATGAAGATTACAATATTCTCTCCCTGTGCTTTCCTCAGATTCCTCTAGTAGCGCTTATTGTCTCTTCCTAGATCCCGCCAAGCCGCCCGGTTCATCTGTTCCCTCTCAGAGCCTTTATCTTAATCCTCAGCTTTGGCTTCTTCGATCCTCGCAAAATCTCCCCTCTGCTCCTCTCATCCCATCCACTTTCCTCATCCCTATGCTTTGCCTCTATTTCTGTCCGCTTCCCACCGTCTAGCTTAACCCTTTGACACTACGTGGCTCATTTCCCTTCTAAGGCTTTGTCTCTTATCACTGCTTGCGAGTTCCGCTCTAGCTCTTCTACCTCTCCCTCAGCCTCGCCTCTCCCCGCCCACACGGCGGACCAGAGACAATATGCTCGTCACTTTCCCACATCGCCGGCCCCCCACTCTTTGCTCTCAGCGCCTCTTGCGCGTCCGATCATTCTGCTAGAACAACGACGACAGTGAAGAATAGCAAACTGATTCCGCTGTTATTGGGATGGACAGACGGAAGGGTATCCTCCCTTTTTGTAAACTCCACAATCGGAAGTCCACATGGCAAAGCTAGCTCCTGCTTGCCTGTCTGCCTCGTCTTCTTTTCTCCCATCCCACAAATCTATAAGCTCTTCTTCTACCGGAATATTAAAATAGAGTTTTTATTTTAAATGTATTATTTCTTCTTCCATTTGCTTTTCCATATTTTTCCCAAATAAAATTACATTGCATTTCATTTGATTCACCCAAATTTTATACAAGTGTGGTGGGAGAGATTATATTTTCTAATGTTGGAAGAATTATCCTTGTGGGTTCAGTTCCAAGTGGAGAAAAAGGCACTGGAAACATGGAGGCTATTTGGAAAAATGGTTTAATAGTGGACAGGATCACATGGCTTGGAGCTCCATAGTGAAAAGGGTGATCACATGCTTCAAGATGTTGGGTGAAGAAAAGAAGGACTGAGATGCTGAGAAACTCTTAGTTATATACCCTCTGTTGAGCCCTATCTTAGTGTTTCCTGTTCCTGTGTAAGAAATGTATCCCATTGGCTGTCAGGCTCCCAGAGGCGGGGGTCTTGGCTAACTTTGTAGGCTTTGTCTGGATCACATGTTTCATTTGACTGCTGGCTGATGCAATCTTCCCAGGCCAGGTGGTGAGATGGGTTTGTTTTGTTTTGTTTTGCCTTTGTTATGTAGAATATTCTGGCCTAGACCTTAATGGCCCACCCATTAACAAAGGTGGGTGTGAGCTGCTTCTGAGGTGAGTTTCTGCTTCTGAGTTTCTACTTTTTTTAGGGGAAATATTCTGCCTTTTCAATATTTCCTACACTAATATTTCATTTTTCTAGGAGAGGAGAGAGTGCTAATTTCCTACACTAATAATAACTATTTCAGATTCACTATTTTGTTTTAAAAGATAGCAGTCAGGTATTAAAACACTTGAGTTCCATGGCATTATTTGGACTGAATCTGAGAGATTCAAGATATTTGGTCTTTTAAATGATAAATAAACATCAAATAATCTTTGGAGTGAGAAATTCAGAAATAGTGCAATTCTGTAGTGAATTTAGTCTTAAATTTGGTCTTGCAATTGATCTATTCAATCTTTTCATGAGGTAGCCTTGAAGAAAGTTGTATTACTGCTGTTTAGATTTATTGCAGTACGCTAACTTTACCAAACCATCAATTTAGAAAAGAAATATAATTGATTTATTTTTGCAACACACAAATATATCATTTATTTATCCAGCTGAATACTTTGGGTATGCTCATTCTGTAACCATTCAAAGGAAGGCTTTCACCTCCTTTTCTAGTAGATATTTATACTGTATGTAGCAAAATAATAGCTATGCTATACTATAATAGCCATATCTAGATAACTATATCTAATTGTTAAGGATCATTTACAGCAAACCCAGCAAACCAGCTCCTGGAAGAACATATGTTGTAGTGAATGTCCTGTCACATCTTGCCACACCAAACTGAAAGGAGATAGAATTAATAATTATGGTTATTGTAATTCAGCAATTTAATCATATGAATTAAATGAAAACAAGCATTGTAGGAAGTTAGCACCCATCCCTCTCCTAGAAAATTGAAATAGCCTAGGAAATATTTAAAAGGCAGAATATTATATCTCCCTGGATGAGAAAAGGAGAAATATGTTTTAAAGACAAAGCAGCTTTCTGCAGCTGCCTGCCCCCCCCCCCCCCACTTCAGCTCCAGAGTGATGGGATTAAGGATGGCCCTCAGGAAATGATAGGATTACCCATCTCACCACATGTTCTGGGAAGATTGCATTAGCCAGCACTCAGGTGAAGCCATGTGGTCCAGACCAAGCCTACAAAGTTAAGACCCCCACCCCTGGGAGTCTGACAGCCAATGGGATTCATTTCTTGCACAGGAACAGGAAACACTAAGGTGGGGCCCAACAGAGGTTATATAAGGGTCTCTCAGCATCTTGGTCGGCCCTTCTTCCCTTCACCTTGAAGCATGTGATCATCTTTCTCACATGGCTCCAAGCCATGTGGTCCTGCTGTCCACCATTAAACTATCTTTCCAAATAACCTCCATGTTTCCAATGTCTTTTCCCCCACTTGGAACTGAACCCAGAAGGATATTTCTTTCAACAGCATAAAATACGAAGACAGTTTTCTTCCCTTTTGCTGAAATTATTATGGGAAAAAAGTTCACAAAACATTGGAGCTTGTTAAATTGTTTATTCAAGTATAATTTATGGGTTAGAGTCGTGATGGCGAACCTATGGCAGGTGTACCACAGGTGGCACACAGAGCCATTTGTGTGAGCATGTGAGCCCCAGCCAAACTTATTTGCACTGCGCATGCACGCGCCTCCCAGCTGATTTTCGGTCCTCCCTTTTGTCCTCCTGGAGGCTTGAGGGAAGCCTCTGCAGCCATGAGAGGCTGAAAAAATGGGCCTGTTTCAGCACTTCTGGTATATTTCTTAATCTAACTTATATACATATATATACATTTATACAGATATATACAACATTGATTATTACTTTCCCATTTTTGCTATCAATTAACTTCTTTGCATCTTCTTTCTAACCACTCATACAAAGGTTCCATATCTTATTGTGCTCTATTTCTTCTTTATCTTTTAATATCATTGTTAGCCTGTCCATTTCAGCACATTCGAGGAACTTATTATTGCTGCCTCAGAGGAAATGGCATCCTGTTTCCAATTTTGAGCAAATGAGATCCTGGCAGCAGTTACTATATGAAGTATGATGTATTGGAGGTTCCTGCTAACATTAGATCATATTATACCTAATAAAAATAGTTCTGCTTTTAATTCAATTCTTTGTCTAGTGATTTCTTTCAACCATGTTTTAATTTTAAGCCAATACTTCCAAGCTTGGGGACAGGTCCACCACATATGAAAATATGTTCCTTGGCTGTATTTACATCTCCAACATTTTGCCGATATATCGGGAAACATCTTGGCTAACCTCACTGGGGGGAGGTGCCAGCGGTAGAACATTTTATAGAGATTCTCCTTGTATACAATTGACAGCATTAGTTTATAATTTATCTGCCATAATTTTTCCCATTGTTCCAAATCAATACTATATCCAAAATTTTTAGCCCAGATTATGTTTCTTCTTCCATTTTATATTCTAGTAAATAATTATATACTTTGCTAATCATTTGTTTTCCAATCCCTTGTATAATTTTATCTAATTGTTATTGAGTTCTATAAAAGCCAAATTGTTCCCGATTCTTTTTATACCATGTTTGGATTTGGAGATATGGCCACCATCCTATTTCTATTCCTTGAATCTTTAATTGTTGTTGAGTTTTTAGTTCCCCTTTTTCATATAATAGCTCTTTATATTTTATCATCTTATTTAGATCTAATGCACTGGGGTATATCATTGCTTCCATTGTTGACAGCCATGTTGGTATTTTCATATAGTGATTTCTTTTTATTTTGTCCCAGACATACATTATAACATCCCTGACCCTATGTCTCTGGAAGTACGTATGGTTTCTATTTTTCCCGTCCCAGAGGAATGCATGCCATCCCAACTGCAGGTCATGGCCCTCTATTATTAATATTCTTTTATTATCAAGGTTAATCCAATCTTTAAACCATGTTACAACTGTGGCGTGATAGTATAATGCAAAGTCCGGAAGTCCAAATCCTCCTTTACACCTATTATCTTGTAAGAGTTTTATCCAAGTTTTATCCAATTTTTTTTCTTAACCATATAAATTTCGCTATTTTTTTATTCAAATCAACAAAAAAGTTTTTCTCCAATTTTACCAGCACCGTTTGGAACAGATATAGGAGTTTGGGTAGTATACTCATTTTTATGGTTGCTATTTGTCCCAACAGTGAAAGTTGTATTTCCAGATCTTTTTGTATTTGCAATCAATCAATATAAATGGAATCAACTCACCAAACAAAAGGAAACAGACACTGGCAAAATTGCAAAAACAAAATGTAAATATTGTATGTCTCCAAGAGATTCATATTCCAAAACAATATGGACATATCCTAGAATTTCCCAAATTAGGTAAACTGGACCTGGCATTGGCAAGTAAAAAGAAAAGAGGCATTGCAGTATATATTAAGGAATGGCTGAAACCAAGGCAGACATATGGAGATAATCTTGGAAAGGTGCTTTTGATAGAGATAGTTCTAAATTGAAAGATAGTATTGTTGGCAATAAGTTATGCACCAAATACAAACCAAAAAGAAATTTACAATAAACTCCACTGAAAAATAATAGAAACAGAGTAGGAAAATGTGTTCATAATAGGGAATTACAATGTAGTGTCTGATATAGAAAAAGATTATTTAAGTAGCAAGAAAAATAAAAAGAGAACACTCCCAACTTCATTTGACAGAATGGCACAAGAATTGAACCTAAAAGTTATTTGGAGGGAATTAAACCCACAAGAAAGACAGTATACCTTTTTCTCCAACCCATATAAATCATGGTTGAGAATCGACATGATATGGATGAATTTGGAATTGGGAAAGGACATCGAGGAGATAGATATCAAATGTCTGGACTAACCATAACCCTGTTAAAATGAAATGGAAAAGAGAGAGGAAAAGTGGGAGATGGACCTTTAATAAAAACCTACTAAAAGTGGACTTCCACTTGTGGCGCCATATCGAAGCACTGTGGAGGAACGGCTGTCCTGTATGTCCAAAAGTTTGTGCTTGGCAGCTCGTAGGGGTGTAGTCGGACTCTGGAGGAACCTTCGATAGAGAGGAGGAGACCCGGGGCATCGGGGGAGATACGTGACTCCCAGATCCTGCAGGGGAAAGTCCTGAAAACTGGCACGAAAGAGATCAGTCTTTATGACCTGATCTGGAGACATGGCTGACTAAAGCCAACTAAAAGAGGAAGCAAGGATTGAGAACAGCGTAAAATAGTGCTAAGAAGTGGATTAAAAGGGGATACCAGTGAAGAAAGTTTCTGATAAGCTGATGGAGAGTGAGGCTCTGAACTGAGGAAGCAAGCAGTGGATTCAGCGGTAGGAACTGGCGTGTCGGATGGATTAAATAGTAATGGTGTGGAGATTTTTGACAGATGGTAGATCGGGACAGAGGAAGAAGAAAAGACATGTTTTGTGTTTGATTTTTCAGTTTCCAGCTCTTGAGACTTAGAGAGAAAGACTATTGGAATATTCTGATCTTATTGATGCTCTTTGGTGGTAAAGACTGAGCCAGAATGAACTTAAAAAAGAAGTGAAAGTGATGATCTGTATCTAGAATGACTGTGCACTTTGAGAGGAGGGAAGACATTTTGAAGAAGAAAGAAATGATCTGAGTAAAGGATAACTGGGACTCTGCAATCAATTTATAAGTGACTATACATATTGATATATATCTTATTTAAGAACTTTATAGATACTATTATAATTATATATTCATAAAATAGATGTTTACAAACAAAGGAATAACATATAAGAACTAATTGTTTAAAAAATAGATGATCTACTAACTGTTAATTGTTTGATTATCCTTATTAATTAATTGATGAATTTCTGATTATTGTTTACTATGTTGATTATTAGGATTGATTTGAAGAATAGAATTTAAATCTAGTAATTAATTTTGAATATTTATTCACAGTGAATATTAAACTGACTTAAATCTTAAATTTATACAACTAATCTAAGAGATATACTAGGAAGAGAGTAAAATAAGAGACAGAGTATAGAATATAAAGAAAAGTGAGAGGTAACTTTCAAACTAACTTGTGAATGGTAGATTTCTTATTGCCCTGGGATACAAGCTGTTTTTTAGCCTATTTGTCCTTGTTTTTATTATCCCGTACCATCTGCCAGATGTTCAAAAAAAGAGTGCCCAGGATGAGATGGATCTTTGATAATGTTTTGAACTTTTTTAAGGCAGCAGGAGCTATAAAGCTCTTCCAAAGAGGGGAGAGGGCAATCAATGATCTTCTGGGCAATGACGTTAACCCTCTGGAGTGCTATCCTATCTGCCATACAGAGGTGCAGTAAGTTAAGATACTCACTAAGATACAGTGGTAGAAGGTCACCAGCAGTTTTTCATTCAGTTGTTGTTTTCTGAGAAGTCTTAGGTAGTATAATCTCTGCTGGGCCTTTTTGACCAGTGCTACAATGTGGGCACCCCAAGTCAGTTCCTCTTTTCGGGTAACACCCAGAAACTTAAAACTGGCCGCTTGCTCCACTCGATCTCCATTGATAAGCAAGGGCTGGATGTCTGATCTCTTCCTTCTATAATCCACTATAAGCTCCTTGGTCTTATTGGTGTTGAAGACCAAGTTATTGTCTCCACACCACAAAAGTAACCGGTCCATCTCATCTTGGTAGGCAGACTCATCCCCCCAGAGATAAGTCCCACCACTGTTGTATCATCTGCAAATTCAGCAATAGTATTACTAGCGTGAGTGGGAATGCAGTCATGCACATAAAGAGTTTAGAGTAAGGGACTCAACATGCAACCCTGTGGTGTACCAGTGTTAAGAATAAGGACTGAAGAGGTGTAATTACCTAATTTGACCTTCTGTGAGCGGCTAGACAGGAAATCCATAATTCAAAGGCAGATTGAATTAGAAAGCCCAAGGTCCAGAAGTTTAGATACTAATCTATGTGGAAGAATTGTGCTAAACGCAGAACTAAAATCCACAAAAAGCATCCTCACATAGCCCCCCACCCCTCCGCTGTTCTAGATGAGTCAGAGCATTGTGAAGAGTGATGGCTATAGCGTCCTCTGTAGATCTATTTTTTTGTATGCAAACTGGTGTTTATCAAATGTATGCAGAAGACCAGAAATGATGTGCCGGCAGATCAATTTCTCAAAGCACTTCATGATGATAGGAGTGAGTGCCACTGGTCTGTAATCATTGAGATTATTGATAAGGAACTTCTTTGGCAGCGGAACAATGGTGGAAGCCTTCAAACAAGGTGGAATAGTGGACTGGGATAAAGACCGATTGAAGATCCTGGTAAAGACTCCAGCCAACTGATCAGCACAGTCTTTAAGTACTTGGCCAGAGATACCATTAGGACCAGCAGCCTTTCTAGGGTCCACACCTCTCAGAATGCTCCCCACCTCCTGTTCCTCCACGATGAGGTGGGGGTTACAATTGGCTGGTAGTTGTGTTTTATCTGTCTCTGGTGTCTCTACTTCAAAGCAAGCAAAGAAATGATTCAGTTCCTCTGCCAATGAAGCAGGGATGACATTGGTCGGTTGATGGTTTGTAATTTGTTGAATCCCTCGCCACACCTGCCTCATGTTATTACTATAAAAATTATCCTCAATCTTCCTCTTATAATCAGTCTTTGCTTTCCCAATACCTTTCTTCAGATTAGCTCTGGCAACACTGTATCTTGCCCCATCATTGGACCTATAGGCCTTGGTCCTGTCATGCAGAATAACTGCAAAAGAAGTAAAAGATGCAATTGGAAGACAAAAAAACTAATAAAACCAGGGCCAGATGGAATACCTACAGAATTCTGTAAGGAATTTCAAGATTCATTGGGGGACTTATTGGTGGAGCTGTACAACATGGCCCTAGAACAAGCAAAAATACCCCAAACATGGACAGAAGATTTATAACCCTTATCCCCAAAGAACAAATTGACCCTCACCAAGTTAAGAATTACAGACCTATCTCACTCCTGAATGTGGATTATAAAATTTTAGCTGCAATAATGTCTGAAAGACTAAAAAAATATTAAATATCATTCACCCAGATCAAAACGGGTTTCTCTTAAATAGATATATAAAAAAACACAAGAATAATATTGGATGTCTTAGAGTATTATGAGATTTATTCCAATAAACTGATGGCATCAATGTTGGATGCCCAGAAAGTATTTGATAATTTACATTGGCAATTTTTTATTGAACAACTAATCAGGATGAAATTTGGCAAATAATTTATAGGACTAATCAAAACAATATACACGACACACAACGCAAAAGTAGTGATTAATGGAGAAACCACAGACAATCTAAAACTAAGCAAAGGAGTGAGACAGGGATGCCCTCTTGCCCCATTATTATATATATTATCGGCGGAAGTATTGTTGACTCAAATAAGGAAAAATCAAGGCATCCAAGGATTGACCATCAAAAAAGAAACATACAAGTTACAAGCTTTCACTGATGATATGGTCTTCATAATAGAAGACCCAAAGGAATCAAGTAAAAACTTAATGCAAGAGATAGTCATTTGGAAAGGCGGGGCTCAAAATCAACAAAAAAAAAGACTAAAATAATAACCAAAAATTGTACCAGAAGGCAAAACGAGAAATTGATGAAGGAATTAGGGATTCAGATAACAAAGAGAGTAAAATATTTGGGCATCTGGATAATGGCAAAATGCTCCACAATCAAGACAGACAATTATGATGGCCCAGATACAGAAAGATTTAGATAGATGGGTAAATATACAACTCTCATTGATGGGAAGGATAGTGTCTATTAAAACTAATGTGTTACCCAAACCATTGTACCTATTCCAGACTGTGCCAGTCAAGCTAGGAAAGAAATTCTTTGAAGACCTTAATAAAAGAATTACCAAATTTATCTGGCAAAAGAAAAAAGCCAGAATAAAATACAAATCAATGCAGGGTAGAAGAAGTAAGGGAGGCTTTGTCCTCCTGGAATTTGAATTATATTACCAGGTTGCGGCTAGTACTTGGATTAAGGATTGTGTCAATCTGGCAGACAAAAGAATATTGACAATAGAAGGCTTCGATCTACAGCTTGGCTGGCACACGTTCCTTTGGGATGGGAAAAACAGATGTCATAATTATTTCCAAAGACACTGGATAAAGAAATGCTTTGTTACACGTATGGGAAAAAATTAAAAGAAACCACTATGTAAAAATACCTCTCTGGCTATCACCAGTGGAGGCACTAATATACCCCAATGCCATGGATGTGAACAAAACAATAAAATATAAAGAACTTATAACGGATAAAGGAGAACTAAAAATCAGAGCCAATTAAAACTACAAGGAATTGAGATAGGTTGGTGGCCTTACATTCAAATTCAAAAAAGATAAGGAACAATTTGGATTTTATATCACCTTTCATGAATTAGACAAAATACTACAGGGAGGTGAAAAAAAGATGATCACTAAAGTATATAACTACCTATTGGAATTCAAAATGGAAGAGGAGATGGTTAAAGAGAACATGATAATGTGGGCCAAAAATTTCGGTCATACCATTGATTTGGATCGATGGGAACGATTATGGCAACAAAGTACAAATTAATGCTATCGGTCTCCTATAAGGAGAACATTTATAAAATATTTTATCGGTGGCACCTTCCACCAGCGAAACTGCCCAGAATGTTCCTCAACCTGTCAGCCAAATGTTGGAAGTGCAACCATAGCCAGGGAATGTATTTTCACATGTGGTGGACATCTCCCCAAGTATGAAAATATTGGCTCAATATTTGAGCATGGTTAGAGGAGTTAAAAAAACAAAAGATCCAATTTAAACTAGAAATCTTTCTGTTAGGTATGTTAGAACCGACATGGGATAAGAAACATCAACACCTAATAACTACACATTATAACTGCTGCAAGAATCTCTATAGCTCAAAACTGGAAACTGACCACGACACCCACAGATACAGCGTTGATTAATAAGATACATCAATCCACAGAAATGGTTAAACTAACTATGTTATTAAAAACAGGGAAGAAGAAGAATATTTTACAATATGGAATATATGGTATAACTGGTTAAAAAAGAAGTGGAGTAAAAATGTTTTGTAAAAATGACCAATGAAATTGTAAAAAAGAATGTGATATATGACTTATATGTATATATGTAAAGTAATATAGATAAGTATTGCACTTTAACAGCAATATAACAAGTAATTAGCAAATTAGCTATAGATATACTTATGGTAAATGAACCTAATTTGTTACTAAAGGATATGTACACTGCTATGATGTCGCTGTAAAATGTGAGAACTTGTTTTTCTTTTTTAATTTTTTTGAAACTTTGAATAAATAAATATATTATAGAAGCCTACTAAAAGAAAAAAATATGGCGAAATGTTGGAAAAAGAACTAAAAGCATTCTTCAAGATCAATTTGAGAGAACAGACATTACAAAAAGCTTACGTAAAAGGTTTAACAATAACTTATGCAGTGAAAAGAAACAAGGAAAGGAAGAAACAGCAGACTATATAGCAGGAGAAATTGAAGGAATTAGAAACTAAAATGCAAAAAGACCCCTACGATGAAGAAACTAGAAGAGGTACAGTGAAACACAAAATGAATATAAAATTACAAGAGGAATTGGCCTGGAAACTCAAACTGGTGGAAAAAAAATATTTCAAGAATGCAAACAAACCAGGGAGGTGGCTGGCATATAAATTGAAAAAGGAACAGGAAAAAAAAATAGACGTGCTGCGAGATGAGAATGGGAATCCATGCTACCAGATAGATAAAAAGAAAATCATTGCCCAGAAGTTCTCTTCCAGTTTATACACCCAGGAAGAAGTCCCAGAAGAGGATATTATTCAATATTTTAAAAAATAGGGATTTACCCATAATATCAGACACTTAAGGGAAATGTTGAACAATAAAATTACCATGAAAGAGCTGAAAGATGCAATTGGAAAACAAAAAAACAATAAAACCCTAGGGCTAGGTGGAATTCCAGTGGAGTTTTACAAGAAATTCAGAAGCCACTAGAAGAAATAATGTTAGATTTTTATAATGAGGCATTTGAGCAGACAAAAATACCAAAGACATGGACAGAGGTGCTTATAACACTTACATCTAAGGAACAAACAGATCTCCAGCAGATTAAAAATTACAGACTGATTTCGCTTTTAAATGTAAATTATAAGATTATGGCTACAATAATATCTAAGAGAGATTAAAAATAATATTGAGCAAAATCATCTATCCTGACCAAAATGGATTTGTCCCAAACAGGCAGATAAAAGACAATACAAGACTGATTGTGGATCCTGTGCTGGTCAGTATATAGTTAATTGGGAATTGGGAGCTGTCCCCTTAAGGGAATGCCTCATGGTAAATGTAGTAAATGCCTCATGGGAAATGTAGTTCATGTCCTGTGGTCATATCTGTAATCCTGATTGGTCACTGAATTGACCTCTAGTTGGGTTGGGGAAGCCTTTGTTCTTTCCTTGCTTGGACCCAGCAGCGTGCTGAATCCCTTGCTGTACCATTATGGGATGAAAATAACCATATTTTCACACTATGAAGATGACTATGCAAAGATTGGACACTAGATGAATTTCAGCATAACTGTGAGTTATACCTTGAGGATGCCTATTACAATCCAATAAAGAAACTTTGAATGGAAGCCTCTGTAGAGTTTATCTAACTGTTTTTATATTCAGCCAGAAAGTTAAAGACAGAACAGTAAAAATATGTGTTAATCTGAATTCCTATGGATAAGTGAAAATATGATTTAATCTGATATCCTATGAACAATGAAAAGATGATTAATCTGATTTCATATGGACAGTAAAAAGATGAACCTGATTTCCTCTTAAATTAGTGAAGAAGAAGCTTGATTCTAACTTCCTCTTAAGCAAGAAAGTTAAAAAAGCCCATTTGAATTACTGGCAGGGGCCAGAAATTCCCCCATTTGCAAGAGACAAACAAGTAGCATCATCTCTGTCTCTCTCTGCATCATTGGTGTGCAACCTCTGTGAATGTTTTTGCAAACAAGAGGCTGATTTGATTAAAAAAGCTGTGTTATCTCCTGGCTCTTGAGTTACTAAAACGAAGAGAAGAGGAGACAAAGTTTGAGGCCATAAAGATTCCTTCACTGGAAGGAGTTGAGTTTATTGCAGGATATCTCCATGGAGATGAGCCATCTCCATGGAAACGAGCCATAAATGCCTTTAGTCACTTTACATGTGAAAACAACACCCTAAAGAGGGAATCTACATATGTAAGGAGATGAGCCATTCCTATGGAAACCAGTCATAAATACCCTTACTACTCTGCCTGGAAACCAATCCTCCCCAAAGAGGAATTCTGTCTCTGAAAAAGCTAAAAGAAAGTTGCTCTTCTATGTCCTAACATCTTTGTTCCAAACTGAAGAAACAAATCCTTAGATGAATTTAGCAAGAAGTCAACCTAAATTCTACACCAAGGAAGTATTGCACCAGTGTCTTCCAGTCCTTGCAGCACACACCCTAGTGGCCAACCAGTGTTGCGCCCAGTGTCTTCAAGGATTTGCAACACACACCCTAGTGGCCAACCAGTGTTGCACCAGCGTCTTCCAAAGCTTGCAACACACATCCTAACAGCCAACTTGTGTACTGCACCAGTGTCTTCCAGACCTTGCAACGCACTCTAGCGGCCAATCTGTTTACTGCACTAATGTCTTCCAGAGCTTGCAACGCACTCTAGTGGCCAATCAGTGAATTTCAATGGAGTCTCCTAAATTTAGCTACCCGCTTGCAGCACACCCTATTGGAAAAAGGGGAATTGCATGGAAAAGGGCTAAATTTTCCAAAATTCACTTTTTGCCAATTTAAAGCATGGCAGCGTCTTCAGCCATGGCAGATGTCTCTGATGTGCCCAAAGACTTGAACCCTCCATCCACCCTTGACATAAATGTGGAGCTTGGTTCCCAAAACCCAGAATTGGGTGTCCAAACTTCTGAAAAAGTAGTGGTACCTCAGAAAGCCTACAACCTCAAACAGCAAAGAAAGCCTACCGAGGCCATGGAGCCATGCTTGAGGGAAGCTGTCCCTCAATAGAATCCGCACATTGCAGAATGAGCTAGATGACCTTCTTGCATGGTGGAGAGACAGCGAAAGTAACCTCAAATCCATCCAGTTGAGGCTGGGTGACTCAAAGCTCCAACAGCACATACAATGCCTCAAGGAGTTAAACAAGGAACATGAGGACTACGTTCAGAGAGGCAAAGACTCCCTCCAGGCAGCACTCCATGACACACTACAGATGGAAGAAATGTTGAAAAAGAGGATCATATCCGACATAGCCCCTCGATCACATGAGGCCTCCTCTCACTATTCTAAGAAAGCCTTCACCCTCGATCCCAAGCCAGCTAGATCTCAAGCAGGTTCTAGCATCTCACAGCAATTCTCTGCTGCTAGCTCTTCCCATCCTTTCATAGCATCCTCCCATCACAGCGACGCATCTAATGCCTCTAAAGCAGCAAGTTATGTTGAATGAGCTGCAGAAGCTCAAATAGAAGCTGCAATAGCAAACACAGATCTACGTGCAACAGAGGAGGTGACATGGCAGAAGGAGACAGTAGCAGCTCAAGCAGAAGAAATGGCCCGCCAACAGGCAGAAATGCCAAAGCTCAGGCCAAATTGGAATTGCTTAAACAAAGGGAGACAGCAGCAAAGACAGCATGGGCCACAGTATTACAGAAGGTGGCCAATAATGCCTCCCTCAACTTCAACCTTGGAGAGTTGGAAAGAGAGAACCCAGATAAACATGTCAAGGCCTATGTGGATGAGCAGTACTTACTACGACATGAGCAGGTGGAACCGGCACAGTTAGTTAGCAGTCTCCCAAAACTGGATCTGGATGCACTTCGCATAGTCACCTCCGCCCTCGTCATCTCCCGCTTGGACTATTGTAATGCTCTCTACATGGGGCTCCCCTTGAAGAGTCTCCGGAGGCTGCAGTTGGTCCAGAATGCGGCTGCGCAGGTGATCTTGGGAGTCCCTCGGAGCTCCCATGTAACACCGCTTCTCCGCAGGCTGCATTGGCTTCCTGTGGCCTTCCGGATCCGATTCAAGGTGGTATTGATCGTTTTCAAAGCACTCCATGGCTTGGGACCTGGGTACTTACGGGACCGCCTGCTGCCATCAACAGCCTCCCGCCACCCAGTGCGCTCCCACAGGGTTGCCCTCCTCGGGGTTCTGCCGCCTGATCGTTGCCAGTTGGTGACCCCAAGGGTGCGGGCCTTCTCTATGGGGGCCCCCTCCCTGTGGAATGATTTTCCCCCGGAGATACGGGCCATTACCAACATTCAGACCTTCCGGCGCGCAGTAAAGACCCTGTTCTTTCAACAGGCCGGCCTGGCCCAGTAAACGTTTTTTTGGGGTTTTAATTAACTAGGTTTTTAAATTTTAAAAAAATTTTAAATTTTAAATCTTTAGTTATATTTTTTATATTTAAATTGTATTTCGGCCTTGATTTAATTGTTTAATCTGTTTTTAATTGTATATATTGTCCGTTTTTAGTAGGCTGTGCACCGCCCCGAGTCCCTTTTTGGGAGAGGGGGCAGTATAGAAATTCAATAAATAAATAAATAAATAAAACCAAGGGATCAGAGGGGAGAATCTCAAGCACAGGATCTAAATGTCGATCAAAAAATTGATGTTGTAATACCAAGATTCCATTCCCAAAAAGAGCAAACCTACCCCAATATCTCACGACCTGCTGGGCAAGCAAATTAGCCCACCAGTAACAACAAAGATTTTGCAACAGGTAGGCATGCAAGCAGCTACAATTGGCACACTCAATCCAAAGGCAAAAGAGTTCCTGCCAGACCCACAAGGCAACTCTAAAGTAGATGTATGGCAAGATGAATGTGGTACCTATACCCGGCAGCAAGAGAGACTACCCATGTATGTATTAACCAATCACAACCTCCTCATGAAGTACTCTCAGGAGAACCATGATCTGTCTATGACATACCTTCGAGCCAGAATGCCATGCCTATGAGGATGCTGAACCAAGGGATAATCTGCGATCACAGAGAGGAAACAGAGAACAGTCACCACAGTGGGGAAAGCTAGACTTAGCAGCTAATGGTGTATATAAATTTAATGACAAGCCAGGCAGAGAATACCTACTGTGTACTATTCAACAAGGAAGGCTGTGTCCTGGCAAAGAACTTAAATTTCTGTTGGCATGGCTGGGACCATGGTCTGTTGAAATAGTGAAAGACCTTTACTCATCCCTATTAAACGACCCAGACACCACCCTGAAGCAAGCGTGGGATGCACTTGACCAGAAGTATGGCAATTCCACATTGATGGAATACTCGCTCTTGGAATGACTTGACGGTTTCCTGCATATCAGCATCAATGAACCCTGAAGGCTGGAGGAATTTTCCACCATTCTTAAGCAGCTGCGACAGCTAAAAAATGTTCTGACTTACCAGGACTTGTTTGCCTTGACCAGTTCATAATGCAAGAAGCAATCATTACCAAACTACCAAAAGAGATACTGGAACAATGGATTGTTTTGTCTGATGCCTTCCTGGCCACAAACCAAAACAAAACCACCCATTGCCCTTCTTGAAGAATTTGTTGCCCGCCAAACTAAGTCCTTCAACAGCTATCGAAACCTTCACCTCAGAAACAGCTATCTCCCAACTGACAAAGAACACAACCAAAACTCTACACCTTTGAAGAGCATAGCGCAAATCTCAAGAGAAAAGAACTTTGCAGCTGTACATAAAACGGAGATCACTACCTCACCCGTTTAGAATATGGGCAAAGACAACCCAAGATAGACTTCCGAGAACAAAGAAAGACCAGATTTGTCCATTACACAATTCTTGACACCCACTGAACAGGTTCCAGGCATTTGCAAAGAAACCCCTGCACCTAAGGAAAGCTTTGATAAGGGAGTACAAACTCTGCTACAGGTGTTGCGAGTCTAAGTAACACACGGCCAAAGACTGCACAACTAAGGTGCAATGTTACTTATGCAACAGCAACAAGGACCCAGCTGCTCTGCATCCAGACTCTGAGCCATCACAGCAGACAACTCATAACCCTCCCTCAGCCAAGGAGCCTCAGAGTGCTACAGAGGCACACCCGGAGCCAGTGATGAGTGTCAATTGCATGGCAGTGTGCAATAACACACTATCCCCTCTCTTGTGTAATCAGATCTGCTTTGCCAACGTCTACCTGAATGGATGCCCAGAAGAAGCAGTGAAGATGTATGTAATAATGGATAATCAGAGCAATTGCTCGCTGGCCAATTCTTTGATCTCTTTGCTATTCAAAAGGAAGAAGTGCACTTCACGATATCAATGTGCACTATACCATGACGCATGGCGGGGAGGAGAGCTACTGGACTCTGTATAGAATCATTAGATGGGAGTTCACGGTTCTCACTGCCACCTGTGTTAGAATGGGATGGGATACCAGGTGACCACAGCCAGATTGCAACATCAGAGGCTGTAAGCAGCATACCTCACCTGAAGCACCTGGCTCATCACTTTTCTGCTCTAGATCCGGAAGCCAAGATTCTGCTCTTGTTGGGAGCACCTGATGCTTTTATTCACAATGAAGTAGTCAAAGGCCCAAAAGGCTCCCCATTTGCCTTTAAAATAGCACTAGAATAGGGAATCACAGGGATAGTCTGCGTCAATCGGCTGCAGGCCCTATCCCAGGAAAATGTCTTTGCAACATCCATTCCAACAGTTTTCTGACACCTTTTGCAACCATTGGAAGCAAGGATACCTGCCCACTCTACAAGGCTGCCATAAGCGACCAGCAGACTTTCACCAAGAAGCTATACACCAGACTGGTCACTGACCTAGTGTTGCTGCAGAGAAAGGCTGAACTCGAAGATTGAACCTCAAGCTTTGCATGCTTTGTATCTACCTTATTGCATTGTTTGATGCTATATTACTATTCATTGTTTATCTTAGTTGTTTACTTTAGTTGATAGTTAGTTGGTAGTGGAATTTATAATTCCATGTGGGGAGTGTGCTGGTCAGACAGTATAAAGTTAATTGGGAATTGGGAGCTGTTCCCTTAAGGGAATGCCTCATGGTAAATGTAGTAAATGCCTCATGGAAAATGTAGTTCATGTCCTGTGGTCACATCTATAACCCTGATTGGTCACTGAATTGACCTCTAGTTGGGTTAGGGAAGCTTTTGTTCTTTCCTTGCCTGGATCCAGCAGCATTCTGGATCCCTTGCTGTACCATTATGGGATGAAAATAACCATATTTTCACACTATGAAGACGACTCTGCAAAGATTGGACATTAGATGAATCTCAACATAACTGTGTTATATCTTGAGGATGCCTATTACAATCCGATAAAGAAACTTTGAATGGAAGCCTTTGTAGAGTTTATCTAACTCTTTATATTCAACCAGAAAGTTAAAGACAGAACAGATCCCCTAGAATATTATGAGACCTAATCAGAGAAACCAACGGCATTGATAATTCTGGATGCACAGAAAGCGTTTGATAATTTAAATTGGCAATTCCTTATAAAACAACTTAGTAGGATGCAATTTGGTGAAAAATGTATAGGGGTCATTAAAACAATACACAATACTCAAACTGCAAAAGTGATACTGAATGGAGAAACAGATGATGTGAATGTAAGCAAAGGAATAAGACAGGGATGCCCACTAGCCCCGCTATTATATATATCATCAGCAGAAGTCCTATTGACACAAATCAGACAGAACCAGGAGATAAAAGGATTAATTACTAAAAAAGAAGAATACAAAGTGCAAGTGTCAGGCTCTACATATTACAGAAGAGGTGGCTGGCGATGATCCAATGGTAAGTATGCCAATACATCCATTCATAATTCCTGTCACTCTATGCAATAGAAGGACAAATCAAGGAATTAAATTGGGTGCATTGATTGATTCTGGGTGTACATGGTGTTTAGTAACCCAGGCAGAGGTGGACAAATTAGGGATCAGGGTAATAAGATTAGTCAACCCAATTAAATTTGAGCAGGTGGATGGGCCCTTTTTGGGAGGGGTTCCTGCTACACATCATACTGAATATATTAAACTGGTGCTGGGTGAACACTGGGAATGGATCTCATTGGTAGTGTGCCTCATATGACAGAAGCCCTAATATTAGGATTGGCTTGACTGGACAAGTGGGAGCCAATAATTAAGTGGGAAGGAGGCTTTCACAAGATACGTTTGGCCATAGGATCATCGCCATTACAAAACAATTGGCCATCTGAGATATTTGTAAAGATACTCCAAGATACTGAATCAACTATCTCAAAAACTAAATGTCCTCAGGAATATGAGGACTTAGCAGAGATCTTTAGTGAAGATGGGACTGATTGCCTGTCTCCCCATAGACCAACTGATTGTGCGATAGAGTTAATTCTGGGAGCCAATTTAGCAAAACCTCCTATGTATTCCATGACCCCCAAAGAAATGGAAGAAATGAGAAAGTATATTCTAAAATGCGGATTTATTACGCCTAGTAGACCTCATATAGCCACTCCAGTATTATTTAGAGAAAAGAAAGATGGTGGTTTACGTCTACGTGTTGACTTCCGAAGTCTTAACACAATATGCGTTGACCTTCTATACCCACTCCCATTGATAAAAGACTTGTTATGTACGTTGGCACAGGACCGTAATTTTACTAAACTGGACTTACGGGAAGCATACTATCGGGTATGCATTTGTGCTAGGAATGAGTGGAAAACCACTTTCAATTGCCCATTGGGAAGCTATCATTTTAATGTCATACCATTTGGATTACAGGGAGCTTTTATGCAATTAATAAATGGCATATTGCATGAACATTTATATTGGGGAGTACTTGTTTACTTGGATCATATTCTAATATATACAAACACTATGAAAGAACACATTCAGCTAGAACGACAAGTTCTTAGAAAACTGTTAGACACACACCGGTATGTTAAATGATCCAAATGCTAATTCCATTCCACCAAATTAGATTACCTAGGATATTGCATTTCAGTAAATGGTCTCGAGATGGATCCGAATAGAGTTCGTACAGTGTTGGAATGGCGAATCCCACGTACAAGGAAACAATCGCAAAATTTTTTGGGCTTTGCAAATTTTTATAGGCAATTTATTCCAAAGTTTGCAGATATTGCTCTTTCCTTAACAAATTTGTTGAAAACAAAGAATGTAAGTAATAAACTGATCAAATCAAATAAGTAGCTGTTATGGACAAGTGAGTGTCAAAAGGCATTTCATAATTTAAAAGTACTGTTTGCAACCGAACCAGTTCTTAAACATCCAGATCCTGCTAGTCCATTCATAATTCAGGCAGATGCTAGTGACATTGCAGTAGGGGCAGTACTTTTGCAAAAGAATCAAGAAGGAATATTACAACCATGTGCATACATCCCAAAAATTAAACCCAACAGAGAGAAATTGGGCTATATGGGAGAAGGAGGCATTTGTAGTCCAATGGGCACTTCTTACATGGTGACATTTGTTAGAGGGTAGTTCACATCCATCTGAGGTATGGAGCGATCACAAGAATTTGGAAGCATTACAAAATTCAAGGAGATTATCTCCAAAACAGGTTCGATGGGCGTTATATTTCAGACGTTTTAAATTCATTTTAAAATACATTCCTGCTGGAAAATTTTTTATGGCAGATGCCCTATCAAGGCTACCTCAATTCAACAGTCACCAGGAAGAAGTAATGCAACCACTTATTCCCAGTAACGATCATATAAACTCGTTATGAATGACGATTATAACAACAGACCTTTCAGAGGTGCTAGCGAAAGATCCATAGTTGTCTGCAAATAAAGATCAGGTTAAAATGAAAGATGGCATAGCCTGGCAAGGGAAAAAATTGTATGTACCAGAAATATTACGTTCTATAGTATTGAAACGTTATCATGATACTAAACAAACAGGTCATTACGGTTTCCTTAAGACTTTACATTTAGCTAGGAAGACAGTTTTGGTGGCCATTTATGAGACTTGATATTGAAACATATGTAAAAGGATGTCTGGTGTGTGTGACCACCAATATCTGAATTGGTAAGCCTTCTGGATTACTTCAAACGGTAGCCGAACCCACAAGACCATGGGAGGAGATTGGAATGAACTACATAGTAGATCTACCCGAAAATCAGGGATATACAGTTATTTGGACAGTAATTGATTTGTTTTCGAAATAAGCTTATTTTATTCCATGTAAAGGGCTATTCTCAGCAAAACGATTAGCTAATTTCTTTATTAGGAATGTGTATCGATTGCATGGAGTACCAAAACGAATAATTTCGGATAGAGGAGTCCAGTTCACAGCTCATTTCTGGAAGGAGTTTATTCAACTTATTGGCTCATCATAAGGAATAAGTATTGCATACCATCCATGTACTAATGGAGCGTCTGAAAGACCTAACGCAGCTATCGAGCAATATTTATGATGCTATATAAATTATCAGCAAACCAATTGGGTTGATACTTTATTGTTCGTTGAAGTGGCTTATAATAATACCGTTCATAACAGTACTGGATATATTCCCTTTCGAATAGTGAATGGGATGGATTTTATTCCTATTCCAGAATGGCCCCATGTGCCTAACGAACCAATCACCACTACTAACTGGATTGAAGATATACAAACTCATTGGAAAGCAGTCAAAAACACATTGGTCAAATCCACTGAGATATATAAAATATATGCAGACAAGAAACGATCAGAACAGGAATCATTAGAAGTAGGAAAATGGGTATACCTATCCACAAAATATATTAATTTGGGTTTACCCAGTAAAAAACTGGGCCCAAAATATATTGGTCCATTTCAAATACTTCAAGTGATTAACCCAGTTACAATCCATTTACAATTACCATCACGGTTTAAAAGGATTCATCCCATTTTCCATAGTAGCTTGCTGAAGCCTGCTCACATGACATGGCTTGAACCTTGCTTAAAGCACCCAGGACTCATTAGGGATGCTTATTATGAAGTAGAGGACATCTTTAATTCCCGACAATGACGAGGGGTCCTACAATACCTAGTGAAATGGAAAGGATATCCAATGGCAGATGCTTCTTAGGTGACATCTGCAGATATGTCAGCCCCAAAATTACAAAGACCATTTCATCGGCAAAAAGCAGGGGGGAGGGAAGAGATCTATCAAAAGAATTTTACTAAAACTGTTAATTCTTTTCCAGGAGGATCCATGGTAGAGGGGGCGGCATCTCGGACTCTACATATTATCAGCATCTTGCAGCCTGACTTTACAGCTGTGCCTTTGAGCTGTGAATCCCTGATAGCTGTGAATCCCTGATCTGCACTTCAAGTCTGGCATTGCAACTTGGCAGGCAGCCAAACCAGACCAGCAGAGAAGAAAGGGAGGGCTGTGGGTGACATTTCACAGCCTCAGAAGTCAACTTTGGAATGTGGGATGGCTATGTAGCCTTGGAACTCAGATAATACAGATAGATGTTTCTTTTGCAATGTTTGGCTTTAACACAGTGCTGGGTTTAAAGCAAAGTGATCATTGTTATTTAGGATACTAATGGGAGGTAGGGTGAAGGGAGGAACATAATATTAGCTTAGGCGTGGTGTAATTAGGCACAGGGTGGTAGCATGGATAATTAGATAATGGGCGAATTAGAGTGGGGCGGAGGTAATTGGGCAGGGATGGATAAAACAATGTTGGGAGTTAACTGTTTTCAATACTGACTTTACACGGACATCCATTGTTACAACTTTTATCATGATTGTGAACACAGCAAGAAACTCTTCAATTTCCACTTTACAAGTGTGAGTAATATGGTTTATTGATTGAAGTCTCCAGTTCTTGGCAGAGAGCAACAGCAAGCCTTCGCAGATGATTTGGCATTTATTATAGAAGATCCAATTGAAACCGGTAGTATATTAATTCATGCAATAGAAGAATTTGGAACAGTACCAAAAACCTTACCAGGATGGCCCAGTCTTTCTTAATGGGTAAAAAACATATGCTGGAAGCTACTAAGAAAGGCGGGGGCTGTCTCTTTCTGTCTCCAAGAACATACTTATCCATTCCACCTTTAGGGAAATATAATATTCTGCCTTTTTAATATTTCTCAAAATATTTCATTCTTCGGCAGCAATAGATGCCAACCTCGCTAACATGAGGACTGGTGGGGTGGGAATAGAATCCAGGAAGAGGGGATGTTGGAAAGGGGGATGTCTTTAAGAGGTTCAGAGCAGCGGGAAAAGGGAGCTGGACCTCCTGAACCTCACACACACACCCTGGGAGTCAGGCTCAGATAGCTATCACCAGACACCCATCAGCTGGTTTCCCCCTCTTCCCCCCTCTCTTTCTCTGTATCTCATGCTCTTTCTGTGTGTGTGTGTGTGTCTGCATCTCTTCTCTCTCTCTCTCAGAAAGCGGCAGCTGGGCCAAGCTGCAGCTAGGCTAAGCCAGCCATGGCAGAGGCTTCCCTTCAGGCAACCCTTCTCCTCCTGCTCCCCCTCCTTCTCCTCTCGTGACCCCTGTCTAGCTGTGGCAGAGGTGGGCGGTGTGTACAAGCAGGGAGACCCTTCTCAAGCAAATGCCAAAGCATAGCAAAGGCATGTGTGAGGCAGATGGCCACTTGAAGAGGGGAAGGAGGGTCACCCAAAGGGAAGCCTCCATCGTGGTTAGTGCTCATTCCTCAGCCAGTCTGGATTTCCAAAAAGAATAAATAAAAGGAGTAGCAAAGGGCCCCAAGGAGAGCTTTCTGGCTTGGCCTAGCCACAGCTTTCAAAGAGAGAGAGATACAGAGATGGGGAGGAAATAGACATAGAGAGACACACAGAGAATGATACATAGAAAAGGGGAAGAGAGAAGGGGAGAGGGGGAGAGAAAGATACAGAGAAAGATATAGAGGGAGGGAGGCACAGAGAGAGATACAGAGAGATACAGAAAGAGAGGGGAGGGGGAGAGATACAGAGAGAGCGGAAGATAGGGAGAGGGACAGAAGGGGAGAAAGGAAGAGAAAGATACAGAAAGGGGGAAAAGAAAGTGGGAGATAGATACAGAGAGAGAGATACAGAGAGGTTGGAGAGAGAGATACGGGGGGGAAGGGAGAGTGGCAGAGAGATACAGAGAGGGGGAGAGAGAAAAGGGTTTTGTGGCTGGGTAGGCATGGCTAGGGAGGGTCATGTGACTGAATGGGAATGACTGACATCAAGTTGGTCACACCCACCCACATTTTGTGGTTCCTGGTGGGTTTTTTTTCTGTGGGAAATGGGTCCAAATCGCTCTTTGAGTGTTCAGGATTGCAGACCCCTGGTTTAGTGTATCCAGGGTTTGTGAGCCCAAATTGAGGTTAGCCAGTGTGCAATCCAGGCTATTAATATTTTTTCCCAATTGCAAACAATGAGTTCTGAGACTCCTACTCATGAGACCACCAGTGCAATACATCCTGCTTTACTGGACATCTATGCAGCATCATTTATGAGTCACAATCAGGGTTTGATTTTGGAGATCTCTTTTCTACTACTTCTTCAGTGAAGGAATTGCCTGAGGGGGCATGCCCCCTCCTCCATGGAATTGGCAGGAGATATGATTGGGTTTTAAACTAGGAGAAGCTTTGTGTGGAAGTAGATGAAGGGGATAGTCCCAGTTCAGTGGTGGTATTCAACCAGTTCACACTAGTTCGACTTTTGGCTGGCCATGCCCTGACCTGGTCACCCGACGGTCACCACTTGCTCACTTGTCCCACCCACACTGTTATAACAAAATCAGTAGATAAGATGTCTGACAAATATTTATCTATTACTTGTAGAGTATTTTTGACAGTTTACAGTCTGACACAAAGATGTAAATTATTTTCAGACATGGAAAGACAAGTAGAATTGCAAACTCTAATTGGAATAGATGCAGGAGTAGAATTGCATTCACGGTCAACTGCAATGAAAATAGTTGATTTCATTGCAAAAGAAATTAAAACCGAAATGTTTACTAGCATTTTTGAACAGAACCTGAAAATATGTTTAATTATTGATGAAGCCTCAATGCTATCATGCAAAGCAGTTGCGATAATTTTCATAAAAGTTGAGGATTCAGATAACCCACCAATTTTTGTTGAGCTTGTTGAATTGGAAAAACAAGATGCAGAGACAATATGTTCTTCAGTTTTGGAAAGTTTACATAATGTTGGGTTTACTATGGATTTTGCTCTGATGGTGCCAGTGTTATGCTTGGTAAAAAATCTGGAGTGAGCACTAGAATAGCAAAATACTTCCCAAACATCATAGTATGTCACTGCTTAAACCATCGCCTCCAACTTGTTTTAGATGACTTCATAAAGAACATTAAGCAACTGAATCATTTCAAAATATTTCTTGAAAAGATACACAGTATTTTCCATAAATCCTGTAAGAGCCAAAATGAACTGTTTGAAATATCCAAACAACTTGGAATTTAAATTGTAAAGATTGGTAGAGTTTTGGGACCAAGATGGACTGCCTGTAGTTTAAGATCCCTAGCTGTGTGGCGTGCTTATCCAGTGCTACATCAGTACTTTCATGGAACTGAAAAATACTCCAGTATGGCTGCCCGTCTTGAAAATATATATTTTTAAAATGATTTGGCATTGATGAACAATATTCTAAATGAAATTTCTCTTATGTCAAATGCACTGCAAAGAAGAAATACAGACATCAAGGCCGAAAAACTTGTGCTGAGATCAATTAAAGCATTTGAAATGCTCAGACAGGAAAAGGATCCATATGAAAGAAAGGTTAATTGATTAATTACTTCAGAAACCTTCAAAAATATAAAATTTGTACAAAATCATTGATTTGTTGGACTTCCTCGAGAAAGGCTTTTGAAAAGTATCATAATAAATTTGAAGAAAAGAGTAATGGATTGTGAACATTTAAAATAGGTAGCCAATTGCAAGGCACCACAAATAAATTACGATTTCTCCATTTTTTTGGAGTCAGATTATTGGAATATTGAAGAAGTCATAATTCCATGGCCAGAAGCTGAAGAACAATTGCTTGCCTTTAATTAAATTTTTAATTATGAAATTAATATCGATTATAGAGATGTCATAGAAAATGTTTTAAAAGATTCCAAGAACTATGTAATTCCTCACAGTATTAAAAAAGCTAAAGATATTGTCAGAACAATTGCTGTAAGATCAGTAGAAGCAGAAAGGGGTTCTCAAAAATGAATCTCATATGTTCAGAACAGAGAAATTGCCTGTTTCCAGTATAACCAACCTGATGATCATTAGTGTGATTGGCCTACCTCTGAAAGAATGGGACCCTATTCCTACTGTCAAAAAATGGTTTCGAGCACACCATCACACAGCCGATGATCCGAGAGTCAAGATTAAGAAAAGTGCAAGCAAAGAGGGCACCAATAAAAGAACATTGTGGAAACATCTCAAAGTTAAAGACAAATAACACTTTTATGTAAGTACTTGTATACCTCTTTTATTGTTTTGTGTACTTATTTTATTCTTATTTAAGTAGTAAGTGCACAAAATTAAAAATTTCACAAAATATCTTCTTTCTGCAGGTCATTCATTAACTCAAAAAAATCAGTGACATTGAAGACACAGCACTTTATTGTTCTTATGTAAGTACTTGTGTATACCTCCTTTATTGTTTTGTGTACTTATTTTATTCTTATTTAACTAGTAAGTGCACAAAATAATAAACTACCTTTTTGTATATCTTCTTTTTATAGGTCATTCATTAGGGCAAAGAAGTCAGTGACATTGGCTTGGCCATGCCCATCCAGTCACATGACTGCCAAGCCATGACCACCCAATCACATGACCACCAAGCCACGCCCACCCAGTCACATGATTCCTAAACCATGCCCACCCAGTCATATGACCACTCAGCCATGCTCAGTCAGCAAGCCATGCCTAACCAGTCATATGACCACCAAGCCACACCCACAAATTAGGTCACACCCACAGAACTGGTTGTTAAGAAATTTGAATCCCACCCCTGGACCAGAGTCCACTGAACAAAGTAAGGTGTTAGTAGTTCTTCAGATACTTTGGATTGTTCAAGGTCCCTATTGTTTCTAATCTTTCTTTCAGGTAAAGTCAAGACCTTGTTGATGATCCAAGCTCTGTAAAGGACCTTAGAGTGCTCATCTCTAATGATCTAAGTGCTAGAGCCCACTGTAATTACTTAGCCAAAAAGGCATTAAGAATTGTTAATCTAATCCTATGTAGCTTTTTCTCTGGTAATATCAGATTACTAACTAGAGCATACAAAACATTTTCTATATCAATACTGGAATACAGCTCATCAGTCTGGAACCCACATTACGTATCTGATATTAGCACAATTGAGAAAGTCCAGAAATATTCCACAAGAAGAGTTCTCCACTCGTCTACTCATTGTAGAATATCTTATGCCACCAGAATTGAAATTCTAGACCTAAAAAACCTTGAATTATGCCGTCTTCGGTCTGATCTAAGTATAGTATATAAAATCATACATTGCAATGACTTATCTGTCAATGAATACTTCAGCTTCAACCATAACAACACAAGAGCACACAATAGATACAAACTCAAGGTTAACTTGATTGCAGGAAATACGACTTCAGCAACAGAGTGGTCAATGTCTGGAATACTCCACCTGACTCTGTGGTTTCTTCCCCAAACCCCAAAAACTTTTAACTTTAGACTGTCTATTATCAACCTCACCCCTTTCCTAAGAGGTCTGTAGGGGGCATGCATAAGCGCACCAACATGCCTACCGTCCTTGTTCTATTGTTTCTTTTATTCTTCTTATATGTACCCATTTCATGTATTCATAACTATATATATACTTATACCTATTATCTTGTAAGTGATTGACAAATCAAATAAATTCAAATTCAAATAAGAAGAGAGATGTTGAAAAAGGTATAAATGCTTTGCTAGATTTCTTGGGACAACAAGGCCTGAGAGTTTCATGGAAGGAATTGTAATATGTGGAGTCTGATTTAGGACATTAGATTAGTCATAGAAGCAAGAGAATCAATCCAGAGAGGATTGAGGGGATAGTAAGACAACTTGTATCGTGAAATAAGAAGGACGTTCAGAAGTTGTTAAGGTTGTTGGTATATTGTCATCTATGGATAGATGAATTATACAGAAAGAGTTAAGTTTCTGTATGGAAAAAGTAAGATGATGAACCTTGGGAGGTTGCATGGACTAGTGAGGAAGTGCATAATATAGAAATGCTTAAGACTTCCGGTTTAGGTTTCTTCAGCGACGGACTGAAATCTGCGATTGTGCGGGGTTTTGATCTGTGCTCACTGCTGGAGCACTCCGATACTCTGGATTTGGGGCTGAAGCCACCCTGTAGAGTTGGTGAAGAGGGGGGAGATTGCTAGCCGAGTGGAGGGGAGCCGCATCTCTCCTCCTTGGCTGGTCTAAACTCCCTTTCCTGAAGGCGGTTGCAGTGGTGGTCAGAAATGGCCACCTCAAAGAAAAACCTGACTGGATAAGATTGTGCAGAAGGAAGACAAAGAGGACAGACTGGGCTAAACACAGAGAATATCTAAGCAAGGTATCCTGAATCTAAAAGTATTTAGAAGGATACTTCTGAAAGAAGATTTTCAAGTGACGAAGGAGAGAGAAAAGGAGGTTAAAAATCCCTTTTCCTACTTTTATATTGATAATTACAAATGGCATAGAATGTTAAAAAGAAGATTTAAATAAGAAATTTGTGTTACTCTATTTTGACACTAATAGGCAACTTTAAGCTGGAATCTAAGTGTCAAAAGGAGAACAAAGATTTTTTTGGTCATTTTAAAGCGTTAAAAAGGAGAAGAGTGGAGGAAAAAGGATGAAACTTGGAATAATGAAATAATGGAGTGCCACCTGGAAAAACAAAGGGGATTAACAGTGAAACTTTGAAAAGACTCCCAAGGATAATTGTAATTTAAACCTTACTTAAAGATACAATAACCCATAGAAAGGGAAAGGAAAAGAAAGAAACAGAAAGGAACAGTCTGGGATTATTTGGTGATTTTTTTTTTAAAAAAGAGTTTTTGGCATTGGCTTCTCTCTTTTTTTTTTTTTAACTTAAAGTCGATCGGGTGGTTGTTTAAAAGTGTTTAAAATGGCTTCACTTCTGTAGGAATTAAAAATGAGTCTTAAAAAACAGAAAGAAGATGCAGAAGAGGGAAGAGGATCCTTGAGCTTCATATTTTTAGAAATGAGACCCTGAATTATGAAAAGAAAAGGAAAAGCTTCAAGAGCAAGAAGAAGGGCAGGACAAAGAAGAAGCCATTTTCAATGACCAAACAATGCAATGTGGGGTAAAAAGGGGGGAAAGGGGAAATGGAGTCAAAAGTTTGAGATTAAAGGGAACAGCCAAAAAGAAAAATAGTTTGATAAAGAAGCATAACAGTAAGGAGAAGCAGAAAAGAAAATTACAGGAGGGGAAATTAGAGATAGAAGGGTATAAAAAGGGGGTGAGAAAAAGGGGGGAAGATAGAAAGAGAAAGAACTTATGAGGGACAAAAGCAGGAAATAAAGAAAAAGGGGAAACATACTAGGATTAAAGGTATTGGTTAATCTAGAAAACACAGAGATAATGGTTAAACTAGGTTAAAAGTGAGAATTCTGCAAAGGTACAAAAGATAGTGTTGTGACAGTAGAATATAGTAATGAGTTAGAAATGAAATACGTAAATAATCTATGAGATAAAATTGTATTGTTATGTAATGGCATGTTTATTTATAATTAATATAATAATAAAGAAGGGAGGGAAACATTGTAATTATTTCTAAAGATTGATAAAATTTTGAAAAGAAATGTGAAAGATTTATAAGGAAATTTATACCAGTGATTAGAATGAATTTGAATAATTATTTTGCTTATTAATAGTAAATAATTTATAAGATAAAACTGTATAATTATGTAATGGTATGCTTATCAACAAATAACATAATAATAAAGAAGGGAGGAAAACACTTTAATTGTTTCCAAAGATTGATAAATATTGAAAAAAAATGTGAAAGATATATAAGGGAACCTATACCAGTACTAGAATGAATTTGAATAATTATTTTGCTTATTAATTTCATACATATATATTGTTTTGTTATTTTCTTAGAATTTTTTTCTGTGTATTTTCAAGGGGAAGTACCAAGCAGAATTTGAATGACAAGAATTACATGATATAAAATAGATATTAGAAATTGGAATGTTATAATTTTAGAAAGCACAAATTTAATGTTTAATGAGATTTCATATGATAATCATTATAAGATTCAAAGGTGTTGCACTCTGATTGGCAATCATAGTGGGAATTTTGCTTTTCAATAATGTTGGAAGAGAATATATGAAATTGTAAACAAGACAGACAAAAGTATAAGTATAATGAATAAAAAGATATAGAAATTTAGGCAAAAGAAATGCAAGTGAATAAGAAGAAAATGAGATAACTATAAAAGAGAATTAAGAGAAGTAAAGGGAGAAATAGTGAGAAGTTGGAAAAAGAGTGCTAAGATATGAAGTTGAATACATAAGATGAATATGCATATGATATTGTGTCTGTATGGAAATGTGATAACCTGGAATCTTGCGGTACTCAAATAAGATGCTTTATTTGTTATGTTTTGTTAAAACCCAATAAAACTTTATTTAAAAAAAATAGAAATGCTTAAGAGAGCATTGATACAAGCTCTTGTATTGAGTTTGTCTGATTTATAGAAACCTTTCCATTTGTTTGTAATAGAGGGAAGTGGGAATAGCTAAGGGTGTTCTAGCTCAAGTGTGAGCTGGGAAGAAGAAGCCTATAGTGTTTTTGTTGAAAATTGATGGTTCAGTAGTGCGTGGTTGGCCTTTATGTATATAGGCAGTAGCAGCTATGGCTGTATTGGTGGAAGAAAGCCAATTGACTGTTGGAAGTGTTTTAGTAGTGAGCATTTTAATGCAGAAAACACATGTGGCTTACACATGCTAGACTTTGAAATATATGAAACAATTTTATTGTCTCAGGAAGATTTGCTTCTCTCGACTGACAGGAATTTTAAGTTCAGCTGAATTCCTTTCGGGAGAGAGACAGGAATGGGAAATTATAGAACATGAGAGTTTTGAAGTTATAGTTTTACAGACAAAGTTGAGAGAGGACTTGGAAGATAGTCCAATAGAGGGAGGTATTAATTTGTTTATTGATGGATCTTCTTTAGTAGAGAATGGTAAAAGAATGAATGGATATGCAGTGGTGAATGGAGACACATTTGAAGTGTTGAAGATGGAGAATGTACCTGTAGAATGCTCTTCTTAGGTGTGTGAAGTGTTTGTTTTATTGAAAGCCTTAAAGCTTCTAGGAAATGACATGGGTAATATTTATACAGATTTAAACTATGCCTATGAAAGTTTGCACAATTTTGGGAACATTTGGATAGAAAGGGGACTCATAATGAGTAAAGGAACGGAGGTGAGGCAAGTAGATCTTATAAAAGCAGTGCTGAAAGCAGCTGAAGATATGGAGAATTTAGCTATAATACATGTTGAAGCTCGAAAGAAAGGAAATTCCAAATAGATTTTGGGAAGCAGATTAGCAGATGAGGTAGCAAAAGAAGCTGCACCTATGGGAAGAGAAGTGCATATAATGGTTTTAGTTCCTATTTTGGAATGGGGTGTATAAATGGGAAGTAAACCCAGATTTCACTAATGAAGAAGAAAAACAGATGAAGTTAAAGGATGCGGAGTATGTAGATTGGAAGTGGTTAGTAGAGAATGGATTGCAGATAGTTAATAAGCCTATTATGAGAAACATACCCATTGGGGAACAAAAGCACTTGTGGATTTTGTGTAGAGAAAATATATTTGTAGAGGTATGTACATGATAGCTATGCAAGTGAGTAGGATATGTATACATTGTGTGTGAATAAATAAGAAAATAATGTGTAAAAACCTGGAAGGAGGAAGAGATTTGGCCATTTGGCCATTTTAGAGAATACAAGTTGATTATACTGCAATGCCAGCAGTGGGTACTTTAAAATATCTGTGGGTGATTGTTGATCATTTGATTGGATGGGTGGAAGCTTTTCCGTATGCGAGAGCGAATACACAGATGACTGTGTAGTTAATATTGGATCAAATAATATCTAGATATGGATTGGTAGAATCCATTAATAGTGATAGAGGTACACATTTTTCTTCTTATGTGGTAAAAGGAATAAGGAAAGAATTGGGAATAGATTGACAGCTTCATCTGTGGGGCCTCTTCCTCAGGTAGGGTGAAGAATAAGAACTATAAAACAATACATTAAAGAAATTAATGATAGAATTTCAGTTACCCTGGGTGAAATGTTAACCTCTAGCCAGTGATGGAATTCAAAATTTTTTACTACCGGTTCTTTGGGCATGGCTTATTTGGTGGGCATGGCTTGGTGGTCATATGACTGGGTGGGTGTGGCTTAGTGGTCATGTGACTGGGTGGGCATGGACAACTCAATATCACTCACATCAAAGGATTCCTCACCTGGCCCCTCTCCTCCCAGCCATTCCTTGTCACCCAGCCTCAACTTATCTATAGTTCTGTAAAAATGTTGTTCACCTTTTTTGACTTTATTATCTACATACTATAGATGTACTTTCATGGACCACTGAAAGGAGGAAATGACTCGCATGCTTTACTCAAGAGCGTGATAGGTAACAGGCTTTTAAGGGGCTGCCACAAAGAAAGGGGGATAATGTATTTTCCAAAGAAGCAGAATGCAAACAAGAAGCAATGGATGGAAACTGAACAGAGAGAAGCAACCTAAAACTAAGGAGAAACTTCCTGACAGTGAGAACAATTAACCAGTGGAACTTCCTGTCTCCAGAAGTTCTGGGTGCTCAATCACTGGAAGTTCTTAAGAAAAGACTGGACAGCCATTTCTCTGAAATGGTATACGGTTCCCTCCAAGATCCCTTCTAAGTGTTATTCTGTTATTCTGACACCTTTCCCAGGACCTCTACTCAGAGTTTGGCATCCTGTTTTCTTGCCTGAGCTGGGGGTTGGACTAGAAGATCTCCAAGGTCCCTTTCAACTCTTGTTAAGCACATATGTATTTTATGCTCTCGACTATTGACATTGAATGCATGTAAACCCTGAAAAATATGTGGTAGCCCTGGGCAAAAGAAAGGCAGAAAAATCAATCTAGGTGTAGCATAAAATATTAACACATGATAAATAGTGGAACAATTTAAAATAATAGCACAGAGTTTTATCTCTCTCTCTTTCTTCCTATTTTTTTCTTTCTTTCTCTCCCTTCCTCTTTCTTTCTTTCTTTCTTTCTTTCTTTCTTTCTTTCTTTCTTTCTTTCTTTCTTTCTTTCTTTCTTTCTTTCTTTCTTTCTTTCTTTCCCCCCCTCTCTCTCTCTCTCTCTCTGTGCGTATGAGAGACAGAGAGAGTCAGAGAGAGAGCGCTTAACAGACAAGTATTTTGGAAGCAGCTTCTTTAAAATTTCTCCAAGACTGGAGTGGATTCTCCCACCCCCTCTGTCAGCCCGCAGTCCTTCTCACACCAGGCACTTTAACTCACAAGGGGAAAGCGATACTTGCAACATCCATGGGGAATCCTTGGAGAAGTTTTTAAAGGACCTGCTTCCAAAACACATTTGTTTTATTTTGCAAAAGTGCTCCAAGGCTTGATTCACCCCCACTCCCTCTGTCAGACTGCACTCTTTCTCATTCCTGCACTTTTAACACACATGGGGAAAGCGATACTTGCAGCATCTTCCTTTCCCCCAGGGAGAAAAAGGACATGGGGAACGGAAAGCTAGGAGAGTGATCGCAAGTGAGCGACTGGGTGACCGGGTTGGGGGTGTGGCCAGCCAGGGGTCGCCACTGGTTCGGTGACCCACGCCAAATAACTGCTACCGGTTTGCCCGAGTACGTGCGAACTGGCTGAATACTACCTCTGCCTCTAGCTCTATTGTGAGTGTGTACTTGTCCGAGAAAGGGTGTTGAAATTTCACTATGTGGAATGATGTTTGGAATACCTTATACTGGAAGTGTGGGTAAGCTTAGAATTGTACTTAAAGATATTTTTCTGAGAAAATATATACAGGGACTGTCCCACTGTTTTTCTCTTTTAAGGTCCAAAGGACTTTTGGCGCAAACACCACTGTTTGATTTCAAGCGCATAATTTTAAGAGTAGAGACTGGGTCCTGATAAAACAGTGGCAAACTTTGGGAAAGTTGTGGCCATTCCAAGTACTGTTAACTACTAAATCGGCTCTGAGGACACGTGAGTGTGGTTGGACACATCATTTGTGTGTGAAGAGACCTGTGGATCTGGCTCCTGCCTCTGGTTGAAGCAAGCTTCAAAGGACTGGACGTTTTTTTTTTTTTTTTTAGATAGTGGGGATAGATAATTACATGCCTAGTTTTGCTTAGGTTTATGGAACTTTGGGAGGAGGAGTTGATTATTTGGTTGAGTGTAATACATTTTTTCCTTGTATTGTTGAGTATTTTAAGCCATGAAACAATAGATTGGTGTATACAGGTACTGTATCCTCTGAGTGCAGAAGAAGATAAAGAAGTGGATGTAAAGTCCCCAAATACCGGTTGTAAGTTTTGAAGTATAAACTCCATACGTTAAAGTGGGTAGGGCCTAGTTTATTTGTCATTATGATGTTGATAGTGATTTTTGCCTTGTGTAGGGTAGGAATGGAGGCTTCTGAGGTATTGACTGGTTATTCGATAACATGGCAACAGTTATGTTTCCAAACTGAACCCGACAATACAGAATATCAAAGGCAGATGTCACTGACACTGATGGAACCTATGGCTGAGGCTGGAATCTGTATAAGATCTGTCTTAGATGATGGTTTGTATTTGGGAAAATACCCAACATGTAACCGCACATATGACATAAGGACTTATCTAAGAGGATGGAACAACTATACGATTGTCATATGAAATGTATGACAATTATTCTCCTTCCTATATGAGATTTAGAGCTCTGGAGGAGGGATTATTTATGTCATTCATTGAATTAAGAAGCGCTCTAATAAAGTTGCTGTGTGGCAATATAGCTCTTACAAAACTTCCATTTACCTGGAGAGGTAGATGTACAGTAGGATATCTTGAAACACCAAGGGTTTTAAGTAGAAGTGTAAGACATACTGAAGAAAAGGAGCTGATATCAAAAAGTGAGAATGTTTTTCTGGAATTGATGTGAATAGCTTTAAATAGTTTTTTTTTTTGTTTGGAAAGGGGAGACTACAGTTACACATATTATGTTTTTTTTTTTTAATTACATTTATATGCCGCCCTTCTCCGGAGACTCAGGGCGGCTTACAGTCTATGGAGCACCATGCTAAGTGTTTACTTGTTTTATAGGAGTTCCAGTACTAGGAAAGGTTTTGTTGGCAGAATCTAGGATTATTATACACTTTGACACTTACACTTTGTATAAATTGTCAAAGGTGATTACTTTATTTAGATCTTCCATGAAGCCAACTAAATGGATAAATCAGAAAACGCTGGTTATTGAAGTTAAGACAGTTTTTCCAGTTTATGATTGTTATGAACAATCATTTTAATGAACAATTTACTATTGTTATTTGCCTACTGAATAAGTTTTTCATTGTTCAGAGGTTGAAGAAGTAAGTGGAATGACACATGTGTTGTATTTACCTTGAGCTTGGTTTATGTTTTGTGGAGCATATGTATATGCATTTAGACCAGTTAATGCAATGGGTGGTACAATAGGTTGTTTAATGACTGTTATGGCAACTGCTCATGCTAGGAATATAAATAAAGAAATCAAATTATATTATGAGTTGCTGAACATGAACCTTTGGATGAACATGTGATGAAATATAGAGGGATAAGATCAGTGTTTAGTGATGCTTATTTTGCAGCTTATGATATGTAAGTTGTGTTTCCGCTGTTGGAAGCTTAAGAAAAATGGCTTGAGGTGTAATGGTGATCAAAGATGATCAAAAGACAAATGATGGATTGTTATATATGGAAATTTGCTTTATACACCTAAGAATATAAAGAGCATGGTTGAAGCCATGTTTGTTCTCTATATGACCTAATCAGAACAGTTATGAAATTTGTTGTTTTGCTAATGTCCTGTCTGGTTGCGAAATAATATGTCCTTGGCTTAGTTTACTGGGGCGTCTTGACATTATTAAGGGATATTGATGATCTCTTGTGTAATCTTTTAAGTAGAAAACAGAAAATCTAAAGATAAATGGTGAAATGAAGAAAGTTGGCGAACTTCCAGGGATGCATGGGAGGAGTTATGGAAAAACACCCATATCATTCTTATGACAACCTCTATAACTTCTATGTATGGAAAACAGGAAGTGTTATGTAACCATGTAATTATGATAAACCTATATAAGCTGTATTTACTAAAAGGGAGTGTCTCCTTTCTCCCAAAATGGTTTTTGGGGTTGGGGTCCGGTACTGCAGTATTTTATATGATAAAGCATCCAATGGATTATCAGATTATCCTAGTCGGTTGTTTTAATTTTTAATTATTTATGGTATATTCTCTCAGCCCATCACTAGGACCCCCTTGTACAGACGATCATGCAGCATCTTGTTAATCAGTTGCATGAATATGGCAGGGGCCCCTTGGAGTCTGAATGGCATCACCTTGAACTAGAAACTCCCCAGGGGAGAGTAAAATGCAGTTTTCCATTTGTCTCTCTTTTTAATTCTTATTCTGTAAATGCCTCTCTCAGGTCCAGCTTTGTGAAGATTTTTTCTTTCACCAGGTGGGCTAGCATCTTTCATTAAAGGGAGAGGGTGCATGTTCTCAATGCACATACTGTTTATTCCCCTAAAATCTATGCATAATCTCTTCATTCCATCTTCTTTTCCTTGAACAGTACAGGGCTGCTACGTGGGATTTTGCCAGTTGAATGAAATCCTAATTAGGTTTTTGCCAATGTATATCCTTCTTCTTTTCCCTTGGGGTCATGGAATACATCTTGGGTTTGGGGAGTTTTGCCCCAGCAGGATTTCAATTGTGCGGTCAGTGGGGAAGGAGCATTCCCTCTCACTGAACACTCCTGCCAAGTTCCAGTACTTCTTAGGGATGAGTTGGGTGCTTGTGGGTTGCTCCAATGCCACTATCAGCCACTTGTTCTCTCTAGTCTTCAGTCTCCACTGGTCAGCTCCTTTCCTAGGGTTGCCTTGTGGAGGGAGAGGGCCTCTTCCTAGCCTCATCTTCCTCTCTCCCCATTCCCACTAGATTCTCAGACCTCACTTGTCTACCCAGGACAATTCCCAGGATCATTGTCCCTGCCATTTTTGGAATGATTATGAACCAGTTGGTCACCCAATGTTGGCCCATTTCTAGCCACCCTGGCTCTGTCAGGTGCATTGTGGGTAACCCTCCTATTAGTTATCCATCCACTTACTTGAATCTCATGGTTTAGGGCAATCTCCTCACTTGAATTCCAAGTTTCAGCAGCATCAGCAGGTTAATTAAGCACCAGATGCAACCTGAGTTTATCAGGGCATCCACCTCTTTCTGTACTCCCAATTTTAGCACCACAATTTTTATGGGAATGGGGAAGGGTCAGATGGCTTCGCTTACCATTGGGTCACTTTTGCCTTCATCCTTGCTGTCATAGGGGGCAGGTCTCTGGTCTCTTTCAGTCAGAGTTCCCTCTCTCACGCTTGAGGAGGATGAGACCTCAATGGCCTGATGCACTAAATTCAACTTTTCTTGACCCTTCCACTGTGGCTTTCTCAGTTTGGCTGAGGCAGACAAGCTGATTTTTGTTTGGGGAGCGGATGTCAGACACTTGACTACTCAGTGGCTCTGCTGGCTGCACCTGAAGCATTTGATTGGGACCCTAGAGAGAATAGTAGGTGAGTCCATGGGCAGGATCATGATGGGCTGTCATCTGAATTATCTCCTAGCCCTATTTTCGATTCAGGTATTGTATGCTTCTTGCACTGCTTCAGCTCAAGGTCTAGAACTATGGCTATCTGATACCAGTCATGAATCCGCTTGGAAACTCTCTGGTAGACACAAGCCTGGAGCAGCTCTCAGTCCAGCCCTTCTTTGAAGTGGTAGACTAGCAGTCAATCCAGCCACTGCCATAGCTTATCAGCCACTCTGCAGAACCCCGAAAGTACTCCTTTGCTGACTGGTCCTTCTGCTTCAGATCTTGGATTTCCACTTCAGTTTGCAGGGATTGGGATTTGACTTCAAATGTGGCTCTTAGCTCCTCCAGGAACATATAAATGTTCCCCAGCTCTGCTGCATCCACTTTATGCTTCCGCCTCCAGCTTGGCAACTATGGCATTCACCATCACCACCTTCGATGAGTAGGCTGGAGCGTAGCGGTCCTGGTGAGCCCACATATGGTTGAGGAATATGCTAGCTTCTCTGGATCTCCATCAAATGTAATTTTCCTTAGCTGTGGGTCTATTGGTGACAGAAGAGGAAGGGGTGCCCACGGGCCAGAGTACCAACCAGGACCAAGTAGTAGGGCCTTAATGGATGTCATCTGGGGGGAAACTGAGGTTGCCCAACTGGCTCACTGCTTGTTGCTGTCCCAGGGGGCTCCGTCTTTGACTTCGACTTGCCACTCACTGCTGTCACTGGCTTTGTCTTAGAGCTGGGCTCACTGCTGCTGCGGGCTGGGGAGGTGGACTGGCTGCTCAGGCTGCTGCAATTGGGCTCAGGCTCTAATGTGTTGGGAGCAGCTGGGCTACCCAAGCTGCTATTAATACAGCCAGATTGGTGCATCGGCTCACTCCTCAGATCTCCTTGTGCTCTAATCTATCCCTCAGCCACTCAACTGATGGACTGTAGATGGCACTCAAGTACTTTTATCCCTATACTCATCCCAGCTGTCCTCTTTGCTTTCCATCTTGGGAAGAGGATGGCCAGAGATCAAGGGGACCACCACTCTGGTGACCTTCGGTGCCCTAGGAGGTTTCTCCTTTTGCTCAGTAGAGTTCTTTGGTGGCTAGGGCATCTGGTCTTTTGGTCTTTTCTGCATAGACCTTCAGTCTGGTCACCAGGGATGCAACCCCCTCTCTAGCATGACCTGCTGGCTGTGCAGACCCAGCTAGGGCTGCATTAGGGTAGGCAGCAGCCTACTCCATCTTCTCCATCTCCAACCCTTCACTGTGTCAACCTGCAAAATGACTTCAGCTGAAGCCATATTTACTTTTGCTTCATTCCTTGGTTGACATTCAAGGGAGAGAGAGGAGAGCATTGGGGGTGGAGGGAGAACTCAGAAATGTGATGCCCCAGTGGCTAACCATAACATCTACCAGCCAGCGTGAGAACCAAGGTCATATCAACAGACACCCGTTGAAGTTAGGCGGGAACCTATGTCTGGACTGATTGGTCCATGTGACCTGAAAGACAAAGGAGGTGGGGAGGTCTCATTCTTTTAACTATCCCTAAGCACGGGAATAATTTAGAGCTAATTTCACCTTTCTAAATGCCAATATGATGTACTCAGTAAAGGATCTCTTGAACCTGAACAAAGTGTCATAGTCCTGTCTTCCCTGAGTTCATTACTCAGAACGATGACATCAAGCTAGCTCTCCTCAATTTACCAAAATCCATCCGGGATCCCTGAGACCCCACCAAACACCCAATACTGACCAGGAGGGTCAGAAAACCCCAGGGAACAATGGCAGAAGGGATGTTGAAGAGAACCAAAGTCAATGAAGCCAAGGTGATCCTGGTGACAGCATTAGGAACTGCTTTTTTTGGTGTGTCTGATGGACTGTAGCTACACTGAAAAAAGCACACAGCAACTGCAAGCATCTTGCAACAAGGGGGGCAAAAAGCCCCAGGACATGTGGCCACCTGCTGGCTGGCTAGGCTGGGCTGGAAGACGTGCTTCCACCAGAAGAATGAAGAAAGCATGCTCTGGGAGGGCTTGTGCCGGGTAGATGGGCAGATGTCCTGGAACCACTTAAAGGTTGACTTTAAGAGCGCCCCCATGGAAGAAGTTGAGAACTGAGAGCAAACATAGTGGTGATGGGCGTGTGTGTCCCTCCACAAAGAGTGTGAAGGGAGACAGACACCACACCTCTGAGGAAAAAAGGAGGTGCCAAAGTCCTGGCTGTCATCCAGAAAGAGACCACAAAGGGACCATCTCACACCCTTGTTGTCCCCACCATGGCTACTTTTGCTCTCATTCTGGGCTTCTTCCATGAGGGCACTCTTAAAGTCAATCTTTAAGAGCTGGAAGATGTTTTGTTAGATCGCTGCCAACTCATTGTTGGGAGAGGTGTAGTCCCTGAATACAGGAGAAGTCTTGGGCAAAGTTATCTGGCTTTTAAAACACATCCGTGTGGTGTCTGCCTGCCTTCACACTCCTTGTGCATGCTGGGAGTGCCTAACCAGAGTGAGAGAGAACAAAGTTGATTGCTATGAGGCAAGTGCCTTGGCTTCCTCTCTTGCTCCTCACAATCACCCTGAGCCAGTGCAATTCTTTACTTGGCCGCAGTAGCACCTGCAGCAGCAACAGGTAGTGTCGCAACAACGAGGTACAGTAAGATTTGGCAGTGCAAATTTATCTCCAAGAGGCTTCTGGCAGAAAACAAAACAAAACAAAACCCATTCATCAGGCAGACTCGGCAGGCAATTGTGATCTTTAGTGGGCTTTTTTTTGGTCAGCCCAACGGCAGAGGATGGGGGGAAAGTATGTAGGAAATCACCCTGTCTCTGCAGCATTGGTCATGTGACTGAGTGGGTGTGGCCAACTCGACATCACTCACAGCAAGGTGCTGCTGCACCACCTTGCTGAGTTGGCCACGCCCACCAAGTCACATGTCCACCAAGCCATGCCCACCAAACAAGCCACACCCATAGAACCAGAAGTAAAAAAATTTGAATCCCACCAGTGGGTCATATCCTCTGGGAGTTATTTGTTCATCATTTGCTTCAATTTGGGCATAGCTTTCTTGCGTAGGTTGGAGTTCAGCTAGAACTACTCTTGATCCCTTACTTTTTCCTCTAATACCTCACACAGCTTACATTTAATACGTGTAATTGAGGTGTTCTTTGGGCATAAGCACATACATGGAATACATATTGCATACCTGTTGTGGACAGTGGAGGAGAGCGAGGACTCAGATGAGGGGCCAGGACCATTAGAGAGTAGACTTCTGCCTTCAGAGATTGTAGGGGCTGGCAGCAGTGATGAGGAGATTCCTGAGGAGCCTATGCCAAGTGTGCATGCACACAGGATTGCTTGTAGGAGAGAGCTTTTACAGCATCATGGGCAACTCAGTAGTAAGGCTGCAAGGTAATGGGCCCTCCTTCAAGAGGATAAAAACTAGGTTTGAAGAAGCATTCTTGCAGAAGGCAAAGACACTCTGAAACAGCCTCGTGGACATAGTTAGTACTTGACAACTCTTGTAAACTATTTCTTATCTGTGGGTTTTTGGTAGCCTTGAAGAACAACTTGGCAAAGCTCTATCTTGTCGAAGCTAATTAGTTAGAAGCAGCCTTTTATCTGTGAAGAAACAGAATTTGTGAATGAAATCTTAAAAGGTGGGGGCTGCTGCCTTTGTCTTGTGTTTGCTTTCTTGGAACCAGGTTGGGTCAGAACAATACCACAATAGTATCAGTCAACTGTTCCATTGGTTTGTTGTTGTTTTTTTTGCTGGTTTTTTTAAGGGTAAAAAAAAATATATATTTTTTTCTATCCTTTTTTTCTGCCTTTTTGTGCTTGTTTTTATACTTGTTATTTATTTTACTTGTTTACTATTATGTTTTATTTATTAGTTTTATTTATCTCTTTCTTCACTATATTTTTAAAACATTTTTGAGTTCCATTTCCTCCTATTTTATTAAAGATTTGCCATATTTTCATTAATCCTATTTCTTACTTGATTTCTAGTTTTCATCTTGTCCTTATTATTTTCCTATTGATTTATCTTTTATTTTCTATCCTGTATTTATTAATCTCTACCAGGGTCTTCCCTCAATGCCTATTGGAACCTCAGGCTTAATTTGTTCCTTTCATTTCCCTTGTTTGCTGCTCTGGCTTCTTAATGGTTTCTCTGCCAGGTCCCGTTTGTCCTTTTCAGGTCTGGTCTTTTCAGCCTCATCCCTGCTCTGGTCAGCTCTCTCAGACTGCCATGCACCTTTCCAGTCACCTCAGCTCTGCTGTCCAGTCTGCTCCATTCAGCTCTACACTCAGCTCCACTGTCACTTTCTCAGTTGCTCTTTGAAGTGCTCTCAGGTTCTAGTTCATGCACTGCCCCGTGCTGCTGCTGGCTCTCTTTCTTCCTTGCTGTTCTGCCCTTTTCCCCTACTCAATCCTACCAACAAACTAAAAGACTCAAGGTCCATCCCACCCCTGAAAAGATCTAATAGTAAAGACTGCAATGATGACACTATTAAAGCCAACCTCTTTAACACATTCTTTGGCTCAGTATTTGTAAACAGCAATGGATCATGCCCAGTATTTCCTAGTCGAACCACAGACAACTACAATGATCTAATACATATCGATTTTACAGAAGACAATGTTGAAAAAGCACTATGCAATCTAAAACCATCTGTATTGGACCGGACAGAATATGTGCCTACTTCTTAAAAAAACTATCCACTGCCATAGCCGAACCAGTAAGCATAACTTTGGAAAATCTTTCAGGATCAGCTCCTTGCCAAACCTATGGTCACAAGCCACAGTCATCCCCATCTTCAAAAAGGGAGACCGCAGTCTAGTTGAAAATTACAGACCAATTTCTTTATGCTGTGTCACCTGTAAAGTCATGGAATCAATTATTAACCAACCCATTATCCTCCACTTAGAGACAAACAACCTACTTGTTAATAAACAATTTGGTTTCAGAAAAAAACTATCCTATAATCTGCAACCCTTATACTGCAAGAACATATGGACTACACAACTCTATCACAACTCTATGGGGCGGGTTCCTCTCTCTTCTTCTGAAAGTCTAACATCATCTCCTTTATCTTGCTGATGTTTAGTGCAGCTTGTTTTCTAGGCACCATGAAGATAATTTTTGAACTTCCCCCTGTATACTGTTTCTTCTCCATCTGTAAAGAGAACCAATATGATAGTATCATCTGCGAACTTAATTATCACAGTGGATGGGTCAGATGATACACAGTCATGTGTGTACAATACAGAGCAAGATTAGTGGCACAAGGTTTTTCAGAAAAGAAACACGTGCACTATGATGAGGTATTTATGCCAAAGGTGAAGAGTGAAAGCATAAGGTTGGCACTAGCATTGGCAGTGGCATGTGACCATAAAATTTGGCATTTTGATATAACCACAGCATTCCTCAATGCAGAATTAAAGGAAGAAATTTACATGGTTCAAGCACCAGTGTATGAAAGTAAAATCCTAACACTCTGTATAAATTGAACAAGGCCATTCGTGGACTGAAGCAGCCAGGAATTGGAATATCTGTTTAGACACGGCATTGAAGGGTTTGGGTTCAAGAGTTGCAAAACTGATAGTTGCATATATACTGGAAAGTTATAAGGTGGTGATTTTCAATTATTAGCATTTGTGGATAATCTTTGTTTCATTGCAAAAGATGTGTCACAGAAAAAGAAATTTGCTAATCAATTTTAAAAAATGAATTAAAATATTTGGATGAAAAATAAACTATCTTGGAATAGCGATATAAAAAACTGAGAAAGGTGGTTATGTTCTCAGTCAAAGAAGAAAAACTGAATAGCTGTTGGAGAGATACAACCAGATTCTATACAATTGTCTTGATAATTGCACAATAGTGCATGCTGACACATTCATATGCACACTTCTCAATTTCAGCCAAATTTCATTTACAGTTTTTACATCAATACATTCAAGAATTGTTCATCTTCTAAACTTAAGATTTTATTTATTTGTTTGTTTGATTTGTCAATTGCTTACAAGATAATAGGTATAAGGATAAACATAGTTATGAATACAAGAAATGAGTACATATAAGAAAAATAAAAGAAATAGGACAGGGATGGTAGGCACTTTGGTGCACTTATGCATGCCCCCTACAGGCCTCTTAGGAAAGGGGTGAGGTCAATAGTAGAAAGTCTAAGGTTAAAGTTTTTGGGGTTTGGGGAAGAAACCACAGAATCAGGTAGAGTATTCTAGACATTGACCACTCTGTTGCTGAAGTTGTATTTCCTGCAATCAAGTTTGGTGTGGTTAACCTTAAGTTTGTATCTATTGTTTGCTCTTGTATTGTTATGGTTGAAGCTGAAGTATTCATTGACCGGTAGGACATTGCAATGTATGATTTTATATGCTATACTTATATCGGACCAAAAGTGGCATAGTTCTAAGTCTAGAATGATTTTATATGCTCTACTTATATCGAACCAAAGGTGGCATAGTTTTCTAAGTCTAGAATTTCGAGTCTGGTGACATAAGGTATTCTGCAACGAGTAGAGGAATATAGAACTCTTCTTGTAAAATATTTCTGGACTTTCTCAACTGTGTTAATATCAGATAGTAATGTGGGTTCCAGACTAATGAACTGTATTTGAGTATTGGTCTAGCAAATGTTTTGTAGGTCCTAGTTAGCAGTGTGATATTACCAGAGAAAAAGCTACATAGGATTAGGTTAACAACTCTTTAACGCCTTTTTGGCTATGTAGTTACACTTAGGTCATTAGAGATGAGTATTCCAAGGTCCTTGACAGAGTTTGAATCATCTACAAGATCTTGACTATTCAGCTTGTATTTTATTTTTTTATTCTGATTTGCCAATATGTAAGACAGAGCATTTATTTGTTGAGATTTGAAGTTGCCATTTGTTTGACTATTCTGATACATAGTTGAGGTCTTTTTGAAGGGTAGCAGTATTGTCTGTAGTGTTGAATAGCTTTACATCATCAGTGAAGAGAATGCAGTTGCTCTTAATATGATCGCAGAGGTCATTTATGTAGAATATGAAGAGAGTTGGTCCTAGAACACTGCCTTGGGGGACACCACTGTTGACAAGTACAGAATTTGATAGGACGCTCCCAATTTTGACCATTTGTTGTCTGTTTGACAGGAATGCTTCTATCCAGTTATGCAGTTGTCCAGAGATACCATAAGATTTTAGTTTTAGTAGTAGTTTGTCATGTACCACTGAATTGAAGGCTTTACAAAAATCTATGTAGGTTGTGTCTATTGCTTTAATTTGCTCATCTGTAGGAATCAAGACTCAGGACCACATGGAGATGAGACAAGCTGCTTTCTTTATTGTCAGGTTGAGAATAAGAAGAGTTGTCTGCTCTCTTGCCAGAGTTCGATCTATCTCTCTATATCCATAGTAGCATACCAGTGGTTAATTTATACACTATACATCTATTTAGACAACCTTTGTTACTGTCTGCTTAAGCAGTTTATACATTCACCTCTAGTTAGGATTAACTTTTAATTAAGATTAACATAAGCTTCAGTTCCTGCCTTTGTTCCGTCCTATCTGGGTGTTAAGGTCTTGTTTCCTCCAGGTAAACATGCAAATGTTTCCTCCAAGTAAACATGCAAACGTTGCACTTTGCACGGAATGTTCTTTGTCTGAGGTTTGCCATCCAAGACAAGAATATCCAGAAAGCACAATGTCTACATTCATCTCCCTTTTTACCTTGTAGTTCGGCTTCTAAATGTTTAATCTCCTTCTGTAATATATTCTATTCTTTCTCTTTTTCTCTTTTCCTCTTCGCAGTATAGGCTATTGTTAATCCTCTTACATACGCTTTCATTGTATCCCACAAATTCTGTAGTGATGTGTTTCTTATTATCCTTAAAAAATAATTCTAGTTCTTTTCTAATTCATTCAATATATTCCTTTTCTTTTAGAATTTGTGGGTTCAATGTCCATCTCCCTCTCTTCTTTACTTGTCCTTTCCATACTATTGTAAGGGGATTGTGATCTGCCCATATATTTGGTATAATTTCTACCACTTCTATTTCTTTACTAATGCTACATTTATCCAGGCCATATATATCTTTGACCAGAATTTGTGAGGATTGGAATAAAAGGTATATTTACTTTCATCTGGATTATAGGTTCTCCATATATCTATTAAATTTAATTCTTCCACCATATCAAAAAAGGTTTTGGGGAGAATATTCTTTTTTTTTGTTCTAGTGTAATCTTTCTTTATATTTACGATTGCATTATAATTGCCAATCAATCATACATCTTCTTTCCCTGCCACTATACTTTTTTCATGAATTTTTCTATAACATTTCTTTTGCCTACTATTAGGTGCGTATATAATTGCTAGCAATATACTTTTCTGATCCAAAATTATTTCAATCATCAGTATTCTCCCCTTTGTGTCTGCATATATTTGATTGGCCGTTATCCCTTTTCTAATGTACACTGCCATCTCTCTTTTTTCTTCTTCTTCCTGGGATTCTTTCTCCTCCTTATTCTCTTCCTCCTGTTCTTTTCCTTTCCTTTCCCACTTCTAATCTTCTTGGCTTGTCTGTTCTAATTCCTCTCTATTATTGTACTCTTCCTCTGGTCCAACGAGTTGATCGTGGAGTTCTTGCGCCTTGTCCAGTGTATCTACTTTAATTTTTTTTTCTTGCCAGGATACTAGCATTCCTTCTGGCGTTATCCATTGAAATAGTATGTTTTGCTTATTAAGTAGGATTGCCAGAAACCAATAGTCCTTTCTTTGTTTTCGGACTCTCCTTGGAATTTGTTTCAGAGTTATTATTTCCTTGCCCTTGTATGTCATCAATTCATCTCTGGTGATTTTACAGACGATATCTCTCACTTTCTTGTGGGCAAAACATATATGGACTTCCCTTGGCAACCTGTGGTGTCTAGCATAGTTAGTATAGTCTCTGTAGACTTCGTCTAATTCATTAATTATTTCTTGCTTATCCCGCTGAACAGCCTCCACTATGACTTCTGCCATTATTATCACCAGATCTTCCTCCTTGGTCTCTATTACGTTTTGGAACGTTAGATAAAATGAAGCCTGGTCCATCTCTAAATGAATCAGGGAATCTTCTAAGTCCTTATTTAATCCTATCATTCTCTGGTCTACCAAATATATATTTTTTTCTTTTTGTTCCGTTTTTGTTTCAATTGTTTTTATTCTTTCATCATTCTTCTGGATTGCATTTTGTATCAAGCCCATTCTTTCATCCAATTTCTGGATATCGTTTTTAACTTCTCTTTTCACTTCTTCCATCTCCGCTTTCATTTCTCCATGATTTTTAGATATATTTTCTTGGAACTTCACCATGGTTTCCTGGATTGCTAATAATGTAGGCTGCATGGTTTGCATATTTAATTGTTGTATTTGATTTTTTTTTTTTTTGGTAAACATTCCTTCAATCAGTCTCTAGAGAGGTGATCGCTACAGATAAGATTCATGCAGTTTTCTTCCCAGTCTTTGAGGTGGTAGTTATAGTACTTTTAAAATTCTATGTTGCTCTTCTAAGATTCTGTATATGTTCTCCCAAATTACCATCCAATACTCTCTTAGGTTTCTTCCTCTTTACCTTTACTTTTTCCCACTCCTATTTATTATTCTGAGTTCTTTTCCTCTTCTAATACCCTTGCTATTCTATTGTAGATTATACCATATTGTGCTGTAATAATTACTGTATTATATTGTTTATGTTTGTTTTATGTTTATTAAATTTCTATACTGCCCTCTCTCCCAAAAAAGGCACTCGGGGCGGTATACAGTCAGCTAAAACAGAAACAGTATATACAATTAAAAGCAATTTAAAATGATTAAATTGAAGGCCAAATATAAAATTAACAGATATAAAACTGATAAAAAATTAAAAAATACCAAATTTAAAACCCCACAAATCGTTACTGGGCCAGGCCAGCCTGTTGAAAAAACAGGGTCTTTATTGCGCGCCGGAAGATCTGAATGTCGGTAATGGCCCGTATCTCCGGGGGAAAATTGTTCCAAAGGGAGGGAGCCCCCTCAGAAAAGGCCCGCACCCTCGGGGCCGCCAACCGGCAACGCCCAGCTGGCAGAACCCCGAGGCCAACCCTGTGGGAGTGCACTGGGCGGCGGGAGGCTGTTGATGGCAGCAGGCGGTCCAGTAAGTACCCAAGTCCCGAGCCATGGAGCGCTTTAAAGACGATCACTACCACCTTGAATCGGATCCGGAAGGCCACAGGAAGCCAATGCAGCACGCGCAGGAGCGGTGCAACATGGGAGCTCTGAGGAGATCCCAAGATCACCCGCGTGGCTGCATTCTGGACCAACTGCAGCCTCCGGACACTCTTCAAGGGGAGCCCCATGTACAGAGCATTGCAATAGTCCAAGCGGGAGATGACGAGGGCAGAAGTGACCGTGCGAAGTGCGTCCAGATCCAGAAAAGGCCGCAACTGGTAAATCAGACGAATCTGACAAAAGGCCCCCCTGGCGACGGCCATAATGTGATCTTCTAAAGACAGCCGTATGTCCAGGAGGACACCCAGATTGCGAGCCCTTTCCATGGGGGTCAAAATTTCTCTCCCCACGGCCAGCGATGGAATAAGCTGACTATCTGGGCGCAGGAAACCACAGCCACTCGGTTTTGGTCGGGTTGAGACGAAGCCTGTTTAGACCCATCCAGCACGGCCTCCAGGCACCTGGTCATCACTTCGACGGCTTCGTTGTAACTAATAAATAACAAATATTGTAAATATTGTATTATAAATTAATATACTCCGTACTACTTAATACTACTAAAAGTGGTAATAGAATTATACTATAATATATATTGTATTATATTCTAAATAATAAATAACAAATACAAGCTTATAAATTAATATACTCCATACTAATTAATACTAATAACAATAATTGCAATCTATTCAGTAATTAATACTTATAACTGATTTACCAGCAACACTATATCTTAGTAGATAGAAAAAACAAAGGAGCAAAGTATAGATTTATGCAACTGTAACTATAAATGAAAATATAATTCTAAATTTCAATGTACCTTTAAATAGCTATAGATATAAATATGTACATATAAATATATACCAATCTATGTATGTCTATATAAATATAAATGTAGATTTAAATTTATATAAAAGAATAGATTTAAGCATAAAGTTTTAACTAACTTATAATTTACTTTATCATCAATTCTACTATATGTATTCTATATACCATTTTTTTGTTTTTATTGTAAGTATATATTCTAAACTAAATGGGATTTATCTAGTCTACTATATCTATACCTATAATGTCCAGAAATTCAAAAAGTTGAAATATTGTTATAAACTTTCCTTTATGCTATTGATCTTACTATAAAACTGACAGTCAGGTGTTTTCTTGACTTCAAGATAGCAGTCCTGCAATATTTGCACAGTCATTCTCCTACACTTTTCTTCTTTCCATCTATCTTCTCTCTCTGTTGGAGCACAAAACACTAACACTTCAGTTTAAGACACCCAGTTCTCTCCCAGTCTCTCGGAATACTTTCCAACACTTTTCAGTTTGATCTTCTCTTCTTCACTTCTCCATAGCTCCATAGCTGGCTCAATACTCCACCCTCTTATTATTCCGCTCTTCCCTTCAAGTTGCCATCAATTCACCACTTGGAGACTCACTATGCTTTCTTGTTGCTCCTCCGGATCAATCTTTGTCAAAAGCCAATGTTCAGAACTCGATATTCTCTTCTGCTCTCACCACCGCTATCACATTGTTCTGTTTCCTTCTTTGAAATGGGACATCAAGCCTCTGGGTCCTTCATAAAGGCTGGCTTATTCTGCATCGGATTTGAGGGTCCCTTCTTAATGCAGGGGAGATTGCACTTCTCCATGTTGCTGCCAAAGGTTTCCCTTCTTTATTGTCGGTCCCCCATGACCAGGCTTTGCCTCGAGGCCACCGATTGTACGCATTTCAGCACCGGGAATGAAGCACTGTTCCCCTATGCCACCACAACACCAAGTCCAATAATTTCACATTTCAATAGAAACAAAGAAGAATGAAAAGTAGCTAAAGGAAAATATTTATTTTGTATAATCTGGTTTGTCCATATATAACAAATCATGTGATAGCTGTATTCTTCTGCAATGTACAGTTACAACTGACTAAAACAGTTTAAAAAACCAAGATTGCCTGCTCAAACTTTTGAGAACTGAAATTATCATTTCAAAACATATTACTCTCCAATAATTTGTTCAAGAATTTCTGCCCTTCAGCGGCCTTTTTTGCCTGCTCTTCAGTTACTGAAGTAAAACACAAGGTGAGAAACTAAGGAGCTGTCTTGGATGCAATTATAGGAATCTGCTCTTTAGCAATCCTGAAATAGTGCAAAGTGTAAAATAAAGCTCTTTCATTTAAACAGCCTTATGAGTCACCAGGCTTTATTAATTCTGATATGTTCCTGCATTATATTTCAGATTTTATAATTTATATCAATCTGATTTTATTTTTATTTATCATTAGTTTTCCTGGTAATGTCAGCAGAAGAACAATATGTGAAAAGTTGTGTGAAAAAGCTTGATAACATGGTTTCAGTCTGCCCTCTACTGGAAACTTTTTAAAAACTATAATATGGACCTGTTTTTATTCGCTATTGTACAATATCCAGAAGCCTATTCTCACTGTTTTATATCACAAAATGTCCAGAACGTAAAGCCTACAAACTTGAAATTTGGTATGTATGTTCCTCTTGGGTTCTAAGTGCTCACTAAGAAAGGATTTTTCAAACTGACCAAGCATTAGCATTTCATATATTTAACACGCTCTGATGCTAAGGAGTTCTACTCCCCCTCCCACCTGAAAAGAAATCCGTTCTAAATGCAAAACACAAGCAGAGAAGAGTTTGTTTGTTTCACAGCATCAAGCAGCTTTAGTACAGAACAGTTAAGCCAAGCCCAGGCTCCTTGCTGTCTCCTTCTTGCTCACACAACAAATACTTTCACTTTCCAAACTGCCCTCAACTCTCACACACTGACAGGACACTAGCCAGATGACTATCGATGAATACTGGAAGGCAGAGGCAGAATTTCCCCCCCTTATTTTCCTCCCCAAAAACCAAGCCCGACCACATAGTTTCATAGCGAAGCACAAGTATCAGGCTAGTTTATAATAGAATTTCAGTAATTAAAGAAAAATTTCTTCCTTTCTCCCTTACTTTTAGCTTTTATTAAAATGAAAGAGAACACAAAACATTTGGAAACCGTAGCAGCTGCACAGATAGCAAATGGTGCCAGATATAGACATATCTAAAAACTACATGAGCTACACCAGTTGATAGTGTTTTCTGGGTATAGTTCAAAGGATGATTGTCCCCTTTAAAGCCCTATATGGCTTGGGACTGGGGTTACCTGAAGATTGTCTTTTTCCAATCCCTCCAATTCAGATTGGGCGTGTTGCAGATCCTGTCAGCCAAAAATATTAGATTGGCAGGAACTAGAAGATGAACCTCATCTACTGTAGCTCCTCCTTTGTGGAACATTCACTTGGAAACTAGTATGACCTTCACCCTGTTGGCCTTTGCAAGTCTCTAAATCTTAAATATGTACCCAGGCCTGGCATGTGTTAATGGCCCCATTTCTGGCTTTTATTGTTAGTTGTTAATAATCTTGGCTATTGTATTTATTTTCTTGATTACTATTCTATAGTTTTTAATTGTTTTAACTATTTTAGAATTGTTAAGCCACTCACTTGGTCAATATGGCAGCTATAGAAACTGAATGAATGAATGAACGGGTCAATAAATTAAAAATTCTTGCAGGCTGCAAAACAATACCAGGCATGCATAACAGCTGTTTTGCAGTGTAGCAGCCGCACTGGAGCTGGTGGTATTAGCAGTGACATATAGTATATACAGAGCAGTAGTAGTACATTTATTATTTGTTTAAAAATGCTGGTGGGCTGCACAAGGCTTCTCGGCCAGGCATGTAGGCATGAACTACATTTAAATGCAGGATGTTTGTTATGGATTTAAGACAAACAACTCTAGTAGAATCTTATTTTAATTGCAGCATGAGGTTCTTGTTCTTTTCAAAACCTTGCAAACAGAGTAAATTGATCAAATAAATGTAATTATTTTTATTTATCCACATTTGTAGCTTAAGTTTTCTTTAGACATCCCAAGAAAAGTAGGTTGCACAGGATCACCTTTGTATATACAGAGGCACATGTAATGAGGTAGGATAAAGGCAAGTTGCAGGGGACAACTGAAATTTTAGCATTTCAAAAAACAATACAATTAGATAGGCCAGAAGTAAAATAAAAAAATGTCAAGTGTACATCTCCAATGAATACCTTACAAACTAGGTTTTGAATGATTCAATAAAAATATGCTGATTTATTTTCTCTTATTCTGGAATAACATATTGATTTTTGAGATTATTTATATATTATAGGAACTTAATATAAGAAACCATGATTGGTTTGCAGAAATTTTTAGCTTTAAAAGCAGTGCCAAACAAGGTACTCTAGCTTCCAAAACATACATTAGTTAAAGCCAAATATAAAATATCTAAGTATAATTTTCAAACTATCTTATGCAGTTTATTTTGCACTTATAATTTACAATGCTTTAAACAAAACTTATTGGTAGCTAAAAGCAAACTCAAAATACAAACCAATATAATATAGAAATTCTATTTACTCTTATATTTTATATCAGACCAATGCTTGTGCCATTTTGTTTTAGATGAATTATATAATATTTATTTATAGAAGGGAAACATTTGGTATAGGTAAATTAATACATAAATTGAATTTCACTAAAGTCTAATTCTGTTAATTTAATATTGTAGTAGCTTGCCACTTTTTCAACAAATCTGATATAACCAGAATTCAATTGAGAAAATATGTATTTTGGAGTATTAATAGGAAAGGACTTTATCAACCATTTCAATATAGTGAGGTACTTTAACTGAACTATAAGTTTAGTATGCTTATTGCAAATTACTTCTAGTTATAACAAGCAATGTTTCTTTTCTGAAATGTTATTGCTGTGGATAATATGGCTGTTGTGGATAAGGGTATCCAGGGTGCTGTGGTCCTGGATAAGAAGCTTGTCCAGGATTTTGGTACCCAGGTGATGGTGTACATGGAAGATTGTATTGGCCATACATATAAGGATTATAGGCCAATGGCAAAGGCATCTGGCAATATCTGTGAAAACAAAATAAAAAAGCATATTTTATTAGAATGAAGAAATGTTCATGCTTTGACTTATCCCAAAAATCTTAAGAGTGTGCAGAAATAATCTTCATTTCATAAAACTATTAAACACTGAACAATCACACACGAAAGTATCTAATTAATCATCATGCAAGAACTAGCAAATGAACCTCTATTACTAAACTTAGCAATGAAAGATGATCATAACAAACTATCTTATATTAATCAAAACAATATGCAATGATGTCCGAGGGGAGCTCCGCCGAGCGCCTGCTTCTGCCGGTTAAGCCGGCCTCCCCCCTCGACCCCCATATGCTGAGGGGGTTCCGAGGGGTTTCGCCCCGTTTGGGGCATTAGAAGAGCCGCCAGAGCCGCCGGGAGGCCGCCCGGGTGACTCTTTGGGGCGGCGGTGGCGGCGGCGGCGGCAGCGATTCAGCCGCGGCACCCGAGAGGCCAGGCGTGGGGGCCGCGGTGGCCAGGAGGCCGGGCATGGAGCCAGCCTCCCCCCTCGACCCCCATGTATTGAGGGGGTGTCGAGGGGTCTCGCCCCGTCCGGGGCGTCGAAGGAGCCGCCGGGAGGCCGCCTGGGTGATCCTTTGGGACGGCGGCAGCGGCGATTTTGCGGAGGCCGCGGCGGCAGTGATGACGGACGTGGACCTGCCCCCCCCCCTTGGCCCCCATCCATTGAGCGATGCAATTGGCAGGGGCAACAACAGGACTGGCTGGCCCGAAGGACGCCGATGATCTCGGTGGTGGTCCCTGATCCGGCGACGGCGAGGGCTAGAAGATCATACTCCTCGGCGGAATTATGGGCCCTCGGGAGGGTCCCCCACTCCCTGGAGTGGCCCTCCGGTCTATCGATGGCCTACCTCAAGGACGGTTCCTGGGATCCAGAGAGGTGGCATGGCCATCAAAAAAGGATTTTTAGAGGGGGTTTTAAACTTTTTAGATTTTTATTCGGGGTTTTATCGAGGTTAGGGAGGGCGACGAAGAGAGGGTTGGGGGATGGAAATTTATTGGGGTTAGGGAGGGTACCCGGTCCGGGTTTGGGGGATAACCCGGGGGGATTTGGAGTCAGCCAGGCTGGAGTGCACGTCTGGGGGAGCCCAGAGGGTCATGAGTCGTGGGGGCAAACACAGGGGGTGGGTTTCATTGGCACCATAAGTGGGAGGGGCAGATATGACGGGGGTAGAGGGCCATATCAAGTTAGGGGATCGCGTGCCCGCTGTCTCCAAGCGGTGGCGCGCTCCGACCCTCCCGACCCGTCTGGCAGGCCTGGCTGTGCAGAGTCTCAGGCCCTGAGTACCCGGCTGATGTTATGTAATGCCAGGTCCGTCGTTAACAAGGCCCCCCTGATTTGCAATCTCATTCAGGAGGAGGGTGCGGACCTGGCAGGGGTCACCGAAACCTGGTTGGGCCCAGAGGGCGGTGTCCCTCTGGTAGAGATATGCCCACCAGGTTTCCAAGCATTCCATCGACCGAGGTCTCAGGGAAGGGGTGGTGGGGTGGCGGCGATTATTAGAGAAATCCTTTGTCCTAGGGAGGCCACTGTTCCTCAGACGGCTGGTTGTGAGTCTCTCTTTGTGAAGTGGGGTCAGGGGGTTCAGATGGGCCTGTTGATAACGTACCTGGCTCCCTGCCACGTGTCATCGGCCCTGCCCGGGCTCCTCGAGGTGATAGCCGGGCTGGCGGTTGAAACCCCCAGGCTTTTAGTCATGGGTGATTTCAACCTGCCTTTGCTCGGGGAAACCTCTGGGGTGGCCCGGGAGTTCCTGGCTTCCATGACGGCCATGGATCTGACCCAATTAGTTTCTGACCCCACTCACACGGGGGGACACACACTGGACCTGATTTTCGCCTCTGGTCAGTGGCTGAATGATCGTGTTGAAGACCTAGTTATAAAACCCTTGTCATGGTCCGATCATTCTCTTCTTAGACTGGACTTCGGTGCCGCCACCCCCTATCGCAGGGAGGCGGAGCCGAGGAGATGGTTCCGCCCCAGGTGCCTGATGGATCCGGAACGGTTCCAGATGGAGCTTGGGCCATTTCCTGAAACTCTGGCTCATAACTCGGCCACAGACTTGGTGGCCACCTGGGATAGGTTGGCCGCTGAGGCTCTGGACCGAGTTGTGCCTTTGCGACCTCTGACTCGGCATAGATCCCACGTGGCTCCGTGGTTCATGGGGGAGCTGAGGGGGATGAAATGCCGGAAAAGACGTCTGGAGGGCATCTGGAGGGCCAGTCGTGCTGAGTCTGACCGGACACAGGTGAGGTCCTATATTAGGACCTACCTAGTGGCGATAAGGGCGGCGAAACGTTCACATTTCTCCGCTCTTATTGCATCAGCAGAAAATCGGCCTGCCACCCTGTTTAGAGTAACCCGCTCTCTGCTTGAGCCGAGAGCGCGGGAGGACCTCTTGCAGGGTAGGGCAGAAGAGTTTTCCCGATTTCTGCATGACAAAATCACTCAGATTCGGGATGGGCTGGACTCCAGTTGGGTGGTCCCGGGGGAGGTGTCCGGGGCAGGTCTTGAGACGGTTATCTGGGAAGAGTTCGATCCTGTGACCGCCGAGGGTGTGGACAGACTACTGGGGAGGCTGAATGCCACCACATGTTTATTGGACCCGTGCCCTTCCTGGTTGGTTTCTACCTCCAGAGAGGTGACACGAGGCTGGCTCCAGGGAATTGTCAACGCTTCGTTGACGGAGGGGGCGCTTCCGACCGCCCTGAAAATGGCGGTGGTGCGGCCCCTCCTCAAGAAGCCTTCCCTGGACCCGGCTCTTTTGAATAACTATCGTCCTGTCTCCAACCTTCCCTTTGTGGCGAAGGTTGTTGAGAGTGTGGTGGCGCGTCAGCTCCCTCAGTATCTGGAGGAAGCATCCTATTTAGATCCGTTCCAATCGGGCTTCAGGCCCGGGCACAGTACCGAAACAGCATTGGTCGCGTTGGTAGATGATCTCTGGAGGGCCCATGACAGAGGTTATTCCTCTGTCCTGGTCCTCTTAGATCTGTCAGCGGCTTTTGATACTATCGACCATAGTATCCTATTGCGGCGGTTGGAGGGGTTGGGAATTGGGGGCACCGTCTTGCGGTGGTTCTCGTCCTTCCTCTCGGACCGCTCGCAATTGGTGTTGACGGGGGGGGAGAGGTCCACCCCTAGGCCCCTCATGTGTGGGGTGCCTCAGGGGTCGGTCCTCTCCCCTCTTCTGTTCAACATCTATGTGAAGCCGCTGGGAGAGATCATCCGTGGTTTTGGGGTGAAATGCCATCTTTATGCTGATGACACTCAGCTTTACATCTCCACCCCAAGCCACCCCAACGATGCTGTGGAGGTTATGGCCCGTTGCCTGGAGGCTGTGCGGAACTGGATGGGCGAGAACAGGCTTCGACTCAACCCTTCCAAGACCGAGTGGCTGTGGTTTCCGGCGGCCCGATATAGTCAGCTGACTCCGTCGCTGGCTATTGGGGATGAGATCTTGACCCCCACAGAAGGGGCCCGCAATCTTGGTGTCCTCCTGGATGTACGGCTGTCTTTGGAAGATCATATTACGGCCGTCTCCAGAGGGGCTTTTTATCAGGTTCGCCTGATACGCCAGATGCGGCCCTTTCTTGATTGGGACGCCTTACGCACAGTCACTCATGCCCTGGTCACCTCCCGTCTGGACTACTGTAATGCCCTCTACATGGGGCTCCCTGCGGGGAGCACCCGGAGGCTTCAACTGGTACAAAATGCAGCCGAGCGGGTGGTTACGGGGGCGTCGAGATACTCCCACGTGACGCCCCTCCTGCGCGAGCTGCATTGGTTGCCGGTGGCCTTCCGGGTTCGCTTTAAATTACTGGTTTTGGTCTTTAAAGCGCTCCATGGCATCGGACCAGGATACTTACAAGACCGCATTCTGCCAGTAGTCTCCCACCGACCAGTGCGCTCCCACAGAGAGGGTCTCCTCCGGGTCCCGACGCCTTCTATGTGTCGTCTGGTGACCCCGAGGAATAGGGCCTTCTCTGTGGGGGCACTCGCCCTTTGGAATGGGATGCCCCCTGGATTACGAACGACCAGTGACCTGAGGCCCTTCAGACGTGACCTGAAGACCTGGCTCTTCGAGCAGGCCGGCCTGAGCTGACTAATGGGATTTTAAATGGGGTTTTTAGATTACTTGGGACGGGGTATGAAGTTTTATTGATTTTAATTGGGGTTTTTAGATTTGGGACAGTCTAGTGTTTAATTCTCTTTTAAATAATTTATACTTTGTCTACTTGTATTTTAGTTGGCTGTTCACCACCCTGAGTCCTTCGGGAGAAGGGCGGTATATAAAACTCAGAAATAAATAAAATAAATAAATAAATGATCAAAATAAAATTTAAACATTTTCATATGGATTTTTACAAGTACAAGTAGGCTTCAACTTCAACTTACAAATGGAGCCTGCCAACTACAGTTGTGATAGTTGTAAAGCAGATCATCACATGGCCAACTTAATTTTTTTGCAGCAGTTATTAAGCAAATCCATTGCTTACTATGAACATTTTTTTTTGTCAAAAACTGGTCACAACATGAAGTGTTATAAATCATAGTCAAGTGACAACAGGTCACTGCAAACAGACATAAATACAGAACAGTTGCTGAACAGCCAAAATATTGTCACTTGACTAGGAGGTAGGGGGAACGCCATTAGAACTTTAGAACTTGGTCATAAGTATCTTTTGGGGATTTGATGTAACTTCAACTAGTCACTAAGAGTAATTGAGAACTACCTGTACTACTTTATTTCTGGCCCTTATACAAGACATTTGTAAGTTACTAAGCCAAACATGCAATCACATGAGATTTACATTCTATATTCTGAATCATTCTCACTTTATAGTGAGACAGAAATACATCGTATGAGGAAAAAGATATTATTAGCCTGTTATTCATAATTTACATAAACATTTATGTAATTTTTTTATAAAAAATCATCTAAGCTGAGCAGTAGTTTGAATTGGTGAATTGATATCACAAATTTCTAAACCATAAGATCATCTCATTTTATGACCTTGACCCCTGCTCTCCTTAATAGGTTAAGTGGCCACACAGGTCATTACGTGAAGTACAGGATATCTCAGGAGACAGGGAAGCCCTGAGAGGCTTAGTGCAAACTCAAGCTCCCAAGCCCTAAGCCCCCCAAGATCTCCCTCTCCCTCCTGAGTCCCCACAAGCCTTGGATCTTCTTTCCATTCCAATTGGGTCCTACACTTTCCCCATCTCCACTCACTGATAACACACACATTTTTGGTAAATCTCCAAAGCTCTCATTAGGGAAGGAGGGCAGGCAGCTCTGTTCCTTGATGTTCCTGGTGTTAGTGTTCCAAAGCTGACACCTGGGCCATATAGTTCCTTTGTAGAAGTGGGCCCCATTAAGCAGACAGTCTGAAAATGGTGTCCATTTGTGGAATAGACCCACACAGTCCAGGGACAGAGCACCCAATCTACTTCCCTAATGTAATTTCTGTAGCATTCTAGTCCATAATCAGTAACAGGAGTGGGAGTAGGAATCGGACCTGGTAGGGTGAGAAGCATGTCCAATTCTTGTGGAGACCCAGCAGAGGGAAAAGGGGGAAAGCAGACCTAAGATCCAGCAGGATGAGAAAAGGGGGAAATAAACCAGGGAGGAGGGGAGAGTTGTTGTAACATCTGTAGTGAGTCTGTAGAATCAGTGTGAATGTGGCATAGTGGCTTTAATTTCAAAACGAAATCATAAGTAGCTTTGGGAAAATACGGTCATAACTTCAAAGGATTGCTAAGAAACCAGGCAAGAGAAAATATCTGTCAGAAAATATGAATACGGATATAGGTAGACCTCAACGTATAACCACAATTGAGCCCAAAATTTCTATTGCTAAGCAAGGCAGTTGTTAAGTGAGTTTTGCCCCATTTTACAACCCTTCTTGCCACAGTTGTTAAGTGATTCATTGCAATTGCTAAGTTAGTAACACAGTTACAATTGCTAAGTTAGTAACACAAACTATATGTTTTTCTCATTGACTTTGTTTTCAGAAGGTCACAAAAAGAGGATCACGTGACCCTGGCACATTGCAGCTATCATTAATATGAGTCAGTTGCCATGCACCTGAATCTTGATCATGTGACTGGGAATGCTGCAACAGTCATGTGAAAATCAGTCATAAGTCACTTTTTTCAGTGTTGTTGTAACTTTGAATGGTCACTAAACAAATTGTTTTAAGTTGAGGACTACTTTTTAAGAAATGCTTATCAATCAGCATATTGTGCTATAGATTCCATTTATTTTCCTCAAAACATTATTTTCTCCTTTTATATTTTCCCATAAGACCAGGTCCCACTTTTATTTTTTGGATCAGTTAAGCATTGATCCACTAGTTGCCACAGAAATTAACCAACTGGCTTGTTTCTCAAGTCTGATGTTGTGAGCTGGAAAAGAGTCCCTTTGATAGAATTCACAGTGTGGTGCTTTAACATTAAAGAGCCACAAACTGGCTTTCTTCCAAACTATTATTATAACTATTATTATTACTAAAACCTGTTAGGTTTCTTTAAGAAATTTAACTATATTGGTTTACCATATATGGCTGCAAGTCAGAAATGACTCAGCACTATCTTGTAGCCACGATGCTGATTGGTTATAGGAAGCAGGAGAGCTATATAGTAAGAAGCCAGAGAGCACATGGCTAGTGTCTGTTAGAGTGCTGTTTGTCTGTTGGAATGCTGCTACTGGTTTGCTAGGCTTCTACTATGCTACTCTGCTACTTGGCAAGTATTTTCAACACTGTAACTATATTTATCCATTGATGCATGGATGTATTGAAGATGATGTATTGCTGTTATATCTACTGAACAAGAATGGTTAGTAATCTAATCTACTGATGGATGAACTGTGTATGATATTGGTCTGAAACTTGGACTGTGCTTATATCACTGTATATAAAGACTTTGCACTTCAACTGCTATGCATGTGTGGTTTTATACTCACTGCTACAATCTGAACACTACTTCCGTCTGCTGTATTAATCCTTGATACCAAGGATACTCTGCTAAATACTTAATAAAACCATTTAATACATAAATCTATTTTCACATCCCTAAAAGTGATACTGCCATTCAATTGGGAGAAGGGGAGGCTTGAATTTGATTCATTACTATTGCCTGTGACAATTGGTATAACTTGTATCCTGGCCTCGAAGCGCCCTGAGAAATTCTCACCTCTTGGGGAATGTGGTCGGGGGAGGGCCATGTGGCTTGTTTCACTTTGACAGCCAGAGGAAGATGGCCATGGGAACGTATGCTTATCTGTTCCTCAGAGTGGCTAGTACAATAATATCATCACACCTGTGGATTGGCTGAATCTGCATCTGGCTAAAGGGAGGGGTTTCTAATGTTTTAATTCTGCTTGTCTTGCTTAAGGGTATTCAGACGTTGCTTTGAATGTATTGCTTTCACTTCTACTTAATAAAAAAGTCCTTTTGAAATACTTCATTTCAAGGATCTTCACTTTCTTAAGTTAGGAGGAGAGACAATCCTTACATCTATTATGTTCAATATTAGTGGCACTAAGTTCAGAAGTGTCTTAATTATATATGCTAGCACTCTCAAGTAGACAGATAGGAAATAGGACCAGGTAGCTAATTCTGTTTTACTGTAAGGCTACATTAACAGAATTTTGCAAGTCTGAAGATACAAATTTCCCATTGCCATTTTTAATCACCTGATCAATTATGGCAAATGTTTCTTCCACTGACTGTTAATCCAGTGGGGTCTCCTCTCGTTTGATTGTTTCCTAGGTAGCTTCTCTTCCCTTTGTTTCCCAAGGTCATTCACACATTCCATCACAATATGATATTAATTAGTTCACATCTTTGCAAACTTACCCAGGATATCCTGGATATATTGGATACGGTGGTCCTTGGGCCTGTGAAGAAGCCACATTAGCTGCAGAACCCACGGGAGCAGGTGATATGCCAGTAGTTGCTAAAGCAGGAGCAGTGACCACAGGTGCTGTAGAAATTGCTGGTGGAGGAGGACGTGCTGGTGGCTGTGGTTTACTAGACTAAGCAACAAAATGATATATAATCTAAATTAGAAGTACAGTTATATTCTTTATATTTTATATTTATGGCAATCGTAGTACTGAAAGACTGATTAAAACCACAAGCAGCATTATGTAATTGATACACAATGAGAAAAAATTATTTAAATAGATTCCTTTTAAATATTCAAAAGAAGCTTTGCTTTTTGTTTTGTAAAAATTTTATTTCAGTTTTCCACATTTTAAAAACATCTTTTTTAGTGATCAGCATGATTCCAGGTTTTCACATTTCCATACAAACATGACTTTGATTACATACTCATCTTTCACATTTAAATTCAAATCTTATCATTACTTTACATATTTTCTATTAGTTTTCTCAGATATTTTCCTCAAGCTTATTTTATAAATTTCCAATTCATTTTTTAACGTATTTCTTTTAATTTTAAATAATTCTCATATCTTCATATTTGTTATACTTTATACTTTTATCTGTCAGGTTTGCAATTTCATCGCATATTCTTATTTCATTATTTCTAAAATTCCATCTTGGTTTAAACATTTCAAAAAAGTTTCCCTTACAATTACCAATTTGGAGTGCGCCACCCCTATACCTTATATATCATTTAATTAGTTCCTCTTTAAATCCCAATAATCATTTAACTTTTTAATTATCAAAAATTAATAACAAAAATCTCCTAGCGACTACATAACATATACACCTTTTAAGTTAGATTCCGCATGGTACTTTTCCCTTCAATTACATCAAAAACATTTATAATTTCAAAAAAAATTGATCTATTCAATTCATCTTAAAAATTGATATTCTCATTACAGCAATCCTCATAATTCCTTTCAACTATATTCTGAATATTCATGAAAAATAATTAATCAACTTATCATAATTTCTCTTTTTTCATATTAATTCCATTTATCTCTATGTATAGTTTAACAAAAAACAAATATTCCAATAACAAAAAGTATTAGTTCCAATCTTTCATTTTAATAATCTATATTTTCCTGTTTTCTAAATAATTTGTTACTTCTAATACATTTATTCTATACCTTGTCACCTTAAAGAATCCTCTTTCTTAATTCTTAATTAATCATTATCTCCATGTCTTTTAAATAAACAATGTATTTTTATTTTTATTCGAAGTCAGATTCTGCATTGTACTTTCCCCTTCAATTACATCAAAAGCATTTATAATTTCAAGAAGAGAAATTAATATATTCCATTCATCATAATAACTGATACTAATCTTATTGCAATGATTCTCATAATTCATTTCAACCATATTCTATAAATTCATTAAACATAGTTAATAAACCTATCATAATTTCTCTTTTTTCACATTTACTCCATTTATTTCTGTATATAGTTTAACAAAAAAAACAGTCTTCCAGTAACAAAAAAAGAAAAATATCAATTCCAATACTCTATTTTGGTAATCTATATTTTCCTACTTACTAAATTATTTGATTACTTCTAATACATTTATTCTACATCTCACCACCTTGCAGTATCCCCTTTAATTCTTAATTAACCATTGTCCCTATGTCTTTTAGATAAACAATTTCTTTTCATTTTTGTTCAATTTCCATATTTCTTTATTTTCTGATTCCATTTCTTTGTACTTCTTTTTCCTTTCATTTTTTCCCTCTTTTTCTTACTCTGGTTTTTATCCCCCTCCCTCTTTAAAGCTTCCTTCTGTCATTTTCTGCTGTTTCCTTTTGCTTTGTTTGGTTTTCAAAGTATTCCTTTTTAGTTGCCTCCTCAAATCTCCAGATTTTAATTCCCATTCTTCTCCCCCTTTGCTTTAATATCCGTTGCTCCAATTGTTCATTAAAAATGGCCTCTTCTTTAATCCTCCTCTTTTGGCGCTCCTTGTTGTTCTTCATGCTCTAAAATTGCCATTTCTAAAAACTGTAAGGAAAAAGCAAAACGACTTGCCTTTTTCCTGTAGAATTTCCTTCACATTTCTTAGTTCCATTTTTAATTCCAAAAAAAGTTCTGCCATTTTTAAACACTTCTGCTATGTATATTTATATATCTTTCTTTACTCTTTCTGTCCTCAATTATCCAGTAATTTGAATCAGCCAATATCTATAAAATTTATTTATAATGATCAGCTTTTCTTAATTCCTCTTCAGGTTTTCCCAGATTCAACAAATAATCTAATGTCCATGAATTGAAGTTTATGCCAAGAACACCAAACAATCCCAAGTTAATTTCTTCCTGTTTCTTTCTTTGTTTTAATGTTCAATATTCTACTTTCATTTTCCAGGGTCTCTATTTTGTTGTTAACAAGGTTTCACTTACTTTGTATCAAAATCACCTTTTGCAGGAGCCACGTTATAGAAAGTCTTAAATAATTTCTTTTACCACTAGATGGCACTCTCTATTATATCCAAATTCCATCCTTTTTCCCTTTTGCTTTTTCTCTCTATTTAGGGCTTTAGAAATTCAAAGTTCCAGTAAGTCCAAATATACAAATACTATTTTTTATTTTTTTCTTTGACACATTCACGTTCAGCTTTAGTTATGCCTGTTTGATGCCAAGATCATATATTTATCCAATTTAAACAAATATCTGCTTCTGACTTCTTCCTTTCAGGTTTCAAAGTCACTTTCAGCTATCAAACTTTTTTTCTTCACTTTCTCTGGCCGCCGCTTTAATTGTCTCTCATAAATTCCTTAAAATTTTAATTCCGGGGTACCTTATATTTAAATGTTGCGCCTGTTTAGCCCAGTTTTCAAGCTGTCCTCTTCTTCACTGCTCCAGCACAATCTTATCCAGGTTAGCTCTTTCTCTTCAGGGTGGCCATATTAACCACCACTACAACCGTCTTCGGAGGGGAGTAAAATGCCTAGCCAGGGAAGGGAAATGCGGCTCCCCTCTACCCAGCTGGTGGTCTCCCCCTTCTACACCACCCCTACAGGATGGTTCTGGCCCCAAATGCAGATGATTAGGGCCCTCTGATGGGAGAGCATGGATCGAAGCCACGGACAATCATGGTTTCTGATCTGTCAACGAGGAAGATGTCATCGGAAGATCAGAAGCCTTTCTTAAATTACTTATTTAAATCAAGTTTGCTAAGGATGATCTTTCATCTTTCTTATCTAACTAGTAAATTTGACAAAATGTATTTATAAGAGCAATTCATAGCATCACAAAATAGATTATATTCTATTGCAAATACAGTAGCTTTAATCTCCAAATGATACATAATATTCACAATAACTATGAAGCTGTGGATATAATGGCAATATTAGAGTTAAACATTTCATTGTTCCTGTGTCCTATCAATCATCCCTTCTCTTTTGCTTGGCCCACCTCTACCATCACCACAGAACCACAGAACAATTCTATGTAGTCTAGAATTTTGTTAGAAAAACCAAATCTCCAATCTCAAAATTATCAAGAAAAGTAGAATAATTTTCAATTGCTATTTTGATTAGAGAAACGTGATATTATCTTTCTTTTCTCCCTCCCTCTCTCTCCCTCCCTCCCTCCCTCTCTCTCTTTCTCATCTGTCTGGGCTATGAATAGGTTCCTTTTCATCCGTGCTTTGCATTGCAATTTTTTAAAATATAGTATTCAGTATACAAGATTGCTCTTCCAATTTACTGAATTTACTGAAACAGAGGAAGCACAAAACAATAACTTTACTGTTGATTTACTTACCACATTGGTTCGAGGAGCTGGAGTTGGAGTAGTGGGCTTGTTTCCCCCAGCGGGAACAGTTTGATATGCAGGCACAGAAGGAAAAGAAGGAGCACTGGGTTCTCTGGCAATAGTCTGCTGCAAATCTCTTAAAAGGAAAACATTAATAAAAATGAAAGGTGAACATGGAGAATTAGAACTTTTATCTTACTATAGATCACCTGCGATATATTTTATATTGAGATCTTGGTTTCAGTGTCCGAGAGGGAAAACTACAGATTAATATTCACTCCAAGTCAAGTCCTAATTAAATTCACCTTCATCTAGCTAGAGCCTGGCATAATTAGATTTAGGGTCTCACAGAAAAGTGTTTTTCTTGGATGAAAAGGTATTTAAGAAATACAAAAATAGAACTTTTTAAAGAAATCTTAGTAATTCTATGAAATAATATTAAAGCAATACTCTAGACTTAAAATATTAGGTCTTGTTTCAAGCACTGCTTTGCACTTACAAACGATTTTCAGTTTATGTTCCCCAACTCTCAAGATGGAATATAGTATGTTTATACGCATAAATAGTAGGCACAGTAGAGGGAATGCAGAAAATAAAAGCATTCTGAATCTAAAGAACTAGGCTTCTCAATCTATATTAATAAAATCTGATGGCTAACAGTATATATTTTAGTAACCGTAGTATATGATAAATATAAGCAAACTAGTAAGTCACAAAATATGGAGGAAATTCAGTTAAAAAATAATGTAATGGTAACATTAATGTGTAACTATTTGAAGATCAGCGATGGGAAAGTTGTGAGCCTCCAACTGTTAAGAACAAGCAAACATATTCATTGTGTACAAATATCAATGATTAAACAGGGTCACAATTGTTCTCAAGATCTGTCAGACAAAAAAAATACATATAATGTTCAATCAAATTGGATTAATTGCACAATAGTTGCTTTTATCTTAAGGGTAACCAAGCAAATATCTGACCTAACTTAGAAAACATTCTATAATTCTATATATTACAAAAACATAATGATTCTGTAACTAATCAACATCTTGACAATTGCAAAACAGAAGTATTTCCTATTATTTTCCAGCTCAGCTATTATTGACAAATCTATATTATGTGAAGGAACATTCAGTTTAAGCTGTTTTAAATACAAAGCTTTCTTTCCTTAAAAGCAGTAGCCAGAAGCAAGGTTTTTTTTACAGTATTTGTAAAGGCTTACTTGAGAAGTTCATCTCTTTCTGTTTTGCGGGCAAATACAATGTCACTGCATTTGTTTTGGAATTTCAATAGGATTTCAGTCAATTCGTTGTAGAACTGGAAAGGAAAAAACAATGCATATATTCATATACCACACACACAATTATTTAATTGAAATGTATTGAAGTATGTGTTTTATAAAAGCTCTTCTAGATATTACCTCCTATCCTGCAGAGTATTTTAAATTTAGTCAATCATATTGGTAGACAGAAAAAATCATGGTATGTAATCTTTGAAATACTATCCAAAGTAATACTGCTATCTTTTCTCTACATCAGGAGTGTCAAACTTGATTTCATTGAAGGCTGCATCAAGGTTGGGGAGGATGGGGGTGCCAGGGGGGGCATGGCCAGCTTGACATCACTCGTGTCGGGGGCATCTATGTGACCCAAGCGCTCTGTCAGAAAAAAAGGGCTCCCAAGCCCCATTTTTGGCTGTGATGGTCTCCTGCCCTCTGCCAGTGAAAATGGAGCTTGGGAGGGATGCGCCTGGCCCCTCCAACTTGTTTTTGTTGGCAGAGGCCAGCAGGAAGCTGTCACAGTCAAAAGCAGAGTCTGGGAGGGCAGTGCGCTCCATTTTCACTGGTGGAGGCACTGTGGGCCGGTCCTTTGCTGTTTCCAGGGCAGCCCCATGGGCCAGATCTAAGCAACCTGCAGGCTTTGAGTTTGCTATCCCTGCTCTATATCATTCATCATTCATCCATCACTATTATAATGTTAATAGATACTGTACATCATACCTTTTTAAACTACATTATATTCCAATTTACTGTAAAAAGCCCCAGTCGTTACAGTATGTATGTATGTATGTATGTATGTATGTATGTATGTATGTATATATGTATGTATAATGCCAAGGACATGACATGCTAAAATTGCTGAAAGGGGATTTCTATTTTCCAGAAAGAAACCTTACAAAATATTGGATGACAAGATGGTATATGGAATAACAAAAAGAGGAAGATACCATCGGACTATGTATTCCATAAAAGAACAACTATTTTCTAGAATTGGCCCCTAAGATTTGATATTCCCACAAATTGTCTTTTCTCTTTTTATATCCTCTAACACAGGGGACAAACTGAAGGCCAGCAGCTGTATCCTGCCCTCGGAGTTCTTAAATCTGGTCCACGGGGCTGGCCTGGAAATAGCAAAGGAACGGCCTGCGGTGTCTCTGGCAGCCAAAACGGGGGAGGGGCATTGTGGCCAGCAGAGTGCTGCAGTAGGCTATCTAGCCCAAAAATTAGGTACAAGGGGCACGTGTAGCCTCTCCACGCTCCATTTTAGCCAGCAGGATGCTGCAGGAGGTGTCCATCCCATCTTCCCTCTCCGGCCAGCCCACAGAGAACACTAATTTTGATTCGGCCCTCAAAGAAATCAAATCAAATCAACCTTTATTGTCAGAGTACAACATGTGAACAATGAGATTGGCTGAGTCTCCCTTCATGCACCCCCCCCCCCCCACAACACAACTCACAGTGAAGACAAAAAAGAAAAATCCCTAAACCAGTGAATCCTACTAACAAACAATCTTATTTCACCGTGTGAAATTATTGCACAACATGCTGGCTCCACAAGTCTATCATACTATGTTGACATGAGGTTATTTTCCATTCAGGAGTCTGACAACCCACGGGTAGAAACTGTTCTTCAGCAGGTTGGTGTGGCTGGCTATGCTTCTATATATCCTACCCGATGGTAGGAGAGTGAAGAATCCAGTCTGACATCCCTGACCTAAGAGGAAGATAGATTTTTCCTATTCTTCTTTTGTTCTATTTCGTTGTAATTTCTGTCTGATAAAAGTATGATGCTACAAAATATCCTTTAACATCTAGCAAAATCTGCAATTCAAAACTGGTATTCTTGGAATACATGATCCATATATTCATTCAAGCTTTTCCAAGTTCTTTGTTGAACTTACGTTCTATTAAGTTTTTAAAAACCAGAAATAAAACATATCTTTTGAGATGTTATTAGTCTTGTGGACTCTTCTGTTACCATACCTTTGTGCCTTCTTTCAAGTTGGCTGTAAGTTCCACAAAGTTGTCATTAGCTATAGCTAAATTCTTCAGAACTTCTTCCCTTAAATTGGATTCGTTATTTGACTGTTTCATCTTAGAAAATTCCTGATGAGAATTCTAAACGTGAAAAAGGACAAGATATAAGAAACCAAGTTTACGATATTTTATTCCCTCAACCTGGGACAAGATTCTTGTTGGAATAATAATTTAATATTACTGTCTCAGAATAAAGCTACATAAGATTATGCCAGATTTTTGTTCTAAAACTATTAAACAATTACCTGAATGGTGTTAAGCAGCTCCTCCTGTTTTTTCAGGGTTTCCTGTACTTTATGAGTAAGACCACCATAAAGATTATCCAACTCTATGACAGAAATGGCTTCTTCGTTTAAAGCACCATCCTGTGCTAGTGCTGTTAGGAATTTAGATGTCATGTCAAAGCTTACTGATTTAAGATCATTCTCGAGTTGTTCTCTCTGCTTTTTTACTTCATCCAGACTAGCTAGCAACAATTTTAAGATGTTAACTACCTAATAAAAGAAAATAAATTAGAAATAAAATTAGACATAGTTTTTCATAGTAATACTATTATTGTATCAATATTGCTTAAGAATATGACAGCATATTGAGCCTAAATACAATTTAAATTAAAACCTTGGATTCTTATCTACATCTTAAATGAAACAAAGATTAAGACTATTGAATTTCATAAATAGATTTATTCTGCATAAAAATAGATAATTTTATATGGAACATCTGTTGTGCCATCTCTTTCTATTTGGTTAAACAGAACTGTTTTACGCAATTTTTGGAAGTTGTTTAGGTGTTTTTTAGCAACAAGGGAAAATGTAAATGCATATGCTGTCTAGAATACTTTTGTGAGTAGTTGGTTAAATAAATAACTCCTGAAACATGAAAAGCCAACCTGTATATATCATTACCATAAAAATAATACCTAACTATAATCAGAAGCAATTACAGGATGAAAAGAGCTTGAGTAAACAGAACCAGTGTGATATATTGTTAGAACTGACAGTTCTAAGTTCAAGTTCCCCCTGTAAGCCTCAAAAGCTTACTGGATGATGGCTTTGAGGCAGTCACTTTCTCTCTTACTAGCATATCTCACAATTGTTTTTGTGGGGGCAGGGCAAGGATGGGTTTCTACCGGTTCTGTCCACCTCTGTAGAACCGGTAGCTCTGAAGAGCAGCAGACATAGAACCGGTTCTATGCCTGCTAATGTTTTTGCCCACCCACCCATCCGGGCTCTTACCTGATCTTTCCTGATTTTTCAACTTCAGCTGCCGAACGAGGCACAGCTGTAGTTAAAAAAGCAGGAAAACAGGGCTGTTTCAAAGACTGCAGCATGCAGGGAAGCTCGTAAATCCCGAACCAGTAGTTAGCCCTGTCATATCCCACCCCTGGGGCAGGGATGCTAGTATGAAACTCTGAGCCACTGAATAAAAAGCAAGATATAAACCTAATAAATAAAGAACATCTACATTAGACTTTGTGTGTGTGTGTGTGTACGTGTGCGCACACGCACACACACATGCACGTGTGCATTCCTCTGAATCACTGTTGACTTCTGGTTACATATTACAAAATCATTATGAGATGAACCTATAAAAGTAGTATTCCTAAACTGTGGTTCTGATATTTAAAATTCATTTTTAATAAATTAAACTATTGTAAATCAAACATTGATAATTATGAACCAATCAGAGTACCTAACTACTCACTGTGTGAGGTTAATAATATGTTAAATGTATGCATGGCTTAGAAACAGAGAAAGAAGCAGCAAGTGGTGAGCCTCCAGAAAGTCAGCACACTCACCACTTGCCTGCTCCTTTTTCTGGTTCTAAGCCATGCACATATTTAACAAAGGAAACAGATAAGAGGATCCAGACTATTGCCTCTTCTTCTGTGGAGCCAGTATATAGGTATAATAAAAAAGACATCATTTATGTTACATGGTCCTAGTATCATTGTGGGGGAGGAAAGCATGGTATCCAGTTTGCAAAATGGAATTTCAAAGTGTTTCAAAGTAGTCATCCCATATTATTAGATGCTACAATTTGGCTGTTACTATATGATTTATATTGCTTTCTTTATTATTCCTACATAATATATAAGGTATATAGCCTATAGCCTTGCTTAAACCAGGATTCTTTTGCATTCTTCTTAAGAATTAGTGTTGCATATGTCTCCAAATGCTTTGATTTCTTATTTAAAATGGTGTTTTCCCACAACAAATGTAATCATTAAAACTTTTCTTTCATACCTCACTCCCTTGTATTGTTTTTGCTGGATTTGCTGATGGAATGGCTGCATTAAGTTCTTGTTCTGATTTACATAACAATGAAATTGTATCTCGATGAGATTGGTACCGTTCCTTAACCTGTTTGTCAGCTTGTACTGCTTTATCCAGTACATTACGGAAATTGGTTCCTTCTACAAAAAAAGCCCAAAGAAAAATCTGCAGCTAAAATATGACATCTTACTAATTAGAAATGTAGTGAATTGTTAAGCTCTTATCAACCACCCACAACCAAGAAAGCATTATTCTCACAAAGTCTCTTTAATCAAATAAAAGGAAAAATGGCTATAGCATCTTAGCAATTGAATTATTTTACTTTATCAACTTATATCTTAACATTTCTTTGATGACTTTATATTTCTTTCTATTAGCTTCTTGACACAAAAATTTTGCTACAATTCACCTGCTAACAGAATACTTCTCTTCTGGTTCTCCATTAGTCTGAAAATATCCATTCATGGATTTTGGGAAACTGATTGCGTGAATTGGTTACCAATACTTTTTAAATTGGTAGTTCCATGAATTTGATTGGGCCAGGGTCATTTGTCGTATATTCTTTTCAGTATTGGAAAACACTGTTTCACATATCTTTGTGGTTGATTTTAAAAGCTTTATTAAATTATGACAGAAGTCATATAGCCTGGATGCCAGACTGTGCCTTCAATTAGCAATTGTTATAAAGACACAAAATTTCTGTTCATATGCTTACTCAAAAATTAAAATTCTACAGTAGAAAAAATGAAATTTCTTCTATCACTTGAACATGCACAAGAATGGTTATTTGAAACCCAAATTTATTTAGAGACATATAATCCAGTTTCTGGGGGCGGGAGGGGGGGTGCTTCTATTTTTTAACTGTATTTTTTTTGTCATGAAAACAAAACATTTAGATAACATAATAGAGCTTGGAACAATCAACTCCACCCTCATTTTTCATCTTAGATCATAATCTATACTGAGTATCACTTGTCGCCGTGTTTATAGAAAAACTGGTCAGCGGGATATTGTTTTTTAAATAAGCATTTTTAAGTTCAAATCCCACAAGAAGTTATTATACTTTTAAAAATACGTGCTTGTTAAAATAAAACAAACATTTGAATAGTATTGAGAAAAATTAGAAATCCAACAAAAATTAGAAATCTAATCTAATGAAGGCAAAGATATTTAATCCATTTATTCTGAGTTGATGTTTTGCTATATTCAAGCCCTGTTTGCACTTGATTTATAAATACTTCCTGGAAATACTAGCATAAAAGTGGACAATATTTTAATTTTTTCTAAAATTGAAATTAATCAGCATTAAAATATTGTAATCATCATTTATTAAAGCAGGTCTTTATTGTCTGCCCTTACATTATAAATACTCAAGTACCAAAATAAATTAATATCTATCTTTCTGAAATATATGCAAAAGCATTAGTAACATTATATAAACTAATAATTAATCAACATCTTGTACTGCTAATATCTCTCATCTGTATACTGACTCAATGTAATAAATTCAGATTGGAACTGAAACATATCATCTATTAAATCAAGCTTAATATAAATTTGTTTCTATTCTCAGACTGTTTCTTTTATTATGCTCTCTTACCTACCTGCTTCAATGTTGTAACAATATACTGGGGATAAAAATCACCACAGAAAGAGATTCATGCCAATTTCTATGTAGTAAGCAACCGAGTGCAAAGATCAAATACACAATAATATATTACCTGCTCTCAAAGACTTGTATAAATCATTTGATGATGTTCTTTGCCAACGTTCCTTGAATTTGTTTTTCAACTCATTGTCCGTTGCTTCTTCTTCATCCAATATCCTTAGTGACTTTCATTGTTTTTTTAAAAAAAACAATTAAAATAATTTTAGTTCACATTTTAATGGACTACTGCCAGCATATTGGTTTAAATTATCTACCGTTAATAGTTATGACTTAAGCTGGTGACTTAAAGAATTAACTTAAAACCTAAATAATGTATCAAAATTAGATACCATACTTTGCAATTACATCTGCTAGTTGTTATTTGAACAATATCAGGATTAATACTTCTTAAACTGATTCCCTCTCCTACTATATAAATATTGTAATTCCCATCAGTTCAATTAGAAACATTTAACTCAACGAAATGTGAAAATTTACCCATTTTACCAAGAAAAAGGCACATGATTTCTTAAAATACCGCAATTATTACTGCAAACATACCTCATCCAGAATCTCTCTATTTCTCTGCAACAATTCAGGAAGATCTTTCATCAACTGATCTATTGCTTCAACGCCTCCCTGTTCAATCACTGACTTAGACTTCTGTAGAATAGATTGAGGAATACTATCCCCAGAAACATCTTCAATAGCAGCAGGAAGATTAAGGGATGCTAGCACTCTAGACAAGATTACATTATTTCAGTTTACCATTTTTCAGTCACTTCACAACAAACATACAGCTTAAGCATAATTTTTACATCACCAAAATATCACTAAGCATTTTTACTGTTAAGAAAGATTTGTCTTGATTAGGAGTATAAGGAATTCAACTATATATGAAATTTCAATTGCATACCAATAAAAAAAAGCCATCGGGAGAGATATTTTTAAAAACTGGAGTTTTATTTTATATTTATTTATTAAGTGTATGGCAAATGCATGGACGTATAATGGTTCAAATGTTAATATCCAGTCCACCCAGCCATTCAAGGACAAGGTGGTCTATGTTGAAAAAAAATCAGACATTGGACCAGTATAAGCTCTTGATGGACATTTGGACACAATGCGATGGGTATTTTGTCAAGGAGCACTACAGTCACACTGAGGGGTAGAAACAAGACAGCACTTAAACAATAAGTCCTGGCAGATATCATATTGGGTATGGATCCTGTTCAGAATCAACTAATGCAGGCAAGGAAGATCAAAACCTGGCACCTTTTGTGTAGAGTCAACTATGTGACTTTTTATCTGGGTGTTCAGCAGCCCATTTGGCTTTCCATTGTGTGTTGATGTCAAAATTGTTAAGACAGCTGTTGAGCGAGTGCCAAAGAGGGCTTCCTGTATTTAAGCCTGCCAATTGATAGATGAGGAAGATCAACAGAGAAAGAAGTGGGTTTCTCATAATTTTGCTGTACTCCTTCACTAAGGCTTCCTGCCTCCGTAGAGCTGATGGTACAATGTGGCTCAAGAGAGGGAGATAGTAAGTAGATTTTATGCAACCACTTATGATCCACATTGTATCATTTAGTTTAGCATCTATCTTGCTAGTGTGGCAGCTATTAAGCCAAATAAGGTTGCAGTATTCAGCTGTGGAGTAGACCAATTTCAATGCTGATATTCTGAGAATAGAGGCTGAAGCTCCCCAGCTTGATCCTCTTAAATCCTGGAGTAAGTTGTTCCTGGTATTGATTTTAGCGGACATGTTCTCTAGGTGTTATTTATAGGAGAGTTTCTTATGAGTATTTTATAAATTGCTTTTCTTGTTTGAGTTTAAAGTGGCATACAAAAGAAGGAGCAACTATCTTGGAGAGAGGGTCAAATGCAGTGGTGGGCTCCTGCTGGTTTGCACTAGTTCTCTAGAACCGTATGTTCATTTTCTGAGCAGACTGGAGAACCAATTGTTGGAAGAAATCTTTTCCCACTTTACAGGGCTAATCCTGCAAGGAACACAGGAAGGAAAGATTCTAATGTGCCTGTATTTCTAGCCTAATCCTTATCGTAATTGCCGCCTCTGCTGCTTTAAGTGTTTTCAGAAACTGCCTCTGTGTTACACTTTATTACATTGTAACAGCCTTAATGGTTCTTGGCAGAATGCCCAGACTTTCTGTCTGTAGCTGAGCTTCTCCGGAGTCATTATCCCACTCCCCCTACCAGAGTTTTTTTGTGGTACTTTTATTATTGGGGCTTGAACAGCTATTTACAGATAGGTTGGCATAGCCATAGAAGAAATGGCTGAGAGGCAGGATGCAAGCTTGGCATTTTGACTGATTTTTTTACTACCTTTCTGGGGGCATGTGAATTTTCCTTAAATCTGGATGATTACCTTAGGATATCTTGTGAGGGGAATGAGACCAGCTGGTATTTTTAAGTGGTACAATAGATCTAATGATTATGTTTCTGGTTGTTTTGTCAGTTCACTTAGCACAGGAGTCTCTGTGGGGATTCTTCAGTCATCCAGATCATGATTGTCCCAAAGTCCAGTTGCCTCTTGAAAAAGCACCTTTGGGACAGGAGTCTCTTGCATTGCTTCAGAGTGGCTCACTCTGATTGCTCACTGATAATAAATGGACCCTTCATCCAATTTGTTATAGTTTGCTCTCATGATAATATGACATAGTACCATGGCACCAATTGTAGAAAGTTAGCACTCACCCCTCTCCTAGAAGAATGTCAGCACTTAAGAGATAAAGAGATACGTATCTATATTCATAGGCAAAAATTCCCTGCAGCAAGGTCTGAAGAAAGACAGAATAGGATTAGCCCTCACTCAAGATGTTAATTTGTCTCTTTAGGTCAGTATTTTGTAGCCCAAATAGGTCCATCCACTTTCTGGAGAGCATAAATGACCTCTCTGCTAAGGAGTTTCACTTTATGAGCAAAAGGAATTATTTTAATTCCTCAATGTACTCTGGCAACCTGCCTGATTTGTAACTCTGGATTGCAGGTTTTGCTGAGGAAAAGGAAGGTATTCAGACAGAATTGTTTAGCTTTCTATGACAGCTGTGACTCATTGATTTTCAGTGTGTATTCCCCCATTTCTAATCTAATGACTGGTATTTAGGGCAACTTTTTACAAGCAAAGAAGCTTTTTGTATTTTTCTACAAACAATGCTTGACTTACAATAGTTCATTTAGTAACCATTCAAAGTTACAATGGCTTTGAAAAAAGTGATTTATGACTGTTTTTCACACTTATGACCATTGCAGCATCCCCATGGTCACAAGAGGCCAGGAGAGGATAAGTGCCCCTCGACAGGAGTGACATCAAGTTGGCCGTGCCCATTCAGTCACATGACCATCCAGCCATGCCCACCTAGCCAGTCATTAGGGCAGAGAACCGGTTGTTAAAAAAATTGAAGCCCACCACTGGTCAAATGGCCACTAGAGTCTTATTTCCAATCCAATGCCTGAAATCAAAGTTGTCCTTAATACAGTGTATCAATATTTATTAACTTCAGTATGTCTGTACCACCAAATAATTTTCTACTAATGCAAAATTTCTCTAGAACCTAGCCAGACACCAAAATAATCATCTCACCCATTTGCCAAATTGGTGGCCTCTCTCATCTGGCCTATTGATCTATTAACCAAGTCTGCCTTTCTTTGGTTGTAGACAGCAAGAGCTTGCTGAACTGCCATGGGAACCATCTTCTCAAACAAATCTATAAAGCAAAACAACTACAATTAATAAAATAGATTCATATTCTAGCGCTCACAATTATTTACCTAAAATTACTAGACTGGATGCTCCCCATTATCTTTATTTTTCCAAAACAAAATCACAAGAACCAACATGTGAACTTGTTAGTAGTTTCTCTTATACACAAAAACATGAATAAAGAAGTCTGCTCTAGTGAACCACCTCAAGATACTCCTACCTACAATTCTGATATAATTTAAAGATGATCTAATTTTATTTTTACCCTATTAAACATTTGAACTATGGGATTATAGAGTAAAGCCAATGTTTTTTTAATGTGCATTTCTTGAAACCTAAAGTACTTTTAATGTGAAAGCAATTTCACCAAAGTAATCCACATATTGCAAGCTAGATGTGCAACAATGATCTTATCACCAAGAATGCAAACCTTACATACCTGTTTTAAGAAGGCTTGGAGCCTGTTTGATAATATTTCACACTGAGTTTTTTAAACAAAAGGATTATTAAAACTTTGCAGGACAAAGATTATAGATTTCATTTGTATATTGTAACTCTTTGAAGCACATTTAACATATATACTTAAAATCAAATTGGTATTCATTAAGAACATACAAAAAGCTTCAAACACTTGTATAGATATCCTGTTTCCCTTAAAATAAGACCTATCCCAAAAATAAGCCCTAGTGTGTTTTTACAAGTGCTCTTTGTCAGCTTTGAAATTCAGCTGACTTTTTTTTAAGAGAGGTGGAGGAGTTGAAAAGTTCAAGGTTATTCTGTATGACATATTAGGAAATTGCAGTGGCAGTTAATTGGTTCTTGTGATTTATGAAGTGTAGAGGTAGGAGGAGAGAAGGGAGAAATGAAGGTGGATTCTGTGTAACGTGCAAAAAATTTTCACTTTGGAAAATGTCTTTGACATGCCAGATCTGTTCCTAAATAAATCAATTGGAGAGAAAATGTCTCGGAGTGATTGATATCATGGATACTTTCTGAATGCCTTACATTTATTTCCCAAGTCAATTTTTTTTTCTGTAGGGTTGGCTGATACCCTAGAGTTCTTTTTCCAGAAATGGAGAGAGATCAACAATCAGCCGAAGTTGGAGGTGTGCAGGGGGGAGCATTTGGGGCCCTCCCTCTGGAGCATTAATTGAACCTGCCAGTCCTTGTTTGGAGGAGATGATGGATGCTTCCAGGATGGCAGTAGGAAAAAGAGATTTGGGAGCTATACCGAAGCATTTCAACTCAAGAAGTTGTTATAACCCAGATGTAACCCAGCTGTCTGAAGAGAAATCTTTCTCTAGCTCCAGGCATATGGCTATTCCATCAGATTGGAAAGAAGAGAGGCAATTGGGGTCGGAATTCTCTCAAGAAGACAAACCCCAGATTATTCCTGGAAGTCCATCAAGGGCAGATTTACATCAATAGTTCCAGAATTTAAAGGTAACAGGTTTGGTCTCACAGTCTGTTTGGATGGCTTGAGACCACCCATATTCACTTACCCAAGTATTGTGAGGAACGAAGAGACTATATAGATGCCAGTTGGTGGAAGCCAGAAAAAAGCATCAACTGACAGAAGTATGTTGCAGAAGGAATTTTGCCCCCTGCAGAGAGTATCCCTCCAGGGTGGGCATTTTATCCAGGCCAAGGATGGATTCAATGCCAATGGCAGCCAGCACCAACCCAGCCCTGATCTGAAAGGGGGTTGCCCAGATAGCAGACAGCAGCCACTTTCCCTTCACCTGACCAGGGAACCAGGCCACCCCCATCTTCCTCCTAGCAACTACAAATGCAGCCCCAACTGGCAGCGAGGCCACAGGGATCCCTATTCCAGAGAGGCACCACCCAGCCAGGATACAGGGGGCCTACCCAGCCTACGTACGCCACCAGGCCAGTTCCTTTCATTCCAGTACAACCTGCAGGGGGATGGACTGTGCCACTTCTGCAACCAGGCCAAACCAAATACCCTTTAAGGCCGTATTCGATGGCCGCCATGAACATTTCAATTATTTCCTCACTCGAATCTGATCCCATATAGAACGATTTGGAGATCAATATGCCACAGAGCGCAATTTGGTTATGGCCATAACAAATGGGATGAATGAAGAGGATACTTCAGACTGGGTGGCCACAACGAACAAGCCCCCGAATTATACAATATAAAAGGATTTATTCAATTATTAAGACTTGAGATTATTAAGATTTTCAGATTTGAAAATCCAGACAGGGTAACAGACAATGAAGAGAAGTTAATGAAAATGAGGCAAGGCAAACGATCCTTGTCAGACTTCATTTGGGATTTTAGAAGGGTCGCAAGCCACCTCATGGATTGGCCTGAAAGAATGACTTTACACTATTTTAAAAAAGCATTGATCCAGAAGTAAAGAAGGCCTGTGAAATTAGGGGAATCCCAGAGACATTACAACTGTGGTATGTCGCATCGCTCAGCTTAGATCGCAGCATCAACCCACACAGGAAACTCCTTCCGGTAGCCGCGACTAAAAGAATTGTGGCGAGGAGACCGCCGACCGGACCAACCTAAACTGCTCATAACCGACCCACCAGGGTGCTGAAATGTTACCGATGTGGCCAAGCCGGTGTGGCAGCAGACTGTCTGGCCCCTGCTCTTGTACCACAAGCTCTGCAGTTGAAGCCTAATACAAATGTTAGAAGTCAGAAGAATCAAGGAAGACCTCGGGGTAGGGGTGGGTTCGCCAAACACAGCTGGGAAAGCCCCCTCTGTGTAGAAGGGAACAACGGACCACCAGATCGACACCACATCCCTGAGAACCCGACCGGCGAAGACAACCCAATGATGAGTGATCCCATACCTTTTACAGTTAAGGTCAAGTTAGTGGCACCAAACACGGGGGAGGCCAGGGAGTTAGCAGCTGTCATTGATACCGGGTGTTCTAGATGTCTTATCGGACTCCCCATTGTTGAACAATTGGGCATAAAGACTAACCCACTAAAACGCCCAATCAGATTTGAGCAAGTTGATGGAACCTTAATTGGGGGGGCCCAGCCAGTCAAATGACAGAATTGATCAAGATGGAATTAGGGCCTCACCGCGAGCTCATACTCTTCATAGTGGCCCCTAGGATGTCAGAATCAATCATACTGGGACTTGCTTGGTTAGACAAATGGGCCCCAATAATCAAATGGGAGGATGGATTCAGAAAAATCCTCACTGGACTGGGCCCATTGCCCCCTCTTCCACCCACTACAAAACAAGACAGTCAGCTTGAACCCAAAATCTGAGCAAGCATCCATGGCATCCCACTTTCTATCAAATAACCCCAGATACCCAACCAATACAAAAACTTGGCTGAAGCATTCAGTGAAGAAGAGTGTAATGTTTTACCTCCCCATCAAGCCACTGATTGCGCCATGGAATTAGAACCCGGGGTGAAATTACCAAAATCAAAGATGTATTCCATGACGCCTGCTGAAATGACCGAATTAAGGAAATATATCGACAGCAATTTGGAACGAGGTTTTATTGAGCCTGTCAAATCAAGATTAGCTGCCCTTGTATTGTTCAAGGAGAAGATGGCGGGTTGAGACTGTGTGTTGACTTTAGAGGTGTGAACGCCATATGCGTCAAAAACATGTATCCTCTCTCTCTTATGAAGGACTTATTGAACCACCTGTCAAAGGGCAAAGTATTCACCAAGCTAGATCTCAGGGAAGCTTACTACCGGGTCCGCATCCAAGAGGGAAATGAGTAGAAAACTGCTTTTAACTGCCCTCTGGGTAGCTTCCAATTCAAAGTCATGCCTTTCCGACTTCAGGGGGCTCCTGCAGTGTTTATGCAGCTCATCAATGAGGTGCTACACCTGCACCTTTACCGGGGGGTTCTCATGTACCTGAGTGACATCCTTATCTTCAGCAAAACCATGGAAGAACATATTCAATTGGTCCAACAGGTTCTAGAAAAACTTAGAGCCACCAAATTATATGTGAAACTCAAAATACGAATTCCACAAAGAGTCGCTGGACTACTTAGGCTACCGAATATCCAACTTGGGGATTGAAATGGACCCCGGAAAAGTGAAAGCGATGCTGGACTGGCAACCCCCCAGAACCCGAAAACAATTTCAAAGTTTCTTGGATTTTGCCAATTTCTATAGATAATTCATTCTGTCCTTTGCTGAAGTTGCCCTCTCATTGACAGAGTTATTAAAAAGGGGCCCGTCACCCACCAAACTGAAGCCAAGTCAACCCCCGGTTTTGACTATGGACTGTCAGAAAGCTTTCGAGGCCTTAAAACGCCTCTTTGCAGTTGAGCCCATCCTCCAGCACCCAAACGCAACCAAGCCTTTTATTGTCCAAATGGATGCAAGTGATGTAGCAGTGGCAGCTATTTTGCTGCAAAAGGACTCTCAAGGCCGACTGATGCCTTGCACTTATGTGTCCAAAAAGTGGACAGACACAAAGCGAAGGTGGGCGGTCTGGGAGAAAGAAGCATTCACCGTACAATGGGCTTTGTTGACTTGGAGATATTTTCTAGAAGGAGGGCCAGAGGCCTTTGAGATATGGACTGACCATAAGAACCTTAAGACTCTAAAGACCCCTAGAAGATTATCTCCCAAACAAGTTTGCTGGGCCCAATATTTCAAGCGATTCAATTTCAATATTAAATATATCCCTGGAGGGAAAAACGTACTGGTGGATGCTCCGTTCAGAAAACCTCAATTTGACAGCCACTGAGAGGAAATAATACAAGCCTTAATTTCAGACACTCAATCGGCAGGCCAAGTAACCACTCGAGCCCAAGCCAACTGCAACCCCAAACACCTGGAAGATAAGCTGACTGCAGAATTGAAAACTGCTCTATTGACCAATCCTTAGTTCCTGGACAATCAAACCAAGTTGACAATGAATGGACTAGCTTGGAAAGAGACTAAGCTTTATGTACCCAAAACCCTAAGACTATTGGTACTAAAGCGCAGCCATGACTCGCAACTGGGAGGCCACTTCAGATTCCTTAAAAACCCTACATTTACTGAGAAGACAGTTCTGGTGGCCAAAAATGAAACCTGATGTCAAGGACTATATAAAAAAGTTGCTCAATTTGTGCCATAATGAAACACAGAACTGGAAAACCCTTGGTCTCCTGCAACAAGTCGCTGAACCAACTCAACATTGGGAAGAGATCGCAATGGACTTTATTAGAGTGAAGGGAATACGATAATTTGCACTATAATTGACTTATTCTCTAAACAGGCCCATTTTATAGCCTGCAAAGGGTTTCCATCTGTGAAAAAACTTGCAAAGCTGCTCGTGAAACATATCTATAGACTACATGGAGTATTTCATAGAATAATATCAGACAGAGGGGTACAATTTACCGCAAAATTTTGGAGGGAATTTCTGAAATCCATTGGTTCCTCTCAAGGGGTTTTCCTCAGCTTTCCATCCTGCTTGTAACGGAGCAGTGGAGAGAGCTAACGCCACGATTGAACAATACATTAGATACTATGTAAATTATCAACAAGAAAATTGGGCTGAGTTATTACCTTTTGCAGAGGTTGCTTACAATAATGCAGTACATAGCAGCACGGGATTGACTCCATTCCAAATCAACACTGGAATGGATTTTGTCCCGATGCCAGAGTTACCTAGACAACCTCCCACATCCACGTCCCTAACAGAATGGATGAACTCATTAAAAAAAGGACGGGAAGATATAAAAAAAGCTTTGACCGAAGCTGCAAAAAATTATAAAAAACAGGCGGATAAGCATAGATCAACCTTCAACCGCCTTTTAAAGTAGGGGACAAAATATATTTGTCGACCAAATATCTTAGGTTGAAACTGCCCAGTAAGAAGCTGGGTCCAAAATTCTTGGGTCCGTTCCCAATTTCAAAGCTAATCAATCCGGTCACTGTCCAATTAAGTCTTCCTCGAATATTGGGGAAAACTCATCCAGTATTCCATTGTAGTTTACTAAAACCAGATACTACATCAATAATAAGACCTCTGCCAATCACTCCCCCTAAACCATTAATGATACAGGGGGGAACACATTATCAGATTCAAAAAGTTCTAAAGTCTAGATTACACCATGGCCAATTACAATATCTGGTCTTATGGAAAGGATACCCCCTCTCAGATGCTAATTGGGTAAAGAGTTGGGATGTTTATGCTGATCAATTGGTTAATCAATCCCATAAGGATTTTCCATACAAACCAAAAGGTCCTCGTGGAGGGGGAGAGGGTGTTAAGGACAATGTGTTAACCCCTGTATCTGGTTTTTTTTCTTTTAAGAGAAGGAGTTTTCAAGGGGGGAATATCTGTCAGCTTTGAAATTCAGTTGACACTTTTTTAAAAGAGAGGTGGAGGAGTTAAAAAGTTCAAGGTTATTCTGTATGGTGTATTAGGAAATTCCAGTGGCAGTTAATTGGTTCTCGTGATTTATGAAGTGTAGAAGTGGGAGGAGAGAAGGGAGGAGAGGTGGATTCTGTGTAATGCACACAAAAATTTCACTTTGGGAAATACCTTTGACATACCAGATCTGTTCCTAAATAAATCAATTTGGAAGTGATTGATATCATGGATACTTTCTGGATACCTTACACTCTTAATATAAGCCCTACCCCAAAATAAATCCTACTTAAGAGCCTGCATAGCCAGTTGGTCGCCCATTCTCTCTGGTTTCTCGCAGTGCCACAGCGACGAGATAAAGCAGGGTGGTGGTGGAGCTATCCCATGCGCCCTGCACCCGCTTACCTTAGGGCTCTTGTATCAAGGCCATCCATGCCCCGACAACTGCTTCGCAGCTGTAGCACCGGCAGCTATGTGCAGCAGGAGCACACTTGGCCTCTGCCCGACTTTTTCTATTTGTTCGTGGCCACAACAGAGCAGGAGGCTGAGCAGTGTGCTGGTGCTGCGGCTGTGAGGTGAAGCAGATGTCAGGGCATGGGTGGCTTGGCTTTGGGGAGCCTGAGGTAAGCTGGTGTGGGGTACATTGGGCAGCTCCAACTCCCAGCTTGTGATGGCACTTGCACATTGAGCAGCCTCCCGTCCACTGCGAACAGGCAGATGTGGGCCTGCTGTACATGAAGAAGGAATAAGATACCCTCCAAAAATAAGGCCTAGTGCTTATTTTGGGGCCCAAAAGAAAATAAGACCCAGTCTTATTTTCAGGGAAACAGGAGTAGTTTAAAAATTTTAATGACATCAAATAATATACTGGTGAACTGACATCAAATAATATACTGATGAACTGATATGGACAATGAAACCAGCGCTCATTTGAAAAATACAAGCAAAAATAAAGCTAATCCCATTCCCACTGGGTTGACATTTAAAAGAAAAGACAATACAAACAACTTTAAATTTCAAAATCAGAATGAGATTGCTGAAATCATGTGCCCAATATTATAATGCAGTGATAATCACACTTACCTGTAAATTTCTGACTCAGAGGGATAGTAATGGGAGTTGCTTTCACAAGACTGACTTTTCCTATTAGCTCAAGATCTTTAAGTTCAGGAACTCTATCGTGATAGATGAAGTCATTATCCTTCTTTGCAGCAGTAAGTGCACGGTTGATTTTGTCAGAAAAGTCTTTAACATTTATATATTCATCATAACGAGATGTCACTGTTTTTACAAGATCAGCAGCATGCTAATTTAAAAACATAATAATCTGAAATTAACAGTTTTGTAATAACTGAATGCAATATTTCTGCATATTCTGCATATAGGACTCAGAAGAAGGGCCTTCTCCATGGAGGCTCCCTCTCTAGAACATCATTCCTCCAGAGATTAGAACGTCTAATACTCTTCTGAAAGGCGCTGAAGACCTGATTCTGCCAGCAGGCCTGGGAAACCCAGAATGGGATGGGGCCCTTTAAATGGCTGGTGTGATCTACTGTCGCCGGGGCGGGGGGTGATTTTGTTATATTGCACTATATTAATTTATTTGATTCTTTTTGTTAGTTTTTATTGTTTAAATGAGATTTATATCAGTGGTGGAATTCAATTTTTTTTACTACCGGTTCTGTGGGCGTGGCTTATTTGGTGGTCGTGGCTTGGTGGTCATGTGACTGGGTGGTCGTGGCTTGGTGGTCATGTGACTGGGTGGGCGTGGCCAACCCGACATCACTCATGTCAAGGGGCGTTTCACCCAGTCCCTCCCCTCCCAGCCACTCCTTGTTACCTCCAGCCTCAATGTATCTATAGTTCTGTAAAAAATTTCACTTTTTTTCGATTTTATTATCTGCATCCACATACTATAGATGTACTTTTATGGACCACTGAAAGGAGGAAATGGCTCATATGCTTTGTCCAAGAATATGATAGGCAGATCACAAAACAGGGTTTTGAGGGGTTGCTACAAAGAAGGGGGGGCAATGTATTTTCCAAAGCAGTAGAAGGCAAAACAAGAAGCAATGTATCGAAACTGAACAAAGAAGAAGCAACCTAAAACTAAGGAGAAATTTCCTGACAGTGAGAACAATTAACCAGTGGAACTGCTTGTCTCCAGAAGTTCTGGATGTTCCAACACTGGAGGTTTTCAAGAAGAGACTGGACAGCCATTTCTCTGAAATGGTATAGGGCAGGCAACCTTGGCAACTTTAAGACTTGTAGACTTCAACTTCCAAAATTCTGGGAGGAATTCTGGGAGTTGAAGTCCAGAAGTCTTAAAGATGCTAAGGTTGGAGATCTTAGATTATTCTGACACCTTTGCCTGGCCCTCCACTCAGACTTGGCATCCTCAGTTTTCCTGCCTGAGCGGAGGTTTGAACTAGAAGACCCTTCTCCCTTCCTCTCTCATTACCTCTTTTTCTCTTTCCCTCTGTTTCCCTCTCTCTCTCAAAGCCACGTCTGGCCAAGCACTCTTCCATATCTTCCCCTCTCTCTCCCCCACTCTCTCTGTGTGTGTGTGTGTGTATGTGTGTGTGTCCCTCAAAGCCATGGCTGGGCTTTCCTTGGTGCTCTGCTATTTTCATTTCTTCTTTTTGGAATCAAGACTGGCTGAACAAGGATCACCAGCCGTGGCACTCTGCACAAACGCCCCTGGACCTCTTTTTTCTTTCTTTCTCTTTTCACTTTCTTTTCTTTCTTGTCCTTCTCCCTTCCTCTCTCAACCCCTTTTTTTCTCTTTCTCTCTTTTTCCCTCTCTCTCTCAAAGCCACGGCTGGCCAAGCACTCTTCCCTATCTTCCCTAACCCTAACCCCCTTTCTACCCCACTCTGTTTGTGTGTTTGTGTGTGTGTGTGTCTCCCTCAAAGCCGTGGCTGGGCTTTCCTTGGTGCTTTTTGCTATTTTCATTTCTTCTTTTTGGAATCAAGACTGGCTGAACAAGGATCGCCAGCCACGCTGGAAGCATCCCTTCGGGTGACCCTTCTCCTCCTCCCTTCTCCTCCTCAGGTGTGCACACCATCCTCCCGGCCCTGCCACGGCTACCAGTTGCGAAGAGCACCAAGGAAAGCCCAGCTGCGGTTTTGAGGGAGACACACACACACACACACAGAGTGGGGGAGAGAGAGGGGAAGATAGGGACCCGGCCGCTTCACTATCCCCTGCCATCACCCTTACCTTCTCAGGCCAGCTTTCTGTCAGTATGGTCTCTGGCGATGAGCCGAAAGACAGAAAAGAAAGCAGTATGCTTTCTCCCTTAATTGGGGCTTAACAGGGTGTTGTAACACAAAGTATATACTTATTCCCCTGCCTCTGCTGATAAGGATAGAGCCAGTGGTGTAGTGGCAATTACAACTGCCTCACATGTAATACTTCCCTGGTTCGAATCCCAGTAAGGGTATGGCTAGCTGAAGAGAGCTAACTAGCTCGAAATAGATCTATACTAATCTCCCTTATTTATTATTTAAAATTATCAGCTTAAAAACCTTACACACATGTAAAGAAAAGACAATGAAACAAATAGCTTTCTGTCGGTATGGTCTCTGGTGATGAGCCGAAAGACAGAAAAGAAAGCAGTATGCTTTCTCCTTTAATTGGGGCTTAACAGGGTGTTGTAATACAAAGTATATACTTATTCCCCTGCCTCTGCTGATAAGGATAGAGCCAGTGGTGTAGTGGCAATTACAACTGCCTCACATGTAATACTTCCCTGGTTCGAATCCCAGTAAGGGTATGGCTAGCTGAAGAGAGCTAACTAGCTCGTAATAGATCTATACTAGTCTCCCTTATTTATTATTTAAAATTATCAGCTTAAAAACCTTACACATATATATACACACACACACACACACACACATATACACACATTCACACACATACATACACACTAGTTGTTAAATTACGAAGTTGGTATGCATAATGAGTAGTGCTTTGTACATGAATTGACATTTAGATTTTACTCAGAATTTCCTAGCATATGTTTTGTTTTGTTGGATTTTGTTTTGGTTTTCCAAATGCCAGCTATGGTAAATGGCCAAGTACTAAAGAGTTTTCACATATAAGCTTTACAAGCTTTACAACAACAAATTATTTTTATTGTTTAATAATCTATTACTACTTGGACATCATATGCATTTCACATTGGCAGTAAAATATTTTAACAGATTTACCAATTTTAAATCAATTTAAAACTTAGCCACTGAATTTAACAGATGGGTAAATTATGCTAATAAGGCTATACTTCTGTGCCAAATACCCATAAAACAGGAACAGCAGTTCAAAATTTAGCTTTTTAATATAGGAGAACATTTTTATCTATTATAGCTTGATAAAAATATTAGTTTTTATGAAATATAAATAATAGATAGATGGCAAACCCATGGCAATAAATCATAAAAAATTGTTCAATCTAAACATAGATTCAGCATAGTCCAACAACCGTCAAAATTGTTGAGACTAAAACTCTGATCTAATGGCTGACAGTTCCCAAGTCTACTTACTCCAATTTCCCAAGTTATCAGCAGATCTGATTAAGGTACAGATCAAGGCCTGCCTTTTATCAATTATATAGGGTCTTAAAACCTAGTTTTGGTCTTAAGCCTGGGGGTTATTTTATTTAGAGAGAGGTTATTTTGTTTTGAAAGCGGCTCTTGCAGTTGCACTATGTGTTTAATGGATGTTTTTAGTCCACACTATTTTGTTTTTGTTTTTAATTGTGTTAACTTAGTAAACAGCCTCAGACACTTGTTAGAAAGAAGGGGAGGCGTGGAAGCTCCCCTATACCTGATCGTGCCTCCCTGACACCGCACGGGCAGTGTTTGTTGCTGTGACTGCTGCCCAGGTTTGGTTGGAAGGGAAAACTGGGGGTGGGGGGACACTAAGAAAGCTGGCTTTATCCAAAGGAGTTTTTGTTTCAGGTGGGTATCCTAGCCTTAGAAAGAGAGAGGCAAGGGGGAAGGAAAGAGAGAGAGAGAAAGGGAGAGGGAGAGAGAGGGAGGGAGAGAGAAAGAGAGAGAAGACAAGAATAGAAAAAGAATGGAAAGAAAAAGAAAGAAAAGAAAGAAGGAAAAGAAAGTGAATGAGATATGGAGGGATGGAGGAATGGTGGGAGAGAAAAAGGAGAGGAAGGAAGGACCACAAACCCTGGCACTAGAGGCAGCTTCAGAGGACACTTTGAAACAGCACAGCAATCCAGGGCTGGAAGGGACTTCGGGGGTCACCTAGGCCAACCCCCTGTGATCCAGCAGGAGACCTTATATAAATGTTTGTTTATTCAGGAAATCAAAGTCAGAGTAATATAAATGCCCCAGGCCAAAAAAAAAAAAAAGGTGCTTTGAAGTAATTTTTTTTCAGTCTTCAAACAACCTCCCTCATTACATGTAGCTAAGTCTTCCTTAGGAACCTCAATTTGCATATCTTGATATCAAGATATACAGACGAAATGGGAACTTTGAGGATGGGGAGATAAAACAGTCCCCCTTTTCAGATGAAGAAAATGATTAAATAAACTAATATTCTGCTCTCTCCCCATCCCACACCTGATCCTGCAGTTGGGCTGCTGCTCCCCCCGACGATCTTAGGTACAGACATATGACATCAGTCAAGGCTGGCCATGATGGTCATAAATCAAGGATTGCTGCAAATTGGAAAACAATACAGGTAGTCCTCAACTTACAACAGTTCGTATAGTGACCAAAGTTACAATGCTACTGATGACCATTTTTCAAACTTATGACCATTGCAGTATCCCAATGGTCACATGATTTACAGTTGTATGTGTAGCAATCGACTTGATTTATGATGGTCGCAGTGTCCTGGGGTCCCGTGATCTCCCTTTTGCAACCATCTGACAAGCAAAGTCATTGGGGGAGCCAGTTTCGCTTAAACATCATCTGACTGACTTCAACAACAATCCACTTAACAGTGGTCGCAAGAAAGCTGGTAAAATGGATCCAAGCTCACTGAACATTTGTCTCTCTTAGTAACAGAGATTCAGGGAAGCCAGATTCACTTAGTGATTGTGTGACTGACTTAGCGACCAAATTTTTGGGCTCAATTGTGGTCATAAATCGAAGACTATCTTTGCCTTCCTCTGCATTGCAGCGTTGTCCTAGAGGCACCATAATAACCCAGATGATATAAGGTCTTCTGCTGGAGCACAGGGAGTTGGTCTAGATGACCTCTGAGGTCCCTTCCAGTCCTGGAATGCTGTGCTGTTTCAAAGTGTCCTCTGAAGCTGCATCTGGTGCCAGGGTTTGTAGTTCTTCCTTTCTCTCCTTTTTCTCTCCCTTTCTCCCACCATTCCTCCATATCTCATTCACTTTCCCTTCTTTCTTTCTTTCTTTCTTTCTTTCCTTTCTTTCTTTCTTTTTCTTCCTTTCTTTCTCTTTCCTTTTCTTTCTTGTCTCCCTTCTTCCCCTCTTTCTTTCTCTCTCTTTTTCTTCCCTCTCCTTCTAAGGCTAGGATACCCACCCGAAACAAAAACTCCTTTAGATGAAACCAGCTTACTTACTGCTCCCCCTGTCCCCCCGCTCTTCCCTTCCAACCAAACTCGGGCAGCAGTCGCAGTAACAAACACTGCCCGTTCAGTGTCAGGGAGGCACAATCAGGTACAGGGGAGCTTCTACCCACTCCCTTCTTTCTCCTAACAAGCGGCTGAGGCCATTTGGCTGCAGCACTTCCCTCAAAGCCCCCCAGACCCTGCGATGGATTGCAACATGGCTTCTGGTTGCCAGTATTGGCTGGCAGCTAACTGTCCCATGCGGTCAAAAGCCCGGGACAAAAGCTGTTTTGTTGAATGGGTCGCGTGGGATGGAGGAGCCATGGCCCATTCACCTAGCAAACAGCTAGGGGAGGGCCAGCTGAGGAGAAAAGCTAGAGGTTAATGCGTGGAGATGGGATCCTGGCGGAGAAGGATCCTGGCAGAGAAGCAGGCACAGCCAAAGGTAGGAGCCTAAAAGTCCTAGACCCATTAAGATTTTTCTTAGTGCAATTATAGTTGAAGACTGTATTATTTTTTTCTTATGAAAAATGTTACTCACTTGCAATCTTGCAATTTCTTCACCAAATTTCTTCTGTTGCTTTGCCAGTACAGATTGATGGTACTCTGCATGGGCTTGCATTATGCAGTGTTTTGCAGCCAGAAGAGGGAACACCTCCTGGAAATAAAAATACTGACCAAGGGAAAAGTCCAACCACATAAACCATCACAGACAACATGGGATGCAGGAAGAAAAGGAAGAAGAACATGACATTAGACACACCCAATTAATGTTTTAGACAAGGCCTGGGAGATGAAAGATACCAGGATTATGTTTAGTGGAATTATGAATATTAATCTGAACAATAAAATTTAGGAAATGTTAATTTGATTTAGAATTTTCCTAAATCATCCCTTTCATCATTCAGGTTAGCTTGAGAATTTAGGAATTCAAATATGCATTAGGAACTAGGACAAAGATACTGTAATTTACATATTACATTTATCAACTCAAGTTACACAAATTATCTAGACCTTAAATTATGAAAAACTAGTCTATGTAAAACTAGTTTATGTAAATCACCCACTTAATATTGTTGGAAAAAAATGAAGAATTCAGTCCAAAGAGAAATGGAGTCACTAAATAAGCTTAAGCACATGACTACATATAAAAAGGTAATATGATGCTTGTGGTAAAAATATATAGGAAAATTGCTAATTTGCATAGATCAAGAAGAGAATTATGTAGAAGTGCCATATAATACAATCTCAATAAAGTTACTGAACTTTTAAAATTACTTTACTTGCAACAACTATCTAAAATGTTATGTTTGTTTCCTATTTTATTGAAAATACCTGTCCTTCAAGAACATGAAAGTGAAGTATCATCAGAATATCTTTGTCTTTATTCATATAGTATTGCAAAAGGTATCACTAGAGAGAAGATATATAAATATTAACAAAACTGCCAGCCAATAGTGAGGAATAAATAGGAGGATTGAGTGGGGTTGAGTGTATCTACCACTTTGGTCCATTTGCAAATAATTTTTTTTCTTTAAATATACACATCCATTTCAAACTTGAATTTCTACTGGTATCCTGAAGGTCAATTCTACAATCAATTTAACCCCTAACAGTCTAACTTATTTGTTATATCCTGTCTTTATCATTTTTACAAATAACTCAATGTTGTGAACATATCCAATACAACTTTCTCTTCCAATTTCCTGACAACAAGGTGGGTTGGGCTGAAAGAGAGTAACAGGACAAGACTACCCAGCTGGCCTTTATAGTTAAGTTGGCACTTGAACTCATGGTCTTTTCTTTCTAGCCTGGTGCCTTTAGCCTGCTGCTATAATTCCTACATTTTGTATTTTTTTTTGTTACTGGAATTAGAGGGTCATGAATTAAGGTTTGGATGGCATGGTTACTTATGGTATGATAGTGATTTTAATAATAATTTTGTTAGACATGCTGTACTAAGAGTTTGGAATAAATACAACATAAGACTGTCTATGAAGTTGACTCATTGAGTGTCACCACAGGAAGCTCTCTTTAGAAAAGAAATGGTGGCAAAGCCAGACTGGTTGATGTATGGTAAAATTTTATCTTTCAATTCTGGTCATCCAATATTAAAACCAAGGGAAGAACCTGAATCAGAAAGTTATATTTACCTTTGGTTTATTTATCAACATCCTGAAAGAAATATTTAAACTGGATAAAAAGTGCTATGGATTTAACTTTGTTAAAAATGAATTGGAAACTACTATGTGGAAACGATGAACGTTATTATCACTAAGATCTATAAAATGTAATTGAAATTTAATTTGGAAAATGAATATGTAAAGCATGAAGTATAATATGTCAAATGAATGTTGGAAGTGTAAAAGAAGGGAGTTTTTATCATCTACGGTGGACATGTGATAAAGCAAAAAAAAATTGGACTATGATTCATATTTTAATACAGAAAATTTTGAAAGTGAAGATAAAGATGAAACCAGAATTTTTCCTTTTTGGTCAAATGGAAAAAGACCTGGAGAAAAATTTTGAACTTGGTTACTACTAGTATATATGTTGACAGGAAAAGACTATTGAATGCTTAAAAATGGAAGGATGCTTTGATTCCTACTATGGACAAATGATTGCAGAAGTGGATGGAGTTGGCTAAAATGGCAAAATTAATTAAAGATAAGAATATAAGTACTTTTGTTTCCAATTGGAGACTGCTTCTGAACTTTGCGCTTAAAGTGGAAAAGAATGAAACTTTGATTTTGGGCTTTACTGATTAGACTGATAGATCCTTATAGAAATGGCTAGTTTATACTATTAGAAAAAACAAAAAGTTGTGATTTGATGTTAATGCCTTATTTCACTGCAACTGTCAGAGATCAATGCTTCTTTTTCTTTTTCCTAATCCTTCCTCATTTCTCTTCTCCCTCTTCCTCCCCACTACTTTCCTATTTACTTTCATATTTTGAATCTTATCTTATAACTCAATAAAAATGTTAAATTGGAAAATTTCACCCCCACCTCCAGTTTTTAATAAACAGTTTTATTTCATTGGAAAAAAAGACTGTGACTGGACCAAGGTTCCCAGTTGGCTTTTATAGCTAAGTTGGCACTTGAACTCATGATACAAGTTTGATTGCTAATAAATGTTATACTTTTCATACTTTTGCTGTAAAATAAGATAAGAAATGATGATGAATCATTACTTAATATATTGAAAAGCAAAATATATTTAAACTGCATAAATATGTCCACAGTTGATCAGCAGTGAAAAGCCATATTACTACATTTATTTCCTGCCCATCTCACCATCAGGCAACTCTATATTGCAATTTACTAGCACATTTTTCCCCACAATATATTAATATTGTGGGGGGTGGGAAGTTAGTAAATTCCTTATAATATTTTCAACTTAACTTTAAAGCAGTGCTGCTTATAAACATGTCCCAATAGCAAGAAGATAAACGTCTTCAAGTATACATGTTCTAAGTTCAAACTTGTGCTATTGTTTCTGATAGTCTCTGCTCTCAGAATCTATGCTATTGTGACATATAACTGCATAAAACAACTTCTAAACCTCTTGATAATTAAGTTTTTAAAAAGTGTTGCCAAAGGAAACACTCTAATAGTTCATTATAGGTTTTCCAAAATTAAATACAACATTAAATTGTTTTAACCAAAGTATTATATTATGAAAGAGTACAAGAAGTATTATAGAAAGAAATTTTCTTCACTTTACTGCATCTTTTAAGCCCCAAATCAGCCCTGGTGTGTCTCTCAACATTCAAAATGTTGATGGGAGGTAGAAGAAGAATCAATCTCCTGGTCAATGTCCACATGGTATTCTTATCATTTAAAAAAACCATAATTAATTATATCTAAAATTAAATGAGATATTCAATAGCATACATAAATAAATATACAGTGAAATTTTTATATGCAAACATTCATACAGACTCAAGCATTAAAGTAACTCAGTATGTGAATATATATTCTATAGGAGCTCATTTGGCAGTCTGTTTTCTGCTGTATTTCTAAAAGCAACAAAATAAAGCAGTGACATCCTCATATTAATTTGGGCCAATCCAATATTAGTTTCCTTGTTCACATTAAGAACAGAGAAGTTTGAACTAATTAAGAAGTGTGTTAAGTTGAAACCATATTTACTAAAGAAAGAGATAAACAATGTATATAGAGAAGTAGACACAAACATCCCATGTTATATTTAATTACAATACCTATCGTATTTTTCAGAGTATAAGACGCCTCTGAAGCGTAACACGCATCTAGCTTTTGGGGAAGAAAACAAGAAAAAAAAATCTGCCTCTGCCTCTTAGCAATTTGCCTCCTTACAGCAAACAGCAAACAGCCTGATTAACTTCAGCACAGCCTGATTAGCACAAGCAGCTGATGGTCGGTTGGATCGGCCTCCCGACGATCAGCTGTTTCAGGCTGCAGGGATCGCCATCACGTATTGCTGCCTCCACACACCCCATTTTCAGCCTCCGCATCCTGTTTTCAACCTCCACATGCCCCATTTTTAGCCTGTTCCAGGTGGCGGGGATTGGAACAGGAGGAAAAAGGGACATGCGAAGGCGGCAGCCTGAAACAGCTGATTGTCGGGAGGCCGATCCAACCGATAATCAGCTGCTTGTGCTAATCAGGCTATGCTGAAGCTGACCAGGAGGCTAATCAGGCTGTGTTGAAGCTGCAAGGAGATAAATTGCTGGGAGGCAGAGGTTGGCAGGTGGGGGTCGGCAGGTGGGCGGGGCTTTGGCAACATTTGCTATGTAAGACGCACAGACATTTCCACCCACTTTTGGGCGTGGAAAAAGTGCATCTTATACTCCAAAAAATATAGTATATTTCTTATACAATATATTTTAGGTTAAATATGATAAGCTGGGAATGAATTCATGTGCATCCTAAGAGGTACTGCGAATTATGTATTGATTTCACATACTGTATCTCAAAATTAACTGCATCTCTTTATCCCATTCAACAAGCCAAATGTTAAGCAAGAATTATAAAATATTTGAAAATATCATAGATAGCTTCAAGTCAGTAACTATCTCAACATGTATCACTTTTGTACTCCTTTTCTGATGTCTTCGGTATGAAATTACCAACCTTGGGTAAGGTATCCTTGTACTGGCACTGTTTGAATGCATCACCATAGTAATCAGCAGCTTGGTTTGCAAGTTTAGCTATGATTGCATCTTTCATTTTATCTAAATAAAAAAGAACATGTGTCAGTTTTTAAAAACTGAGGCAGTATTTTTACATGTGCAAAATCAGTGAACTACATACTGTCACCAGAATTTAAAGTTCTCCATTATTTTTATAAATGAAACAGCAACAATATAGAACTTTATACAATATTATAAAATTGTATATTTTTGTTTTAAAAAATAGTACTTAAATGTTAGTTGAAAACAAGACTTCCAGAAAATGCATAAAACTAAATTATTTCTTAAAAGCTTCCTTCAAACAATAAACTATTGAATGAAGTTCAAAAGAACTTCCCTTCTATGAAGCAATCTTAGTAGTAGAGTTCTTTCAAGATTTGCAAACTTTTAACTTTTGTGCTGTTATGAACCATACACTTTAAATTAATGCATTCAAATAATACATGCACTATTAGAATGAATTTTGAACTGCAGTATAGGATTTTCAAATTACATCATGTAATATATTCCTAAATATTCTATGCTATATATTGCAGGTTCCATAAAAGTATTGTTTTTAAAATATACCAGCCTTAATGTTGTTTTATATATTTACAGACAGAAATACAGAAAGTAACTTTATTCAAATGACTAACTCTAAAACATGTTACTGTTATATTGGTTTTGTCCTCAGATTTCACAAGATATATTCTAGTATTTCTATTTCAGTACTTAATAATGTTTTTTAAAAAGCTACCAATATCAGAGCCAGTTTGGTCTAGTGGTTAAGACACAAGGCTAGAAAGTGTCTCAGCCACTCTGTCTCAGCTCAATTCACCTCTCAAGGTTGTTGCTATGTATCCAAAATGTATTGGATAGCTTCGCTGTGGTTTTTGTGACAATAGTAAAGGTAGGATACAAATAAACATCTATTATATTTTTTAAAAAATACATTTTAACAAAATAGGTTTTCATATTATTCATAAAGGAAACAACTATAAAAGCAATTTTAGATGTTACTGAATTTGAAAGCAAGAATGTATCATCTAATAGTCATCCAGAAATGCATAGTACACTAATTTAATTACATACAATAGATACGTATCAGTATTGTGTATTAAAATTTTAAAATAATCATTTAAATTATTTCCATTTTAATGTTGATTCTTCTATTTTTAAATGTTTCTTTTTATATGTGTGTTGACTATTGTATGTCAGTCAGTTACTTACAAATTAGATAAGCAACTATATGAATTTGATAACTACACTTAAAAACTTTGATTGCCAATTTGAGAAATTGTATTGGCAGATATTTTTATGTGGATAGGTACAATCTATCCATATGAAAATGTTCTATGGAAACAAAATATTTTTATAAAAGTAAAAACTATTTTATATAGATAACAATAAATCCTATACACTGGTCAAAGATGGTAAATGAATTTGTTATGTTGCTAGAATAGCTGTTATGTCCAGCCTTAACTATGATTGTTGTTTGTTACCTTAGTTTTATATTTATTTTTCATTTAAATTTAATTCTTATTGTTATACACCAACTAAAGTAGTAAGAGACAGGTAGTCATTAAATTTTTTAAATAAATGAATAATTACAAATTTCTTGAATCATCATATGATATTTTGGCTTCAACTTTTAAATTACATTAAATTTTCCAGCATTCAATATAAATTGAAAGTGCCTACTTAAAATTTTAAATTGAAGATATTTCCAATTTGAATAAATATACTAATACTCTCAATTATTTTAATCTCTGGTAAAAATAAGGTTATAAAATCTATATATTTCCACTTTATATCACATACCTCTGGTAGCTTTCAGAAAAAAAACTTCTTGACCTTGAGCCAGCATGATAAGACTTAGCGTGCCAACTGTATCTGGAGAAATATCAACTGTAGGCTCTCGATTCAATGAAGAGAGGACGGTATCTTTAATATGCTGGAAGGCACCACTAGCAAACTTGAGAAAATAATACATGTTATTATAGAAGCATGCTAAATACTATAGTGAAAAACACTAAAAAATAGACATTCCATTTAAGGCACTGTTCATATTGCATTTAATTTAATTGGATGCCTGAAAAATCTTAGGCTTCTATAACAAGTTTTTACTGTATTTCTGCATTCAAGGCTGTTGGAACTTTATTGATGTCAATTCAATTTAAATTAGTTGAGAAGAAGTAGGTCTCAACCTTTTCAAACTGATGGTACATTTGAAATTTTGAGAACATTTTGAGATGCTCTTTTACATTACATTAGTAACAGCTACTAATGATTTGTCAACTCACAAATAATTATTATTAGGATATAACTATTCATGTAGCACATATTAGAATACAGCACTGCAATTCTTTTATTATTCCTATTACCCATTTAGTATTACCTATTAATCCTTCTAGCCTAAATCCTGTTTCAGTGTAATGGGCACAATTCCAAATTGAGTATATAAACAAAAGCAGGTTTAATGATACCCCAGAGATTTTCAGAAATATAAATTAACTTGAAGATTGGTGCTTTCTTTTGTGACATGCCAACTTAATTTAATATAAACAGTCAAGCAGGACAGGGATGCTGTTGAGTCCAAAGGAAATCATGGTCACCATTCTTCTCTTTGATAATGAATATTCATCTTAGATCAGAGCTAGGCATTTTATGGCCCCTGGGCCACACTGGCCATTTGGCTGTCACTGTCTGGCCGATGGGACAATAATAGAAAATTAGAAATAAAATGTAAATAAATGTATAAGATGCATGTGATATAACTGCATTGTTTTTATTTTGAAGGCAACTTTTTTTTCCAATTTATGTATGTAAATGCATGCATGCCCACCATCACAGCCTTATTGGTTCAGCCATGCACAATTATCCCAGTTTCTCCCGTGACCCCTTGGAAAAATTAATTGCCCACCCCTCTCTTAGTTTTCCTAGGTTTATAATATTGATTTTTTAAATATACATTTGTAATGTCTAAACTAAAAAAACTTCCAAATTCCAATAAATACTTAATTATAGAGAAGAATTATACCTGATAATATTTAGCGGCAGCTTTCATCCCTTCATCACTATCAAGATTCTGTTCTGATGCTATTTGACTGGCCAATGCTCCACAATTAAATAACACACATGTTTTCTCATAGCCTAAACTTGCCAGAGCTGAAACAAAGTACATACAAATCAACATTCTTATCTATAAATCAGAGAGTAATGGAATCTATAGTAATAAAAGTAAAAACAATAATGGAACTTATAGTAATAAAAGTAAAAACAGATTAGTATACATCAATGAATCTGCGGATCTATAGAATGCATTAAATAAGTTATATACAATTCTTTTAAAAAAAATAATATTAATTGATTTCCAGGTGATCTAGTTACTAGGTGATCTAGTTACTGGGTGATCTAGTTCCAGGTGATCTAGTTACCTTCAAGCTTTTATGATTTGAGATGAAAATGTTTAAATAATTGTTATTGCAGTCATATCATTGTGCTACTTGTGGACTGGCTCCTCAGAATTCCAGATCAAGGATACTGTGGTATTGGCCACAAGCATGCTACATAATAGTTCCTCCAAAAGGAGATCAAAATATAATGTCTTCAGCAGATTTTGGAGTTCTTCAAACCAAGTGAAAGTCTTCGCCGACAAAGTTGCAGTTCAGAGCAAGGAGTCTGCATTTGCATACTTGGATTTCTTAACCAGTTTGGGAAATCGTTTGTTAATGGCATTTGAAATAGTAAAAAGTGTTATAAAATGTCAGGTGTAACTGTCATTACACCAGGTGAGTTTCTTTTTATTCTTTGCAAAATAAATTTTATGCAAGTTTAGGGAGTTAAAAAATTCTTTTTTTAAAAAAAATAAACTTTATTCAATTTCCAACAATTTAAAAAATCATAAAGTACAAAATTGTTTCAATATTGAAGACATCATTTACATTTCTTAATCATATTCTTATACTTAATTTTCTATTACATTATAATTATTATATATTACTTTTCCTATTAATTCACTATTCCTTACTTCTTATTTATACCACTTGTTACATAGTACATTTTCTATTAATTCTACATTCCGTATCTATAACTTCATATCCTTTAATTCAGGGGTTGCCAACCTTTTAGACCTCAGGGACCACCAAATTCATAATTTTAAATCCCAAGGACCACTAATATAAATTTTTAAAAAAGATAATATATTTAATATAAAATTTTTAATTTTTATATTAAATATATATATATATATATGGATCTTTGATTCTTCGGGTTTTCTCCCGCATAGAATTGGAAATATCTAGGCGACGTTTCGATGAAGTCTCATTCATCATCTTCAGGCTTGTGTCTTCGGCCTTGTGCTTCTCAGAGAGACGCAAGAGAGTGCACTCTGAGAAGCACAAGGCCGAAGACACAAGCCTGAAGATGATGAATGAGACTTCATCGAAATGTCGCCTAGATATTTCCAATTCTACGCGGGAGAAAACCCGAAGAACCAAAGATCCACATACAAATACCCGCGAAACTCTCCGAAAACAAATATATATATATGTATGTATACACACACACACACACACACACACACACATCTAAGACATCATTTCAAAAATGGCGACCGGAGTGGCTGGATCCGTGTGGAGCTCTGCCGCGGATCTGAGGCCTCCTGCTGAGCCCCATCCCCCTCGATCCTCGCTGATGGCGAGGATGATTGATGAACTGAGGGAGAGCCTAGCGATGCTGGGGAGACGATCAAGGAGTTGGGGGGGCCATTTGGACGACTGTCCGAGCCGCCCGGGCTGTTCCCCGGGTTACCGCGAGCGACAGCGATCCTGCCCTGACTGCGACGGCCTTGCCTCACCCACTGCGGCTGTCAAGGGTCTGGGGCCTCCAGCTGAGTCCCGTCCCCACCCCCACAGTCATCGCCGGTGGCGGGGATGGCTAGGGGACCATGGAGGAGTCCGACGGTACCGGGAAGACGCTGGAGACGCTGGAGAGGCCGTTTCAATGGCCGCCCAGGCTGCCCAGACCATCCCTCGAACTGCCGCGAGCAGCAATGGCCCTGCCTTGACTGTGACAGCCTTACATCATCCGTTACAGCTATCATAAGTCTAGGGCCTTCTGCTAAACTCCATCCCCCTGGTCATTGCCGGCGGCAGAAATGACTGAGAGACCGGGGGAGAATCCGACATTATTGGGATGGCGATGGAGATATTTGAGAGGCCGTTTAAACGGCTGCCCAGGCTATCCCTCAAACTACCGCGAGTGGCAACGACCCTGCCTCAACTATGATGGCCTCACCTCATCCGCAATAGTTGCCACGGGTGGCGCCACAGCTACCACAAATGGGGATAGCCCTATTCCAACTGCCCCAGATGACTCTGCAAAAACTATAATTACCGCGGATGATGTTGTTAGACCTCCCGCGGGTACCGCCATGGATGAGATTGGCCTTGCTGCAGCCGCCACGGATGTCACTACAACCACCTCAACCTTATTTCCTTTGCCCTTGGCTCTACCTCCGGCCCCGGATTTGGCTTTGACCGCACTCGGGGGCATGGTTCCATCGACCACTGGATCGGAATCGACCCCATTGGCGACGGTAGAAGCGACGGCCTGGCGACCTCAGGGTCGGCGATATTGCCGACAGCGCCGGGACGTGATGACATCACCTAGCTCAGCGGCGACAGCAACATCAATGACAGCAATCCCAACCTCGGAGACCTCAACGTCGACAGTGACAGGGTGGCCTTGTTGCCGATGGTGGCAACAATGGCAAGATAGGATGGAGATGACAGCTAGGCGTCTCTGGGTCTATCCTTGGTTCCAGCCTCGACATCAACAGTCTTGGTCACGGGATTGGCGAGGGTCATGGCCAATGGGACGCAACAATCATATAGACCGATACCAACTTGCCATGCCTTTACATCGCCAATGCCGAACATTAGAACCGTGGTCAACCAGATCATTGAAATACTCATTTACGGACCTACGGGCCTTGAGGAATGTCCCCCCCTTCCCTAACTTGGCCCTCCGACTTCCAAAAGTTTACCTTAAGGACGGATCCTGGGATCCCGAGAGGTGGCATAGCCATAGGAAATGCTCTGGGCATGGTGCCCATTTGTACCAATTTATCTCCAAATTTTTATTGGGGTTAGGGAGGGCAACCAGGTGGGGATTGGGGTAAAACTCACCTAAGATAGTGGCCAGACCGGGGAACACACACGACCGAGAGGACTTGGAATCGGGGAAGATAGGGGTTTCTTTCCGGAGGGAGAAGGGATGGATATTGACACAATTGACGGGAGAGGCAGATATGGCATTAACAGGGGAACATATCATGCTGTGGGAGTTCGCCCCCGCTATTTACGGGCGATGGCGTGCTCTGACCCCCAGGTTATGTCCCACTCCCTGGGCTGTTCGAATGATCCGGCCCCGGGCCTTCAGCTGATGTTATGCAACGCCAGGTCCATAATTAATAAAGTCTCCCTCATCTATGAATTGAGGAGGGGGGATCGGACCTGGCGGACATCACCAAGACCTGGCTGGGACAAGAGGGGGGTGTTCCCCTGGTAGATATGTGCCCGGCCGGGTTTCGGGTTTTTCATCAGTCGAGGGTCCAGGGGAGGGGTGGGGGGGTTGCAATGATTATTCGGAATGACCTAGATCCTAGGGAATCCACTGTTCCTCAGACGACCAGATGTGAATCCCTTTTTGTGAAATGTGGTTCCGGGGTTCAGATGGGCATATTAATCACATACCTGGCTCCCTGCTATGTGACATCGGGCCTGCCTGAGCTCCTCGAGGTTGTAACCAGCCTAGTGATTGAGACCCCTAGGCTGATGGTCATGGGGGATTTCAACCTACCTTCGGCTGGCGGGACCTCGGAGATTGCTCAGGAGTTCTTGGCTTCCATGACAATCTTGGGCCTGACCCAATTAATTAGGAACCCTACTCACACTGGAGGTCACATCTTGGGCCTAGTTTTTATCTCAGAACAGTGGCAGAATGATCTGGGAATAGGGGACATTATTATTGAGCCCTTGTCATGGTCAGATCATTTGCTCCTTAGACTGAACTTCCAGGCTGCACCCCCTTGTCGCAGGGAGGCGGAACCGACACAATGATTCCGCCCAAGGCGCCTGATGGACCCGGATAGGTTCCTGATGGAGCTTGGGCCATTTCCCGGAGTTTGAACACATGACTCGGTTGAGGACTTGGTGGCCACCTGGGATAGAGTGGCGACTAGGGCCCTTGACCGAGTCGTGCCCTTGCGGCCTCTGACCCGGTGTCAGTCTCGCTCAGCTCCATGGTTTACTGAAGAGCTGGGGGAGATGAAGCACCGGGAAAGATGCCTAGAGAATAGTTGGAGGACACCCACTCCGAATCTGACCGAACACTATTACGGTCCTATATAGAACGTATTTAGTGGCGATAGAGGCAGCAAATCGCTCTTACTTTTCTACCCTTATCGCATCCGCAGGAAATCGCCCAGCCGCCCTTTTTAGGGTGACCCGCTCACTTTTAGAACCGAGAGCGCGGAGGATCTTCTGCAGGGACGGGCTGAGGATTTTTCAAATTTCCTGCTGGACAAAATCACTCATATCCGGAGTAGGTTGGACTATGACTGGGCAACTCTGGACGGGGGGGTCGGGAGCGGAATTGGGGAAGGTCATCTGGGAAGAGTTTGACCCTGTGACCCGCGAGGACGTGGACAGGATGCTGGGTGAGCTTAATGCTACCACTTGTTTACTGGGTCCGTGTCCCTCCTGGCTGATATTAACCACTTGAGAGGTGACACGAGGTTGGTTCTAGGGTATCATCAACGCTTCCTTGAGTGAGGGATTTCTGCCTGCCGCCTTGAAAGAGGAGGTAGTAAGACCCCTCCTCAAGAAACCGTCTCTGGACCCAAATTTGTTATCTAACTATCGTCCAGTCTCCAATCTTCGCTTTGTAGTGAAGGTTGTTGAGACTGTGGTAGCACGACAGCTTCCCCAGCACTTGGATGAAGATGTCTATTTAGATCCAAGCCAATCAGGCTTCAGGCCCGGATACAGCATGGAGACAACACTGATCGCGTTGGTAGATGATCACTGGAGGGCCCGTGATAAAGGTTATTCCTCTGTCCTGTTCCTGTTAGATCTCTCAGCGGCTTTCAATACTGTCAACCACAATATCTTATTGCGTCGGCTGGAGGGACTAGGAGTGGGGGGCACTGTTTTGCAGTGGTTCTCCTCCTTCCTCTCCAACTGTTCGCAATTTGTGTTGACAGGGGGGCAGAGATCGACCTCAAGGCCCCTGATCTGTGGGGTTCCTCAGGGGTCGGTGCTCTCGTCCCTACTGTTCAACACTTATATGAAGCCGCTGGGTGAGATCATCCGTGGCTTTGGGGTAGAGTTTCATCAGTATGCTGATGATACTCAGCTATACATTTCTACCCCAGGCCACCCCAACGAAGCCATTGATGACCCGGTGCCTGGAGGCTGTGCGGGACTGGATGGGGCGAAACAGGCTTCAGCTCAACCCGGCCAAAACCGAGTGGCTGTGCTTTCCGGCACCCCGATACAGCCAGCTAGTTCCATCGTTGACTGTGGGGGGGGGGGGAACTCTTACCCCCACTGACAGGGCACGCAATTTGGGTGTCCTCTTGGACGTACAGCTGTCATTAGAAGAACATATCACAGCCGTCACCAGGGGGGTTTTCTACCAGGTCCGTAGGATCTACCAGTTGCAGTCCTTTCTGGATCGGGATGCGCTTCGCACAGTCACATCCGCCCTCTTTATCTCCCGCCTAGACTCTGCCAATGCTCTTTACATGGGGCTCCCCTTGAAGAGCACCCGGAGGCTCCAGCTGGTGCAAAATGTGGCCGCGTGGGTGGTTTTGTGGGCTTCTCGGGGCTCTCATGTTACACCACTCTTGCGCGAGCTGCATTGGCTCCTGGTGATCTTTCGGGTGCGTTTCAAGGTATTAGTTACCATCTTTAAAGTGCTCCATGGCTTGGGACCTGGGTATTTGTGGGACTGCCTACTGTCCCCATCAATCTCCCATCGGCCAGTACGCTTCCATAGAGTGGGTCTCCTCGGGGTTCCACCGGCTGGACAGCTGGCGACTCCGAGGGTGCAGGCCTTCTCTTTGGGGGCGCCCTCCCTCTGGAACAAATTACCCCCGGAGATGAGGATCATCTCTGACCTTTTGACCTTCCGGCGCACATTGAAAACTCACCTATTCCATCAAACCGGTCTGGCTTAGGGTTTTTCATTTACTTTAAATTCGGTCATAATTGCTCTTAGTCCTCACTTTTAAATCCTTGCCCCATCCCGTTTATTTAACAACCAAATTTATTCTTTAATTATCCTAATTATTGTATTTTCAACATATTTCTAATGTCTGTACACCACCCTGAGTCCCCCAAGGAGAGGGGGGGGTATATAAATCTTGAAAATAAATAAATATACATATATACATATACATATACACATACATATATATATATACACACACACACATATACATACACACACACACACACACATGCAGGTCTTGGCGTGTTCGGGTCTTTTCCTGTGTAAGATTGAGAGTATCTTGGTGATGTTTCGACGAGGCTACAACCTGTAGCCAACGACCCAGGAGATTACAACACAAGACCCAGGATGTCCCAACAATAGAACTCAGGTCATCACACAGCCCACGACCCAGGTCATTACGACTCAGGAGATTACAGCACAAGACCCAGGATGTCAAAACAATAGAACTCAGAAGGTCATCACACAGCCCATTGCCCAGGTCATTACAACCCAGGAGGCTGATAGATACACAGCCAATACCTCAGCCACACATGTCCTTACGAAAAAGCCAGCCAATCTGCAAACATCAACTCCATCAACCAATCAAGAAATGACAACACAGCCAACTTCCCTATCAGTATTTATAGAGAGATGGCAGCTCAGATCACGTTTTGCTCGCACAAGCATGAAGCCGAAAGCACCAGCCTGAAGATGGCGAGTGGGACCTCATCGAAACGTCGCCAAGATACTCTCAATCTTACACAAGAAAAGACCTGAACACGCCAAGACCTGCATACCTGTACCCGTGAAAATCTACGAACACACACACACACACACACACATATATGTATGTATATATATGTGTGTGTGTGTGTATGTGTGTGTGTGTGTGTGTGTGTGTGTGTATATATATATTAATTTTTAATATAAAAATGACCTGATGGTCATATGGGTGGGTGGGCGTGGCCAAGCCGATATCACTTCTTTGCCCTTGTTGTTCTCTCTCATTTCTCTCTCTCTCAGTCCCCAGGACTGGGGGGGGGGGGGAAAGGTGGTGGGAATCTGACATGGATGGTTGTCTTGACTTTGCTGCGGAAGGTAAACTGAAGGAGCAAAATAAGGCAGGAAAAGCTCCAGGTTGTTTTGAGCGCCTCCTCAGCAGTCTGGGGAGTGAAGAGGAAAGGGGGAAATTCCTAAGGAATTGGCTCCGTAGGGTGAGCTTCATTAATTCTGCCAGCACTTGCAGAAGCAGCCGACTCGTGCCCCAGAGTTGCAGAACGGAGAAACCCTTGGAGGAAAGTTCATCAATAACTGCAGTCCTTCACACGCACCCCTCAGCCCCCCTCCCCGAAGATCACCAAGTTAGAGAAGGGCTGCCAGGGAAAAGGACGACGAGAGGCTTTTAACTCCTGGATTGCAACCTTTGGCACGTCGGGGTGCCAAGTTTGCAGGGATTTTTGCTTTGTTTTCTTTCTTTCTTTCTCCTGCCGCCGGTACTACCCCTATTGCCACCATGGATATGACTGGGCGAGCGTGGGCAGGGCCAGCCAGGGGTGATTGTTCAGTTTGGTGAACTGAACCGCCCCTACCACCTGGTGCGAGGTACTCGAATTTCACTATTGCTTCGGAGGCTTCAAACGAGGGGACTGAAGGAGGGGGAGGTTTATAATCATGGTTTTGATTATAAGCCTCCCACTCCCTTCGTTTGAATGCTGTCCCAGGCTGGCTGAGAAGCAATTTGAAGGCCAGTGAGCCCCGCCCCCCTCTTGCCTTGGAGAAGTCCTCTCCCAGCCTTCCAAATTGGTTCCAAGGGCAGCGAGGAAGCCGCAGGGGGCTGCTGCCAGCCATGTTTGAATGTCGCTCCTCTAACTTGGAGATTGGAGAACAAATACTACTCGCATTTGCATGGCATTAGCGAAGGGGTGGGGGTGAGGGGAAAGGATCCGCACATCGAGGAGGTTGAGCGGCTGCCAGCGATGGCCTCAAGGAAAGATGTTGCAAGGGGGAGGCTCGACCCCCACTCCAGAAGCTTCTCTTCCTCCTCAACAGAAGCACTCAAGTGCAAAGTGGCACTGCCCCTCTGGCCCCGGACAAGCCTGCTCCTTCCCGCTGAGCGTGTGAGCGCTTCTGGCGAGGAGGAAGAGAAGCTCCTGAGGGCAGGGGCATGGGAGATCATGGCATCAGAGCTCTTCCCAGATTTTTCCTGGCCTGCGAGGGGAGGGTACGATCTCCTGCGCCCCCCCCCAGAGCTTCTCTTCCTCCTCACACGCGAAGTGCTCACTGCCCCTCTGCCCCCCCAGCAAACCACCTCCTTCCTGCTGAGAGTGTGAGCGCTTCTGGCGAGGAGGAAGAGGGAGTAGAACCTCCCCCTCGCAACATCTTCACTTGAAGGCAGCTTCTTACTGTGGCTCAGGAGGTGCGCTCTCTTCCCACTCTGCTCTGCCTCCTCGATGCGCTGAGGCAGGAGGCAGCAGCTACGACACAGGAGACTGCAGGATTGCCCTGCCTCCCTGCCTCAGCATGCTGTGGCCCACCAAAATTTTCTTGAGGCCCACTGGTTGGCGACCGCTGCTTTAATTGATTACAATATTACTTTGCTTTCTATTCTCCAACCATGTATACCAGGCATTCCAAACTGAATATCGATTCTTCTCTATCCTTTAACTCTAAAATCAGCCTGTCCATTTCTGCACAGTCTAAAATTTTCCTTATCACTGCTTCTTCTTGTTGTATATTTCTATTTCCAGTGCTGTGTGTATGTACTCCTAGCAGCAGTTGTTATGTGTAAAATAATGTATTTATTAGTTTTACTATATTTTCCTTTTATTATGCCCAATAAAAACAGTTCTGGTCAAAATTTTATTTTTTGTTTTATTATTTCTTCTAGCCATTTTTGAATATTTTTTTGCTTCTGGGCAGGTGCACCACATATGAAAGTATATACCCCATTCATTCTTGCATTTTCCAGCATTCTGGGTTTTGATTTACAAACATTTTTGCCAATCTGGAGGGTGGATAGATGTCAACTATAAAACATTTTGTACATATTTTTTCTATACTGTAGATAGAGATGTTAGCCTATAATTTCCTCCCCACATTCTTTCCCAATGTTCCAATTCTATATTATGTCCCACATTTTTCACCCATGTTACCATCGTTCCTTTAATTAACTTCTTCTTCCATTTTAAAGTTCAGAAGAAAATAATATAATTTAAATATTATCTTCTTCTGTTCCTTGGATAATTTTATCTAATTGTTGTTTATCCATATATCTTGCCTGTACCTGCCTAAAGGGCCACAGTCAATGTCTATATTTTGCTGTTTTAACTCCTGTATTGTTTTTAATCTTCCTTGTTTATCGGGCAAATCTTTGTATTTCCTCATTTTAGCCAGTTCTATTGTATTTGGATATATTAATGCCTCCATCGTCGACAGCCAATTTGGTATTTTTGTATAGTGATTCTTCTTGGTTTTATTCCATACTTGGATAAGTGTGCCTCTGATTTGGTGTCTTTGAAAGTAGGCATGTTTTGTTTGTTTTTCCGTTCCCATAAAAAACTATGCCACCCTCTTTGCAGGTCGTGTCTTTCTATTAATAATATCCTTTTATTCTCTAAATTGATCTAATCTTTTATCCATACCATAGCTGCCACCTGATAGTATGTTTCCCAATCTGGAAGTCCAAAGCCATTCCTCTCTCTTTTATCCTGCAACAATTTCATTTTAATTCTAGCCTTTTTGCTGGCCCAAAGAAATTTAGCTATTATTTTATCCAATTCCCCCCAAAAATTTTTTATCTAATTTTACCGGTAGTTTAGAATAGATAATAGTATTTTCAGTAGTATAGTCATTTTAACTGCTGCAATTTCTTCCCATTAGTGAAATTTGGAGTTTCCCCCATAGTTCCAATTCCATTTTTATCTGCATAATTAATTTATTGTAGTTATTTTCTTTAACTGAGGAACATCTTAATGTTAGCCAAATACCAATATACTTTACTTTTTTAACTATTTGCATTCCCAATTTCTCCTCTAATTTCTTTTTTTGTTTATCCATCATATTTTTAGTTAATATTTTCATTTTGTTTTTATTTATTTTAAGTCCCGCTGCATTACCGAATTTTTCAATTTCTTTTATTAAAACAACTCCAACTTCATCTGGTTCCTCTAGGAAAAATACTATATCATCAGCAAATACTTATATTTTATATTCTTCTTTTCTGATTGTAACCCTTTAATTTCTTTATTTCTTCTAATGTTTGTTAATAAATTTTCTAACGTAAGGATAAAGAATAGGGGTGATAATGGACATCCTAGTCTTACTCCTTTATTTATATTAAATGTTTCTGTTCTGTCTCCATTGAGTAACACACTAGCTGTCTGGGTTGAATAGATTGCCGATATCATCCTAATAAATTTGTTCCCAAAATCCATGGCTTTTAGCTGTTTTGTAAAGAACTGCCAATTTACGTTATCAAATGCTTTTTGCGCGTTCAAGAATACCAGTGTTGCTTGTTTTCCGGAGTGTGTCTCATAATATTCTAGGACATTTATTATTGTTGTTTTTAATTTGTCTATTTGGTAAAAATCCATTCCGGTCAGTATGTATAATTTTATTTAATATTCTCTTAAGCCTTTCTGCAATTATAACCATAAGTATCTTGTAACCAACATTCAGTAGTGATATGGGCCTATAATTTTGAATTTGTTGATGGCCAGTATCTTCTTTTGGGATTAATCTAAGTATCCTCCCATAATTTGGGTAATTTCAGTATCGCTAGGGCTTATATTTTTAACAATTGCGTTTCTAATATTTCTTGTAATGTTTTATGTAACTTAGGAAATTAAAAATATTATTACTTGGGAATAAACAGCCGAAGATTGATTAGAAAATTGATTTTCAAAAATCAAACAGATTAAAGGGTCAGATAGATTTGAAATAGTATTTTGAAATTAATTAATTAATAGTATCTACTATTACTGTGTTTCCCTGAAAATAAGACTCGGTCTTATATTTTGGAGGGGTTCCAAAATAAGCATTAGAACTTATATTCAGGGGATGTCTTATTTTTTTCACATACAGAAGGCTATGACTGCAGGGGCCGATGGGGGTGGGAGTGCTGCTACTGTCAGGCTGGATCTCTCCATCCCACCATCTGCTTTGCCCATAGTCACAACAGACCAAGCCCTCGGCATATCCCAGCCACTGGCCACCCTTCCTGCTGGCCCTGCTGCTGCTGGGACACTGGAGCTCGGATTTTGCTCAGGCTGCTGCTACTATAAGGCAGAAGGCCCTGTGGTGCATCAGGATTGCCTGCTCCCTGCCTGTACCGCCACGCACTGGAATTACCTGCCTCCATTAATTCGGGTGTCAATACGTCCCACCATATCTCAGCTTGCCCATGGCCACAACAGGCAGATGACTGCACAGCACATCCAGACTGCCTCCCCACATATCTGTGTCAAACTGTTGGTCTTGCTGCATTACCCTCCTGGCCATACTGCTCTCAGCCATGCTGCTCAGCTGCTCCTGCCTAGCGCAGGACGTGTCGGCTCAGATCTACAATCTCTGGAGCGCCTCCCCCTACCACCAGTCTGCCAGGGTTCTTGCACTGCAGGGCACTGCAGCTCTCATGCTGATTGTGTGAGGTGGGCATGGGGCTTCCCATGTCTGCCATTGACCTCTACCTCACCTGCAGCTGCTCTGCTGCTGCACTTCACCCTCCGCCCTGGCCCGTTCAGCAGTCCAGTACTGCCACAAGATGAGGTGAGGCTGGTGGGGGTGGTGAAGCTGCCCCTCTCTGCCTGCCAGACACCTGCCAAAGGGATTCCCCACCATCCAATCAGAGCTGAAGAAGCTTCTTGGATGAGAAGCGAAATGTCTTCAAAGAAAAACCAGAAAGTCCAGTTGCCTTTTGAAAAGGCACCTTTGGGACATGAGGTTGGGTAGTATCTGGATGTGGAATCTTGAGGAAATATCAGAATTGTAGATTCCCCATCATCCAGTCAGAGCTGAAGAAGCTTCTTGGATGAGAAGAAAAACATGTTCAAAGAAAAACCAGAAAGTCCAGTTGCCTCTTGAAAAAGCACCTTTGGGACAACCTGGATGAGTGAGAACCTCCATAGATATTTACCCAACTTATCTTCTGAGATTAGACAAAGCCAGATGTTACTGGAATACATGTGAATTACTACTTTACTAACTCCTGATAAAGTAAATGATGTATCTAAATACTTCATATGTATAGGAATAAAAAGGAACCATACTTATAGAATATTTCTAATTACTCATTCTTGCTCCCAGATGAACAGACTGAAGTTTTAGATTACTTCCCCTGACAAATGAGATGGTGCCTTATATTGACAGGTTGGTCTAATCCTATTATACTATTTATTAATCCTGTTTACATTTCCTAGTATCTATTTTGCAATTTCTGGGGTTTACAAAGAAATACATTTTTTATAAACATTCAATATTTATACTTTTGCATTTGGGATATATAAGTGGAACAAAAACACCAACCTGACTATCAAAATACAAAATGGCAATGTGTTTCAATTCTGGTTCTGGCATAGAAAGTAGGTAATAAAAAGAAAAACCTAATAGGACATACAATATTTATACAGATAATCACAAGTTGCCTCAACAACTCAAAACCTTTAGAGTTTCTGAACATAAAAATTAGTTGCAAAATCAATGGAATATAGTCTTCTTAGCACAAACCAATTTCATATGTATCATTTCAGTGAAAATTTTAGTAAAACTAAAAACTAAAACTAGTAAATCTTTTATCAACAAGTATATTATTCCATTCTAACACTGCTTGTTTCTAAGGATCAAAACAATAATTGTGTTCAAATTCATGAAGGAAGTTACATGTCTCTTCTGCAGTCAATTAAAGTGACTTTTAGAGTCACATAAGTGAGATGACTGGTATTTTAATAAATAAATAAGCAATTCTTTAAAAATATATTAAGTTAGAATACTTATGAGAAGAGCATTTAGATTTCATATATTTGAATTCTGTAATAATTAATTACTGTACCAAGTTTAACAGATCCTCCAAACAGTGACCCCTTGTCAAAAGCATCTTTCCAGGTAAAAGTTATACAGATCTAAAAATATAAATAAAAACAGTAAATTAATTTCTAGCCTTAAGATAGATATAAATGTTCCAAAAAAATTCCTTAAGCAGAAATACAAATGTCAAAAATAGTAAAAATCTGCACCTTATCATTACCTGATAATACATACCGATACAAGGACATTTTATGAGAAAATTCAATATATAAAGAAATTGGTATATTTAAAGTTCCTTTTACATCAATTATTTTACTATTATAACCAGAATTGGGTGTACAATCTTTGTTTTAAAACAATGTACATTTATGCAATTCAATTAATTGGACTGTTCTTAATTTTTGTAGAGTTAAGTATATATTGAAATTTTCTTGGGAAACTAACCAAAACTGTGGTTGATATGTATCATTGTGAACCAAAAGAGTATTACCACACTGTATAATAGATCCCTCTCCAAGACTGATGTCTTCATGACTTCACTAATTTAATTAGGAAAATATGATTTAAAACTGTAAAATTCATTCAAAAGCAACTTTTTATTCCAACATCAACTGCTCTCTTACACAATATATTGCATTTTAAAACAATATTTAAAAGCTTTAACACATTACCTGGTTTTCAGAAAATGGAAATTTTGGTTCTATGGAACACAGTTGATCATAGTATCTGAAATAAACAAACATCACCGTAAGTGTATATGTTGTTTCAAATATACAGATTTGGAATCCACAAAGAATGACTCTCTAGCTCTATATGAACACAGTTAGACCTTCCTTTCCTCTCCCTCCACCACTCTGTGTGTGTGTGTGTGTCTGTGTACAGAAAATATTTTGTATAATTGTTTTTTAATGTACGATGTCTAGCAGCACCTAATTATTATGTATTTTAAGTATGTATTATGTTTTATGGATTGATCACTGAGAGAAATTAAAAAGATCTATTTTAGAAGATTTTGTCTTTTGAAAGCACACCATGTTTCTCCAACAATACACCCCCCCCATTAGAAATCCCAGCATGTTTTCTAGGCATAAAATGAAATTAAGTCCCTCCCCCCAAATTTAGGACTATTTTAAAACATGCAAAATGGGGGGAAGAGCAGGGGGACTTGCCATTAGAAGCGCCCTGCGGGCAGCCACACCTCACCACCAGCCGCTCCTAACGGCCGATCATGGTGGAACACAGAGGGCTCCCTACCCCCACCAAGCGCCTTTGCTGCAGACCTGAGTCAGTGGGCAGGCGGCGGCGGCATGGATGTCCACTGGCAGCGTTTCAACCGCTTCTTGGCCTCCGTAGCTTCCATGGTTCCCGCCGGTGCTAGCGCCTCTCGCCAGTGCCATCTCCAACAACAGCGTCTGAGTCGCTCCTGCTTCCCCGCCCCATCCTTGCAACAACAGGGGAAAAAACATTTTGAGGTACCTGGGAGCACTGTGCGGTGCATTTTTGTTTAATCCCGAGTGGCTGGTTGGGCGTGAGAAGAGCCGAGCGAGCGTCTCTGCCACTGCTACCCTTGGTGCCCCAGCCTCAGGCTCTGCAACTTTCCAAAAGTCCCGGTGTGCCGCCCGTTCCTGCATTCCAAGCACGCCCAGGTTGAGCTGCAGCTGTCCCTCTCTCTCCAGCACTATCTCCAACAACAGCGGCAGCAGCGGCGGGAACTGTGGAAGTTACGGAGGTGGCTCCCCTATCCCGAAAAGCGGCTGAAATAATTCCATGACTCCCGCTGCTGCTGCCGCTGTTGTTGGAGATGCCGCTGTTGAGACAGGGACAGCTGCAGCTCAGCCTGGGCGCGCTTGGAATGTAGGAACGGGCTGCGCACTTTTGGAAACTTGCAGAGCCCAAGGCTGGGGCACCAAGGGTAGCAGCGGCAGAGACGCTCCCTTGGCTCTTCTCATGCCCAATCAGCCGCTCGGGATTAAACGAAAACGCACCGCACAGCACTCCCAGGTACCTCAAAAAAAATTTTCCCGTTGTTGCAGGGACGGGGTGGTGGTGGAAGCAGGAGTGACTCAGATGCTGTTGTTGGAGATGGCACTAGCGAGAGAGGTGCTAGCACTGGCGGGAACCATGGAAGCTACGGAGGTCCGAGAACTGGCTGAAACGCTGCCGGCAGAGATCCACGCCAATGCTGCCCACCTGCTGACCTGGGTCTGCAGCAAAGGTGCTTGGTGGGGGTAGGGAGCCCTCCACGCTCTGCCATGATTGACCGTTAGGAGTGGCTTGTGGCGAGGCATGACTGCCCGCGGGGCGCTCTAGGCGAGGGTGCGCCGGGGGAGAAATTAATTCACCCCCAAAAAGACGTCCTAGCCGTTTTTTCACGGCTCAAAAAAAAAATAAGACCCAGCTTTATTATATGTGAAACACGGTAGCAAGCATAGTTCACAGAGAAAGGTTGGATAACGAATAGGGTTTCCATTATTTTAGCTTCTGATTGAAGTTTAGAATCTCCAAAAACCTGGAAAAATTAACTAAGTTTAAAGCAAAGACACATTCACTTCAGAACGTTTTCTTTCTGTACAAATAATTAGTATGCACAGCCAGGAATCTGTGGTAAGTTTTTTTTAATTCTATTTTTGATATTGTGCTATATTGCAGGATCCAATCTGAGTCAGTCATCTGGACCAGAGGTTTCTGAGCTTTCAAACTTATGCTGGAGCCCATCTTCAGGGAACTTCTCTCTAGCAGAGTGTTTGCTGTTCTGTGTGTGGTATTTATAGTACTTGTTGTAAGTGGGTTTTTAGATGTTGATTGGGGTAAGTTGATGGCTGGCTTTTAAGTCACTAGTTATCAACTACAACTAAGTTCAAAATTTCCATTGTTATTTGCTTGTGCTGCCCAGCCCTTCTTAGTACTTGGATGATGGTAAATCAGCACTCTTGTTGGCCAATGAGGGGCCTGTTTCCCAGGTTTCAATCATTTCCCTGGCTGCTTCTGTGCCTGCTGGTCCAAAAATCTTAGCACAATCAGGGAGCGCTACTACAGAAATTATTTCACTTTTTGACTGTAACATAAAGGCAATATAAGGCACAAGTTAGACACCCTGGAAGGCTAGGTGATAATTGGAAGAACTATCAAGCTGTTACATCAAAATAGGATGAGGCATTAAGTGGAAAAATTAAAGAAGGTTTTGGACCTCCAACCATCCCCACTCCTAGGTTCAGCATCACTACAGATAGTCCTTAACCCCCACTAAAGTCCAAAATTTTCATTGCTAAGCAAGGCAGTTAAATGAACTTCTCCCCATTTTACAATTTTTTTTGCCAAACCTCGTTAGGCAAATCACTGCATTTGGTGAATCTGGCCTGTTCCATTGACCTTGCTTGTTAGAAGCCACATGGGAAGGTTACAACTGATAATCGTATGACCCCAGGACAGTGTCATAAAGACATGAATATATAAGTACATGCTACTAGCCAAGTGCCTGAATTTTGATCATGTGACCATGAAGATACTAAAATGGGATAAGTGTGAAAACCAACCATAAGTCACTTTTTTCAGCACCGTTGTAACTTTGAACGATCACTAAACAAATGGCTGTAAGTCGAAAACTACCTGTATAAACATCACGAGAGATTCATTCTTGATTATATTAGGAAATAATGAAAACATGACCCACTATAATGTTGAAACTGGAAAATAATGAAGTAGATCTTCCTAGCATTTTTCTGTACATGCAGGATCCTCCTTTTTTCAGATCAATCAACTATTAATTCAATGATTGCCACAGGAATTGACAAACAGCTTGTCACCCAAGCCTGAGATTATAGGACACAAATGACTGGCTCAAAGTCATCCAGTTGGCTTTCAGGCCTAGAATGGGAAAATTCAGTCTCCTAGCTTTTAGCTTGGTGTCTTAACCACTAGGCAAAATCTTTCCACTTCTTACTAAGGCAAATTATATCTTGATTAAGTTTTACTTCAGTTAATATATAAACAAACCACACATCAATTCTTTACCTTATGGGATATTTTATTCTATAAGTAAACATTCCTGACTTTGGAATAGTTTATCTCTGAAGATTAAAAAAAAACCTAATTTCCCAGAAGTATTTCCTGCACCCATGGTATTTTAAATAAACAACCGTTACAACTAAAATGTGTCATCATTAAGTTACTGACTTGATTTTTATACTGATTTATTTATGACACAAAGTAGTGGGAAAATATATTATCTGCATTTCTGTGCCATTCTTTCCAAAATTATTGTGATTACAAATCAGGGTCCCATGCTTATAAGTCCATATGGTTGTCTTAAGCATGGGTCACTAATCCATAATCACAATAATTTTGGAATAGAATGGCACAGAAATGCAGATAATACCTATGCCCACTATTTTGGGTCATGAACCAATAATCAAAAGAACTAATTAGAAAACATGTTAAAGCTCAGAGTAAGTTAATAAGAACAAATCAGTTTCTGCACATTACCCACATATTAATTTTTAGTAAAAATTATTCTTTAATTAATGGGATTTTTACAAAAGCCTGTACAAGATGTTTGACTTTTAGATGAGTAACCTGCTGGACAACAATATTCATAGTTAATCATTTGCATACATTATATATAAATAATATGTATATAACAATGTATTTCATACAGGTGATCATTTAGTAGAAAACCTGAAAATGTATCAAAATGTTATTTTTTCTAGTTTATATTAATCTACTCTAGATTTTCAGTTAGAAACATTATCATTTAAACATAATCTTCAAACTGTCTCTAGAATACTATTGTAGTTATTGTTGTAATTATTTAGCATATGATGAGAACATAAAAGAAGTAAATATATTTACACATACTGACACAATTGCAAAGGCCTCCTTGCAAAATCATCATCCAAGGAAACTAACACTTGCCAAATTAGTGACAATTCAATACATTTTATTGAAGTGACTATTTCAAAAACAGATTTAATTTCTACTTCATTAAATATTTCATGTAATTCTAGAAACTACATTTCATGTGAATGCTTTCAAACAGGATAAGCTAATAAATAGAACTACAATCTAAAATTTCACAGGACAACCATTAAAGATAAAGAAAATTTGCACGTATGGAAAATACATATACCATAAAGAAATCTACAATCGCATAAACTTGTCATTTCCCCTATACTGTAGTGTAAGAGGGCCCCTCCTGTTTTTTATTCATTTTACGTCTTTTAGCGAATTCATACATCCTTCAATAAATTTATGCACATAATCCAACTGAAGAATCAAGAATGAACTGGTTTCCAGAATGCCCAATATGTGTGGGGGTGGGGGGCTGTGCCCAAATATTAGTCACAAAATAAATTCAGGAGGAAGAAAACATAACCTAGAAAAACGGGGGTCATCACTCTGCCCGCATCTGCTTCTACTAAGTGATCGCAAAAGCACCAGGAATGAGTTCGTCTCTTCTATTCAAAAATGTCTAGCGAAGACGCCCCCTCAAGGATGGCAAGTAGAGCGTCGGCTCCTTTATATTAACTCTTAGCTACTAAACCACCCTCAACTACAGAAAACCGGTGTAATTTCCATTTCTTTTTCAAGGCGGATAGGACTGTTTGGAAAGCATCCAAGCCGTCACCTCTACATTCACCCACCCATTGGTAGTATGATGCCCAATTGTCGCCGATAGGCGAGAGCCAAGGCATCCGCCTCTGCTCGAGGGCTGGCTCGGTTTACTTGCTCGCACCTCATCAGGCCAGGGCGCGGCCTACGCGCAGCCTCACTGCGGGTTCGCCCGCGCGTCCTCCCCCCCACCTTATCCCCGCGCCTCACCTCAGGAGGGTCTCCAGCGAGCTCTCATGCTTGTCTAGCGAGCGCCCAAGCGCGCTCTTGCGCAGCTTACTGAGCTCTTCGGCGGCTCGGCAATGTTCGGCCTGAGATTCTCCACCCGGGTAGGTCTGCTGGATGAACTTGCAGAGAGGCTTTGCCAAGTCTACCTCCGAGGTTTTCTTTAGTTGCACTGTAATGAACGACGCCATCTTCTTCGTCCCTTTCTCGCTCACTTCTGGTTCCCACCCACCCCCACTACTTATTTTGTATCTCGACTTGACGCTGCTCCAGATAATGTCTAACCGTTGTCCGCAACTCACTTCCTGATTTTACGTAAAAGTTCAGAGTCTCTATGGTATCCTGGGATCATCTGCGTCATGCTCACGCGCCCACAGTCGCAGTGACTTGGCTCCGCCTATTCCCAAAGGGTTTTACTGTAGTTCCACCCAGTCGCCTTTTACTTATTTCTCCTGCTCTGCCCAATATTTCGAAATGTTTTACTTTGTGAAACTTCCTGGTGCTTATTAAGTACAAGGAGGTGGAGGAAGCAGATTAAGGAAAGATGGTTTATCTTGCAAATAATGCTGTTGGTAGCCTATTTCATATAATCTGTAAATCTGAGGAAAGTTTCCGATGCAATAAAAGCAACTGCATATTCCTTTAATCTGGAAAGAAATGTTGTGGATGAAGCTTTGGAATGACTACAGAAAGGATTGTACAACCTTTATACTGTAACTGGCATGCTCATTTTTTCCCAATTTACACATTGGATGAAATGGTCTCTCTATTATAACTATAGCTGTGTGAAAAAATCCTGCACGCTTTCAGTTGTATTTACATGTTTAATCAACTTTTCACTCATAGAAGCCACACAAAATTAATACTTTGGTGAAAATTTCTGTAGTCAGATTGAGATGCATAATTTTTATTAATATAACCAAAGTCTTTTTAAGGTTTGAGTGAGTTTATGTGCTAAAACAAACACAACTTGCATTTTCGAGAATGTTAGGATTGAAAGTAGCCAATCAGCAGTGAGCTTTGGCTGACCAATCAAAATGCACAGAGGCTAAATCTATGAGCCAATCAATGTTGCAATACTCTGACTATAAATAGGCATGTAAAGCATTGAGAAATTTAATTTAGCTCTGGCTGCAGGTAAGGATGAAGGCCTTTCTTTTCACCAGTACTAAGCAGTGGCATCACATCATTATGCTTCATGAAGAAGGTTACTCCTGTATAGAAATAGCCAAGAGAGTGAGATACCATCACACCACAGTGAGCAGAGTGGTTGAAAAATACCAAATAACTGGTTCAGTTGATGACAGGCTCCGCTCTGGAAGACAAAGAAAGTCAACAAAACGGTAAGATCGGGCTTTGCAATGCATTGACAGGCTGACAGAATGCTCACCTCACCTCAGATTACAAGAAATTGGGGTGAGATTGATGTAAAAGTGTGCACAAGTACAGTGCATTGCAGACTGCTTGTCAGAAGGCTCAAAGGCTGCAGGGCTTGAAGTAAACCTTTGCTCACAGATGCTCACTGTTCTTATCAACATGCATGGATTAAGAAGTATGACAAGTGGACCAACGAACAATGGGCCAAGGTCATCTTCAGTGATGAGAGCAATTTCCACTTGACTGGGAATCAGTGCAATAAGTATGTCAGAAGATTTCCAGCTGAAGAATTTAGGCCGTACTGCCTGAATCTATCTGAAGCATCCATTGGTGTTCGACTCCTGGATTGGCCAGTTCAGAGCCCGGATTTGAACCCAATTGAGAACTTGTGGGCCAAGATTGGTTACGAAATAAGCAAGAAGCATCCGAAGACCAAGCAGGAGTGATTGAATCCATTATTGCAGCCTGGCACCACATTGTCACCAAAGTTCATGTGCAAAAGTTTATACAGTCTATGCCGAAGCAATGCCTCTGGTGATAAGCAATAAGGGCTGGCCAATTTCATATTAGTAACTATGTTTGGTTACCTAAATGGTCCTTTTCAGGGCCACAAACAATAAAAATGTTAACAAAACACTAGCATCAGCCTTAGTAATTGCAACACGTGTGCCACTGATTATGCATCAGTTAATCTGTTTTTATATTCATTGTAAGCATGCAAGAAAATTCACAATCCCCATCCAAGCAGCACCAAATTGCAGAAAGCTTATGCTTTTCACTTAACCACCAGTATTTATTTAAATATAACAATATTTGCGTAGCAGTTAGCATAAAATATCATAAAATCAATGCCCTATCCAAAAAAATTCATAAATCGTAAAGCGTCAGGACTTTTTTACATAGCTTTAGGTAAGATGTGTCATTATACTGTAGTTTGTACCTTGAGGTTCTTGTTATTGATGGATTGATTGAGCCTTTCAATCCATGTTGAGTTCTGGCAATTGCCTGAATTCGCATTTGTGACCAGTTAAGCATCCTGCAATCATGTGACTGATGGTTTTGTTGAAAACTGGCATTTCTACTTTTCAGCAGAGCCTTACTCATAGCAAACATTGGTTCACTTAACAACTGTGATGACAAAGGTCATAAATATGTGGGTGACCCAAATTATGAGTCATGAGTTAGGACAATGATGAGTAGTCTCCAATATGATTGCAACTCGACTACTTGTCTCATTCTGCCATTTCATTATTCTCTTTTACACTAAGCTAGGCCTCAAAGTACGTACATGCTTTTGAATGAGCTATTTATAGCTGTTGCACAATGCTAATAAGTTACCAGCTCATCTTGCTCCACTATGGAAAAAGAGTGAATGAATAGCTAAACAGGTGTGGAGGGGAGTATATATTAATAATCCTTTTCTGAACTCACTCATCATTTTGTACTTTGTGCAGCTGTTGAATTTTTTCAGTTTTAGGAAGAAAACATTTTAACACCAGTATTGTTAATGATAACTTCAGTAATGTGCACTGAAGATGGTGTTGATTTCATTGTACGAGGTGTAATGACTAAACTAAATTAAAACTTAAGGTCCCTTATATTATGGGACAATGTAAAGAAAATGCAAATAGAAAAAAATGTGGCCGTGATGTATTCATATCATGTTTGGCAAATAGGGGGAAAAATCTAGGACTACATTTTCATTATCCCTAGGATATGTGACAAAACGTTATATACATCATTAGTATATATTAGTGTGTCTTATTAATTACCTGATGTTATAGATATTATATATTTTTCTACTTGTTTGGTCTATTTTTATTATTAAATTATTTTTATTGGTTTTAATACTAGCTACCTAGAATTCTGAGTGAATTGAAAGCCATACAAATTGAATGAATGGATTATAAATAATTTTGAATAATTGCAGCAACTGAGATTGTAGCTGAGGAGACAACAGTGTAGCGGCAAATCTCAATCATTTAACTTTATTTTTTATTGAGCATAACATTTCAGTCAGATTAAATGATCAACATGTCAACATAAGGTATGGTATATCAAATACTGTGTACAAATTGTCAACTCACCCAACCAACTTGATGCAGATGTTAATATTTCTCCATTCTAAATGAAAAGTGTTCAGCCAGAATTCAAAGGAAGAGACTAATAGACAAATTATACCAAGCAACAAATATCACTGCAAAATTAAGTAACTCTTAAAAAAAATAATGTTCAGATTGTAGGAAGTTAGCACCCACCTCTCTCCTAGAAAAATTGAAATAGCCTTGGAAATATTTAAAAGGCAGAATATTATATCTCCCTGGATGAGAAAAGGAGAAATATGTTTTAAAGACAAAGCAGCTTCTTGCAGTTCCCTTCCCCCCCTTCAGCTCCAAGGTGATGGGAGTAAGGATGGCCCTCAGGAAATGATATGATTACCCATTTCACCACACATTCTGGAAAGATTGCATTAGCCAGCACTCAGGTGGAGCCATGTGGTCCAGACCAAGCCTACAAAGTTAAGACCCCCGCCCCTGGGAGTCTGACAGCCAATGGGATTTATTTCTTGCACAGGAACAGGAAACACTAAGGTGGGGCCCAACAGAGGTTATATAAGGATCTCTCAGCATCTTGGTCGACCCTTCTTCTCTTCTCACCTTGAAGCATATGATCATCTTTCTCACTTTGGAGCTCCAAGCCGTGTGGTCCTGCTGTCCGCCATTAAACCATCTTTCCAAATAGCCTCCATGTTTCTAGTGTCTTTTTCCCCACTTGGAACTGAACCCAGAAGGATATTTCTTTCAACAATTGGCACCCAAGATGGGACTCCAATCTAACCTAACCAATGGACCAGGACCAGGTAAGATTCCCTTGCCGGCAAACAGACCCATTGAGTCTGTGGTTGAGTTTTTCCTGAACCTTGGCCATTTGGGGAAAAAAAAGGTTTTAAAGGGGTTTTGAGTGTTATGTTATGTTTAACATTTTCAGAGTACAGGACCTTTTGTTAGAGAAGGAGGAAGAGTGTGTGTGAGTGAGTGGCTTCACCCTTGAACAGCCGCTGGATCTCATTTCTTTGTTTGGCCTCTAGCTGCCCTCTTGCCTGTTGCTAGTTCTACAGAGCCATGGATCATCGGGACAGGAAAAGCAAGGGGGGTCATCAGAGTGTGGGACATTCTGTATATAAGAGGAAAAGCCAAGCGAGTTATGATTGAAGGGAGGGAAGAAAATTTTGTGGTTTGTTTTTTTTGTCCAGTGTATCCCAAAAGCAAACCCCAGGATTATAGGTAATTGTGAATTTAGATAATTAGGAAGTTGTGAAGTAAGAGGAGGGCCAGTACTTGCCTGCAAAGAGCAGCAAATCCTCCCGGATTTGAGCTCTTCCAAATCTGAAAACCTAGGCCTGATGAAGGAGCGCCAGTACTTCTTGGTGGGGGCAGCAAGTCCTCCTGGACTGTCTTTTTTGCGGATGGTAAGGTAAGTTCTGACAGATTTTGTTTTACCCCCAGTCCAAAAACTGTAGCCTGAGAGTTCCCTCTGAGGGGAGTGCGCATACTTTGAATAGGGAACCAAAGTCTCCCCCAGAGACCTTTTTCTGTCTGCAAACTGATAGCCTGTTGACCCGACTAAGCCAAAGTGTGAGAACCCCACATCGGAAGGGGAAACATGGGAAGCGGTAGTTCGAGGGTCCTGAGTGGAACCCCCCTGGGAGAGTTGTTGGAGACTTGGGATGAGCGGCAGATGTTGACTCTAGCTGGAATGAGGGAAAAAAAGCAAAATGTATATGTAGAGAATGGGCTTTGCTGAGGGATAAAGGAAGACCAATGTGGATAAATAAAGGTATTTAAAAGAAAAATGAAACAAAAGAGCAATATATAAACAAGATCACATGGGATTTCTTTCTTTCTGTGTCTTCTATGCAACCATGTGGTTTGTTCCTTAAAATTTGTGCCTTCCCCAATTTAACTGAGATTTATTGTGGCAATGATCAATGTGTGTGTAAACTTCAGAATTTTTTTTTCCTGTCTGTGTCCTTGTTTGTGTGTGCGCGCGCACGCTTGTGTGTGTGTTTCTAAGACTTTGTAACTGTTGCAACTATTAAATGTCTCTGACCCCTTCAGATATAAATTTTAAATTGTTAAGAATTAAAAACACTGAGAGAAATTGTCTTCTCCCAGTCTGGTCTGGCCAACTAGACTGGATGAGGAACAGACTCAATTTTCTTTCCTCTCTGTGTTTTTAAGAAAAACCCAAGGTTATTAGTGTATGTTCTAAGTTCATTTACAAGAAAAGTTTCATCCTTGCATTTACTGTATGTTTAAATAATTTTACCTGTTCATCCTTTTTGTGAAGTTGTGAATCCGGTTTTTTCCTTTCTCATCTGTTGTGTCTCCATTTTGTTGAAACTGATTTATCTTTTTAGTAACTACAATATTGATGTGTTATTTTTCTTCCTTCTCAAATTATGCCTGCAAGCTATCTACCACCCCCCCAAAAAAAAATCTCTAATCCTTTTACAATGCCTTTCCTGGTAGAATTACCAGCGAAGGGGGGAGGGGACCCTTCTTCTTTGTCTTCCAGCCCTGCCACTTGTGGAAGCAGATGCTGCCCCTAGAGACATTCCATCCATTGGAGCCAGGAATTGGGTTTGGATCCAGCCTCCACTCAAAGTCATTACAGAAAATCAGAGTGGGCAGACCTTCCCAAGCCTGACTGAACACCCATACCACCAGGCCAAGTCTATGCCATCCACAGATGTGAAGGAAAGGACCCTGAGATGGACCAGTAAAAGACTAAAAGACTCTTTGCAATCCCCAGAAGACAATTAGAAAGATTATGGGAGGGAGGGTGGAAATTAATTGTAACTGAAAATTCATTGTAATGTCAAATCCATTGTAATGTTTTCTTTCTTGTATCATTTATATTGTAACCAGTTTGATGTACTCATGTAAGGATTGTATTTGAGAATGGGTGGCCCAGCAAGTTCTGAACGCCTTGTACTTCTGTCTGGTGGGAGGGAAAATTGTCCAGCATGTTTGTATTATCTGTATTGTAAAACTAGATGCATACACAGGCACATACACAGAGACATACCCTTTAGAATTAGATAGAGGCTAACCCCTTTCACCTACCTCCACACAAAACTGTTCCTAGCTTTGTTTTAATGTGTTTTTTGTTTTGTTTTTGTTTGCTGCTCTGAGGCACTAAGGCCCAAGCAGTCATATTGCCTTGCTAATTCCATGGGGGAGAGGGCATCTCCCTCAGGCAATTCTTGAAGAGATAGCCGAAAAGAGATCTCCAAACCCCAAGTCCTGACTGTGACTCACAAATGATGCTGCCCAGTTGCCCAGTAAAGCAGGATATGTTGCACTGGTGGTCTCATGAGTAGAAGTCCCAGGGCTCCTTGTATGTAACTTTAAAAATACTAAATAGCCTGGTTGCATTTGCAATTTGGCCTTACTAACCGTGGAAGCTAAGAGCTAGGCAGGTAGTAACCATAACCTTGGAAATGGGCAGCCTGTAATTTAAAGGTTGTGAAGAAGGTAGAGGCTTGTGCTTACAACCTGACTGTAAGTTCACAAAAAGTACATCAAATATCTGAAAATTATTTGGCATGAAAAATTGGATACTGAAAAAAAAGAAAAAATAGAAGTTTTCCCAGACCTTCATGGTTGAAAGCTTTTGGGGACCACTGAAAGAATCATTTTCTGTTGCCTCTTTTTCAATGCCTTTCCTTTGCATCAGAAAAAAAATTAAAAACACCCATCAAGTCTCCCTGATCTGATCACCTTTTAATCTTTTGTCAAAACGCTCATGTGTTTTGAAAAAAAAAAAAAAGAGGGATTGTAGGAAGTTAGCCTCCCCTCTCCTAGAACCTTGGAAATATTTAAAAGGCAGAATATTATATCTCCCTGGATGAGAAAAGGAGAAATATGTTTTAAAGACAAAGCAGCTTCTTGCAGTTCCCTTCCCCCCCTTCAGCTCCAAGGTGATGGGAGTAAGGATGGCCCTCAGGAAATGATAGGATTACCCATCTCACCACATATTCTGGGAAGATTGCGCTAGCCAGCACTCAGGTGAAGCCATGTGGTCCAGACCAAGCCTACAAAGTTAAGACCCCCGCCCCTGGGAGTCTGACAGCCAATGGGATTCATTTCTTGCACAGGAACAGGAAACACTAAGGTGGGGCCCAATAGAGGTTATATAAGGGTCTCTCAGCATCTTGGTCAGCCCTTCTTCCCTTCTCACCTTGAAGCATGTGATCATCTTTCTCACTTTGGAGCTCCAAGCCATGTGGTCCTGCTGTCCACCATTAAACCATCTTTCCAAATAGCCTCCATGTTTCCAGTGTCTTTTTCCCCACTTGGAACTGAACCCAGAATGATATTTCTTTCAACAAGACTAGTAACAATTGGGCTACAATTTTCTGTTTTGTTAACATCATTTGTCTATCTCCACCATCCTCAGAATTCAGGAGGTATATGCAAATATAAAACATATACCCCTTTGTTTTTGGGGTAAAGTGTTCCAAACCATCAGCGCATCCATAGAGAAGGCTTCTACACAGTGCCTTCATCTTTGTTTTCTATCAAAGTTTATATTTTTTTAAAAAGCTTACAGAAACAGAGTGTGAATGAGCTTATGACTCATCAGAATTAATTATTTTTCTTGTCTGTTTATATTGACAACCTTCTCTTCCATTTGTTACAATGAGCTAGCATTATTGAATATTCTTAAAATTCTCATTGTGTTTTGCCTATTTGTATCTTAGTGCAAATGATGCATTATACTGCAACAGTTTTAAATCAATATACCCCAAAAGAATATGTAAAAATCCAAGACCTAATAGTCTTTTTAAGTTGAAATTTCCACAATTTCAAAAATCTTTTATTTGTAACATTGTGGCCACTGCAACTTCATTGTGGTTACGTGATTGCAATTTTCAGTGCTCCTTTCGTGCTTCCCAGAAGCAAAGTCAATGAGGAAGCTTGCAGGAAGTCAGAAGTTGTTCCAGCTACTATTGCTTTTTTGCCTGCCCATGGTCATTCTGTTTATATGTTAGATAAGTAAATATTGACTTATGAAAATTTATATACTGTATATAAAAGTGAAATACACTCATGTATCATCACAAAATCTCCAAAACCATAAATCCTACAAACTTGAAATTTGGCACGTATGTTCCTCTTGGTGCTCACTAAGAAAGGATTTTTCGAAATGACCATCAGAGCATTAGTATTTCATATATTATTATTAACATGCTCTGATGCTAAGGAGTTCTACTCGTCTCCCCACCTGAAAAGAAATCTCTTCCAAATGCAAAACACAAACATTGGAAAGGAGTTTCATTTTCAGTTTTAGTTTCACAGCACCAAGCAGCTTTAATACAGAATAGTTGAGCTAAGCCACACCCAGACTCCTTGCTGTCTCCTTGCTCGCACAGTAAATAGTCTTTCACTTTCCAAACACACTGACAGGACGCTACCCAGATGAATACTGATGGATGCTGGTAGGCAGAGGCAGAATTTTTCCCCCTTATTTTCCTCCCCAAATCTAAGCCCAACCACATAGTTTCGAAGTGAAGCAGGATATTGAGCTAGTTTGTAATTATTTATTTTTATTTATTTATTTTTGTCAATTGCTTACAAGATAATAGGTATAAGTAAAAACATAGTTATGAATACATGGATACATATAAGAAAAAAAATAAAAGAAACAATAGGACAGGGACGGTAGGCACGTTGGTGCGCTAATGCACACCCCCTACAGACCTCTTAGGAAAGGGGTGAGATCAATAGTAGACAGTCTAAAGTTAAAGTTTTTGGGGTTTGGGGAAGAAACCACAGAGTCAGGTAGAGTATTCCAGACATTGACCACTCTGTTGCTGAAGTCGTATTTCCTGCAATAAGTTTGGTGTGATTAACCTTGAGTTTGTATCTATTGTTTTCTCTAGTGTTGTTATGGTTGAAACTGAAGTATTCATTGACAGGCAGGACATTGCAATGTATGATTTTATATACTATACTTAGATCGGACCGAAGGCAGCGTAGTTCTAGGTTTTCTAGGTCTAGAATTTCAAGTCTGGTGGCATAAGGTATTCTGCAATGAGTAGAGGAGAGGAGAACTCTTCTTGTGAAATATTTCTGGGCTTTCTCAACTGTGTTAATATCAGATACTTAATGTGGGTTCCAAACTGATGAGCTGTATTCGAGTATTGGTCTAGCAAATGTTTTATATGCTCTAGTTATTAGTGTAATATTACCAGAGAAAAAGCTACATAAGATTAGGTTAACAACTCTTAACGCCTTTTTGGCTATGTAGTTACAGTGGGCTCTAGCACTTAGATCATTAGAAATGAGATCCTTGACAGAGTTTGGATCCTCAACAAGGTCTTGACTATTCAGCCTGTATTTTATTTTCTGATATTTTTTGCCAATATGTAGGACAGAGCATTTATTTGTTGAGATTTTAAGTTGCCATTTGTTTGATCATTCTGATACATAGTCAAGATCTTTTTGAAGGGTAGCAGTATTGTCTGTGGTATTGAATAGCTTTACATAATCAGTGAAGAGAACGCAGTTGCTCTTGATATGATCACAGCGGTCATTTATGTAGAGTATGAAAAGAGTTGGTCCTAGAACACTGCCTTGGGGACACCACTGTTGACAGGTGCAGAATTTGATAGGACGCTCCCAATTTTGACCATTTGTTGTCTGTTTGACAGGAATGCTTCTATCCAGTTATGCAGGTGTCCAGATATACTGTAAGATTTTAGTTTTAGGGCTAGTTTGTTGCGTACCACTGAATCAAAGGCGTTACAGAAGTCTATGTAGATTGCGTCTATTGTTTTGCCCTGATCAAGTTGTATAGTCCATATGTTTTTGCAGTGTAAGAGTTGCAGAATACATGATAGTTTTTTCCTGAAACCAAATTGTTTATTAGAGAGTAGGTTTTTTGTTTCTAAGTGAAGGATAATGGATTGGTTAATAATTGATTCCATGACTTTACAGATGACTCAGCATAAAGAGATTTGTCTGTAATTTTCAACTAGGCTGGGGTCTCCCTTTTTGAAGATGGGGATGACTGTAGTTTTGGCAAGGAGCTGGTCCTGAAAGATTTTTCAAAGATTATGCTTAGAGATTTGGCTACGGCAGTGGATAGCTTTCTTAAGAAGTAGGCACATACAATATTCCGTCCGGTCCAATAGATAACGATGGTTTTAGATTGATAGTGCTTTTTCAATATTGTGTTCTGTAAAATCGATATGTATTAGATCATTGTAGTTGTCTGTGGTTCAACTAGGAAATACTGGGCATGATCCATTGCTGTTTACCAATACTGAGCCAAAGAATGTGTTAAAGAGGTTGGCTTTAATAATGTCATCGTTGCAGTCTTTACCATTAGGTCTTTTCAGGGATTGGATGGACCTTGAGTCTTTTAGTTTGTTGTTTACAAAATTATAGAAAGCAAGGGTGGAATTGATGCGTTGAAAGTTTTCTTCTTGTTTAATGTGGTAAGTGGTGCATTCAGTCTTTATCCAATGGTATATATTTTTGTATTGACTTTTGAAGTTGGCAACATGACCAGATTTGTTTTTTCGCCAAAGTGATTTATCATATATTTATCATATATACACTTCTTAGAAGATCATAGAACTGTCCAGCATTGGTGTAAAAATGTGGTCAGCCTAAAATTTAATGTTTATTTCAATCACATCACACAATCTTATCTTTCTCTCAAAGGAGTCAGAGAGTTATCTATTAGGAATCTAATAGCAACTTTGAATCCAGTAAGGAAGTAACGTTTCTGTTAAAATTATGGCTATTTTGTAACATTGTTCAGAGCACTTCTGCAAATTAATCTTTAGTTGCATATGACAATTTAGAATTGTATTACATATTGCATTTATAATTTGTATTTGTTTAATGTTATGTTAATTTATTGCTTGATTTTCATGTGTACATTTCCCAATGAGTCGGATGGCTTTATAAATCTTAATAAATAAATATTACATCAAGCATATTCAATTGTGTTCTTATAAATTTATGGTACTTATTGCTTAGTTAACCTTTTTATTCAATCATTGTATTAATTAGTTCAAGTGTGTTTTCTTAAGCAACAAGATTAAAATACATGCTGAAGATATGAACTGAAATTCAGTTTATTATGCTTATTAAAAGGGAAATTGGTCAAAATACATCCTTGTCAATTGATAGCTACCAGTTCTTCATATCTTGTCATAATGATTTCCTGTATCTGATGATCCCCAATTGTCATTTCCCATTATCCAATCACTGACCAAAGCTTGGAAATGATAGGATGCATAATCCTGTACAGGGAAACCAAGTTAGAGATTTTCAGAATCTTTCAGAACAAAAGAAGCAGCAAAAGAGATTGTATGAAAACTTCATCTTATATATCATAATGTTTAATTTTCCTACATTACTTTCAATCTAAGAAAGGCGGAGCTCCTGAAATGAGATCAGAATATCTATTACATTAATCTATGATACATTGATCCACAGAAGCTGGTAATATTTCAACTGGGTAGAAACTATTAATAGAGTAGTTAGAACTTATGTATTTGGCTGATTTTAGGATGTTAGAATCTGATTGCCAGGTTTCCAAGTGATGAAATCCATTTAAAAAAGAAATGAGTAAAGTCCATCTTCCAAAACATTCTTTTATTTAGGAAAGCATCAAATTGGCAAGGTCTGTTGTAATTCCGGATCTGACACAAACTGGAATTATACCACATAATATTGGAAAGTAGAAACAGCCTCCAAAAGTCAGATTCCCCAGTAGCAGTAAATCAACGTTGTCTGGTGTCATCAATCTTCATCTCCAGGTCTCTGCATGGACCTCTCCTGTTCCCACAGGAAGGAAAAGTCACCTAGCCAAAACAATCCTCACTATCTAACCACTCTTCCCACCTTAGGCATGTGGCAAGCCCAAAATCCTCCCCCCATTACCAACAAAGAGAAAGAAAGAAAAGGAACATACGATTAGGATATAGTGCTAAATAAAATGGTTACACATATGTCAATTTCGCGCTCGACCCTGATAGAATGTTGCACATTTGTGTTCTATATGCAATCCTTCAATCTGTGATGACCCGGGGCATAGCACAAAGGCAACACAATCAGATGATCAGTAGGAGTCCCTTTATTAGCTCCAACTTTGCCCCCAATGATCTAGTTACCTTCTGAGCTGGAGAAAAACACTTCCAGGAACAACTTTTGCCTGCAGAGAATCAAGTCCAAAATGTGGTCAACAAAAACTAACTATTAGTCCAATCAAGGCAAGATGAGGTAATTAGTCCAGCGGGGCAAGAGAAGGAATTCCAGACATGAAGGAATGGCAGTAATTCAACCCAGTTGGGAGGAGGCCAGGAATGCAGATAACTAAAGTCAACACAAGATAAATTTATCTTTGTTCCTAGCAGACGCTGCACTCAGCTTTAAACTTTCTTTCCCAGGTGTGGCTAATGAAGGGAATCAGTGCTCTTTCCTCCCCCATAAGCCATGCAACCCATGTTGGTCTCTTCTCCATTCCTCGCTGTGTGCCCTAGGATGAAGAGGGGGTGGGCCTGGATTTTCCTCCGAACTCCCTCTCCCTTGTTCTCCCTCTTTCTTGCTCTGCCCAGCCAGACTTTGCCTTTCCTCAGTTTCCTCCACAGCCAATGGAGCCACACTCCCACTTCCTGTCAGATGTTCATCGTCCTCCTCAGATTCAGACTCTGACAGAGGCATGACATAATCTAAATAGTTTACATATATTTCAGAAAAATTACTGAAACTGAATCAGATTCAAGTGTCAGTAATATTTCAGTAAGTCTCTACTCTGGACTCTCTACACCACGAGAGAAACATTTAAAATTTGCATTTACAAATAATAACATGCTTATTAAGGATGTTCATAAAAGACAAAAAAGAAGAAAAGAGGGAAGGAGCTTCTCCAGATCCAAACAAAATGCACAGAATGTTTTCTCAGAATCTAGAAAACATGTTTGGGTTACATGTATAGCATGATAATTAAGTGGATACATAGTTCACTCAAAAATTAATTCTGTGTCATTCCCATGAATTCTGATCCCATTACAATCCAATTGTTGCTCATCTAAAATCCATTATGTGGCTTTATAATTCTCACATGATCCCCCACTACTTACTTAAACTATAAATAATTTACTAGCATTTAATAAGAATGATAATTTGTCTTGAGATAGTTCCTTTTGAGTGTTTTAAATATAGCAGTTTAATGTTATACTGTGTGAAACAGCAAGTTACAGATTTGGTTGATTCCAAAATACACTGATCAAAAAAATAAAGGGAACACTTAAACAACACAATATAACTCCAAGTCAATAACACTTCTGTGAAATCAAATTATCCACTTAGGTAGTAACACTGATTGACAAACAATTGTACATGCTGTTGTGCAAATGGAATAGACAATAGGCAGTTAGCAAGACATCCTCAATAAAGGAGTGGTTCTGCAGGTGGTGACCACAGACCACTTCTCAGTTCCTATGCTTTCTGGCTGATGGTTTGGTCACTTTTGAATGCTGGCGGTGCTTTCACTCTAGTGGTAGCATGAGATGGAATCTACAACTCACACAAGTGGCTCAGGTAGTGCAGCTCATCCAGGATGGTACATCAATGTGAGCTGTGGCAAGAAGGTTTGCTGTGTCTGTCAGCGTAGTGTCCAGAGCATGGAGGCACTACCAGGAGACAGGCCAGTACATCAGGAGACATGGAGAAGGCCATAGGAGGGCAACAACCCAGCATCAGGACCGCTACCTCTGCCTTTGTGCAAGGAGGGACAAGAGGAGCACTTCCAGAGCCCTGCAAAATGACCTCCAGCGGGCCACAAATGTGCATGTGGCTGCTCAAACAGTCAGAAACAGACTCCATGAGGGTGGTATGAGGGCCCGACGTTCACAGGTGGGGTTGTGCTTACAGCCCAACACTGTGCAGGACATTTGGCATTTGCCAGAGAGCATCAAGATTGGCAAATTCGCCACTGGCGCCCTGTGCTCTTCACAGATAAAAGCAGGTTCACACTGAGCACGTGTGACAGACGTGACAGGGTCTGGAGACACCGTGGAGAACGTTCTGCTGCCTGCAACATCCTCCAGCATGACCAGTTTGGCAGTGGATCAGTAATGGTGTGGGGTTGCATTTCTTTAGGAGGTCGCACAGCCCTCCATGTGCTTGCCAGAGGTAGCCTGACTGCCATTAGGTACCGAGATGAGACCCTCAGATTCCTTGTGAGACCATATGCTGGTGCGGTTGGCCCTGAGTTCCTCCTGATGCAAGGCAATGCTAGATCTCATGTGACTGGAGTGTGTCAGCAGTTCCTGCAAGATGAAGGCATTGATGCTATGGACTGGCCCGCCTGTTCCCCAGATCTGAATCCAACTGAGCACATCTGGGACATCATGTCTCGCTCCATTCACCAACGCCACGTTGCACCAAAGACTGTTCAGCAGTTGGGGGATGCTTTAGTCCAGTTGTGGGAGGAGATCCCTCAGGAGACGATCCGCCACCTCATCAGGAACATGCCCAGGCATTGTAGGGAGGTCATACAGGCACGTGGAGGCCATACACACTACTGAGCCTCATTTTGACTTGTTTTAAGGACATTGCATCAAAGTTGCATCAGCCTGTAGTGTTTTTTTCCACTTTAATTTTGAATGTAACTCCAAATCCAGACCTCCATGGGTTGCTAAATTTGATTCCCATTGATAATTTTTGTCTGATTTTGTTGTCAGCACATTCAACTATGTAATGAGCAAAGTATTTAATACAAATATTTCATTCATTCAGATCTAGGATGTCTTCTTTTTGTGTTTCCTTTATTTTTTTGAGCAGTGTATTTCAGCAGTTACTTAGAGAAGACTAAATGCAGACATGCTCCATATTCACAGCAATAGTAGTTCTTTTGTATTGCCACCTTGCACCATTTATTTTATTTAAGCTAGTATTTTATAAAAATAGAAAATCCAACATACCAAATGCATCACTTATTAGAAGAGTAGAGGAAAGCATCTGGGTCAAGGTGCTATTCTAGATTATGGTGCAATGAATGCTTAGCAGTATCTTAATACAATAGAGCCACATTGTTTTGGTCAGGGGTGTCAAACTGGATTTCTTGGAGGGCCGGATCAGTGTTGCAGTTTTGCTCCTTGGTCCAGCCAGGGGGCAGGGGGGAATTGCCTCCTGCAGCACCCTGCTAGCCAAAACAGGGTGCAGGTGCCCCCCCACACACACACACAGCCAGTTTTTGGCCTGGAGGGCCTCCTGCAACATTTTGCCAGCCAAATGCAGGGGGGCTATGCGTGGCCCCCTAACAGCATGTTTTGGCTGAGAGATTGCTGCAGGAGGCTGTCCTTTGCTACTTCCAGGCCAGCCACGTGGGCCAGATTTAAGCATCCTATGGGCCGAATTCAGCCCGCAGACCTTGAGTTTGACATTCCTGATTTTGGTGGTTAAGGCACCAGGCTAAAAACTAGAAAACACTTCTATCCCATCTGATATGAAAACTGGCTGGATGAATTAGAGCCAGTCTCTCTCAGCCCAACTCACATCACAATCAGAGTGATTGTTGTGAGAAAAATGGCAGAAGGAAGATATATTCACTACTTTGAGTTGAGTGGTTTCTAAAAAGAATAAAGAAGACATTAAAAAAAAATTCTCAGAAATTTATGTAAATACCTATCCAAACCACCAGAGGGTGCCCCAGACCAATCAGGGAAAAAATGAAATATTTGCTTTAAAAAAAAATTAAACATACTTATATGTAGGTGTCTAGGAATTCATGTCAGTTTAAATGCATGTCAGTATGTTAATTCATATAGTCATGCCAGCTTTATACTCATTACTTCTTTCAAACTAAGCAAAGAATACATTGAAATTTTCTTCTTCCAACATTTGTGGCCTTTATTGGTACTCAAACATTGGTACATCTGATGTTTCAATACAAACTCAAGATCCACAGGCCAGATCCAGCCCATGATGTGGTTAGTTCTAGCCCACTGGGCTGCCCTACAGATGGTGAGGGGATGGCCCCCACTGTCTCAGCCTAAGCCCACTCTAGCCCGGAGTGCACAAAGAAGGCGCCAAGACCGCAGGGCCTGGATGGAGCTGACATGATGAGCACCATCTTGCCCTGAAGGCTGACCATGTTCCGGCATCAGGGGCCCACCACGAAGTTGTAATAAAGCAGTGCGCAAAGCCCCAGAAAAAGCGCTGTGCCTACCATCAGTGTCTCTGCCACCTCCATGGCCCACTGGCTGGTCTGGCCTCGCCCACTGGCCCTGCAGCCCGCAAGCGCTTCCTTTTCATGGGGCTGGCTCTTGCTCCTGAACGGGAAAACCACAGCCACCAGCAGCACTGCCATCTTCTTGCCTTCTTCCTGGTCTTTCTTGATAGTCTTTCATCATAAGTCCTAGGGGCTCCCTGGCCATCAGCAGACCTGCCACCCTCGTCTCATCTGTTCCTTAGGGCAGATGGATGGATGGAAGGAAGGAGATGGAAACAAGAGGGGGGAGAGAGGAAGATGGGAAAGAAAAGGGAGGGAGGGAAAAAGGGAGGGAGGAAGGAAGTAGATGGGAATGAGAAGGAGGAAGGATCTGAGGAAAATCCGGGTTAACCCTTGGCCACCAGCAGTCCTGCTCCCCTCTTGTCATCCTTTACCCCCTCCTACTTAGCTTCTCCTGGTAGTCTCCCATCCTATCACTGAGGATGCTTTGTTTACAAAGCCGGGTCTCCTCATATGAGGGAGTGGGCCTCCCTCTGACCTATGTACTTTGCTTTCTGCTGCTGCATGTCTCTTGGCTCTGCACCCAGTTCCTAGGTCAGGGATGGCAGGAGGCCAGCATGGCAGGGGTCAAGACTGGTGTGGGACCTCCAGACAGCCACCATAAGCAACTTGGCCCAGGAGAGCGAGCTTAGCAACAGCAATCTTGAGGAGGAGGTAAGCATGGCTTGGGGAAGTGGGGTTGGGCTGAGCTAGTCTGCAAGGCCCTGGCATCCCAGGAGCTTGAGGATTGGCCTGGGCACTTGCCCTCCTCTGCCCAGAGTTCTGAGCAGCCCACACACTTTTCTATCCCTTAGCAATAACATTGAAACTATTGTACACCTTTTTAACTTGTTTTAAGTCTTTTGAAGTGGGATTCCCTTCTCTGTGCCTGTGTTGCAGCCCCTGGACTTCCTGTTGCTCTATTAATGTTCATAATAAGGCATTTATTAGGAAAGATACAGAATAATAAACTTAAAATCCCACCATACCAAGGTCATTGTTAAACATCCAGAATTGTCCATTGTAATCAATCACTCCGAGACAAGATAATCTCCAACTGATTTTTAGGAACAACTCTGGTACTTCTAGGGCAATTTCCAAACTGAAAGTCATTTTCAGCACGTTTCACAAAATCCACTCTCTCTCCTCCCATTTCTTACACTTCATTAATCACAAGAACCAATTAACTGCAGCTGGAACTTTTTAATGCGACATACGAAATAACCTTGAACTTTCCAACTCCTCCTCCCCCCTTGCATTCTTTATAACAATCTTGGCAGCTCAGAGCTGACAGGTGGTCCCCCCCCCTTGAAAACTCCTCCTGAAAGAAAAACAACCAAAACAGATACAGAGGTTAATACATTGTCTTTAACCCCCTCTCCCCCCTCCACGAGGACCCTTTGGTTTGTGGGGGAAATTCTCATGGAATTGGGTAACAACTGATCAGCATGGACATCCCAACTCTTTACCCAACTAGCATCTGAGAGAGAGTGTCCCTTCCATAAGACTATTGCAATCATCCACGGTGTAATCGAGAATCGAGAATTTTGTCAATTTCATAATGTGTTTCCCCCTGTACTGTTAACGGGTCAGGGGGAGTGGCACTGGTCTTATTGATGTAGCAGCTGGTTTTAGCAAACTACAATGAAACACTGGATGAATCTTTCCTAATAGTTGAGGAAGACTTAATTGGACAGTGACCGGATTGATTATTTTTGAAATTGGGAATGGACCCAAGAATTTTGGGCCTAGTTTTTTACTGGCCAATTTCAACCTAAGATACTTGGTTGACAAATATACTTTGTCTCCCACTTTTAAGGGTGGTTGAAGAGATCTATGTTTATCTGCCTGTTTTTTATAATTTTTTGCAGCTTCAGTCAAAGCTTTTTTTGTATCTTCCCACCCTTTTTTTAATGAGTTCATCCATTCTGTTAGGGACATGGATGTGGGAAATTGTTTAGGTAACTCTGGCATTGGGACAAAGTCCATTCCAGTGTTGTTTTGGAATGGAGTCAATCCCGTGCTGCTATGTATTGCATTATTGTAAGCAATCTCTGCAAAAGGTAATAACTCAGCCCAATTTTCTTGTTGATAATTTACATAGCATCTAATGTATTGTTCAATCATGGCATTAGCCCTCTCCACTGCTCCATTACAAATTGGATGGAAAGCTGAGGATAATCCTTGGGAGGATCCAATGAACTTCAAAAATTCCCTCCAAAATTTTGCGGTAAATTGTACCCCTCTGTTTGATATTATTCTACAAGGTACTCCATGTAGTCTATAGATATGTTTCATGAACAGCTTTGCAAGCTTTTTCGCAGATGGAAGTCCTTTACAGGCTTTAGAGTGGGCTTGTTTAGAGAATAAATCAATTACCGTCCAAATGATCATATTCCCTTCACTCTCAGGTAATTCCAGAATAAAGTCCATTGCGATTTCTTCCCACGGTTGGGTCGGTTCAGTGACTTGTTGAAGGAGGCCAGGGTTTTTTCCAGTTCTGTGTTTCATTGTGGCACAAATTGAGCAACCTTTTACATAGTCCTCGATGTCAGGTTTCATTTTTGGCCACCAGAACTGTCTTCTTAGTAAATGTAGAGTTTTTAAGAATCCAAAGTGGCCTCCCAGCTGTGAGTCATGGCTACGCTTTAGTACCAGTAGTCTTAGGGTTGTGAGTACATAAAGCTTAGTCCGTTTCCAAGCTACTCCCTTATTCATTGTCAACTCGGGTTGATGGTCCAGGAACCAAGGATCGGTCAATAGGGCTGTTTTCAATTCTGCGGTCAGCTTATCTTCCATGAGTTTGGGGTTGCGGTTGGTTTGGGCTCGAGTGGTTACTTGGCCTGCCGATTGAGCACCTGAAATTAAGGCTTGTACTATTTCCTCTCAGTGGCTGTCAAACTGAGGTTTTCTGGACAGAGCATCCGCCAATACATTTTTCCCTCCGGGGATATATTTAATGTTGAAGTTGAACTGCTTGAAGTATTGGGCCCATCAGACTTGTTTGGTAGATAATCTCCTAGGGGTCTTTAGAGCCTCAAGCTTTTTGTGATCAGTCCATATCTCGAAGGGCTCCTGCACCCCTTCTAGGAAATGCCTCCAAGTTAATAAAGCCCATCGTACGGCAAATGTTTCTTTCTCCCAGCATGCCCATCTTCATTCTATGTCCATCAGTTTTTTGGACACATAAGCGCAAGGCATCAGTCGGTTTTGAGAGTCTTTTTGCAGCAGAACAGCTGCCACTGCTACATTGCTCACATCAGTTTGGACAATAAAAGGCTTGGTTGCGTCTGGGTGTTGGAGGATGGGCTCAGCTGCGAAGAGGCGTTTTAAGGCCTCGAAAGCTTTCTGACAGACCATAGTCCAAGCCAGGGGTTGATTTGGCTTCAGTTTGGTGGATGACAGGCCCATTTTTAATAACTCCGTTAACGGGAGGGCAACTTCAGCAAAGGACAGGATGAATTGTCTATAGAAGTTGGCAACCCCTAAAAAACTTTGAAGTTGTTTTCGGGTTCTGGGGGGTTGCCAGTCCAGCACCGCTTTCACCTTTCCAGGGTCCATTTCAATTCCAAGGTTGGATATTCGGTAGCCTAAATAATCCAGCGACTCTCTGTGGAATTCACATTTTGAAAGTTTCACATATAATTTGGCAGCTAGAAGTTTTTCTAGGACTTGCCGGACTATTTGAACATGTTCTTCCATGGTTTCATTGATGATAAGGATGTCACTCAGGTACACAAAAACCCCCCAATAAAGGTGTGGGTGTAGCACCTCCTTGATGAGCTGCATAAACACTGTGGGAGCCCCCTGAAGTCCGAAAGCCATGACTTTGAATTGGAAGCTATCCAAAGGGCAGTTAAAAGCTGTTTTTCACTTGTCTCCCTCTTTGATGTGGACCCGGTAGTAAGCTTCCTTGAGATCTAGCTTGGTGAATACCTTGCCTTTCGACAGGTGGTTCAATAAGTCCTTCATGAGGGGGAGAGGGTACATGTTTTTGATGCACACGGTGTTCACTCCCCTAAAGTCGACACATAATCTCAACCAGCCATCCTTCTTCTCTTTGAACATCACGGGGGCAGCTAATCTTGATTTGGCAGGTTCAATAAAACCTCGGTCCAAATTTTGGTCGATATATTTCCTTAATTCAGTCATTTCAGCAGGTATCATGGAATACATCTTTGGTTTTGGTAGTTTTGGCCCAGGTTCTAATTCTATGGCGCAATCAGTGGTTCGATGGGGAGGTAAAACATTACACTCTTCTTCACTGAATGCTTCAGCCAAGTCTTTGTATTGGTCGGGTATCTGGGGTTTATCTGGTGGAATGTGGGATGCTGTGGATGCTAGCTCAGGTTTTTGGTTCAAGTTGACGGGTGGTTTTGTAGTGGGAGGAAGAGGGAGCCATGGGCCTTGTCCAATGAGGATTTTTCTGAATCCATCCTCCCATTTGATCGTAGGGACCCATTTGTCTTGCCAAGCAAGTCCCAATATGATTGATTCTGACATCCTAGGGATCACTATGAAGAGTATGAGCTCGCAGTGGGGCCCTAATTCCATCTTGATCAATTCTGTCAGTTGGGTGGCTGGGGTCCCCCCAATTAATGTGCCATCCACTTGCTCAAATCTGATTTGATGTTTTAGTGGGTTAGTCTTTATGCCCAATTGTTCGTTGAACAATTGCTCGATAAGGCATCTAGAGCACCTAGTATCAATGACAGCTTCTAACTCCTTGGCCTCCCCCATGTTCAGTACCACTAACTTGACCTTGACTGTAAAAGGTGTGATGGGATTACTCACCATTGGGTCATCTTTGCCAATAGGGTTCTCGGGGATGTGATGCCGGCCTGGTGGTCCGTTGCTCCCATCTGCACAGAGGGGACTTTCTCAGCTGTGACTAGCAAACCAGCTAATTGCAGAGTTCTTCCTTGATTTTTCCAACCTCTATCAGCTGTAATAGACTTCGATTGTGGTGCTTGTGGAGCAGGGGCCAGATAGTCTGCTGCTCTATGGCTGTCTTGGCCACAGAGGTAATATTTCAGCATTCTATTGGGTTGGGTATGAACAGCTTCGGCTGGTCTGGTCAGCGGTCTCCTAGCCCCAATTCTCTTATGTGGGCCCGCCGGAAGAGGTTTCTGTATGGGTTGATGCTGCGGTGTAAGCTGAGGGAGGCAGTATACCACACTTATAAGGTCTCCGGTATTCCCCTAACGTCACAGGCCTTCTTTACTTCTGGATCAATGGCATTTTTAAAGTAGTGTAAAGTCATTTTTTCAGGCCAATCCATGAGGTGGCTTGCGACCACCAAATAAAGTCCCAAATAAAGTCTGACAAGGGTCGCTTGCCTTGTCTCATTTCCATTAACTTCTCTTCAATCTCTGCCACCCTGTCTGGCTTTTCAAATCTGAGCCTTAATAATCGAATAAATCCGTTGACATCATGTAATTCGGGGGCTTGTTCATTGTGTAGTTGGGTCACCCAGTCTGAAGCATCCCCTTCATTCATCCCATCTGTTATGGCCATGGTCAATCTCTGTGGCATATTGTTCTCCAAATTGTTCTATATGGGATCAGATTCGAGTGAGGAAGTAATTGAAATGTTCATGGCAGCATCGAATATGGCCTTAAAGGGTATTTGGTCTGGCCTGGGTTGTGGTGGGGGAGGTGGTATAGGCCAGGCCCCTGTAAGTTGAATCGGAATGAAAGGAGTTGGGCGGATGGTATATCTAGGCTGGGCTGGGTGGTGCCTCTCTGGAATAGGGGTCTTTGTGGCCTTGCTCCAGGTTGGGGTTGCAATTGTGGTTACCAAGAGGAAGATGGGTGTGGCCTGGTTCCCTGAACGGGTGGAGGGGAATTGGCCACTGTCTGGGCAATCCCCTTCAGACCAGGACTTTGTTGGTGCTGGCTGCCATTGGCACTGAATCCACCCGTGGCCTGGATAAAATCCCCACCCTGAAGGGATACTCTCTGCAGGGGGTAATCTTTCTTCTGGGAAATGAGGGGATTGCCTCAGAGGCTGCAACATACCTCTATCAGTCGATGCTTCTTGCTGGGCTTCTCCAACTGGCATCTGTATAATCTCCTCATCCCTCATGTTACTTGGATAAGTGAAAAGGGGTTATCTCAGGCTTCCACTCATTCAAACAGGCTATGAGGCTGAGCCTGTCACCTTTAAATTCTGGAACTGTTGTGGTAAATCTGCTGTCAATGGACTCCCATGATAAATCTTGGGGATGTCTTCTTGAGAGAATTCCGACTCAAATTGTCTCTCTTCCCTCCAATCTGGTTCAATAGTTGTATACATGGGGCTGGAGAAAGACTTCTCTTCAGACAGCTCAGTTAAATCTGGGTTGTAAAAATTCCCTGAGCTGAAATGCTTTGGTATAGCTCTCAAATCTTTTTCTTATACTGCCGTTCTGAAGTCATCCATCATCTCCTCCAAACAGGGGCTGGCAGACCCAGCTAATGCTCAGGAGGGGGGGGGGCACCAGTTCTCTCCTGCACATCTCCAACTTCGGCTGATTGTTGATCTTTTTCCATCTCCGGGAAAAGACCTCCGGGGTATCAACCAAACCCCTTTAGAAAGGAAAAGTTAGAATTTGGAAATAAATGTTAGGCATCCAGAGTTGTCCATTGTAATCAATCACTCTGAGACAAGTATAATCTCCAATTGATTTTTTTAGGAACAGATCTGGTACTTCTAAGGAAATTTCCAAACTGAAAGTCATTTTCAGCACGTTTCACAAAATCCACCTTCTCTCCTCCCACTTTTTAAACTTCATTAATCACAAGAACCAATTAACTACAGCTGGAATTTTTTAATGCGACATACGAAAAAACCTTGAACTTTCCAACTCCTCCTCCCTTGCATTCTTTATAACAATCTTGGCAGTTCAGAGCTGACAATCATTGTGCAAGGTGTGAGCTTTGGAAGCCATATTAGCACCAGACGCTTCCATTCCGCCACATTCTTGAGCATGGGAAGATGGGAAGGGGGATTTTATGTAGTGTAAGTGGTTAGACATAATAGCATTCTTTTTTAAAGTCAAGGTTATGTTATTTCTGCACCTGGAAGAGGGGTGGTTGAGGGGATGTCTTATGTTGGGGTGGATGGTAATTGGGGCATGTGATGGAATGATGGGTGCAGGGGGTGGATTTGTAATTTTTTACTTATTGGAGGAAAACATGGAACTTTCAGATTCGGGATTTCCCAGATGTGCCAGTATACCTACTCTCTTTTCTCACTTTACCTACTCTCATTTTCTCACTTTAAGAAAATGTCTGTCTCGAAGTTTTTAATTGGAGTTGGGGTTTTCTGGAACCTTGACACAAGGAAGTTGGGGGGGAAGACTAAGAAGGATGGTCAGGAAGTCAGCCATGATGGAAAGGTCATTTTTCAAAGGCACTGGGGGACAGCTACAGTGATCGGACAGGAAGTTTGCCATGCTGAGAAGGTCTCTGTAAAAGAAGGTTGGGATAACTGAGAAAGATGGACAAAAATCAGCCATAATGGAAAGGTCATTTTTCTGAAGGCCCTGGGGGATGGCTGTGGAGAATGGACAGGATTAGGATTAGGAGATAAGCACGGGGTCGAGTTAGAATAGAATATCTTTATTGTCATTGCATTCTACAAATACAATGAAATTTGAAAGCTACTCCAGCACAGTGCCCCAAACACCACATCACAATCACACTACAGAGCATTTAAAAATTAAAATAATTAAAATAATAATAATTAAAAATCTAGTCTGAAACCTATCTAAGACATATAGTAAGTTAGATAATTTAAAAATGCCACTATATACATAGGGCTAAATCATATATGCATTGTTTGATTCAAGACAATTATTGCCTTGGAAAAGAAACTGTTTCTCAGTCTATTAGTCCTCATTTTAAGACACCTATAACGTCTCCCTGATGGTAACAGTTCGAAATATGAACGTCCAGGATGAGAATGGTCTGTGGAGATTTTTAGTGCTCTAGAGAGGAGTCTGGTCTTTATAATCTCTTCCAAAGAAGAAAGAGCAACCAATGATTTTTTTGTGCTGTGTTTATAGCTCTCTGGAGCATCTTCTTATCTACTACAGAGCATCCAGCATACCACATCGTTACACAGTATGCCAAAATGCTCTCGATGGTAGAACGGTAAAAAGTAGCCAGCAACTTCTCACCCAGACCACTCTTTTTCAGCAGACTCAGAAAGTGCAGGCGCTGTTGGGCCTTCTTTGCAGTGGCCATAGTGTGGACTGACCAAGTAAGGTTGTCGGAAATATGAGTTCCTAGAAATTTAAAACTATGAACTCTTTCTATACAGTCTCCATTGATATATAGTGGGAGAGGCTCTGCTTTGCATCTTCTGAAGTCTATAATCAATTCTTTGATCTTTTTGATGTTCAGGGCGAGGTTATGACTCTTGCACCACAAGACCAGTCTGAGAACCTCTGACCTATAGGCCGTCTCGTCTTCTCCTGATATGAGTCTCACCAATATGGTGTCATCTGCAAATTTTATTATAGAGTTAGTGGGACAAGAGGGAGTGCAGTTGTAGGTATAGAGTGAATACAAAAGGGGGCTCAGCATACAACCCTGTGGAGAGCCAGTGCTGAGAGCAAGAGTGGAGGAAAAATAGCTGCCAATCCTAACAGTTTGGGGTCTGTTAGTAAGAAAGTCCTTTATCCAACAGCAGATGTGAGAGGAGAGGCCCATTTCTAACAACTTCTTAATCAGTATATCTGAAATGATGGTATTAAAAGCTGAGCTGTAATCAACGAAAAGCATCCTTATATAGCTCCCAATATGCTCCAGATGTTTCAGTGCAACATGGAGAGCCATGGCAATAGCATCCTCTGTGTATCTGTTATTCCAATAGGCAAACTGGTATGGGTCAAGGTTTGATGGGAGGCAATCCTGTATATATTTTAAGACTAGTCTTACAAAACATTTCATAATTATGGGTGTGAGAGCTACTGGTCTATAGTTATTTAAAATATCAGGAAAGGACTTTTTGGGAACTGGAATAATAATGGAAGTTTTGAGACAAGATGGAACAATAGCTAGTGTAAGAGAAAAGTTAAAAATATTTGTAAACACACCTGTGAGCTTATCAGCACGTGCTTTGAGTACTTTCCCAGGTATCCCATCAGGACCAGCAGCCTTGTTCACATTCACTGTTCTAAGCACCTGCTTCACATCATACTCTTGTATTGTGAACAGTTGAGTACTGGTGGTTTGTAGAGGCGGTGTGTTCGAAGACCTATTCAGTTCGAATCGGGCAAAGAAGCAGTTAAATTCTTCTGGCAGTGATGCATCCTTATTGATCGATATTGGGTTGCTGCCCCTGTAATTAGTGATGTATTTAATTCCCTGCCAAGCCCATCGTGGATCATTATTTGTGAAGTAGTCCTCAATTTTCCTTTCATAGTCCTTTTTTGCCTCCTTGATGCTCCACCTCAGTTCCGCTCTTGCCTTGTTATACCAAACCCTGTCCTCAGACCTGAATGCCATATCACGTGTCCTTGTTCATCCAGGGCTTCTGGTTTGGAAAAATCCAGATGCGCTTATTCACAGTAACCGTATCCACAACTGTATCAAGATGTAAAACAGTACAGTTTTTGTATATTCCTCCAAATCCTCTTGTTCAAATAAATCCAATTAGTATTTGAGAAACAATCCTGCAGCTGATCAAGTGCTCCCTCTGGCCAGATCTTGATGAGTTTGATTTCAGGCTTAGTTTTCCTTTTGAGGGGGGTGTATGCTGGTATAAGGAACAGTGATAAATGATCTGAAAGTCCCAGATGTGGAAGGGACACTGCTTTATATGCATGCATGAGTTAGCCACACCCATCCAGTCATGCCCACCTGGCCACTGTGAGTTACCATAGTCTTACATGCTACTGGCCCTCTGAGGGTGACCTTAATGTTGATGCAGTCCTCAATGAAATTGAGTTTGACACTCCTGATCTAATACAACAATTTATACAACATTAGTAACACTGATTTATATTTATAAGACAATAGTAAACTACTTTTCCTTATTTCTCTAAAAAGCTTTACTGCCTCTCTAATTTGTTTTCAAAACAGAAAAAGATCTATTTATATTATTATCTTTTCTTCCTTTTAATATTTTGTTAATATTTTGTTACAGTTTGTTTTTTTATCAATTCACTTGGTCACAAACAGCTGGCTTTCGGCATAAAATGGCTTATTGTAAAAAACAACCTATGACCTACAGAATGACTCATACCATGCTTTAATAAACATAATAAATAAATAATAAATAAATTGCTGTAATAAATTGTTTAACCCATTTCTGTCTGTGAAACTTTTCCTGAACAGGAACATTCTTTTAAGGAGTTAGGGATAAACTCTGTAGGAATCAAGACTCAGGACCACATGGAGATGAGACAAGCTGCTTTCTTTATTGTCAGGTTGAGAATAAGAAGAGCTGTCTGCTCTCTTGCCAGAGTTCGTTCTATCTCTCTATATCCATGGTAGCATACCAGTGGTTAATTTATACACTATACATCTATTTAGACAACCTTTGTTACTGTCTGCTTAAGCAGTTTATACATTCATTTCCAGTTAGGATTAACTTTTAATTAAGATTAACATAAGCTTCAGTTCCTGCCTTTGTTCCGTCCTATCTAGGTGTTAAGGTCTTGTTTCCTCCAGGTAAACATGCAAAAGTTTCCCCCAAGTAAACATGCAAACGTTGCACTTTGCACGGAATGTTCTTTGTCTGAGGTTTGCCATCCAAGACAAGAATATCCTGAAAGCACAATGTCTACATATCCCCATTTTTTACTTTATTGTGAGGAAGTAAGGATTTTTGAATATAGCATAATTGAATTGGATTGAGAGAAGGCGGAACAAAGCCAAGAGTGAAGGAATACATTGAATAAAACAACAAGATATTATTAATATCACTATAAGAATTATTCCATAAAAGAACAGTTGTTTTAACCAAACCCAATCTGGCAGCCAATTAGTCAACCATTCAAAAAGAGAGGGAATAGCATGAATATTATTCTGAAAATAGGATTGTAAGTTAGCAAGCTCATCTTCAATAGTTTTTTTTCTTTTTTCTTTTTTTTAGAGTGAAAATGAACAGTACATATTGATCCAACATTAGATTGATTAGTTACATTAAAAATAGGAAAATCATCAGGGTACATTTCAGGAATTACATTAGGTCCATACAATGAAGAATTAAAGGTACCCCATAGCCAATAATAATTAGAGCAATAACTATAATTCCCAATTTTATTTAAAATTCGTTGTGCTCTGGGATAGTCATCCCAATTAGCCAACCAAGTATGTTGGGCATGACAACAAAAACATAATCCTTTAGTGAAGTGAGTAAGTTTCAAATAACGCCAACGAATATTGTTTAATTGAGTAGGAGGTTGTGAAAATAACCAAGACTGTTGAAGATTCTGTAACTGTGAGACAACAAAAGAAGAAGAAGCAATAAGGTTAGGAATAAAAGCTATTTGGCAAAAAGTCATGAGAGGCTCATAATACAAGGTTACATTAGTACCATGGGTCATAAACATATACTGAGCATTACGAACCTACATATTAGGCTTAAGAGGCATAGTGTCAGGCTACGGAACTTCTTCCCATTCAAACAATAAGAATGAACTTCTGAGAACCGAACTTATCAAAAGGAACCCTTTATTGAGATGAGACAGTCCAGTAGGAATTCAAAGCAGCGTCTGAGGTCCCTCAGGCATACAGTGATAGATAAGGGAGTTTAGAATCCCACCCCCCATCCCAATGTTTACTTAGGGAAACAAAAGCCAATATGTTAATTCCCCTCCCAGCCCCTCTGGGAGGGGATCCTTCCCTTTTAGGAAGGTTTTTTCTCATGTAGCTTTACCAAGACGTACCTAACTTCCTCCCCCACCCCCTTTTTAGAACGGACTGTTTTTGGAGATTTCCCAGAGCACTTCATTGTGGAGTTTTATGGACCCCTCATCTCCTGGCTGTGCCTCTCAGAGGTGTTAGATTCTGGCCATCTGGCTTCTTTCCCCCCCATTGTATCATGTATGGGTGTGCATATTCGATATAAGGGTTAAATATATTCAGGTTACATCAAGAAAGGATTTCTTTATCAGTTCCCCCCCCCCCTTTTCTTCTTCCTCTGAAGAAATGACAGATACACGGATCTGACATCCTGCCCTCCTTTAAAAAACCGATAGGTCTACCTGAAAAACAAAAATCATGCGTTACATGTGCAGTTCAGGATGGTTTATCAGGGTATTTTAGGTGGAACTTTCGTAGTAATGTGGGTGCTTCACATGTCTTTTGGCTACCCACTCATTTTCTGAGGAAGGAAGGTGTTTCCAAGCTACTAAATATTGTGTGGATCCACGGTAAGTGCGTGAATCAAGGATGTCTTTAATTTCAAAATGTTGTTCCCCATGTATCATGATGGGAGTTGGGGGTGTGGGAAGGGGGGGTCTGAGGTTTGAAGTGATCTCCGGTTTGAGCAAGCTACAGTGAAATACTGGATGAATCTGCCTAAGAGTTTTTGGAAGATGAAGCTCTACCGTCACGGGGTTGATAATTCTGGAGATGGGGAATGGCCCAATGAATTTTGGTCCTAATTTCTTAGAAGGTTGTAATGATTTTAAGAATTTTGTGGACAAATATACACAGTCTCCAATCTTGAAAGGTTTAGGTTCACAGCGTTTTTTGTCTGCTTGAGTTTTGTAAACTGCTCTAGCTTCCCGTAGAGATAATCTTACCACTGGCCACATGGCTTGTAAATTATCCATCCACTCCTTAAGGGAGGGGATTTCAGGTTCTTTGGTGGGTAGTTCCGGCATGGGGTTGAATTCTTGGCCCGTTGCTACGTGGAATGGGGTGAACCCTGTGCTACTATGGACTGAGTTATTGTATGCTACCTCTGCAAAAGGAAGAAGGTCAGTCCAATTGTCCTGCTGGTGATTAATAAAACATCTTAAATATTGTTCTAATACACAATTCACTCTTTCTGATGCTCCATCCGTATGGGGATGGTTCGAAGACGATAATCCCTGGGTGGAGCCTAATAGGTTTAAAAACGCCCGCCAAAATTTGGATGTGAACTGAACACCCCTATCTGAGATAATTCGTTGGGGGGCTCCATGAAGGCGATAAATGTGTATTAGGAACATCTTTGCCAATGATCTGGCAGTTGAGATCTTTTGGCATGGAATAAAATGAACCTGTTTGGAAAAAAGATCAGTTACAACCCAAATGACAGTATTCCCAGCACTTTCGGGAAGTTCCACTATAAAGTCCATAGAGATCTCTTTCCAGGGAGCAGAAGGGTCTGCTACTGTTTGTAAAACTCCAGGATATTTTCCTTGTCTTCTCTTTGCAGCAGCACAGATGGGGCAGCTCGCAACATAGTTTTCAATGTCCTTTTTGAGGGACGGCCACCAAAATTGTCTTTTGATGAGGTGCAGGGTTTTTACAAAACCAAAGTGTCCTGCTATTTTGGAGTCGTGGCAGCGTTTCATGAGTTCCATTCTCTGGCTTGCAGGGACATAAAGCTTGTTTTCTACCCAAGCCAGTTCATCTTTGAGTAAGCACATGTTTCTGTTAGCCTGGAACCAATCATCTTTAAGTAGTGCCTCCTTAAATATTGATGTCATTGTGTCTTCAGTCAGGGATGATTTTTTTTTCTCTTGTGCCCGGGTGATTACCTTGGCTGCTAGTTGGGTCGGTTGGATCATCGGTTTTATAACTTCAATCTTTTTGCTGTTGTATTGGGGTTTCCTGGATAGTGCATCTGCTAAGAAATTCTTTCTCCCAGGAAAATATTTGAGAGTGAAATTAAAACGTTCAAAATATCGAGCCCACCTTGCTTGTTTTTCAGAGAGTTTGCGTGGATTTCTCAGAGCTTCCAGATTTTTGTGATCAGTCCATACTTCAAAGGGGATTTGGTTTCCTTCCAGGAAATGTCTCCATGTGAGCATTGCCCACCGCACAGCATATGCCTCTTTCTCCCATACGGCCCATCTTTGCTCGGTTTCCGTCAGTTTCTTAGATGTATAAGCACATGGTTGTAATTGTCCACTTTCATTCTTTTGGAGGAGGACTGCCCCAACTGCAACATCACTGGCGTCTGCTTGGATGACAAAAGGTTGTTCGGGATCTGGGTGCTTAAGGACCGGTTCTGCTGCTAACAGGCGTTTGAGTTTCTCGAATGCTGCTTGGCATTCCATTGTCCAGATGAGGGGTTGCCTAGGCTTGGGTTTCCCCCCCCCCCCCTTCGTTTTTAGCAAGTTTGTGATAGGGAGGGCGATGTTTGCAAAAGCTGGAATGAATTGGCGATAAAAATTTGCAAACCCCAGAAAACTTTGCAATTGTTTGCGTGTGTGGGGTGGATCCCAGTCCAATACAGCTTTCACTTTCTGTGGGTCCATCTCTATTCCCTCATGGGATATTCTGTACCCCAAATAGTCAATTTTCTCTTGGTGGAACTCACATTTGGAGAGTTTTGCATATAGTTTAGCGTCTAAGAGTTTTGTGAGGACTGCACAGAGTAGCTTGATGTGTTCTTCCATCGTTTCCGTGTAGATTAAAATATCATCAAGATAAACTAAAACCCCTTTAAATAAAAATTCATGAAGGGTTTCATTGATCAATTGCATAAACACTGCAAGCGCTCCTTGCAGTCCAAAAGGGAGCACTTTAAATTGGTAGCATCCCAATGGTGTGTTAAAAGCTGTCTTCCACTCATCCCCTTCCTTTATTCTGATGCGGTAATATGCTTCCCGTAGGTCTAACTTTGAAAAAAATTTTCCTTTCGAGAGGTGGGCTAACATGTCCTTCATGAGGGGGAGTGGATACATATTTTCTATGCAAATGCAGTTCAATTTTTTATAATTAACACAAAGACGCATGGAGCCATCTTTCTTTTCACGGAATAACACTGGGGCCGCTATTTTTTGGTCTGGCGGGTTCGATGAAATCCCGCTTTAAGTTTTTATCGATAAATGCTCTGAGTTCTTTCAGTTCTCTGGGAGACATGCAATACATTTGTGGTTTTGGGAGTTTAGCCCCTGGTAGGATTTCGATAGCACAGTCTGTGGCTCGATGAGGTGGGAGTTCATCACAAGCTTCCTCACTAAATGCTTGGGCCAGATCCTGGTACTCATGGGGGATGTTAATGGGTTTCACAGACTGTCCAGTCATGGCTGATTCTCTGTTCTCTTCCCCATTCTTTATCCTTTCCTCTGAGCTTTTTGCAAATATTACATCTCTCTGGAATTTTATGGTTCCTGTCCTCCAATTTATTTTTGGATTCCATTTCTGTAGCCATGTGAGACCCAGAACTAGTGGCTCTTCCATCCCTGGGGCTACAATGAATGTGAGCATCTCCCTGTGTTTTCCTAGTCTTAATTTCAATGGTTCTGTGGTAAACCTGGCTGGCTCCCCCCCCGCTATGGTTCCATCTAATTGGCAGAAAGCGATGGGATTTTCCATTTCTTTCAGTTGGATTCCCAATTTATCTGCAAGGGCGGGTTTGATTAGGTATCGAGTGCATCCCGAGTCCAGCAACGCTGTAACTTCCTCCCCCTTCCCTTGGCTGGGGATAAACAGTCTCAGGGGTAGGGTGATTGGTTCAATTGGATTGCTTACCAGCGGGTCATCCTCTGGATCACTTTCGGACTGGCTCAGGTCCCCTCGGAGCGTTTGGGATTCTTCCTCAGGTTTGGGAGGGGGTCGGAATCCCACATCTACTCGGCCCCTCAGGCCAGTCTCCTTCCCTCGAGGGCTGGATGTTGGGGGTTTCCTCCCTGATGGGTGGTCTAGCTTTCTGGCAGGAGTCTTTGAGTGGCATTCTGCTGCGCGGTGTCCCTCCTTTCCACACTTAAAGCAACCAGGCATTCTTGGAGTCATGGTGGATTGGGGTTTGAAAACTTCCCGTATCCCCAGGGGTGGGGATCTTTTCCAAAACTTACCAGCACGGTGCCGGTTCCGAGTCATGTCTATCTCTGCCTCCTCTGCCATCATGTACCATTCATGCAAGAGGTTTGGGGCCCCACGGGCCAGGCAGGCAGCGTATAGATCATCATTTAGTCCATCTTTGAACCAGCAGACTAAGATATCCTCTGGCCAATCTACCCGGCCGGCCAGATCACGAAATTCCTCGGTGTATTCTGCTACCGGGCGACGACCTTGTTTCACGACTCTGATGTGGTCCCGGGCTTTTCTATCGGCAAGTGGGTCCTCGAAACGGTGGCGTAAGGCCGTCATAAAGCGATCTAAGTTTCTTAATTCTGGGGCATTGACGTTGTGGAGCGCTACCATCCATCTGGCTGCCGCCCCTTCAAGAGCTAGGGTGACAATTCGCACCCGGGACCCTTGGGTTGGTAAATCCTGTCCATATTCTTGCATGTAGGTGAGCACTTGTGCCAGGAAAAATCCCAATTTCTGGGGGTCTCCATCGAATTTTACCCCCAAGGGTGGAACCTTCCTCTGTAATTGTATGTTTCTAGGTTGGCCAGGGTTAATTCCCTGATCCGGGGCGTTTAAGGGACGGGTACCTGGTGTGGCTGCTGGTTCTTCAGCTTGTCCCTCTTCCCGCTCAATCTCCACTGAATCCGGGGTGGTGGCTCGGGTTCTCTCACCTTCTGGTTCCCTCGCTCTCCTGCGTTGTCGTCTTTGTGCATCCCCCATGTCGAGGTTCTCCAGGGCTTCCCTCACTAGGCGATTGATGTACCGTCTCATTCGGTCATCGGCCGGTGGCTCCTCATCCCATTCTTCCTGATTTGATAGGGCCTCTAGCTCCAATTTCCACACGGGTTTGCGATTTCCTCGGGTGAGGGTTACTCCCCTGGTTCTTCCATTCCAGGTGTCTCTCTTTCCTACACCTATAGACCACCGGGACTTGGTGGAGGATTCGCAGGCAGCCTCGCTGTCTTCGATGGGGCGCATCGAGTCAGTATCTGGCTGGGTAACTGTTGACGTTTCTCCCCAGCATTCGGCTCCCCCTTGCTCCTTGCTGTATTCAGACATTTTTTTCTTCTCTTGCAGGATCCCCTCGGTAGAGTGAATTGTTTAAAAAAAAATTCCTCTCCGGGTTGACCTCTATTGCAGACGCTGCTTTATGTCAGGCTACGGAACTTCTTCCCATTCAAACAATAAGAATGAACTTCTGAGAACCGAACTTATCAAAAGGAACCCTTTATTGAGATGAGACAGTCCAGTAGGAATTCAAAGCAGCGTCTGAGGTCCCTCAGGCATACAGGGATAGATAAGGGAGTTTAGAATCCCCCCCCCCATCCGAATGTTTACTTAGGGAAACAAAAGCCAATATGTTAATTCCCCTCCCAGCCCCTCTGGGAGGGGATCCTTCCCTTTTAGGAAGGTTTTTTCTCATGTAGCTTTACCAAGACGTACCTAACTTCCTCCCCCACCCCCTTTTTAGAACGGACTGTTTTTGGAGATTTCCCAGAGCACTTCATTGTGGAGTTTTATGGACCCCTCATCTCCTGGCTGTGCCTCTCAGAGGTGTTAGATTCTGGCCATCTGGCTTCTTTCCCCCCCATTGTATCATGTATGGGTGTGCATATTCGATATAAGGTTAAATATATTCAGGTTACATCAAGAAAGGATTTCTTTATCAGTTCCCCCCCCCTTTTCTTCTTCCTCTGAAGAAATGACAGATACACGGATCTGACACATAGTATCAATAGCATCCTGTGCCCCTACTCTACTGACACTTAACAGTAAAAAGCACATAATAATCATTACAGAATTAGCAGTTATAATAGAAGATACAGCAGCAACCAAATTTTCAGGAGTTTGTGGCAATGCCGCCTTTTGCAATTGTTGCTGTGCTTGATAGGTGGTAGCTTTCACTTGGCCCCAAGTAATTGGCGGAGGGCGTTCAGCTTTGGGCTTCGGAAGACGGACTTCTGTTTCCAGGTGCAGGTTGAAGTTTGGAATTGGATTGTGTAGGCCCTGGCGCCACACCATGATAAGGTCGTATGCAACAAGCAGGGATCCAAATAGCTTGGCGAGTCTGTGGAGCTTCTACAGTAGCATAACCCCGGCCCCAAGTAATTAACCGGGCCAGACCTTTCCACTCAGGGTCTGGTGCTTGACGATATTTAACCAAAGGTTTGTCTAAAGGTTCTGCTGTGCGGAAATGCAAAATAACAGGTGGTTCTGAAAAGGAATCTGAGACAATTAAGTAATTCCAAGTGAACAATATAATGGAAATTATATTCTGTATTTATCGGAGATGATAGGGCCCAGATTCAGTTTTTAACTGCTTTTGTAGTAATGCTTTAAAGGTACGGTGGGCCCATTCAACAATAGCCTGTCCTTGAGAATTATAAGGGATACCATGTACCAATGTTATGTTCCATTGTTGACAGAACTGATTAAAGTCCTTACTAATATAAGCTGGACCATTATCAGTTTTCAATTGTAAAGGATGACCCATAACAGCAAAGGAAGAAAGACAATGAGCAATAACATCTTGTGCACGCTCATGTCGAGAAACAGTTACCCATAAATAATGAGAGTAACTGTCTATGGAAACATGTAAATTACTATAGGGCTTGAAGGCTACAAATTGTGTGACATCCATTTGCCGTATCTGATTAGCATGAGTGCCATGGGGATTAACCCCAACTGGAAATGGGACGGCCACTTGTTGACAGGCAGGACAGGTTCGTACAATATCACGTGCCTGTGACAGAGGAATATGAAATTGCTTAACCAGTGATTTTGCAGTTTGATGAAAATAGGAATGACTTGCAACAGGGTCAGAAAACAAAGAAGTAACTGCTTTTAAAGATTCATCTGCTTTCCGATTTCCTTCTGTAAGGGCATTAGTAAAAGGAGTATGACTTCTTATATGTTCAACATATAAAGGATAGGAACGAGTTTCCAAGACATTTTTTAAAGATAAAAACAGGGCCAACAAATTTACATCCAAATTTAAGGCACAATACGAGTACGGTAAGGACTGCATGGCCAGATACACGTACTGAGTATCAACTATAAGGTTAATAGGTTGATCAGAAAATAAGTGTAATGCCAGAATTACAGCTGCCAATTCAGCACGTTGAGCTGAAGTTTGTACAGAGGTGTATTTGGAATGCCAGAGCTGCTGCTCCTGCCATACAACAACTCCTTTAGTTGGGGACCCATCAGTAAAAACTGTGATAGCAGAAGACAAAGGAGTTCGAGCAAAAATGGAAGTGAAGGCAGGATTTAAAGTAGAGGTGATTACTATCCGGGGGTCTTTAGGTAAAGAATAAAGAAGTTTCCCCACATACTGGGAAAAGGCTATTTGATAAGAGTCAGAAACAGTCATTAGATGTTCATGTTCAGCTTTTGTACGAGTAAAAGCTATACCACTTAGATTACATCCAGTAAGAACTAAAGCTCGTTTTCTTGCTTTAATTATTAAGTCTTCTAAAGCGGACTGATAAGGGTAAATATTACGAGGTGGAGTAGCAGATAAATTAAGCCATTCATGTATGTGGACCTGCTTATCAGAAACTGGTGTATATAGACAGCCAGTGGGAATCCTGTAAGAATCTCCATTTCCCACTTTTCTTTTTTATTACAAAAACAGGAGTATTCCATGGACTGGTAGAAAATTCAATATGTCCTGCTAAAAGTTGTTCATGAACTAAATGCTGTAAAGCTGAAAGTTTATCAGCAGGAAGAGGCCATTGTTCCACCCATACAGGAGTAGAACAGAGCCACTTAAGTGGGAGGGCCATCATCCAAAATTAAATGAGCATTTAAAAAGACAAGAACATCACGACCCCATATATTAGTATGAATATCCAAAATATATGGTTTTAAAGAAAAGAACTTACCAGCAGTAGTGTAAATGTCAATATCCTGAACACTTTGCCAAGCTGAAGTAGAGCCACTCACGCCCCACAAGGAAGAAACAGCTTTCTTAGGCCATTGAACAGGCCACTGTAAAGAGGAGATGACAGTAACATCGGCCCCTGTATCCAATAGCCCTTGAAAAGGTTGCTTATTAAGGTAAAGTGTTAATAAAGGTCGATGTAATGTCAATGGCTGAAGTAGACCCACCGAAGGAGAGGTGGAGCCAAAGCCTGCATTTCCACGTATTCCAGACCCAGGAGAAGGAACTTCATAAGGAAGAAGAAGCAATTGAGCAATAGAAAAATAAGAAGGGATACATTGTGGGAGGTTAACCCAAATTTGTATCATAAGGGTGCCAGTGTAGTCAGAGTCAATAACACCAGGCACCACAAAGCGTCCTAGCTTAGGAGCAGAGGAACGAGGTAATATTAAACCAACAAGACTTGAAGGAAGAGGGCCTTTGTATTGAGAGGGAACCAATTTAACTTCCATTGGAAATTTAAATTCAACTTCTAATTGTGTAATCAAATCAATCCCAGTACTACCGGCTGTGGCATGGATGGCGTGGGAGAGAGTGACTGTGGTGGAGTCAGGTTTATGGGGTAGGCACGCTTTGGATTCTGGGTGGGTGCCACACCCATGAGAAAGTTTCCCGAATGGAATCTACATTGATTAGCCCAATGAAAACCCTTTTTACAAATTGGGCATTTTTTAGATGGTCGGTTTTTAGCAATATTAGGAACAGAATGGCATTCTTTTTGAAAATGCCCTGGTTTACCACATTTAAAACAATTTCCTGAGGGTTTTTGACCCTTTTGAATTGCTGCAGCTAATAAATGCATTTTATAGGTTTGTGACCCAATATCCTGACAGACACGTAGAATATCTGCCAGGTATAATGATCTGTTGCCTTTAATGGTTGTAAAGCTCTTTTACAATCACTATTAGCATTTTCAATAGTTAATTGACGAAGAAGTTCCCCAGCAGCTTCTTGATGATCAAATTGTTGCCGAATGGCCTTTGATAACCGTTCCACAAAATCAGCATAAGGCTCATTAACTCCCTGTCTGATGTTAGAAAAATTTGCTCTAGGTTCCCCAGTCTGAGGAACTTTCAGAAATGCTCGATACGCACATTCTGACACAACAGTTAAAGTTGCAGGAGGGAGTATAATTTGAGCAGGGATAGCTGTAAATTGTCCAGAGCCAAACAATTGTTCTACAGTGTAAGCTCCTCCTCCCCCCATTGCAGCTGCTTGAGCATGCCTCATATACTCACTTTCCCAGACTACATATTGCATTGAAGTTAAAATCATACGAAAAATTTGTTTCCAATCTTCAGGAACCATGGTATATCCATTTTTAATACCCTCCATAAGTCCTCTAGTAAAATTACTACTAATATCATAGTCTGTAACAGCTTTTTTCAATTCCCTTAATATCTGATAAGGTAAACCTTCCCATTCTGCTATCTGCTGACCCAGCTGTTGGCCTTGACCTGGATGATACTGCACAGGACAGACAGACAATAATTCAGCTAACTCTGCCCCTGGCATGGAGACATCCTTTTTACATGTCTCCACCATTTTTTGAAAAGATGTTTGAATAACTGGATCAGGAGGTTTTTGTCCTGTGTCTAAAGGAGCAGAGGGAGAGATAGTCAGATATTCTGATGAAGAAGGAGGACAAACTATAGGAGCTGTATTTTGTGAAGGGGGGCGGTGCTAAAAGAGAAACCTCATTAGTGCCAAATATCTCAACTGCATGCCGACATAAATGCCAAGCATGTAAAATCTCCACGCCAGCCCTTGGCTCTGTATGTAAAGTAATTCCAATTTTTTCCCAATCTACTAACCTAAGAGACCCTTTTTCTGGATACCATAAACATTGAGCTGCAATCTCCTGGACCAGCCTTGTGAGACTGCGCTGAGAAAAATCTATATGATTTTTCTTTAAAAGGTATCCTAATTCCTCCACATGCTTTCTCTGCTCCTCAGAAAGCGAAGACCCCATACTTACAGAAACCTTTGAAAGGTTGAAGGTGCACCAAATCCTTGCCGGACGAAGTAAGGAGTCCCTATTCAAGGCGCCACTTGTAGGAATCAAGACTCAGGACCACATGGAGATGAGACAAGCTGCTTTCTTTATTGTCAGGTTGAGAATAAGAAGAGCTGTCTGCTCTCTTGCCAGAGTTCGTTCTATCTCTCTATATCCATGGTAGCATACCAGTGGTTAATTTATACACTATACATCTATTTAGACAACCTTTGTTACTGTCTGCTTAAGCAGTTTATACATTCATTTCCAGTTAGGATTAACTTTTAATTAAGATTAACATAAGCTTCAGTTCCTGCCTTTGTTCCATCCTATCTAGGTGTTAAGGTCTTGTTTCCTCCAGGTAAACATGCAAATGTTTCCCCCAAGTAAACATGCAAACGTTGCACTTTGCACGGAATGTTCTTTGTCTGAGGTTTGCCATCCAAGACAAGAATATCCTGAAAGCACAATGTCTACAAAACTCTACTGAATTCCAGTTTGTTTTCCTTGTTTACTGCATATTTCAGAATATTTTGCTACTTGCAGTCATAGTAGTTAATGTTCTAGCATAGTTGGGTGTGAGCACAACGAACAGGTTTAGTATGAATTTCAGGTTAGAAATACATATTGAAGTCATTTTACTTAAATTCAGTGCTTCACTGTTGTGATATTGGTTTTTTTTACCAGAGAATCTATTATTCTAATCTATTAAGTATTATAACACTGTGCTCCAAATTTAAATATATATATTCTTGATATTGTCTAAATATCAGTAAAATATGAACAAACTGAAAAAAATAACATTGCTTGACAAACTAATCTTTAAAAAATATTTCCAGGAGAACTTTATTTCCCATACTTTTCACTAGAATAAAAGTTATTAAGAAGTTAATGATAACTTGGTAGAATTAGTGTTTAAAGAAAAGAATCTTACATAATTATACAAAGCTGTATTTATATTCAGACAAATATATATGTACACGCAATACACAAATTTCTTAACAACCAGTTTGGTGGGCGTGGCCTAATTTATGCGTGTGGCTTGGTGGTCATGTGACTGCATGGGCATGGCTTGGTGGCCATGTGACTGGCAAATATAAGTGGTCCTCGCTTAATGTCCAGTTGCTTAGCAAGTGTTCTAATTTATGACTGACCTCCCCAGAGCTACTTGACCTTCTTTTTGGTGTTTTGACAGCCATACATACACACACACACTTATGACCAGTTACCACTTTCCATACAGTCTTGTGACTGCTGTTTTCTATGTTCTTTGCCAGTTTCAACAATTCCTTCTAGTTTCAAAAAATACTAAATGGTGTAGAAATGGATAAATTAACCCTAGCATTAAAAGATAAAGAAATATCAATATATTATGAGAACTGGAACTGCTGGTATGAATGGTTAAATCAAAGATGGGCTACATAACATTGTAAAAGAGGATAAGCTATAATTGTAGTGGTAATTATATATTCGCATTAAGGATTACTTGTAAATATAGCATAAAATAAGGATAGAAATAATGACCCACAAACTGTCGAAGATGAAATTGTTTTTAATCACTTTCTAATTTCTTTTTACTTTTACTTCTTTTTTTCTTTTTCTCTCTTCTCTCTTTTACTTCTCAACTGTTTCTCTTCTTCTTTTCTACATTTGTGTATATGTTGTTTGTTTATTTTAATTGTAAAATTAATAAAGTTTGTTTTTAAAAAGGTTATCCTATTTTCCTTCTTTCCTTCCCAATCCCATTCCTTGTGTTGCGCATGCGTGCAATATCACATGCATGATAAGAACTGATGGGCAGGCAGTGGAGAAGCTGGCAGAGAGGGGTGGGCCAGCCAGAGGCCCAATTTACCGGTTCTCCGAACTATGGAGAATCATAACAACCGGTTCTACTGATCTGGTCTGAACCAGTAGAATCCCATCCCTGCAAGTAGCCAGATCATCAAATCATATCAGTTCTGCGCAACTTAACATTATGACTGAAGATTTTCAAGATGGCTGCGCACATGGATGCTGTGGCTGGCCATTTCTTCTTTCAGTGTATGGTGTCTATGCTTCTGTATGTGTTTTGGATTCTTTCCTTGATTGAATACTGTGAGGCAAGGGAGGGTCATCTATAGTTGGCAAGCCTTGCTACAAATTGAACTGAAATGTGAAAAGGCTATTACGGATGATTTTGTACATTCTCATAGCATACTGAAGGAGGCATCTGGGACCCTGGGGGAGCCATGGATCACTATCCCTGTAGGAAGGAGGAACAGGCAGAGAAAGAGGAACAGGAAGAGAGGATGCCATACTGGTGTTTTTTTTAGGCTGAGTAAGTTTCAACACAAGCCTTCAATTCCAAGTATATTTCTTACCAATGCAAGATCTCTGACTAACAAAATGGATGAATTAAGGCTACAGATTGCAAAGGCTAAATTCATCAAGAACTGCTGTGTTTTGCTAATCACAGAATCTTGACTTTATTCACTCATTCCAGATGCAGCTGTTGAGCTGGAAGGCTACAGGGGAGGAGTAGAGATTCTGGCAAGAGCAAAGGGGGAGGTTTAAGCCTTTATGTGAACAAAGGCTGGTGTATCAATACAAAGACTGTAGACAGCCACTGCTCCATGGATCTGGAGTATATGACTCTTAAATGTAGACCCATATATCTTCCATGGGAATTCAGCATGGTTTTGATTACTGCAGTCTATATTCCACCTGATGAAAATACTACCATAGCTTTGGGATTCTTGTATAACATTGTTAGTAATCAGCAGAATAAGCATTCTGATGCTGTGCATATCATAGTGGGGGACTTTAATCAAGCTGATTTAAAAGCAGTGGTCCCTAAATTCTATCAGCATATTAAGTGTGCTACTAAAGGAGCAAACATATTGGACAAAATATATACCAACATCAAACATGGCTATAAGGTTATACAATTGCCACATCTGGGACAATCAGACCATATGTCACTGCTTTTAGCACCAGCATACATCCCTTTTAGGAGATGGGCTCTACCTATAATAAAGACAGTGAAATCTTGGCTAGAAGATGCTTCCTAACAACTTCAGGATTGTTTTGAGAACACAAATTGGGACATCTTTTACCACCCTGACCTAGAGGAGCACACTGCAAATATTCTGTGCTATATCAAACACTGCACAGATACTATTACTGTGGATAAATGTATTAGTATCTATCCCAATCAGAAACCCTGGATGACCAAGGAAGTCCAGTGCCTCTTGCGTGACAGAACCAAGGCCCTTAGGTCCGGTGATTGGGCAAGATATAGTGTTGCCAGAGCTAGTCTGAAGAAAGGTATTTGGAAGGCCAAGACTGATTATAAGAGGAAGATTGAGGATAATTTTTATAGCAATAACATGAGGCAAGTGGGGTGAGGGATTCAACAAATTACCAACCATCAACCAACAAATGTCATCCCTGCTGAGGGGAATGCTTCAGTGGCAGAGGAACTGAATCATTTCTTTGCTCGCTTTGAAATGGAGACATCAGAGACAGATAAAATACAACCACCAGCCAATTGTAGCCCCCATCTCATTGTGGAGGAACAGAAGGTGAGGAGCATTCTGAGGGACATGGACCCTAGAAAGGCTGCCAGTCCTGACGGTATCTCTGACCAAGTGGTTAAAGGCTGTGCTGATCAGTTGGCTGGAGTCTTTACCAGGATCTTCAATCGGTCTCTCTCCCAGTCCATTATTCCATCTTGTTTGAAGGCTTCCACCATTGTTCCACTGCCAAAGAAGTTCCCTATCAATAACCTCAACGATTACAGAACATTGGTACTCATCCCTAACATCATGAAGTGCTTTGAAAAATTGGTCTGCCAGCACATCATTTCTGGTCTTCTGCATACATTTGACAAACATCAGTTTGTATACAGAAGAAATAGATCTACAGAGGATGCTATAGCCATCACTATTCACACTGCTCTGACTCATCTAGAATAGCGGGGGGGGGGGGGGGGATGGACTATGGTGAGGATGCTTTTTGTAGATTTTAATTCTGCATTTAACACAATTCTTTCACATAGACTAGTGTCTAAACTTCTGGACCTTGGATTTTCCTGTTCAATCTGCCTTTGGATTATGGATTTCCTATCTGGTCACTCACAGAGGGTCAAATTAGGTAATCATGCCTAATCATACCTCTTCAGCCCTTATTCTTAACACTGGTACACCACAGGGTTGCATGTTACTCTATATTCTTTATGTGCATGACTACATTCCCACTCATGCTGGTAATACTATCACTAAATTTGCAGATGATACAACAGTGCTGGGACTCATCTCCAGGAGGAATGAGTCTGCCTACTGAGATGAGGTGGACCGGTTGCTTTCATGGTGTGGAGACAAACTTGGTTAGTTAATCTTTCTTTTAAAGTGTCCAGGGATGCTACTATGGTGTCAAGGGATGTTATTCGTGTTTCTATGATATCAACTCTTTCAAATAGGGCAATATATTTGTCCAATTTAGGTCTGCATGATGGGCAGAAATATTGAAATGCATGGTTGGATGATTCTAGGAATTGAGTCATTTGCTTGGGTAATCCCAAGCAGCCATGGTGAGCATAGTTGTCACATAGAGAACATTTGGTGGAATTTTCATTATCCTTTAAAGTTTCATTGCATATAAGGCATGTGCAGGAGTCTTGTGATTCATTGGTGAGGATTTCTTTCTCTTTAAGTTGTGGTTTGGCATTGAATTTTTTTTCCTGGCATGGTAGGTTTGATGAGACAGTACGTTGATTAAATTGCTTAATGAAACAAGATATTTGGGTAATATAGCTAATATCACACCAATAATTACAATAATTAATCAATTACAATAATCTCTCTAGTCAAATAGTAACAATCAGCCTAATAAATTAATTATACTAATCATTAATCACACTGGTCAATTAAATTCACTAAATCACTAATTTTACTAATCAGTTAAATTACACGAATCCTGATCTTTTACACTGATCAGTAATCACACTATTTGCACTAAACACTCTAATCACACTACAATCAAAATAATAAATCAATTAATGCATTGATAAATTATTTTATAGAAATTGATTATCTAATCATTGATATATGTCATGAGGTAGAAAAGTTATAGGTTTTGAGATAATGAAGTAATCAGTGTTTAAGTATTAAAGTAATGAAGTAATATTGAGAGTCAGCAAGTAAAGAGTTATTACTTCGCTAGTAGCTGCTATCCGATCCACTGGGTGGGAGGGATTTATTGCTTTGATGGCTGCTGTTATCTGATCCAGTGGGTGAGACACTTTGTAAAAGCTGTAGGTTTGGAACAGGCTGTAATAAGATGTCTAAAGACATGCTGAATTGTTGAAACAGGGTAAAACACGCTGAATTACTGACTTTGTTCAGGGAATCCTGTTTGGGGAACCACAGCTGCTGACTCCGTTCACAGCACCCAAGGAATCTTAGGACTGGAAAACTCCTTAAAGCCACATGGTTTCTTTTGTTTTAATGGCTACTAAGTAATTGTTTCCTGGTGAGGTTAAGATTGGTGAGAGATTGTTTGGTAAGGTAGAGAATTGTAGGAATTAGTTTCTAGCAAGATTGTTTCCTGGTAACAGCGAAAAAGAAGTGTTGGTAGACTTACCTGAGAACGTGCCTTCTCAGATGGTGTAGACAGGATCCATGCATGTATTCAGCTCTGTTCGGCTATAGGCTGAATAGAAAATCTGAAGACACACCCCTTCTGGGCCACCATCTCCAGTTCTGAATGAAGTCGAGGGTTTCTTGTATATGCTGCAACAATCCCATCTTTGTATAACATTTATGATTAATAATAACTTAAATTTTAGTCCAATACCAAACATGATTGCCAGATCCTAAGAAAATGGGTAGGTCTGGATCCTATCTACACCATCTGAGAAAGTGCATTCTCAGGAAAGTCTACCAACGGTCCTTCTCCAGAATGGTTTCAACAGGATCCGTGCATGGGACATACCAAAGCAATGTCCGATGGGAGGGATTCTAACCCTAATGACTCTGATCTTCTAGCAATACCTTTTGAAGTACTCTCCTTCCAAACGCTGCTTCCATGGAAGCGAAAGAGTTAAGTTTATAATGGTAAAGGAGTGGACCAAGTTGTCGCCTTACATATTTCTTCCACTGAAGCCTGAGTACTTCAAACTGCTGTAGTGGCTGCACTACGTGTTGAGTGAGCCATGATGCGAAATGGGACAGGTAACCCCTGTGCTTTGTAAATGTTAGCAATGGTTGCTCTAATCCATCTGCCTATGGAAGAAGACGACACCCTTTGTCCTAAGGATTTCTAATAAGAAATAAACATTGCTTCTGTCTTTCTAAAGGAAGCTGTCCTTTTTATGTAAATATGGAGAGCTCTCCTTACATCTAAGGTATGCCAAAGTTTCTCTCTAGGGTGAGATGGATTTGGACAAAAAGTTTGTAAAACAAGTTCTTGCGCCCTATGAAAATGGGAATTGACTTTTGATATAAAAGTAAGATCTAATCGTAAAACAACTCAATTGGTGTGAAAAATACAGATATCAGGTCTTATTGACAGATATCCTTCTGGCAGATGTAATTGCCCATTTGAAAAATTACTTTATATGATAAGTGCTGTAGGCTGACAGTTCTCAAAGGCTCAAAGGGTGAAAGTATAAGGCCTTGCAGTACTTTGGTAAGGTCCCATGATGGAAATCTATGAATGACCCCTGGTCTTAAATTTGCTGCCACTTTAAGAAAACGCCGAATTAAACACTTTTGTGACAATAAATCTGAACTTGTACATGAAGGTACTGATGAGAGCGCTGCAATCTGTCTACGGAGAGTAGCTGGGGCAAGACCCTTGTCCAATCCTTGTTGTAAAAAATCTAAAACCTGGGAGATCAAAGCCTCTCCAGGATCTGAACCCTTATCCTTGAACCAATTACAGAAAACTCTCCAAGTAGTCTCAAAATCCTAATAGTGGATTGTCTTCTATCTGCCTGTATAATGTTAATAACCTGTGTGGAAAGATCCACCTTTTTTAACAGTCTCAAGTGCCAGGCGGCCAAGTGAAGCCACTGAGGCTCTGGATGTTGAATTGGCCCTTGGCTGAGAGACACCCTTTCGGGAGAAATCCTCCACGGACATGACACTGACAAACTGACCAAGTCTGCAAACCATGGCCTCCTGGGCCAATATGGTGCCACAAGGAGAATCTCTGCTTTCTGCTTTAAGGTCTTCCTGATGACTGCTGAGATGAGAGGTAATGGAAGGAAGACATAATGGAGTCCCTTTAATCACTGACAGCGAAGGGCATTGACTCCCTCTGTTCCCAGGAACAGAAAATGTTCCCTGGAGAAGAAAATGAGGCAGTTGATGATTTGACTCAGATGTAAACAGATCCAATATTGAATGACCAAATCTGTTGGAAATTTCTTGAAAAAGAAGCCGATGCAAAGTCCATTCTACCTGATCTATTGTAGATCTGCTTAGCCAATCTGCCCTGACATTTTGTTTCCCTGAAATATGTTCAGCTTTGATTGAGAACAAATTTTTCTCTGCCCATCTGCAGAGGCAGGAAGCTTCTTTTTGTAATGACTTTTGACTGTGTTCCTCCCTGACAATTAATGTGCGCTTTAGTGGCCATGTTGCCTGTTAGGATTATCACATCTTGTCCCCTGATTATTGCCTCAAATTCCTTGAGAGCTAAGTGGACTGCTCTTAATTCTACCAACTGATATTATGCTTGATGTCATTAGCATTCCAAATGCCCTGTGCTATCTTATCTTGACAATGGGCCCTCCATCCAGAGAGACTAGCATCAGTAGTTAATGTTGTAAACTCCCTGTCTTTAAAGGAGCATCCTTTATTTAATATTGAAGAGGTCCACCAAAGCAAGGATTATTAATACCTTGGTTGGCAATCTGACTCGGATGGGAGAGATACCTTTCATGGATCTCTGAAAAGATAATAAGAACAACTGCAATTCACGAGAATGCAGTCGTGCCCATGGCACTATATCAAGGTAGGATATCCTTTTGCCTAGTAATTTTGACATTTGTGCTGAGGATGGCCTTCTTATGCAAAAGAAATGGGCTGCTAACGCTTTAATGTCCTCTCTTCTTTGTTGAGAGAGGAAAACTAAATCTAATTCAGTATCTATTATTGCCCCTAAGTGTAAACGTTTGGTAGATGGTTCAAACTGACTCTTTTCCTGATTAACCGAAAATCCATGAGATTGTAAGGTTTGTAGGGTGATGGTTAAGTCTCTAATAGCTAACTCATGGGGGACTAATTGTATTAAGATATTATCCAAGTAGGCCAGTATCCTAACTGGAACATTTCTAAGATGGACTGTTACAGCCACCAGGATTTTGGTAAATGCCTTGGGTGCAGATGCCAACCCAAAGGGAAGTGCTCTATACTGAAAATGTCAACCTGCGTAACAAATTCTTAAATACTTATTTATTTTATTATAACATTTATATACCGCCCTTCTCCCTAGGGACTCAGGGCGGTGTACAGCCGAATCAACCCCAAACAGTACAAAAGTTAAAATATAATTAAATAAGGCTGTTAAACTAAAAACAACCCTCCCCCTAAGAATATTAAAACCCTAATTAAAACCAAATTAAAAGAGACAATTAAAACCTATGTCAGCCCAGGCCAGCCTGCTCAAAGAGCCAGGTTTTTAGCGCGCACCTGAAGGCCCCCAGGTCCGCACTGGTGTGTATCTCAGGTGGCAGAGCATTCTAGAGGGCAGGGGCCCCCACAGAGAAGGCCCTACTCCTGGGGGCCGCCAGACGACACATAGAGGCCGACGACACCCGGAGAAGGCCCTCCCTGTGGGAACGCACCGGTCTGTTGGAGATCACCGGCAGAATGCAGTCCTGCAGGTAACCTGGCCCAATGCCATGGATCGCCTTAAAGGTCAAAACTAGATCCTTAAAGCGAACCCGGAAAGCCACCGGCAACCAATGCAGCTCGTGCAGGAGAGGCGTTACATGGGAGCTATGTGACGCCCCCATAATTACCCGCGCGGCCGCATTTTGCACCAGTTGGAGTCTCCGGGTGCTCCCCACAGGGAGCCCCATGTAGAGAGCATTACAGTAATCCAGGCGAGAGGTGACAAGGGCATGAGTGACTGTGCGCAGGGCGTCCCGATCCAGGAAGGGCCGCAACCGGTAAATCATTTGCGGTGGTCAGGCAAGATTGGAATATGCAAATACTCTTTGGTAAGGTCAACTGAAACTAAATAGATCCCATGTCTCACTTTCTTCAAAAAAGATTGAAGCGTGTGCATCTTGAACCTATGATAAATAACAAAAGTTTAGTCTTTTCAGATTTAAAATAGCCCTTCATTCCGCTGATGATTTGGGAACAAGAAATAACATAGAGTAGAAGCCTTGGTCCTGTTGCTGCTCTGAGACTGCTTCCACAGCATGGATTGTTACGAGGTGCTGGATTGCCTCCTCCGTCTATCTCCTTTTGTGTATGTTTGAAGATACTGGACACTTGATAAAAAATTTCGGGGGCCTGGCTCGAAATTCAAATGCCAGACCTTCCCTTCTGAGCCATTGGTCTACAAAACTTTGTAATCTACCACCAACAGGAGTTTACAATGCCTATTTGTATTTTCAGAACGGCCTGTTTGATGAACCATGGAATGACTGTTTGGTCTGTGGTTGAGATCTTGTCTTATAATTATTCCCTTGAGCCTGTTGAAAATGTTACCTCTGTCCGAAGTTTGCTTGATTTCTTTGGCTGGTAGACATTTATCCCGTGATTCGATGAGAATGGGATCTAAGGGTGCCCAAATAGCTTTTCACCTTTGTACGGTGCTGATGCTAGCTTCCATTTCTTCTTGGTGTCGGCCTGCCAATACCTGAGCCAGATTAACCTGCGTGCAGCAACCGCTGAAAAACATGGCCCATGAGGCGAATTTGACAGAGTTCCAAGCTTCGTCTCTGTATATTCTGATGCAGCTATAACTTTGTTAAAAGTCTAAGTGGGCTCTTATATTGTCTGTTGGTACCTGCTGCTGCATTTGTCTTAGCCATATCATAGCAGCCCTAAAGAAAAATGAATCCACTGTGGCAATTTTGACTGCCCATGCAGCTGCCTGGTATGTCTTTCACCACATTAAATTAGCCTTTTTGTCCTCTCCTTTTAGGACATCATCTTCATCATTGAGATTAGTTGAAGAATATGCTAAAGCTAGTGCTGGGTCATCTACCCTGGGGAGCTGCAAAGTTGCTGCTAATGGTGTGTCAAAGACCGTAACCCCAGGACCCGAATCGGGGACATCTAGCTGTCTCTGCACCATATTAAAGAATATTTTGTAGGAAGGGAAAACCCCCACTTTTGGGTCCATGAAAAGAGCTTAATTGCCCCGTTTGTGTTTCTTTATTCAATTCTAGGCCGGTTGTGCTCTTGGCCTTGGCTAATAATGCTTTAAATAAATGTGGTTTAAACAGGCCTTTGGTATCAGATATCTCTGTTTCTATCTCCTTTACAGAAAGAGATATTTCACCTTCCTCTACTGAATACTCAGATTGTTCATCCTCTGAAGTATCAGGAGACCATGTTTTGGTCATAAGTGTTTGTCTAAGGGAGTGGGAATGCCTCCTACAGTGGGAGGGATCTATTCTAGAGTCTGCCTGATTTGGACTGTTAGTCTGAAGTTCTCCCATCATTCCCTGACCAATAAGTTACGTAAAACACTGCTGAAGTGTTGAGGTAATTCCCCATTAGGAGAATGAGTGCACACAGGGAGACGTACTGAGAATGTGTTTATGTTTATTAACATAATGTTAATAAACATTATGTTAATAATGTTGAATAACACACATACAGCACACAGATACACTGTATAGTAAAATGTAGGTTTAACTTCCAGTAAACAGTTAATCAAAGTCCAACAAAGTCCAAGTCATACACGGTTTTCAGTACAGGGATAATCCAATAACAAAGTCCAGTATCAAAAACAGTTCAGTAATAAACTCACATCAATCCAAGAATAACAACGATCAGTAACAGTCACTAGGGAAATGTAGGAACACAAACATCGACCATCTAGCAAACTCTCTCTCTGGCTCAGTCAGCTCTGCAGTTGGGAAACCAGGTTTCTGGCTCCATTTTATGGCCGGTTGGGATACCACACCCAATTACAATTTTAGCATTCCCTTAAAGAGACAATATTAAAATGTCTATCCTGGTTTATATATTTCCAATCCAACTGTTAGGTTTCTTATATTCCTAACAGCCCTCCTATTTCAGTGTGTTGCATTTGTTCTTTTGAATTTTCCTATTCTGCTGAGACTGAATAGAAAAACTGAAGACGGTGGCCCGGAAGGGGTATGTCTTTAGATTCTGTATTCAGTCTATAGCTGAACAGAGTTGAATACATAAATGAATCCTGTTGAAACCATTCTAGAGAACAAGAAGTTTTCTTGCTGGGATTTAGACTGGCTGACTGTAAGTCCGTTCTGGCTTGGCTTTCTGGCTGCCTCTGGGGAATTGTATTTATCCAGGGCTCGAAAAGCTGAATGGAGATGGCTGTGCTCCAGCTTGGCTCTCTAATTGCCTCCTGGTTCTTTAATTACCTCCTGGTATTTGCGCTCCACTGGGGCTCGGGGCTCAAGTGTTACAGTTGCTGGGGAGGTTGCGGGAGATTGTCCAATGGGCCCTACCTCCGGGAAATTGCCCTGCCCTGCCACTGGGGAATTGTGCTTCACAGTGGCTTGGGGATGGAAGGCTATGGCTGCTAGGGAAGGAGCTTGCTGAGGCTGCTTCACCGGGGATGGCCGCTGGGTGGGAATATCGGCTCCCAAGGGATCTTGATTGCTCATGGGAGCTTCAGCACACGATTTCAGGTGACTTTTAGTGAAGGTGGAGGTTCTAAAAGGATCTAAAAGGTGATAAGCTCTCCAGGAGCAATAACCTCACCATCCTTGTTGGCACCAGCTTGGGCTGGTGTCAAGGAATGGGTTGATGTCTTCGTTAGTATTCATCAGTTGTATTTTTTCTTATGAATATTTTGATGCTGCAAATTGCCAGGTTATCTTTTCAGACTATGGACACCAAGACATAAAGTAAATGTATATATAATTAAAAGTTATTGATTGGTTTAATATAGTGCATAAATTCTGAACCCTTCTGTGTATTCAGTACATTTCCAAATTGAGAAAACACAATGACTTGTACTTGGTTAAAACAATACTGCACATAAGGTTCCTAAACTCTTTCTTTCTCGGTATTTCCCCTCTCCTCACTTCTAAACTAGTCACTGTCACAAACTTTGAGCACCAAAGTAATCCCGCAATGAGTGCCTCAGTATACTGCCCTACCGGAAGGAAAACTATTTTTTTCTGATATAGAAATTCATTTAAATATTTTTTAATTTTGTAGCTCTATTCTTTTAATGCATTGTTCTGCTGTTCTTACTTCATCTTCACAAAGAAACATACCGGCATAATAATAGGCTACTAAATAGATCTCGCCTTCCCTAAGTAACGGGACACCAATAATAGAGAGCCAGGTTCCGAAAGAAAGAGTATAAAAGTGAGAGCATATGCGCGCGCAACTTGTTCACGGGAAGCCTTGCCGGAAGTGCGTCGCAAAGATGGTCTTTCAATATGCGTGAGACCAGGCGTGAGAACGAAAGGATGATTTAGAAAATGGTGGGGGGGGAAACAGATCACGATTTTGCGCAAGCGCAGGAAAAGCGCTAGAGGCTCTTTGGCCGGCCAGTCGTTCAAAAGAAGCGACGTTGGTAAATTGAATTTGGCTGAGCGAGTGGGGTGCGTGGGTGCACGCGCCTAAAAGAGAAGATAAAAGGCGGGTTTTCCGTGGGGTGAGTGGCACCTCTGGCGTGTGGATGGCTAACGGTGGTTGGAACTGGAGACAACTTCCAGAGGACGGAGTGTGGAGGAGAACCAACAAAATAGCTCTTTGATTTCGTTCTTGGTATTATTTGGACTCAGCCTTCTTGCCTCGCCCGGCGTTGTCTCAGGGAGCATGAAAGTTCCGCCTTCGCCCCAGCCCCGAAACAACGGCTCTAGTCGCTTCCTACTTCCTCTGGCCAGGAAGAACGGTTGCTATTGCTCACTGCGGTGAGAAGTGGTGAGGTGGCCGGGGGCGCTTGAAATCGAGGAGGCACAGGCTCTATCTGCGCAATTATTTGGCCCACCGTGAGGGAGCGCTCCTAGCCTTCTATCTGCTGTCTCCACCGTTCTTCTTTCGCAGCCTCGTTGAAGGGTTTGTGTAAAAGCGAGAGCCGAGAAGACAATCGTCACCCTCACTTACTCCTCCAACCAAAATTTCATCCACCCTATTACTGATGGGCAGAAAACTTTCCTTAATCTGTTTTATTACAATTTCTTGAGAAATTGTGATCCCTTTCATCATACATTAGAAATACAGAATTACCAAGACCAAGAAAGTTTGGGTCTAATATACAATGGAGCATGGCAAAATGGATTATTTCTGTGAACAAGTACAACAAAAAGATGTGGGCCGCAGGTTTCAAGTTGGCCAGGAATTTCTGGATTATTTGAATGATCCCAGCATTTCTATTGATCTTGAGCAGGATCAGCAGCATCTTGATAAAGTAATCAATGAATTAACAGGATGGGTTAACTCTAGTAATTATAAGGTAATAATTGTGCCGGATATAGATGTAATTCTGATTCTTGTTAGGTATTGTAGCGTTGCTCTTTCACTAAGCTCTGTCGGTGAAGGTAATTGTTCAAAAATTGGATTTTTGTTTTATCCTTTTACTTACTGTAAAAATTCAGTTTTGTTTAACTCACTAACTCAAGTGTGTATTATTCAGTAGACAAGAATAAATATAACAGGTAAAATAATCCTAATATATACATAGGTCATATAGTCAATGTATGACTGTACAGTATTGGAGCCTGTCCAATAAGCCATGATAGTCCTAAAATGGGCTGGTTATTCTGATTTTATGACCTTTTTTTCAGCAATCATTAAGAGAACCATTAATATGCAGTTGGTTTACAGGTCATACAATGGGAAGCTGCAAATAGCTGTAAATGTAGCCCAAGTACCTGAAGTTTGATCACATGACTATGAGGGGCCTCAAGTATCAGAATTTCAAATCCAGGTGATAAGTAGCCTCAGGTAAATCTGTAATAACTTCAGATGGTTGCTAAGTAATAACTTGATTACTTATATTATGATCATTTTCATTATGGACTGGCTATAAAAACTGCATGTTGTCATGTTAGAATTATAATCTTTGCATATACTGTATTTAAGACCCTACTCGAACTTTGTAGAATTTGCAATCCATTAAACCAGAAACAAGCTAAGTACAATGTAGTTACTTGGGGATATAGTGCTTACACAGGAGTCAGATATTTGTTTAATAAAGATTTTTCATTTCTAAAAGAAGTCATTTTAATAGGTTTAATATATTCCCATTAAAACAAATAACAAAAATATTTTAAATAATATTAGATTGTAGCAGGGTGGATAAAAATCAATGATTTTTTTTAAAAAATAAAAAAAATCAGATTTTTTTGATTTAAATCGGATTTTTTTAAATAAAATGCTTTTTGAGGAAAATATATTGCCATCCAAAGGTTATTCCATCATGAAATAAAGATTAGTTTTTTAATTATGTAGAATAAGGCTGTATATGTTTAATTTTTTTAGTAAATAAATTCCATTAATCCATTCACAATGTCATGCTCTTCCAGAGGTTTTTGTAAGATTATTGGGCAGTTTCTCTGCCTACAAGATATTATCACAGATGCTTGTTTACTTTTGCAGTTCTCAAAACTGAATTTGACTCAGCAGAGATCACATGCCTCTTCTTCACAGCAAAAATGTTATAACATGAACAGAGTTGAGAAAAAGACCTTAATCCTATTGTTCTACAAACCTAATGTTATTGTTTCAGTTGAATAAATCTATTTAAATTGTTATTATTAAGGTAATGATTATTATACTCCTTCCTAAGTACAACAGAAAAGTTGTCCAAATATGAATGATTAACCTGTTAAACTGGGGATAAAAAAACTAATATGAAAAGTTGTTATTCTAAAAATCTTCATCTATTTGCATATTAAAGTTATACAAGCAAGAATTAGTTTTTATGTAGAAAACTATGATTTAAATCAAGCCTTACTGACTAGTGATTTAAATTGTGAATTAAATCAGTTTGATTTAAATCAAATCCACCCTGGATTGTAGACTATTCCATTTTGTGTTGTAGAAAATTCAAATGACTCATACTTCAGGTTTTTAAAGTAGATTTTTCTTGATTGCCAGAATGAAATTATGGAGTTGGACACATTTAAAAAGGAACCCTGAGATTTATCATAGAAAGCTCCAGCATATTATTGTATTGCTAGTAATAGAAAATCTAATTCAGTAGTATTGAGTGTTGTCTTTTTGTTTACATTTTTGTCATTTGGTGGCAGTATTGCTGTACAATTCTGGTTTCTGTTGATTCCAAGAATATTCCAGAGATTAAATTATGTATACATAATATATATCATATAGTGGATAATTGATTCAAATTTTGAACATTATTAGACATTTTGAAAATAAATGTAATGGTAACCTAGTTAGTGTTGTAAATACATAAATGAAAAAGACATTCTCAATCTATTTTAATATTTAAAATACTTTATTTGAAATAACTATTTCCCAGTACTGTATCTTATTACTGTTAATTGGCTTTTTGAAAGTCAAATTGTGAAATCTTAATTTAGCAGATAGTAATGCAGCAAACTTTAATTACAATAATGAAATTCTTGTTGTGTTTACATAATGTTACCATTACGTAGATAACATAAAGATAACATAAAGCGATGCAAATAACATGATTTGTGTCATTTGTTTAGTGACATTATTATGGATGATATATTACCATTTCAGTTTCAAATTCATTGTGAACATTTAAAACTGTTGACTTATATTAATAGATAAATATGTGTAAAATTATGTAGCCTTAATTTGGTTTAATTAAACAATCATTTAGCTCTAGACTAGTATATGACATAGTAGAGTGGCAGAACTTGTGGGTGGGAGGGATCAGCCTAGAATTTCTATATAGCCTCAAGCAAACTAAGTTCAATGCCCCCTTTAATACAGCAAGTGCTAAATGTTAAATTTCTTATGGCTATTTAGAGATATTAGGCTAATCCATGTTTTAATTTGGCTTTTATAGGAGCTATTATTCATTTTAACAGTTTTAAATTACTAGCTGTGAGAGCACAGTGGCTCACATGTTTAGGACGCTGGGTCATTCGCTCCTGCCAATCCAGCAATTTGAAAATGGGCAAATGCAAGTAGATGGATATCATTTCAGTGGGCAACTTAAAACACAAAAGAGTCCACAACAGAGTGTCCCCTGGGTAATGGTAATGTCACCGGCTGATCCTTTTTTTGACATGGAAATATAATTATTAGTTTAACAATAATTACTAGCTTAAAGAGAAAGATAAACATCCCTTAAAATGTTTGTCATGTTGGAATCATGAATAGTGAAGAATTCTAAAATACAAATAACTCAACATCTGTTGTCTTGCCTCTACTTTTAAACACAGACATCTATTGGTGGGAGTTAACATATTTTAAGTAACTAAGTCACAAATTGGAGGTGGTGGACTTTTTGGCTCTCTGCTCATTTCAGAGGTTTACTTAGCGTTCTTCCATCATTATTGTTTTACATGAAAATATCCCAGTTGTATTGCCTGCAAATGTAATTTTTCCAGAAGGTCTGCCTTTAGAAGCAGAGAAAGATAGTTATATTGACAGTTATGTTTGGAAATACCATAACTAGACAATTAGTAAGGATAGTTCTGGACGGAAAACATCACTTCAGAATATTTAATTTCTAGAATAGATGTTAATTGTCTAATATTATGATTGGATTTTGCCTTCATGTTATTAATGCCCTCTGGCCCATATGATAAAAGAGGAGATTCAACTTGGCACTTGGCTTTCACTCTATTCCTCATTTATTAATTTTGTGCATTCAAATTGTTAATTGATTCTTCACAATTTTTCCCACTATTCTTTTATAATGATCATTTTTATTCATCTTTTTATGATCATTTTAATTAATTTTCAAAGTACCATTTCTGTTGTTTATTTCTAATGTATGTTATTTTAATTTTCCATTATCCAGTTCTGATTTCTTTATCACAACAAAACTGGCTTTTAATGTTTGTTATCAGAACTGCAGTTAAAATTACCACTTTTTTTTAACTACTGAATTTAAAGACTTCTATCAAATCCTTATATTCTTTGATCTTGTGACAGTTAATTTGTTTCTGATATTAGATTCCCTTTATGTCTTTCTTTCAGATTAGTCATGTTTAATTTTTCTATAGAAGAATACTCATTTTCTAATTCCCTCTCCTTTTCTATGAATTCTTTCTGGCTCCAAACTTGTACACTTTTAATATATATGTATATTTGTTGTTAGTTCCTTGTATAGTATATGTGTATGTAATATTTTCTAAAATACCTGTAATATTTCCTAAGGATAGTATATGTGTACACACACACACACACGCGCACACACACACATATTTAGAGCCCGGAAGGAATTAAGAGGAGAGGAGAGAGAATTAGAAAATAAGAATAGTGGGTACTTGGATTGTATGTAACCATATAGGGATATATAAAGCAAAATATAAAACCAAGAGATGTAGAATTTTTATATGATATGTTACTTTTTGCAGTTAAACTGATGAATATTGTACAAAATTGGAATAAGCATTCTTAATATTTTACAGCTATTATGAATTACCTATACTACCTGTATATGTCTTCAATGTAATGAAAATATTATTGTCTGCCTAGCTGCAATCTATATATATTCCTGTCTTCCTTCAAAGCAAATCAATATTCTAATGAGTCTTATTCCCAGGAAAAATACTATGTTTTAAATGCCAATCTGATTACAGTAATAAATTACAGTAATAAATATTAATTATAACAATAAAATATAAAACAAAAATACAATTATTATTTTTGAGGAAAAGCTATTAATAATACTGGTTGCCCTATTAAATGCTAACATTTGAATTTTATTTACAAGTTTAGAATTCTAAACTATCACTCTACCAAAAGAATACATGCACATATATTTTGTGACCTTATTAACATTTAAAATTCCATATGATAGATTAAGGACAATAATCTAATGAAGGCAGTGAGTGTATAATATTTGCCAGATTCAAATTAAGCATAATGTTCTAATATAAAATATTAATTTATAAAGGTATTTTTTTAAACCTGAACAATATCAAAACTTGTTGCAATTGGAAATAAAAAAAAATAAAAAGTGATTAATGAAACTCTACTGAGTTGACTTTGATCCAAACCAATTCCAGCATTTTGTTATAATTTAATTAATTTCTCTGTGTGAAACTAGATTCAAAGTGGTGCCAAATGTTTCTTCAGAAACATTTGTTTTTAAGCATGCAGTACTAATAGTCATCAACTTAGAATCATTTTTTTAGTGATTGTTCAAAGTTATAATGGCACTGAAAAAAGTGACTGATGACCATTGCAGCATTCTCACAGTCACATGATTAAAGTTTGGGCTCTCGCCAACTGGCACACATTGTACAGTGATGATTACAGTGTCCTGGGATGTGTGATCACAATTTTCTGACAAGAAAAGTCAATGGGGAAGCCACAGATTCACTTAACTGTGTTACTAGCTTAACGACTACAATGATTCATTTATCAAATGTGGTAAGAAAGATCATAAAATGGGGCAAAACTCATTTAACCAGTGTCTTGCTTAGCAATTTTGGGCTCAATTGTAGTTGTAAGTCGAGGATTATCTGTACAAGACTAGCAGCATTAAATTTAATACAACAGATTCTCATTCTCAAATTTATATAATTGCCTTAAATAATTGGGTGATTACCACAGTATCTTTTTAATTCTTTAAATATGTTTCCATAGGTATCACTACTTGGATTAGAACTCCTAGGTGCCTTTGGTGAAAGACTATTAGGACGTTTCAGAATCTATGTAGGAACTGGTAAGGTTTTTTTTACATTTTTTCTATAAAAAAACAAGTTTTATCTTTTCCTCAATATTTATTTAATTAGGGCTGTACATTACAAATTTATAATAATGAAGAAGGTACAGTGATAGATTTATATATAGAACACAGTTATTGCTGATTTATGACCACTTGTTGAACACTAAAATTACAATTATGGGTACTTTTCAGCCTTGAGTGTAAGGGCACTTCTGACGACAACATAACATTGCACTGTGTCTTCCAGACATCATGGGATTGTGATTTGCCTGGTAACCTGTTTGTATTTATGACTGGTTGCCAATTGCTCTGTAATCGTGATCACCATTTGCAATCTTCTCAGCTAGTTTCTCAATGGCAAAGCTGGCAGGGAAGGTTGCGAGCTCTTACTGCCTGCAGAGAGGACACATTCTCATCTCTGGAGTCTGGTGAAAAGATCTGCCTTCAAGGGGAATTGAAGGTCTTCAGGGTAGAGAAGTCTTTCGGTTCAATCCAGTACAGCATAATCAACACACTGTGAAAAGGATAATACTTCCATACATAAAAAAAATCTCAGAAACTACCATCAGACTATTACAACCACATGGCATCAGCGTAGTATACAAATCAACTAAAGCCCTCCAAAACACCCTAAGTAAACAAATAGATCCAGTAGCTCAAGAAGAAAAAAGAGTCATCTACAACATACAAGGTAAGGATTGTAACCTCACTACATAGTACAAACAGGCAGAACACTAACAGAGCACACCCATGAGCACTAACTATTAACCAGAAGACATGATGAAAGCTCCTTAATTTTACAACACATGGCCAGATTTAATCATATTTTCCACAGGGAAGCTGTGTCCATCCTAAACCAAGTGAAATCAAACCAAAATGCTTCACTTCACATCAGTTTGGTCTGGCCTACGCTATCTCAGTGGACGCATGGATGTACAGGAGGCAGCTGGTGCACATAGGTCCAGCCCACCCCATCACGGGTGCGTGGGTACACAGGAGGTGATGGGCCAGCATTGCCTTGTCCATATCTCACCCTTTGGCTGCCTCCAGCACCTCTTTATGGATCAGGGGATGCAGCCACCGCTGTCATCAGCAGCCCACTCCCCTCCGGCCACTACCCTGCGATTCTTGCCCTCCTCAGCCTGCTCTGCAGGAAGCCACTCCAGCTGCAGCCTCATGACTACCTGGCGTCTGCCCTCTCCTCACCACCCCCACTGCACCAGCCCTGCATCTGAGTGGCTAGCCAAGAGTTCCATTGTCTGGCCTTTGCCCCGCAATTCTCGCGGTCCATAGCCTGCTCTGTGCCTGGCAGTGGAGGCTGCTTCAGCCACAGCCTTGGGGCTCCCTGGTGACCACAGCACATCCCAACTTGCTCTTTCCTCAAGCAAGGGGCTACCACCTCTGCCAGGTGTGGAGCAGGCTGGGGAGTGCAAGAATCGTGGGGCAGCAGCTAGAGAGTGGAACTCCCAGTCAACCATCCAGGTAAAGAGCTGGCACGGTGGGGGAGGCAAGGAGGGGGCAGTCACTGGGCAACCCTGAGGTTGTGGGGCCTTTCAGGTATCTGTGCATGGGGGGATCATCTGGCAACTGGGGCTCTGCAGCTGGCCCTCCAGAAAGCTTCAGCCTGGCCCATTCTATCAGGAGTCGGTGACTGCACACGTGCACAGGCTAGCTCATGCCATCCTGGCTGGTGCACATGCGCACAGAAGGCAGCCAGAATGGTGAGGGTGGGGCTTACATGTGCATGCGCCCTCTGACTCCTGTGTGCGAATGCATCTGCTGACTCCTGCCTGTACATGCATTCTTCGACTCCTACCCCTGCCACTGGCCCACAGAAGACAAATAGAATGCTGATCTGGCCCCACAGAAAAATTGAGTTTGACATCCCTGCATTAGAGAATTCCTAATTCATTTTGCACTCTGACAAATGAACCAGGAATATAGACATAAACAACATCTATATAGTATTCAAAAAGTATTCAAATAAGCCAAAAAGTGTGTGTGTGTGGGGGAGAACCAGAGGGGGAAAAAGAACACCTCCTGACCAGCAATCAACAAATGAGCAGAAATTAATATCAGTATTAACATTAGACCAGCAATCAAGCAGCAAACAATACCTCAATCAAGGAATTGGCAAACAGTAAACAACCCAACCAAAGAACAACCAACAGACCACTTGCACTAGCACTGATAGGACAAGTCACTAGTATATAAAATGAGAGGAAACCTTTCTCGCTACTAGTACTGATGATGTCAGTGCTAGGAGGGAGTGGAGTTTCCTTTGATTTTATATTCTACTTCGGGTAATATAACATCTGCAGGAAAATAACCAAATTCAGAGAGCACCAAGGACCCCTAAGTTAAATGTGACATCAGACCAGTTAGGAGCCATTAAGTTCGGTTTAATTCCAATTGGCTGCATAAATAAAGGTTTATCAAATGCACTGTCCCCAGCAAAAGCTCATAGGTTATCCAAGGATATTCCAGTAATCTTGATGATTCAGTCCTTCTATTTCCCAGAATCTTTCCAAACCTATTTATTTTCTAGTCTGTCTTATCATATGCCCTCTGTATCTGAGTTTCTTGTTCCTTAAGGTTAAGTATCAAGGGTGTTTGATTGATTATTCTTTTAGCTCAACTTTGCAATGGTCTAACTAAGAATATTGTGCAACATTGCATTTGTGATTATAATATTAAGGAATGAGATCCCTCTGGCAAGCAGGCCTTTAGCTTTCAAGAGCTGTCTGCTGAAAAGACTTGGTCGAATATGGACCAAAACTCTGATAGGCAACCTTTTCACTCTAGATCGGGTCCCCAATCTAGGCCATGGCCCACTAGTAGACTGTGAGCCATTCAGAACCAGGTCACGGAAGTGGTAGGCAAGCACGCATGTAAGCACATCCTTACTGCTGGGAGCAGCGGGTGAGCATGTGCATGTATGTTCCATTTTTACTAGTGGTAGGCACGCATGCCTGCTGTTTGTATAAATAGCACCATGTGTGCGTGACTACCATTCATGTGGATCCATCCCCTTTCCCCCCTGCCAGTCCACAAAACCAGAAAGGTTGGGGAACTATGCTCTAGATGATGCATTTTTATGGGGGGGGGGGGGGAGAGGAAGTATGTACAACTTTACAGAAACAAGAAATCCTAGACAATGTCTCTTTATAGGATTTACAAAGTAGACTTGTGAAAGATTTGAAGATTTTTAAAAAAATACCAAACAGCAATGGAAGATCAAACCTTATGATGCCATAGAAATTATTAAAGGTCAATACTGTCCAGAGCAAAAAGACATACTGTAATATAAACTTGGAATATTGATCAGAGATAAACTATTTGTTTGATATTTCTGGTAACTTCTAATGGAATTTTTCTGAACTAGATTGAAAATATAAAGATTTATGAATTAATATAGATAAAAGCTAGGTAGTGGGAGAAAATGCTTTTCTACGTGTTACTTTAAAAGACAGTAAAAAGTTAATATATTAGCTTCTTTTCCATATGATGGTTAGAAATCTTTATTTTGTTACTTTTTTCTTTTCTACTTTTTCTTTTCTTTTTTATGCATATTTTGAATTTTTCTTTTTCTTCTAGTTTCGTTTGTATTAGTTTCTATAATTTTTAAAAACTTTAATAAAATTATTAAGCAAAATTTGTAGCATTTACAACTAGAAATACAACAGGTGTACACAGAAGATTAGAACAGCTTCATGTGCTCTTTCTGTAACGTGTTATATGCCATTTGGCAGTAGTGTTTCATGGGATTTTACATGGAACAGATAGGATAACTTTTGTTCAAAATAATTAATGGACAAATATTTGTCAACAATTTTTCCATCAACCACTTGAAACAAAGACAAGACCGCTTGAAACAAGCACTTTCTCTCTGGCACTCTATTGCAAGTAAACATTTTGGAAAAAATAAATTTTATCAGTACTGAATATATGTACATACGAAAGTTTCAAACTATTTCAGAAAGTCTCAGTGAACACAATGGGTGAATATATAAAATCATATTATGTGTCTTTAATCAATCTGTCTACATCGGTTTAAGTTTAGTTGTACACTTGATAAAATAAGTTTAGCTCAGAAAGTCATATGCCTTTTTATGAAATATGTTAGTCTGAAAAAGGCGCTAAAGATTTCTGGTCTGAGGATGTTCTGACCCAGCCTCTTTCAAAGCAAACAAACATCAAACAGAGATAAAAGCAAAACCTTTTTAATGCTTCTCTATGAATTCCATTCATTCACAGTAAAACACTTAAAAACTAATTGTTCCAGATAAGAACAAGCCTTGCCAAGGTTGTGCAAGGCTGCCAAGAACACTGGATTAAATTGCAGACTTGAAGTGCAAGAACTTCTTTGCTTCCTGCAAGTATCTCACCTCTGAGGGCTGGCTTTTATCCCTTAAGGGAGGGGCCATCATCTTGCAGCCTTACTCCCGAGTTGCCCATGCTGCTGCAGCTGCTCTTTCCTTCGAGCAGCCCTGCGCGCACGCATAGTGGGCACAGGCTCCTCAGGGTCTCTGCATCACTGCTGCCAGCCTTCACAAGCTCCAAAGGCAGCACTCCACTCTGATAGTCCTGGACCCATCCCTGCATCACATGCAGAACTCTCATCCGAGTCATCGCTCTCCGAGACATCAGCCATCTGCACCTGCTGCTGGTGAACCCCAACAGAGGACCAATTAAAATTGTATTTAACTGTAGCTGTTCAACTGTTTACCGTATCACTGGTCTGTAAATTCAGTATTACTTTTCCTGAGATCTCAATCTCTATCATGCTACAGTTGTGTTTTTGATAGCTAAAATGATTAAAAAAATCGAATGAATGAGAAAAAATATCTGCAATTTATTTGACTATTACTAGATGGAATCATTAACTGGTATAGGAAGAATTGAACATATTGTTAGGTCACATACAGTTTCTGTGTCTTGATTTTTAAGAAATACTCTCTTAAACTTTTAAAAATATATTTATGAAGTATAGTTTAGATCAGGGGTAGCCAACCTTTTGGACCTCAGGGACCCCCAAACTCATAATTTTATATCTCAGAGACCATTAACTGGTTCTGTGGGTATGGCCTAATTTGTGGGTGTGGCTTGGTGGTCACGTGACTGGCTGGGCATGGCTTGTATGTAAATACTATAAATATTTATATAAATATTGAATTTTTTTATAAAAAAAGAGCAACTTTTACCCAAAATCAGGCAAAGCAGCAGATTGGGTTGTTCACAGAATCACAGATTCATTCAGAGATCTATCTATCTGCCATTAGCTACCTCAGTCTGTCACATAAAATTTGCTTGCAAGCAAACTCACAAAATTAACTCACAACACACCATGCATGTAAATATTGAATTTTTTATTTAAAAAAAAGAGCAACTTTTACCCAAAATCAGGCAAAGCAGGCAGGCAGATTGAGTTGCTCACAGAATCATTGAGTGATGTATCTATCTGCCATCGGCTAGCTCAGTCTCTCAAATTTGCTTGCCGTGAGTCTGCACTGAATTTGCTTGCAAGCAAACCTTCAGTCCTAAGGGAGGTTCAGCTGTGCTGAGCCGAAGATCTAAAGACTAGCTAGAAAGCAAGAAATCCAACCATTTCCTGCTTCCTAGCTAATCTAAATCTCCCGGCACAGCAGAACATGATGGTCGGAAAAAGGAAAAATAGCAATTTAGCAGGCAAGTTTACCAGGTAAGGAGTGAGTAGGCGGGGAGAATTCCCGCAGGCCATGTGGGCGGCACAGCCTTGTGTTTCTGAGCAGCCTGGATTAATTGCTTTGTGGGGGTGCTCTGGGGGTGAGATTTCTCTGCAGCCCACCAAACTTTTCTCACGGCCCACCGGTTGGCGACCACTGGTTTAGAAGATTGTTTATAAACAAAATCAGTATAAAATGTGTAGTAGGAAGTTACATCCACTGGCATTGGACCTATCCTTAACCAGGATAAAATCCCCACCCTGGAGGAATACTCTCTGCAGGGGGTAATATCCTTTCCGGTTGTGGAGGGGGTGAAATTGGGGTTTGTAATGTACCTAATGTCGGCTGTATCTGCTATTTCTCCCTTGCTTTTTGGACTTGCCAGTCTGGGCCGATTCGCAGGCTACTCCCAATCGACACCACACTGATTCCCCAATCAATTCTCAGACTAGGGAAAGTAAAGGTGGGCTGAGTTAGAACCAAGCTCATCTGGAGAGGTTGTGGCTGTGAGACATAGCTTTCCACCTTAAGTTGTCGGAATTGTTCTATGATTCCTGCCAATGACTGACTTTGGGACGGAGGCCATAAGTTGCAGTCTTGGGAGTTTTCTGATTCCAACATCCCCCCACTCCTCCACTCTGTCTCATGGGCCGTCCTCAGCGGGCAGGAGAAAGAAAGGCGTTCAGGCAGCTTTCCTCCAGTCTCATCCCTGGATTCAGCTCCATCTGGCAGCTTCTCTATGATTCCTTCTCCTGAGGCCAGTTGCCTGTATCCACCTCCTTTGGCCAGGCACCTAATCTCCATCTCTCTTCTGCAGCTTCCATCGCCTGCAACATCTCTTCAGAAGTGGGGGACGGGGGGCTCAATTAGTTCTCTGGTGTCCAGCCCCACAACCCCTTCTGTAGCTTCTTCCAATTCTTTCATCCTCACTGAGTCTTCACACTGCTCCATTTTTGGAATCAGTGCTGGGGCTCAGCACCCCTGACAGCCTCCTTTTTGGGGTGCTGGAGTTCATTTAGAGATTCGGGATACTGTCAGCGTTCCAGCAAACCTCCATTCAATCAATAACTCCGAGATAGACATATCTCAAAGATACCTTTATTTGGATAGAGATTGGCACATCTGTGGAATCCCGAATCTGAAAATTTTTGGGCTTCCTTGCAATATTCAAAACTACAAATCCATTCCCCCTTGGCTGTCATCACATCACATGGCCCAATCACTGTCCGTCCTAAAATAAGATTCTTATTTCATTCTGCAACTTACTCAAATGATCTTGAACTAACAAAATAATTTTATTTTGTCTACTTAGAGATATTCAATTGAATCCCCCCTCCCACTTTCTCAGGCTTGTGGCAGCATGGGAGCATCAAATCTCAATATGGCTTCCAAAGCTGAGAAGCGTCCCCCCTTGAAAAAATCACATCCTGGAAGAGATAATAAACAAAACACAATCAGGTTAATGCAATGCCCTTAACCCCCTCTCCCCCCTCCAAGGGGACCCTCTGTTTGTCAGGGAATTTGTCATGGAAGTGGTTAACCACTCTATCTGCATATATATCCCAACCTTTTACCCAAGTAGCGTCTGATAAAGGATAGCCTTTCCATAACACCAAATATTGTAATCTTCCTTGGTATAATCTAGAATTCAGGATTTTCTTTATTTCATAATGTATCAGAGGTTTGGGGTGAACTGCTATGGAACGCTGGGTATATTTTCTCCAACAGCTGTGGGAGACTTAATTGGACTGTCACTAGATTGATTATCTTAGATATAGGGAATGGACCCAGGAATTTAGGGCCCAACTTCCTACTTTGAAGTTTCAACATGAGATATTTAATTGACAAAAACACTTTATCCCCTACTTTGGTGGTTGGAGATATCTATGTTTGTCTGCTTGTTTTTTATATTCCTCAGCAGCTTCAGTTAAAGCTTTTTTTGTATCCTCCCAACCTTTCTTTAATGAGTCCATCCACTCCGTTAAAGACATGGATGTTGAGGGTTCCTTAGGTAACTCTGGCATAGGGACAAAATCCATGCCGGTGTTGATTTGGAACGGAGTCAAGCCTGTACTGCTGTGTACTGCATTATTGTAAGCAACTTCTGAAAATGGCAACAGTTCCGCCCAGTTCTCCTGTTGATAATTTACATAGCATCTAATGTATTATTCCACTATGGCGTTTGCTCTCTCCGCTGCCCTGTTGCACCAGGATGGAACGCTGAGGAAAGCCCTTGGGACAACCCAATGGACTTCAAAACGTCCTCCAGAACTTAGCAGTGAACTGTACACCTCAGTCTGAAATTACTCTATGAGGTACTCCTTGGAGCCTATAAATATGCTTCATGAACAGTTTCGCAAGTTTCTTGGTGAAGGTAGTGCGTTACATGCTGTAAAGTGGGCTTGCTTAGAAAATAAGCCGATAACAGTCCAAATTACGGTACTTCCTCCACTCTCCGTAACACTAAGATAAAGTCCATCACAATTTCTTCCTATGGCTTCATTGGTTCAGCTACTTGTTGAAGGGGGCCAGGTTTTTTTTCCAGTTCTGTGTTTCATCATGGCACAAATTGAGCAGCTTTTCACATAGTCCTTGACATCAGTTTTCATTTTTGGCCACCAGAACTGTCTCCTGACTAAATGTAGGGTTTTTAAGAACCCAAAGTGTCCCCCCAACTACGAGTCATGGCTATGTTTCAGTATCATCAGTTTTAGAATATTGGGTACATAAATCTTAGTTCCTTTCCAAGCCAATCCTTCGTTCACTGTCAAATCAGTTTGATGTTCAACAAACCATGGATCGGTTAAAAGTGCTGCTTTCAAATCAGTTGTCAGTTTGTCTTCTAGGAGACTGGGACTGCAGTTGGCTTGGTCTCTGGTGGTTACTTGGCCTGCGGGTTGGGCTTCTGATATCATAGTTTGTACTATCTCTTCCCAGCAACTGTCAAATTGGGGTTTTCTTATCAAGGCATCCGCCAATATGTTCTTCCCCTATCATATATATTTCATGTTAAAGTTGAGTCTCTTGAAGTATCCCAGTGGACTTGTTTAAGTGATAGCTTCTGAGGTATCTTTAGAGCTTCGAGGTTCTTATGGTTAGTCCACACCTCAAAAAGCTCCTTCACTCCTTCCAGGAAATGTCTCCAAGATAGTAAAGCCCATCGCACAGCAAACACCTCTTTTTCCAAAACTGCCCACCTATGCTCTATATCTGTCAATTTTTTGGACACATAAGCACAAGGCATTAGCTGGTTCTGAGAGTTCTTCTGGAGAAGAATTGCTGCAATAGCTACATCATCACTAGCATCAGCTCGGACTATAAAAGGTTTGGTCGGATCCGAATGCTGGAGGATAGGCTTAGCGGCAAATAGGCGTTTTAATGTTTCAAAAGATTTCTGACAGTCCATTGTCAAAACAAGGGGTTGATTGGGTGTTGGTTTGGTCAGGGAAGGCCCAGTTTTCAATAACTTTGTTAAAGGGAGGGCGACCTTGGCAAATGAAGGAACAAATTGTCTTTAGAAATTTGCAAAATCCAAAAAGCTTTGAAGTTGTTTACATGTTTTTTTGGGGGGGGTTTACTAGTCTAGCACCACTTTCACTTTTCCAGGGTCCATCTCAATCCTCTATTGGACACTTCGTAGCCCAGGTAATCCAATGACTTTATGGAATTCACATTTTGACAGCTTTACATATAACTTGGTGGCTAAGTTTTTTCAGGACTTGTCTGACCAATTTCACATTTTCTTTGATGATTTCGCTGAATATAAGACTGTCATTCAATTAAATGAGGACCTCTTTGTACAGGTGTGGATGTAACACTTCATTGATAAGTTGCATTAATACTGCGGGGGGGGGGGGGGGGGGCTGGAGTCCGAAAGGCATGACTCGGAATTGGCAACTACCCAGAGGGCAGTTGAAGGCAGTTTTCCATTCGTCTCCCTCCTTTATGCGAACTTGGTAGTAGGATTCTCTCAGATCTAACTTGGTAAAGACCTTGCCTTTAGACAGGTGATTTAATAAGTCCTTCATGAGGGGGAGGGAGTACATGTTTTTTATGCATACCCCGTTCACACTCCTAAAATCAACACAAGATTATGTTGCCATCTTTTTTTTTCTTTAAACAGTACTGGGGCTGCTAACCTAGATTTGCAAGGTTCAAATCTGCACGTTCAAATCTGGCACGTTCAGTTCTGTCCAAATTGTTATTGATGTATTTTCTCAACTCAGTCATTTCAGCTGGTGTCATGGAATACATCTTTGGTTTTGGCAGTTTTGCCCCGGGATCTAACTCTATGGCCCGATCAATGGCTCGATGGGAGGGTAAAACATTGCATTCCTCTTCACTAAAAACCTCAGCCAATTCCCTGTATTCTTTAGGGACTTGAGTCGCACCTGGAGGAGAGTCTGAAGCGGTGGCTGTTGCTTTTGGTTGTGGATCCCTGTTGGCTGGCAGTTTCTTTGTGGGAGGAATGGGGCAGCGGGCCAACCTCAATTATGATTTTTCAGTATCTGTCTTCCCACTTGATGGTAGGGGCCCATTTATCCAGCCATGCAAGTCCCAATATGACAGATTCTGACATTTTTGGAGCTACTACAAAACATATGAGGTCACGGTGTCTGCCCATCTCTAGTTTGATTAACTCTGCCATTTGGGTGACTGGGACTTCCCCAATTAAAGTCCTATCTACTTGTTCAAACTTGGGTGTTTCAGGGCTTTAGTTTTTATTCCTAATTGTTCTATGATGGGGAGGCCAGTAAGGCATCTGGAACACCCGGTATCTATTACGACTTCTATCTCCCCTGCTTCCCCCGTGTCAGGCATCACCAATTTTACTTTAACTGTAAAAGGGGGAATGGCAGCACTCACCATGGGGTTGTCTTGTTCATCAGCTTCTCCGGGAAGAATTTCTTGTGTCAGAAATTCCTTGCTCCCTTCTGTGTGGAGGGGGCCTTCTACAGTGTATCTAGCAAACTTGTCAAAGCGAAAAAATTCAGCTTTATAAATTAGAGGAAATGAATCGTGTTTTTCTGTTGCCAGCATACTTTATTTACAAATAATGAGAAACAAAAGAAACAGCAGTACATCTAAGAAGCAAGCGAAAGAGAGAATGAAAGTAAAGTAGAAGTAAAACTCCTCCCCTGCACACATGCGCAGTAAACCAAACATCACAAGACACTCATATCTTGTTACTATGGAAACTTTGATAACCAGTCCAGCTTATTCTGGAATCTTCTGTGGAAGCTCACCAAACCAAAACAACGATGTGAGACCCCCTTCTTTGTCTGATGAGCGGACATCAGGTAAGGCACATCTTCTCACGCAGGTATTCATGCTGAGTAGCTGCAAGTGGTTTGTTGATGTAACCTAAAAATTGCAATATAAAATATTTCTGCAAAGCGTTAGCAAAACTCTCACTCATTTGCTTATTTGAACCAATATAAACAATATCATCAACATACACAAGAATTATCTCATATGCATTCCCAGATCTTTTTGTGAACATGCATTCATCAGTTTTGGATTTAATAAAACCTATTAAATTTAGTTTGTCAGTAAGACATATATACCACATTAAACCAGACTGTTTCAGACCATAAAGACTTTTGTTTAAGAGCCAGGTATGCCCCTTCTTGTTTCCGGAACCCTGGAAGACCTTTTCTTCATCCAGGAGGAATTACAGGCGTAAACACCTTGAGTTGCTTTAGACTGTCCATTTCAGTCTGCATTGCCTCATGCCAAGGTAAGAATGCTTTTGCAAATTGCCATGAATATCGCTACGGAGGGATCCCCTTATTAACCCTCTTGGAACGTCTTGGAACAACAGTCCATTCTTCTTCTGTTTCGTCTTCCTCTTCTTCGTCACTAGCCTCAGCATCGACGGCATGCAAAGACGGAACCTCTGGTTGAGAAGAACTAGTTGATGGAACATTTTCCTGTTAACCTCGATCATCAGATTGCATAACATCATTTCTAGGAAAATAAACTCCGGGATCATTGGAGTGAATCCTGGTCCAGTCAGCATCTTCTTCAAAATTAAAGGATTGAGAAACCACTATTACATGTCTGGAATCAACGAACTTGCTGCATCTGGAATTGTCATCAATGCCCACGAATCTCAGTCTCTTTTCTGCTGGACTTCCTTTCTTTCTTTGAGTTAAAGGAATATTCATAGCATATGAACCAAAAATATGGATATTTTTCAAATCAGGTTTATATCCATATAACATGAAGAAAGGTGTCTGATTTATTACACTGCTCCAGATATGGTTAATGATGTAGTTTACATATTTAATTGCTTTACCCCAGTATGGGAAACTCAGATTAGCGTCTTCCTGGAGACAACACATCATGGTTTGCAGGACTCTGCATTCTGCCACTCCATTTTCTGCAGGAACGTAAGGAGCTGAGGTCTGGTGCAGAATTCCATTCTTACGCATCCAGTCCTGAAAACGTTGGGACATGAATTCAGCATCGCGATCACTTTGAATTCTTGCGATGTGAACACCATGTTGAATATTAACATAAGTTGCAAAGTCTTTAAAGATCTGAAAGGTCTCTGATTTTTCTTCATAGGAAATACAAATCCTTACCGAGAATAATTATCAACAATTGTTAAGAAATATTTTCTACCACCAAGTGTTGGTGCAAATGGACCTACTATGTCAGTATGTACCAAATCAAAAATGCGTGTTGGCAGGCATGTAGCGCATTTTGGAATGGCTGCTGCCTTGGATTTGGCTTTCTTGCAGACAGCACAATCCAAGAACACCCTACACCTCTTTAGATCCAAACCTTTTACGAATTCTGGCATCTTGCTAAGAACACGAAAACTGGTGTGCCCTAATCTTCTATGCCACTTACGGATACACCTGGAATGCAAAAGTTTACCTGTTAGTGAATTCTCAACATCCTTATTAGGAACCTTAGGCTTGCTTTGAGCAACCTGTTTCTACCTTATGTTGTCTTCTCTTTCTGGAATATCTCTCTTTGGGCCTGTGCTCCCTCTTATTGGAGAAGGTATGCTTGCCTGTGCTTGCGAAGTAGACTTTGGCTTTAGGTAATAAACACCACCAATTAATATGGTTTCAGCAACAATATTACCTTCTTTAACCACATAACTTGCTTTTTCAAAATGATGAACCTTGTACTTGGATACTCTCGACAAATAACTCTGACTAAGCAAACTGCTGGTTGCTGTTGGAATATAATAAACATCAGGAATAAATGCATCTAGCTCTTCAATATAAACAGTTCCTTTTCCCTTGACCTGAACAGTATTATTTGAAAAAGTGTACAGTTCACACATATCAGGTTCAGGCTCGTGCATCTCTGTGAAAAGATCTCTTCTGTAGGTAACATGCACTGCTGCTCCACTGTCCAAAGTCCAGAGATGTCTTCTGTCATAATCCGGACTTCCTTCGTTGGTAAATGCCAATGTGATGTGTGGAGCTTGTAGATCATGCCTGGAACCATAATGATCTTGTCTTTCGCCTCTGCCCTTGTTTCTGGAATCTGTTCCTCTGGGGTAGTATGTGATAGGTGCTGGAGATCATTGGGGACAATCACGGACAATATGTCCTAGACAATCGCAGATGTAGCATCTTGGCATCCTTGGAACGAAGGCCTTTCCTCGGAAATTGCGCCTTACTGGAGCTCTCAATGCATGTGGTTCTCTCAAATGTGTGGCGTGCATGAATGCTGCTTCTTCAATTAAAGTTCTGCATACATGATCAACTGTGCGCTGAGCAATAGGCACTTGATTAACTTTTGAAATGGCATCTTTCCATTCATAATTCAATGAGTTAATAATAACACTGATCATTTGAAAATCATCCACAGCATAAACATGTTCAGCAAGTTCCTTTATCTTTCCTTTCAGTTTAGTCAAATGTTCTCCAATAGATACACCAGATTTCAATTTCGAACCATGAAAATCAATTAAGAGCAAACATGTAGATTCAATTGAAATAGGCTGGTAACATGCTTCTAATTGAGCCCAAATCTGTTGGGCAGCTGCATCAGGTGAAAAAGTTTGGCTAGTGTCTGAGGCTTCTGTGGGTTTCTTCGACCCTGGCAGCTGTACTAGGCCGCGATTGTGGAGCTTGTGAAACAAGTGCAGGAGCGAGACAGTCGGCTTCTCTATGGCCATCCTGGCCACATCGATAGCTCTTTGTTGGTTGGGTAGGAGCAGCTTCAGGTCTGGTCAGAGGCCATCTGGTCACAGTTCTCCTAGGAGGGCCTACTGAAGGGGGTTTTCTTTGTAGGTTGATTTCCCTGTCCAACCTGAGGGACATTGCATACCAATCCTGTAGCGTCTCTAGTATTCCTCTAATGTGGCATGCTTTTTTAACTTCTGGGTCAATAGCACTCTTAAAATAGTGCAGAAGTATTCTTTCAGGGCAGTTCATGAGGTTGCTTGCGACCTTTCTAAAGTCCCATATAAAGTCTTTTAAGGGTTGCTTGCCTTGTTTCATATTCATTGTTTTGTCTTCACTTTCCCCAATTCTATCAGGATTCTCGAACCTAAACCTAAGGAGTTCAAGAAAGGCATTGACATCCTGTAGTTCTGGTGTTTCCTCATAGAGCAATTGAACTATCCAATTGGAAGCATCCCCCTCATTCATCCCATCTGTGATTGCAGCAACCAGGTCGCGATCTGTTGCATATTTGTTTCCAAACCGATCTCGGGACCAGATCCAAGTGAGAAAGTAAGCAAAATGTTCGCATCATCCATCATTTAAAAGCCATTTGGTCTGGTCTGAGAGGGGTTGGTGGGATCGCCATAGCAACTGCGGGCTGAGCTGGAATGTATTGAGTTGGCCGGAGCATGTCGGGACTCTGTAGGAGTACTCCAAGGGGTGGCTGTTTTGGGATCTGCCAGTTGGTTTGGGCACTCTGGAAGAAGGGCCCCTGTGACGTTGCTCCAAGGGGCGGCTGAATTGGTATCTGCTAAGCAGAGGCCATCTGTTGCATTCTTCTGCATGATGGGAAGAGGGGGGTGCTGCCGTCTGCTGCCTGCGCAGATCCCTTTGCTGAGAAGGGATCGCTGCTTGTCTTTGGGCCCAGGGTGCTCCCGAACCTGGTGGTGCAATGGGTGCTGGCATCCACTGGCATTGGACCCACCCTTGACCAGGATAAAATCCCCACCCTGGAGGAATACTCTCTGCAGGGGGTAATATCCTTTCCGGTTGTAGAGGGGGTGAAATTGGGGTTTGTAATGTACCTAATGTCGGCTGTATCTGCTGTCTCTCCCTTGCTTCTTGGGCCTGCCAGTCTGGGCCGATTTGCAGGCCACCCCCAATCGACGCCACACTGATTCCCCAATCAATTCTCAGACTAGGGAAAGTAAAGGTGGGCTGAGTTAGGACCAAGCTCATCTGGAGAGGTTGTGGCTGTGAGACATAGCTTTCCACCTTAAGTTGTCGGAATTGTTCTATGATTCCTGCCAATGACTGACTTTGGGACGGAGGCCATAGGTTGCAGTCTTGGGAGTTTTCTGATTCCAACATGCCCCCACTCCTCCACTCTGTCTCATGGGCCGTCCTCAGCGGGCTGGAGAAAGAAAGACGTTCAGGCAGCTTTCTTCCAGTCTCATCCCTGGATTCAGCTCCATCTGGCAGCTTCTCTATGATTCCTTCTCCTGAGGCCAGTTGCCTGTATGCACCTCCTTTGACCGGGCGCCTAATTTCCGTCTCTCTTCTGCCTGCAACATCTCTTCAGAAGTGGGGGACAGGGGGCTCAATTAGTTCTCTGGTGTCCAACCCCACAACCCTTTCTGTAGCTTCTTCCAATTCTTTCATCCTCACTGAGTCTTCACACTGCTCCATTTTTGGAATCAGTGCTGGGGCTCAGCACCCCTGACAGCCCCCTTTTTGGGGTGCTGGAGTTCATTTAGAGATTCGGGATACTGTCAGCGTTCCAGCAAACCTCCTTTCCAATCAGTTACTCCGAGATAGACATATCTCAAAGATATCTTTATTTGGATAAAGATTGGCACATCTGTGGAATCCCGAATCTGAAAATTTTTGGGCTTCCTTGCAATATTCAAAACTACAAATCCATTCCCCCTTGGCCGTCATCACATCACATGGCCCAATCACTGTCCGTCCTAAAGTAAGATTCTTATTTCATTCTGCAATATACTCAATGATCTTGAACTAACAAAATAATTTTATTTGCCTACTTAGAGATATTCAATTGAATCCCCCTCTCCCACTTTCTCAGGCTTGTGGCAGCGTGGGAGCATCAAATCTCAATATGGCTTCCAAAGCTGACAAAAGATCATAAAATGGGGCAAAACTTACTTAACAAATGTTTCACTTAGCAACATAAATTTTGGGCTCAATTGTGATTGTAAGTTGAGAACTATCTGTACGAGTCTTAGTAAGATAGTTAAAGTCTAGTTAAAATATGGTAGAAACAAAGTAAAACATAAACTGTTTTTACATAGACAAAATATTTTATTAAGGTTGTTCATCACATAATGCATTTAGTTTTATTTTTATCCTCTAGTTCTCGTAGTATTGATGGATCGAATGGGAGATGCCAAAGACCAGGTTCGAGAACAGGCGCAGAATCTTATTTTGAAGTTAATGGACCAAGTAGCTCCACCAATGGTAGGAATTCTATAGAGAGGATTTTTCTGTTATATGTGAATTGTTCTTTTTTATTGAATTAAACAACACAATCTCAGCAATTTAAGAAACTGGATAGGGTGTGGGGAATTGTGTGTTGTTGTTTTTTGGCTGAAGATATGTGATGGTCATTTATTTTGCCTCACTTCTCAGTTGGAAGCATGGGAAAAAGAGAATTTTCCCAAGGGAGCTTAATAGGAAGAAGATCAAAACAATCTCAGATCCTGTCAAAAGAATGAATGGTAAGGGAGAAATAGTGACTATAATATATACTGTATTATAGTTGACTTCTTAGCCTGAAGACCATGCTAATGTGTATATGCATATGTATGTATATGTGCATATTTGTATACACACAGACAAACACACATGTACAGAAGCCAATTATTTTAAGAACTGTGCTGACTTTTTGGTTCATAAAATAGCAGAAAATTGGTTTTGTCAAACTGACTACTATTCCTATCCATGGAAACAATTGAATGATAGAATACAAATTATTTAGAGGATTCTGAGTGATTCGATAAAGAAAAAGAGAGCAGGTCAAAAGTGATGTTTTCATTAGTATTCTGTTGAAGATAAAACCAGAAGAAAAAATAGATTCCTGTCAGTTAGTGTTATAATAAACTAGTATATCAATAATTCTTTGGATTTCAAGAGCAAGGTTTATTCCCCAATATAAAGGATTCATAAGCAGTAATGAGTTGTATCTTTCAAAAGATAAGAAAAAATTATTTATTAAACATTAAGAACATAACTGCATATGAGAATGCAGAAACATGGGGAAATGTTATTAGAAAATCTTCAGTATACGGTTGTAAGGAGATCAGTAAAGAATAGTATTCATAATTTCTAGTTCTGCTAGTGCACAAACTATGGGTAACTAAATATTCTAATAAAGTTAATTAAATATAGAAATCATAGAAATCTGGTAGAAAGAAAATCATAATTCAAATGTAGATTTTATTTATTTATTTATTTATTATTATGTAAATTTATATACCGCCCCCTCTCCCAAAGGGACTCGGGGCGGTGAACAGCCAGAATAAAAATAGACATATAAAAAACATATACAATATTAAAAATTAAAAGAATTAAATATAATTGGCTCTACAAAGATTAAAACAAGGGGATTAAGAAAGATTAAAAACCAGATTAAAATTTAAAAACCCCTAGGCCAGACCGGCTTGCCGAAATAAATAAGTTTTCAGCGCACGACGGAAGGTCATGAGATCAGGGATGGTCCTCATCTCCGGGGGTAATTCATTCCAGAGAGGGGGTACCCCCAATGAGAAGGCCCGCATCCTCAGGGTCGCCAGCCGTCCAGCCGGTGGCACCCCGAGGAGGCCGACTCTATGGGAGCATATCGGTTGGCGGGAGGCCGATAATGGCAGGAAGCGATGTCGCAAGTATCCTGGTCCCGAGCCATGGAGTGCTTTAAAGATAATAACTAAGACCTTGAAGCACACCCGGAGGGCCACCGGGAGCCAATGCAGCTCGTGCAGAAGTGGCATAACATGGGAGCCCCGAGGAGCCCCCAATACCACCCTCGCGGCTGCATTCTGCACCAGCTGGAGCCTCCGGATGCTCTTCAAAGGCAGCCCCATGTAGAGAGCATTGGCATAGTCTGGGCGGGAGGTCACCAGGGTGAAGGTGACCGTGCAAAGCGCATCCCGATCCAGAAAGGGCCGCAACTGGTAGATCCTACGGACCTGGCCAAAAGCCCCCTGACGACGGCCGCCACGTGGTCTTCCAATGACAGCCGCACATCCAGGAGGACACCCAGATTGCGGGCCCTCTCTGTGGGGGCAAGAGTTTCCTCCCCCACAGCCAGCGATGGAACCAGTTGGCTGTACCGGGGTGCCAGGAAGCACAGCCACTCAGTCTTAGATGGGTTGAGCTGAAGCCTGTTCTGCCCCATCCAACACCGCAAGGCCTCCAGGCACCGGGTCATCACTTCGACGGCTTCATTGGGGTGGCCCGGGGTAGAGATGTACAGCTGAGTGTCATCAGCGTACTGATGGAACTCTACTCCAAAGCCACGGATGATCTCACCCAGTGGCTTCATATAAATGTTGAACAGAAGGAGCGAGAGCACCGACCCCTGAGGCACCCCGCAGACCAGGAGCCTCGGGGCCGACCTCCGCCCCCCTGCCAACACGAATTGCGAGCGGTCAGAGAGGAAGGAGGAGAACCACCGCATAACAGTGCCTCCCACTCCCAACCCCCCCAGCCGCCGCAATAAGATACTGTGGTTGACAGTATCGAAAGCCGCCGAGAGATCTAAGAGGACCAGGACAGAGGAATAACCTCTGTCACGGGCCCTCCAGAGATCATCCACCAATGCGACCAGTGCCGTCTCCGTGCTGTGTCCGGGCCTGAAGCCCGATTGGCATGGATCCAAATAGACAGCTTCATCCAGGTGCTGGGGAAACTGTCGTGCCACCACACTCTCAATAACCTTCACCACAAAACGAAGGTTGGAGACAGGAGGGAGCAGGTCACTCTAAACAGGGCGGCCGGGCGGTTTCCTGCAGATGCAATAAGGGTGGAAAAGTAACGCTTTGCCACCCTTATCACCACTAAATAGGTCTTAATATAAGACCGTAATAGTGTTCGGTCGGGTCCAGAGCGAGTAGTCCTCCAAATACTCTCCAGGCGTCTTTTCCGGCGCTTCATCTCCCTCAGCTCCCCGTAAAACCAAGGGGCCGAGTGAGAGCGGCGCCAGGTCAGAGGCCGCAAGAGCACGACCCGGTCCAGGCCCCAGCCGCCACCCTATCCCAGGTGGTGACCAGGTCCTCAACCGAGTCGTGTGTTCAAATGTCAGGACATGGCCCAAGCTCCATCAGGAACCTATCTGGATCCATCAGGCGCCTGGGGTGGTACCATCATATTTGGTCCGCCTCCCTGCGATGGGGAGGAGTAGCCTGGAAGTCCAGCCTAAGGAGCGAATGATCTGACCATGACAGGGGCTCAACGAAAACATCCCGAACACCAAGATCATCCTGCCACTTTCCAGAGACAAAAACCAGATCCAGGATGTGACCCCCAATGTGAGTGGTTCCCTAATTAATTGGGTCAGGCCCAAGGCTGTCATGGAAGCCAAGAACTCCTGAGCAACCTCCGACGCCCCACCAGCCGAAGGCCGGTTGAAATCCCCCATAACCATCAGCCTGGGGGTCTCAACCGCCAGGCCGGCTATGACCTCGAGGAACTCAGGCAGAGCCGATGTCACATAGCAGGGACCCAGGTATGTGATCAATAGGCCCATCTGAACCCCGGAACCACACTTTACAAAAAGGGACTCACATCCAGTCGTCTGAGGAACAATGGATTCCCTAGGTCCCAGATCCTCCCGAATAATTACCGCAACACCCCCACCCCTCCCTGGGCCCTCGGCCGATGAAAAGCCTGAAACCCGGCTGGGCATATCTCCACTAGAGGGACACTCCCCTCCTGTCCCAGCCAGGTCTCGGTAATGCCAGCCAGGTCCACACACCCCTCCATGACAAGGTCGTAAACAAGGGGGGCTTTATTTACTACAGACCTGGCATTGCATAGCATCAGCCGGAGGCCCGGGGTCCGATCATTCAAAAACTCAGGGAGCAAGACGTGACCTGGGGGCCGGAGCACACCACCGCTTGTAAACAGCGGGGGCGGGCTCCCATAACTTGATAAGACCCCCTGTCAACACCATACCTGCCTCTCTCATCGATCATAGGGATGGCCCTTTCCTCCCCCTCCCTAGAAGAAATCCCCATCCTCAATTCGACCATCCCCAGTTCCAAGACCTCCCGGTCGCGTACATACCCCGGTCCGGTCTTTTTCCCAGGCGGGTTGTCCCCCAAACTCAGCCTGGCCCCCCTCCCTAACCCCAATAAAAATTTAGAGATAAAAGTGTAATCGCACATGCTTCCCACAACTGTGCCATCTCTCCGGGTTCCAAAACTCGTCCTCGAGATACGCCCTGGGAAGAGCGGGGGGCCACCTCGAAGAAAGGGGGACTTTTCTGAGTGCCCACAAATCAGCCGCTGAGTATGTAATCAGGCAAGCATGCACATGTCCAGACAATCATGTCCTTAATGCTGTTAATGTCTGACTTTGGGGCTGGGCAGGCGAAGGTTCACCAAGTATCCTGATATCCTGGACAACCGGTCATGGCTTCCACCTCCGCCGTCATCGTTGCCAGCCTCGGCGGGTACAAGGTTGAGGGCCTGATGGTCCAATTAATAATGTCTTCGACACTCCCACAGCCGGATCAGATGACACCAGACCGGGCTGACCCCGCTGCTCCCACCGACACCGTCGCCGTCATCGGTGAAGCCTCCGAGATCTCCCGGTCTCCGTCATCACCACCGTCTCTGGAAGGGTCGCTCCGGTCAGGGTCGCCGCCACCACCGCCATCCGAGGGCCCGCTATAGAAATTGTCCTTGGCTCCATCAAGATCTTAAAGGATTTAATTTTTTTTTATAAGAAATAAGTTTTAAAAGTGGAATAAAACTGGCCTTTTAATTAAAAAAAAAGTCAGTTACCAATGGATGGGTTAGGCAATCATGAATATGTACGTATTGTTGAAAACACCTGATTAGGGTGAAAAAGAGTATAAAACGAGTGATATCATTCGATAAGTTAATTGCAGGTCACTTATCCAGAGAAAAAATATGGCTATGCCTTTTTAAATCAACTCAAGTTCTCAAGAAGAAAGCTGTTGTGATAACAATCTACATTGATATCAGTTGGGGAATTTAACTGGCTAAAAGTGAAAGATTCAGCAGGTTTCTGATCTTTCTTGATAGCAAATTATTTTTCAGAAAATGAAAGAACAAAACAGGTTAAATTTAAATTCTGAATTTAATTGGGACAAATATTTATTTATTTGTTTGTTTGTCAAACATGTACAAGATAACAAGTAGAGGTATGAACATAAACATGAACAAAGGAAGTTAAATACAGATAAATAGGGACAGTAAGACAGGGACGGTAGGCATGCTGGTGCACTTATGCACGCCCCCTTTAAGGACCTGTTAAGAATGGGGTGAGGTCCACGGTACTTTGAGGTTGAAGCTGTGCGGGGTTGTGGCTGTAACAACAGAGTCAGGTAGGGTGTTGCAGGCATTGACCACTCTGTTGCTAAGTTGTATTTTCTGCAATTGAGTTTGGAGTGGTTTACCTTGAATTTATATCAGTTTGTCTGTATATTGTTGTGATTGAAGCTGTAGAAGTCATTGACAGGCAAGATGTTAATAGCAGACAATTTTGTAAACTATGCTTAGATCAGACCTCAGGCGGTGAAATTCCAGATTGTCCAGGCCCAAAATTTTGAGTCTGGAGGCATAGGGAATACTATTGGGAGTAAAGGAGTGGAATACTCTTCTCGAGAAATACCTCTGAAGCCACTCTGAATCGTGTTAATGTCCGATATAAAGTGCGGGTTCCAGGCGGACAAGCTGTTTCAAGAATTGGTCTGGCAAAGGTTTTGTATGCCCTAGTAAGCAGTTCAATGTTACTGGAGAAGAAGCTTCACAAGATTAGGTTAACAACTCTTAATGCCTTTTTGGCAATGCTGTAACAGTGAGCTCTGGGGCTTAGATCATTTGAGATGAGTACACTCTGTCCTAGGACAGAGTGAGGGTTGTCTACGAGATCATTTCAGCCCAATTTGTATTTGATGTTTTGATTTTTATTGCCAGTGTGTAGGACAGAGCATTTATTAGTTGAAATTTGGAGTTGCCAATTATGCGACCATTAGAATTGATAGTAGATAGAATTGATCAGTGACTGAAGGTATCAGGTATCTAAGAAAAAGACAACCACATTATGCAAGCATCTCAAGATCATTAGGGAAGCAATTGCTGAAAGTCAGTTGGACTTCAGGAAAGCAGACTTTAAAACATAATCAAAAACTAGAGAATATACTATGGCATGAAATTCTATTGAAATGGAAGGGGAGACCTTGAGAAATGAGGAAGTGAAAGCATAGCTATAAACAATCTTCATGAATATGAAAAATAGAGTTAAGAGATCTGTAAAGGACCCCCCCATCTTCACCCACATCTTCAATAACTCACTAGAGATGTGCTATATTCCTTCTTGGTTCAAACACTCTACTATCATCCCAGTGCCAAAGAAGCCCTCCAACAAGGAACTGAATGATTACAGACCAGTAGCTTGAACATCGGTAGTTACGAAAATCTTTGAAAGGCTAGTGCTGTCACATCTGAAAACCATCATGGATCCGCTGTTAGATCCCATGCAGTTTGCATACCGAGCAAATAGATCGACAGATGATGGTGTTAATATGGCTCTGCACTACATCCTACAACACCTTGAATCTCCAAATACCAATGCAAGATCCTCTTTGTAGACTTCAGTTCTGTATTCAATACAATTATTCCAGACATTCTTCTAACTAAATTAAATCAGCTAGTAGTACCTGAACACACTTGTAAATGGATCATAAGCTTCCTAACAGACAGCAAATGAAGCTAAGCAGAATCACGCATAAGTGCACTATCATGCCTACTGTCCTTGTCCTATTGTCCCCATTTATTCATACCTATTTCCTGTATTCTTACTCATGTTTATACTTATACCTATTATCTTGTAAGCGATTGACAAATAAAATAAATAAAAATAAATCAGCACAGGCCCCCCTCCAAGGCTGTGTGCTTTCTCCCCATATACCAATGACTGCATCTCAAATGATCATCTGTTAAAATACTGAAGTTTGCAGATGACACAACAGTAATTGGTCTCATTCGAGACAACGAATCCGCATACAGACAGGAGGTTGTACAACTTGCCTCATGGTTTAACCGGAACAATCTGGAACTGAATACAGTCAAAACTGTAGAAATGGTGGTACCACCTCTTACAATACTAGACAACACAGTATCAACAGTAGAGACCTTCAAATTTCTAAGTTCTATAATATCACATGACCTAAAATGGACACCTAAAATAAAAAACGTTATCAAAAAAGCACAACAAAGAATGCTCTTTCTGCGCCAACTCAGAAAGGTCAAACTGCCCAAGGAGCTGCTGATATAGTTCTACGGAGAATTATTGAGTCTATCATCTGCACCTTTATAACTGTCTGGTTTGGTTCTGCAACCCAACAGAACAGACAGAGACTTCAGAGGATAATTAGGACTACAGAAAAAAACGGTTACTACCAACCTGCCTTCCATTGAGGACATGAGTCAAAAAGAGGGCTGGGAAAATATTTACAGACCCCTCACATCCTGGATATAAACTGTTTCAACTCCTACCCTCAAAATGACGCTATAGGTTGCCAACCTTTTGGACCTCAGGGACCACCAAACTCATAATTTTAGATGTCAGGGACCACTAACTGGTTCTGTGGGCATGGCCTAATTTGTGGGCATGGCTTGGTTGTCATGTGACTGGCTGGGCATGGCTTGTATGTAAATATTATAAATATTTATATAAATATTGAATTTTTTATAAAAAAGAGCAACTTTTACCCAAAATCCGGCAAAGCAGGCAGGCAGATTGCTCACAGAATCATAGGTTCATTCAGTGATCTATCTATCTGCCATTGGCTAGCTCAGTCTATCACATAAAATTTGCTTGCAAGCAAACTCACAACATACCATGTATGTAAATATTGATTTTTTTTATAAAAAAGAACAACTTTTACCCAAAAGCAGGCAAAGCAGGCAGATTGAGTGGGTCACAGAATCATTGAATGATCTATCTATCTGCCATCGGCTAGCTCAGTCTCTCAAATTTGCTTGCTGTGAGTCTGCACTGAATTTGCTTGCAAAGGGAGGTTCAGCTGTGCTGAGCCAAAGATCTAAAGACTAGGTAGAAAGCAAGAAATCCAACCATTTCCTGCTTCCTACCTAATCTAAATCTGGCACAGCAGAACAGATGATGGTCTGAAAAAGGAAAAATAGCAATTTAGCAGGCAAGTTTACCAGGTAAGGAGTGAGTGGGCGGGGAGGGTTTCCGCGGGCCATGTGGGCAGCCTTGTGTTTCTGCGCAGCCTGGATTAATTCCTTTGTGGGGATGCTCTGGGGGTGAGATTTCTCTGCGGCCCACCAAAATTTTCTCCACTGGTGGGCTGGGTTGACGAATGCTGCTATAGAGCACTCCACACCGGAACAACTAGACACAAGGACAGTTTTTTCCTGAATGCCATCACTCTGCTAAACAAATAATTCCCTCAACACTGTCCAAGTATTTACAAAGTCTGCACTATTATTATATTAATCTTCTCATCACTCCTTATCACCCATTCCCTCCAACTTGTGATTGTATGACTGTAACTTTGTCACTTGTATCCTTACGATTTATATTGACTGTTTCCTAGTATGATTTGATTGCTTATTGTACCCTATGACTATTATTAAGTGTTGTATCTTATGATTCTTGACTCTTGACGAATATATCTTTTCTTTTATGTATACTGAGAGCATTTGCACCAAGACAAATTCATTGTGTGTCCAATCACACTTGGCCTATAAAGAGCTGAATTAAGTGTTAGTTCAGATAGAAATAATTCTTATGAGACAATTAGATTGGCAAACTTGAATGAACAAAGGCACCCAAAAGAACTCTAGGAAGAAGCTGAAAAATGGATATCATGGAAATGAAAATGATAGCTAATAATCAAAATAACAATATGGACTACAATTGAATACGTATAGTTGGATGGTCCAGAAAAAGATGGCAGTATATCTTAGAATTTGAATGAAGGCTTGTTAAATTATGGCAGATGTGAAACTAGTCTCCAATTCCTAAGTATACAAGTAGTCCTCAACTTACAACTGTTCATTTAGGGACCATTCAAAGTTACAATGGCACTGGAAAAGTGACATGACTAGTTTTCATACAATCGATGCAGCATCCCTGTGATCACGTAATCAGAATTTGGATGTTTGGCAACTAGTTCATGTTTATGATGGTTGCAGTGTCCCTGGGCACATGATCATCTTTTGCAACCTTCTGACATGCAAAGTCAACAGGAAAATCTGATTTGCTTAACAACTGTGTTCCTAACTTAACAACTGCAGTGACTCGCTTAACAACTGCCAAGAAAAGTTGTAAAATGGGACAAAATTCATTTAGCAAATGTCTCAGTAGAAGAAATTTTGGGGTCAATTGTGGTCGTAAGTCTAAGGCTACTTGTGGTTTGCTACATGGAAAAGAAGGATAATAGAAAATAAAGACATAAAATATGGAATATTTTAAGAGGAGGAGAATCATTCAGGCTGCAAATGATGCAGAGTGTGGTGGTTGTGAGCAATTCTTGGCTCTAGTAACACTACTGCTCCACAAGTTGTATTGGCTGCCAGTCTGTTTCCAGGTGCAATTCAAGGTGTTGGTAATCACCTTTAAAGACATCCATGGCATAGGTCCACGCTATTTGAGGGACCGTCTTATCCCACTGGGATTGCCCCATCCCACCCATTAGCCTGTTTATATTTCGCAACTAGCAGGGTCAAGAAAAAAACCTTATTTGCCATTGTGCCTGCCCTCTGGAACATCTTCCCCTCCCATGTGAGGTCATACGCAACCCTCCTGATCTTTTATAAGAGTCTAAAGAGGGAGCATCATAGTGGAGTTCCACTGATAGATTAGTAGACAGATCCCACTTCCCATTCACCCCCGTCATTCCATCTATAATTGGATCATAGTGTTAGTTGGTATTAATTTATGTTTTTAGCATGCAGAGAGATATATAGCTATGAGTTATCCTGTAGTAAGATGGTCTGCCAATAAATTTTATAAATAAAATAAATATTTATCTGTGATAGCAAAAATTCACAAGCAAAATGGATTAGATTTTCAGATTAATAAATTGTATTAAAAGACAAGCTTTCATGACCTGTAGCTCATGCAGTTGCTGAATTAATACAGGATTTAAATTGAAATTAGATAAAACAAGGAATTCAAGGTGATTATGCAGTTGAAAGTTACATATAGACAGATGGCAAGTACCTTACCAATTAACAGTTTTAATGTGTTAAAACCTTATTCAACATGTTGACATTTTTTGAGGTAGCCTAAAACCTCTTGAAGTGAATTCAGCAATCCTTTGTCAGATTGATAAAATTTCTTATTTCCAAAATGGCTGCTTTCAGATCTGTAATTCAATCCTGAGAATTGAAATGTTTTGATAGTGTGTTAGCCTTGGTATCAAATTTGTGATCATTACCAGTAGTTCTTTTGATTAATGTCCTGTTTGTCATTTGTGAAATCCAAAGAGGCATTGTTGGCAGATAGTGGTATAGGAAGAGAATATGAAACTACTATTAATGTGAAGCACTATAAGGATTATACCCAGCTATATTCGTTTATTTTTAAATTTTTAGCGGGGTTAGGGAGGCTTGGGGGACAACCTGTCTGAGATGAAGGCCAGACCGGGGGTTAAGCGCGACCGAGAGGGGTCGGGGGTGGTTAGATCGAGGATGGGGGTTTGTTTCCGGGAGGAAGAGAGAATGGTGATTGGCACGGTCAACGGGACAGGCAGATATGGCGCTGACAGGAGGCCGTATTATGTTTCAGGAACCCGCCCCCGCTGTTTGTGTGTGGTGGCGCGCTCCGACCCCCAGGTTATTTCCCGTTCCCCGGGTTGTCCAAATCATCGGGCCCCAGGTCTTCAGTTGATGTTGTGTAATGCCAGGTCCGTAGTTAATAAAGCCCCCCTCATTCAAGATCTGATTTTGGAGGGGGAGCGGACCTGGTGGGTGTTACCGAAACCTGGTTGGGCCAGGAAGGGGGTGTTCCCCTGGTGGAGATGGGCCCAGCCGGATTTTGGGTTTTTCATCGGCCGAGGGCCCAGGGGAGGGGTGGGGGTGTTGCGGTGATTATTAGGGAAGATCTATGTCCTAGGGAATCCATTCTCCCTCAGACAACCGGATTTGAATCCCTCTTTGTTAAGTGTGGTTCCGGGGTTCAGATGGGCCTATTGATCACATACCTGGCTCCTGCTATGTGACATTGGCCCTGCCTGACCTCCTGGAGGTCATAGCCGGCCTGGCGGTTGAGACCCCCAGGCTTATGGTCATGGGGGATTTCAACCTGCCTTCGGCTGGTGGGACCTCGGGGATTGCTCAGGAGTTCATGGCTTCCATGACAGCCTTGGGCCTGACCCAATTAATTAGGGATCCCACTCACATTGGGGGTCACATCCTGGATCTAGTTTTTGTCTCTGGACAATGGCAGGACGATCTAGGTATAGGGGACGTTGTTGTAGAGCCCCTGTCATGGTCTGATCATTCGGTCCTGAGGCTGGACTTCCATGCTGCACCCCCTCGTCGCAGGGAGGCGGGACCGACACTATGGTTCCGCCCCAGGCGCCTGATGGACCCGGATAGGTTCCTGATGGAGCGTGGGCCGTTTCCCGGTGTTCGCACACACAACTCGGTTGGGGATCTAGTGGCCACCTGGGATAGGGTGGCAGCTGCGGTCCTTGATCGGGTCGTGCCCTTGTAGCCTCTGACCCGGTGCCGATTCCAATCGGTTCCATGGTTTTTGGAGGAGCTGAGGGAGATGAAGTGCCGGAAAAGACCCCTAGAGAGTGGTTGGAGGGCCATCCGCTCCGGATCTGACCGAACACTATCACGGTCCCATATTAGGACCTATTTAGTGGCCATAAGGGCAGCAAAGCGTTCTCACTTTTCCGCCCTTATTGCGTCCACAGAAAATCGCCCAGCCTCCCTTTTCAGGGTGACCCGCTCCCTTTTAGAAGTGGGAGTGCGGGAGGATCCTTTGGAAGGGCGGGCTGAGGATTTTTCAAATTTTTTACAGAACAAAATCACTCAGATCTGGGATGGGTTGGACTCTGACTGGGCAACTCTGGACGGGAGGGCAGGGGCGGAGTTCGGGGAGGTCATTTGGGGAGACTTTGATCCTACAACCCTCAATGATGTGGACAGGATGCTGGGTGGGCTTAATGCCACCACATGTTTGTTGGATCCATGTCCCTCCTGGCTGGTATTGGCCACTCGGGAGGTGATACGAGGTTGGTTCCAGGGTATTATTAATGCTTCCTTGAGTGAGTGGTTTCTGCCTGCAGCCTTGAAAGATGCGGTAGTGAGACCCCTCCTCAAGAAACCGTCCCTGGACCCAACTTTATTATCCAATTATCATCCAGTCTCCAACCTTCGCTTTGTGGCGAAGGCTGTTGAGAGTGTGGTGGCATGACAGCTCCCTCAGCATCTGGATGAAGCTGTCTATTTAGATTCATGCCAATCAGGTTTCAGGCCCAGGTATAGCACAGAGACGGCGTTGGTCGCGTTGGTGGATGATCTCTGGAGGGCCTCTGTCCTGTTAGATCTCTCGGCGGCTTTGATACTGTCGATCATAGTATCTTATTGTGGCGGCTGGGGAGGTTGGGGGTGGGAGGCACCGTATTACGGTGTTTCTCCTCTTTCCTCTCCAACCGTTCGCAATTTGTGTTGGCAGGGGGGCAGAGGTCGACCCTGAGGCTCTTGTTTTGTGGGGTACCTCAGGGGTCTGTGTTCTTGCCCCTGCTGTTCAACATTTATGTGAAGCCGCTGGGTGAGATCATCCATGGCTTTGGGGTAGAGTTTCATCAGTACGATGACACACAGTTGTACATTTCTATCCCAGGCCACCCCAATGAAACTGTGGAAGTGATGATCCGGTGCCTGGAGGCTGTGCGGGATTGGATGGGGCGAAACAGGCTTCAGCTCAACCCGGCCAAAACCGAGTGGCTGTGCTTTCCGGCATCCCGATACAGCCAGTTAGTTCCATCACTGGCTGTGGGAGGGGAAATTCTTGCCCCCACAGAAAGGGCGCGCAATCTGGGTGTCCTCCTGGACGTACGGCTGTCGTTAGAAGATCATATAGCGGCCGTCGCCAGGGGAGCTTTTTGTCAGATCCGTAGGAACTACCAGTTGTGGCCCTTTCTGGATCGGGATGCACTTCGCATGGTCACATCCGCCCTTGTCATCTCCCACCTAGACTATTGCAATGCTCTCTACATGGGGCTCGCCTTGAAGAGCATCCGGAGGCTCCAGTTGGTGCAGAATGCAGCCGCGTGGGTGGTCTTGGGGGCTTCTCGGAGCTCCCATGTTACACCACTTTTGCGCAAGCTGAATTGGTTCCCGGTGGCCTTCCGGGAGCGATTCAAGGTGTTAATGGTCATCTTTAAAGCACTCCATGGCTTGGGACCTGGGTACTTACGGGACCGCCTACTGCCATCATCGGCCTGCCGTCGGCCAGTGCGCTCCCATAGAGTGGGCCTCCTCGCGATACCGCTGGCTGGACAATGCCGGCTGGCGGCCCCAAAGGTGGGGGCCTTCTCTGTGGGAGTACCCTCCCTCTGGAACGAATTACCCCCGGAGATGACCATCCCTGACCTCTTAACCTTCCAGCGCGTGCTGAAGGCCCACCTATTCCATCAAGCCGGTCTGGCCTAGAGTTACTGGTAGGGTTTTTAATTGGTTTTTAAATCGATTTTAAATGGTTTTAGTTTTTAACTCTTTTGACTGTCATCTTCCAGCCACCTATTTAATCTTTTTAACTTTATTTTAAATATTGTATTTATTGTATATATATTTTATCCGGCTGTAAACCACCCCAAGTCCCGTTGGGAGAGGGGAGCAGTATATAAAATTGATTAATAAATAAACAAATAAATAACTTACATATGAAGTTATTGATATCTGTGATGATATAGTGTAAATAAAGCAGAGTAGACATTTGAGTTTATTGCGGGATCTGGTTCCCATATTAACATTATTTTTGTTTTCAGTTCAGTCTGATAAATGCCTGGTTTAATTCCATCAGTTGAACATCTGTGTCAACATATGTAGTTTTGGGTATGTTCAAATCAGATGGACTGATGGGAAGATTTGCTATTTGATATCAGTGATGATATTCTTGATGACTTCCAAATCCATGCATATAAAGAGAATGTTGTATATAGTGTCTCAAAATTCATGATGGCAAAAATGCTGATGCTAGGGAGATTGCCAGTCTTCTTACAAAATCTGTGGTGTTATGTAGTTGGAAACGCCAAACCTTGACACCACAAGAACTGCAGGAATTATTGGTGTATTACATATTAACAGAATCTTGAAAGCTATACAAACCCTTCACTGCCGCTCTTTAATGACAAAGTTAAGGTGTTCTGAGACTTTCACATTTTCTATTTTGATAGGCGAGAAATCATTTCAACTCTCCCCCTTTCTTCTCTAGATTTCTCTACTCATAAGGTCTGAGTGCATCATCCATGAAACTTGATATTCCAGTTATAATAGTTCTGATGCTTGAGACAGTGGGACAGCCCAGATTGCCTAGTAGCTTTAGGAAATTCTTTCATCATATTTCATAATAGTTTCTGATATATTGCTATGGAGATTTGAGGTTTGTACTCTGATGGTGGAGAATTATTTCTTAGCTTACTTGGCAAATTATCTTATTGGTCTATCTCAAGGTTAACTTTCTTACAGTTTACATGCAAAATATTAAGTGATGCAGGAAACAGAAATAGAATTACTAAAATTTCAGACAGCATGTAGAAGAACCTCCAATCAAAAACCTGAAGGAAAAGATAAAATTCTGATAGTTCATAGAATGATTCTAGTCTCCTGCTCATTTGGAGACAATTTTGATTTAAATAAGTGCCAATTAGCTTAAAACACACAAGTACTGGATTAAGAAATCATTACCAGAAGCATATCATTACCAGCAAACACAGAAAAGAAATTAAACTTAGTATAGTTTTTTGCTCACTTGCTTGCATTCTTGCAGAGTGGATGATCCTTGGTATAGATATTTTATGTGTGCTGATTTCTTGCAAATTTTGGTTTAGCTTTAACTTAAGGAAAGGTAAGTTTTAAACTTTCATCTAGCAGCTTCTGCTTGATTTTTTTAAAAAAACTTTTTCCTATCTAATAGAAAAAGAGGGATGAGAGAAAATCTGTTTGTTTATGTATCAAACCTGTTTATTTTTGCTGAAGATGATGAAGATATTTATTGTTTATGCTAGCAGTTGCCATTTACCTTGAAAAGAGGGTCCAAGAGGCTGAAATAATGAATAGGATATGGATAGCCTGCTCCTTTATTACAGGTTCAAGAAAGCAAGCCTTATGAGGAAGTGTGAAGTATTGGACCTACTGAGGTTCCAAACATGGTCAAAAGGTTCAGATCTATTCTCCCTTAAAACTTAGAGCAATGTAATTGTCAATTATTTTTAAAGAAAGGAAGCAAGGCTGAAACACCTGGTCCTTCCCTATTGGAGGTTTTTTTTAATGCTTGCTTACTGAGTTTCTACACCCCCCACAAAAAAAGTTTAAAGTTTATTTCTTTATTAACTTTTTTAATGCTTGCTTACTTGATTTTTTTTCAGAATCGTAATATAAGATCTGCTTAAACTATATGTTCTGTGATACTTGTCCTGAGCAGGCTTACTTGAAAGTAATTTCACTACATTCTGAACCGTGAAGATGGACAGCATATATATTTCATAAATAAATAGGCATCTAATGATTTATAAATACATAGTTTATATTTGATTTACTTACTGTGAACTTGCTATCTCAAAAACCCATGCCAAAATTAATGCAGTAGTAGGGATATAATTTGGATTTCATCAAATTATTTCCATGGCATTTTAAAGTACTACAGTTACAGTTACTATTATATATACAGATAATAGTACTCTGTCTGTATTTATTTTAAAAATTAAGAGTAATATAGGCTAACGTAGTCTGAGTATACATGAAAGGCTGTGTTTCTGCTTCATCTTGATTTAAATACTGGGAGGATCTAAGTCATAAACTGCTGCAGTCTAAGAAATGTGCTATTGCTCACTGTGCAGCAGTTGCTAGGCAACCTTTTTCTTCTGAATGCCTGCTGAACAGCAGAGAGTATAATGGCAGCATTGCAGCTAAAGGGAGTAGTAGCTAAAAATGTTTTGCAGTGATGTTTCAAAGCAACCTAGTCTTATAAGCTTCAAGTTTGCATCATTAGCTGCCATGATACAGCAAAGGTCCTAGGAAGTCCAGAATCATAAAGATAAAAACAAGAAAGAAATAAGGGCAGATTAATGGCGGAAAAATAGGTGGAAGCAAATGCATGTAGACCAGATAATTTATTACAGAAGAATATTCCAGAGATCATCACACAAGGTCAATGAAGACTACAATCAGAATTGAAATTAGGCAGTAGACAGAAACAGGAGCATAAACATGTACAATAAATACATCAAGTTATAATTTGTACATTAAAAATCTATTGTAAAAAAAATCCAGAACATTTCTGAATAGTGTATGGAAACCACAATGAGAAGATTTAGTTTAACAAAGAAAAATTAAGCAGAAACATTTATGTCTTCAACTACAGTTATTTTGTTCAGATATTTATAAAACTGAATGTTAATTTATAATGGCTACTATGTATTTAGTATTAAATATCAATTGTTTATTTTAATAGTTCTTTTGGGAGCGACTTGCTGCTGGCTTTAAACACAAGAATTATCGTTCACGAGAAGGCGTGTGTCTGTGTCTTGTTGCAACATTAAATGCGTATGTATTTTAATTTTATGAAAAAGCTATTAAGTTATCTTAATGGTGAGACATTTTTAAAAATTTTATACTATTTTAAGATTTTAAACTAAAAACAGGATTTTCACCACTTCATTCCTTATGTTTCCAGATGTAAGGTTTCAATAATTAGATAATAGAACTGCTATTGGTTGATGTTATTGATTCTTTACAAGGGAAAAATAATCTTGCTTGTTTTGTTTTCTTAGTTATGGTGCACACTCACTAATTCTCAGCAAACTGGTGCCACACTTATGTCTTTTGTCTGGAGACTCGAGTAACCAGGTAAGATTATTATAGTTGAGCATCACAACAAGACTGCAGAATCTGATTTCTCTGTTGTTGATATTATCTCTGAAGAAAGATTACAAGAGCAGGTAGCTAGACAGACAGACAGGCAGATTCTCTAAAATAATAGGAAAAGTTGATTGTCAATATTCGTATGGGCAGCTTTTCCAAGTTTTTTCTTTCTGGCATATTTTATTTTTTATACAATAGAAATAAACTACAATATTTTTGTATTAATAGAGTTTCTCTGATCACATAGCAAAGGAATTAATTTAGTTCTTATCCTGGCTCTCTTATTCAATTTTGAAAGAACTTTTCTGTCACAGAGAGAATGTTAATGGATTTCAAACATGCTATATTTTATTTGAGTGTGTGCATGTGTGTTTAGCAAAAACATTGGTGAGCCGATTTTAAAAAGGCATACCACATGAAATAAATTTGAATTCTTATAAGATTGTTCAGGTTTCAGTTAACAAGTTGCTTTATAGTTATATTATTATGTAGTCTAAATTTGAATCCTACATGAATTTAGCTGTTATTTTATATGGAGATATTTATTTATTTATTTAATGGCACCAGACTATTTTGATTCAGTATAGTATGATGAACCAAACTGCTCTGAGAAGAATGCCTGTTTGTGGAGGCATTAGTACGAGAACTTATAGTTAAGCAGGAATCAATCATTTGAAGTCCATAGACAAACAGTTCTCAATATGCCTCACTCTAGCACAGGGGTGTCAAACTCAAGGCCCACAGGCTGGATCAGGCCTGCAGGGTCTTAAATCCGGCCTGAGGAACTGGCCTGGAAATATCAAGGGACCGGCCTGCAGTGCATCTGGCAGCTAAAACAGGCCCTGTGCGGGAGCCCTGTGTCTCGTGTTCACTCTCCATGGCCTCCTGCAACCCGCAGTTGCACACAAAGGCTCTCCTGGCCACGACTTCCACCTGCTCTTCAAGCAGGAGTTATGAGTTTATGAAAACTCCTAGATTACGCACAGGGTCTTGTTTGGGGTAGTACTACTCCATCCAAGACAAAAAGTGGCAATTCTCCCTGAGCCAATGAACCTGAAACCCAGAGCCACTCAGGTCTTGCTCCCCATCCAGCCCCTAACGGCCTTACAGGCACTGCGAGAGGGAGGACACAGCAACACTTAACTCATCATGGGCCGAGACATACAGCTGAGTATCATCAGCATACTGGCGATACCTCAGTCCATGGTGACGGATGATCTTACCCAGCGGCTTCATATAAATGTTGAACAGGAGCGGAGAGAGTACTGAGCCTTGCGGAACCCCATAAAGCAGTGGGTGATGGCTGGATCTCTCCCCTCCTATCAATACTGACTGAGAGTAGCTGCAGAGGAAGGAAGTGAACCAGGACAGCACAAGGCCTCCCGCTCCCATCTCCCAAAGCCGCCCCAGGAGAATCCCATGGTCAATGGTATTGAAAGCCGCTGAGAGGTCAAGTAGAGGAAGGATGGATACACTACCTTCATCCCTCTTCTGCCAGAGATCATCCAAAAGTGTGATCAATGCCGTTTCTGTCCCAAATCCAGGCCTGAATCCTGACTGGTAGGGGTCGAGATAATCCGTTTCCTCCAGAAACCGCTGAAGCTGCTGCACAACCACCTTCTTAACCTTCCCCAAAAAGGGAAGATTGGAGACAGGTCGGAAATTATCCAACCGGGTGGAGTCCAGCAATGGCTTCTTAAGAAGAGGGCAGACTACAGCCACCTTAAAATACTAGGGCACCTTTCCCTCCTGTAGGGAAGCATTCATCACTGCAAGAGTCCACCTTCCTGTCACCTCCTGGGAAGCCAGGAGAGACATGGGTCTAAAATACAGGTGCTTGCGCACATATTCCCTAGGATCCTGTCCACTTCCTCAGGAGCAACAGGGTCAAACTGTTCCCAGATAACAGGGCAAGAACCAGAGGTGGTATTCAACTGGTTCACACCGGCTCAGGCAAACTGATAGTGATGATTTGGCGTGGGTTGCTGAACTGGTGGCAACTCCTGGCTGGCTACGCCCCTGACCTGGTCGCCCGGTCACCCACTTATCCCAGTCGCTCTCCTAGCTTTCTCTACCAAGTGGCGGCCATGGCGGAGCTCGGGCGGCTGTCCCAGGACTGCTGCACATGTGCACTGCATGTGCAGCCGCTACACATGAGCACTGCATGTGCAGCCGCTACACATGTGCACTGCATGTGCAGTCGCTACACATGCAGTGCGCATGTGCAGCAGCCCCAGGGCATCTGCCTGCCTGCCCGCCCTCCCAGAGCACGTTTTCTTCCTTCTCCCAGCGGATGCGCCCCTTCCAGCCCAGCTCAGCCTGGCCAGCCAGTGGGTGGGTGGGCAGATGTCCTGGGGCTTCTCGCCCCCCTTGTTGCAAGATGCCTACAGCTGCTGCATGCTTTTTTCAGTGCAGCTGCTGGACTGCAGGCGGAGGGGTGGGGTTGTGGACCAAGAAGCATGACTCTTTGTTGGCCGCATGGCCCCTTTGCCTGCCACCCCTTCCCTGTCCCGTCCACAGCCCCTTTGTTGGACCCGGAATAATTGCCCCTGGTTGGCCCCACCACACCCGCCCGGTTGCACCTGTGTCGGCAACAGGCGTCGTCATTTTGAAGTTGAGGGAGAAGTTGGGGAAGGAGGTGGAGGGTCCTGCAATGGCCGGCAGAGAAGCACTGCTAAGAAGCGGGGAAGTGGCCTTCTAGTGGTCCGACCGGGCATTCAGGCCGGCGGGCCATGGGAAATCAGAGCACCAAGGGAAAGGGGGATTGCCAGGGGGAGCCACCCTCTCCGCCAAATTGGGACCATTCGGGGTAGTCCTAGGAATTGGGTGAGGCGAGCCATCGCTCCTTGCCTTCTTAGCTCAGGGAACGGCTGTTTTCTACAGGAGGAGGACCTGAGTGACTCCTCCGGTGTCTTCGTCAGATTATTTGGACACTTACAAGCGAGTGCAGCTAAAGGCGCTGCTGTCACACGTCACCCCAGGCCTCACCCTGCAGCCAACACCAGGCCAACACCAAAGAAGTGGGTGTTCAGGTGAACCCTGAGTGCTATGCTCACTCGGATCTTGGCTGCTCCAGGCCATCCGACCTCAAAGCCCCTCAGGCCAGCTAAGCCAGGAGCTGTTGTTCCCAGGCTTCTACTCGCCCGTGCTTGGTCGCCATCTCTTCACCTTGCCTGAAGCAGCTGGTCCTGCCCCTCACCCTCCCCTCCCTCACCTGGCCTGAGAAGATAAGGGCGATGGCGGGATAGTGAAGTGGCCGGGTCCCTATCTTCCCCTCTCTATCCCCCACTCTGTGTGTGTGTGTGTGTGTGTGTGTGTGTGTGTGTCTCAAAGCCGCAGCTGGGTGAGGAGAGACTCTCAAGCAAGTGCCAAAGCACAGCAAAACTGGGTGTGGGGTGGGCAGCCCCCTCCTCATGTGTATACCTTCCCGGCCCCGCCACAGCTGCGTTCTCCTTCCTTGACCACGAAGAAGCCGCGAGGCCATGGCAGCTCTGGCCAGGAGAGAAGGGAACATTCTCTTTCTCCCCCTAGTGCTGCTGGATCCAGCTGGGGGAATGCCCCGATGTGTTCTGCTACCGCCGAAGCTGCCCAAGGAAATTTCCTACCACTGGCGCGTTTCCAGGACACACTGCCACCTCTCTCTCCCCCTCTGTGTTTCTCCGTCTCTGTCTCTCTTTCTGTCTCTCCCCCCTTCTCCCCCTCTCTCTCTCCGCTCTCTCCCCCCCTCTCTCTCTAAGACATGGCTGGGCCAAGCTAGCAAATTCTCCTTAGTGCTCTTTTTTTCTTTTTGGAATCCAGACTGGCTGCACAATGATCGCCAGCCATGATTGGGCAGCTGCTCACTTGAGGAGCATCCCAGCGCATGTGCACTCACCCCCGCTCCACCACAGTCGCCAGTCACAGGAGGAGGAGGAGGAGAAGGATCGCCTGAACGCAACTGGCAATCGTTGTTCAGCCAGTCTGGATTCCAAAAAGAAGAAATGAAAGAAGTAGCAAAGAGCGCCAAGGAAAGCTTGCTGGCTTGGCCCAGCTGCGGCTTTGAGAGAGAGAGAAAGAGATACAGACACAGACACAGAAAATGGGGGAGAGAGAGGGGAAGATAGGGAGAGAGACAGACAGAGATAAGCGGGCGGGGTGGCAGCTCTTGAGAAACTCATTGCCACCAGACTGTGATCTGACCATGACAAGGGAACCAAGGACAGGTCCAACAATTCCAAGTCACATAGACACTATTTAAATAGATCGTTTTGGCTGGTCAGTATGTCTGTTTCCTTAAACATGAATCTGAGAGAGGATTCTGGTTACCTCTGGTTGTCCTATGACCAATGATTGGATTTGTTCCAGAAAAACCACAGTGTAGCACTGACTAGTATACATTTGCCACTCAGATAGTTACCTGCAGTTACCTTGCAGTTGCCTATGGATTTGTGTATAGGTAGTCCTCCACTTACTAGTATAATTGAGCTTGAATGTTACTGTAATAAGCCATGGCAATTATAAGGCCTGATTTTACTAGATCTGATTTTACAACTTTTTTCTGCAGTAGTCATTAAGCAAATTACCATGATCATTAAGTGAATCTACAGCTGATAAGCACCATGTTTTTTAAATAAATCCTTTGTTTGCTATGGGGTGTTTTTGCCAAAAAAAGGAAGTAAATCTAGTTCTAGGCAGAAATGTTGTAAACTACAATTCCATAATTCTGAGATGCTGCAACCAGCCATAAATAGGCTTGAAATGCCATCATGTGATCACACCGGGCTTTGGAGTGGCAGTCGTAAGAATCTTTTTGGGAACTGTCCATCATCACTTTGAACAGTTTTTAAGTCATCATCATCATCATCATTTAGCCATTATTCATCCACTGCAGGATCAAGAGTTGTTTCCAACCTGTCCTAAGCTTTTTTTTGTCAGTTGTGCCAGAGGTGGTATTCAGACGGCTTGGACTGGTTCAGGAGAATGAATAGCATAAATTTTTAAGTGCTTTATAGAACTGGAAAATACAACCTCTGGTTGGCCCCATCACCAGCTGCCTGCTCGTCCCTGCTTGCCACTTGCCCCACCCTGCTCGCCCTGCCCACCCAGTCACTCCTCGCCCACCACACCACTGCTGACCTGCCTTCACCCGCCATTGCTGCTTGTCTTCTGCTGCAGCCCTGATCTTTCTGGGTGAATGATTGCACAAGCCCTGGACGAATCGACGCCTGGCCTACATGCCTCTGCCGCCATAAGCCCTGGTCGAGCGCCAACGACTCCTGGGCTGGCCTAGGCACTGCGTTGCCCCACCCCATCGTCCCTGGGCTTGCCTGGCTTGCTTCGCTGCCAGCATCGCACCTCCATTGTATATACTTGCTGCCTAGCTAACTGTTCCAACCACAGTCCCCAGCCTCCAGCACCACTTCCCAGCGCTTCCCGTCCCTTTCTAGAGCTTCCCACTGTTCTCTGAATGCCAGCTGAGAAGCCACATGGCTGCACTGGCTGGGAGGGCGCTCTCCCCCCCGTCTGGGAAGCCGCATGACCACGCTGGCTGGGAGAACAGGAGAGCATCCTCCCCCACTGGCTGGGAAGCCACATGGTTGCGCTGACTGGGAGGACACTTGCCCCATGTGACACTGCTCACCTGCATGGCCAGTGTGTGTCAGAAGACAGGAAGGCAGAAAAGTTTGGCCAAGTCTTCTCCTTGGGCATACACACATAGCGTGCACACATGAGGCCGGGACCTTCTGTGGGGAGAGTCCCTCTGGCTCTGTAAGATATGTGCATACTTGGTGTGTATGCCTGAGAAGGAGAACAAGATTTGCTGAACTTTTCTGCCTTCCTTCGCAACGTGAAGGCAGTCATGCAGTCTGTCTCTTTAAAGTACTTCAACAAGCCAGTGCGATTCTTTACTTGGGCAGCCCGATGGCCGCAGTAGCACCCACAGCAGGAACAAGCAGCACCGAAACGAGATACAGTAAGATTTGGTGCTGCAAAACTTGTTCCATAAAAAAGTAGTGCATTTCTGAGGGGCTTCTGGCAAAAAAAAACAAACTCAACACCCCCAAAGAAAATCCATTCAGCAGGCAGACTCAGCAGACAGTCATGATCTTTACATGGGCTTTTATTTTGTCAGCCCAAGGGTGGAGGGAGGGAAGATATGTAGGTAATAGCCCCACCTCCGTAGCATCGGTCAAGTGACTGAGTGGGTGTGGCCAGCTTGACATCACTCACAGCAAAGTGCCGCTTCACCTTGCTGTGAGTGATATTGAGTTGGCCACGCCCACCCAGTCACATGACCACCTAGCCAAGCTCACCAAGCCACACCCAGAGAACTGGTGGTGATAAATTTTGAATCCCACCACTGAATTGGGCCCACAATACTTGCTGATATCATCCATCTTGTTTTATATCTCTTTCATGGCTGCTTTTTATCAAGTGGGATCCATTCTATGACTGCCTTGGTTCACCTGCCATCAGTTCTTCTTACTATGTGACCAGCCATTTCCATTTCAATTCTTTTATTCTCTTGATGATACTATATACTTTCGTTTGTTCTCTAATCTATATGCAGGTCTTTCTATCATGTCTTATAATGCTGAGCATTTATCTTTCCATGGCTCTTTGTGCCATTCTTAGCTTTTGTATCAATTATGAGTTTAGTTCCGTGCTTTACTGACATATGTTAGAGCAGATAGCACACACTGATCAAAAACTTCAGGCATAAGGGAAGGTTGTTCTTGAAAATTATGCTTAGCTTGCTGAATGCCTGTCAACCCCATTTAACACGCCATTCCATTTCCTTTATTGTATCACTTTTCATTGAAATCCATTGGCCAAGGTATATATAGTCTGAGTCTGCATGAGAAGTTGCTGGTTCTACCATCGAGAGCATTTTGGCATACTGTGTAATGATGTGGTATGCTGGATGCTCTGCAGTGGATAAGAAGATGCTCCAGAGCACAGCACAAAAAATCATTGGTTGCTCTCTTTCTTCTTTGGAAGAGATTGCGAAGACCAGACTCCTCTCTAAAGCACTAAAAATCTCCACAGACCATTCTCATCCTGGACATTCATATTTCAAACTGTTACCATCAGGGAGGCGTTATAGGTGTCTTAAAATGAGGACTAATAGACTGAGAAACAGTTTCTTTTCCAAGGCAATAATTGTCTTGAATCAAACAATGCATATGTGATTTAGCCCTATGTATATAGTGGCATTTTTAAACTATCTCACTTACTATATGTTTTAGCTAGGTTTCAGACTAGGTTTTTAATTATTATTTTAATTTTTAAATACTCTACTGTGATTATGATGTGGTGTTTGGGGCACTGTGCTGGAGTATTCAAATTTCATTGTATTTGTAGAATGCAATGACAATAAAGCTATTCTATTCTATAGTGGTCTGTGTCTAGTTCTTCTCCAGTTATAACAAATGTTCTTTCTTTGGTTAATTTATTAAACATAACCTCTAATTTTCAGGTTTATTTTTAAGCCAAATGGTTCTCCTGTTTTGTGCAACTCTTGTATATTTCTTTGTAGCTCTGGGTAGGGTTAGGGTTAGGGTTAGGTCTTGTGAGAAGAGAACTGTCAAGATTGATTCCCTCTTTCACCTCCATTTTCTCCTTCTCTCACAGCTTGACAAAAAAACGGGGAGGCGGTGATTGAATGGAATGCAAAGGTGGGGATGGGGCTGATATCTAAGCAACTGAAAACTTCTCTGGAAGTTTTTAAAGATGCCAAGTGTGGCTTGCTGTTTTCTCATAACAGAATGAATAGAAGTGATTGGGAGGAAATTACTTATGTTTGCTCTGGAAATCCAGAGCTGGTTTCATTTCTGTGCCAATGTAGTTTTCCATTAAAATATTATACGCTTGTAAAACTATGACCCAGGAGTTTCTTTTTTTTCAAATGCAATTGAACAGTTGAAAGAGAACAATATTATTTGCAAATCTTAAGTGATTTAAATAGGCACCTTTGATTTTTATTCCAACTTTTGCCCAATCTAGTTTGTGAAATACTTCTTCAAGGTAGGCTGAGGAAAGGATAGGTGATATAGTATTGCCTTGTCATATACCTTGTTCTAAGTTGATTTCCACTTTAAGATAATTAAGGCAAATTATTGCCATTGTTTTTTTCATATTGATTCAGTAAATTTATATAAGTACTTGAGCAATGCATTAATTATTGCTTATTGGCATACTGAGTCAAATGCCTTTTTGTAGTCAATGAAAGCCATGGTGCACTCATTGCTTTCAATGATTTGCTGAACTATCTGGATGTGATCCATTGTGCTGTAATCACTTTTGAATCCTGATTTTGGCTGTGTATCACTTAAATATTCTCACTATTATTTCTTCTATTTTCTTGATGAAAACCTTGTAGATAACTAAAAGAAGGCTTCTTGGGCAATAGTTCTTTAAACCATCTTGGGCACCTTTCTTGTATGTAAAAATCACTTAGCATTTTTCCTTGCAACAGGTATTTTTTCTTCTCTGAGGCATCTCGAATATAGTTTTGCTAGTATCTTGTGTAAACTGTGAGTCAGCATTCCAGCAAAACTAGACTCCAATCAAAAACTCCAAAACAGACATTTCCTCAAAGTTTCTTTTTATCAAATTGGCATATTTGGGAAAACCCAAATCTGTGAGTTCCGGGTTTTCCTTCAATAACTAAACAATACCAGTCTATCCCCTGCACCCATCATTCCATTACATGCCCCAATCATCATCCGTCCTAACTTGAGACCTTTAAACACTCCTCATCCAGGAGCTGTCAATTCATAAAACATTTTGTATACACGTTTTATAGTTGACAACAGAAAGAAGGTGGAGGAGTTTCAAAGAGCAGGTGGCAGTGTGGAATCAAAAGTACATTCCATTCATATTTTCTTCAAACACTGATTAGATGACTGAAGCTTCTGCTGCACAAAAATCTAATTGGAGAGCATGATTGATGACTATTGGCTATGGACATTTTTTCATTGGATGATATACCCAGAAGGGTGGGGCGAAAAGCAGGATCAAGGGTGACAGTGAATTACATATCTCAGAGTTGACTACGCCCAGGTAAATGCCGGTCATAGAATGTTACCTTCAAATAAATCTTTTTTAGTTTTGGGAGTATGACTCATGGCTCATGATTTAATTAGAGTAACTGCCGGAATCCTGACTAGTGCAGGAATAACATGACCTTGACTGTAAAGAAGAATGCTATTATGTCTAACAACATAATTCCATGAAATCCCCCCTCCCAATTTCCCAAGAACAAGAATGTGGCAGCGTGGAAGCTTCTGGTGCTAATATGGTTTCCAAAACTGACACTGACTGCCAGCTTTCAGCATTTCAGTTTCTAAGTAATCAGTCACAAGTTAAGGATTACTTGTAGTTATGGTATGTTAGATTACCACCATGAATATGTGAATAGAACTGGAAGCTGTCGTTCTTACTTTGGAATATTATGTAATTGATGTCAATTTCGTTGGATGGAATTCATTGTAGATTGATGGCCCTGTCAGAATTGGACAAATTGTGATTTTTAAATATAACTTGGCTTTTACAGTAGATCTTTTAAACTTTATACTTTTGCTATACATCCTCTTTATAGTGTAAACTGCCAAAAGTCTATTATAGATTTGAAAGGTTGTAAGTGAGATATGTAAGTAAAATAAGATGCAGTAGATATTATAGTTATAGTTAAATACAGCATGATTTGATCAGTGATATTACATCAATAGTGATACAAAACATGCTTTCAGCAAATAAGAGTAAATATTTTCTTTGTACTATATACTTTTATCGAGCAATTAGATCTGTCTAGTGCAGATAGATAATACTCAGTTTACAACAGTTTATTTAATGATGATTTGAAGTTACAGTGGCACTGAAAAAGGTGACATGACCATTTTTCAAAACTATGACTGATGCAGCATCCCTATGGCTACATGAGCAAGATTCAGATGCTTGTCAACTGTCTCATTTTTATGATAATTATAATGTCTTGGGGTTCTGTGATCACCTTTTGTGACCTCCTGACAAGCAGTGTCAGTGAGTAAACCAGATTCACTTAATAACTATATTACTAACTTAAAAACTGCAGTGTTTCATTTAACAACTGAGGCAAGAAAGATTGTAAATTGGGCAAAACTCATTTAACAAATGTCTCACTTAGCAATATAAATTTGGGATTCAATTAATATCTTAAGTTGAGAACTACCTATATAGTGTATTATGCAATATTAAATTTCAGGAAATTACCAAGATAGGTTATTTTAATATCTTTCAGATTTATTGATGAGCATCTTTCATGTTCACAGGTGAGAGACGCTGCAATTTTGGCACTTATGGAGATTTACAAACATGTAGGAGAAAAAGTAAGAATAGATCTTAACAAGAGAGGAATTCCTGCTGGAAGGTGAGTTTAATAGTTGCCATAAAGGGCGTTAATACTAATACACACTCTCTCTCACACACACACACACATACATAATGATTATTATACATGAACATTAAAATCCTTCATGAAATTTTATTCTCAAGCTAGTATAAAGATTTTTGGGGAAATCAGTTGATCTAATAGTTGACCTGAAGACAATATTAATATAGGTCAGAATAATGCCATCTATTTGCTGGTTTGTGGCTGAACAAGATGGCAAATATTTCTCCTGCCTTAGCAACCAGTGTGTCATGTTCTGCTTCTAACATTCTAACATTATAGAAAAAGCTATGTTAATCTATGGCAGCAAAAAATCTGGAGTCCAGGAGCACCTTTTCACATTAGCACATATTTTTTAGAAGACACTACAACATATGCATTAAATACAAATGCCATCTGAAAGCAAACTATTTCAACTTCTCAGGACATTGTTATATAGCTCAAAGTAACTATTTCAAGGAAAGAAATAAAAAATAACATCACAATTACAAGAGAAATGGCTAAACTCACATCAAAGATTTCATGTTATCTTAGAAAATCTCAACAGATGGATTTAACACATTATAGTTAATAGATAATGTACTTATAATTGAGCTTATAACCTCCATTTACATAACAAACCTATGTTCCCCTCCTTTTCTATTTCATCCCAATTTACATGTACATCAGTTTATTCATAGTATGTATCTGTTAGCTAGTTTGATAAAGTTTTTAAAGGCATCAGGTTAGAAACTGGGAGATTGTGAATTCTAGTCCTGCCTTGGACATAAAACAAGCTAGGTGATCTTGGATTAGTTATTTTTCTTAGCCCTAGGAAGGAAGAAATGACAAAGCACTTCTGAAAAACCTTAACTAAGAAAATTGCAGAAAATTGTCCAGGCAGTCTCTTAGAATTGGACACGATGAAAAGAAAAATAAATTGCATTGGATGTTAAAATTTGTTAGACCGAAAAAGTGCTACAATTTTTTTCTGATTTGCATCTTTTCTTTATTGAGAAAGTGGAATAGCCAAACATTTGAAAAACCTGGCTTTTGTTTCTTTTGCCATTGGTTTGACAATTTTTGTTGGAGTCTAATATCCTTTGAATGCTACTGGAAAGTAAGGTTGCCTTAAATGCTCAAAGAAATTCACAGGAAAATAATGTTGTTAAAACTTAGCCTTAACTAAAAGTATATGGATCAATAGGATTGGTTTTCCAAAATCTTGGAGAGTAATAGAAGTGAAAGTAAAATCTAAAATAAAAATGCCTATATGAAATATTGGGGAAGTTCTAATGGAAAAGTTCTAGTTAGATTATTCTAATAATCTAATAAGCTCCGCTTTCCTTAAAAAGAATACCTCTATACATTAGAATAAATGCTGAACAATTTTACTAAGCTTTCTTCTCTTTTGCCATGAAAAATCCAATTACTGATTCCTACAGTACATTATCAATCCCATCATACATGTAAATGTATGATAAATCAAAGCGTATTTATTTTCTATATCCAGTTTTGAGACTGTCTGGGGATGAATTCTGTTCTAGTTTATTGATTTCAATTTCCATTCACTTTGGAGACATAAATAGAGAAACAAAGTGCATATGCTTAAGTACTTTAAACCTAGTAAAAGTAGAGTTATAGCTATTATAAAGGAATTAATTCCATAAGTGTACTTGTATCTACATTGTAAGTAACAGTTGATATTTGCTATCAACAAATCTTGCTTAGCATCCATAATCAGTCTACTGGCTTCAGAGAGTTAAACTAATCAAGGATATGACTATGAATCATGGTGGTGTGGGGCCAGTTATTCTTATAATGTGAAACAATTTCAAAGTATATATGAAATAATAATTATTTTTATTAATGATGCTATTAGGTCTATACACTACTGTTTTTGTATATGTAGTATGACAATCAAATTGGAGTCAAATCATGTCAGTATTGTGAAAAAAGTTATGATAAATACAGAATGACTTATAATCATTTAACAACAGTCCAAAATTACAACTATCTCAGAAAAGGTGCTTTATGGCTCATAGAACATTTTGGTCATTGTAAAACATTGCAACTGTCCTGGGTCATGTAATTGCAATCTGGATTCTTGGCATTGTATGCACTTATAATAGTTTGCTGAGCATCCTGCAATCATGTGATCGTCATTTAGCAATCTTTTCTGTCAGTTTTCTCAGAAAGTCAATGGGAAAGCCAGCAGGGAAGATAACTTGTGTAGCCTGCTGAGAGGAGTCTGCCTTACGTCTTGGTACTGGCTAAAAGAAACATTGCTTGACAGGAGTTTCACTTCTTTGATGGGATGTAGAAATGGAACTCAAACCCCAAAAATATCAATTCCTCATGCTGTCAAAGGGGTTCCATTCTAGACATGGAGGAGAGCTGAACTTCTTTGGACGTACAGGCTCCATTCCTACATCCTGCTAAAGAAGTCCTCTTTCATGCATGGAAGGGAGCTGAACGCTTTCAGAAGGCAGACTGAGTTACTTGGCATTAAATTCACAGATTTCCTGGATAAACATTTAAACTGAACAGCGGGGACACAGAATTAATGGATTCAGTCCCCAGCAACCTAAAACTAATAAGGATACCAGTGCATGCAAAGTAGATGTTTGTGTAGGAAAGATTATCAACTTTGATGCCAACCAAAACCAAGCCTTTAATAGTAAGTACCATACCATGTGCATTAATCAAACAGGTGGCAAGAAAGTAGGAGCAGGCAGGCACAACACAGGTTATGTAGATAGTAAACACAGTGTCAGACATAAAAATCTCAAGTGCCTATATACAAATGCACAAAGTCTGGGGAACAAACAGAATGAACTCGAACTACAAATACATGAAGGTAAATATCATATAGTTGGAATAACAGAAACGTGGTAGGATGAAACCCACGACTGGAACATACTGGTAGAAGAATACAAACTATTCAAAAAACCCAGACCCCATAAAAGAAGATGTGGAGTTGCACTGTATGTAAAGGACCACTATACTGCTACAGAAATGCAAGATGAAAACCTCCTAGAATACATATGGGTCAACATAAAAGAAAAAAAGAATGACACAGCCATAGTCATAGGCCACCCAATCAAGCAGAAAAAATAGATGTCCTTTTTGCCAGCCAACTAACAAACATACGCAGGAAACACACAATAATAGTAATGGGAGACTTCAATTATCCTGATATCAGTTGGAAAACGAATTCTGCACCAAGTGAGAAATCAAATAGGTTATAACCAACCTAGCTGATAACTTTGTTGTCCAAAAGGTAGAGGATGAAACTAGAGGGACAACCATACTGGACTTAATTCTTACAAACAGAGAAGAAGTGATAGAGGGAGTTGAAATTGCAGGAACCTTGGGTGAGAGTGACCATGTCATACTAGAATTCAACATAACACAAACACAAGCAACAGAACATAATGACGCCAGAGTCTTGGATTTTAAAAGAGCTGATTTCAATAAACTCAGAGAGAACTTGGGAAAGATTCCATGGATGAAAATCCTAAAGAGAAAAACAACTCAAGAATCTTACGAAACTTTAAAAAGTATGATCATAGAAGCCCAGACCAGCACAATACCACTTAGAAAGAAAAATAAGAAATCCAAGAAGAAACCAGCATGGCTGCACAAAGATCTCTTGCAAATTGAAAGAAAAAAAGGACAAGTACAAAAATTGGAAAGAAGAACATACACCCAAGGCAGAATATCAGCAGAATATATTAGCCAGAATCTGCAAAGATGAAATCAGGGTAGCAAAGGCTCAGAACGAACAAAGACTTGCAACAAAAGTCAAAGATAATTAAAAAAAAGTTTCTTCCAACATATAAATAACAAGAAAAAAATCAAGGAAACAGTCAGTCCACTAAAGAGAGAAGACGGCAAGGAAGTAACAGGCAGCAGAGAGAAAGCAGAACTGCTTAACTCATTCTTTGCATCCATCTTCACGCAAAAACAAACTATAGCTCAATCCACCAAAAACGTAACTGTAAAAGACAGACCAGAAATAAAAGTTAAAATAAGTAAAAAAAATAGTAAGAGAACACCTGTCTGATCTGGATGAAAACAAATCACTGCGGCGTGAAGGATTACATCCCAGAGTTTTAAAGGAGATAGCAGAGGTCATCTCAGAACTACTGCACCATATCTTTCAAAAATCCTGGAGCAGCGGGGAACTACTGGAGGACTGGAAAAGAGCTGATGTGGTTCCCATCTTCAAAAAAGGAAAAAAAACAGACCTGGAAAACTATAGACCAATCAGCCTAACATCAATACCTTGGAAGATACTGGAAAAGATAATAAAAAAACAGATCTGTCAACATCTAGAAACAAGTAAAGTAATAACTAGCAGTCAGCACGGGTTTCTTAAGAACAGATCATGTCAAACCAATCTTATTTCATTCTTCAGCACAGGGACTAAATTAGTAGACCAGCAAACTATTGTGGACATAATATATTTAGATTTCAGCAAGGTATTCGACAAAGTAGACCACAACCTACTTCTTAGTCCTTTTTTCTTAGAAAAAAGTGGAATAGATAGCACCATTACTAGATGGACTCGCAACTGGCTGGCAAACCGTACTCAACTAGTAGTCCTTAATGGGTCTAAGTCTACATGGAGGGAAGTAAGCAGTGGGGCGTTACAAGGTTCCATCTTAGGGCCAGTACTCTTCAATATTTTCATTAACGACTTAGATAAGGGAATAGAAGGGGAATTTACCAAATTTGCAGATGATACTAAGCTGGCAGGAATAACTAACACTCAAGAAGATAGGCTCAAGATCCAGATGGATGGATCTTGACAGACTAGAACACTGGGCCGTATCTAACAAAATGAAATTCAATGTAGAGAAAAGTAAAGTCCTACACTTAGGCAAGAAAACCAAAAGTACACATACAGACTGGGTGAAACCAGGCTCAATAGCAGTAACTGTGAGAGGGATCTTGGAGTCTTAGTGGACAACCATCTAAATAAATATGAGCCAGCAGGGTCAGCAGCAGCCAAAAAAGCTATTGCAATCCTAAATTGTATTAACAGAGATACAATCAAGATCAAGGGAAGTACTAATACCACTCTATAAAGCCTTAGTAAGACCACACCTAGAGCACTGCATCCAGTTTTGTTCACCACATTATAAAAAAGATGTTGAGACTAGAAAAAGTACAGAGAAGAGCAACCAGGATGATTAGGGGACTGGAGGCTAAAACATACAACGAATGGTTTCAGGAACTGGGCTTGGCTTGTCTAGTAAAGAGAAGGACCAGGGCAGACATGATAGCAGTCTTCCAATATTTGAGGGGCTGCCACAAAGAGGAAGGGCTCAAGCTATTTTCTAAAGCGCCTGTAGGCCAGACAAGGAATAATGGATGGAAACTGAACAAGGAGAGATTTAACCTGGAAATAAGGAGAAACTTTCTGACGGTGAGAACAATCAACCAATGGAACAGCTTGCCCTCGGAAGTTGTGGGAGCGCCATCACTTGAGACTTTCAAGAAGAGATTGGATTGCCATTTGTCAGAAATAGTGTAGTCTCCCGCTTAGGCGGCGGGTTGGACTAGATGACTTACAAGGTCCCTTCCAACTCTGATTATCTGTATCTGTAGTTATGAAAAGGAGAATATGGATTAGAGAGAGGAGATTGGCTCCAATGGTTTTAGGGGACTGCTTTCTTTTGTTTACCTTGAACATTCCCAAGGTAATAATCAGTACTGTATTAGTTCCAAATGTTCTTTTGGCTAAACACTGAATCCAGGCAGCCTGGATGGCTGAATGCTTCCAAGACACTGCAGGAAGGCCTCCTAGGCCCAAAACAGGGCCTAGCAAACCTCCCTGGAGCCTCCTAGGAGCAAAAGCAGGGTGTGTGGGGGGACATTTTTGGCCTAGCAAGCCTCTCTGGGGCCTCCTAGGAGCAAAAATGGGGTATGTGGGGGAGGAGCGCCGGACCCCCCCCTCCACGCCCTATTTTTGGCCTTGCAAGTCTCCCTGGAGCTTCCTGGGAGCAAAAACGGTGGGGGGCAGCTTCAGACCCCCCCACACCCCGTTTTTGGCCTAGAAAACCTTCCTGAAGTCTTGTAGGAGCAAAAGCAGGGTTTGGGGAGGCGGTGCCAGATACCCCCCTGTGCTATTTTCACTTCCGGGAGACTACCCTACACTTACCTGGGAGCCAGTCAGGCCTCATGGGAACTACTGGGAGGAGAGGGGAAGACAGGGATGGGCGGACTGTTCTTCAGAATTATCAGTTCGCTGAACTGGATGTAAAATTAACATCCAGTTCACCCGAACCAGCCCAAACTGGCAGAATCCCACCTGTGCACACGCTCCCAGGTTCAGCTTATGGTCACTCGTTCATACACACATAGCCGTGGAAAGTTGGCATACCCAAATCATTTTTAACTGAATATTGAGGCATAACTGGTTCTTTGGAATAAATGATCCAATGAATTTTAAAAAACAGCAAACTTTACTTGTTACAGTGTATATCCATTTACTCTTTCACACGTGTATGGGCACTCCTCCACACTTATCCAAGTCCTAGCCAGAGGTACAGACGCTGCCAAGTCTTGGTCCAAAGATGAATCAAAGAGTTAAATGTGCTTGAGGACCCCTTTTATTTCCCAAAGTCCTTGCTTTGTTTAGGTAATATTGTAGAACTTGAAGATGATTTCTCATGTGGTCAGGCCCAACGTTTTTTGTCTGATTCAAGTGACATTTTTTTCTTTCGTTTCCTTAAAGATATGGTTTCTTCTTAGGTATTTTTCCTGAGGGAGCTAGACTCAGACTTGCTGGCTTCTGTCCCTCAGCCTAGTTGAGCATATGGGTAAGTGTGGATGAGGGTGTGGATGTGTATGCGCGTGCATGTGCATGTGTGAAAGAGCAAATAGATACACATCTTTTTTAAAAGTTTGCTGTTATTTTAAATTCACTAAATCTTCAACATTTCATATTATATCTTAAATTATTCTACAGTATAGTCATTTAAATTAATTTGGTACTTTGGATGGAGGATTTTTAAGTCGATTTTTTTTAAAGTTTATTCAGAAATAATTGATATTTTAAAGTATTTTACATTGTAAAATGTAAAGATTGTGATTTCACATCTCAAATTAATACTATAAACAGAATACTTTCAAGGTTAATAGATATGAATCTATTGGCTAGTGTATCCCTGTTCTCTAATATACAAAATTGCATGCTGAAATCTGGGAAATTTGCTAATCTATAGTTTACATGTGCCCTATTGGATATTTGTTTGAAAATATACAGTAGTCCTCGATACAATTATAATGAAGCCTGCCTATTATGGTCATAACGTTAACCCAATCATGTTAAATGAACAGGCCCCATCTTTCTTCTCCCCAATGCATTTGTTAATCTGTGGGTCATTAAGTGTGCATGGAGTTCCTCAGGGGTAATGAAGACCTAGGAGGGGGCTAGTTCATCTGCCTCCAGCCATTCAGGGCCTTCCCCAACTCACTGAGATATCTCATGGTCACTTCCTACCCTTCTCCACACCAACCCCCTATTATCAATTGTTCACTTACCTTTTGAAGATTTCCAAAGCTCCAGAACAGATTGGGCCATGTAGCAGAAAAGTGCTTCACTTTTTCTCAGATCTGGCAAAGCTAGGGCTTTTTTTCTTTTTAGATCTCACATTCTTACATACACTCTTTTTTTGCAACAGACGGACTCATCTGTGAAAACTGTCACATCCCTGTAGGCCTGCTTTGCTGCTGTGTAACTGATTCAAATGAGTAACTTTGGGGATTACAACCTGAAAACTAGTTTTGACTGGAGGAGGAGATAAGATGTGGGTGGGTGGATGGGCAGCTGTCCAGGGTGGCAGCAGGAAAACTGAGCTCCTCACAGCAGCATTGTTACCAGGGATGGCTGAGCCCCTTGCAGCAAGCCAGGTCAGTGCAGCTACTGGGTGCCAGACCTGAGAACCCTGCATTGCCCGCGTTTGCTTGCCTCTGGTGAGCCCTGTTCGGAGGAGGAAAAGGAGTTAGAACTGGGACCATCCAACAGTCTGACAGGAAAGGCACGCCAGGTGCTGAGGATGATGCTGTCCTGGGCCCCTCAGGCATTGAGGGAGATGATCAACCAGATGGCAAGCTGCCTGCCTGCGTAGACACAGAAAGATCAGCTGCTGGTCTCCTCTGAGGAAGAATTGCTCTCTATTCCACTCAATTCAAGGACAAGGAGAGCGAAGTGTAGACAAGCCCAAAGAAGGGCTATATAAAACTACTTGGAGAAGGTCGCTCCACCCTTCCTCACAAGAAACACTTGGAGGGGAGTAACTTCAGGAGAAGCCATGGAGAGTTAGTTTTGCCAGGAACAATTGTTTGCTTTGGCTTACATTCTCCCGGCTTCAACTGTGCCTGTTGCTTTTCACTTTGCCTCACTTAGAAGATTGCTCTTCACATTTTGTTTTGGACCTATCCTTCTCTTTGTAGCCTGTGTTTGGCTTTTACTTCACTTTGCCTTTGGACTGTTTCTTGCCTGGAACCTGTTTTTTGTCCTGAGAACTGCCCTTGTCTTGTGCCTGGACTCTGCCTTGTGGATTGGACTTAGAACCCTGGACCTTGCCCTATGAGCCAGTTCCCAGTCTGTGGCCTTTCTTTGTACTGCTGTTTGGGAGACTGAGGGGGGCTGTCTTCAGGGTAGTGTGGGAGTGGAGCCTTACCGGTCATTAGAGGGCTATTGACTGGAACATTTGTTGAGAGAAATAAAGAACTCTCTAGAAGCCGGACTGCCTTCCTTTGACCACTTGGGTCATAACATGATGCTTTGGGTGCTAGAGCATGGGCTGGGCTTTCTTGCAGCAGAGAGCAGATATCTCCATGGTTGCCCAGATCCCCATGAAAATCCCCTCCCTTAGGGTCTGCAGCTGATTTCTTATTCACTAGATCTCCCCTGCGGCAGACCAAACTGAAGCTCCAAGCTCTCCATTTCTTCTGCCACATCTCACCAATTGCCCCGCCCAGAGAGAAGAGGCTTGGCCTTCCTTGGCAACAGTGGTGCTACAAGGAGTTTGGTTCTCCTGCTGCCATCCTGGCCAGCCACCACTCAGCCACATCCTGCTGCCTCCTCTAGCCAAAACTAGCTTTTGGACTGTAATCCAGAATCAGAAACCCAGCAGTACAGAGAGGGTACCTACAACAATGCCCAACCTGGGATCAAAGGAGGTCTATGAGATCTTGCATTCTCACAGACAATTCCATCTCTGTGCAGAAAGGAGCATGTGTAAAGACTTATGGCAGCAATGTTGTAACCTTGAACTGTTGATAAGTGAACTATTATAATTTGAAGTTTGGCAGCCCTGATCTACCTTATGTAGTATCACCTAAATTTAGAGAAGGCTTTGCTATGCAAACTTGCTCTAGAGCATATTCAGAGTCAAAAAGAAATATATATGCACAACAAAATTCATCTGATCAAACCGAAGAGTGAAATATATTTTCCAGTTATTTTTCAATTTGTCTTAAGCTTACTCTTAAACCTGAGATTTCATTTAGTTTTTACGCATAATATTTATTGATAATCAGATTTATTGACCTTTTTAATTTTTAATTTGACTTTACACAAAATGCAAAAGTGAGAGTATGATGCTCTGCAGAGTTGAGTATAGAAAGTAAACTAACCTTTCCCCTACTTTATACTTGTTAGATTTGTGGAGATTGGTGGTACAAAAAACAATAATTGGACAATATAGTGTGCCAAAATTTGCTAAATGTCAGTGTTTATGAGAATGCCAGACAATAATAGTATACATGGCAAAGGTGCAATTAAAAAGCTACTGCTCTTGAAGAAACATTGCTGTCCACCTGCAAAATAAAATGTGAGTAAGCTAGAAGGCTGTTGGAACTATGTTCTGTGGATGGATGAGACCAAAATAGAATCAGGTAGAATTTCAGGTAGATATCAAATAGAACTTTTTGCTTAAATGAAAATGTTTGGCAAAAGACAAATGTGTACTCCACCAAAAGAACCTTACTCCATCGGTGAAACATTTGGAGTATCATGGTTTGGGCCTACTTGTTTACCTCTTGTCCAGAATGAGATTATTTATTATTATTAATAAACTGTGAATTCCAAATTGTATTGGCAAATTCTACCAGAAAATGTCAAGATATCTGTCCACGAAGTGAAGCTTAAAAGAAAGTTAGTTATGCAGCAAAACAACAGCTAAAACACAAGTTCTACAATCACAGAATTATTATAGCAGAAGAAAGTTAATATTCTAAAGTGGGCAGTCTGTTCAAAAAAGTCCACTATTACTCCTGAGGTAAAACTGTTCTGTAAGATTAGTGGGCTAAAATACTTCCACGCTGATGTGTAAAAGTAATAAACAATTATTGGGAATGTTTATACTTACAGTTTCACCATATTTTACTGTAAGAGTGTATAAAATCTTCCAGCTACATGCTACTAGCCACTCAATATTATGTAGCTCTTATTTTACCAAATTATTTTCCCGTTTACAGATGTACTTTTGTTTTTAATCCTACTTTAGAAATAGACTAGGTTATCTTCACTATAATTTGTTAAACTGTACTACATTTAATTCTTGTGTTTGTAAGAATGGCTTTTCTAAAACTTGGTGTTTGAACACAGAAAATGAAATTTTAAGTTGTGGATATTAGATTAAATCATAATCTAAAATAATTATTTGGATTTGGAAGGAAAAAGTACAGAATTCTTATTTAATTTTTATTTTTCAGATTGCAAACAATATTTATGAAATTTGATGAAATAAAAAATAGTGACAGTATGATTTCAAGCAGTATCAATGGTGAGTATGTGACTTTGATATTAAAAGATAATCCTAAATGAATATATAAAATGAGTTTAGAGTCTCTTATAATCTTAACTCACAAATATTAGATGTTAGTAAATATCGGTGAAGAAAGTGTGTACTCTTTAAATACATCACATAAACTTTATGAATGTTTTGAAATTTCATTATTTAATTTTATGATCATTTGTACTCCTTGATGCTTCTGTTTTGCTTGTAATTTCTGAAGCATTAAAGGTAGAAGTGATTGTTTTTATTATGTAACATAACATTTAATGGTTTGGATTTAAACCCAAGAAGGCCCAGGTTCAAATCCTCAGTCAGTCAAGCAATCTCTGTTCTCTTTCTCACCTGGCAACAGCTATACCTGAAGGAAAGAAATGGAAAGGAAAGGACAGTAGAAAAGAGAAAGGAGAGGGAAGGGGAAAGGTAAAGGTGTTTCCAATGCTCCCTATCAGCATTCCACAAGCAAAGTCAGTGGGGAAGTTGACACTCTGACAGGATCTGCAGCATGCCCAGTCTGCTGCATCAAGTTGGATAAATAAAGACGATTCCATGGTAGCCCAGTCCCAAGCCATGTAGGTTTTTAACGTGACAACCAACACCTGGAATGGCACCTGGAAATACACTAGTGCCAGTGCAGCTCACGTAATAGTGGTGTTACACTCTGCAGTGTATCCAGCATCATTTATTACCTGTGCAGCCCCATTGTGCACCAGCTGAAGTTTCTGAATGGTTTTCAGAAGTAGAGTCACATGTACAGTGTGTTGCAGATTAATTTAAGTGAGAGGTTACAAGAGCATGGGTCACGGTGAGAAAGCCTGACCTTCTGATTGCTCCTTACTGAGAATTGCAGTCGTCAAAATCACCTCTTCCCCATAAGTACACAAGTGTGTGAAGGTTGTCTTGGGTCCTTCCTAGTCTCCCCTTCAAAAACAGGGAGCAAGCACAGGCACCAAATAACCAGCTTTGATGGTAAAATCTGCTGTTCGTTAATGGGAACAAGAGTCATACACCATTCAGGATTCTATATTGGGGGTGGAATATATGGAGAAGAAATTATTTGTATTTTTAATAATGTAGCCTGAAGAACTAATGCAATGTACTGATAGTGACTGAACCAATTTTGTTATATCTTATCCCAAGAGTTCAGGAATTGATTAGGTTGAGAGATAGTAACTTACTTCCCATTTTCCAGTGAATTATATGATTAAGGAGGAATGTTAATATAGATCTTGGTTCTTACTTTAGATTTGTATTTCAACTTCAATTATAAGCAATGTCCTCTTATTCAATTTGTTTCTGCATCATTTTTGCAATATATAAAAGAAGATTCCTAGATCTTTTTTCTTAAGAGAAGCAGGGTCTCAATACATATGTTGGTGAAAGTACATAGTCTGTCAAGATTTGAACAAAAATCTCTGCAGTTAAGTTTATGAGTCTACTTCAGTATACAAATACATTTTAACTATAGGCCCTAATTTAAATGGCTTGCTGAATTAAATATGTAATTTGCAAAGATATGTATGTGTTTTGAATTGTGCTTTTATTTTATATTTGTAAAACTTGGGTGAGAAATGTGTTCTACTTTTATGAACATCTATGAAATGGGAGTCTTGTTGGCAAGCAGCACACCACAGGCTTGCTCTTATTATGTGGTTGATTCAGATTTATGTCACTGGCTTTATCCGAAGCAGTGGTAGAGCTTTCTTTGTACAGAAAAGCCTTTGACAGTGTGCCTTTGACATGATTGTTTACAACAGCCGGAGATAGTTGGGTACAATTGGAGATTGAGAACACAGAAGAAAAGCAACGGAAAGACAGGGAGAGGGGGGAAACCAAACAAAAATGCCATATATGTTCTATTTCTACCTTATATGATTATAAATGTTTTGCTGATCTTTTTTTGGCTGTAATAAGATTTCACTAGATTCTATTACACCAGTATAAATCAGATAATCATTTTGGTCATGTGACTAATCCTGATTATACACGAATCCTTAGGGATTGTAAATAAGACATGTTTCCCAAACACATGCCTTGTGTTTTGATGATTGCATTAAAAGCCCTTATGGAATGAATTTCATTGGTTGTAAGCAGTTTCTTCAAAGAAAAAAGGCAAGAACAAGGATAGAAATAAAGGAAAAGGGGAATCTTATTATAATACTGAAATGTCTCATTGGTATAAGCAGTAATGAGGTATATTGTAATAGATGGAAGGAGTTTCCTAAAACAAGAAGGACTTTTATTTTGAAGTGGCATAGCAGCTGTTGCTTGTTGCAGTATAAAGCTGCAGATCTGACTGGGTCACACAGTGCTGTTTCTGTTTTCACACTGCACTGGATTGAGTGTGGTGCAGGAACGCAAGAGTCTTGTACTGTATTTGGTTTCCTTGAAAAATCATTTGATAATATTTAAACTGAGCAATGGCAGTTGGGGATGGTGAGTACCATTTTCTGGTTATGTGTTTTTATTATTTAAACATAACATAATTAATCATTTAATGATCAAAAAATTAAAAATAGTAGTAGATATAATAAATATGAAGATTTGAGTTTGTTGCACTTGAATGTTGAAAACCTTTGCTATGCATATCAAATGCATATTATACCATAATTTATTTAAGATTTTTAACTATTTTAAATTAGTCTTAAGTAGATATACTAGTAGTATACATCTACCAATAGAATAGTTCTATTTCTTTCAGTTTTATGTTCTGAAAAGCTGAATGTGTCATCTTACTTGTTTACAAATTAGTGTAAACATCCTTATTTTATTGTGATATTATATTTTTTGTCAAATAAAAAGGAGGATAATCTTTAAAGAACAAAGATATGTGAAAGTCCTGACATAAGATTGCTGTATAATTCTGATCTTATAGAGCATGTTGTCATGGCATCATCTTACACAACCTACTTTGAGCATCTTGGCCCAATAAAGATTAAAATGTGTTTGTTTTAAATATGTTGTTCAGATATACTATTCTTTAGACATTATGATGTTATGGACAGTGTATTGTTTCCTTTTATGGAACTTGATATACAAGCTCCATATCATATATATATATATATATATATGTCAGCTTTAAGTTTATTCTGCAGCTTATATTTAGTGCTCAACATAATCTATTCATAGTTTAGTTTTCCAATAGGAATAAATAACATGTTTGAAGGTGTGAAATCATTGAATTATTGCTAGCACATATCTATTAGTGATATGAATTTTCTTGCTATATGAATTCCCATATAATAGGAAATATTTATATTCTAGCACTTAGAAATTAAGAGAAACTTCAAATTTTAATATTATATACACTGTTAACTCACTGACAGTTTATAAATGTATTTGTGTTGGAAGTTCATCTCCGCTTATGTAATTAAAGCAGTTTATGAGCTTTCTCAGTATAAGAAACCATCCTTTAATGTTCCTTATACTGGACAATCTGAAAACTTTTATCTACCTAACATTGCATAGATTGTTATGATAAATTTATAAATTATAATGTTTGTATTTAGATTAATCATCATTTTGTGCTAGCTTTGCATGTGGAAAAGGTTATTGTTATGTTTTATAAATTTTGGTAAAATGAGATTTGATTTTCTCTGTAACATATCTTAAAGCTTTCTGGAATACAGCCAGATTCTAAACAATCTTATTAAACATAGTAAAGAGTATCTTTTATAGATTTGCTTATTTGCATCATTTATGGACACATTTTTAATCAGTACGTTATTTACTTTAAATACAGTAGCAAAGTATGCTTGAATAACTATCATGGCAAGAATGTAATTTTTATGCCAAGTATTTGGTTTCTAAATGAAATAATGCAGCATGATTTCAGGTAACATTAGTATGAAAAAGCCTTGAATAAATGTCAGATATAACTGCAGTCCTCTAAAAGATTCTGTAAGTATATTGTAAGTTGAATTGGGAAGTAATTAAGGAATTATCCATATATCCAGATAAATTATGATCATAATAAAGAGACAGTGCGGTATATTGGTGATGTGTTGAATTTGCACTGAAATGCAAATCCAGTCCTGATTATTGGGAAATTTACTTTGGGTGACTTTAATTCTAATACTACTAAAAAAACTTATTAGTTCTTGAGGTGTGTATTTGTGTGTGAGAGAGAGATAGAGAGAAAGGTTTTCAGATTCTGTCTTAACATATTTGTTATGTGTTGTTACAGTGCAGGGCACAAGATCAATTTGTACAATTTAAGATCCCATCAGCAAAATATTGTTTTGTTTAATGTAAATTTGTTGGCAGTGAATTGTTTTCTTTATTAGTGAGTTCAAAATCAGAATGTATATAAATTGATACTTTGTGTTTACCGTATTTTTTCGTAGTAATACAGTATGCAAGGCCTTTCACTCAATTTGTTCCACTTCAATTTTATCAGATAAATGTTACTGACTAGACCGGAATCATCTTATTGACTTCATAATTAAATATTGTAACCTTATCCTTCTTAATCCAGTAATATAACTGTTATACTATATTGTTTTTTATTGTAGTTGGAAGGTTTAGATTTGTTGAAAAGGCATACATGGATTAATTCCTGGTCCAAATAATTCTTAATAACTGTTTAAATAGATTGTCCTATAACATGCTATATTTACTATCAAATTGGAGTATATTTAACAGAAACTTCCTTCTACTTTAAAAGTTTAAAAAATGTATTTCAAAATGATTGAAGTTATTATATACTTTTGTTTAATTCTGAGGTATGCAAGGAAATATTCATACATTGTCCTTGACCTCATTTTTTTAAAGGTCTTAAATATGTTTGTTTGTTTATTTATTTATTTAATTTATTTATTTATTAGTTTTCTATACCACCCCTCTCCCTGCAGGGACTCAGGGCGGTGTACAGCCAACGTTAAAACACAGTGCAAATACAATATTTAAAAAAACAATTTAAAAAGATTAAATAAATTGGCTCAAAGATAAAAACTCAGTCGAGAGTATAAAAGACTAAAACCAATTAAAACCAATTTAAAACCCTATGAAACCCTAGGCCAGACCGGCTTGATGAAATAGGTATGTTTTCAACGTGTGCCGGAAGGCCAAAAGTTCAGGGATGGTCCTCATCCCCGGGGGCAATTCATTCCAGAGGGAGGGTGCCCTCGCAGAGAAGGCCTGCACCCTCAGGGCCGCCAGCCGTCCATCCGGCAGCACCCCGAGGAAGCCCGCCCTATGGGAGTGCGCTGGGCGATGGGAGATTGATGACGGCAGTAGGTGGTCCCGTAAGTATCCAGGTCCCAAGTCATGGAGCGCTTTAAAGATGGTCACTAACACCTTGAATCGCACCTGGGAGGCCTCCAGGAGCAATGCAGCTCGTGCAAGAGTGGCTCTGAGAAGCCCCCAAAACCACCCGCGCGTCTGCATTTTGCACCAACTGGAGCCTCCGGGTGCTCTTCAAGGGAAGCCCCATGTAGAGAGCATTGCAATAGCCTAGGCGGGAGATGACAAGGGCGGATGTGACCATGCGAAGTGCATCCCGATCCAGAAAGGACCGCAACTGGTAGATCCTACGGACCTGACAAAAAGCTCCCCTGGCGACGGCCACTATATGATCTTCTAACGACAGCCAGATTGCGCACCCTCTCTGTGGGGGCAAGAATTTCCCCTCCCACAGCTAGTGATGGAACTAATTGGCTGTATCGGGATGCCGGAAAGCACAGCCACTCGGTTTTGGCTGGGTTGAGCTGAAGCCTGTTTCGCCCCATCCAACCCCACACAGCCTCCAGGCACCGGGTCATCACTTCCACGGCTTCTCTGGGGTGGCCTGTAGTAGAAATGTACAGCTGAGTATCATCAGCATACTGATGAAACTCTATCCCAAAGCCACGGATGATCTCACCCAGCGGCTTCATATAAATGTTGAACAGGAGGGGTGAGAGCACCAACCCCTGAAGAGCCCCACAAATCAGGGGCCTCGGGGTCGATCTCTGCCCCCCTGTCAACACAAATTGAAACGGTTGGAGAGGAAGGAGTAGAACCACCGTAAAACAGTGCATCCTATCCCCAACCCCTCCAACCGCCGCAATAGGATACTGTGGTCGACAGTATCAAAAGCCGCCGAGAGATCTAATAGGACCAGGACAGAGGAATAACCTCTGTCACGGGCCCTTCAGAGATCATCCACCAACGCGACCAAAGCCATCTCTGTGCTGTACCCGGGCCTGAAGTCTGATTGGCGTGGATCTAGATAGACAACTTCATCCAGGTGCCAGGGAAGCTGTTGTGCCACTACACTCTCAACAGCCTTCGCCACAAAGCGAAGGTTGGAGACCAGACGATAGTTAGATAACAGAGTTGGGTCCAGGGACGGTTTCTTGAGGAGAGGTCTCATTATCGCCTCTTTCAGGGTGGCAGGTAGAAACCCCTCGCTCAAGGAAGTGTTAATAATACCCTGGAACCAACCTCGTGTCACCTCCCGAGTGGCCAATACCAGCCAGGAGGGGCACGGATCCAGTAAACATGTGGTAGCATTAAGCCCACCCAGCATCCTGTCCACGTCCTCAGGGGAAACAGGATCAAACTTCCCCCAAATGATCTCCCCGAACCCCACCCCCGATCCCCTGTCCAGAGTCGCCCAGTCAGAGTCCAACCCATCCCGGATCTGAGTGATTTTGTCCATCAGAAAATTCAAAAAATCCTCAGCCCGCCCCTGCAGGGATCCTCCTGCACTCCCAATTCTAGGAGGGAGCGGGTTACCCTAAAAAGGGCGGCTGGGCAATTTCCTGTGGACGTGATAAGGGCGGAAAAGTGAGAACGCTTTGCCGTCTTCATTGCCACTATATAGGTCCTAATATAGGACTGCAATAGTGTTCGCTCAGATCCGGAGTGGGTGGTCCTCCAACCGCTCTCTAGGCGTCTTTTCTGACGCTTCATCCCCCTCAGCTCCTCAGAAAACCATGGAGCCGAGTGGGATCGGCATTGGGTCATAGGCCGCAAGGGCACAACCCGATCAAGGGCCCCAGCCGCCGCCCTATCGCTGGCGGCCACCAGGTCCCCGACCGAGTCGTATGTTCGAACACTGGGAAACAGCCCTAAGCTCCATCAGGAACCTATCTGGGTCCTTCAGGCGCCTGGGGCGGAACTATCGTGTCGGCTCCGCCTCCCTACGACAAGGGGGTGCAGCTTGGAAGTCCAGCCTAAGGAGCGAATGATCAGACCATGACAGGGGCTCAATAACAACGTCCCCTATACCTGGATCATCCTGCCACTGCCCAGAGACAAAAACCAGATCCAAGATGTGACCCCCAGTGTGAGGCTGTCATGGAAGCCAAGAACTCCTGGGCAATCCCCGAGGACATGCCAGCCGAAGGCAGGTTGAAATCCCCCATGACCATCAGCCTGGGGATCTCAACCGCCAAGCCAGCTATGACCTCGAGGAGCCCAGGCAGGGCCAATGTCACATAGCAGTTAAATTTTCCCTGTATGTAAACAATCCACATTTCAATATTTTTTTAAGACTGAAGCAATTTCAAAATACTATTACTTCCGGCAGAAATAGCATTTTATTTTAAGGAGAAAATATATTTAGTTCATGGAATTATAAAAAAATAATGTGCTATGTTGCAAAGAGAACCATGCTAACTTCTAAGGAAGATTACTATGACAGTTGTAGCCACATTTTCCATGATTTTCATACTAATAAAATAAAGACTTTACAAAAAGAAATAAAGGGACTACTCGTTTCTTTTATTTCCCATACCCTTCCTCTAGTAGAGGATATCGTGAGAACTTTATATTCCCTAAAGTTCTTTTTTAAAGATTAAAATATCGTATGAAAAAACTTTGATTATATAGTATTCAGTCTGAAACATTTTTAAAAAGTGGTATTTTTTAAATTTCAAGTAGCTTAATAATATTAATCCTCATTACACACAACCTGTAAAAAATTCTCACCATATTTAAAAGACTTATTTTTCTGGATATAAAAATTCATAATTATTATTTGATTAAGAAGTATGTTCTTTTTATGACCTGATAGACATTATTTTGTAAGGATTGCCTTCAGTACTTACTGTTTTACAATTTTTGTAAACTCACACTTGTGTCATCAGTGATAATATCTTGCTATCTTGCCCTCTGGCGGTATCTTTTTCAATTTCCTTTAAATTTCCCAAGTTTCAGGAAGCTTCTTCTGTGACTGTTGCATTAATGTGTGCAAAATATTTAAGCTTTGATTTCATTATTAGTGCTCTCAGTGAGCAATCTAGTTTTACGTAGAAAATAGAATCCTGGTAGGGACTTTGGAGGCCTTCCGGGCTAAAGTCCTGTTCCCTGCAGGAATTTTCAGATTATCCCAGACAAATTGATGTTAAATATTTGCTTGAAAATCTTCAATGAAGCATAATCCTCAACTGCAGGATGTATTCCATGATTTAGTAGCTTTTAAAGTTTAGACCCTTCTCCTTATTTCAGGTTTGGATCTGTCTATGCAAAGCTTCCATCCACTAGATGAAAATATTTGTGCGGTAGGAAATTTTAATGCAGTTGTAGATAAACACCACCTAAATCCTTTTTTAAAAGATGGAAGAAATAGGAATGCAAGATGTATGGATAGAAACACGCCCCAAGAAAAATCAGTATTCATTCTATTCAAATATGAATAAATCTTGTTCTAGAATAGATATGGCATGGATGTCATCATATTTGAAAACATGTACAAGAGATAGAAATAGAACCCAATGTTTGGGCAGATCACAATCCGATAAAAGTTGTATGGAAAGGACAAAAAAGAAAACCGAGATGAACATTGAATAAAATGATATTGCAAGATAAAATAATTTATACAAAATATGGAAAAAGAACTGGACTATTTTTTCAAAGAATCAGGAAAGAAAGAGACTTCCTTGCAAACTGTATGGGATACTGCTAAAGTGTATATCTGGGGACTAGTTATAACTTACATGGAGAAGAAATAGGAAGTCAAAATGTATGGAGAGAAACACATCCCAAGAAAAATCAGTATTCATTCTATTCAAATAGGGATAAATCTTGGTCTGGAATAGATATGGCATGGATGTCATCAGAATTGAAATACAGGAGACTCGAAGTAGAGTTACAAAAAGAACCACAAAAAATAAACTTAAAACAGCAAATGAGTTTAACTAAACAAAAATTGAATATTCTCGAAAAAGAAGATCTGGCACAATGCATAAAGAAAATGAACCAAAACTTTTTTGAGAACACAAACAAACCAGGGAGGTGGTTAGCCTATAAACTGAAGAAGCAGAAAGAAAAAAAATGGATAAATAAAATGCAAGATGAAGATGGAAGTATATGTCATCAAAGTGAGGAAAAAAAGAACATAATTCAGGACTTCTATAAGAAGCTATATAATGACAATGACTGCTACACAGAAAAAAAGCATTGCAGTGTTTAGGAAATGCCAATTTGCCTAAAGTTCCAGAAGAAATGAAAATCATGCTAAATGAGAAAATAAAAATTCCAGAACTAACAGAGGCAATTTAAAAGCAAAAGAAACAACAAACCACTGGATCCAGATGGGTTACCGTCAGAAATATACAAAGAACTACAAAATACTTTAGGCCAAACATTATTAGAGGTATATAATGCAGTCTTAATGGAAGCGAAGATACCACCATCATCAGTGGAAGCTAACTTCGCATTGATCCCGAAAGAAGATTCAGACCTAACACTAATAAAAAATTACAGACCCATTTCCTTACTGAATACAGATTATAAAATATTCACATCAATAATAGCTGAACAATTGAAAAGGTTCTTGAAAGAGTTTATACACATCGACCAAAACGGTTTTCTGCCCAAAAGACAGATAAACAATATGAGACATACTGGAATATTATGAAATACACAGTGAGAAGCAAGTGGCTTTGTTGTTCTTAGATGCCCAAAAGGCGTTTGACAATGTAAAATGGAAATTTATGCTCCAACAATTGAGATACATGGATTTTGGTGATAAGTTTATAAATATGTTCATGGCAATATACCCAAAATAGAAGGTTAAAATAATAGTGAATGGCGAGGTGATTCAAAATCTTGCAATCCAGAAAGGTACAAGGCAAGGCTGCCCATTATCTCTGTTATTGTTTATTCTAACTTTGGAAGTATTAACTACAAGCCTTTGCAGATGACTTAGTTTTCATCTTAGAGGAACCATTACAATCAGGCTTGAGACTTATGGAGAAATTGGAGGAATATAGAGAAGTTGCCGGACTAAAAATAAACAAGGAAAAAAACAAAATAATAGTCAAAAATATGAAAAAAAAAAAAACAGAAGGAGGAATTAAACAAAGGGAATCCAGATAGTGAAAAAAGTGAAGTATCTAGGAATCTATTTAACTGCAAGGTGTATAACAATTAAAGAGAACAATTATACCAAACTAACAAATCAAATAAAATTGGGCTTGGAGAGACGCAGCTTTCCTTAATGGGCAGAATAACTGCAATAAAAATGAATATTCTGCCAAATATGTGTTTTTATTTTAAAATATACCCATAAAACTAGAGAAAAATATTTTGAGAATTTGAACAAAGTAACGTCAAAGTTTATATAGCTAGGGAAAAAAACCAAGAATTAAATTGAAACTATTGAATCAAAAGAGAAAGGAGAGTTTAGCCTGCCTGATTGGGAACTGTATTATCAAGCTGTGGTAGTTACATGGGTAAAAGAGTAGATAATCTTAAGGAATAGGAGATTATTAGTATTGAAGGCCCATGATATCCAATTAGGGTGGCACACATTTCTTTGATATGGGAGAAACACGGTACATCGATACTTTCAAAGGCACTGCATAAGAAATGTTCTATTGGTGGTGTGGAATAAAATCAAAATTATATGAAAATACCAGTTTGACTCTCCATATTAGAAGCACTGGTACATCCAATGTCAGCATTCCAGAAATCCTCAACTCCAATAAATAACTACGAGACAGACATGTTCTCAAAGTTTCCTTTTATTAGAGTAGTAAATTGGCACATCTGGGAAATCCCGAATCTGAAAGTTCCGGATTTCCCTCCAATAAGTAAAAAAATTACAAATCCATCCCCTGCATCCATCATTCTATCACTTGCCCCAATCACCATCCTTCCCAACTTGAGAAATCCCCTCAACCACTCCTTAGCCTGGTGCAGGAATAATATGACCTTGATTCTAAAGAAGAATGCTATTATGTCTAACTACATACGCTCCATAATATCCCCCCTCCCATCTTCCCACGCTCAAGAATGGCAACGTGGAAGCTTCTGGTGCTAATATGGCTTCCAAACGTGACCCCCAAACCTTATAAACATGAAAAAAGTGTCTCATATAAGGACATATTAAACGGAAAAGGTGAACTGAAAACTAGACTAGAATTAAAAGAACAAGGGGTGAAATTGGAGAGGTGGTGACACCTTCAAATACAGATACAGATAATCAGAGTTGGAAGGGACCTTGTAAGTCATCTAGTCCAACCCCCCGCCTAAGCGGGAGACTACATTATTTCTGACAAATGGCAGTCCAATCTCTTCTTGAAAGTCTCAAGTGATGGCGCTCCCACAACTTCCGAGGGCAAGCTGTTCCATTGGTTGATTGTTCTCACCGTCAGAAAGTTCTCCTTATTTCCAGGCTAAATCTCTTCTTGTTCAGTTTCCATCCATTATTCCTTGTCTGGCCTACAGGCGCTTTAGAAAATAGCTTGAGCCCTTCTTCTCTGTGGCAGACCCTCAAATATTGGAAGACCGCTATCATGTCTCCACTGGTCCTTTTTACTAGACTAGCTAAGCCCAGTTCCTGAAACCGTTCATTGTATGTGGACCGTCCAGTCCCCTAATCATCCTGGTTGCTCTTTTCTGTACTTTTTCTAGTCTCAACATCTTTTTTATAATGTGGTGAACAAAATTGGATGCAGTACTCTAGGTGTGGTCTTACTAAGGCTTTATAGAGTGGTATTAGTACTTCCCTTGATCTTGATTGTATCCCTCTGTTAATACAATTTAGGATTGCAATAGCTTTTTTGGCTGCTGTTGCACCCTGCTGGCTCATATTTATCTGGTTGTTCACTATGACTCCAAGATCCCTCTCACAGTTACTGCTATTGAGCCTGGTTTCACCCAGTCTGTATGTGTACTTTTGGTTTTCTTGCCTAAGTGTAGGACTTTACTTTTCTCTACATTGAATTTCATTTTGTTAGATACGGCCCAGTGTTCTAGTCTGTCAAGATCCATCCATCTGGATCTTGAGCCTATCTTCTTGAGTGTTAGTTATTCCTGCCAGCTTAGTATCATCTGCAAATTTGGTAAATGCCCCTTCTATTCCCTCATCTAAGTCGTTAATGAAGATATTGAAGAGTACTGGGACTAAGACGGAACCTTGTAACGCCCCACTGCTTACTTCCCTCCATGTAGACTTAGACCCATTAAGGACTACTAGTTGAGTACGGTTTGCCAGCCAGTTGCGAGTCCATCTAGTGATGGTGCTATCTATTCCACTTTTTTCTAGCTTACTAAAAAGTAGGTTGTGGTCTATTTTGTCGAATGCCTTGCTGAAATCTAAATATATTATGTCCACAGTAGTTTGCTGGTCTACTAATTTAGTCCCTGTGCTGAAGAATGAAATAAGATTGGTTTGACATGATCTGTTCTTAAGAAACCTGTGCTGACTGCTAGTTATTACTTTACTTGTTTCTAGATGTTGACAGATGTTTTTTTATTATCTTTTCCAGTATCTTCCCGGGTATTGACGTTAGGCTGATTGATCTATAATTTCCTGGGTCTGTTTTTTTTCCCTTTTTTGAAGGTGGGAACCACATCAGCTCTTTTCCAGTCCTCCAGTAGTTCCCCGGCACTCCAGGATTTTTGAAAGATATGGTGCAGTGGTTCTGAGATGACCTCTGCCATCTCTTTTAAAATTCTGGGATGTAATCCCTCAGGGCCCGGTGATTTGTTTTCATCCAGATCAGACAGGTGTTCTCTTACTATTTTTTTACTTATTTTAACTTTTATTTCCGGTCTGTCTTTTACAGTTACGTTTTTGGTGGGTTGAGCCAAATTTGTTTTTGCGTGAAGATGGATGCAAAGAATGAGCTAACCAGTTCTGCTTTCTCTCTGTTGCCTGTTACTTCCTTGCCATCTTCTCTCTTTAGTGGACTGACTGTTTCCTTGACTTTTTTCTTGTTATTTATATGTTGGAAAAAACTTTTTAAAATTATCTTTGACTTTTGTTGCAAGTCTTTGTTCGTTCTGAGCCTTTGCTACCCTGATTTCATCTTTGCAGATTCTGGCTAATATATTCTGCTGATATTCTGCCTTGGGTGTATGTTCTTCTTTCCAATTTTTGTATTTGTCCTTTTTTTCTTTCAATTTGCCAGAGAGCTTTGTGCAGCCATGCTGTTTTCTTCTTGGATTTCTTGTTTTTCTTTCTCAGTGGTATTGTGCTGGTCTGGGTTTCTATGATCATACTTTTTAGAGTTTCCCAATATTCATGAATTGTTTTCCCCTTTAGGATTTTCATCCATGGAATCTTTCCCAACTTCTTTCTGAGTTTATTGAAATCAGCTCTTTTAAAATCCAAGACTCTGGTGTTATTATGTTGTGTTGCTTGTGTTTGAATTCTAGTATGACATGGTCACTCTCACCCAAGGTTCTTGCAGTTTCAACTCCCTCTATCACTTCTTCTCTGTTTGTAAGAATTAAGTCCAGTATGGTTGTCCCTCTAGTTTCACCCTCTACCTTTTGGACAACAAAGTTGTCAGCTAGGTTGGTTAGGAACTTATTTGATTTCTCACTTGGTGCAGAATTAATTTTCCAATTGATATCAGGATAATTGAAGTCTCCCATTATTATTGTTGTGTGTTTCCTGCATATGTTTTTTAGTTGGCTGGCAAAAAGGACATCTATTTTTTTCTGCTTGATTGGGTGGCCTATAATATACACCTATGGCCATGTCATTCTTTTTTTCTTTTATGTTGACTCATATTCATTCTAGGAGGTTTTCATCTTTGGTTTCATGCATTTCTGTAGCAGTATAGTGGTCCTTTACATACAGTGCAACTCCACATCTTCTTTTATGGGGTCTGGGTTTTTTGAATAGTTTGTATCCTTCTACCAGTATGTTCCAGTCGTGGGTTTCATCCTACCACGTTTCTGTTATTCCAACTATACGATATTTACCTTCATGTATTCGTAGTTCGAGTTCATCCTGTTTGTTCCCCAGACTTTGTGCATTTGTATATAGGCACTTGAGATTTTTATGTCTGACACTGTGTTTACTGTCTACATAACCTGTGTTGTGCCTACCTGCTTCTACTTTCTTGCCACCTGTTTGATTAATGCACATGGTATGGTACTCACTATTAAATGGTTGGTTTTGCTTGACGACAAGGTTGATAATCTTACCTGCACAAACATCTACTTTGCATGCACTGGTATCCTTATTAGTTTTAGGTTGCTGGGGACAGAAATGTTCTGAATTCTCTGTCTCCGCTGTTCAGTTTAAATGTTTATCCAGGAAATCTGTGAATTTAATGCCAAGTAACTCATTCCCTTTCTTTGATGGATGCAAACCATCTCTTTTGTACAGTTTTTCATTGGACCAGCCACAGACATCATGACTAATAAAACCAAAGCCTTCTCTTTTACATCACTCCTTTAGTCACACATTAAACTCTGCTACACACTGCCCTTTCCCTTTTTGTTCCTTGTATACTGGTAAAACCTCTGAAAAGATAGGCCTACAGCCTATAACCTACCCTAAGTTCATACCCTATGCTCTAGAAGTCTTTCTGATCAGAAAGTACATCCTTCTGGGACAGATCATTTGTACCAAGCTGTATAATAGCATAAACATCACAGTCCTTACTGGCATTCTTGACTATCTTAAGAATACGCTTCTTGTCTCTGCTGGCAGTAGCACCTGGTAGACACCTGACCTCTTTCAAGACCTCATTATCCTTTCCTAAATTTACATCCCTTACAATTGAGTCCCCAACCTCAAGGTGACTTCTCTTTTCTGGATGCCTTTCTCTTCTTGTGTGACTGGGGCATAATACCTGATTCAAACTTTCTCCTTTCCACAATACGTTCTTCTAGGACCATGATCCCTGGCTTACTTGAGTTACCATTATCACAAGTACCTTGACCTGTCACTTTAGTGTCCCTATTAAGGTCAGCAAGGGCACTGTATCTGTTATACTGGGACACAGCAAAAACTTAGCATTTATGGTCCACAGCTCTTACCCTGCCAGATCCCACGGTTGTCCATACTGCCTTTTTCCTGTAGGATCTTTGTGGTAATGGGGGCTGGTAGCACGGCAGCTCAATAAATGACTGGATTGGGCACCTAATTTCTCCTTGGAGAGTACAGATTAGAGATTCTAGTCTCTGTCCACATAGAGTGGTAATTTTTTTACAAAGAGGACAGTATCCAAGTTTGAAAAGAGTACTGCAAAAGACAGCTGTAAAACAAGTATTACACTGAACTAAGCCGGTCATTTTGAAATGAAATAAAATCACAATCTCAGTCTCACTTACCCTAAATGTCTTGTTAATATTCTTGGTTTATAGTTATATGATTCCGCTATCTTTCTCCTTTCTACTCACCCTCTGCTTCCTTCACAAGCAGCCAGAAGCTCCTCCCACAACCTCTGGGAATTTGAAATGCAATGGAAGCAATTCAAACTGTCTCTCTCCTTTCTTCTCACCCTCTACTTCTTTCACAAGCAGCCAGCAGCTCCTCCCACAACCTCTGAGAATTTGAAATGCAATGGAAGCAATTCAAACTGCCGCTCTCCTTTCTACTCATCCTCTGCTTCCTTCACAAGCAGCCAGCAGCACAACTCCCACAACTTTTGGGAGTTTGAAATGCAATGATGTTACATGAAGGATGTGAAAGAATGGGGTATCAATAGACAATTAATGGTATTAGATAAATTATTATTGGGGATTGTCAACAAACTGATAAAGATAATTTACTGTTTACTAGACTATAAAATGAAGGAAGAACAAATTAAAGAGACAATGGTGGTATGGGCTAAAAACTTTGAATACAACATTAAATTGGATAGATGGCATAAACTTTGGGAAAGAAACAAGAAATTAACATTGGTCACATCTTACAAAGAGAATCTTTATAAAAAATTTTATAGGTCACATCTTCGTCTGGCAAGATTGGCTAAAATGTTTAATAAGTGTTGGAAATGTAAACAATCACCAGGTACATACTACCATATGTGGTGGACTTGTAAAAAAGCAAGGAAATTTTTGGGACAGATCCAAATATGGTTTAAAAAAAATGGTTGGACCAGAACTATTTCTATTAGGAATTATAACAGATGGTTATAGAAAGGGTCAATATACCTAATATTAAACATCCTGAGGGCAGCAAAAATGATATATGATCAGCAATGAAAAAGTGAAAACACCCCTTCGAAGGAGATACTAAATAAGATATTAGTTTGCACAGAACTGGACAGATTAACATTAGAATTTAAAAAACAAAGGGGAGACAGAATGCTATGACACATGGAACAAATTTTATCAATGCCTGGAACTAAGAGGTGGGAGTTGGAACCTGAAATATCTAGGTTAAATAGACCTGGAATGAGACATTATATATGTATTAGGAGTATATTGGTCAAAAATAATTGTGCAAGACAATGTGTAAGTTGTCTTTCACTTTGGCAGAGGAAATGCCAGGATGCTTATGCTGTGTTTGACATATATGTAAAACTATATGTAAACAATATATATATATATATATATATATACTTTGTATTACAACACCCTGTTAAGCCCCAGTAAGGGTATGGCTAGCTGAAGAGAGCTAACTAGCTCGAAATAGATCTATACTAGTCTCCCTTATTTATTGTTTAAAAATTATCAGCTTAAAAACCTTACACACACACACATATATATATATATATATATATATATATATATATATATATATATATATATATATATATATATATATATATATAAAGAATTGAAAACATGTGTACAAGTGATAGAAATAGAACCCAATGTTTGGGCAGATCACAATCTGATAAAAGTTATATGGAAAGGACAAAAAAGAAAACTGAGATGGGAATAGAATAGAATAGAATTATTTATTGACCAAGTGTGAATGGACCCACAAGGAATTTGTCTTGATGCAAATGCTCTCAGTGTACATAAAAGAAAAGATACATTCATCAAGAGTCAAGAATCATAAGTACAGCACTTAATAATCGTCATAGGGTACAATCAATCAAATCATACTGGGAAACAGTCAATATAAATCGTAAAGATACAAGCAACAAAGTTACAGTCATACAGTCACAAGTGGGAGGCGATGGGTGATAAGGAGTGATGAGAAGATTAACAATAATAGTAGTGCAGACTTGTAAATAGTTGGACAGTATTGAGGAAATTATTTGTTTAGCAGAATGATGGCGTTCGGGGAAAAACTGTTTTTGCGTCTAGTTCTGGTGTGCAGTGCTCTATATCATTGTTTTGAAGATAGGAGTTGAAACAGTTTATGTCCGGGATGTGAGGGGTTTGTAAATATTTTCACAGCCCTCTTTTTGACTTGTGCAGTATACAGGTCCTCGATGGAAATTGGTAGTAATTGTTTTTTCTGCAGTCCTAAATACTCTCTGAAGTCTGTGTCTGTCTTGTTGGTTACAGAACCAAACCAGACAGTTATAGAGGTTGTGCTTTTTTGATGACATTTTTTATGTTAGATGTCCATTCCCCTCCACGTTGCTACGAGAGTCCAGGAATGGGACTCTGACGTCATTGAGCTGAGTCTGTCAAAGTATAAAAGCCAGCTTCTGCTGCTGGCCCCCCAGCTTTTTGACTCAGTTCCTAGAGCATCAAGAGGAAGTGTCTCTGGAGTTTTTGCCACTTAGCAGCAACTATCTCAAATTGAAAGAAGAAAGCAAACGAAAAATAACACCAGCTCTCAGGGATCCGGTGGAGCTGTGCCATCAGGAGAACAGAGATCAGGGACTTCCAGTTAGGCTCCCTTGGTGACAGACCGAATCCACTATTTCGGTTTGTGCTCGCTGCTGGAGGGTCCTGATTTGGGGCCGAAGCCACCTCATATAGGTGACAGAGAAAGGGGAGAACACCAGCTGAGTTGAGGGGAGCCGCATTCCCCCTCATTGGCAAGGCATAAAACTCCTCTCTGAAGGCGGGTGCAGCAATGGCCAAAATAGCCATCCCAAAGAGGAATATCTGACCGGACAAGATCATGCAGAAGTAGAGAGAAGAAGAGGACAGATTGAGTAACTGGGCTAAGCAGGATTAACATCTTGAATACAAGGTACCCTGGAGCTAAAATACTTAAGAACTCTTAGGAAAAGATTTTTAAAGTTGCAGCATAGAAGGGGGGGGGGGGGGGGCGCGCTAAAGATCTGAAAAAAGGGGGTGGAACTTTGACATACTAAAGAGTGCCACCTGATGCTGAAAGAAATTAATGTGAACTTTTAAAAGACTTTTAAAGAATAACAAAGTAAATGAAATGTTGCTACAATGAAATAGAGCCACTGGAAAGTGAAAGTGGAGTTTGGAACTTTGTAATAAAGAAAGAAGCAGGAAGAAACTGTTCTGGAATTGTTTGATGATTTTGGAAACTTTGGAAATTAATTCCGGGAAGCAATTTTATAGAATTTAGTTGTCTAAAAGTACTGGGAAGTGTTGAAAGATGGCAGAACTTTATTTGGAACTGAAAATGGTACTAAAATATGAAGGAACAATTGCAAATGAAAGGAGAATCATTTGGCTTTGTTCTGCAATCTCTGGAAATGGTGGTCTTGGACTATGAGGATCAGCAAAAAAGCTTCAGAGGAAGAAGACTTGAATAAAGGAGAGGCCATCTTTAATAAAAAATTGGGACGAGGTTTGAAACTCAAAAAGGGGGAAAGGGACTTAAAAACTGGAGATTAGAGGAGGTAATCAGAAAAAGGAACAGTGTGAGAAATAAAATATAAGGAAAGCAGAAGGGAGGATTACAGAAGAAAGTATTAAAGAGGGAGGGAGACAAAAATTGGAGTGAGAAAAAGGAAGAAAATAAAGGGGAAAAGAAATTACAAAAAACAGAATTGGGAGATAAAGAAATATGGGAAACAAATAAGAATTAAAGAGAATAGTTTGATTGATAGACACATAGATAATGGTTAAAATTACAACTAAAATAGGATTCTGCATGGTGATAAGGGATTGTATAAATATTTTAGAAATAAGAAATTATATAGAAAACGGGAAAATATCTGTAATTAAAATGGAAGATGAAACGGGAATTGTTACTTAATGGAATGTACAATAACAGCTAGATCAAATAAACCAAAATATGTAAAATACAATTGAATTATATTAATGTCTATTAAGGATTTATAAGATGTGATTGAAATGAATTATGATAAGGATTGTAAGGGAATTAATGCCAATTTTTCTGTAGGATGAATTTGAATTGATTAATTAATCTCTTTCATTTTATTTTTTTTAAATTTCTTTTAAACTTAAAATTGGTTAGAGGAACTAACCATGCAGAATCTAAAAAAGGGATTTATGTTATAATATATTAGGTCATGGAAATTATAATTGTTTAATGGAATAATTTAGAAGTAGAATATTTAATGGGAAACGGAATCAACTATAAGATATGAAGGTGACACAATTTAATTGGCAACTATAGGGGAAATCTTGTTTTGTAATGTTTGAAATGTCGATATGGATTAACATTGTACACGGGACAGATAAAAGTATAATTATTTTGAAAATATGAAAACCTTGAAAAGGATATGCAATAGATTTAGAAATGAATGAGAGCGTTATAAAATAAGCCTGAAGAAAATATTTGAGGGGGAAAATTAATAAAGAATATTTAAAGTAGTGATAAGATATGAAATTGGAGATGAAAGATGAATATGTAACTGAGATTATATCTGTATGGAGATTTGAAAACCTGGAACCAAGCTGTTCACTAAAACAAAGATGTTTTATTTTTCTGTGTTTTGTGAAAACCGAAATAAAATTGTTTTTAAAAGAGCAGCCAGAATTTGGGCCAAGGCCTTGGTACCTAAGAAGGCCTCAAAATCCGAACTCAAGGCTGAAAAGAAGAAGGCATATTGCATTGGAGAAGCAATTTGCCAAGAACCTGGAACAGATGAGAGGGTAGAGCCATCACTTCAATCGGGGGATTTGCAAGCCAGTCCAGACACTTGTTTCCAGGGCTAGAGTGGCAGAAACAACTTCTACCAGTCATCTGCAGGCGTGGTCCCCAGAGAGAACAGATGAGTTTTTTTTCTCTCAGGACTTGAGTAGGTCTGGGCCTAGCTTTAAGCAGGCAGCCTGGGTTCCAGGAGCTTCCAGTACTCAGGGTTATTTGACCCAAGATGGCCATAAGCCTAGAGCGGAGGCCACCTTTATGCCTACCGCTGCTGGCCTTCACCCAGTGGATCTTCCCATTGGCAGCAGACCTGAGGATATTAAGGACATGGTTGCGATGGCCATATTAGGCAGGGGATTGCTGAAGGTTTTCAACAACTCCTTTACCCCTCTTTTCCCAGCCTACTCTCAGGTAGTCCCTCCTGTCCAGAGGGGGTTTTCTAGGCATCATCAGTATAGTTTTCCTTCCTCTCATTCTGAATGGGGGGAATATGAGGACAGGGACTCTGAATCCTTCAGAACATAGTCACTCCTCCATGTCAGAGGAAGAGAAAGGTGATATTAGGGATTCTAATCTATTAGAGGAGGAAGGATTGAGGCCTGAGCATCCCACCTCTGCTGCTGTTTTCAGGCCACCCTTGTTCAAATCCTTCCTGCACAAGGCCTTAATCACTGCTCAGTTAGGACCTGAGGAGTGGCACCAGAACCTCAGGTGGAATCTTTTGTCCAGAGTGATTCCTTATTTTCAAAACCAATTGTCCAAGCTGAGGTGCTTTCATGTCTTCTATTATTCCTAGATAAGGTTCAGGGCCACACCCTCAACTCAGGACAGGCATTTTTTTAAAGTGGGCCCTTCCTTGGCTAATGCCCTCTTAGTGCCTCCAGTAGATGCCCCGGTGGTTTCCTCCTATTCCATAGCTGGCATTCCAGCAGAGCCAGAAGATGTGCTCAAAGCTGAGGACAAGAGGTCTGAACAGATCCTCAAATGTACTAATCAGGCTGCAGCTTGGGTAGTCAGGGCTTCTACTGCAGCTTCCTTCTTTACAAGGTCGTTGGTACGCTGGCTGCATCAGCTGCAGGATTAACCAGTAATTCCAGGTCTCACCAAGACTTGAATAAGATCATCGCTGCAGTAAAACTTATAGCTGATGCCACATTAAGCTCAGCAAAATTTGCCTCAAGGGCAATGGCGTCCTCGGTGGTGGTGAGATGTCTCCTGTGGCTGTGCAATTGGCAGACAGACTCCTGTCGCAAATGGAAGCTAACTTCCGCCCCATGCTCAGGCAAGAGTCTGTTTGGGGAGACCCTGGAACTTTACTTGGTAGAGACCAGGGATAAAACAAAGATCCTTTCATCAGCAGGAAAGAGGTCATAATTTCATCAGGCTCCATACTTCTGATCCTCCTCCTTTTGCCCTGAGTCCAACACTCGTTTCTTTCAGGGCCAGAGGGCATTCTCTCCTTGTCAGGAGCAGCAACCTGAATGAGCGGTCAGACAACACTATTTTCCGGTAAATGGTCCTTTCGAGGAGGAGGAGGCTGTTCGTTCCAATGCTCCAAGTGTCTGCCTTCCTTCCCCTCCCATCGGAGGTCATATGGCCTTCACCTCAAGATGGGAGGAGTCAACATCGGACACCTGGGTTCTTAGGACTGTGAGGTCAGGTCTCCGATTCAAGTTCCTTTCCTTTCCCCCAAGGTTTTTTGTTTGCTGTCCAATATCTTGGGACAGGTCCAAACAGGCCTTCATGGAATCGGCCATTCAACATCTGGTGGACATAAGAACCATACAAGCGGTTCCGGTGGATCAATGGGGGCTAGGGTTCTACTCCCAGCTCTTCATGATCCCAAAGGCCTCGGGGTGGAGAGCAATTCCTGACCTCAAGTCTTTGAACAAGTTCATTCTCTACAGCACTTTAAGATGCAGTCCCTCCACTCTATCCTGGAGAACGTTCAGAAGGGCGACCTCTTCTCATCCATAGACCTCACGAAGGCATACCTCCATATCCCGATCTGGCTCCCTCATTGCCAGTTTCTGCCACTTCTGTTTCAACAACAGGCACTACTAATACCAGCCCCTTCCGTTTGGCCTCTCATCGGCTCCCAGGGTCTTTACCAAGGTCTTGGTAACATTGGCAGCTTCCCTTCGAACTCTACCTGTGAGGGTCCAATGCTACCTAGACGATATCCTGATCCAGTCATCTGCAACCTGCTCCACCAATCCTGACCTTCAGACCATGAGGCAGCTCCTGCAGGACCATGGGTTTTTCATAAACTTCAAAAAAAAGTCATCTGTGTCCGACAACCCATCTCCTTCATCTCGGGGTGATCATTGACATGAACCTCTGCAAGGTTTTTCTTTCCCCGAATCGCTGAGAAAGTCTGAATGATTTGATACACCGGATTTGATAGTAGCACGCAATTCCTCTGTCTCTTCTGTCCCAGCTACTATGATTTCCTGTATAGGCATTGTACCATGGGCCTGTCTCCATGCCAGAACCCTGCAATGGTTCCTGTTGCCATTTCAATGGGCAGGAACCAGCCACTCTTCCATCAGGGTCCGAATTCCTCCACATATCCTGCATTCAGTCCCAAGCCATCAGGAAAGGTCATTTTTTTTCAAAGAACGAGACAGGATTGAGATCACAACAGATGCCAGTCATTACAGTTGTGGGGCTCATCTACAAAGCGAGATAGCTCAGGGTTGTTGGTCCCAGGCAGACAGGTCCCGCCCCATCAGGGCAGGTCAAGGCCATCTTCCTGGCTTTGAGACACTTCCAGGACAAGGTGACAGGGAGCCACGTGTTGATTGTGACAGACAATGTGGCCAGCAAGACCTATGTCAACAGACAAGGGGTCCAAATCCTTGATGCAGGAAGCTGAATGTCTGGGGTGGTTGGCGGAGAGACACCTTCTGTCCCTCAGGGCAGACCACATTTCGGGGATCAACAACACCCAAGCTGACTGGCTGAGTCAGACCAAGGTTGACCACTTGGAATGGAACCTTCATCCATCCCTGTTCCAGAAACTGTCCAACAGATTCGGATCCCCGATAGTAGACTTATTTGCCAGTCCCCAGAATGTGCAGATAGGCAGATTCTTCACCAGGTTTTTTACCCAGGGAGCAATGCACTTTGGAGCAGATGGCCTCCAGGTCTTCTCTACACCTTTCCCCCTCTTCCTATCATTTCAGCTTTACTTCAGAAGATATTGGAGGAGAAGCTGGAGCTGGTATTTCTGGCACCTCATTGGCCCAGACGGTCGCCCAACTGTGGAAAATCCTGACCATCGGATTTCCCTCAGCCAAGGGGCCATACTCCACCCGGAACTTCAGTGGTTCCAGTTGTCCGCAAGGCGCTTGAGTGGAAATTAGAGACTAATTTACCAGATAGAGTGATCCAAACCAGTTGGTGTTCTAAGGTGGCTTCGGAGTCTACATCCACTTCGGTCCCAGATGTGCTGATGTTCCTACAGGAAGGTCTAGATCAGGGGTCACCAACCTTTTGGATCTCAGGGACCACCAAACTCATACTTTTAAATCCCGAGGACCAATAATAGGATTTTTTAAAAAAGCTAATATATTTAATATAATTTTTATGTTAAATATAAATTGTATGAATGTCTGTCTGTCTGTATGTATGTTATTTAGATTTCTTTGGGTATTTTCCCACGTGTTAATATTTGTGTTTTTATTATAGTGACGTTTTGGCAGAATCTCATCTGCCATCCTCAGGCTTGTGTATTGGGTTCTTTTTAATCTTGTGTGTCAGGCTTGCAGCCTAACAAAAAATGGCTGCCAAGCCTGACACACAAGATTAAAAAGAACCCAATACACAAGCCTGAGGATGGCAGATGAGATTCTGCCAAAACGTCACTATAATAAAAACACAAATATTAACACATGGGAAAATACCCAAAGAAACCTAAATACCATGCATATAAATACTCACGAAAACATAAGAAAACATATATATATACCAGCTAGAAAACCAAGGAGTTTATGAAATACCATGCAACAATTTCCCAGCCACATACATTGGACAAACCAACAGGAGAATAAATGCACGCATCACAGAACACAAGAACGCAGTCAGAAAAGAAGAAAGTTCTTCCTCCCTTTTCCAGTACCTTAAAGCCAAAGGACATGAAATTAATTTTGAGGGAACCAAATTAATCTCCAATACTGAACACTTCAACAAGAGAATAATCAGGGAAGCCATCCAAATAGAGAAACACCCCCATAACATGAAAAAATGGGATGATGCCTCCAGTCTACCTGACATTTGGAAACTATCCCTTATCAACAAACGAGTCCCAGCCACGAAAACACCGGACCCAAAACAACACATGACGCCACCACCAATCACCTTCACCAGATTCAAACCCAAACCCACCCCATAGACGAAAGGCAACCATAATCCAGAAACCAGACCACGGGTGCATCACAGCTGCCACACACCCCGAACCCCAAATCAAGCAAACTGACACATGCCATGAACACAGAGCCAGGCCTCAAACTCGGAACCAAACCAAAATCCGGAACGTCACACCACAGCCACCCGCTCAGGATATCACATCATAGAACTCAGGAGGTTACACCACAAAACCTCAGGATGTTTCAACACATTCAATGACCCAGGAGATTACAATACAAGACCTAGGATGTCACAACATTAGAACTCAGAAGGTCATCACACAGCCCATTACCCAAGTCATTACAACACAGGAGGCTGATAGACACACAGCCAATATCTCAGCCACACATGTTCTTAAGAAAAAGCCAGCCATCTGCAAACATCAACTCCATCAACCAATCAAGAAATGATAACACAGCCAACCTCCCCACAAGTATATATAGGGAGACAGCAGCTCAGATCATACTTTGCTCGCACAAGCACAAAGCTGAAAGCACCAGCCTGAAGATGGCGAATGAGATCTCGTCGAAACGTTGCCAAGAGAGTCTCAATCTTACACAGGAAAAGACCCGACCACGCCAAGATCTGCATACCTGTACCCTTGAAAATCTACAAAAACACACATATACATACACATACACACACACACACACACACACACACACGCTTATTTAATTATAACAAAAATGAAAATGCTTAATGATAACAAAATGTTCTGGGCTGGAAGCCTCCCCCCACCTGGCACCTTCCAAAGAGACAGAAGAGCGGGCGGTGTGTGTGTGTGTGTGTGTGTGTGTGTGTGTGTGTGTGTGTGTCTGAGCTGTGGGGCCTCAGGGCAACTGCCGCTGGGAGAAGCAGAGGCAGAAATGGGGCTTTGCTCTTCTTGTGGGGCAGCGCCCCATGCTGCCATTCCAGGGGCTTCTCAGCAGGCATTTGCCTGCAGAAGGACTGCCACCTTTGGTGATTAATTGGGGAAGAGGAGGGGGAGAAAGTAGGAGCTCCGGTCAGATCCCAGGTGGAGAATTGAGTGGCTCAGATTTGCAGCTGAGGAAAAGCTGGGGGTGGGGGGGCTCTTCTAGCCCCACCTGGAGACAGGCAAGGAAAGGTGTCCTGGGGGTACTTCGCTCGCTTTAGCACTTTGCTGCCAAACCCAGCCACAACCAATGATTATTTGGGGGGGGGGGAGAGAAAGCATATCTTGCATTACCAGGGGAGGAAAGGAGACGAAACAAAGCTCACTCTTTCACTGAGACCTACAAAATGCCAATCTACTATGTTCCAGGAGTTCTTCAAAATCATCAAACGCTCCCACTTGCAGTTCCCATGCCTCCCAGCTCAGGTCCCTGAGATGCACGGTCCCACACACAGTTGCGGCGGCAACAACAGTCCCCTCAGCGCCTGCTGTCAATTCTCCCCATTAGTTTTCTAGCTTTGAATTGCTCCCGGCTCTCACTCTTTCCTGTCCCCCTGCCCATATGCAGGCAGGAAAGGAAAGGGAAATGGAGCCATGCGCAGCTCTCCACTCTCCCACCCCTTGCTGCCTCTCCCAACACTGAAGCCTTGGAAATGCAGGCAAAACCGCCACAGCAGTAGCACCCTGAGTTGCTTGCTTCTCCACTACTGCCTCCTCCTGCAGCACCACTTCCTTTTCTGGGTAGGGTGATTCTTAACTAACCGAGCATGCTAAGGCAACTCAGGACGCTACTGCTGCGGCGGCTTTGCCTGCGTCTCCGAGGCTTCGATGTTGGGAGAGGCAGTAAGGGATGGGAGAGTGGAGACCTTCACATGGCTCCATCGCCCTTTCCTTTCCTGCCTGCATGTGGGCACGGGGGGGGGGGGAGGAAAGAGAGGCGGGTGCAATTCAAAACTAGAGAACTAATGAAGAGAACTAATAGTGGGCGCTGGGGGAGGGGACTGCTGTTGCCGCCGCAGCTGGGTGTGCATCTCAGAGACCTGACTGCGGGGTCTCTCAGAGAGCTGGGAGGCACGAGAACTGCATGGCCCAGATTAATTGCTTTTGGGGGCCATTTCTTCTGCGGTTCACCAAAATTTTTCCACGGCCCACTAGTGGGCTGTGGCCCACCAGTTGGAGACCGCTGGTCTAGTTACCAAACACTCTCTGCCATCAGGTGGCAGTTTTGTCCTCAATGTTGTTGTGGGATAATTATATCTCTTTATCCCACCACCCATTAGCTCTCTATCCCACCACCCATTTTTGAGGGTAGCCTCCAATCTGCATCCCCCAGTAGTTCATAGATATCTCACTTGGGATCTCCCAAAGGTACCCAGGCCTTGATGGGACCCCCATTTGAGCCTTTAAGATCGGTGGACCTCTGTTTTTTGACACTCAAGGTAGCCCAGGTGGCTATCACGTCAGCCAGAAGGGTGTCAGAGTTGGCTGCTCTCTCGGTGAATATATTTATCTGAGAACGCCCTTTCTATACATGCTGCGAGAGAGTCCAGCCCCACCCTGTATTCGTCTGGTCTTGGTTGGGGAGGGTTCTTCTCACTGTTTTATTTTCCAGAGACATGCTATGTCTGTCAAATTTCTTCACCGAAAAAGCTGGGGGGCCAGCAGCAGTGGCTGGCTTTTATACTTTGACAGACTCAGCTTGATGATGTCAGAGGGAGGAATCTTACCTATTCCTGGACTCTCTCGCAGCGTGTATAGAAAGGTTGTTCTCAGGTAAATATACCACCGCCCATTTTACGTTTTGTGATACGATAGAATCTAGAAATTTGAAAGTCTCTACTGTTGATACTGTCTTGTCTAGTATTGTAAGAGGTGGTAGTATGGGAGGGTTTCTCCTAAAATCTATCACAATTTCTACGATTTTGAGTGTGTTCAGTTCCAGATTGTTCTGGTTATACCACGAGGCAAGTTGTACAACTTCCTGTCTGTATGCGGATTCATCATTGTCTCGAATAAAACCAATCACTGTTGTATCATCTGCAAACTTCAGTATTTTAACAGATGGATTATTTGAGGTACAATCATTGGTATAGAGAGAGAAGAGAAGTGGAGAAAACATTCAGCTTTGCGGGGGGGGGGGGGGGGGGCTGTGCCAATTGTACAAGTATCAGATGTGATTCTGCCTAGCTTCACCTGCTGCTTCCTGACAGTTAAGAAGTTTATGATCCATTTACAAGTGTGTTCAGGTACCGCTAGCTGGTTTAGTTTAGTTAGAAGAATGTCTGGAATGATGGTATTGAATGCTGAACTGAAGTCTACAAAGAGGACCCTTGCATAGGTATTTGGAGATTCAAGGTGTTGTAGGATGTAATGCAGAGCCATATTATCACAATCATCTATCGATCTATTTGCTTAATATGCAAACTGCATGGGATCTAACAGCGGATCCATGATGGTTTTTATGTAGGACATTGCTAGCCTTTCAAATGTTTTCATAACTACAGATGTTAGAGCAACTGGTCTATAGTCATTCAGTTCCCTGATGGAGAGCTTCTTTGGCACTGGGATGATAGTAGGACATTTGACAACATTTGATTTATTGAAGGTTCGGGTGAAGATAGGGTCAATTGGTCAGCACAGACTTTAAAGTAATCAAGCGATATTGCAAGATAAAGAATTTATACATAATATGGAAAAAGAACTGGACTTTTTTTTTTCAAAGAAAACAGGTAAGAAGAGACTTCCTTGCAAATTGTATGGGATACTGCTAAAGCATATAACGGGAACTAGTTATAACATAGATGGGGAAGAAAAACAAGAGGAGGAAACAAAATAAGAAAATGGTAGAGGAAAAACACAAAATATTTGAATCAGAATTACAGAAAGAACTACAAAAAGAGAAATTTAAAAAAATCAAATAGATTTAATAAAATACAAAATGAATCTATTGGAAAAAGATGAACTGGCACAAAAAAATAAAAATGCAAAATAGAACTTTTTTGAAAATGTGAATAAACCAGGAAAATGGATGGGATATAAACTGAAAAAAAAGTGGGGATGATACATTGCTTAATAGATGAGAAAGGGATCCTTTATTATCGGAATGAGGATTTATATATATCTGTGTGTGTGTGTGTGTGTGTGTGTGTGTGTGTGTGTGTGTATAAAAATAAAAGTATTATGGGAAATTGTATAATTAGGAGATTCCAGAAAATAAAATACAGCAATATTTGGAACAATCTGAACTTCCTAAAGTACTTGAAATAGTTAAAGCTATGTTCAATGAACGAATAACCATGATGGAATTGACAGAAGTGATTAAGAGACAAAAAAAAACCCAATAAAACACCGGGGCCTGATTGGCTACCGGCAGAATTTTATAAACAGTTACAAGCGGTAGTGGGATTCAAATTCTTTTACTACCAGTTCTGGGGTGTGGCTTATTTGGTGGGTGTGACTTGGTGGTCATGTGACTGGGTGGGCGTGGCTTGGTGGTCATGACTGGATGGGCGTAGCCACTCACGTCAAGGGGTGCCTTGCTTAGCCCCTCCCCTCCCAGCCATTCCTTGTCATACCCAGCCTCAGCATATCTTTAGTTGTGTAAAAATGTTGTTCACCCCTTTTTATTTATTTATTTATTTATTAAATTTTTATATCGCCCCCTCTCCCAAAAAGGGACTCGGGGCGGTGTACAGCCCAGATAAAACAACATAATTAGTAGAAAATTTAAAACAGAGTTAAAAGAATTAAACTAGTGGCTGGAAATATAAAAATTACAATAACGCAATAAAAGCAAGATAAAAAAGTTAAAAATTACCAAAAATTTAAAACCCTAGTAATTAATACTAGGCCAGACCGGCCTGTTGGAAAAGGTGGGTTTTTAATGCGCGCTGGAAGACCCTCAGGTCAGTAATGGCCCGCATCTCTGGGGGTGATTCATTCCAGAGGGAGGGTGCCTTCGCAGAGAAGGCCTGCACCCTCAGGGCCGCTAGCCGACATCGTCCAGCTGACGGCACCCCAAGAAGGCCCACCCTGTGGGAGCACACTGGCCAGCGGGAGGCCAATGGTGGCAGCAGGCGGTCCCGTAAGTACCCAAGCCATGGAGCATTTTAAAGATAAGGATCCCAAGCCATGGAGCATTTTAAAGGTAACCACCAACACCTTGAATCGCACCTGGAAGGCCACTGGAAGCCAATGCAGCTCGCACAGGAGCGGTGTAACACGGGAGCTCTGAGGAGCCCCCAGAATCACCCGCGCGGCCGCATTCTGCATCAGCTGAAGCCTCCGGATGCTCTTCAAGGGGAGCCCCATGTAGAGAGCATTGCAATAGTCTAGGCGAGAGATGACGAAGGCGGAAGTGACCGTGCGAAGCGTGCCCTGATCCAGAAAGGGCCGCAACTGGTAGATCCGATAGATCTGACAAAAAGCCCCCCTGGCGACGACCGCTATATGATCTTCTAACGACAGCCGAATATCCAGGAGGACACCCAGATTGCGCGACCTCTCCGTGGGTGTCAAGATTTCTCCCCCGCTGTGATTTCCTGCGCCCAGATACAGCCAGCTCACTCCATCGCTGGCCGTATCTGGGCGCAGGAAATCACAGCCACTCAGTTTTGCTCGGGTTGAGACGAAGCCTGTTAAGACCTATCCAACTCCGCACGGCTTCCAGGCACCGGATCATCACTTCAACGGCTTCGTTGGGGTGGAAATGTATCGCTGAGTGTCATCAGCATACTGATGGAACTCTACCCCAAAACCACGGATGATCTCACCCAGCGGCTTCACATAAATGTTGAACAGCAGGGGCGAGAACACAGACTCCTGAGGCACCCCAAAGGCACCCCAAAACAAGAGCCTCGGGGTCGACCTCTGCCCCCCTACCAACACAAATTGCGAGCGGTTGGAGAGGAAGGAGGAGAACCACCGTAACATGGTGCCTCCCACATCCAGCCCCCCTAACCGCCACAATAAGATACTGTGGTTGACAGTATCAAAAGCCACTGAGAGATCTAACAGGACCAGGACAGGATCAACCCCTGTCCCGGGCCTTCCAGAGATCATCCACCAATATGAGCAACGCCGTCTCCGTGCTGTGCCCGGGCCTGAAGCCCGATTGGAGGGGATTTAGATATACCGCTTCATCCAGGTGCTGAGGGAGCTGTCGTGCCACCACACTCTCAACAACCTTCGTCACAAAGCGAAGGTTGGAGACCGGACGATAATTCGACAATAGTGTTGGATCCAGGGATAGTTTCTTGAGGAGGGGCCTCACCACCACCTCTTTCAAGGCGGTGAGTAAAAGCCCCTCTCTCAAGGAAGCGTTAATAATCCCCTGGAGCCAACCTCATGTCACCTCCCGAGTGGCCAAAACCAACCAGGAGGGACACGGGTTCAGTAAACATGTGATGACATTAAGCCCACCCAGTATCCTGTCCACGTCTTCCAGGGTCACAGGATTAAACTCTCCCCAAATGACCTCACCAAAATCTGCCCCCGCCCACCTGCCCAGAGATGCCCAGTCAGAGTCCAGCCCATCCCAGATCTGAGCGATTTTGTCCTGCAGATATCTAGAAAAATCTTCGGCCCGTCCTTGCAAGGGATCCTCCCACACTCCCACATCCAGAAGGAAGCAAGTCACCCTAAAAAGGTGACTTTTTGACTTTATTATCTACATACTATGTCACTGTGTTTATTTTAGGTTTGTCTGTTGAGCTTCCAGAATATGCCAGACTTATTAGTATGGAAATGTGATAGTCAAATATAGATGTACTTTCATGGACTACTGAAAAGAGGAAATGGCTCACATGCTTTGCTCAGGAGTGTGATAGGCAACAGGCTTTTAAGGGGCTGCCAGAAAGAGGTGGGGGGGGACAATGTATTTTCCAAAGCACCAGAAGGCAAACAAAAAGCAATGGATGGAAACTGAATAAAGTGAGAAGCAATCTAAAACTAAAGAGAAACTTCCTGACAGTGAGAACAATTAACCAGTGGACTTGCTTGTCTCCAGAGATTCTGGGTGCTCAATCATTGAAGTTTTTAAGAAAAGACTGGACAGCCATTTCTTTGAAAAGGTATAGGGGTCCCCCCAAGGTCCCTTCTAAGTGTTAGTTTGTTATTCTGACACATTTCCCAGGACTCAGAGTTTGGCATCCTCAGTTTTCCTGTCTGAACAGGGAGTTGGACTAGAAGACCTCCAAAGTCCCTTTCAGTTCTGTTAAACACATATGTATTTATGTTCTGGACTATAAACATTAAATGCATGTATTGTAAACCCTGAAAAATAGCTAGGCAAAAGAAAGGCAGTAAAATCACTCTAGGTGTAGGGACAGTGTAAAATATTAATATATGATAAATAATGGAACAATTAAAAATAATAGCACACAGTTCTCTGTCTCTCTCTCCCTATTTCTTTTTCTTTCTTCCTATTTCTTTTTCTTTGTTTCTTTCTCTTTCTCTCCCTTTTTCTTTCTTTCTCTTTATTTATTTCTTCCTATTTTTTTCTTTGTTTCTTTTTCTTTTTCTCTATTTCTTTCTCTCCCTCTTTCTTGCTCTTTCTTGTCTTTCTCTCTCTCTCTCACACACACACACACACCACATACACCCCTCTCTCTCTCTTCCTTCCTATTTCTTTCCCTCACTCTTTCTTTCTTGTCTGTCTCTCTCTCTCTCTTTCTCTCTCTCTCTCTCACACACACACACAAACACCACACTTTCTCTCGTAACACACACATACCTGGTCTGGAATGAATTGATCCAGCGAGCTCCAGAGCAGTGGGCAACGGAAGAACAAAGAAAATGGGCAGCCCCAGGACATCCACCCACCCTCCCTTTCGGAGCACTTCTTACCCCAGCAGTGGACAGACATACCTCCCGCGTGGAGTCAGCTCCTGTACAGCCCCACCTCCCCAGAAGAGCAGCAGCAGCAGCCACAACAGGGCAAGAGACTGGAGCAACAACTGTGAGCAGCGGCGGAGGTGCAAGAAGCCTGCTCAGGCAGGGAGGAAGGAAAGCCCTGGCCCACCTGTTCTAGCTGGCAACTCTGCTCCCCTTGCTCTTCCAGGTACTGGTGCATCAGCCAGGACATGGGGCAGTTGACCACCCTGCCAGCAAACGCTGTCCCGCAAGCTGCTCTTGCTGCCACTGGGGGCAAAAGGGCAGTAGCAGTTCTCACTCCTGTTTCTCGCCCTGTGCTTGCTGCTGCTGCTCTTTTGGGGAGGCAGGGCTTCACATGTGAACCATGGCTGCTCTCTCACCTCCAAGCAGCGGCAGGAACAGCGGGCAGGGCAGCGTTTGCTGGCTGATTGGTCAACTGCCCCAGGTCTGAGGTGGCTGGCCCACCGGAACCTGGAAGAGCAAAGGGAGCAGAGCTGCCAGCCAGAACGGGCAGGCTGGGGCTTTCCTTCTTCCATGCCCAAGCAGGATTCTTTTTTTTTTTAATCCAAATTTTATTATTTCTTAAACAAACACACACAAACACAATATAAAAACATCAAGCTATCTTCCACTTACATACATACAATGTGTCGGTTGGTTTACAAATTGTTTTGTGAATCCACTTCATAGTCATCACTTACAATTACTTGTATAGGTTCTCAAATTATCTATCAAATATTCCTAAATAGATTAATATCGTTGTTAATCAATCATTTGACTATACTGTTATTTGTTCATGTTATGCAAAATAATCCAAATTTTAATTGATTTATTTTATGACAATTCATATTATCATCTCAAATCTATCCCATAGTTATATTATGATAGTACATCTTTATATATTCTTTATATTCTATATTTCATTACCATATTTTATTGTCTAACCATTGATAAAATAAATCCCAAATCTTATAAAATTGTTTATATTCTTGTTCTCTGATTTCAAATGTCAATCTACTCATTTCAGCACAGTCCATGATATTCTTAATAACTTCTTCCTGCGTGGGTATTTTCTCATTTTTCCAGTTTTTAGCAAATATAATCCTAGCAGCTGTTAATACATTTACAATCAAATATTTCAATTCCTTACTATATATTTCAGGTAAGATTCCCAATAAAAAAAATCTCTGGTTTCAAGTCTATGTGTTTTTTTGTCATTTTTTCCAGCCATGTGTGGATTTTAGTCCAATATCTTCTAGCATCTGCATAAGTCCACCACATATGGTAATATGAACCAGGTATCTGATGACATTTCCAACACTTTTCTGATTTGTTCTTGAACATTCTTGCTATTCTTGTTGGGGGTAGATGCCACCTGTAAAACATCTTATACAAATTTTCTTTATATGCTGTTGACATTGTCATTTTATAATTTTGAGACCACAATTTTTGCCATTTCTCTAAATCAATCTCATATCCAAAATTTTCTCCCCAAACAATCATTGTTTCTTTAACTTGTTGTTCTTCTGGCTTAATTTCTAGTAAATATCGATACAATTTTTTAATCACCTTTTCATCAGTTCCTGGCAAAATCTTATCTAAATCAATCAATTTTTCCTAAAAACTTTCTGTTCTGGAATCTTTATCATATCTAGAGTGTATTTGTGCATATGAAAACCAATTCATCTTTATACCTTGTTCCTCTAGTTTATGCATAGATTTAAGTTCACCCTTTTCATTCAATATTTCACCATATCTAACTGTTTGTTCCTTTTTATATGTTATAGGATAAGAAAATGCTTTAATAGTTCATAGCTAGACTGGAATTTTCAAATAGCATAGCCTTTTAGTCTTCTCCCAATTTAACCACAAAGCCTCCCGTATATAATGTCTTCTAAAGTACCCCTGTGTTTTAGTTCCCTTGTACCATTAGAAGGCATGCCACCCCAACAGCAAATCATGTCCTTCTAATGTCAACAATCTAGTATTTCTTAATGTTATCCATTCCTTAACCCACATCAGATTTGTAGCTTGGTAATATAACTCCCCATTAGGCAGACCAAATCCTCCTCTTATTCTAGCATCTTGCAGAAGTTTTAGTTTTATTCTCGCTTTCTTTCCCTGCCATATATATTTCAACACAATTTTATTTAAATCTTCAAAATAATCCTTCCCTAGTCTTATTGGAATCATTTGAAATAGATATAGAATTCTAGGTAATATATTCATCTTGATTGTTGATATTCTCCCTATTAATGATAATTGTAAATTTTCCCATTTCACTAAATCTGTCGCTATCTGTTGCTTGAGTTTAATATAATTATTCTCTTTAAGTGTGCTACATCTTGCTGTCAAATGTATCCCCAAATACTTGATCTTACTTATGACTTGAATTTTCGAAACATCCGCCAATTCATCCTTTTATCTTACTAACATATTCTTTGTCAAAATCTTTGTTTTATCTATTTATTTTCAAACCAACTACCTTTCCATATACCTCTATCTTTTCTATCAGTTTTAATGCTGTTTCTAATGGATCTTCTAAAATGGAAACCAGATCATCTGCGAATGCTTGCAATTTAAATTCTTCTTTTTTAATTTTCATCCCTTTTATATCCTTGTTTTCTCTAATATTTCTATTTAGCACTTCCAAAGTTAACATAAACAACAGAGGTGACAGTGGACAACCTTGCCTTGTTCCTTTTCTTATATCAATGGAATCCATCAATTCTCCCTCTAACATTACCTTTGCTGTTTGTTTATGGTAAAAAGCTTCTATTGCATGGATAAATTTTTTACCGAAGCCCATTTGCTCCAACTGTAATAAGATAAATCGCCAATTCACATTATCAAAGGCCTTCTGTGCATCTAAAAATATCAAAGCCGTTTGTTTTTCAGGATGTGCCCTCATAATATTCCAAAGTATCCAAAATTACTCTCATATTATCTCTAATTTGTCTCTTTGGCAGGAATCCACTTTGGTTTGGATGAATAAAGTTATTTAAATATTTTTTAAGTCTTCCTGCTGATATTGAAGCAAAAATTTTATAGTCTGAGTTTAGTAGGGAAATAGATCTATAGTTCTTGATCTGTTGTGGATCAGCGTCTTCCTTTGGGACAAGTGTAATATAAGCTTCTGACCATGATTGGGGTATCCTCTTCTTTGACATAACTTCATTCATGACTTCTAACAATGGAAGGTTCAACGATTCTTGTAATGTCTTATAAAATTCCGCTGGAAGTCCATCTGGACCTGGTGCCTTTCCATTATTTTGCTTCTTAAGTGCTTCAGTTAACTCCATCATCGTTATGTTACTTTATCTTTACGTTATGTTATTTCAGTCTCTTTAGGTATCTGAGGTAAATTAGCATTCTGTAAGTACTGTTTATTTATTTGTTTATTATTCAAATTTCTATACCGCTCCCTCTCCCAAAAAGGGACTCGGGGCGGTGTACAGCCTACTAAAAACACACAGAATAAATACAATTTAAATACAATTTAAAACTAGATTAAATAAACATAAAGTTTAACTCTTTCATCATCGATATTCTCTTGTTTGTATAGTTTCCCATAATAATCTCTTATAATTTTTTTCTTCTCTTTACTTCCATAGCAAACCTGGCCTTGATCTCAGTTTATATGCTAGCCATCTACCTGGTTTATTTGCATCTTCAAAGTAGTTCTGCTTCACACCTCTGATTTTCTGTGCTAATTCTTCTTTTTCCATTAATCCCATTTTATGTTTAATTGTATCCATTTTTAACTTAATATCCTTTTTCTGTGGCAATTTCTGTAACTCTTTTTCAAGTCTTTTATACTCAACCTCTAGAGGCTTCTCTTTTCATAATATTTCTTTTCCTTGTATAGTCTATTATCAAGCCTCTGGCATATGCCTTCATTGTATCCCATACATTCTGTATTGAAGTGTCTTCTTTTTTATTTTTTCTGAAAAAAAAAAGCCAGTTCTTTCTCTATTCTCTGTGTAAAGTCTTTTTTTTAAATATAGTATTATTTAACATCCATCTGGATCTTCTTCTTTGTCCTTTCCATTTAATTGTCATTGGATTATGATCAGCCCAGATACTTGTTTCTATATCAATTTCTTGAAGGTTAGCAATCAATTCTGTTGACATCCATAACATATCTATTCTAGACCATGATGAGTGTCTGTTTGAATAGAAGGTATATTGTTTAGTCTTAGCATTTCTTTCTCTCCATGCATCTTTTAGGTTTATTTCATCTATCATTTTAAAAAAGGATCTAGGGAGAATCTTTCTACTTTGCTTTGTTTTTTTCCGTGTTGCATAGTCTAGTTTATTATCTACTGTTCCATTGAAATCTCCCATCATAACAATATTAACATAGTCCAATTCAATTATTTTCATATGTAGTTTTCTATAAAATTCTTCTTGATTGTCATTCGGAGCATAGATTGCTATCAGGAGTATTTTCATATTATTGTCCATTATTTCCACCATTAAAAGTCTTCCCTCATCATCTGTATATCAATTTAGCTGGAATGGTATCTTTGATGTATAAGACCACTCCTCTTTTCTTACATTGTGTCAAGGAAGTAAATATTTTCCTTAGCTTTGGCTGAATCAATACTAGTTGTTCATGTTGTTTTTTAATATATACTTCTTGTAAGCAAATTATATCAAATTTTAATTTCTCTAATTTATGGAAAGTTTTCCTTCTTTTGACAGCCGAGTTAAGTCCATTTATGTTAATTGTAATCATTTTTTTCTCTTCCATAATTATACTTTATAATTAGGTTTTGCAGCTCTAGTAGATCTTGATTCTCGTTGTTCTCCAGCTTCCACCTTTCCACTTACTGTACCTTCTTTTTCAATCGCTGCTTGACAGTCCTCTTGGAATTCAATTAGTGACATTTCTTTTTCTGTCTCCTCCTCTTTTCCTCCAAAGTATTCTTTATAAAATAATTCTGCTTTCTCAGTTGAGTCAATTCTGTGTCTTTGTTCTTGCCATGTAAACATTAAGCCTTCTGGTATCAACCATCTATAATTCACCTCTTTTTTGAGCAGTATTTTAGTCAAGAATCGATACTCTCTTCTCATCTCTCTTCTGGGTACTTGTTTCCAGGACCACAATCTCCTTATCTTTGTATTTCAATGTTTTCTCTCTTGCCACCTGTAATATTTGTGTTTTAATAGCTTTCTTCGTAAATCTAATATGAACTTCTCTTGGCAGGCTATTTCTCATTGCATATCTTGTGAAAACTCGAAAAACCTCGTCTATTCCATCCATCATCTTCTCTTTAGATATTTCCAATACCTCAGCCAAAATTTCTATCATTATCTCTGCCAGATTTTGTCCCTTTTCTTCCTCTATGTTTTGGAATCTAAGATAAAATTCTGATCTGTCCACCTCCCATCCCAGCATCCCACTTTTATCTTGATCAACCACGGTTAATCTGCCATCAATATCTCCAATTTTCTTGTCTCTTTGTTTATCTTCTTCAATTTTTTGGAATTTTTCATCATACTTCATCATCATTTGTTGGATATTCTCCACCTTTTCATCAGTTTTTCCTATTCTTTGTTTAATGCTCTCTGTTCTCTTTTCAATATTCTCTGTTCTTGCTTGTATATTTTGGATTCCTTGCAAAATCTTCTGCAGCATCATCTTCTCCTGTTCTTTTTCTTGTTGTAACATCGTCTCTATTGAACGTTGTCCTCCAGTTAGTGAAGAGGAAGAAGTAGGAATTGAGGAACCAGCCGCTGTTAGTTTCCTACTCATTTCAAACTATTCAGAATCTTCAGGTTCTTCTACACCTTAATCCACTCGTGTAATGACCAATTGTAATTCCAAGTAGAAATAGTGGAGAAAAAGAAAAAGCAGAATAAAAGAAAAATTCCTTCAGGTTCTTGTACACCTTAATCCAATCAATAGCGAGAGAGAAAAAAAAGAAGAAGAAAAAGCCATAAAAAGAAAAAGGAGAGATTGTCAGGTATTGTGGGTAGCAAATTCTTCAGGTTCTTCTTCAACACCTTAATCCAATTGAAAAATATCAAATATGGAAAGGAAAAGAAAAAGAAAGTCACAAAAAGAAAAAACCCTAAAAAAAAGGGAGAGGAAGGAAAAGAAAAAAAACTCCCTTTAAAAAAAATAAAAATTAATACTAATAATAGTACCAAAAACCAAAAAGCAGGTAGATGATATAAGATTTTCTCTTTAAAATAAAATATAAAAATTAAAAATAGACTCAAAAACAAAAAAAGGTAAAATCAAATTCCAAAGAGTCAAAGGTCCAGACGATTATCAAAAATTGTAAACTAATAAAGAGGGGGTTTATTGAAATAGAGAATAGCCCAATGTAAAAAAAAAGAACACACTGCACCTATTTAAATGTCCAAGGCTTTTTGTTGACTTCCAAACAATTATATAACTCTCTTCTCTAAGGTCTTATAATCTTCTTTCTATGCATTTCAATACCAGACTTCAGCTACTGATAGAAACCCAGAGAAGCACCTGCAATAACACTCTTCCATACTCTTCCCTCTATCTTATCAAACAGACTTCAAAGTCCTTGAAAGGAAGCCTCTTTCTCATGCTTTGTCTGGTCTTCAATAGTAAAGAAAAAGAAAACAATGTTTCCAAGCCTCTAGATAGCAGTGTTACAAATTTCCCTCGACTTTCACTTTCCCCCTCTTTTTTCAAGGAAAATGTATTTTAAGTAATAAAAAAATTAATTAAAAGAAAAAAAAAGCTTAAGAAACACTAAAAGGGAATCTCTAACCTATAATATTATAAAGACAAAAAGGAAAAAAGAAAAAGAGAAAAAATAAGGTTAAAAAAAACAGATCCAGTTTCAAAGTAAAAAATCAAACATTTAAAAGTCCAGCAATAAAAAGGAAATACTAATTTTGACTTCCTTGCAAAATCGCCGATTAATCACTTCTGTCTTAAATTTTACAAATTCTTTCTTTCCTTAGGGAGTTCTCAGATCATATAATGAAAAAGACTCTCACCAAACCGGCACACTTTCCATTCTTTTCTGTTTCGGGGCTGTCCCAACTTCAGCAGCTTCAAAGGCTGCCTCTTTGCCACTGGCAGAAAGAACTGTTCCTGGATCTACCAGGGATTTTGCGATGTCCCTGGGATCATCTTTACATTCACCATCTCTTCGGGACGGTTTAGGTCCGTTTGAACCATCCAGCAACAAAGATATCAGCTGCGATCTCGGATTACTAAGATCACATGCAGTACCGTCGCAATGCCAGCCCTGCCCTCCCCCACCCAAGCAGAATTCTTGTACCTCCACGGCCGCTCACTGCATCGTGGCTGCCTCATGGTTCAGGGAGCACTGCATGGTGGCTTAGTCAGCCAACCAAGCCCGGGAACAGTGGGGAAGGCCCGGAAAGGTCCAGGAACAGTGGGGGGTGGGGGGGGAGTAAGATCCAGGAACAGTGGGGGAGGCTAGTGCAACTTGCAGGCTTACCTGTGAGCAGTCAGATCAGGGCTGCTAAGTTGGGGAATAGGCACCACGTAGGAAGGCAGGTTAAAGGCAAGCCACAAGGACCCAGTATGCCACATAGGAGGTGATGAATGACTGGGCAGGGTAAGTGTCAAGCAGGTGGCATTATCAAGCATCAAGTGGGCAGTGCAAGCGAGCGACCAGGTTACCGGGTCGGAGATGTGGCCAGCCAGAAGTTATTACCGATTCGGTTACCCATGCGAAATCCTTGCTACCTTTCAAGTCTCTAATTTTCTGGCTGAATTTAGAAACAAGCAGTTCAAAATTACAAAAGCTTCCATCATAGTTAATTTATTGGATTATATCACACATCCTCAAAGTATAACTCACAGTTGTGCTGAGATTCATCTAATGTCCAATCTTTTCCTTAATAGTTGCCTCCATAGATGATTATCTTCATCCCATAGTGATATACCAAAGGAAGATTCCAGCACAATGCTGAGGTCCAGGTAAGAATGCCCAAAAACTCCCTCAGCCCAACCAGAGGTCAATTTAGTGACCAATCAGGATTACAGATATGACCACGTGACATGAACTAATAGACATTAACTATATTTCCCATGAAGCATTCCCTTAAGGAGACAGCACTGATTCCCAAACTAACTATATATTATCTAACTAGCACACTATATACCAGCGGTCGCCAACCGGTGGGCCGTGGCCAACCGGTGGACCGTGAGAAAATTTTGGTGGGCCACAGAGAAATCTCACCCCCAGAGCACCCCCCCCAAAGCAATTAATCCAGGCTGTGCAGAAACACAAGGCTGCTCAGTCTACATGGCCTGCGGGAACCTTCCCCGACTACTCACTCCTTACCCGGCAAACTTGTCTGCTAAGTTGCTATTTTTCCTTTTTCCAATCATCATCTGTTCTGCTGTGCCGGGAGATTTAGATTAGCTAGGAAGTAGGAAATGGTTGGATTTCTTGCTTTCTAGCTAAGCACAGCCGAACCTCCCTTAGGACTGAAGGTTTGCTTGCAAACAAATTCAGTGCAGACTGACCACAAACAAATTTGAGAGACTGAGCTAGCCGATGGCAGATAGATAGATCACTGAATGATTCTGTGATCAACTCAATCTAAATGCTTTGCCTGATTTTGGATAAAAGTTGCTCTTTTTTATAAAAAATTCAATATCTACATATATGGTATGTTGTGAGTTAATTAAATAAAGATATAAAGATAAAAAAGATATGACGGGGGTAGAGGGCCATATCAGGTTAGGGGATCGCGTGCCCGCTGTCTCCAAGCGGTGGCGCGCTCCGACCCTCCTGACCCGTCTGGCAGGCCTGGTTGTGCAAGAGTCTCAGGCCCTGAGTACCCGGTTGATGTTGTGCAATGCCAGGTCCGTCGTTAACAAGGCCCCCCCGATTTGCGATCTTATTCAGGAGGAGGGCGCGGACCTGGCTGGGGTCACCGAAACCTGGTTGGGCCCAGAGGGGGGTGTTCCTCTGGTGGAGATGTGCCCACCAGGCTTCCAAGCATTCCATCGACCAAGGTCTCAGGGAAGGGGTGGTGGGATGGCGGCGATTATTAGAGAAGTCCTTTGTCCTAGGGAGGCCACTGTTCCTCAGACGGCTGGTTGTGAGTCTCTCTTTGTGAAGTGGGGTCAGGGGGTTCAGATGGGCCTTTTGATAACGTACCTGGCTCCCTGCCATGTGTCATCGGCCCTGCCCGGGCTCCTCAAGGTGATAGCCGGGCTGGCGGTTGAAACCCCCAGGCTTTTAGTCATGGGGGATTTCAACCTGCCTTCACTCGGGGAAACCTCTGGGGTGGCCCGGGAGTTCCTGGCTTCCATGACGGCCATGGATCTGACCCAATTAGTTTCTGGCCCCACTCACACGGGGACACACACACCGGACCTGATTTTTGCCTCTGGTCAGTGGTTGAATGATCGTGCTGGGGATCTAGTTATAAAACCCTTGTCATGGTCCGATCATTCTCTTCTTAGACTGGACTTCTGTGCCGCCACCCCCCATCGCAGGGAGGCTGGAACCGCGGAGATGGTTCCGCCCCAGGCGCCTGATGGATCCTGAACGGTTTCAGATGGAGCTTGGGCCATTCCCTGAAACTCTGGCTCATAACTCGGCCGCAGACTTGGTGGCCACCTGGGATAGGTTGGCCGCTGAGGCTCTGGACCGAGTTGTGCCTTTGCGACCTCTGACCCGGCACAGATCCCATTTGGCTCCGTGGTTCACGGAGGAGCTGAGGGGGATGAAGTGCCGGAAAAGACGTCTGGAGGGCATCTGGAGGATCAGTCGTGCCGAGTCTGACCGGACACAGGTGAGGTCCTATATTAGGACCTACCTAGTGGCGATAGAGACGGCGAAGCGTTCGCACTTCTCTGCCCTTATTGCGTCGGCAGAAAATCGGCCTGCCACTCTGTTTAGAGTGACCCGCTCTCTGCTTTAGCCGAGAGCGCGGGAGGACTCTTGCAGGGTAGGGCAGAAGAGTTTTCCCGATTTCTGCATGATAAAATCGCTCAGATTCGGGATGGGCTGGACTCCAGTTGGGTGGTCCCGGGGAAGGTGTCCGGGGCAAGTCTTGAGACGGTTATCTTGGAGGAGTTCGATACTGTGACCGCCGAGGGTGTGGACAGATTACTGGGGAGGCTGAATGCCACCACATGTTTACTGGACCCGTGCCCTTCCTGGTTTGTTTCTACCTCCAGAGAGGTGACACGAGGCTGGCTCCAGGGGATTGTCAACGCTTCATTGATGGAGGGGGCTCTTCCTACCACCCTGAAAACGGCGGTGGTGCGGCCCCTCCTCAAGAAGCCTTCCTTGGATCCGGCTCTTTTAAATAACTATCGTCTTGTCTCCAACCTTCCCTTTGTGGCAAAGGTTGTTGAGAATGTGGTGGCGCGTCAGCTCCCTCAGTACCTGGAGGAAGCATTCTATTTAGATTCATTCCAATCGGGCTTCAGGCCTGGGCACAGTACCGAAACAGCATTGGTCGCGTTGGTAGATGATCTCTGGAGGGCCCGTGACAGAGGTTATTCCTCTGTCCTGGTCCTATTAGATCTATCAGCGGCTTTTGATACTATCGACCATAGTATCCTATTGCGGTGGTTGGAGGGGTTGGGAATTGGGGGCATCGTTTTGCGGTGGTTCTCTTCCTTCCTCTCGGACCACTCACAATTTGTGTTGAGGGGGGGAGAGGTCCACCCCTAGGCCCCTCATTTGTGGGGTGCCTCAGGGGTCGGTCCTCTCTCCTCTTCTGTTCAACATTTATGTGAAGCCGCTGGGAAAGATCATCCGTGGTTTTGGGGTGAAATGTCATCTTTATACTGACGATACTCAGCTTTACATCTCCACCCCAAACCACCCCAACGATGCTGTGCAGGTTATGGCCCGTTGCCTGGAGGCTGTGTGGAACTGGATGGGCGGGAACAGGCTTCGACTCAACCCTTCCAAGACTGAGTGGCTGTGGTTTCCGGCAGCCCGATATAGTCAGCTGACTCCATCGCTGGCTATTGGGGATGAGATCTTGACCCCCACAGAAGGGGCTCGCAATCTTGGTGTCCTCCTGGATGTACGGCTGTCTTTGGAAAATCATATCACGGCCGTCTCCAGGGGGGCTTTTTATCAAGTTCGCCTGATACGCCAGATGCGGCCCTTTCTTGATTGGGACGCCTTACACACGGTCACCCATGCCCCGTCTGGACTACTGTAATGCCCTCTACATGGGGCTCCCTGCAGGGAGCACCCGGAGGCTTCAACTGGTGCAAAATGCGGCTGCGCGGGTGGTTATGGGGGCATCGAGATACTCCCACATGACGCCCCTCCTGCACGAGCTGTAATTGGTTGCCGGTGGCCTTCCGGGTTTGCTTTAAAGTATTGGTTTTGGTCTGTAAAGCGCTCCATGGTATCGGACCAGGATACTTACAAGACCGCATTCTGCCAGTAGTCTCCCACTCACCGGTGCGCTCCCACAGAGAGGGTCTCCTCCGGGTCCCGACGCCTTCTATGTGCCGCCTGGTGATCCCAAGGAATAGGGCCTTCTCTGTGGGGGCACCCGCCCTTTGGAACGGGATGCCCCCGGAGCTACGAACGACCACTGACCTGAGGGCGTTCAGACGTGACCTGAAGACCTGGCTCTTTGAGCAGGCCGGCCTGAGCTGACTCAAATGGGATTTTTAAATGGGGTTTTAGAGTAGTTGGGGTGGGGTACGAAAGTTTTAATTTATTTTAATTGGGGTTTTTAGATTTTTATTGGGGCATCCTATAATTTAATTCTTTTTTAATCATATTTATCTCTGTTTGTATGCATTTTAGTTGGCTGTTCACCGCCCTGAGTCCTTCGGGAGAAGGGCAGTATATAAAATTATGAAATAAATAAATAAATAATAAATTTTGTGAGTTTGCTTGCCAACAAATTTTATGACTTTGCTTGCAAACAAATTTTAAGTGGCAGACTGAACTAGCCAATGGCAGATAGATAGATTTCTGAATGAATCTGTGATTCTGTGAGCAACTCAATCTGCCTGCCTGCTTTGCCTGATTTTGGGTAAAAGTTGCTCTTTTTTTTATAAAAAAATCAATATATAAATATTTATAATATTTACATACAAGCCATACCCAGCCAGTCACATGAGCACCAAGCCATCCCCACAAGTTAGGCCACACCCACAGAACCAGTTAGTGGTCCCTGGGATCTAAAATTATGAGTTTGGTGGTCCCCGACGTCCAAAAGGTTGGCGACCCCTGCTATATACTGTCTAACCAGTACACTCCCCGCCTGGAATTATAAATTTCACTACCTACTATCAACTAAAGTAAACAGTAGATAGTAACATAGCATCAAACAATGCAACAGTGAGGTAGATATAAAGCATGCAAAGCTTGAGGTTCTGTCTTCGAGTTCAGCCTTCCTCCGCAGCAACACTAGATAGTTGACCAGTCTGATGTAGAGCTTCTTATTTTATTTATTTATTTAATTTGTCAAAAGCTTACAATAAAACAGGAACAAGAATAAACATGTTTAAATACAAGAAATAGGAACTAATAATTGGGGACAATAGGACAGGGACATATGCACGATTGTGCACTTATGCAAATCCCTTTCTTGGTGAAAGTCTGCAGGTCGTAGGAAGAATCTTTTTACCTTACTATCTGGACCTCGACTTGGTGGACTAGTCCATCAGAGCTGGGTAGGACTTGATACACAAGTCCCATGGGCCATGAGTTCTGACTGCATATCCTTGTCTTTTAGCAAGACAAGGTCCCTTTCTTCGAGGTTTGGTTCTTTGGTCTTCCATTTACGGCAGTCTTGTAGGGTAGACAGGTATTCTTGCTTTCAACAATTCCAGAAGGTGTCGGAAAGCTGTTGGACTTGTCTCTGTTGTTGTTTGTACAAGTCCTTAGAATCAAAATTCCCTAACAGTATGGATCAGTCACCTGTCTTCTGAGTTAATAAGGTGGCTGGAGTGAGAATAGATGATTCTCAGGATCTGAGGAAACTGGAACTAAAGGTCAACTGTTGATGGTAGCTGCTACTTCTGCCATCAAGGTAGTTAGAGTCTCTAGCGTCAGCATAGCTGTCTTCATCAACATGGAATCTAGGATTCTGCGAGCTATGCCGATCATGCATTCCCAGCTCCTCCCATGTGGGATGCATGGGGAGGGTTAAATATCCATACACAATTATGAGCTTTTAGGTAGCTTTCAATTTCCGAGTTATGGCAAATGCCTTCATCAATCTGTAATTCCTTGCACGCTACTACAAAGTTCATTCCATGGTCAGATCTGCATACCTTGACTGGGCCTCTATAGGCTTGAAACCTTCTTAGAGCATTGATAAAGCAAGAGGCGTCTGTGGATTCAATGACTTGAATATGGACAGCTTGGATGCTGAGACATGTGAAGAGAACAATCCAGCATTTGCTGTTAGCTTGACCACCTCTAGTCCAGCAGGCAGACGCTGACATACATCTAGGCCTACATTGGCAAACAGCAGTTCGGGACTGAGACAGTCGGGTGGCAGGTCAGCCATCATCTGGTGTTGAGTCATACCCCATTGTTTGTGACAATGTAGGCACTTGTTCAGAACAGTTGCAATGCATCTCTTAGTGCCCATGATCTAGAGCCCAGCAGTTCTGATGGCACGTTCTGTGAAGTGCTGGCCTTGATGGTGGACGGCTTTGTGGTGGTGTTAGACCAACAGGTTCGTTACATGTTGGCGAGTAGGAAGGATGATGGGGTGTTTGCTGTCTACGGCCATTTCAGCCTTGTCTAGGCGTCTCCCTACTTGCAGTAACTCATGGCTGTCAAGATATGGTTTCAGTCCCAGAAGTGGGCTAGACTTTGGGCTAGACTTCTCCGCTTTCAGGCATTCGAATTCTAATGGATATGTGTCTTGTTGCACACTTTGTAGAATTCTCTCTGTTTGGACATAGCTGTCTGGGAAGTTTATCTGGAAACTCTGTTGCAACTTTGGAGACCGACGATCGCACGGAAGATCATAGTCGCGCCCAGTATGAGAGGTTTCCATCGGGAGAAATGCTCAAAGAGAGTTGGCTGTAGGGGGCATTCCTCCTTTTCTTTTACCATCGTTGCCATGCAGATGGCCTGTTTGTTGTTTGATGGCCTTCTTGTCTAGAGGTCGAATGTCGGCATCTTGGTCTGGATCTAGAAGCTCATGGTGTTCTGATTCCCCCAGGCTTCAGGGTGTCTGTGCATGACAAGAACTCGGGGCCTTTTATCCAGGTCATTCTGCTAACTAGGATGCAGGAATAGGCCTTGTAGCATGGTCTGCTGGGTTCTGGTCTGTTGGCACATACTGCCACTGCTTGGGTTTTGAAGATCTTCTGATCCGCTCCACTCTGTTGCTTACATAGACATAGAAGTGTCTGCTTTCATTGTGGATGTAGCCCAGCACCACCTTGCTGTCCATGTAGAAGGTAGTGGGTTCTAGCTTAAGGTCTGTCGTCTTCGTTATCAGATCTACTAGCTCCATGCCAGCACAGTCCCGCAGAGTTCCAGCCTTGGCACGGTATGACCTTGTTGTGATGCTAGTTTTGTCTTTCCCATGACAAAACCGACATAAATGTTACTCTCCCCGCCGTAGACCCTGAGGTATGCCACAGCTGCTACTGCCTTTGTTGATACATTTGAAAAAACATGCAATTCTTTATTCTGTGCTGCAGCAGGAGAGGTAGGAACATACGTACGCTGCAACTGAGCATCTTGGAGACAACTGAGAGAGTTGCACGACATCTCCCATTCTTGCTTCTGTTCTGGCAGAAGCGGCTCATCCCAATCTTTGGTATTCTGGGAGAGCGTGCGCAGAAGGAGTCTACCTTGGATTGTCACAGGTGCCGCAAACTCTAGAATTCATACATCCAGATCAGAATGGATTCTTGCCAAAGAGACAGATGAAAAATAATATGTGAATTATTTGAATACGTTGGAGTATTATGAAACACACCCTGGAAAACAAATGGTGTTCATTTTTCTAGATGCACAGAAAGCATTTGACAACATTAATTGGCAGTTTATGTTATTGCAAGTAAAATACATGGACTTTGGGGAGAGATTTATTAACATGATTAAAACAATATATCACAAACAATCAGCTAAATTGATAGTAAATGAAAGAGAACTTTGATATTAAAAAAGGCACTAGGCAGGGGTGTTCACTGTTCCCTCTGTCATTTATACTGACTCTGAAAGTGTTAGCCAGAAATATTCAACAAGATGAAGAAATAAAAGGAATAGAATTTTAAAAAGGGAGAAATATAAACTACAGGCATTTGCAGATGATTTGGTATTTATATTAGAAGACCTGTTAGAAGCTGGTCCGAAATTAATTAGAAAAATATGGGAAAGTTGCAGAATTGAAAATAAAGACAAGACAAAAGGTTTTAGTTAAAAATCTCACAGATATACAAAAAAGAATATTGATGGAAAGAATTGATATGCAGATAGTCAAAAAAGTGAAGTACTTAGGAATACATTTGACAGCAAAATATGCAACAATTAAAGGGGACAATTACATGAAACTGATGTGACAAATTAAATTAGATTTGAAGAAACTGAAAGATTTGCAACTGTCATTAACAGGAAGAATAGCTACTACAAAAATGAATATTTTACCAAGACTACTATATTTATTCCAAACAATTCAGATAAAATTGGGGAAATATTTTGAAGAACTAAATAAAGTAATAAGATGGGATTTCCGGTTTGAGGCTCTTCAGAGACGAACCGAAATCCGCGATCGTGCGCGGTTTTGATTCATGCTCACCGCCGGAGCTCCCCAATCCGGCTGGATTTGGGGTTAAGCCACCCCGTAGAGGTGGCAAAGAGGGGGAAGACTGCCAGCAGGGTCGAGGAGAGCCGCATTTCTCCTCCTCAGCTGGCCATAACTCCCTTTCCCGAAGGCGGCTGTAGCGGTCAGAAATGGCCACCTCAAAGAAGAACCCAACCAGAAAAGAAAGTGCAGGAGAAAGATAATAAGAGAAAGCTTTGGTTGATCGGGTTGAATTGGAAAGGCAAGAATGTAAGATACCCTGGAATTTTAATTATAAAAAATTAACATTGTTCCCAGAGAAGATTTGGAAGCAGCGAAGGAGAGATGAAAAGGAAAAGATTTGGTTTTTTTTTTCTCTCCCTCCTTTCCTAATATTGACTGTTAAGAGAAAGTGAAAAAAAAATCAGCTTTGACATCAATAGGCATTTAAGCTGGAAATAAAATGTCAAAGGGATAAATAAAGATAAAGTTTCTTGGGTATTCAAATATTTAAAAGAAGGAAAGGAGAGAAAAAGCAAGAATAAAAAGGCGGGATCTGGAAAATGGAGGAGACTGCCTGGAATTAAAAAGAACTCACAGTGCAACTTTAACAAGATTTCTGAAAGATACATTTCAGCTGAAACTTTGTAACAAAATAACAGAGCCCTCAGGAAGAGAAAGTGAAAAAAGAAGCAAGAAGAAACAGCTTTGGATTATTTGGACTATTTGGTGATTTTTGGACTTTTGGCAATTGGATTTAAATGATTAAAATTAATTGGATGGTTGTTTAAAAGTGTTTAAAATGGCAACACTCTTCGAAGTACTGAAAATGGAACTTAAAAAATACAAAGAAGAAGCATTAGAAAGAGGGGTTTCTTTTGGCTTCATATTTCAATTTTTAGAAATGGAGATCTGGAACTATGAGAAACAACAAGAAATACTTGTGGAACAAGAAGATCGGGACACAGAAGAAGCCATTTTTAATGATCAAGTAACTTTGGGTGAGAAAAAAAAGGGAAAGTTGGGAAAGAGAGTGGAAAGTTTAAGGTTTAAAAAAACAGCCAAAAAAAAAAGAATAGTTTGAAAAATAATTACAATACTAAGAAACAGAGGAGAGGACCACAGAAGAAAGAATCAGAAGTAGAGAAAAAAGTGGGCAAAAAAGAGAGGGAGAAGAAGAGGGGGTAGAAGGAAAAGAAAATAAGTTATAAAAGACAGAAACAGGATACAGAGAAATGGGGAAAAGGTACATGAATGAAATAATAAGCCTATTTAGAGATAATGGGTGAGAATTTAATTGAAAAAAGGATTCTGCAAAGGTACATAAAGTAGTATTGTTATATTAGAAATATAAATATGTTTTTAGAAAATATGAGATAATGTGATTAAAATGATGGATAAAATACTTAATTTAACGTAATGTTATGTTTGTTAATAAACAAATGGAATAAGAGAGAGTGGAATTAGGAAAGGGAGAGTACACTTTAATTATGGAAAGTTTAACTGACATTAATAAAATTGAATTGGAAGGGAACGAGTGAATCTATTGTTATATATATTTTCTTCAGCTTAAATAATAAAGGTGTAAGAATTGAATGGATAAAATTAAAAGAAATATGAAATTGAAATAGAACAGATGAAAGTATAAATATAAGATATTGAAATTTATTAAAAAATATATAATTGATGTGAAATATGAGATAATTGTTTATATGTGTTCCCAAGGAAATATGACTGTAACTGATATTAATAGAATTGAATTGGAAGGGAATGAGTGTTTTATCTATTGTTTACACACACACGCGCACACACACACACACATTCTTTTTCTTTTTTTTAACCTTAAAAAATATAGTGTGTATTTTAAGAATGTACCAAGCAGAATTTGATTGGAAATTATGTATTATATAGAATGTTATAACTAAAGGCATAAATTGAAGTTTAAATAAGAATTGAATGGACAAAATTTAAAGATATAAAGGTGTCATACTTACAGGGAAAATTTATTTAATGAGAAAAGTTAATATGAAATTGAAACAGGACAGATAAAAGTATAAATATAATGAATGGAAAGATATTAAAATTGCAAAAAGATATATGATTGAATTTAGATATGAGATAATTAAAAATAAACTAATAATGTTAGAATTGAATTAAAGGAGAATGAGTATCTTATCTACTATTGTTATATATACTTTTGTTTAAAGAATACAGTGTGTATTTCAAGAATGTACCAATTAGAATTTGACTTGGAAGTTATGTATTATATTGAATCTTAAAGGCATAAATTGAAATTTAAATAAGAGTTGAAAGGATAAAATTAAGAGATATAAAAGTGTCATATCTTAATTAAAATTTGTTTAATGATAAAAGATAATATGAAATTGGAAATGGAGAGATAAAGTATAAATATAATGAGTAGGAAGACATTGGAATTCAGAAAAAGATATATAATTGGATTTATATATGTGATAATTAAGAATATTGAGTAAATTAAAGTTATGGAGAAAAAGTTAAAATAGTAAGAAAATATGGAATAGAATATAAAGATGAATATGAAATTGAGCTTGTGTCTATATAGAGAAGTGGTAACCCGGGATCAGGCTATTCTCAAAAAAAGATGTTTTATTTGTATATGTTTTTTCTTTTTTGTGAAAACTCAAAAAACATTATTTTAAAAAATAAAATAATAAGATGATATATTTGGTTAGAGAAAAAGCAAGAATAGATTTTAAAATGTTGCAAAATTCCAAAAAAAGAGGGGTCTGCCAGATTAGGAATTGTATTACCAGGCCTCAGTACTAACTTGGGTGAAAGGATGGATCAATTTGAGACATAAAAGATTATTAACTTTAGAAGGACATGGCCTTCAACTAGGTTGGCATGCTTTTTTATGGTATGGGAAGAATAAGATACATAATTATTTTCAAAGACATGTTAGAAATGCATTGTTATCGGTATGGCTTAAAATTAAAGAACAACACTACTTAAAAATACTGGTGTGGCTTTCCACAATGGAAGCATTGATACATCCTTAATGTTATTAACATGGAAAAAATTGTAAGATATAAATATATTTTGAATGAAAAGAGGAATTAAAAACCAAGCAGGAACTCAGCAATCAAGGGATGGACATTGCATGGTGGCCACAAATGCAGATACAATCTCAATATGAGATAGATGCGAAAACATGGTTTTAGTAAAGAACAGAATTGGACCAGAATTGGATGAAAAACTAATAAGGAAAGACGATTGTTTGGGCTAAAAATTTTGGATATGCAATAAAATTAGACAAATGTCAGAAACTGTGAGATAGAAATGTTAAATTGACTATTATCAACGGCATATAAAGAAAATTTGTATAAAATGTTCTATAGATGGCATTTTGCAATCATCCTGGTTCACTTCCTTCCTCTGCAGCCACTCTCAGTCAGTGTTGATAGGAGGGGAGAGATCTAGTCCTTCCCCACTTCTTTGTGGGGTTCCTCAGGGCTTGATACTCTGACAACATTTTTATGAACCCTCTGGGTGAGATCATTCGTCACCATGGACTGTGGTGTCACCAATACTCAGCTGTATGTCTCGGCCTATGGTGAGTTAAGTGATGCGGTGTCCTCCCTCTCTCAGTGCCTGGAGGCTGTTAGGGGCTGGATGGGGAACAATGGGTTGAAACTAAACCCTGGCAAGAGGGAGTGGCTCTGGGTTTGGGGTTCATTGACTCAGGGAGAATTGCCACCTCTGGTCTTGGATGGGTTGGCACTATCCGAAACAGCGTAATCTGGGGGTACTCCTGGACTCACAACTCCTGTTCAAAAAGCAGGTGGCCGTTGTGGTCAGAAGGGACTTTGCACAACTGTGGATTGTGTGCCAGTTATGCCCTTTCCTGGACCAACAGTCCCTACTTACAATCACTCATGCCCTAGTCACTTCCCATCTTGACTATTGCAATGCGCTCTACGTGGGGCTGCCCTTGAAGAGCATCCGGAAACTCCAGCTGATGCAAAATACAGCAGCCCACATGTTTTTGTGCAGACTCTGGTGTGCACATGTATCACCTCTCCTGTGGGAGCTACATTGGCTGCTGATTTGCTTCTGGGTGCAATTCAATTTATCATTTATTTATTTATTTATTTATTTATTTATCTATCAAGTTTATATACCGCCCCCCTCTCCCAAAAAGGGACTTGGGGCGGCGAACAGCCATGATAAAAACATATAATCAGCAAAGTTAAAATAAATTTAAAAGTTATTAAATAAATGGCTGAATTAAAACTATGAAGCCAATAAAACCCAATAAAAATTTAAAAATTAAGTTAAAGTTAAAAATTTAAAACCCTTCTCATAACATTAGGCCAGATTGGCCTGCTGGAAAAGGTGGGTCTTTAGTGTGCGTCGGAAGGCTCGCAGGTCAGCAATGGCTCGCATCTCCATAGGTAGTTCATTCCAAAGGGAGGGTGCTTCCACAGAGAAGGCCCGCACCCTCGGGACCGCCAGCCGACATCGTCCAGCCGGCGGCACCCTGAGGAGGCCCACCCTGTGGGAGCACACTGGCCGGCAGGAGGCCGATGGTGGCAGTAGGCAGTTCCGCAAGTACCCGGGTCCCAAGGAGGACTCCCAGATTGTGCGCCCTCTCCATGGGGGGTCAGAATTTCTCCCCCCACGGTCAGCAATGGAATGAGCTGACTGTATCTGGGAGCAGGAAACCACAGCCACTCGGTTTTGGTCGGGTTGAGACGAAGCCTGTTGACCCCCATCCAGCTCCGCACGGCTTCCAGGCACCGGGTCATCACTTCAACGGCTTCGTCAGGGTGGCCTGGGGTAGAAATGTATAGCTGAGTGTCATCAGCATATGATGGAACTCTACCCCAAAATCATGGATGATCTCACCCAGCGGCTTCACATAAATGTTGAACAGCGGGGCGGAGAGCATAGACCCCTGAGGCACCCCACAAGACAAGGGCCTTGGGGTCGATCTCTGCCCCCCTGCCAACACAAATTGCGAGCGGTTGGAGAGGAAGGAGGAGAACCACCGTAACATGGTGCCTCCCACTCCCAACCCCTCCAACCGCTGCAGTAGGATACTGTGGTCGACAGTATCAAAAGCCACTGAGAGATCTAACAAGACCAAGACAGAGAAACAACCCCTGTCCCGGGCCCTCCAGAGATCAGCGACCAACACCATCTCCGTGCTGTGCCCGGGCCTGAAACCCGATTGGAGGGGATCCAAATATACCGCTTCCTCCAAGTGCTGAGGGAGCTGTCGTGCCACCACACTCTCAATAACCTTCGTCACTAAGCGAAGGTTGGAGACCGGACGGTAATTTGACAACAATGTTGGGTCCAGGGACGGTTTTTTGAGGAGGGGCCTCACCACCGCCTCTTTCAAGGCGGCAGGCAGAAATTCAAGGTGTTGGTTATCACCTTTAAAGCCCTTCATGGTTTGGGACCATGTTATCTGAGGGACCATCAGTTAACTGGGTAGTCATTTCTACCCAACCCATCAGAATGGGAAGGCAGGGAATCCAGAGCGGGATGGAGCCCATGAAATGTCTCATATGAGGTGCTGTCGCCAGGTCGGGGTGGTTTTAGTATATTAACTTATCATATGATTCTTTTTCTATTAGTTTTATTGTTTTTATAGGGGTTTTTATATTCTGTAAGCTGCCTTGAATCGCCTTATAAATTCAATATAAATTCCCTAAATAAATGAATAAAACAAATAAATGTGGTTGGCAGGCATTCGGCAAGCTAAATGTAATTTTGAAGAACAACTTCCTGCAAGAGAAAAGTTTTTGATCAACAATATTTTGGGTTAGTTGTGGGTCATAAGTTGAGAATTATCTGTATAGCACATACTTTTTAAACTTGATTGAGGCTCACTATTTATTTTAGTTGGTGAACTGAATCCTTATAGTAATATAGTTTGTTTTTTTTCCTCATGACTGGTTTTGATTTACCATTTCAATGTAAGATTTTTTTTCTTAATGTATTTTAATGCATATTTGTATGCAATATTATCATTCCATCATACATTATTTATAACACTTTTTAAAATGTTCATTAAAAGAGATTACATAATTATATTCTAGTTCCTGAGATATTGTCCCAGAAACCATAACATGCTGTTTTCCTATTGCTGAGGTAGGCATGAGTTGATCTGTTGTTGGATTATTCTTCTGCGCTTTTTTGGCACTTAATTTTCCAAAATTAAGAAATCCCAACATCCTTATGTTCTATAAAGCATGGGAGAAGTAGAGGCAAAATGTTGATATCTGAATATCTGATATCTTGGTTTGATTTAGACTTACAACCAACTTCAGATTAGCAACCAATTAGTTGCTTGCAGATTTCTCTATTCTAATTTCTACTCTGATCAATCTCACAGAAGGCTAGTCAATGGATCAGGTTACTGTACTTCAGTTTTAGGCTACATTTATAGTACTAGTTATCATATTTTTGTTATAAAGATATTACTTCTAAATTTTTATTTATAGATCTTGTTTTGTCTTTTCCAAGAGTTTGTCTCCAGTTGTGTGCTATCTCACAAGTTGTTGTTTTATAAATCTTTAAACTATAGAACTTGCAGTTGAGAGGTTGAAATCAATCTAGGGAAAAAGTGGTCTTTTGTTGCAATTTGTATAGTGGAATTTAATGAAAAACAAACCATTTTAACTTGTTTGATTTTTACAGTTTCATTATGTCTAAGTATAATAGCACTACAACGCTTTTTGTACCATATGTTGCGTATTCATAATTCTGCTGGAATATTCAATCAATTAAGGCCTAGATAATATAATTCAATAGCGTTATGGTAATTCTGAATTATTTTGATTAACATTATTATTTCTACATCATCAAAACTCATAGCATTAAATTTAATAGATTAATCATTGATCATGGTGGCTATATAACTATTCTAGCATTAGCCATAGTATGTATGGAAAAATTGAGGGGGGGAAGGTTTATTGGAAATAGCTGAGGAGATGAAACTTTCCCTTTTTTATTGATTGGTACTTATATTAAAGAAAGCTGCTGAGTTGCTTATAAGCTTGCATAACCAGTACTGCACCGTTTGATGCTAAAATCAAGAGACTTGCAAAACATATGTTGTAAATGCAGTTTAGAAATACTTACCTTATTTATCTATTTTAAAAAAATATTTACTATGAGTTGGTTTTTATTTTTGTTTCAAAGCCTTCTATCCTTTTCTAAAGTTTTAGATTTTTTCCAAGAAGTCTATAAAAACTCCAAGGGAAAGGAAATTAAGGTATCAAAAACATAAGAAAATTATTATTTTTGTTTCGGAAGCAGTGTACTATCTGATTTATAAAAATTTCTTATTCCTGATGTACATACCATAGATCAATGATGGCAAACCTTTTTGTTGTGGTGTGCCAAAAGCACGCGTGTGCCAGCACCCACAATGCAATGCACCCTGCCCCCCCATGCATGTGTGCACAACATCCTCCCCTTACCTGCACTGTGCATGCGTGCGCCTCCCTGCTGATTTTCGGCCCGTTTGAGGCTGTTTTCGCCCTCCCGTAGGCTCGAGGGAAGCCTCTGCAGCCTCGGGAGGCTGAAAACAGGCCCATTTCAGCACTTCCAGTATTTCCAGAAGGCCCGTTTTTTGTCCCCCTGAGGCTGCAGAGGCTTTCCTTGAGCCTCGGGGAGGGCGAAAATGGCCTCAAATGGGCCGAAAATCAGCTGGGAGGCACATATATGCACAGTGCAGGTAAGTTTGGCTAAGGCTCGCATGCCCTCACAAATTCACCATCACGGCCATAGATCATGAATTACTGCAGAATTGTTATTGGAAACTAATAAAACTTGGAAATAAATTCTCTTGATTCCTTAAGGACTTTCTCTTGAAAATACTCAAAGATGATAAGGTTTCCAAAGAAACTTAACTATTTAACTATTGAAAAAATGGTGAGAAATCAGCTACTGAGAATTCTAAAAGAAATGAATTATCTTGATTATTTTGATCAGGGGTCAGAACTGGACATAGGATGAAAAAAGTGTTGATTACTTTTATGAATGACCTTTAATGGGGCCTGATCTTGGTCGTGTCTTGGTCCTTTTTGATATCTTGGCAGCATTTGACACCATTGACTATGGGATATCTCTGTAACAGAAAGATGATCATGGAGTGGACTTAGCTTGGTAACCGTATCTCCAGATACAATCAAGAATATGAGAAAGATGTTAAAACATGGAGTTTAAATAAAGAACCAACATCACTAGATAAGATACTAATGAGGACATATGAATAATTGATAAAAATATATAATTATTTATTGATGTATAAAATGGAATTGTCAAAAATAATGATTGCATGGGCAAAAAACTTTGGTTATAATATTGAATTAAAGAAATGGCAAAAACTTTGTGACAGAAACTATAAATCGTCTATGACCTTGGCATATAAAGAAAACTTATATGAAATGTTTTATAGATGGCATTTACCACTGGCAAGATTGGTGAAAATGTTTAATAACTTGTCAGCAAAATGCTGGAAATGTAACCAGACCTCAGGTACATGCTATTATATGTGATAGACTTGTATCAAAGCAAGAAAATATTGGGAGAAAATAAGAGCTGGCTGGAAAAGTTAGTTAAACAGAATACAGACCTAAAACCAGAAGTATATGTGCTGCGCATAATACCAGAGGATTTTGATAAAGGGATATTATTTTGATATTTAGCTTTACATCTATTGATAGCAGTAAGGACTAGCTTCGCAAATTATTGGAAAAATGAGAACACCCCGTCAGATGAAGAGGTAATTTGGAAAATTTTAGACTGCTGAAATGGACAGATTAACCTTAAAAATAAAAGACAAAGAAGAGTGAATAGAATACTATTTGATAAGGAATAGATTTTACGAATGGTTAGTGATAAGAGGTAGAAATTAGAGGAAGAAAGACAATGAATGTATGCACCAAAAATAGAGACGGTTTACAATTATAATCATTATAACTACTAAAAAATTGTAAATAAGATAATATAAAAAGAAAATTAGTTAAAAATACTTGATGATATTATTACTGTTATTGTGTTATTAGTATTGTTATCTTTATGTGTCTAATATTTAATGTAATATGCTTTATTGATTTTTTTTTTGCTTGTAATTGGTATACCCTGATAATACACTATATTCAAAATGTTTATGAATAAAATTATAAAAATAATAAAAAGAAAAAGAAAGAGGATCCTTTTGCAAGGGTTAGAAGCTGAAGAAAATGTTCCATGTGGACAATTTTATAAAGTTCTGTAAATATAATTGCTATATTATCTACAATATTCAACTACAGTAGGCCTTTCTATAAAACCTAAGCCCCTGCTATAGATTTTACTAGGATGTTGTTTTGTAACCCTAATTCAGTTTTCTAAATTCTATTGTTCTCATTTAAAATCTCTTTGACTTATTGGAATACATAGCTTACAAAAACTTTTTCTGGATTTGAACAAAAGTCATATTTGCAAAATATGATCTCATTCTGCATTAAATATACGTGCAAAACAATAATCCCTGTATTTTATTTCCAGGGTGTCTATTTTAGATAGGATATGCAAGATTTCCTATTTCTTTTCCTTTTTTTCTTCATAACCAATTTGCTCAGCTTATTCTGAAGGACAGATTGATTATTAATGTTTTTGTTTTGTCTGACATACCACCCTTAATTCTTTGTTCTTTGTTCTGTCATGTTATTTGTACTGCAAAATAAATAAACAAATGCATTATAAATAAGTAAACAAACATAAAATAAAGGCTATATAAAGTTATTTTATCTTCATGGGGTACTGTTATTTTTTCTTCAATTTCATGCACTGTTTAGATCTCATTTTTAGTTAAGAGTCTAAAACTAAATGATGAACATATAATAGCTACTTTTATTAAATATCCATGGAATTTAAGAAAATGTGAAGCATTTGTAGCAAGTTATGTACATTTGACTATGGATTCTTTCATTATAGATAAATGATCCTTCCAGTATAATGTTTTGCTTTTACTAATTTTCATGATTGTTAGAGGAGATGAAAAGGATTAAATAAACTCATAAATTCATTTCAAAATTCTTTGACATGTTCTTTATAGGATATAAAAGTTAATGTGACTGAAGAAACTTATAATAGCTTGCTTGATGTAGGTACTATATTCATACATAATTTAGCACTGTCAGATAATTTAAGTGCGAACAATACGATATAGAACATCCTTTTATTAAAGCTTTTATAGATGAGTGATGGATTCTATTGATGAAAATAGAAAATAGTTTACTGACATAAAAATGCTTTCATTTTTATGCTTTCTCAGGTCATCAAAATGTAAGCAGTACTAAATCTATACATTAAAAATTTTAAAAAAGAAGTCTTGCTTGTCAAAAATGGCCTACTTTTTGATGTTTCAAAATAACTGTGTTCTGCTTAAGGTTTGATACTTTTTCAAAAGGCAATGGTTAGCCAAGAAATTATTTTGCATGGATCTTTAGTAGACTCATTGAATTCATTATTAACTCATGTTTTAACATCAGTACCGTAAATCTAAAATATAACTAAATGTGGATTCAAACTGATTAGTGAACATGTTTTAAATGATGTTATATTTGGGCCAAAAAGATATAAATGATGTTTAAATTTATCCATAATAATTTAGAGGTTTCACATTTATCTTAACAAATATTCCATATTTGTACGGAAAGCTGTCAGATCTATGTATCTGCCATTCTTCGATGGAAGAAAGTTGGGGGCGGGATTTGGATTTGATACATTTAATTCTTTTCCTCTCTATGTATCTTAAATATCCTATTTCTTACATTGGCTTTGAATAACTGTTGTCTGGCACCCCAGATGCCTGGAAAAAATCACATCTCTTTGAGGGATGTAAGGGGAGAAGGGGCCATGAGGATTGCAGCACCGGAAGATAACTCCTGGGAACCTTTCCTTATCTGCTTTCTCAGGGACAGTGGGGTAATAACATGTTCACAGCTGTGGATTGGTGGAATCCACATCGGATTGCAGGGAGGGGTTCTAATTATTCCCTTTATCTTAGTTGCATGCCCTGAGGGACCCCAGACCCTGCTTTGAATTTTGACCTCTTGAAATAAAAGATTATTTTTGAAATACAGAGTTTTCAAGAGTTCATACTTACGTTTTGAAGTGGGGGGGAGGCTGGTGCATTCTGGGGCAAATGAGTTTTCTTTTCCAGTTCATACCATTTTTTTTAATACAAATAATATAAGATGTTAAATTTTAAATTGCTTTTCTAATTGATGAAAATAAGTTATTTCTAAGTATATATAACCTTTGTACAATTTAAAATGAAATTAGAATAAAATACAATAATTTAATATATAGATAAATAAAATATGATAAAATTATATTTCGGTGTCACCCCTACATTCTGTCCCAATCAGTTCCATATATGCTGATCTCAACTGAAGCATTTTGCTCAATTACTGTGCTGTGTTAAATGTTATTTTCAGATTCTGGCTGCACATAAGGTAAGTTATTTTGATGTGGGGACCCCAGTGAGTCATTTATTTAGTCTATAGACCAAGATACCTGTCTCTCAACCTCTTATACAGGCAACAATCAAATAGGATGTGAGCCATGTCTTCTATCTCTGCCGCTCCGCAAATGCAGATAAGTCCATTATAGGGTATAGAATGGAATCTCCCATATCTGACCATTGTGTCAAGCTGTTTGAATCTCGCTCTTGTAAATATCTCCCTAAAATATTTTGGCAGTTGTAACTTTAAATAGCTGTCTATTTTAAACGTATGTTTGTATTTGCCATTTCAAGTTACCCATCTTACTAAGGATAGCCATATCATTTTGTGATTTTATATCCTTACTTCTTTGGCAGCACTTTTTAAAAATAGTTCCCCTGTTATGCAAGAGATAGGAAGACCAAAGCTTCTTACACAATTTGTTAGTTTGGTGATCCAGGAGATTTGTGATTGTGATTTTATATGCTCTAGTACAACTAGTGGAGCCAACTGGTGGGGCCGCGGCCCACTGGTGGTCTGCGAAATGTTACCCCCAGAGCAATTAATCCAGGCTGCGTGGGAACACAAGGCTGCGCCACCCACATGGCCCATGGGAATCTTCCCCACCTACTCACTCCTTACCTGGCAATCTCTCTGTCTCTGTCTCTCTCTCTCTCTTTCTCTCTCTCCCTCCCTCCCTCCCCCCCTCTCTCTCCCCCCCTCTCTTCCTCCCTCTCCCTCCCCCTCCCTATTTGTCCTTGTTTTTATTATCTCTTTTAGCTGTCTCTGATGTCTCCACTTCAAAGTGAGCAAAGAAATGATTCAGCTCCTCTGCCAATGAAGCATCCCCCTCAGAAGGGATGGCATTAGTCAGTTGATGGTTGGTAATTTGTTGAATCCCTCACCACACTTGCCTCATGTTATTGCTATTAAAATTATCCTTATTGATTTATTGACAGAAAGTGAGGAAAGCTGAACATATGGCCCTGGGGGCTCTACTGCAACTGTCATAAATATCCGGTTGCCAAGCATCCAAATTCTGTTCATGTGATTATGGGGAAGATACAACTATCATAAGTGTGAAAAACCGTCTTGTCACTTTTTTCAGTGCTTTTATGACTCCAGTCACTAAATAAAAGATTGTAAGTTGACAACTACCTGTAATGAGATATGAAACGAGGTTTTGGAGTGTTCTGTGGAAAACTGGAAATTCATGAGGAATTTTTTGCTGTTTCAGGAATGGGGTGGGGGAGGGGTTCACTGGGACTTAGCCAATTTTCTCTCACAGGAGCTTTGGCTTTTAATTAGGGTTTCGGGATTTGTATTAAAAAAAAAGATTTTACAACCTGAAAATGTCTTTTTCTTATGCTTTCCCTTCACTTTTTTAACTTCTGTGGATATTTAGTTTAAACAGCTACTATACGTTCATGTTTTATGCTTCTTGGCAATTTAAAATGAGAACTAAAAAGCATGTGAAGAGAAATTTATTTAAATTCAATACTCTTTTTAAAAGGCATTTTAAATATCTTCTGTGTTATGTAAAATTGGCTCACTGTGTTATTATTGCAGTTTTAATCGAGATCACGGTGCCAAACTTGATTTCATTGAGGGCCACATCAGGGTTGTGTTTGACCTTGGTTGGGGGCCAAGGTGGACATGGCCAGCTCAATGTCACTCATGTCGGGGATGCCTGTGGTGGCCCGAGTGCTCTGCCAGTGAAAACGGGTTCCTGAACTCCATATTTGGCTGTTACGGCCTCCTGCCAGCAAAAATGGAGCTTGGGAGAGCCACTCTGTTTTTGCTGGCAGAGGCACTTTGCTGTTTCCATGGCGACTCTGCGGGCCAGATCTAAGCACCCCATGGGCCGGATCTAGTCCCTGGGCTTTAAGTTTGACACCTTTGATCTAGATGGTGCAGCTTTTGATAATTTATTTTGAAAGTTAAACTTTAGTAATATTTTCTTACAACTTGCATCAAGCTTAGAATCATAATTGTTATTTTTAAAAGCACATTAGTTGCTTTGCTCAGAATATTTTATTTCATTTGGCCAAGTATCAGGTATTTTAAATATTATGTATGAATGTAGCTTTTCTTTTATGTATACTGAGAGTATTTACACCAAGACAAATTTCTTATGTGTCCAATCACACTTGGCCAATAAAGTATTCTATTCTGTTCTGTTCTATTCTGTTCTATTCTATTTTTATGTGGAAACAGATATTAATTATTTGGGATGTTGCAATGTGATGTTCAAAAGATTAATTAAATTAAGCAACTAGCTCTAATATTTAAAATATATTCATCTTTTACCTAAACTTCCTAAGACAGATAAATTGTGAAATTTGGACATGTTTATAAAGCTCTACTGTATTCAGTGCTTTATGTAGATAGATGATAGAAAGCAATTTATTACATTTAAAAATTGACTTGTATAAGAGGTTGTGATAATTTTTTGAACTTACCGCTATTTGCAGCCTTTCTTTCTACCTTTCTATTTTTTACCCAGGCCTGGCCTAATCTGTCAACGGCCTCCTCCTGCATGCCACCTGTTCTCCCTTCACCAGTCACATGCATTGCCCTGTTTTCCCTCCTTCAGAGGCCCCGGCTCTAGTCCTGCTTCCTCTCCCATGATCGCCTCTTTCTTTGGGCTTACCTTCCTCCCGCGGCAGCTGGTGGCAGAGGGGAAGGAGAGGTCTCTTTTTTGGTGCAACTGTGAGCAGCCTTTATGGTTGTGGCAGCTGGCTGGAGGCCGCCAAAAACTACCGTGGGTCTCAAATGCGGCAAAAAAGTTGCTGCTGCTGCCCTAGTCTATGCACCGGCTGTACAGGTGCACCCCGTTGCCTGCTGCGCTACTCTGCTTAAGACTTGCCCAGGCAAGTTCCTTCAGCAGCAGCAGGCATACCCCATGCTGCTGGAAGAACTTGCCTGGGCAAGTCTAAGCAGAGTAGCTTAGTCAGCTGGCGCATAGAATAGGGTGGTGGCGGCAGCACATTGGAGAAGCAGAATGGAGTCAGAGGTCAGTAATTTTCGCTGCAAGAAATCTGCAGCCACCGCGTTTTTTGTGAGCTGAGCATCACAAAAGGCATCGACAAGTCGACTGGTGAGGTGATTAGCTGGGCTGCATGATGAAGGCAACATATATAGGGCAGGGATTGTCGGGGTGAGCAGCGAGCGGGCGAGTGGCAGGCAGGGCATATAACAGATAATCAGAGTTGGAAGGGACCTTGTAGGTCATCTAGTCCAACCCCCTGCCCAAGTGGAAGACCCTACACCATTTCAGACAAATGGCAGTCAAATCTCTTCTTGAAAGTCTCAAGTGATGGCGCTCCCACAACTTCTGAGGGCAAGCTGTTCCATAAGAGCGAGCAGGTGACCAGGTGGGGTGGGGGTGGCCAGCCAGAAGTCACTACCAGTTTGGCTACCAAATTGCCGCTGCCAGTTCACCTGAATTGGTGTGAACCAGCTGGATACCACCTCTGATTGTACTGGACATTGATTGGACTCTCAGTGCTGGACCCTGGGGGGAGGGATTTGGGGTGGCTTTCAATCTGTAACTTTCACATGTTTTGAATCAGATCTTGCCTTGCTTTCGCTATTATCACTTCAAACTTAGTAAAAGTAAATCAATGGAGTTGGGGGGTTTCTTTCTTGAGTTTTGAACAGAGACAGACCTGACATGGATGTTTAAGTAGGTAAAATTTATAGAATAAACTTTTGTTACGCCATGATCTGGGAAGTCCCTAATGATGTACTGGTCTGTTTTGTTAATAGAATGATGAAGAGAGCAAGCCTTCAGTTGCCATTTCAAGACTAAATTGCAGATTGATAATATAGAAATAATTGTTTTGAAGGAAATCTCCATTAGAATATTGAGGAAAAGAAAAGCATATGCCTTCCTGAGAATTATTCTAAAAAAAAGGATTCCATTACTTTGGAACAAACTGGTGATTTTAGAATGAATTCCATAAAAAAATGAAATATTTTCTTCTCACACCTAAACTGATTGTAGACAAGACACAAGAAGCAAGGGTAATGGAGGATAAACTTGATCAGAATAAAAAAAGTCAAATCAAATAAATCAAAGCCAATTAGTAGACTCTGGAGGTCCTACCAAACATGTTTTTATTCCAGATTTGCCAGTGTTGATGATTGAGGCTCTGTTTAAACAGGTAAAAAGACATTTCTAAGATTATTTAACAAAGAAAAAAAAACCCAAGCATTAAAGTATAAATTATTGCAGGATGGTAAAGAAAGAAGAGGTTTGGATCTTCCAGATTTAACACTGCATTGTGAGATGTGTTGTTTGGTTTGGATGAAGGAAAGGAGACCTTAAAAAATAAGAGATGATTGGATTTGGAAAGTCATGAATATTTGGACAGCCCATCTATCTATGGTATGATAAAGTTAAAATGAATGCAGATTTCAAAGATCATTTTATTAGGCATGCCATTTATAGAGTTTGGAATAAATACAAAGAAAATGCTTTTTAAAAATATCTCTGGATGTTATCCAAATATTTTTTTTAAAGAAAGGGAATGATAGTGATTTACAATTTAATACTGAATCCTTTCTTCAAAGTTAATCACTTCTCAAATCAAAAGAAGACTTGGAACAAGAGGGTTGTACCTATCGTTGGTTTACCTATCTATGGCTAAATAAAGATTTATTCTGGATAAAAAAATTATGATTTTGAAGCTACTAGAATGAATTTGATATGATACACTATTATTGATGAGCACCTTATAGATAGGCTTTATAAAATGCTGTTACAGTTAAATCTAGATAAAGAATATGTTAAACATTGCATGATTCAATAAACTTTGGTTATAATATGATATTAAGGCTGTGGGAAAATGTGTAAGCTAAAGGACTAATAGCAATAGCATTTGGACTTAGATACTGCTTCATAAGTGGTTTACAGAATTAAGTGGTTTATAGAGTCAGCATATTGCCCCCAATAATCTGGGTCCATTTTACCAACATCAAAAAGATAGAAGCTGAGTCAATCTTGAGCCAATCAGGATCGAACTCTTGGCAGTGGGCAGAGTCAGCCAACAGTACTGCATTCTACCCACTTCACCACCTTTACATTGAATTATAACCTTAAAGAGAATTTATATAAAATGTATCAGTGATATGTAGCACCAGATAAACATCAAAGATGTAAAAAGATGTTTGAATGTTTATTGGAAATGTAAGTGAAAGTAGGTACTTTGTATCACATATGGACATTTGATAAGGCAAAAAAATATTGGAAATAGATTCATGTTTTAACTCAGAAAATTTTAAAAATGGAGTTAGAGTGGAAACCAGAAACTTTTCTTCTAGGATTATTAGATAAAGAAATGTAAAATAATTTGGGATTTTGTTGCTATATATGTTGATGACTGCAAGAATTCTATATGCTCAGAAATGGAAAAAAGCACTAACTCCCACAATGGAGGAATGATTGAAACGATGATGGAATTTGCAGAGATGGCGAAGATGACTGCACTAATTATGAACAAGAATTTTTTTTGCGGTTACTTGGAAACTGCTTCTGGACTTTATATGTGGAAGAAACAAAATTTAACTTTGGATTTTTATGATTAAGTAGTTTACTGCTGCTATATGGCTAGTACTTACTATTTAGTATATGAAAAAGTTATTATGTTACTGCGCTAAAAAAAATCATAGGCTACTGCTTTTTGTTTTCCTTTTTCTCTTTTTTCTCACGTAATCCCTTCTATCTCCTTTCTCTCTCTTTTTTCCATTGTATTTATTTTTATTTGTATTTTATATTAAGAAAAAAACTTTTAATAAATATATATATATATATTAAAAAACACTACCAATTCATCAAAAAATGCAGAGGCCAAGGTTTATAGAATTGTTTGCGTTCATTCTGTCCTCAAGAGAATACAGAGAGTACATACATGGCAAAATTTCAACACATCAACCAAACAGAAGTTGTTTGCTGAAAGATCCATGTCAACTGCCATAAAAATCAGGTTCAAAATGCCAATCAGTATAAAGATGAGTTATTTTTGAAAATAAGTTGAGGTTAACTATATTTGTATATTCTGCATTCTCCTATATCTTGTTGAAATGGATAAATAAGAATATAAAATTTAACACAAGCTAATCTAAAAAATAAAGAAAAAAATGAAAGAAAATTAAAAAATGAAAAGAAATGAAAAAAGAAACAAAGGAATAATTTCTAATATTCTTCATAGCAATCATACTGTAAGTACAAATATATTTCAGCTCTCTTTCTAAAGTTAACAGCAAACGCAGTAGCACATACACCACATACGCAAACATAGACATATATACCTTTACATTTACCTTGCAAATACATCTATATAAAGTCCAAGTTCAAAAAGCAAATATCAAAAAATACAGTGGCGTGTAACAGTGAGCAATTTTCTTTTATGTCTAGTTGTCATCTGTTAACCACAGCATCACTTCCATCTATGCTGAGTTTTCTCTGTAGGCATGCCACTCGGGATGATGCAGGGATTAGTGGGAAACATATTAAATCAGCCATGGGGGACTTAATCCAGTGTGGAGAACTGTTAAGGGATGCTAAAAACCTGGCATTTGCATAAGTGGGTTACTGACTTGCCTGAGATGCAGGTTCTTAGCTGTTCCCCAGATCATTATTAGAGATCATTTAAAAGCTCAGGAATAACACCGACAACAAAATTCTGAAGAATCTCAGTCCCCCACCTTTTTTTCCTCTAGTCTCTTTGATTAATTTGTATTATGCACTAGAAGCAGAGTCTGAATCCAAATTTGTTTATTTTAGAGATGTATTACAAATAATGATTATAATCTTTGATGATAATTTTTATTTTAAGGTTAATGAACTAGATGCCTCATTGTCTTAGAAATGTTAATGTCTGTTGTGATTTCTGCATATACATTTTTCTTAGTGTTTTAAATGATTTCTTGAGAAACTATTTGTCATTACATAGAACTATGGGGGAAATCATTTCTATTCAGTGTTATGTACAGTACATTTTTATTTTTCATTTCACTGTGCTTAAAACAATAGGATATTGAATTCCTATGTTTTAAGGGTTAAAGTGATCTGAAGTGCCTTCCAGTACATGTGCAAGGGCAAAGCACAGTTACCATGGAGACTGCTAGAATAATGTGTTTCCTGTCTTTCTCTTGCATTCTGATACTCCTGCATACAAAATGATTAGAGCAGTATACCATTGGATGATTATATGAAGGGAACACTTTTGATATTTTTGGATACACATTAAAATTAATATCAAGTTCCATAACAATATAAATGTGGTCAAGAGGTACACAATTAATACTGATACAAGTCAATATTTTTCAAACGTTTTTTCAGCATGTTTTAAACATTCCTTTCTAAAGTCACATTTGTAGAACATAATAGGAATGTTTAGTTTTATTCTAGAATGACGCAAACATTTTCTAGTGTGAAGCATATAGGAATTACAGGAATTCCATTGACAGAATGAAAACCATAACTGAAAAAAATTTCAAAAAAAGAATGTCTGTGTCTGTGTCTGCGCACCACCCTAAGCTTTATACAGTTCCATATCAGCCTCGCCCATTTTGATGAGATGAGAAACGACAGATTGGTTTTTTCATTTCATTATCCTGCCAAAAATATTTTTCCATAATTGAGTAGTGAAATGTTCACATGATATTTAGAATATTAAGTTTTTAGAGTGTGGGTGTAATTTGAAATAAAAAAACTAAACATCAAGGAACAAACTGAAAAGAAAAGTTATAAGCCAGATAACTTTCCATTTTTAAAAACAAAGCCCTTTTAAGAAAAGTATACCCTATCAGAAAATCACAAAATAGAGTATGTAAATGTTTGGGCATGGGAATGTGTTTTTTGTGTGAAGAATTTTTCACCTTTTCATCTAGCTGTGGCTACCAGCAGATGATGTCACCTTGCAGCTGATTGGTTGTTTCAGTACCTAGTGCAGGCAAGAGACAGAAGGATGCCAGCACAAATCTCTGTGGTGAATCTGTGGTGTTTTTTCTCAGTTTTATGTGGAATATTTTGATAAATATTTAGATAATTCAACTATACGGCCATGTGAGCAAGTAGGAATATCTTAGTGCCAGGGCTGTTGAAGAGCTGTCAGAGGAATGAGGCGGCTGATCTGTAAACGGATCTGTGATTGTAAGTGTTAAAATCTGGGTGGAGGGAATGAGCAAGGAGTGTTCGTAGACACATTGTAGGAGGATGTGTAGCAGAAATGGCAAGTAAGAGTAGTAGAAAATCAGTGTTTTTCTTATAGAAATGCTGAATTAAATTGAAAATGTAAATGTTTAGTTGGAATTACAAATTGTAAGTGAACAGGAAATATACATCTAATGGATTTTTCCTTAGCTGTCAAAGATTAACCTTAAAAATGATAGATTCTATCATTCACAAGCTTATTATATGAAATGAAATTGCATTATTTCTTTTCTTTTGTTGTTGTTTGTAGCCTTAAAGAAAAATGACATTCCATTTGATTGGATTTTTGCTATAGTACAGCTGGAAATATTTATTTTAAAAACAAAATAACATGGAATTATAATGTATGATTTTCTTTTTAAAAACACCTTTCTAGATAAAAGCTTTGATGATGAAGAATCAGTGGATGGAAATAGGCCATCTGCAACTGCTTCAGGTTTCAAGGTCCCTGCACCTAAAAAACCTGGAAATCCTTCAAATACTACAAGAAAGCCAGGATCTGCTGGTGGGCCCAAAGTTGTAGGTAAGGATGAACAATTTAGATGTCAAGATATTTTATTTTAATTTAATGAGAATTATATTGAAGATCTTTAAAATATAATGTATCATTCATAATTGCAGTATTTTTTCAAGTCCAAAAAGTGTGAAATATCTTCAAAAGCTTAGATCTTAGATGAAATGTAATAATAATTCTATAATATAAATGACAAATTTAACATTTTGAATGGATGCACTAGCTTTCTAACTTTTTGTAACCAGTAAGAAAAGCACAGTTAATTGCTATCATGTTAGAAATCATATCTTATGCAATTAATAAATATTGACACACTCCCATGTACAGAAAAAAATCAAAATAAATAAAACAATCCTAATAATATACTAGGGAAAGAAAGAGAACTATAGAACAGACTGTATGAAGTATGTCATAGAGATAGATACATTGATTATAAACAAGTTTTTTAAAAAAATACTTTCATATTTCAGTAAATTATGAGTTGCAGGTGTTTATTTTTGTTCTTTTGAAATAGTTGAAAATGGAAGTATTTGACAAAAATAAATATTTCCATTTCCAGATGATTTATTTGACCCACAATAGTAATACTTGAATAAAAAAATGCATCTCAGATGTAAAACTCATAGGTGATACTGAATGTATGTTTAGCATACATTAATTTGTCAGATAAAAATATTTATTGTCTCATCCAATTTGCTTTTTCAATGTAATTTTTAATAGTTAATGAAGGTGTGTCATCATTTGAGTGGGGTATTGCTTAAAATGTTTTCAGGGTAAATCAAGAAGCATTTTAAAATAGGTAAAAATGAATTTATGCTGTTTGTGTTCATATAAATATATATTTTTCTGTCTTGACTTTTATTTATCTACCTACTAAATCTTAAATATTCTTTGTATAAGTCTGCAACAGCTATGTTTTAACCAGCATTAGGAAATGTCCTCAAATTTAGCTATATGTTAGGTAAGGCAATATAAGTGGCTTGGCATATTATTTATATTGTACATATATTTTGCTATTCTATTTCGGTTTTTATAATTTTGAAATAAACTACTATTATGACAAAATCAAATTATTTATAGTTTCATAGTACAGTTTAAACCACTGGAAAAAAAATTGTCTTCATTATCTATGCCCGTGATGGCAAACCTCTGGCATGTGCCAGAAGTGACACGCAGAGCAATTTCTGTCAGCACACAAGCCATTGCCCAGAACAGATCCACTGCACATGTGCGCATGCCTCCTGCCAGCCAGCTAATTGTCGTGTGTCGGCCGCATATGCATGGGAGGAGACGCGTGCAGGAAATGTGTGTGCATGTGCAGGGGATGGGACCCACAGGGGGTTGCACATGCACATGTAGAGGAGCATGGCGCGAGGGTGCGCATGCATGTATAGGGGGTAATGCAATGCGCGTGCACTTTTGGCATGCAACGAAGAAAAGGTTAGCCATGACTATGCACATACATTTCCTCTGCAGAAAAAATCAATTTCTTTTTTCCTTTAAAAATTACTGATGAGAAATAGTAGTTTAGATAACAAGAAGTTATAAGACTAGAAAAGTTTTAAAACTGTTTGCTCATGTCTTAGGATTCAGTCTCTAAATAAACAAAATGTATGCTCAAAAGTATATGTATGAAAACTGATTATTTTGCTGAGCTTATTTTCATTATTAAACTATGTTCATGCTATTTATGTATATGGAATGAAATTGCCATCTGTAAATATAGAGAAGTCTCATGATTGTTTACAATTTTAGGAAAAAATGGACAACTGAGTCAACTCATTGGGAGTTAAATATAGGAACTGAATAATGTTTGTGCAAGGAAGATTATAGTTACTAGATTAAATTGCCACATCTGTATTTTTGAGGCAATATCAGGAAATTGCTTTTTCTAAACAGTCAATATAACATTTTTCTAAAGATTCTCAGATAATAATAATAATAATAATAATAATAATAATAATAATAATAATTTCTAACAGTGAAGTGAGTGAGTAGGTTGAATTTACATTGTCTTCATGGATCTTAAATTTACTTTTAGCTAGATCAGGGGTGTCAAACTCAAGGCCCGTGGGCTGAATCCGGCCCACGGGATGCTTAGACCTGGCTTAAGGGGCCACACTGAAAACAGCGAAGGACCAACCTGCGCTGGCAAAGGGTTGCAGGAGGCTATTATAGCTGAAAACAGAGCTCGGGAGCCCGTTTTCACCGGCAAGCTCTCAGGCCGCCACAGGCAACCCTGACACGAGTAACATTGACTTGGCCACACCCACCCTGGCTCTCCAAGGTCAAACACAACCCTGATGCAGCCCTCAATGAAATTGAGTTTGACACTCCTGTACTAGATTGTTAATGTTGTTTTGATCCTGAGTATTTCTTTTTTTTCCCATCAAGTTTTTTATTTATATTACTTATACATATCAGTGTGTGAATGGTGTGATACCAGGGTATCATACATTTTGATACAAATAGATGTAATATTATTACTCCCAATTATTACATTTCATTTTCATTATTTCATATTTTATTATTAAAACTTTTATACCGCCCCCTCTCCCAAATAGGGACTCGGGCGGTGAACAGCCACAATAAAATACAATCGATATAAATTTTAAAATGAATTAAAAGAGAATTAAATGCACGGCTGTAATTAAAAATAAAACCAATAAAACCCGGTTAAAAATGAAGATTTAAAAATTAAAACCCTACTAATGGGACTAGGCCAGACCAGCCTGCTGAAAAAGGTGGATCTTCAGTGCGCGCCGGAAGGCCCATAGGTCAGTGATGGCCCGTATCTCCGTAGGAAGCTCATTCCAGAGGGAGGGTGCCCCCGCAGAGAAGCCCGTACCCTCGGAGCCGCCAGCCGGCATCACATACTTTATACTTCAGTTTCTAAACCTCTCTTATTCTTTCATATATCTTTATATCTATATCTATACACACACACACACACACACTATCTATCTCTATCTACCTACCTACCTACCTATCTATCTAATTTCTATTTTAATGTTTTCCCCATATCACTATAATATTCAAAGACATTTCTTTTCTATTTCCCATCTTTCACCAGTTTTATTATTCATATTTCCCTTATTTTACTTTTCGCCTCTATTTATGTTAAAATTTCAGCCTTCATTCTTTCATTATCCAATGTCTCAATTTACACTTCTAGTACCAAACACAAACATTTAAAGAACATCTATTCATGTTCTTACCAATCATCCAATCCATATGTTTCTACTGTTAATACACATATTTTCATTAAAATATATTCTTTCATTATCTAATCACCCATTGATTAATTTTATCATTTTACTCCTAATCATATTTTATGCATATTTAATAATAGCAATAGCACTTAGACTTATATACCACTTTATAGTGCTTTACAGCTCTCTCAAAATGATTTACAGAGTCAGCATATTGCCCCCAATAATTTGGGTCCTCATTTTACCCACCTCGGAAGGATGAAGGCTGAGTCAACTTTGAGCCTGGTGGGATTCAATCTGCCAAATTGCAGTAGGAATAGCTTGCAGTACTGCACTCTTAACCACTGCTCCACTGAGGCTCCTTATGTTTATAATATAATTTATATTAATGTCATCATTCAATCTCTAATTTTCCAATTAATACTTAATTCTTATTCATAATTCCCATATTTCACTCTTCATATCTATTCATCTTAAAATATTATCCTAATGTCTATTATACTACATATAGAATAATTATTCAGCCTATATAATTCTAATATTAATACATATGTTTTTATTGAAATGTATTCATGGAAGATCTTTTATTCTCTCTCTTTTTTTTTAATCCATCATCTCTTGTTCGCATCAGAACTTTTAGTTATTTTTTTTTCACTTGTCTCCCATATTTTTCTCTTAAGTCTTTTACTCCATCTACTTCTAGATCTATATTCTGACTATGTAGTCTAACTTTTTCTCTCCTCTACCCTTCCCCACTGTCTAGCTTAAAGCTATTGGTTCTAGCCCCTATCTCTTTTCCCCAGATATCTTCCTGTTTCTCCCATTTCCTTTTTAAATTCCTTACTTATTAATTTTGGTAATATCTCCTCCTTCTTGTCTTCTTTTTGCTGGTTTCTCAGTTCTGCTTTCCCCTCCATTCCTTTTGATGGCTCCTTTCTTTCCTCATTGTCCTGGTCTTTGTTCATTGTCCCTTGTATAATATTTTCCAGATTTTGGTCTATACCAGTGGTGGCTAATCTTTTTGTGTCGCGTGCCAAAAGCCACCCATAATGCAATGAATGTGCGACCCCCTCCTGCTCCTTCTGCCCCTTTCACATACAACCCCTCCGTTCCCCATTTTGGGCCTAGTAGGCCTCCCTGCAGCCTCCTAGGAACAAAAATGGGCAGTGGGGGGGCACTGCACCCCCTGCACCTCAATTTTGGGGTGGGCCTCCCTACAACCTCCCGGGAGCAAAAATAGGAGCGCGGGGGTCATCCTGCTCCCCATGCAGTCCCCACACCCCCCACACATATACATGCAAACCACCCTCACTCCCCCTGCCCCCCTGGGCATGCACAGCAGAAACCCAAAAATCAGTTGGTTAGCAGAAGGTATGCGCACATGCACGGTGGATGAGCTCGGCTAATGGCTCATGCCCGCAGAGAGAGCTCTGTGTGCTACCTGTGGCAGGCATGCCATAGGTTTGCCATCACAGGTCAATTCAATCAAATATTTTCACCATCACCTTATGTTGTTCCTGTATAAGGTACTTAAATCCTTTGAAAATCAGCTCCATTTCATTTAAAACTCCACTCATTTCCGCCTTGCGTTACATTTTATTTCATTTAATAGGTCTCCTTTTTATTCAATTGTCCAGGATTCATTAATTCCAAACAGAGCTTGCCAAGTCACAATTTTTAATATCTCATCAATGGTCAGTCAAATCAATTTTAAATACTCCCGGGGTTTCCCAAGGCCTCTTCAAGTTACTTTTATACATTCAACAACATTCAGGGGCCTTTTAACTAAAATTCTTATTTAATATTCCAATCTCCAGTGGGCTTAGAGTAGATACATGTAATCTAGAAAGTATTTTCAGTCCTTCAGATGGTTATTCCCAGGATTGCATAGTTGCCCTGTCATCAGCAGATGCGCTCTCTGCATCAGCCTCTTTCAATCTCTCTTCAATATTGCTGGCAAGTCCGATTTTAATTATTTTGAATTATAGTTCCAGTAAGTAAGCAGTATTAATAGAAAAGATTTTAGGTTCATAATTTCAGCATTTTAAAAATGCCTTCTTGATATCATGTCTTTGTACTTTGAGAGTTCAATTTTCTATAGATATTTTTTTTTAAAAAAATTCTCTTAAATTCTCCAAGTAATTTTTTCAAAGTGCCTGTTTGATAAATAGTTCTAAATATATATTCTGCTTAGATTCCTTGGGGTCAGATTTCAACAAAAAGTATTCTCACCCAGTTCACACACCATTTACCATCTCTTTGCTCCTACACTGTCTTAGGTATTCAGACTGTCCCTGGCTTCATGGCAGCCATGTTGACTGCTGATGTTCCTTGTCTTCAGATGAGGAGGATTTGCCAAGTCAGGGAGAAGAGATGTGGCTCTCCTCAAACCGCAAGGCGCCCCCCTTTACTTCACCACCCCTACAGGGTGGCTGTGGCTTCTTTTGGAGCCCTCTAATGGGGAAAGCTCGGAGTGGGGCCACAGATCTCGGGGTCCTTGCTTCCGATAGCGCCAGAAATACAGCCGGAAGTCTGATGATGAGTATTTCTTGATAAGAATATAATAAGATGTGAGATCCTAAGAGCTTTTTTTTTAATTAACTATTTTTAGTCTAAAGATAAGAGCTGTAATCCATTTCATGAACCTGACCCCTATTTATATATGCAAGGGTAAAGAAAAGACTTATAGGTAATCCTTGATTTAATGACCATAATTGAGCCCAAAATTTCTGTTGCTAAGCAAGGAAGTTATTAGGTAACTTTTGCCCCGTTTCTTTTGCTCTTATTGTGTTTCTTGCCATTCTTATTGAGTGAATCTGGGTTCCCCATTGACTTTATCAGAAGGTCACAAAAGATAATCACATGACATCAGGATACTACAATTGTCATAAATACATGCCAGTTGCCAAGCTTCCCAATTTTGATACCATGGCTACAAGGATGTTGCAAAAATCATAGGTATGAAAAAGAGTCATTGTTAGGAATCTGTCCATCAATTAGTTGGGTTGGCAATATATAAATCAGCAATGTATGTTTGTAGTTTTAAGACAAAATCACTGTATCGATTGGTTGATTGTATTGCGATTTGCCATAAGAGGGAGCTAGAAATCATGGCTTGCTCTCTCTGACATTCTGTATCTCTGACATTCTGTTGCTATCTAGGTTCTCTGTTATATCTAAGCTTTGGTATTTTTGTTTACTGTAAATGAAAAAAGCAACCGGTAAGAAGACTTTGTAATTGGATATGTAAAATATATATGATCTGGACTGTTTATTGGACTGTGCTATTTCTTAAAGTAAATTTTAACTCAATTTTATGTATCTGAATGTGGCTGAATAATTATTCATAACTACTCTCATAAATGTTTCCATGTGCATATCCTTGTTACTCAAGGGTTATTCTGTACATATCATAACAGCAATAAGTAACTTTTTCAGCACTGCTGTAAATTGGAACAATCACTTAAACCAGGGATGTCAAACTTGATTTAATTGAGGTCCACATCAGGGTTGTGGTTGATCTTGGGGGGGAGCATGACCAGGGGGCATGGCCAGCTTGATATCACTCGTGTTGGAGGGATCTGTGGTGACCTGGTGGGGCTGGGGGGAATCCATTGTCTCCAGTCAAGGAAGAGCAAGCAACAAGCTCTAGTCCACCAAAGGAGTGTCATCATCCCTCTCAGGCCAAGCGGAAGACCCCTGGACAGCGACCCAGGCTGCCCAGAAGCCTGAGCAATGGAGGGCAAGCACCCAGCCCCAGCCCTTGTACCCCCAGGGCACTAGAACCCCAGAGCCTAGCCTAGCCCCATTTCCTGAAAACTTCTGCTGTGCTTGCTCACCTTGGCCAGGTTGCTCATGATGTGTGCTGGAAGGCAAAGTGTATGGGTCACACTTTTTTTTATTGTACATCAACAATTTATGTGATCTATTTAAAAGCAATTGCATTCATTTTGCTGGTGATATAAAATTATTCAATTCTACAAATATTTCAGTTGTTTTGCAAAGTGATCTTGACTATGTGTCTGGAATGATCATCTATTTGGCAACTTCAAATTTTGATTAATAAATGCTCTGTTTACTAGGCTCAATAGCAGTAACTACCAGGCTCAATAGCAGTAACTCCAGGCTCAATAGCAGTAACTACCAGTCTCAACAGCAGTAACTATGAGAGGGATCTTGGAGTCAATGTAGAGAAGTCCTACACTTAGGCAAAAAAACCCAAAAGTAAATGTAGAGAAAAGTAAAGTCCTACACTTAGGCAAGAAAAACCAAAAGTACACATATAGACTGGGTGAAACCAGGCTTAATAGCAGTAACTGTGAGAGGGATCTTGGAGTCTTTATGGACAACCAGCTAAATATAAGCCAGCAGTGGGCAGCAGCAGCCAAAAAAGCTAATGCAATCCTAAGTTGTATTAACAGAGGGATACAATCAAGATCAAGGGAAGTACTAATACCACTCTATAAAGCCTTAGTAAGACCACACCTAGAGTACTGCATTCAGTTTTGTTCACCACATTATAAAAAAGATGTTGAGGCTATAGAAAAAGTATAGAGAAGAGCAACCAGGATGATGAGGGGACTGGAGGCTAAAACATACAACGAACGGTTGCAGGAACTGGACTTGGCTAGTCTAGTAAAAGAGAAGGACTAGAGGAGACATGATAGCGGTCTTCCAATATTTGAGGGGCTGCCACAGGGAGGAAGGGGTCAAGCTATTTTCTAAAATGCCTGAGGGCCAGACAAGGAATAATGGATGGAAACTGAACAAGGAGAGATTTAACTTGGAAATAAGCAGGAACTTTCTGACTGAGAACAATCAACCAATGGAACACCTTGCCCTCAGAAGTTGTGGGAGCACCATCACTTGAGACTTTCAAGAAGAGATTGGACTGCCATTTGTCAGTATGTAAGAAAGATAACAGTCTCCCACTTGGGCAGGGGGTTGGACTAGATGACCTACAAGGTCCCTTCCAATTCTGATTATCTATTATCTGTTATCTGTTATCTTTCTTACATACTGATAAACGTAATCAGAATATCAAGTATAAGCTAGGTGGTATTGATGTAACAGATGACACTCACTTTGTTAAAGACCTAGGTATAGTTATCTCTGACAATTTATGCTCCAAAGCTCAGTGTAACAGCATTGCTAAAAAAGCATTAAGAGTTGTAAACTTAATTTTGTGATGCTTTTTTTCTGGAAACATTGTGCTGCTAATTAGAGCTTATAAAAGTTATGCTAGACCAATTTTAGAGTATTGTTCAACTGTTTGGAATCCTCACCATATATCTGACATCAATACAATCGAGCAGGTTCAGTAGTACTTCACGAGAAAAGTCTTGCACTTTTCTGTATAAAATAGAATTCCTTATGCTACTAGGTTCAAAATTCTTGGTTTGGATTGCTGGTATTGCATACAAAAATATACGTAGTAATGTTTTATCTGTAAATGACTTTTTCTGTTTTAATCGCAATAATATGCGTGTAAACTAAATGTAAATCGTTCTAAACTTGACTGTAAAAAATATGATTTCTGTAATAGAGTTGTCAAAGTATGAAATGTCCTACCTGATTCAGTTGTCTCAGCTACAAATTTTCAGTTTCAGTCATAAATTGACTTACATGGTCCTTACTTCATGCTTAAATGGTCAGTAGAGGGGACGTGCATAAGTGCACTAACATGCCTATCGTCCCTGTCATTGTATTTTTATTCTCTTATTATTCTCATTTTTGTTTGACAAATTCCAATGAATAATATCTCCAACCAAATTGCCTCTCTTTCCTTCCTTCTCTCCTTCCTTCCCTCCCTCCCTCCTGTCAGGAAATTTCTCCTTAATTGGTTCTCTCCTTGATTAGTTTCCATCCATTACTTCTTGTCCTGCCTTCAAGTGCTTTGGAGAGTAGGATGACACTCTCTTTTTTGTGGCAGCCCCTCAAATATTGGAAGACTTCTGTCATGCCACATCTAGTTCTTTTCATTAGACTAGACAAACCGAATTCCAGTAACAGTTCTATACTGTATATATTTTATCCTCCAGACCCTCTAATTATCTTTACTGCTCTTCTCTGCACCTTTTTTTATATCATGGTGACCAAAACAGGATACAATATTCTACGTGTGATTTTACCAAGGCATTATAAATACCCTGACATTTTATTTATTTTTTTGCTCCAAGCAAGGCAAACACAATATTTGCCGTCTATCCCACCCCTTGTGTTGCAGGGACAGGGAAAGATTCCTTTTTGGGGAAGAGGGAGATGACCCCTGTCTCAACTCTCTAGAGCATCACCGCAAAGGACAGACCCTCCCACCATCTCATCTCACCCCACCAAACACCATCAAGTGCTCCACTCGGCTTGTCGAACCCAGGAGAAAGGAATTGCCTCTCCTCTGCCGAATCAAGGGGTGATGTCCCCTCAACAACTTCCAAAGTGATACCTGGGGAAGAATTCACTGCCAGACTCAAATTAGGTATTCCCATGAAACAAGCTGCATCCTGTGGAATCTGGTCCACCGATAGCTTGAAGGAAACAGGGAGAATCCTCCACACCAGATTTCACACATTGTGTGAAAATGACCTGAAGATTTCGCTAAGTAGGGGATTGGGGCAGAGCTGCCTCCTTATCCCTTCGTGCAGCGTCTATGTGTTCCTCATCAGTGGCGTTGTGATGCAGCAGTATGGGTCAGCTAGTCTCAAGGTTGGGGATGCTGGGATTTGGATTCCTTCCCCATAGCAGGCTGATTCAGCATCTCCTGAGGGGGAGAAAATCCATCCCTGCGGCTGCCTCACCTGGAGCTGGGTCTTGCCATGTCAGAATCAGGTTCTTGGAACATGATGGCTGGCAGAGCAACGGGCCACGGTTGCTCTGCTGTTGCCCAGCCATGACTTACTTCCTCCTCCCTCCCTCCCTTCCTCCCCTGCTTCTCATTCCTATCTCTTTCCTTCCTCTGCACACAGAATGGGTCAACGGAAGGAGAAGAGATTAGCAGTGCTGCAGCAGCCATGCCACTGGCTGCTATTGCTTTCCAACCCAGGATGGTAGTCCTAATGAAAGGGAAGCCTTGCGGACTGTGAAGCCAGGCCAGAGAACGGCATGGAGGCTCTAGTGCGGCCATGGTGCTGATCTATTCTGCAACCTGGTGGCGGCCATCCAGGTCAGAATATGGTCAGCCTTAGATCTGGGCATGTGCTACGGCTGGCGTCCTGGGTAAAAGGGAAGTGTTCTGAACATAGTCATCCTGCAGAGAAGATGGTCCCCATGGACACGTGGCTCCATGCGCTTGCCACCTCTAGTGCACTCCGAGGGTTGGGGTCGGGGCAGACCCTCATTGGCTCCAAGGCAGACCTGCATTCTGGCCTTGATGGCTACCACCAGGTTGTAAATCAGCATCTGCTCGGCCTAGGCCAGGCAGAAGCGCTGCAGTCCGGATCTTCGCTGTTTCAGGGTAGCCCTATGGGCCAGATCTAACCACATTGCAGATGTGGTTTGAGTTTGACATGTCTGACTTCAACAAATGGTTGTAAATCAAAATCTCTCTGTATCTGCCCTCCAATCTCGTAGAATACTCTCCCACAATCTATTCCAGGCAGTTCTCTTTCCCTTAAATATAGATTTTCTGATCTTCTACAAAGAACATTGAATCTCCATTCTTCCAATTCATCAGTGAAATATTTTGGGACATCAGTATTTAGCATTTTCAGACAATACAATGGACATCTTTACATATTGAATCATTTTCTTTTATAACTTAATTACCATGCTTGTAGTTGCAAAACATACTTCCTAGTGTATATGTATACACACATATATGTGTGCACGCACACATACCCACCTCTTTATATTAATAAAGGAATATAAACAGGCAATGTATTTTTTCGTTCAGTCATTTGATAGTTCTATTGGAAGAATGGCAAGATAGAACCCACAAGGGTGACAAATCTGTGCCACCTTAAAATAGTTCCATTCCTGTTTGTTTCTCTGTCTTTCTCCTCCATGCTGCATCGAGAGTCCAGGATTGGGTAGACTGCTTCCTATGACGTCATTAAGCTGGGTCTGTACTAGTATATAAAAACCAGCCCCCAGGAGAAACCCCAGCTTTGACTCAGCTTCTTAATAGTCACAAGCTGTCTCTGAAAGCGTGTTAGTATTAGCCTCAGCGAATTGAAAGACTCTTGTTTCTTCAGCTCCCAGGGACCCGGGTAGCTACAACTTCAAGAGAGCGGAGCTCCATTCTCCTGCAATGCTGGGATATTGTTCCCAACGCTGCTAGGTGAGCAGGGAAGTGTCGGAGGTCCTTCCCCAGTGCCACAGTTTGCTCGATCGTAAAACTGATTGGCAAACCGATAGCAGTAACCAGCCAGCTGATCGTGTGGGTGACTATTTCCCCCTTTCTTGGCTGACAAGATCATTCGGGGCTCACAATAGCCTAAGGAACAAAAATTACCTCTCTGGAGCCTGGGCAGCAGCAGCTATCAAGAAAGCATCGTGCACGAGGTGAACGGCCATTTTAAGTGACCCGGTGGCCATTTTGGGGCCCATTTCACCCTCTGCCATCACAGCATAAAAGTTTAACAAACTCAAGCCTTGATTATTAAGATGAATCAGGACAGAGTTCTTGCTGAGCTTTCCCCTCCAGTTGAACAAGCCCTTCAGCCCAACAAAAGAAAAAGGCGCAGACAACATACTGCTCAGAGGGAAGTGGCTGCTAAAATCAGAGCCAAGGCTCTAGCCCCTAAGAAGACAACTCAAGCTGAGTTGAGAGCAGAAAAACGCAGACATGCTGCTCTAGAGAGACAATTTGACAAAAATATTCAACAAGAGAGAGGGCAACTGCAACAGGCTTCCCAGTCAAGTGAACATCATGGTTCCCAGAGAAGCCCCTCCAGGGGAGGGGAATCTGTTCATGGAGCCTTTGGACCCCCCCCCCCTCCCGGCCTGGTCCCCTCAGCCATTGGAGGAACAACTAAATCCTCAGGATTTTAGCAGGTCTGGGCCATATTTCCAGCAACGCTGTGGATTGCATGCTCCTCTTCCATCTAGAGTTCAGGTCTCCCACAGCAGGCCAGAAGCCACCTACACACTCACTGCAGCTGGCCTTAGACCCTCTACCACCTTTGACCACAGGCCCAGGGAGATCCAAGATGTTGTCTCCTTGGCCATTAGGCAGAAGGTTTTCAACAAATTCTGCGGCCTCTGGAAAGAGTTCAAGCCTTTCTCCCTTCTCAGCCAATTGACCCATTGCCTCACCATCGAGATCCTCACAGACCACAGGATCTTAGAGTCCACTCTTCACGGGCAGAATGGGATGATTATGAAGGGGAAGAGAGTGCCTCCCCTACTGATCACAGTGGCTCCCCTCATTCAGAGCGTGAGGAAGGCAAAATTTGCGATCACAATCTTTCAGAGGAAGAAGATTCTTACCCGGATCAACCCTCCTCAGCATTGGTTTTCAAAACAGCCCTCTTCAAACCTTTGCTTAGCAAGGCCCTGGCAACTGCTAATCTGTCCCTGGAAGAGGAAGCCCCAGATTCCCAAGGGGAACCTTGCAGTCTCCAAGCCAGTGGTTTACACGGAAGTTTTGCCTTCTCCCATCTTGTTCCTTGACCTGGTCAAGGAGCAGTGCGCTTCCCCTTCTGCAGGTCCATGCCCATCATCCCTGTACAAGTGCTTCTACAATGTCAGCTCATCTCTAGCCAATGCCCTTGCAGTGCCCTCAGTAGACACCCCAGTGGTGGCATCATTTTCGTCTTCTGGCACTCCCATCGAGCCTGAAGATGTACTTAAAGTAGAAGATAAGCGTTCTGAACACACCCTCAAATGCAACCACCAAGCATCTGCTTGGGCTGTCAGGGCTTCTACCGCTGCATTCTTTTTTACAAGGGAATCTATACGATGGCTGCATCAACTGCAGGACCGGTGGCCTGTCTCTGATCTTAGGTCCCACCAAGACCTCAACAAGATCATAGCAACAGCGGAATTCACCGCGGATGCCACCCTCAATTCTGCCAAGTTTGCATCAAGAGCCATGGCTTCTTTGGTGGCGGCAAGGAGGCTTCTGTGGCTCCGAAGTTGGCAAGCAGAATCACGCTGCAAATGGAAGCTGGCTTCTGCCCCCTGCACAGGAGACAAGCTCTTCAGCGACGCCCTGGAGCCTTATCTCGTGGAGACAAGAGATAAGCGGAAAATTCTTTCCTCATCGGGGAAGAAAGCAAACTATCACCCAGCTCCTTATCGCCCTCCTGCTTTTTGGGCTGAGAAACCTCCCGTTTTGCTCAGCCTCAGAGGGCGTATTCCCAACGACAAGACCAATGCCCAGATGCCCCTGGCAGACAACAATCTTCTGTGGGTAGATGGCCCTTTTGAGGGGGAGGGGGTCGTTCTTTCCATCGCTCTAAGTAACTCCTCGTTCTCCCCACCCATCGGAAGTTGGCTAGCTTTCTTTGCCTCCAAATGGGAGGAGTCAACGATGGACGCCTGGGTGCTCAACACAGTTCGGTCAGAGCTAAAATTGGAATTCTTATCGTCACCCCCAAAAAATTTCACGGGATGGGTCAAAAAGAACACTTATGAATTCGGCCATCCAACACCTAGCTATCCAACCAGTCCCTGCACTCTTCCAGGGTCGGGAGTTTTATTCTAGGCTTTTCGTTGTTCCCAAAGCATCGGGGGTGGCGTGCCATCCTGGATCTCAAATTTCTCAATAAATTCATCAAATACAGGTGTTCAAAATGCAGACTCTGCATTCTATTTTAGAGAGCGTTCGGGAGGGCGACCTCCTCTCTTCCATTGATCTCACAGAGGCTTACCTTCACATTCCCATCTGGCCCCATCATCACCAGTTTCTCCGTTTCTGTTACCAGAAGACTCATTACCAGTACCGGGCACTTCCATTTGGCCTCTCATTGGCTCCAAGGTCTTCACAAAGGTTCTTGCAGCATTGGTAGCTTCGCTTCATTCTGTTCCAGTGAGGATCCAATGTTACTTGGACGACATGCTGATCCTGTCCCCCAGCCTCCACTCTGCCCATCAGGACTTACAAATTACCCTAGCCAGCCTCCAAAGTCACGGCTTTTCAATCAACATCAAGAAGAGCCATCTTTCTCCCACGATCAGATTGCTCCACTTGGGAGCAGTCATCAATACAACTTTGGGTCAGGTTTTCCTGTCTCCAGAACGTGAGAAAAGCCTTGCAGAGATCATCAGTGACATCCAGCAACAACAGACTGTTCCCCTGTCTCTGCTGTCCAAGCTCCTGGGGAAGATGGTCTCCTGCATTGGCATTGTCCCATGGGCGAGGCTTCACTCCTGATCGCTCCAATGGTTCCTGCTCCCCTTCCAACGAGCGGGAACCAGTCACTCCTCGATCAGGGTCCTTCTCTCCCCTCAAGCTCGAAGGTTCCTCAATTGGTGGATCTCCCAATCCCTATGGAAGGGGCTCCACTTCAGGGAACCACACAGGTTGTTTGTCACTACGGATGCCAGCCTCCTGGGTTGGGGCTCTCATATGGAGGGCCAGATAGCTCAAGGGTTTTGGTCCAGGTCAGACAGCATCCATCCCATAAACTAGTTAAAACCCAGGGCTATCCTTCTGGCTCTCAAGCAGTTCAGAACATTGGTAACCGGCTCCCATGTTCTTGTGTTGACGGATAACATGGCTGCAAAGGCTCACGTCAACCGACAGGAGGCGATGAGATCCAGGGCCCTCATGAGGGAGGTGGAAAGTTTGGGGTTATGGGCAGAGAAACACTTGCTGTCGATCTCAGCAGATCACATCTCCGGAGTCGACAACTCCCAAGCCGATTGGCTGAGCAGGATTTCAGTCAACCAGGCGGAATGGTCCATTCCCCCTTCCCTGTTCAAGGATCTCTCCCTCAGATTCAGATCTCCGGTGGTGGATCTCTTCTCCACTCCTCAAAACGCCCAAATCAACAGATTCTTCACCAGATTTCCTTGCCAGGGAGCAGAGAGGACCAATGGTCTTTGGTGCAGATGGCCCACAGGTCTCCTCTATGCCTTTCCCCCTCTTCCCATCATTCCGGCACTCATACGGAAGCTGTTGGAGGAACAAGTGGAGCTAATTCTCCTGGCACTATATTGGCCACGGAGACCCTGGTTTGCGGACCTAGTCAACCTGTTGGTGGCTCCACCTTGGAGGATACCAGCCCATTTGATCTCCCTGCACCAAGGAACCCTGATCCATCCGGAGCCCCAATGGCTCAAACTGACCATGTGGCGCTTGAGCGGCTGCAGCTAAGGGAGGCTAATCTTCCAGAGAAGGTTATCCTCACCATCCAGGCTTCTCGCAAACCTTCCACAAGTCGCATCTATGATGCCACTTGGAAGGTTTTCTCACAGTGGTGCCTCAAGGAAGGTCTCCCTCCCACTTCCGCCCAGTTGGCTGAGGTTCTTAGGTTCCTTCAGAATGGATTAGAGAAAGGTTTGGCCCCAAATACCTTATGTCACCAGGTCACGGCTCTCTCCTCAGTCCTTTCATGGGACTCATTCCCTACCCTGGCCCATCATCCCTCTGTCAAGAGATTTTTGAAAGGGGCTTCTAACCTTTCACCCCTCTGTAGTGCACAGGTATCCTTCATGGGACTTCACCTGGTCCTTGATGCCCTTATGAAGTCCCTCTTTGAGCCCCTCAGAACTGTCTCTCTCCAATTCCTAACTTTTAAGGTAGTGTTCCTAGTTACTATCACTTCGGCCAGGAGGGTGTCAGAAATAGCTATCCTGTCTATCAGACAGGATTTCACGAGGATAGGGTAGTTCTCTGTTTGAATCCCTCCTTTCTCCCAAAAGTGAACACCTTATTCCATAGATCCCAGGACATTGTCTTGCCTGACTTCTGTCCTGCCCCAAGCCATGACTTAGAGCGCAAGTGGCACTCTCTAGACGTTTGAAGGGCCCTTAGAATCTACATCAAGCGCACGTCTCCTTTTAGACGGACAGAAGCCATGTTTGTTTCCTTTTCCTCTTCCCATTTGGGGAATAAGGCCTCTTCCCCCACTATTAGCAGGTGGGTCAGGGTGTGTATCATGCAGGCCTATAAGGCAGTATCTCTCCCGGTTCCACAGGGTCTAATGGCGCACTCTATTAGAAATGCGGCCACTTCAGCCGCTTGGACTACTCAGGCGTCTTTTGAAGAGATTTGCAGGGCCACTATGTGGACTTCCCCATCTCCCTCCATCAGGTATTACCAGCTGGACTTCTTTGCCTCGGCAACAGCGGCCTTCGGCAGACAGGTTCTTCAGCAGGTGGTTCCACCATCGGAGTGATTGGCCGGACGAGGACTCGCCCGCGGACATGCAAGCTTTGGTATGTCCCAATCCTGGGCTCTCGCTGCAGCATGGAAGAGAATGGGCGTTGGTAAATTTACCTGTGAACGCCCTTTCTATCTATGCTGCGAGAGAGCCCAGCCCCTCCCTTGGTTCATCCAGAGAAGGTAAGGCTTATATGGTAATTAGAGGTTTGCTTTCAGAGACATTTCTCAGTCTGTCAAGTATCTTCGCCAAAGCTGAGGTTTCTCCTGGGGGCTGGCTTTTATATACTAGTACAGACCCAGCTTAATGACATCATAGGAAGCAATCTACCCAATCCTGGGCTCTCTCGTAGCATAGATAGGAAGGGCGTTCACAGGTAAATTTACCAACGCCAATCTCACTTGTTTTATTTCTGAGAAAAGGGTAGTCTTTAGCAAGCTTTATTTGAAAGTGTATGTTTTATTAATGTCTTTGCTTTCTTAAATTGAACATTAATTTTGAAAATAATGCATATATTTATTGTTTGATCTTGTATATGAAATCCTTCCAGATATTCGTGTATATATATACCTACAGCCTTTCATTGTTTTTCATCAATACCTTGTTATACTTCATGGTGTAATCTGAAACAATTTCATTAATTGTTTTAGTAATTATAAAAGACCAAGGGAACTGTACATAAATATAACTCTTAAAACTTGTTTTCAAGAAGGATTGCAAATCCTGTGGTGTAACAAAAAAACTGTAGAATGTATAAGTATTGAGAAAAAATAGAAAAAATAAATATAAAAAAGCATTGCTTGATTCATGAGGGATGTATCAGGCATCATCTTTGTTTCATATGAACATTGTGTTCCTATCATTTACATCATTTAAATAGACTTAGTATTCTCCTGTGGCCAGTACTGCAGCAACTGGTTCTATAGTTGTATTTTCATCTCTCTCTCCCTCCCTTCCTCTCTCTCAAATATATACTCTATTACTTCTGGGCTTTTTTAATGGAATTCTTGATATTAAGGCAAGAGTATAATGGAAAAGAATTTAAGACTAAGTTAATGATACAAAGTTTGATTTTTAATACAGTACAACTATTATTGCCTAATAAACTCTTATTGCTCTAAGCACTTTAGTTATCTTCATTAGCCTACTTTCTCAGTATAAATGAGAGATTTGTCTATGGAAAGTCTCAGTCATCCAGGTCATGGTTGTCCCAAAACTGCTTTTCCATGAGGCAGCTGGACTTTCTTGTTTTTCTTTGAAGAAGTTTCACTTCTCATCCAAGAAGCTTCTTCAGCTCTGACTGGATGGTGGGGAATGAAAGGATTTATATTCCTTGCAAATAGCTGATCAGTAATGTTAATTGGTGTGGAGCTTCTTAGAACTGCTGAAAGGACTGTGTTGTAGATTGGAGATACATGATGTCATATCCCTCCCCCCTCTGTTGATAATGGGCTGTTCAATTTTCACATAGATAACCTTTTTGAGCCTTCTTTCAAATCAGTGGTCCTCTCTGTCCAAAATGTGGACTTTGTTGTCTTCAAAAGAATGGCCTTTATCTTTTAAATGCAAATGGACTACTGAATCTTGTCCTGATGGGTTCTCCTATGTCTGTGATGATGAACCTATGGCTGCAATCTTCCTTTGGCATTTTTTTAAAGTAGGACAGCCCCCACTGCTACGTTGCTGGCATCAACTTGTATGATAAACAGTTCTTCTGGATTTGGGTGTTTAAGGATCAATTTGACTGCAAACAGCTGTTTGAGCTCCTCAGTTTGGCACTTCATGGTCCAATTCAGCAGCTAACTGGGTTTAGGTTTTACTCTCCCGCCCCACCCTCCCCATTTTTAACAATTCAGTGATCAGCAAAGCAATTTAGGCAAATGATGGAATAAACTGCCAGTAGAAGTTGACAAAGTCCAAGAAACTTTGCAGTTGCTTTCTGGTTCAGGGGGGTCTCCCATTCCATGCCTTCATCTTCCCAGGGTCCATTTCCACTTTCACATGATACCTGGTAACCCAAATAATCCAGGTTACTTTTATGAAAATCACATTTTGATAGTTTGGCATAAAATTTGGCATGCAGGAGTTTCCTCAGCACCTCCCATACTAATTTCACTTCTTCTATCATTTTGGAATAAATGAGGATGTCATTCAGGTACACAAGGACTCCTTTGTATAAATGCTTGTGGAACACTTCATTTATCAATTGCATGAACACCCCTGTGGCCCTGCAGTCCAAACAGCATCATTTGGAACTGGTAGCATCCCAGGGGCAATTAAAGGCTGTTTTCCACTCATCCCCCTTCTTAATCATTACTCACTAATGTCCTTCCCTCATGTCCAATTTGCTGAATACCTTCCCTTTGGACAGGTATCTCAGAATGTCTTTCATTAGGGGGAGAGGGTACATGTTCTTGACATGTACTCCATTAATTCCATAGAAATCTACCAACAGTCTCATAGACCCATCCTCCTTGAACAGTACAGGGGCTGCCACCCAGGATTCTGCTGGCTGGATAAATCCACTAACCAGGTTCTTGTCTACAAAACTTCTCAGCTCTTCCCTGTGTCATTGCGTACATCTTGGACTTAGATAGTTTTGCCTCCGGTAATATCTAAATTGCACAGTCCATGGGATAATGGGGAAGGGAGTACGATGGACTCCTTCGCATTGAACACTTCTGCCAGGTCCCTTCACTTGGCTGGGACGTCTGGCTTCCCAGACCTGGATTCAGCTAGGGTGTTGACTGGCTCAGTTCTCCCTTTCCCTCTCATTCACATTTGGGCCATTCTGCCTGGTTTTCCTGCTAGTTCTAATCCTTTGGTCCCCAACTTTAAACATCACTGGTCACTCCCTCAATTCACTGCAGGGTTCCAATTTTTCAACCACGATAGTCCCAGTATCACTATCTCTGCTATATTTTGGGCTGCCACGAATCAGATGGTTTCTTCGTGGCTACCTGCTTTTATGATCACTGGCTTCATCAGGCACATGGTAGGCACCCTCCCCCCATGATTGAGCCATTAGCTTGCTCGAAATCCATGAGCTGTCTCAGCTTTGTTACTCTTGAGTCTTAACTTCTCTACTGTCTGCACGCTGACTGAGCATCGGGTGCAACCTGACTCTATTAAGGGATTGAAAAATCCCCAGATTGAGTGGGGCACCACAAACTCCACTCAGGAAGTGAAAGGGGCAGTGGCTGCACTTATCATTAAGTAGTCTTCCCCTTCGTTGGAGGGGGGAGAGACCGCCACTCTGTGGGGGGCCTTGTGTTAAGTTGCCGGTTGAGCAGCAGGCGATTCCCCAGGAGACCATCAGAGTAAGGGCGGTCGTGGAGGATATTATGCATCAGCTAGGGGCCCGCCCAAAATCCTCAAGTGATTGGTCTGGAAGCACAATATCTAATGGATGAAAAGAGAACTGTTTGGCCAAGCAACCCTTTCTGACCCACTCAGCGATCGGCCGTTAACTGCAGCCAGGGAGTCTCGAACCATGATCTTAGAGTAGAGAGCAGCAACTGGACCCATAGGATCTATGGGAGACCACAAGGAGCTGGCTGAATGGCAGTACCAAACAGCAATGTGCAGACAAACCTTTGAGGATCTACCTGACCAGCTAGAACAGCTTGTGATCAGATGTGAAGGCAGAGGTCAGCAAAGGAGGCAAATTCCCACCTGGAGAGATTGTGAAACTCAAGTTTCCAGCCTGTCAACTTTTGGTTTAACCCAGTTGTTGGGAGAATCTTCTCCCAGAAGAGGGCGATCTACCACTGCGGGAGATCTTCCACCATTATATCATCCCTCCCCCGAGAGTGGAATGGAGAGGGGTGAGTAGAAGGGGGAGTCCACAAAGAATCTATTGAGGAACCATAGGAGAACATTGGGAAATTATCCGCTTCATAGTAGTTCCAAAGATGACCCAGTCAGTAATCCTGGGTCTTGCCTGGCTAGACAAATGGCAGCCAAATATAAGCTGGGAGGGTTGCTATAGGAGAATCAAAGTAGCACTCAGTCCTGAGCCACCTCCTGAACAAAATAACAGCCAAATTGTCAACCCGGAACTACAAGGAAGCCAGGATGATAGATCAGTATTATTGACTGATTAACCACCAGGGATTCCCAAAATCCCAATCCAGTACCGTGATCTGGTTCAAGTCTTCAGTGAGGAGGAATGCAATGTGCTACCCTCCGCCATCGCAACACTGACTGTGCCATAAAGTTTATAGAGGGGAAGAAATTACCAAAACTAAAAATGTACTCCATGTCACCTAAGGAAATGAAAGAGCTAAGGAACTATATAAACACAAACATAGCCAGAGGTTTCATCCAACCTACAAAATCCAGAGTGGCTGCCCCCGTACTATTTAAAGAAGAAAAAAGATGGGGAGGTATACTTATATGTGGATTTTAAATCTCTAAATGCTGTGAGTATTCACAACACATACCCCCTATCACTCATGAAAGACATGTTAGGACACTTGGCAAAAGGGAAAGTGTTTACCAAACTAGATATCTGAGAAGCATATTACTGAATCTGCATCAGAAAAGGAGATAAATGGAAGACTGCTTTCAATTGTCCTTTAGGCAGTTTTTAATTCACAGTAATGCCATTTGGATTACAAGGAGCCCCAGGGGTTCTAAACTATATGTCCCTAAAACTTTACATTTTCATACACTTCAAAAAAGTCATGATTCAAAACAAGCAGGACATTTTAGATATTTAAAAACCCTATACATAGTCAAACACCAGTTTTTTGGGCCAAAAATGAAGCAAGACATTGAGGATTATGTAAAGAGTTGTGCCACTTGTGCCACAAGGATAATCCGACCAGGAAAACATCCAGGATTATTACAATCTGTAGCAGAACCATCCCAGCTCTGGGAGGAGTATAAATCTATATAGTAGATTTACCTGATAGTGGGGAGCACACAGTCATTTGGCCTGTAGTGTATTTTCCAAACAAGCTCATTTTGTTGCATGCCCAGGACTACCATCAGGTAGGAAGTTATCCAAAATGTTTGTGAATCATATATATAGATTGCATGGAGTGCCTCTCAGAATTATTTCAGATAGAGGGGTTCAATTTGCTGCAAAATTCTGGAGGGAATTTATAAAAGCAAGTGGATCCTCTCAAAGTCTAAGCTCAGGATTTCACACAGAAACTAATGGATTGTATGAAAAAGCTAACCAAATTATTGGATAATATTTAAGATGTTATGTAAATTATCAACAAACCAACTGGGCTGATTTGCTGCCATTTGCAGAGGTTGCTTATAATAATGCTGTACATAGCAGTACTGGGTTAACACCTTTCCAAATTAATACTGGGATGGAGTTTGTTCCCATGCCTGAATTGCCGAGGGACACCCCTCCAATCCTTGTCAGTAACTGAATGGATGGACGCAATTAAAGAGTCTTGGAAAAACACAAAAAAGGCTTTGAATAAAGCAGCACAAATCCAAAAGATGCAAGCTGACCAATATCGTTCCCAGCAGCCACAATTTAAAGTGGGGTTAAAGTTTATTTGTCAACTAAATATTTGAAGTTACACTTACCTTCTAGGAAATTGAGTCCAAAATTTATAGGGCCTTTTCAGATAATTAAAGTAATAAACCCAATAACTGTGAAACTCAATCTCCCTAGGTTATTGGAGAAAGTACATCCGGTGTTTCATAGTAGTTTATTAAAGCCGGTTGTTGATTCTTCATTGAGACCAGGGAATGTGTAGCTCTGAAGTCTTCATTCATTGCAGGACATGAACATTATGTGGTTAAGAAAATTTTGGATTTTAGGATTTTCAGGGGAAAGTTACAATTTTTAATTTATTGGAAAGGTTATCCAATTTCACAAGCGACTTGGATTAATAGCTGGAAAGTTAATGCTAATAGATTGGTGGGAAAATTCCATAAAAAATATCCACATAAGCCTAAGGCAAATTCTGAGAGTGGCAGAGGAGGTTAAAATGTGCATTGTATGATTATGTTTAACCTAATTTCAATCTTTATGTATTTTATGTCATTGCAGGGGTTTCGTTTCAAATGAAGGAAGGTAGACTGTCAAGCCCAAAATTCACGTTTGTGTAGCCATTTTAGTTAGGCTTAGTATATATTATTTTTCTTGCTTTCTCTTTGGTGATCATGGGGGAACGGTTTGGGGCTTGCCACATTCCTAAGTGGGGGAGTGGAGATAGGGAGAGTTGTTTAGGCTAGCTTCTTCCCGTGGGAAAATGAGCTGCCGTGTTCAGGCCCTTTGAGGTGGAGATTTATGACATAAAACAATGTTGAATTACTTCTATTGGAGAATGTGACTTTTGGGGGTTGTTTCTACCTTCTGATATTGTGGGGTAATTCTGGGTTGTGTCAGATCCGGAATTACAATGGACTTTACCAATTTGATGCTTTCCTAAAGAAAAGATATTGTTTTGGAAGATGGACTTTGCTGTTTTCTTTTTAAATCGATTTCATCACTTGGAAACCTGCCAGCTGCATTTTCTCCTTTGTCTGCTTCGTTGCCTTCTTGTTCTTCAGTTGACTCAGGGTTCTCTGGGATGTCAACAGTTGTGGGGCTGGACAAGTCGTGGCCCAATGGTCCTCCTTCCCGCATTGGAAGCAGGCTCCCGCTGGGCATCATGGGTTCTCCTCGGGACTGAAGTGGGGGCTTCTGGGGTTCTCCATTCCAGCAAGCATCTCTCCTGGCTTCTCCTGGGTTGGTACTCAAGTCCAGCGTGCCTTTTGTACTCCACCAGATCTACTCCACTATAATAGCCGGTTGGTACCAGGTATGGAGCTTATCCGGGATTCCTTGGGGCAGGCAGTTTTGATATAGCTCCCTACTCAGCCCATCTCGGAATTGATAAATCAGCTATCGCTCCAGCCATCCTACCAGGCTTCGGAATTCTCGGAGGTATTCGGCCACCAGCCCAGTTCCCTGTGGGATGGTCCAGATCTCTGCTTCTGCTCTATGGGTCTGTGAGGGGTCCCTGAATCTGGCCCAGAGCTCCTCCATAAAGGTGTAAATGTTCCTCAACTCTGGAGCTCCTTCATCATGGAGAGACACCACCCAGCCCACCACTTTCCTCTCCACTTATCGTGATGATGTACATTTATGCAATGTCATCCTGATAGTCAGCCCCATATCAATCCAATTGCTCCACACTTGGTTTAGGAAGTAAGCTAACTTCTCCGGCTTCCTGTCAAACGTTGCTCTCAAGGGAGGGGGCTCTCATTTGCCACAGATCAGCATGTAGCCCAGTGGTACTCCCAGTGCTTGTGGGATCGCTTGCACCTGCTGTCCCGCAGCATCCTGAAGCACTTGGGGTTGTCTCAGGGCCACCTGGGGAATGTGGTTGTCTCTTGCGGACTTGCAGTTGCTCAAGTCATTGATTCCAGCATTGCCTGGTGCATTGATACCATTCCATGCATTTCAATCCCAACGAATCTCTTGGTTGTTCCACTGAAGGGCTATGGCATGCCATCAGGTATTTCCAGTCCGTCAGTTCCTCCCACCCCACAACCCTCTTGGCAATCCACTTCGACTCCTGACTTATATCCATCCCCAGTGGGAACTCACCTTAGCAGCTTTTACCTCTGTGCCCTACCTTGGTTCCTTCAGTTTGAGAAGGGAAGCTCCAGCTGCAGCTCCTTCCTCTCACACTGGAAGCTGCTTTGTTTCTCCACTTGCTCCTAGGATTGAGTCATGACTACTTACATTCCAGAGTCCACCAGAGTTCCCACCAGCAATTCTTCTGAAGGGATGGTCCCAGCTTTTGCTGCTGCCTCCACTTTTTATTCCACACCAGACATCATCATCTTTTCTCACCTCATAGCACTCTTGGCGTTGATTGAATAGGCTGCACTGGGGTTGATAAAGGAGAGTTTGTTTAAGGTCAAACATCCAACTAGCGATCCCAAGAATAGTAGGCACTCTCAAGAATTTTGAAATCCCAAAAGCAAAACTTTATTGGAGACAACATTCCAGGTCTGGAGAATCAAAACCAACTCTGGTTTTTTCTGTACAATGTGTGCATAGTTAAAAAATAGCTTTCTTTTCCCCACCCTTGTTAGTCACATTGTTCAATTATGAATTGTTTTGTTTTGACACTTTTCTGTCAGACACCTGCATCAGTGGCCTTGGTGGGCTCTTGGCTCTCATGGTCCATCTCTGGTGCATCTGCATTTTTTCTTAGGAAAAGACCTAAGCATTTCAAAAGTGGTTCAATCTTAACACGCATAGTATAATATAAAAGAACAAATTCATTAGGACAAGATTCAGCAGTCCATCTGCAAAGACAAAGTTCACATTTTGGACAATGGTTTGAAAAAGGGGTCAAAAAGGCCATCTATGTCCAAATTGAACAGCCCTCTCTCAACAGAAGGGGAAGGATGTGACATCATCCAATCTACAACACAATCCTTTCAGCTGTTTCAAGAAGGCTCCACACCCATTTGCACTAATCCGGTGACCCTGAGGACATAGATAAGTCTCCAAATGGCCTCAACAACTCTCTACAACAGGGGTGTCAAACTGGCGCCCCGCAGGCTGGATCCGTCACATACAGGCCATGCCCACCCTGGCTCCACAAAGATATAAAATGTTACAATACATCACATGATGCAATCGAATTTGGTACCCGTACTCTAAAAAGAATGCAAATGACCAGCTGTCTGCAAAAAATAAAAATCCTTTTTTTTTTCAAAAGTTTTTTATTTTATAACAAAAACAAAGACAAACAAAACCATCTTTCCGTTCAACAGTGTGTTGGTTGGGTATATATCTCTTGTGCTCATACTCATATTATCATATATTTCTTACTTGTTTATATTTATAATCATTCTGAACAATATTTTATATCACACTTATCAATTGTTATATTATCATTAACATAATTATTGTCTTTTAAGAATATATTTCATCTTTATTTAGATTATATTCATTTTCTTACTCAAATCTAATTTAATCAATTATAATATACTATTATTACATATTTCAATTTCTAAGTCTTCTATCTAGCCATTCATAGAATAAATTCCAAATTTTATAATATTCTTTTTCTTCCTGTTCTCTAATTGCCATTGTCAATCTACTCATTTCTGCATATTCCAATATTTTCTTAATTACTTCCTCTTCCATCGGAATTTTCTTGTTTTTCCAATTTTGTGCAAATAAAATTCTAGCTGCGGTTAATACATTAATAATCAAATATGGTATCTCCTTATTGTAACCTTCAGGCAAAATTCCCAATAAAAATGTCTCTGGTTTTAAATCTATCTGTTGTTTTATTATTTCTTCCGACCACATGTGTATTCTAGTCCAATATTTTTTAGCATCAGTGCATGTCCACCACATATGGTAATGTGTCTGAGGACATTTCTAACACTTTGCCGATTTATCTTTAAACATCTTTGCAATCCTTGCTGGAGATAAGTGCCACTTCTAAAACATCTTATACAAGTTCTCTTTATAGGCCGTTGACGTAATTAGCTGGTAATTTCTAGTCCATAATATCTGCCATTTATCCAAATCTATCCCATAACCAAAAATTTTCCCCCATGCAATCATTTCTTTAACTTGCTCATCCTCCAGATTCACTCCTAGTAAATGATCATACAGTTTTTAAATCAACTTCTCTTCAATGCCTATTAAGATTTTGTCTAATTCAGTCAATTCCTTGTAAAACCCAGCCATCTTAAATATCTTTTTCATACCTTGTATGTATTTGCAAATATGAATACCATCTTATATTTATCCCTTGTAACTTCAGTTCTTGCTTTATTTTGAGTTCACCCTTTTTAATTAAAATTTCTTCATATCTAATAATATGTTCCCTTTTTAAAACCTGTGGATATGTAAATGCCTCTAATGTGACAACCAGACTGGTATTTTCATATTCCCTTATTTTTTCCCATATTGCCAGTAATGCATCCCTAACATAATGTCTCCTAAAGCAGGGATCGCCAACCTTTTGGACCTCAGGGAACCACCAAACTCATAATTTTAGATCCCAGGGACCACTAACTGGTTCTGTGGGCGTGACTTAATTTGTGGGTGTGGCTTGGTGGTCATGTGACTGGCTGGGCATGGCTTGTATGTAAATATTATAAATATTTATATAAATATTGAATTTTTTATAAAAAAAGAGCAACTTTTACCCAAAATCAGGCAAAGCAGGCAGGCAGATTGAGTTGCTCACAGAATCACAGATTCATTCAGAAATCTATCTATCTGCCATTGGCTAGCTCAGTCTGTCACATAAAATTTGCTTGCAAGCAAACTCATAAAATTTGCTAGCAAACAAACTCACAAAATTAACTCACAACACACCATATATGTAAATATTGAATTTTTTATTTAAAAAAGCAACTTTTATCCAAAATCGGGCAAAGCAGGCAGATTGAAAAGCAACTTTTATCCAAAATTTTTTATTTAAAAAAGCAACTTTTATCCAAAATCAGGCAAAGCAGGCAGATTGAGTTGCCCACAGAATCATTCACTGATCTATCTATCTACCATCGGCTAGCTCAATCTCTCAAATTTGCTTGCCATGAGTCTGCACTGAATTTGCTTGCAAACAAACCTTCAGTCCTAAGGGAGGTTCAGCTGTGCTTAGCTAGAAATCAAGAAATCCAACCATTTCCTGCTTCCTAACTAATCTAAATCTCCCGGTACAGCAGAACAGATGATGGTCGAAAAAAGGAAAAATAGCAACTTAGCAGACAAGGGGTAAGGAGTGAGTGAGTGGGTGGGGAGGGTTCCCGTGGGCCATATGGGCTGAGCAGCCTTGTGTTTCTGGGCAGCCTGGATTAATTGCTTTGTGAGGGTGCTCTGGGGGTGAGATTTCTCTGCGGCCCACTCAAATTTTCTCACAGCCCACCAGCTGCGGCCCACTGGTTGGAGACCGCTGTCCTAAGGTGTCCATGTGCCCTACTTTCTCTATACCATAGAAATGCATGCCACCCCAGTTGTAAGTCATGCCCTTCTAACATTAACAATCTGACATTTTTCAATGCAATCCATTCTTTCATCCACATTAATATTGTTGCCTGATAATATAATTCCCAATTGGATAGTCCAGAGCCCCCTCTCACTCTTGCATCCTGCAGTAATGTTATCTTAATTCTTGTCTTTTTCTCTTGCCAAATAAATTTCAACATCATTTTATTTAAGTCTTCAAAGTATTTTTTTCCCAATCTTATTGGAATCATCTGGAATAGATATATTTTTGGCAATATATTCATTTTAATTGTCACTATTCTACCTATTAAGGATAGTTGTAAATTTTTCCATTTTTCCAAATCTATCGCAATCTGTTGTTGCAATCTATCATATTTGTCCTCTTTAAGTGTTCCACATCTAGCTGTCATCTATATCCCTAAGTATTTTACTTTATTTGTAACTTGAATATTTAATTTGTCCATTAATCTTTTCTTTTGTTTTTCTGACATATTTTTCACCAACATCTTTGTTTTTTCCTTATTTATTTTCAGCCCTGCTACCTCGCCAAATTCCTCTATTTCTCCAATCAACTTAGGTCCTGTTTCCAATGGCTCTTCCAGTATAAAAAACAAATAATCTGCAAAGGCTTGTAATTTATACTCTTCCTTTTTTATTTTCATTCCCTTTATTTCTTCATTTTTTCCTAATATTTCTATTCAACATTTCCAAAATTAATACAAACAACAGTGGGGATAGTGGACAGCCTTGTCTAGTTCCTTTTGAATATTAATACTTTCTGTCAGTTTTCCATTATAATTACTCTTGCTATTTGCTTACTATATATCGCCTTCAATGCTTTAATAAATCTATCTCTGAAACCTATCTCCTCCAATTGCATCAACATAAATTGCCAATTCACGTTATCAAATGCTTTCTGTGCGTCTAAAAAGACCAATGCCATTTGTTTCTCTGAATGAGTTTCGTAATGTTCCAGTGTATTCAAAATTATCCTCATATTGTTTTTATATATCTCTTAGGCAGGAATCCATTTTGATCTGAGTGTACAGAATGAGTTAAATATCTTTTAAATCTCTCTGCCATTATTGAGGCGAATATTTTGTAGTCAGCATTTAGCAAAGATATTGGTCTGTAATTTTTTTATTTGTTGGGGATCAGTATCTTCTTTTGGTATAAGTGTCACATATGCCTCTGTCCATGAGTCAGGTACTTTATTTTTTATCAAAACCTCATTCAGTACTTCAAGCATTATAACAGAAATTGATTCTTGTATTGTCTTATAAAATTCAACTGGTAGTCCATTTGGGCCAGGAGCTTTGCCAGTGTTTTGTCTGTATATTGCTTCTGTCAGTTCCATCATTGTTATTTTTTCATCTAACATAGTCTTTACTTCATCAGATATTTTTGGTAATTCTGCCTCTCTTAAATATTGCTGAACTTTCTTTTCTGATATTGTCTTTTGGTCATGTAGTTTCTCATAAAATCCTTGCACTATTTTTTTCTTCTCTTCGTTCCATAACATAACATACCATTTTCATCTACTAGTTGTAGTACTCTTTTTAGTTCTTTTTCTTTCTTCAATTTATATGCTAACCATCTACCTGGCTTGTTTGCATTTTCAAAATAGTTCTGTTTGACTCCTCTAATCTTTAGCACCTGTTCTTCTTTTTCCATTAATCCTATTCTATGTTTGATTATATCCATTTGACTTTTAATGTTTTTATGTTGTGAGAATCCATTTTCTTGTAGTCTCCTTCTAAGGTCTGTTGTATTTGTCTCTTTTTGATGTTCCTTCTTCTTGTATATACTATAATCACACCTCTAGTATATGCTTTCATAGTGTCCCACACATTTTGTAGTGAAGTTGTCTCTGATTTATTTTTTTTAAGGAAGGCCAATTCTTTTTCTATATTATCAATAAATTCTTTTTCTTTCAAAATTGAATTATTCAAAGTCCATCTTGATCTTTTCCTCTGGCCCTTTCATTTGACTCTTATTGGATTATTATTATGATCAGCCCAAGTGCTTATGCATGTTAGGAATTAAGTCTGTTGACATCCAAATCATATCTGTTCTTGACCATGATAAGTGCCTATTTGAGTAAAATGTAAATTGTCTACATTTGCCATTCAATTATCTCCATATATTTTTAATACTCAACTCCTCTACCATCTTAAGGAATGATTTTGGTAATGTTTTTCTTATTTTTATTTATTTTATTTTCTGTGTTTTGTAGTCCAGTTCAACATCTACAATTGCATTAAAATCTCCAAGCATACGTATCTTATATTCCAATTCAATTATTTTTTATGTAATTTCTTATAAAATTCATCGGTGCGTATATTATTTGGTGCATATACTGTGATTAAGAGTATCTTGGAGTTATCTATTATTTCAACCATTAGCATTCTTCCTTCTTCATCTGTGTAGATTAACTTGGCTTTAATTGTATTTTTAATGTATAAAACAACTCATCTTTTGTTTTGTTGTGCCAATGATGTTTATGAGTTGCCAATTCTAGGATAATTCAACAAATATGCATACTGCTTTTTGATATGTACTTCTTGTAAAGAAATTATATCCATATTTAATTTTTCTAGTTTGTGAAATATTTTTTTCCTTTTATTGGCTGAATTTAATCCATTTATATTTATAGAAATTAGTTTCTTTTTCTCTTCCATTATTTATACTTTATATGTAGGATTTATTTCTCTCACTGCCACTTTACCATCTACTGTTCCCTCTTCCTGTTCTCATTCCTCTTGCCATTCCTTCTCCACTTCTCTTGTTATCTCTGCTTGTATTTTAAGTTCCTCTTCTTCTGCTCTCTCGTCTTCTCTTTAAAATATTCATTATAAAATAGTTCTCCTCTCTCTATTGAATCTACTCTATAATAAATGCCAAATAAATGTCAATCCTTTAGGGATCAACCATCTGTAATTCACTTCTTAAAGTCTTTGTCAGAAATTGGTATTCTCTTCTTATATCTCTTACTTTCCTTGGAATTGGTTTCAGTGCTATGATCTCCTTTCCCTTGTACTTCAATGTGTCATCTCTTGCTTTCTGTAGTATCTCTGTTCTCATTGTTTTCTTAGTGAATCTCACATGTACTTCTCTAGGTAATTTATTTCTCATCACGTATCTCGTATATACTCGATATATTTCATCCCTTCCATCCATCATTTTTTCTTTAGTTATCTCCAAAGGTCCTGCCAAAATTTCTGTCATAATTTCTGTGAGGTTTTCTCCCTTTTCCTCCTCAATATTTTGAAATCTTAGATAAAAATCAGCCTTATCCATCTCCCAAAATATTGAAGCTTTTTCAACTATTGTCAGTCTATTATCTATTTCTCCTACTTTCTTATCTGTTTTATCACCTCTTTCTTCTATCTGCCGTATTTTTTCTCTATATATCATTAACACCTGTTGTATATTTCCTCCGATCTTTTCCATCCTTTCCTCCAACTTTTCAATTCTGTCATCTGTATGCTTCCCTTGATCTTGATTACTTGAAGCATTGACTTTATTTCTTGCATTGAGACTTCTTTCTCTTTTTCTTTCTCTTGCTGAAGCATATTTGCAGCTGGGCTCAAGGATGATGATGTAGGAATTGATGATCCAGTAGCAGTTATCTTTCTCATATCAAATCAAATTGTAATCCATTTGCAAAGGCCCAAGAAAAATAAAAATAAATCTTCAGGTTCTTCTCTACCTTAATCCAACTTTATCCCCCAAAAATGGAGATAAAGGATCCAAAAACAGGAAGGGAAACTATAAATCCAGAAAGGAGATAGAGTAAAAGTATATAAAATTCAAAAAACCTGATGTAAAAAGAAAAATTTCCAAAAAAGAGAAAAAGAAAAGAAAATACAAATTCATCCACTTCTAAATAGAAGAGGAAAGGAAGAGGAAACAACAACAAAGAGGAAAAAGCAAAAAGAAAACCCACAGATGCCAAATTATATCCACTTGTTAGTCAAGCTATTAATGAGGAAAAAGAAAAAAATGGAAAAGGAAAAAAAAAGAAGAGAAAAAGAAAAACCAAAATTCCAAAATTAATCCAATTGAGAGACTGGAATATAGAAAAAGAGGCCCAGCATATGCACCAGCAGGAAAAAAAAAGGTGGAATAATACCAGCTGTAATTTATAAATCCAAGTAACAAAATAAACCAAAGTCTCAGTGTAACATCCAGAAAGCCCAGAAAGCCAGAATCCAAAACACATATATTATCCAAGGTCACAGTGTTCTTTCTTTTCCTTTATCTTATTCAACTTTCTGGTTGTGTACAAGTTGTATGGGAGCAGCACCTGTTTTCAGTGCTCACTCACTAACTTTCTCCACTTCTAAACAACCTGAAGTCAAAATAGCTTAATCTTTAAAGTCTGTTGTTCTTAAATATACTTTCTGTGATCTCTAGATGGCAGTGTTGCTTAGCTTTCCTTCCACTTATATCCTGGTTTCACTGTATCCTGGTAGCTTAAAAAGTAAAGTAAATAGGAGTCAAAAGAAACAAAGTACTCTGGAGGTTTTAAACTTAAAAAAAAAGTTCAACTTTTTCTTAAATTATTATTTTAAAGGCCAGTCCAGTTAGTCAAGGCAAAGTAGCAAACAAAGTATTCTTTTTTCCTCCCAAGAAAATAAAAAGTCCAGTTTCAGGTTTTTCATCAGCCAAGGGTCCAGGGGAGGGGTGGGGGGGTTGCAATAATTATCAAGGAAGATCTATGTCCTAGGGAGTCCACTGTTCCTCAGACGACCGGATGTGAATCCCTTTTTGTGAAATGTGGTTCCAGGGTTCAGATGGGCCTATTGATCACATACCTGGCTCCCTGCTATGTGACATCGGCCCTGCCTGAGCTCCTCGAGGTCATTGCCAGCTTGGCGGTTGAGACCCCTAGGCTTATGGTCATGGGGGATTTCAACTTGCCTTCAGCTGGCGATACCTCAGGGATATCCCAGGAGTTCTTGGCTTCCATGACAGCCTTGGGCCTGACCCAGTTAATTAGGGATCCCATTCACATTGGGGGTCACATCTTGGACTTGTTTTTTGTCTCTGGACAGTGGCAGGATGATCTAGGTGTAGGGGACATAGTTGTTGAGCCCCTGTCATGGTCTGATCATTCACTCCTTACACTCGACTTCCATACTGCACCCCCTTGTCGCAGGGAGGTGGAGCCGATACGATGGTTCCGCCCCAGGCGCCTGCTGGACCCGGATAGGTTCCTGATGGAACTTGGGCCATTTCCCATCACTCGGACACATGATCCGGTTTAGGACCTCAACCGCTGGTCGCCGCCTGGGATAGGGCGGCGGCTGGTGCCCTCAATCGGGTCGTGCCCTTGCGGCCTCTGACCCGATGCCGATCCCAATTGGCTCCCTGGTTTTCTGAGGAGCTGAGGGAGATGAAGCATCGGAAAAGACGCCTAGAGAGTCGTTGGAGGACCACCCGCTCCGGATCTCACCGAACACTATTGCGGTCCTATATAAAGACCTATTTAGTGGCGATGGAGGCGGCAAAGCACTCTCACTTCTCCACCCTTATTGCGTCCGCGGGGAATCGCCCAGCCGCCCTTTTTAGGGTGACCCGCTCCCTCCTAGAAATGGGAACGCGGGATGAACCTCTACAAGGGCGGGCTGAGGATTTTTCGAATTTTCTCCAGGACAAAATCACTCAGATCCGGGATGGGTTGGACTCTGACTGGGCAACTCTGGGCGGGGGGATGGGGATGGAGTTCGGTGAGATTATCTGGGAGGAGTTTGATCCTGTGATCCTCGGGGATGTGGACAGGATGCTAGGTGGGCTTAATGCCACCATATGTTTATTGGACCCATGTCCCTCCTGGCTGGTTTTAGCCACCCGGGAGGTGTCACACGGTTGGTTCCAGGGCATTATAAATGCTTCCTTGAGTAAGGGGTTCTCATGCCTTGAAAGAGGCAGTGGTGAGACCTCTCCTCAAGAAACCATCCCTTGATCCAACCTTATTATCTAACTATTGTCCGGTCTCCAACCTTTGCTTTATGGCGAAGGCTATTGAGAGTATGGTGGCACGACAGCTCCCCCGGCATCTGGAGGAATCATCCTATTTGGATCCATGCCAATCAGGCTTCAGGCCCGGACCCAGCACGGAAACGGCATTGGTCGCGTTAGTTGATGATCTCTGGAGGGCCTGTGACAGGGGATTTTCCTCTGTCCTGGTCCTATTAGATCTCTCAGCGGCTTTTGATACTGTCAACCACAGTATCTTATTGCGGCGATTGGGGGGGTTGGGAGTGGGAGGTACCGTGTTACGGTGGTTCTCCTCCTTCCTCTCCGACTGCTCGCAATTTGTGTTGGCAGGGGGGCAGAGATCGACCTCGAGGCCCCTGATTTGTGGGGTACCTCAGAGGTCGGTGCTCTCCCCCCTCCTGTTCAACACTTATGTGAAGCCGCTGGGTGAGATCATCCGTGGCTTTGGGATAGAATTTCATCAGTACGCTGATGATACTCAGTTGTACTTTTCTACCCTGGGCCACCCTAACGAAGCCGTGGAAGTGATGACCCGGTGCCTGGAGGCTGTACGGGGTTGGATGGGGCGAAGCAGACTTCAGCTCAACCCAGCCAAGACCGAGTGGTTGTGCTTTTCAGCGCCCCGATACAGCCAGCTTACTCCTTCGCTGGCCGTGGGGGGGGGGAATTTTTAGCCCCCACGGAAAGGGCACGCAATTTAGGTGTCCTCGTGGATGTACGGCTGTCGTTAGAAGATTGTATATCATATATTTATCGTCCGGTTTTTCAACCTCCGCTTTGTTGTGAAGGTTGTTGAGAGTGTGGTGGCACGTCAGCTCCCTCAGTACCTGGATGAAGCGGTATATCTAGACCCCCTCCAATCAGGTTTCAGGCCCGGGCACAGCACGGAGACGGCATTGGTCGCGTTGGTGGATGATCTCTGGAGGGCCCGGGACAGGGGTTGTTCCTCTGTCCTGGTCCTGTTAGATCTCTCAGCGGCTTTTGATACTGTCGATTACAGTATCCTATTGTGACGGTTGGGGGGGTTGGGAGTGGGAGGCACCGTTTTATGGTGGTTCTCCTCCTTCCTCTCTGACCGCTCGCAATTTGTGTTGACGGGGACAGATGTTGACCCCGAGGCCCCTATTATGTGGGGTGCCTCAGGGGTCTGTGCTCTCGCCCCTGCTGTTCAACATTTATGTGAAGCCGCTGGGTGAGATCATCCGTGGTTTTGGGGTTGAGTTCCATCAGTACGCTGATGACACTCAGCTGTACATCTCTACCCCGGGCCACCCCAATGAAGTCCTCGAAGTGATGACCCGGTGCCTGGAGGCCGTGCGGAGTTTAATGGGTCTTAACAGGCTTCGTCTCAACCCGACCAAAACCAAGTGGCTGTGGTTTCCTGCGCCCAGATACAGCCAGCTTGTTCCGTCGCTGGCCGTGGGGGGAGAAATTTTGACCCCCATGGAAAGGGCTTGCAATCTAGGTGTCCTCGTGGATGTACGGCTGTCTTTAGAAGATCACATTATGGCCGTCGCCAGGGGGACCTTTTGTCAGTTTCGTCTGATTTACCAGTTGCGGCCCTTTCTGGATCTGGACGCACTTCGCACAGTCATTTCTGCCCTCGTCATCTCCCGCTTGGACTATTGCAACGCTCTCTACGTGGGGCTCCCCTTGAAGAGTGTCCGGAGGCTGCAGTTGGTCCAGAGTGAGGCCGCGCGGGTGATCTTGGGAGCCCCTCGGAGCTCCCATGTAACACCGCTTCTCCGCGGGCTGCATTGGCTTCCTGTGGCCTTCCGGATCCGATTCAAGGTGATATTGATCGTTTTCAAAGCGCTCCATAGCTTGGGATCTGGGTACTTACGGGACCGCCTGCTGCCATCAACAGCCTCCCGCCGCCCAGTGCGCTCCCACAGGGTTGGCCTCCTCGGGGTTCCGCCGCCTGATTGTTGCCGGTTGGCGGCCCCGAGGGTGCGGTCCTTCTCTGTGGGGGCCCCCTCCCTGTGGAATGATTTGCCCCCGGAGATACGGGCCACTACCGACATTCAGACCTTTTGGCGTGCAGTAAAGACCCTGTTCTTTCAGCAGGCCGGCCTGGCCCAGTAACGTTTTTTTTGGGTTTTAATAACTAGGTTTATAAATTTTAAAAAAATTTCTAAATTTTAAATCTGTATTAGTTTTATATTTTAAATTGTATTTTGGCCTTGATGTAATTGTTTAATCTGTTTTTAATTGTATATATTGTCTGTTTTTAGTTGGCTGTGCACCGCCCCGAGTCCCTTTTTGGGAGAGGGGGCGGTATAGAAATTCAATTAATAATAATAATAATAATAATAATAATAATAATAATAATAATAATAATAATAATAATAATAATAATAATATAGCAGCCGTCACCAGGGGGGCTTTTTGTCAGGTCCGTAAGATCTACCAGTTGAGGCCCTTTCCAGATCGGGACGCACTTCGCACGGTCACATCCGCCCTCGTCATCTCCCGACTGGATTATGCCAATGCTCTCTACATGGGGCTCCCCTTGAAGAGCACCCGGAGGCTCCAGCTGGTGCAAAATGCAGCCGCGCGCGTTGTCTTGGGGGCTCCTCTGAACTCCCATGTTACACCACTCTTGCGCTAGCTGCATTGGCTCCTGGTGGCCTTCCGGGTGCGATTCAAGATGTTAGTGACTACCTTTAAAGCGCTCCATGGCTTGGGACCTGGATACTTACGGGACCGCCTGCTGCCACCATCAGTCTCTCGCCGACTAGTGCGCTCTCATAGAGCGGGCCTCCTTGGGGTACCACCGGCTGGACGGCTGATGGCCCCGAAGTTCGGGCCTTCTCTCTGAGAGCCCCCTTCCTCTGGAACGAATTGCCCCTGGAGATAAGGACCATCCCCAACATGTTGACTTTCCGGCGTGCACTAAAAACCCACCTATTCCATCTAGCCAGTCTGGCCTAGAGTTATATAAAATGGTTATAAATTCGGCTTTTAAATGGTTTTTAACTTTTCTAATTCCCCACTCTTAATCTCTTAAAGCCTATCTATTTAATTCTTTTAATTTATTTTAAAAATTTATTATATTTGTATTTATATGTTTTTATCTCGCTGTGAACCACCCCGAGTCCTTAGGGAGAGGGGGTGGTATACAAATTTGAATAAATAAATAAATAAAGTTTGACAGCTCCCTGTACATCTTGCTGCTGCCCTTAACTTTTCTGTCTTCTTTCTTTCTTTAGTAATTCTTTCACTTTAGGGTACCCTTCTATCTTTTTTTATTTTTTTTAGAAAAAAAGGAATTTCTCACTCAAACCGACAAACCTTCTTCTTCTGGTCTTCCGTTCCGGGGCTAGCACAGCTTCTTAGCAGCTCGGGATTAATGGCCACTTCTCACCACTGCCAGACTTCAAGGGCTTTTCTGGATCAACTAGGGACTTTGTGCTGTCTCTGGGATTGACAGGATGTGCTCCTTCCACTTACCGTCTCTCCAGGATAGTTCGGATCCACTGGGACCGTCCAGCTGAGGTGGTATCGGCGGCTTTCACCAGAGTTCTGAGAAAGCCGTCTTTCCACTGCTATTCAAACCCTGCCCTCAGAGTAAAAATCCTTCTATTCCCCACCATCCAGTCACAGCTGAAGAAGCTTCTTGGATGAGAAGCAAAATATCTTCAAAGAAAAACAAGAACGTCCAGTTGCCTCTTGGAAAAGCAGCTTTGGAACAACTATGAACCATTTAACCAAGCTTTTTGTACTTATTGCTGTTCAGTTTGCTTATAGATAATCCTCAACTTACAACCATTCATTTAGTGACCATTTAGAGTTACAATGACACTGAAAAAAGTGATCTATGACCATTCTTCACACTTTTGACCATTGCTATATCCCTGTGATCAGATGATCAAAATTCAGATGCCTGGCAACTGGCATCTATTTATAACAGTTGCAGTGTGCCAATGTCAGTGATTATCTTTTGCAATTTCTGACAAAAACTCAATGGGAAAGCCAGACTCACTTAATAACATATTATTAATTTAATAACTACAGCGATTCAGTTAACAACTGTGGCAAGAAAGATTGTAAAATGGCGCAAAATTCATTTAACAACTGTCTTACATAGCAACAGAAATTTGGGAGTCAAGCGTAAGTCAAGGACTACCTGTATTATTTTTGCCTATGAAAAATATTTGTTTTTCAGTTTCATCCTAATTGCACTATTGTATTCAATTTGTTAACCTCTTGTGAATGATTGAAATTTCTTTAACCTTCTTACAATATTTCTAGATATTTTGCATTTTATTAAAAAATATTGTGTTCATTTTGTGATGGCTCTGATACTACACTTTTTAAAAATTCTTTATAGCTATGGATGCTTTCCTTCGTGTTGCTTCATTCATATTTAAGCATGAACATTTTATAGGTGACATTAGTGGCATGGGTAGCAGAAATTATGCAAATTACTAAAATGATGTATGGACCCAACATTCAGTTTTTCTTAGTGCACAAATATACCACCTTATATGAAGATTTTCATAGAAAACTCAAGTTATTCTTGTAAATGCTAAAAAAATACCCTATAGCCAAGATAACTTGATTGGTACAATTCCTCTTTTTTAGTTCAACCTCATTTAAAATCTTGGCTATGATAACTTTTATTGCTTACAGGCACTACCAAGGAAGGAGGAGCTGGTGCTGTTGATGAAGATGATTTCATAAAGGCATTTACAGATGTTCCTACTGTACAGGTAAAATGCTGTGTTTTACCGACCTCTGAAGAATGGAAAGCTGAGTCAACTTTCACCCAGTCAGGATCAAACTCCAGGCTCTGGGCAGAATTAGCCTAGAATACTATATTCTAACTACTACACTACCATAGCTCCTATATGATTCCATAATTGTGGCATCACCCAAAACTTCTAATTCTGTTTGCAACCATTTGAAGAATGTATAGATTGGCCATGGCTAAACCACAGTGTCAGGTGAGGCTCCATTCAAAATCCAAGAAAGAAAACCTTAGACTCCATTGTTTCAGAGAAAAGGACTTTTACTAAAAGTCCTTTTAGTAAAAGGTATGGTATGGTAGCATCAAAAGAATACAAGATCTTAGGCAATAGGCATGAAAATCACGTATACAAAGTTATGTCAAGGTTCCCACCCCCAATAGTTCAAACTAGCCATCCAGTCTGAGATGTATAATGTTATGTGGGGCATCTTCAGGTGGTGTTTGAGAGCTCTGGCACACCAGGACGGTTGACCTTGGCCTGAATAGATAAGAGGCTACAGCTGCGGCAGTAAGCAAGTAAGCATAGTCAAGAAAAGTTTTACATTTCACCATCTCAAGCCTCCAGCATTCTTCCCCCCCCCCAAAGTGGTCCAATTAATCTTCCCTCCCCACCCCTTTCTATGGCAGCTGGAAAGATAAGCAGAGGAAGGATTCTTGAAGGCTGACACGCAGTTTTCTTAACCACAATGCATTCAATAAGATACAATGACATATTAAGCATTCCAAATCTAGTGACTGTTTTGGATAGTATGGGCTTACCACCAGAACAAATATTCTATACTATAAGCAAATATTGTACACCATAAATACAGTATTAATATCAACAAAGTGTATTTATCACATGAAGTATTCAGAGCTCAAAAAAGTAAGTTATACTACAAATTCATTCAATACCATCATTTATCTTAGTGCAAGTCCCGGGAGAGTACATATACTCATTTATTATAGGTTTTACTTTTTTAATCTTTCTAAATCCTGCATCCTTGATTAGTTATTTTCAGATTTGCTGTTCATTGCTAAGAGAAACCATGAAGTTTGAGATCTGGAAATAAAACAACCCGAGAATATACATTATAGAGTTACTGCAAACAGTTCTCACTTATTGTTTTTGTCACTGTAATATACCTAAAAACAAAAAACCTGCTTTGGTGGTCTTCGACTTACAGCAGTTCATTTAGTGACCATTTGAATTTACAACAGCACTGAAAAAAGTGATTTACAATCATTTTCAATATTTACAACCATTGCAGCATCACCATGGTCACGTAATCAAAATTCTGATACTTTTCAATGGATACATACTTTGTTGCAGTGTCCTGGAGTTAGGTGATCACCTTTTGTAATCATCTGACAAGCAAAGTCTATAGGGAAGCCAGATTCACATAACAGCTGTGTTGCTAAGAACTGCAATAATTCACTGAACAACTGTTGCAAGAAAGGTGGTAAAATGGAGCAAAACTCATTTAACAAATGCCTTGCTTAGCAACAGAAATTTTGGACACAAGTGTCATAAATCAAGGACTATCTGTATAAAGGTAAATGATACATATTATATGTTTGAATTTTTAAATAGGTATTTGAAATTTCCACCCTCTAAAAATGATGAGCTACAAAGCTGATGGACTATTCTTGCTCCTGTCACAAATTCTTAGTCTGAGAAAAAAATGAAGATTGTTTTATTTGCTTTGTTGTTGAAAAGCTTGGAACATTTCTGCAGAACAGAACCAAGCCTCAAACATTTTCTACCATTCTTTTGAACTTAAATTTTAAAACTGGTGTCGGGTGTGTCTTTTTTTTTTAAATTTAAAAGTGGAACTAGGAATACTTACTTGTGTGACCTCATGGGAAAGGGACAAATGTCCAAAAAAGATGCTTTGATTCAAAAGCCAAACAGAAATGATGGCTCCCCGATTCATGAGAAACAGGATAACACTTGTCTGAAATCAGAATTTAAAGCTATTATTTATCACATTTTGAAGTTTAAAACTAGCAGTTAAATATTAGCACAAGAAGAAATGTCATTTTCAGGCCAGAGACATTTAAATAGGACTAAAGACTTTGGACTAATTCTGGCTATTCAGTGCAGTCAGGCTAGGGAAGCTCCAAGAATTTCCTTTGATCCAGTACAGTAGTTCCCAAACTTTTTCAGTCCACTGCCCCTTTGGTGCTACAAACTCATCCTCAGTGCCCCCCACCCAGGGGTGGGATTCAAATTTCTTAACAACTGGTTCTGTGGGCATGGCCTAATTTATGGGCATGGCTTGATGTCGTGTGACTGGGTGGGCATGGCTTGGTAGTCTCGTGACTGGCAAATCAAATATAAGTGGTCCTCGCTTAATGACTGGTTGCTTAGTAAGTATTCTAATTTATGACTGAGCTACTTGACCTGTTTTTGGAGCTACTTGACCTGTTTTTGGAGTTTTGACAGAGATGCACACGCACACACTCCCTTCTAACCCTGTTGGAGCAGGTGGTTGGACTAGATATCTCATTCACTTTCCCCTCCCTCCCTCCTTCCCTCCCTCCCTCCCTCCCTCCCTCTTTCTTTCTTTCTTTCTTTCTTTCTTTCTTTCTTTCTTTCTTTCTTTCTTTCTTTCTTTCTTTCTTTCTTTCTTTCTTTCTTTCTTTCTTTCTTTCTTTCTTTCTTTCTTTCTTTCTTTCTTTCTTTCTTTCTTTCTTTCCCTTCCTTCAACCTCCCCCCTCTTTCTTTGTGTATCCTTTTTCTTCCTTTCCCTTTTTCTTTCCCCTTTCTGTTTCTTTAATTTCTTGTCTCTTCCTTCTCTCTCTCTTTCCCTCTCTCTCCCTCCCTCCCTCCCTCCATATCCCATTCACTTTCTCCTCCCTCTTTCTTTCTCTCTCATTCCCTCTCTTCTTTCTGTCCCTTCCTTCCATCCCCCTCTTTCTTTGTCTATCCCTTTTTTCCTTTCTCTTCCTTTTTCTCTCCCTTTTCTTTCTTTACTTTCTTGTCTGTTCCTTTTCTCTTTCCCTCTCTTTCTCTCTCTTCCTCTCTCTTTCCTTCTTTCTTTTTTCTCTCTTTCTGGAGTCCAGCTGCACCGAAAAAAATATGCAGTGGCTGGAGTTTTTTTGCAGTGAAAATTACCGACCTCTGGCTTTGCTCTGCTTCTCCAGTGCGCCGCTGCAGCTACATTCTAGGTGCCGCCCCACAGGTCCACCTCATTGCACCGGCGGGACTTGCCCAAGCAAGTCCGAGCAGAGTGGTGCAGCAATCAATGGGGTGAGCCTGCATGACCGGTGCCTAGAATGCGGCGGTGGTGGTGCGTTGGAGAAGCAGAGGAAAGCTGGAGGTCAGTAATTTTTGCTGCAAAAAACCTCCAGACACCGTGTGTTTTTTTTAGTACAGCTGGACCCCAGCTACACCGAAAAAAGCACATGGTGTCTGGATGCTTTTTGCAGCAAAAATTACTGACCTTCGGCTTTACTTGCTCTACTTCTCCAACATGCTGCTGTGGCTGTCAGCAATTGTTGTGCATGCGTGCAAAGTCGCACATGTGTAATAAGGACTGACTGGGCAGGGAACGGAGGAGCGGGTGGAGAGGAGCAGGGCCAGTCAGGGGCCTGTTTTACCGGTTCTCCAAACTATCGAGAACGGTAATGAACCGGTAGAATCCCATCCCTGAATTGCACCCTGCGAGGCACAACAGAGCAAAGGCTTTACTTGTTTTCAGTTCTAAAAATCTAGTTTAATTGCTAAAACTAAAAATATATCCTCAATGTGCCTTAGTAACAAGTAATTTACAAGGTTAAGAGAAGTCTTTTGTCCTTCATAACTGACCACTGTGTCTCAGAGACTGCACATTCAGAAGCCCCTTTTTTTAGGATGAGAGGGTAGGGGTTTATCTAGTTCATCAATAATAATTGCACTGTTCATATTAGTCTCAATTTCCCCTGGAATGCATTAGTCTACAGATCTTTTTTTCTAGGTTTGATCTTCCAGGTTTTTTTCCTTACATCAAAATTTAATGATATGTAATTTAAAGAAATTCAGGCAGTAATATAATTTCTCTAACGTAATTTCAAAGTAGATTTATTTTTATCTATAAGGTTTTATTATATGGTAAACATGAAAATATATGATGTTTAAATAACTTTTCAGAAATCACATTTCTATAGTATATAATAATTTAAAAACTACTTAAGAGTTTATTTTGCTATGACTATATGCTCTTATATTAGGTTGTCCTCTCTAGGCTATTGCAATATAAGTAAGTTGGCTTTTATATAATATATAAAGTTATGAAGTCAACATTTTTATCACCACTGTGATTATTGACTTTTCACAATTGTTTTGTGTTAAGTAATTCAGTATCCCAGAATATTTTGTGCATTTTATATTTTTATGCACTACTTCCAGTCTTCTTGGGTATTTAGTGAAACAGAATTATTATATTATTATTATATTTCTATCAGTGCTCATTTCATTGTACATTTATTGTTGAAAAATGATATAATCTTGCTTAACACTGTTTTCTTATGATTTAGTTCTACATTCTAAAAAAGTATGAAGCACATTGTTATATTTTCTTATTAATATCCATTTATTTTTCTTAAAATCCTTGTGCTGTACCAAAAAAACGTGCTGTACAAAATTCATTTCCAATTGCTTTCCCTCAATTATGACATTGGATTTTACATTAATTGATTCATAGTTGAGAAGGGATTATCAAAGCTATTAGCAAATAATTAATCTTTGCTAATCATTGTCCGAGATTTCATGGAAATGTAAGAGTGTCACATTGGGCACCTCCAATTAACAAGCTATCCTGCAAAATAGAAGTCACAACTGCTGCACTAGCTATAGAAGACAGTCTTACCTAGCTACTTAATTTTTTTTTCAATTATTTACTGGACAAGATATGGATTTGACTGGAAGTTTCTTTTTCAGATATATTCTAGTCGTGAACTTGAAGAAACACTAAATAAAATCAGGGAAATCTTATCAGATGATAAACATGATTGGGATCAGCGCACTAATGCGGTACATCTATTTTTTAAAATTTTACATACTTTTAAATGTGATTATATAATTCATTATAGCATATTTGCATTTAGAAAAGTTAATATTCTTATTTGCTCTTTCACTACCCCAGCTTAAGAAGGTCAGGTCATTACTTGTTGCTGGAGCTGCGCAATATGATGGCTTTTTCCAGCATTTACGACTGTTGGATGGAGCATTTAAATTATCTGCTAAAGATCTCAGATCACAGGTGGTTAGAGAAGCATGCATCACAGTAGCGTAAGTATAGATCAAGAAAACAAAGTGCCTTGCTGAATTTAACTGAGTATTGAGAGTCCTGTTAGAAATATACCAGATGTGCCTTGGTTTTTTTTAAAAAAATTTCTATACAGTTAGTCCTTGATTTATGACTATTTGCTTAATAATGCTTTGAATTAACAACAGCATTTGAAAGATCTATAAAGCGCTTCTGACCATTTAAAACATGTCACACCAAATTGTAGGAACATGATTGTGATCTGGGTGCTTGGCACCCTGTTCACACTTACAACTGTTTTCCATCAATCATTGTGATGACCCGAGGCATAGCACAAAGGCAACACAGTCAGATAATCAGTAGAAGTCCTTTTATTAGCTCCAACTTTGCCCCTTATGTCCTGGTTACCTTCTGGCTGGAGAAAAACTGTTCCAGGAACAGCCTTTGGCTGCAGAGAATCAAGTCCAAAATGTGGACAACAAAAACTGTAACTATAAGTCCAGTCTAGTCTGGCAGGGCAGGATCAAGAATTCCAGATGTGAAGGCAATAACTCAACAGGGTTGGGAAGACACCAGGAACACAGATAACCAAAGTCAACACAGGATAAACTCACGTTTGCTCCCAGTAGCTGCCACACTCAGCATGCATCTCTTTTAAACTCCCTTCCTAGCTGTGGCTAATGAAGGGAATCAGGCCCTTTCCTCCCCCGTAAGCCAAACAACCCATGTTGTTCTCTTCTCCGTTCTTCCCTTTGTGCCCTAGGATAAAGAGGGGGTGGGTCGGGACTTCCTCTGAACTCCCTCTCCCTTGTTCTATCTCTCCCATGCTCTGCCCAGCCGGACTTTGCCCTTCCGCAGCCAATGGAACCACACTCCCACTCTGTTAGCTGTTCGTCTTCCTCCTCAGATTCAGACTCTTGACAGGGGCATGACAATCATGTAATCACCACTTGGCAATATTCTCTGCAGATTCCCTGAAAGTCTAACGGAAAGGTTGCAAGCTGCTGCCACCTGCCAAGAGGACTCACTCTTCTTTCTGGGGGCTTTAGAAAGAGCTGTCTGTTGAAAGATTTTTGTTATGTTCCTGCTTCAATTTCAATAATTCAAACAGGCAGAGAACTGAAATTCTTTGGCAGGGAGCTCTTTCAGTTAGCCCTCAGAAGTAAGATAGAGCTAAAATCCATGCAGGATTTTTGGTCCCTGAGCAAAGAAGTATCACATGCCTCTGGAAAATGGGGGAAGCCAGGTGTAGGCCATGCGCTAGTTCAGGCTAAAAATCTTGCTTGGATTTTCAGTGGAGAAGCAGTGTGGTAAGGTAAGAATAATGGGCTGCCTTAGGAAAGGGAAGACCTTGGCAAGTAAGGTGCAATCTGTGTGTGTCTTTCCTCTTGGGCTGAAAATCCTGTTTGGATTTTGGCAGAGAAGATTTTCAACTACTAAACAGAAAGACATTTGCATGCAGCCTGTATTTTCAGAGCCTTCCCCATCCACCCGAGGCACCTAGGACTTCATCTAAACCAACCCCTGAGACCTCCTAATGATCACAACTAGGAGTGCCAGGATTTCAGTTTTTAAGCAAAGCCATCACATGACATCTCACTTAATAACCACTTCTCTCATTGACCGAGAATTGTGGTGGTAAGTTGACAACTACCTGTATAAATAATATAATTAACAAAATACCTGCATAAACAATCTGTTTTGTAACACGGCTCAAAATTAAGTTAGCCATTTAATTGCTATGACTTACAACTATAATACTGGGCTTAATTACAATCATTAGTTGAGGATTTCTTCTAATAGGGTTTAGCAGGGTACTTGCTGAAAATGTTTATTCTTGCACTCAGAAGATTAAAAAGTGTTTATTTGTTCATCTTCTTGTAATTCTGAACGTGCAAAGCATTAAAGTGCCTAGGTAAGGATAAACTTCACATTATTATATTCATAATATATATTATATTCATAATATTATTCATAATATAAAGTGTTTAGCTTTTTTAGAGGTATAGGCAGTTTGTTAAGGAATCTGAAGTTTGCTTGTGTATGTCCACATCTATCTATCATCCCTGCTTTAATTTAATGTTTCATATTGCTGAATGCATCATTTACAGAAGAGGAGAATCCACATTTGCTCCTAAATTTTGCTGTATATGTAGTTGCCCTAGATTTTAAATATTTTGATTTATAATTTAATCACTAACAAATTTGAAGATGCTGGATGGTATAAATATACGTAATCAGGTAATGCATACAGGTAATCCCTGGGTTACAAGTGTTCCCTTAGCAAGCATTCAAAGTTACACAATAAGCGCCCCCTAGCATTTATAAAGAAGTCCTGAAATTATGAATATTGCAGCACCACGGCAGTTATTCATTCTTACAAATGACCAGAGGCTCTGCAACATTCACCCCGCCTATTCTCTCCCTCCCCTGACCGGCCTCCACAGGCACTTTGCCTGTGGAGACTCATTTACTTTGTGAAGATCTCCTTTTTATCACAGTTTATTTGTCGACTTCAAGCTTTTGGTGAATTCATAGAGAACACAGACCTAATGTACCACAAGACCATGCAAGATCAGTAGAGCGAGAGCTTGTGCTATTGATCTTATATGATCTCACACTATAGGCCTCTATTGTCTGTAAATTGAACCTGGGATGTTTGCAAATGGAGGGAAGGCTTCAGTCCTTCAGGCCTTCTGTTTGCGTTTCCTTACCGAAGCCTGCAGGAAGATTGTGTTCCTGTAGACTTTGGCAGCTCTTTGCAAAAAGCTTTGGTTGGCACCAGCGGACCTTGGAAGGAGCAGGCAAAAGAAAGGCTTTTTAAAAAGGGCTGCTAAAACATAAAGGAGTGCTTTGCCAACAAGAAAGGAGGCCCAGAGGGCTGTTTGCGAAAAGACCTCCTTTCTTTTTTCTTTTTTAATATAAATTTTATTTGGGTTTCCACTAAAACATAATACAAATGAAACATCTTTTTTTGAGACTAGCATGATCCCGGGTTATCACTTCTCCATACAGACACAAACTCAATTTCATATTCATCTTTGTGTTCTATTCCATGTCTTATTACTATTTTAACATTTTCTCCATAATTTTTCCCCTCCCTTGGTTTTCTGAACTTTATTTTTAATTATCTCATATCTAAATTCAATTATATATTGAATATAATTGAACACATATATATGCAGGTCTTGGCGTGTTCGGGTCTTTTCATATGTAAGATTGAGACTCTTGGCAACGTTTTGATGAGATCTCACTCGCCATCTTCAGGCTGGTGCTTTTGGCTTTGTGCTTGTGCTCGCACAATATATTGTTTTACATATATATATATATATATATAACAATAGTAAATAAGACACTCATTCCATTCCAATTCAATTCTATCATTAATATTAGTTACAATCTTAACGTCTTTAACATTTCTTTTCAATTGAACATCATATTTCCTTGGGAACAATTATAACCTTTCCATAATTAATTCTTTTTTTTTTCCATATTTCTCTTCACTTTATATTTTTATAAATTATTAATAATAATTAAAATGTTCCCATCCTTTCCTAATTTCATTCTGTTGTTCTTTTTATTTCATTTATTTATTAACAAACATTCCATTGCATTACAATAAGTATTTTATCCATCATTTTAATCATATATTATTTCATAGTTTCTAAAATTATTTCTATTTCTAATATAACAATACTATCTTATCTAGCTTTGCAGAATTCCTTTTTCTATTACATTTTCACCCATTATCTCTAAATAGGCTTATACTTTCAATCCTTATACATTTTCCCTGTTTCTCTATATCTTGTTTCTCTCTTTTATAAGTTCTTTTCCTTTCCTTCTTCCTCCTCTTCTTCTCCCTCCCCTTTTTGCCCCCTTGTCTCTCTACTTCTAATTCTCTCTTCTGTAACCCTCTTTTCTGTTGCTTCCTAATATTGTAATTATTTTTCAAACTATTCTTTTTTTTGGTTGTTTTTTCAAATCTTAAAATTTCCACTCTTTCCCCCCTTTTTTCCCCACATAAAATTTCTTGATCATTAAAGATGGCTTCTTTGTCCCGACCTTCTTGTTCTACAAGCGTTTCTTGTTGTTTCTCATAGTTTCAGATCTCTATTTCTAAAAATTGAAATACGAAGCCAAAAGAACCTTTTCCTTCTTGTGCATCTTCTTTGTGTTTTTTAAGTTTCATTTTCAGTTCTTCCAAAAGTGATGCCATTTTAAACACTTTTAAACAACCACCCGATTGATTTTAGTCATTTAAGTCCAATAGCCAAAAATCCCAAAATCACCAAGTAATCCAAATAATCCAAAACTGTTTCTCCTTGCTTCTTTTTTCCACTTTCTCTTCCTGGGGTTCTATTATTTTGTTACAAAGTTTCAGTTAGAATATATCTTTTAGGAATTTTGTTAAAGTTTCACTGTAAGTTCCTTTTAGTTCCCGGCAATCTCCTCCAATTTTCCAGATCCCGTCCTTTTATTCTTTCCTTTTCTCTCTTTTTCTTTTTTAAAAGTTTTTGAGTATCCAAAAGTCTTTATTATCCCTTTGACATTTTATTTTCAGCTTATATGCCTATTGATGTCAAGGTGGATTTTTGTCGATTTCTTACTTAAATCTCTTAGCTGTCAGTATAAGGAAGGGAAGAAAAAAAAAGCCAAATCCTTTCTCTTCCCTTTCATTCGCTGCTTCAAAATCTTCTTTGGGAACAATGTTATTTTTTATAGTTCAAATTCCAGGGTATCTTACATTGTTACTTTTTCAGTTCAACTTTTTCGGTCAACCAAAACTACTTCTTCTTATCTTCCTCCTACACAATCTTTCCGGTCAAGTTCTTCTTTGAGGTGGCAACCGCCTCCGTTGCAACCGCCTTCGGGAAAGGGAGAAATGGCCAGCTGAGGAGGAGAAATGTGGCTCTCCTCGACTCTGCTGGCGGTCTCCCCCCTCTTCACCATCTTCCAGCCATCTGCTTGATGAGCCTTCTGGTGATGAAAAAGGAATTTCCTTCCCCACCCCGAGATATGTGCACTTAATGAGCCATGCATTCAATTAGCGAATGCGTGAGAGAAAGCAGGGAGTGATCTTGTTCAAAATACAAGATTTAGCCCCACGAATCCTTGGGTTATGAATGGAATGGGCAGGCTCCATTACATTCATAACATGAGGACTACCTGTATATAAAAATGATTATTGTGTGATATTCTAGATTGAATTTCAACTTTATTGCAACTTTTAAAAATGATTTAAAAGTACTAAAACAACTCAGTAAATGGCATTTGTTTCAGGTGTTAATTATCTATTTAATCCAGCAGGATCAAATAGTATTGAAATAACTGTGTCTACATACATTTATTTACTTAATGCAATAATTTGTCTTTCAGTTTTTGCAAATAGATCCAAAAGCCCTTCTTAGAAGTATGATTCCACTGGATTAAGCATGGTGGTTTCTTAAAATTACAATTACAATTTAATCATTGAGTAAAAGTGCACAACTAAAATCAACATGAGATAAACAGATATAGATTGCAGGAAAAACTAACATAAAATAGTAACATAATAGTATAATAAAAGATTTAGTATACCAAAATGGATATCCTTGGTACCAAAAAGACAATAAATAAGCAAGCCTTCCTTAAGGGCATTCAAAAAGGAGACCAACATTGAGAAGGCCCATAGTAATCAGGGTCTCTGCATACAATCCTAAAGTTCTATAAAACCCTACAAACAGATGTATTCTTTGAAACATTGTATTTTTAAACTGCATGTGGCATTTTTGATTAATACAGTATCTTGAATTTTATATAAGAAATAAAATTGGAATCATTAAAAATAGTATAAAGTTAGTTTACTGTAATAGCATCTAGTTCCACTTAATAGTTTTGCTGACATACTGTTTTATAACTATGCATGCATACTCATCTCAGTATTTCCTTCCAAAATAATTTTATCCAAAAAGTTATGTTTATATTCTAATTAATTTAAGATCTTTTTCATGTAACCATAATTTTCTTTTCCGTTTCTTTAGATTTATCCAATGTTCGTGTGTGCATGTGTGTGTGTGTGTGTGTTTCTGTTTGATCATCCATTCTCTATATGAACAAATCACTTGGATGTATTTCATTCTGATTTGCCATTCATTTTGATATTCAGTCCTTTAGTTCAGCAATCTCCAACCAGTGGGCTGTGAGAAAATTTTGGTGGGCCACAGAGAAATCTCACCCCCAGAGCACGCCCCCCCAAGCAATTAATCCAGGCTGCACAGAAACACAAGGCTGAGCCGCCCACATGACCTGCAAGAACCTTACCCGCCCACTTATTCCTTACCCGGCAAACGTGCCTGCTAAATTGCTATTTTTCCTTTTTCTGACCATCATCTGTTCTGCTGTGCCAGGAGATTTAGATTAGCTAGGAAGCAGGAAATGGTTGGATTTCTTGCTTTCTAGCTAGTCTTTAGATCTTCGGCTCTGCTTTTAAATACAGCCAAATTTCCCTTATGTCTGAAGGTTCTATTATTCAGTGCAGATTCACAGCAAGCAAATTTGAGAGACTGAGCTAGCCGATGGTAGATAGATAGATCACTGAATGATTCTGTGAGCAACTCAATCTGCCTGCCTGCTTTGCCTGATTTTGGGTAAAAGTTGCTCTTTTTTTATTAAAAAAATCAATATTTATATAAATATTTATAATATTTACATACAAGCCCTGCCCAGCCACTTCACATGACCACCAAGTCACACCCACAAATCAGACCACGTCCACAGAACCGGTTAGTGGTCTCTGGGATTTAAAATTATGAGTTTGGTGGTCCCTGAGGTTCAAAAGGTTGGCGACTCCTGCTTCAGTCTATTAATTCTTGACTCCATCTCTAGTTGTTTCACTATACACACTTTTTAAATAGCTCATGCCTAATGCATTTAACTTTTTATTTTTCTAATACAGGTAGTCTTTGACTTATGACTATAAGTAAGCTCAAAATTTCTGTTGCTAAGATAGTTGTGAGTTTCGCCCCACTTTGCAACCTTTTTTGAACTATTGCATGGTTGTTAAGTGAATCTGGCTTTCCATTGATTTTGTTTGCAGTCATATGACCTCGAGATACTGCAATCATTAAATTTTGATCACATGATCATGGTGATGCTACAATAGTCATAAGTGTGAAAAACTGTCATAAGACACTTTTTCCAGTGCCAATGTAAGTTTGAACAATCCCTAAAATTGTTGTAAGTCCAGGACTACCTATATATAACTACTATTTAATAAAATGGACAGAACATAGCAATTTTCACTTCTGTTGACAAATACCCATTCTTACAACACCTTTCTGTGATGACTCAGAGTGTAACACAAACATAACAAAATCCGAAATGTAAATAAATGTCCTTTAATGCCTCCAACTTGGCCCCACTGTTCAATAATTCTCAGTTGGAGATAAAACGTACTCAAAAATAGTCTTCAAAAGAAAGCAATACAGTCCAAACTTAATGAGCAAATAGAAGTGAAATAAAACACCAAACAAACTTTAAGGATGAAATTTCCACAACGGACCAGGATAGGAAATTACCAAATTCAAAGAGACAAATTCAAGGAGGTAATTCAAGGAAATTACCAAATTCAAGGAGACAGTCTGTTGGAAGGACGCCCACCAAGATAACTTCAGCCCAAAATAACACATGCTTTGCTTCTGGCAACGCTTAATCATCTCTCTTATATGCTAGTCTCCCCAACTGCAACCAATGAGGAGGATCATGGCCGCTTCCTCTCTCGTAAACCAAGTTGTTGCCTTCTCCATTCCTCCCTGCGTGTCCTAGGATGCAAAGGGGATGGACCTGGTTCTTTCTCTGTCTGCCCATTCGGCCTCTGCCTTTTCTCAGCCTCCTCCACAACCTCCAGAGCCACGCCTCCACTCCCTGGTAGCTGTTCCTCCTCTCCCTCAGAGTCCGACTCTACCAAAGGCATGATATTTTTCTATTGCTGTATCTGAAATTACCAACAATCTTCCAGGGCAATCTTCTGCTGATGTTTTTGCCCATCTGCCCACCCGGGCTCTTACCTGACCTTTATTTCCTGATTTTTTTCAATTTTAGCTGCTGTGCAAGGCACAGCTGCAATTAAAAAAGCAGGAAAAGGGGCTTTTTGAAAGGTTGCTTCTCTGCACGCAGCGTGCTGATGACGATTTACAGGCGCGCGCTAGCAGCGTGCAGGGAAGCACATAGTAAATCACCGAACCTCGTAAATCAACCGAACTGGTAGTTAACCCTGTCGGATCCCACCCTTATACATAACGTTCATCTTTTACATGCACATAACAATAATCTTTCTTCTTCTAACTTCTACCTCTTATTGATAAAACACATCTCATGTTGAATAATACTCTGTATCTCCTTTATCTTTTATTTTTAATGTCAATCTATCCATCTTTGCACAGTCCAATATTTTTCAAATTATGTTTTTGTCTGGTGGGCTGTTCTCATTTTTCCAATATTGTACAAATAGAATTCTCGCTGCTGCCAATACATGAAACATTAAGTATATAGTCCCTTTATCATAGCTTTTTGGTATTATACCTAACAAAAATATATCTGGCTATAAATCTAAATGCTGCTTAATCATCTTTTCCTACTATGTATGTATTTTCATCTAATATTTTCTTGCCTTCATACATGTCCACCACCTCGCTGTTTGCTTGCTGTGGCGCGCTCCGACCCCCTTGTCATGTCATCTCCCGTTCCCCAGGGGGTCTGAGCAATCGGGCCCTGGGCCTTAGGCTGATGTTGTGTAACGCCAGGTCCGTTGTTAATAAAGCCCCTCTCATCCATGATTTGATTTGTGAGGGGGGCGCGGACCTGGTGGGAGTTACCGAAACCTGGCTGGGCCAGGAGAGGGGAGTCCCTCTGGTGGAGATGTGCCCAGCCGGGTTTCGGGTTTTTCATCGGCCGAGGGCCCAGGGGAGGGGAGGGGGGGTTGCGGTAGTTATTAAGGAGGATCTGTGTCCGAGGGAGGCCACTGTATCTCAGACGACCGGGTGTGAGCTCCTTTTTGTGAAGTTCGGTCCCAAGGTTCAGGTGGGCTTGCTGGTCGCATACCTGGCTCCCTGCTATGCGGCAGCAGCCCTGCTTGAGCTCCTTGAGGTCATAGCTGGCGTGGCGGTTGGGACCCCCAGGCTTATGGTCATGGGGGATTTCAACCTGCCATCTGCTGGCGGTACCTCGGGGATTGCTCAAGAGTTCATGGCTTCCATGACGGCCATGGGCCTGACCCAGTTAATTCGGGACTCTACTCACGTGGGAGGTCATACCTTGGATCTGGTTTTCGTCTCTGATCAGTGATCTGGGTATGGGGGATATAGTCGTAGAACCCCTGTCATGGTCGGATCACTCGCTCCTGAAGCTCGACTTCCGTTCCGCACCCCCTGACCGCAGGGAGGCGGGACCATTAAAATGGTACCGCCCCAGGCGCCTGATGGATCCTGATGGGTTCCTGACGGAGCTTGGGCCATTTCCCAAAGCTCACACACACGACTCGGTTGAGGGCTTGGTCGCCACCTGGGATAGGGTGGCTGCTGGGGCCCTCGACCGAGTCGTGCCCTTGCGGCCTCTGACCCGGTGCCGATCCCAAGTGGCTCCTTGGTTTTCTGAGGAGCTAAGGGAGATGAAGCGTCGGAAAAGACGCCTAGAGAGCAGTTGGAGGGCCAGCCGCTCTGGGTCCGACCGAACACTATTACGATCTTATATTAAGACGTATTTAGTGGCGATAAGGATGGCGAGGAGATCTTACCTCTCCACCCTTATTGCGTCCGCGGAAAACCGCCCAGCCGCCCTGTTTAGGGTGACCCGCTCTCTACTGGAGGTAGGAGCGCGGGAGGACCCCTTGCAGGGACGGGCTGAGGAGTTTTCTAGGTTTCTGCAGGACAAAATCGCTCAGATCCGGGACGAGCTGGACTCCGACTGGGCATCTCCGGGCGGGGGGGCGGAGGTGGATATCGGTGCGGTCAATTGGGTTGAGTTCGATCCTGTTACTGTGGAGGACATGGACAGGATACTGGGGGTACTGAATGCCACCACCTGTTTGCTGGACCCGTGCCCCTCCTGGCTGGTCTTGGCCACTCGGGAGGTGACACGAGGCTGGTTCCAGGGTATTATAAACGCTTCCTTGAGAGAGGGGCTGTTACCTGCCGCCTTGAAAGAGACGGTGGTGCGGCCCCTCCTCAAGAAACCGTCCCTGGACCCAGCATTGTTATCTAACTATCGTCCTGTCTCCAACCTTCGCTTTGTTGCGAAGGTTGTTGAGAGTGTGGTGGCACGTCAGTTCCCGCAGTACCTGGATGAAGCGAGTTATCTTGACCCCCTCCAATCGGGCTTCAGGCCCGGGCACAGCACGGAGACGGCGTTGGTCGCGTTGGTGGATGACCTCTGGGGGGCCCGGGACAGGGGTTGTTCCTCTGTCCTGGTCCTGTTAGATCTCTCAGCGGCTTTTGATACTGTCGACCACAGTATCCTATTGCAGCGGTTGGAGGGGTTGGGGGTGGGAGGCACCGTGTTGCGGTGGTTCGCCTCCTTCCTCTCCGACCGCTCGCAATTTGTGTTGACGGGGGGGCAGAGATCGGCCCCGAGGCCCCTACGATGTGGGGTGCCTCAGGGGTCGGTGCTCTCGCCCCTGCTGTTCAACATTTATGTAAAGCCGCTGGGTGAGGTCATCCGTGGCTTCGGGGTGGAGTTCCATCAGCACGCTGACGATACTCAGCTGTACATCTCCACCCCGGGCCACCCCAATGAAGCCGTCGAAGTGATGTCCCGATGCCTGGAGGCCGTGCGGAGTTGGATGGGTCGTAACAGGCTTCGTCTCAACCCGACCAAAACCGAGTGGCTGTGGTTTCCTGCGCCCAGATACAGCCAGCTGGTTCCTTCGCTGGCCGTGGGGGGAGAGGTCTTGACCCCCGTGGAAAGGGCGCGCAACTTGGGTGTCCTCCTGGACGTACGGCTGTCTTTAGAAGAACATATTGCAGCCGTCGCCAGGGGGGCTTTCTATCAGATTCGTCTGATTTACCAGTTGCGGCCCTTTCTGGATCTGGGCGCACTTCGCACAGTCACTTCCGCCCTCGTCATCTCCCGCCTGGATTATTGCAATGCTCTCTACATGGGGCTCCCCTTGAAGAGTCTCCGGAGGCTGCAGCTGGTCCAGAATGCAGCCGCGCGGGTGATCGTGGGTGCTCCTCGGAGCTCCCACGTTACACCGCTTCTCCGCAGGCTGCACTGGCTTCCTGTGGCCTTCCGGATTCGATTCAAGGTGGTACTGACAGTATTTAAAGTGCTCCATGGCTCGGGACCTGGGTACTTACGGGACCACCTGCTGCCATCATCAACCTCCCGCCGCCCAGTACGCTCCCACAGGGTTGCCCTCCTCGGGGTACCGCCGCCCGGCCGTTGTCGGTTGACGGCCCCGAGGGTTCGGGCTTTCTCTGTGGGAGCCCCCTCCCTTTGGAATGATCTCCCCCCGGAGATACGGGCTATGACGGATATTCTGACCTTCCGGCGCGCAGTGAAAACCCTATTTTTTAAACAGGCTGGCCTGGCCCAGTAACTGTATTTTAGTTTTTAACTTAATTTTAATCGGGGTTTTATTAGTTTTTAATTTTTAACTCTATTTTTGGGTTAGACAGCCGGATCAATTTGGTTTAATTTATTTTAATTGTATTTATTGAGTATTTATTATATGTTTTTAGTAGGCTGTACACCGCCCCGAGTCCCTTTTTGGGAGAGGGAGCGGTATAAAAGTTTAATAAAAAAAAAAAAAAATATGATGATAGGTATTTGGTGTCTGGTTACATTCCCAACATTTGGCGGACATATTTTTAAATATCTTTGCTAATCTTGCCTGTGGCAGACACTACCTATAAAACATTTTGTAAAGGTTCTCCTTATATACTGTAGCCATTGTCAGTTTGTAATTTCTATCCCAAAGTTTTTGCCATTTATCTAACTCTATAGCATAGCTGAATTTTTTTGCCCATACTATCATTGTTTCTTTTACTTATTCATCTTCCATTTTAAATTTAGTAGGTAACTATATAATTCCCTTATCAATTTTTCATCTGTTCCTAATAGTATCTGATCAAGTATTGTTGGTTCTTTATAGAAATACCATGTTTTTTGCATCTTTCTCATATCTCGGTTGTATTTGCAGGGGTGGCAACCAAGCTATCTATTGGTTTTGTAATTCCTATCTGGTTTTATGTTCCCTTTCCTCATTTAAGATGTCTTTGTAGGATACAATTTTTTCCAAGTTGACAATATTTGGATGTATCAATGCTTCCATTGTAGAAAGCCAGACTGGTATTTTCCTATAGTTTTTTTTATTTAACTTTTTCCCATACTGAAAATAAACTCACATAGTGCCTTTGAAAATACCTATGTACTGTATTCCTTCCATATCACAGAAAGGCATGCCACCCTAATTGAGGATCATGGCGCTCCAGTAATTATTTATTTTTATTTATTTATTTTTGTCAATTGCTCACAAGATAATAGGTGTAAGTAAAAACATAGTTATGAATACATGGATACATATAAGAAAAAAAAAAGAATAACCTTCTATGACTCAAATTTATCCATTCTTTCACCCATGTAAGTACACATGTGTGGTAATACAACTCCCAGTCCGGTAACCCAACCCCCCCGTTAAATTTAGACTCCTGTAACATTTTCAGTCTTATTCTTGCTTTTTTCCTTTGCCAAATCTATTTCAAAATTATTTTATTCAATTCCTCAAAATATTTTTTCTCTAGTTTTATCAGTATTTATCAGAATAAGAAAAGTAGTTTCGGCAATATATTCATTTTTACAGTAGCTATTCTCCCTATCATTGGGAGATGTAGATTCTTCCATTTCTCCAAATCCAGTTTAATTTGTTGCATTAACTTTATATCGTTATCATCTTTAATTATTGCACATCTTGCTCTTAAGTAAATTCCTAAATATTTCACTTCGTTTACTATCTGAAGATCTATCTTTGTCAATTCATTTTTCTGATTATCTGTAAGGTTTTTAACTAATATTTAAATTTTTTCTTCATTTATTTTCAGTCCTGCAACTTCTCCATACTCTTCTATTTTTCCTATTAGTCTGGGGCCTGTTTCTAATGGCTCTTCTAATATAAAAACCAGATCATCTGCAAATACTTATCATTTATACTCTTCTTTTTTTATTTCCATTCCTTTTATTTCTGGATCTAATATTTCTAATTAACACTTCTAGTGTCAATATAAATAACAACGGGGACAATAGACATCCTTGGCTTGTATCTTTTTTATATAGAAGTTTTCTGTCACATCCCCATTCACAAACACTTTTGCTCTCTTGATTTGTGTAAATTGGCTTGATCATGTTTATAAATTTTTTCGCCAAAGTCCATACACTACAGTTGTTGCACCATAAATTGCTAGTTTACATTATCAAAAACTTGTTGAGTATTTAGAAAGATCAATGCCAATTGTTTTTCACAGTGTAGTTCATAATATTCCAATGTATCTAAAATAATTTTCACATTATTTTTAATTTGCCTTTTAGGTAGAAATCCATTTTGATCAGAATTTATAAACTCATTCAAGAATCTCTTGAGTCTTTCAGCTATTATTGAAGCAAATATTTTGCATTCTGCATTTAATAAAGATATTAGTCTATAATTCTATATTTGTATTAGATATGAGTCTTTTTTTGGGATTAAAATAATATTAGTTTCCATCCATGTGTGTGGTATCTTGGCTACTAATAAAACTTCATTATATACCTCTAACATTGACAAGCTTAGTGTATCTTGCAGATTTTTATAGATTTCTGTTGATAGTCCATCTGGACCTGGTGTTTTTTTATTCTTTTGTCTTTTAGTCATCTCTACTAGTTCTACCATTGTTATTCTTTCATTTAGTATATTCTTCCCATTTCAAACAGTTTTGGTAAGTTAGCTTTTCCAAATACAGTGGAACTTCGGGTCATGGACGCTTCTGACCACGACCAAATCAGGTGCTGACCAAAAAATCCACTAAATGTTTTATTCTGGTAGCAAACAAATCCTCAGGTGGCAATCAAACACAGCCATAGCGATTTTCCCTGCCACAGCGATTTCCCCTGTCGCGCCATTTTTTTTCCTATCTGCATGTGCAGTCAGTCTTGCTCTGGTCATGACCAAATCAGGTTGCGACCAAAGTCCTGGAATGGATTACAGTCGTGACCTGAGATTCTACTGTATTGTGTTATTTTTTCTTCTGAGATTTTTTTAATGATCATAGAGCTTCTTGTAAAATTCCTGAATTATATTTTTTTTAATATTCCATTTGGTATTTATTTATTTATTTATTTGTTTATTTATTTGTTTATTATTTAAATTTATATACCGCCCCCTCTCCCAAAGGGACTCTGGGCGGTGAACAGCCAGAATAAAAATACATACATAAAACACATATACAATATTAAAAATTAAAAGAATTAAATATAATTGGCTCTACAAAGATTAAAACAAGGGGATTAAGAAAGATTAAAAACCAGATTAAAATTTAAAAACCCCTAGGCTAGACCGGCTTGCCGAAATAAATAAGTTTTCAGCGCACGACGGAAGGTCATGAGATCAGGGATGGTCCTCATCTCCGGGGGTAATTCATTCCAGTCTCGCAAGTATCCTGGTCCCGAGCTATGGAGCGCTTTAAAGATAATAACTAAGACCTTGAAGCGCACCCGGAGGGCCACCGGGAGCCAATGCAGCTCGTGCAGAAGTGGTGTAACATGGGAGCCCTGAGGAGTCCCCAATACCACCCTCGCGGCTGCATTCTGCACCAGCTGGAGCCTCCGGATGCTCTTCAAAGGCAGCCCCATGTAGAGAGCGTTGGCATAGTCTAGGCGGGAGGTCACCAGGGTGGAGGTGACCGTGCGAAGCGCATCCCGATCCAGAAAGGGCCGCAACTGGTAGTGTAATGTACCTTCCTCATCCTGTAGTTTACTTACCAGTTTCTTCTTTTTCTTCTTCAGTTTATAAGCTAACCATCTTCCTGGTTTATTGGCGTTTTCAAAAAAATTTTGTTTTGCTCTTTTAATTTGTTGTGCTAATTCTCCCTTTTCCATTATATGTAGTTTATGTTTAATTATTTCCATTTGGTTTTTTAAATTTATCTTTTGTGGTACTTTTGATAGTTCTAGTTCAAGTCTTTTGTGCTCTTCTTCTAGTGTCTTTTGGTATTGTTTGTTCCTCATTATATAGGTAATAGCTAATCCCCTAATATATGCTTTCACTGTATCCCAAACATTTTGTAATGAAATCTCCCCTTTCCTGTTCTCTTTAAAGAAAAATCCCATTTTCTTTTCCATCATCTGTATAAATTCTTTGCCTTTTAATATAATTGGTTCAGAGTCCATATTACTCTTCTCTTTTGTCCCTTCCAAATGATTTTTATTGGATTATGATCGGCCCATATATTTGTTTCTATTTCTATATCTTGCACACTTGTGCTTAATTCCGCCAAAATCCAAATCATGTCTTCTAGACCAAATTGATGTCTGTTAGATTAAATGTATATTACTTTTTTTCTGGGTTGGTTTCTCTCCAAATATCCTGTATACATATTTTTTCTGCCATCTTAAAGTTCTAAATAAGGACTTTCTTGTTTTTTTCCTTTTACTTTATAGTCAGGTTTGTATCAACTGTTGCATTAAAGTCTCTTATGAGACAAATATTTTCATACTCTATTTCAAGTATCTTCTTGTGAAGTTTTTAATAAAATTCTTCCTGTCCATTATTCAGCGCATATACTGCGACTAAAAATATTTGTTTTTGATTTAATGTCACTTCCACCATAAAAATTCTCCCTTCTTCATTTTAGAAAATTTGTTTAGCGTTCATTGTTTTTTTAATATATAACACCACCCCGCTTTTGTTTTGTTGCTGTAAGGAAGAGTATAGTTTCCCCAATTTAGGATAGTCTAATAATTTATTATGGTACTTTTTAATATGTACTTGCTGTAAAGATATTATATCTAATTTTACTCTTTGTAATTTTGTGAATATTTTTTCCTTTTCATGGCGGAATTCATCCCATTTATGTTAATTGATAGCATCTTTATTTCTTCTTGCATTGCTTTACTTATATATAGATCTTATTTTCCTAGTTGCTCTTATTTCTCTCTGGTCCTTTGCTTTTGCTCCTTCTCACTCTGCTTGTTCTCTTTTCTCAACTTCACTTTCTTCTTATTGTATATACTTTTCTTCTGTTGTTGATTCTTCTTGATCTTTATATTCTGTTTCTCCCCTCTTTTCCTGTCCGTCATCCATATTAAAATGATGATCATAGAATTCCATTGCTTTATCCAGTGAATCCAGTCTATATCTTTTTTCATGCCAGGTAACTAGTATTCCCTCAGGTATCAGCCAACTGAAGTTTACATTGTATTTAATCATCATAGTCAAGAATTGGTATTGTTTCAGTAAGTCTCTTACTCTCCTAGAGACCTGTTTCAAGGCTGCCAGTTGTTTCCCTTTATGATGTAATGGTTCATCTCTTGCCTTATTAAGTATTTCATCTCTTATTGATTTTTTCATAAATCTCACATGTACTTATTTTGGAAGCTTGTATCTCCTTGCTTGCTCATATATTCTAAAGATTTCATCTGTTTGCCTCCATCTCCTGCTTATCAATCCCTAATGCATTTTCCAATAGCTCTTTCATTATGTCTGGTAGGTCTTCCCCTTTTTCTCTTCTATTTTCTGGAATCTTAGGTAGTGGGCTGCTTTTTTTGTTTTCAGCATTATCACTGTATTGTCTAACTCTTTGTTTGCTTGTGTCAATCTTTGATTTTTCTCTGCTTGTTCTGATTTCTCCTCCATTTTTTGAATTCTTTGTTCATTTTTTTGTTATTTGTTGAACGTTCTCAAATTTTTCATCTATATTTTGTATTTTTTCTTCCATCTCTCCCAATCATTCTCCCAAATCATTCTTTACTTTCCCTATCTCTTTTTTCATCTCGTTGTGATTTTTCATAATGGCTTGCTGTATCGACTGAAGCATAACTTGCATTTTCTTTTGAAATGTATTTTATTTATTTTGCTGCAGCATGCTTTCTATTCATCTCTGATTGGATGGACTTGAGGAGGCTAATGACAATGTAGAAGATGCTTTCTTTCCTATGTTGGTTAAATTTGGAATACTTGTCATCTCAGCAGCTAATATTAATTCCTTGTTTCCCTTCTTTTCCTTTAAGTAAGCAAACAGAGGATACATCACCAGCCCCACTAACAGCCCAAAAGCTATCCACAGGTAACTCTCCAACGCTTCAATACCCCACGTGGCAAATAAGAAAGGACCAGATCACAAGTCCAATTCCTCAATTCCAGCCAATCTTTGGGGACATAAGTTGTTCTATCTTGTCTTTTGTCAATTAGTATTTGTAATGCATAAGGCCCACTGAACCCCCTAGCCTTTAGTATTCCAATAATCCAAGATATCAAGATAGTCCCGAGGTCTTTTCCCAGGTTCTCAAAACAGGTTCATGTTGTTCCACTATTTCTATCAGTCAGTCAGAGATATTTATAATCCACAAAAGTTCAAAAGGGATTATTCACTGTAGCCATCAACAGTCTTGTTCTTCCCAGGTTAGTTTCCAAGTGCAGCAGTTCCCAAAACAAAGTGTTTAAATTCAGTCTCTTGCCTAACTTAGTCACTTCCAAAGTATTTCCTTTGTCCTGCACTTCTTTCTCCCTATCTACTGTCTTAGCCAATAGATGTCGGCCTTACTCTCTCCGTTTGTACCAAAAGTTTTAAAAGCCTTAAGAGGGAGGAAAATTTGCATTCACTATAACCACAGGTAAAGGAAAAACAACTAAAAAAAGAAATATTGTACATATCCATATCTTAGATAGTACTTGTTTTATTAGAATAGCCAGTCCAATCTTTCTCTTTCCATTTTTAAAATTAGTTTTCCATTCGTTTCTCTCTCTTTTCACACGAATTTATAATCAACTCAAAACTTTCACTCACCATTTTCGTTTGGAGTGAGGAAAGACAATTCCTTCCCTCTTTTTCTCTGGAGTCCCACTTTCTTTTTAAAAGTACTTCTGGAGAGCTGAATTTAATTCTGGGTAGAAATTAGGCAATCCTTACCTGTATCCAATACACTGTTTCTCTTTCTGCCTCTTCTTTCATGCTTTCTTCATTCCAGCTGTCACAACTCTGGTTCAGCCATTATGGCTGTCTTCTCTGCCTGTCAGGAAGTTTCTCTAGATCCAGCAAAGAGACCAACGTCCACAGAGCCCTTCTTATTTTTGTCACCCCTACAGGGTGACTTTGGCCCCAAGGGACCTCCAGGCAAGCAGAAGTTGGCTGAGCTTCACGGAGACCTGCTAGCTACAGCCATCCCACCGCGATGTCAGCACTTTCAGTTCTCTTAAGCAAAGAATCACCATGACATGGATTTCTAAAATAGGTCTATACGTATCCACTATGACAAGGAATCTAGAATGAAAACTTAATTTTTGAAGGGCTGTATGCATATAGTTCTTGGCATTGAAAAAAGTAACTTATGAACATTTTTCACATTTATGACCATTGAAGTATCCACATGGTCACGTGATCAAAATCCGGATTCTTAGCAACTGAATCACATTTATGATGGTTGCAGTGCCTTAGGGTCATATGATCACCTTTTGCAATCTTCTGATAAGCACAGTCAATGGGGAAGCCAGATTCACTTAAACAATTGTGTTACTAATTTAACAAGTGCAGTGATTCATTTAACAAATGTTGCAAGAAAAGTCATAAAATGGGGCAAAAGTCACTTAACAAATTTCTCACTTAGCAAAATAAAGTTTGGGCTCAATTGTGGTCATAAGTCAAGGACTACCTGTACATAATATTTTTAAAAAATAAGCATTCCATCATTTCTAGCTGGCTAGTGTGGGCTGGCTAGGGTTGGGGAAGAAAATTAGGATTAAAATATATGCTGATGAAACCCAGTAGGAAAGTTCTTAAAGGCTTATGTCAAATAATGAATTTTTGGAAATTAAATATTCTAGAAAGCGTTTTGTGATATGTTGAGTTGTTAAAATTTTTTATATTGGCAGTTGAATGAATTTTGATAATTTGCTTTATTTCATTCTATGCAGCCATCTTTCTACAATTCTGGGTAACAAGTTTGACCATGGAGCAGAAGCCATTGTGCCTACTCTATTTAACCTGGTCCCTAATAGCGCCAAAGTAATGGCAACTTCTGGATGTGCAGCTATTAGATTTATTATCCGTGTGAGTATATTTCTATGTTACTTTAAAAAGTTACTGCTAATTAGGCATATAACTTATTGATTACTAATAACCAAGCATTATTTTCAGCAAAATAAACTGTACATTTGCTGTGGATAGACAATCTTCTATGGTAATAAAAATGCTTGCTTTCAGACAAAGAAACCCAAATACAGGTAGTCCTTGACTTACAACAACAAATGGGACCAGAATTTGTGTTGTTCAGTGAGCCAAACCCAGTTTTCTGACCTTTTATCATGGTTATTAATCATTGTAGTTGAGAAGTGAATAATGGTTGCTAAAGTAATGTTTGTAAGTTGAGGACCTATAAAATCAAATTAGATCAACTTAAAATGAAGGTATAGGTTAGGTAGTTCTTGAGTTGTGACAGTAACTGGAACTGGATTTTCTATTTTTAAGCGATGTAGTCAAAAAGTGTGATGTCACATCCCCACATTGTTAAGTGACAGCAATCCCTGTAGTCTCCATTGCTGTCATTAAGTGAGGGTAATGGGTTGCTAAGGGAGTACTTGAGCCATGGTGGCACAATAATTTGAAGGCAGTAGTGCACGCTACTTCTGCTGCCTGCCGGCTGGCAGCAGTTCACCAACTCAAGGTGGACTCAGTCTTCCATCCTTCCAAGGTCGGTAAAATGAGGACTCAGTTTGTTGGGGGGCAATATGCTGACTTTGAAAACTGCTTAGATAGGGCTGTAAAGCACTGGGAAACTGTATATAAGTCTAAGTGCTATTACTCCTTCTTCACAACTTCCTCCCAGCTTCCAACAACTAGAGTCAATGGGAAAACTGGCAGGAAGCTGCAAGTCCAGAAACCTTGCAAACAGGCAGGTAAATGAGAACCTGTTGTCAGATGGGAGAGGGAGCAAGGGAGTGCACAGGTGGACAGGAAGTTTCAGTATAAGTACAGTGGGGCTTGGGATGGCTGTTGCTGGTCAGCAAAAGTGTGCAAATGGTGCAGCATGAGTTGGAAAAGGGCATGAGGGATGTATGAGAGCTAGAGGTTTGGAAGGCTGCCCAGAAGTCTATAAAAGGCAAGGTGTAATTTGGGGAAGAGACCATATAGATCACAGAGAGTGCTGGAAGGTGTGCAAGAGGTACCATGTGGGTTGGAGACAGTGCAAGGAAATATACAAATGGCTGATGCAAGCACAAAGGAGTTGAGGAAGATGTGCAGCTGAGGTAAACTTATCCCAGTGACTTGCAAGCTTTTCTGCCAGCTTCTCCATTCAATTTCTGGAGGAACCATAATGGAAGATTGTAAATGGCAATTACATAATCACAGGACATTTGTCCACCAGGTGTAAATGCAAACAGGTTGCCACGCCCAGATCACAATAACATCCCATAATTGAGGGACACTGGGACAGAATATCAGGGACTATGATAACAACCATATAGTCAATGCTATTATAACTTGGAACAATTGCTGCCACAAATGGTTGTAGGTTCAGAATTACTTGTAGTTTACATTAAGTGTGATCTCAATAAAGGTATGCATGGGAGTCCCAGTCCCTTTTAATTTGCTGATAAGATTTCAATTGACTGTTTCTGCTTAAGGAAACATTCATCTGGTAGAAATAAGAAGTAAATATTGAATAGTATAGGAAATGCTATTTCATAGGTACATTAAATGTGGAATTCATTGTCAACATCTATAATTACAGTCTTCAGCTAGTAATTAGGGTTAAGATTGGCATTTAGAGTTAGATCTAGTTAAATCTAGTATTTAGATTTAGAATGTACTAATCTTCTTCCACTGGAGAAGGAAACGGCAACCCATTCCAGTATCTTTGCCATGAAAACCCCATGGACATTATCAAAAAGCAAAAAGATATGACACTGGATGATGAGTACCTCAGGTCGGAAGGTGTCCAATGTGCTACTGGGGAAGAACAAAGGGTTAGTATTAGTAGCACCAGATAGAATGAAGCGACTGGGTCAAAGCCGAAAGGACACTCAGTTGTGGATGTATCTGGTGGTGAAAGGAAAGTCCGATGCTGTAAAGATCTATACTCCATAGGAACCTGGAATGTAAGATCCACGAATCAAGGCAAGCTTGGATGTGGTCAAATGAGATGACAAGACTGAACATTGATATCTTAGGAATCAGCGAACTAAAATGGACAGGAATGGGTGAATTTAATTCAGATTACCATTAGATATACTACTGCGGGCAAGAATCCCTCAGAAGATATGGGGTAGCCTTCATAGTCAATAAAAGAAAAAGCAGTATTGGGATACAATCTCCCAAGTGACAGAATGATCTCAGTTCAAATCCAAGGCAAACCATTCAACATCACAGTAGTCCAAGTCTATGCCCCAATTACTGGTGCTGAAGAGGATGAAGTTGACCGGTCTATGAAGCCCTACAGCACCTTAAAGAATTAACATCAAAAAAATGATGTCCTTATCATTATAGAGGATTGGAATGGTAAAGTAAGAAGCCAAAATAACCGGAATAACAGGTAAGTTTGGCCTTGGAATACAAAATGAAGCAGGGCACAGGCTGGTAGAGTTTTATCAAGAGAATACAATGGTCATAACAAACACTCCTTTTCAACAACCCAAGAGACGACTCTATACATGGACATCACCAGATGGTCAACACAGAAGTCAGATTGACTATGTGCTCTGCAGCCAAAGATGGAGAAACTCTATATAGTCAGTAAAAACAAGACCAGGAGCTGACTGTGGCTCAAATCATGAGTTTCTTGATGCAAAATTTAGGCTTAAATTGAAGAAAATAGGGAAAAGCACTAGGTCATTCAGGTATGAATTAAATCATATCCCTGATGAATATACAGTAAAGGTAACAAATAGAGTTAAGGAATTAGATCTGATAGACAGAATGCCTGAAGAACTAATGGATGGAGGTTTGCAACATTGTACTAGAGGTAGCAACTAAAACCATTCCAAAGAAAAAGAAATGCAAGAAAGCAAAATGGCTATCTGAGGAAGCTTTAAAAATAGCTGAGGAAAGTAGGGAAGTGAAAGGCAAGGGAGAAAATAAAGATACACCCAATTGAATGCAGAATTCCAGAGACTAGCTAGAAGAGATAAGAATGCCTTCTTAAATGAACAGTGCAAAGAAATAGAAGAAAACAATAGAATAGGGAGGACCAGAGATCTCTTTAAGAAAATTGGAGATATAAGGGAACGTTTTATGCAAAGATGGGCATGATAAAGGACCAAAATGGCAAGGACTTAACAGAGGCTGAAGAGATTAAGAAGAGGCAGCAAAATTACACAGAAGAACTATACAAGAACGAGCTTAATATGAGAATAAATATGAGTATTAGTATGAGCCTCGGTGACGCAGTGGTTAGAGTGCAATACTGCAAGCTACTCCTACTTCAGTTTGACAGATCGAATCCCACTAGGCTCAAGGTTGACTCAGCCTTCCATCCTTCCGAGATGGGTAAAATGAGGACCCAGGTTATTGGGGGCAATATGCTAACTCTATAAACTGCTTTGAGAGGGCTGGAAAGCACTATAAAGCTGTATATAACTCTTAAGTGCTATTGCTATTAATTGTCCCTGATAATCACGATGGGGTGGTCACTGACCTCGAGTCAGACATCCTAGAATGTGAAGTCAAATGGGCCCTAGGAAGTCTGAGCAACAAGAAAGCTAGTGGAAGTGACAGTATTGCAGCTGAGCTATTCAAAAGTTTAAAAGACAATGCAGTGAAAGCGCTACGCTCAATTTGCCAGAAAATTTGGAAAATTCAACAATGGCCACAGAATTGGAAAATGTCAGTTTACATACCAATTCCAAAGAAGGGCAATGCAAAGAATGTTCAAACTACTGCACCATTGCACTCATTTCACATACTAACAAAGTTATACTCAAAATCCTACAAGCTAGGCTCCAGCACTATGTGGACTGAGAAATACCAGAAGTACAGGCAAGATTTAAAAGAGGCAGAAGAACTAGAGATCAAATTGCCAACATATGCTGGATCATGGAGAAAGCTAGTGTTGTGGCCCGCCAGCGGCCAGCAGAGCTGGCGGCAAACTCGTACAATGAGGAGATTGGGGAGGAACATGGGCCAGTCCTGAAGTCTGGGGAAGGCTCTGATGAGTGCTCTACGTCGGAGGCAGAGATGGGGCCTGGGCTCTCTGACAGTTATCAGCTGCCTTTGGAGTTGGAGATCAGTGGGGCAGAAGAGCAGCTGGAGCCTGTTCCCGAACTGTGCATGCGCAGAACTGCCAGGAGAATGGAACAGTTAAGGAACAAGGGTCAACTTGGGAGTAAAGCCACAGGTGGACAGTGAATAGCCCCTCCTATAGTGAACAAAGAGGAGTGAAAGGGGAGTGGTGTTTGCAGGAGACAATTAGTTCATTTAATTAGTGTGAAATTTGTTTGTGACTTTCAGAGACTCCTTGCCAAGTATTTTCTTGTACAGCATTGCACTTGGAAGTTTGTGATTGCAATTCATCCTTGAAAGACTGGACTTTGCTGGATATGAATGATAGGAATTCACATTAGTCTAATAAAAAGAGGTTTTGTTGGGACAAGGAGTCTGTTTTGTGATTTTATGAAGCCTAGATCAGAACAGCAAGGAAATCCAGAAAAACATCTACTTCTGCTTCATTGATTGTGTGGATCACAACAAATTGTGGCAAGTTCTTAAAAGAGATGAGAGTATCAGACCATCTTATTTGTTTCTTGAGAAACCTATATGTGGGTCAAGAAGAAATAGTGAGAACTGGACACGGAATCACTGTGGTTCAAAACTGAGAAAGGAATTTGCCTATTTAACTTATATGCAGAGCACATCATGAGAAAAGCGGAGTTAGATGAATCACAAATTGGAATTAAGATTGCTGGGAGAAATATCAACCTCAGATATGAAGATTTAGTTTACTTACTATATTGTCATTGCACCTCGTACAACAAAATTAAATGCAATCTTCAGTGTACATTATGACTATGAAAACGAACACAAACACACATCCTTCACATTCTATACATTGAATTGAAAACTGATATTGTATTAATATTGCACTATACAGTAGAATTCAATAGAATTACTATCTTGGGATAGAAGCTATTTTTCAGCCTCTTTGTCCTTGTTTTTATTATCCTGTACCATCTGCTATATGGTAATAGTTCAAAAAAAAAAAAACATGCCCAGGATGAGATGGATCTTTGAGAATGTTTTGAACTTTCTTAAGGCAGCGAGCTATAAAGCTCTTCCAAAGAGGGGAGAGGACAACTAGTGATCTTCTGGGCAATGACATTAACCCTCTGGAGTGCTGTCCTATCTGCTACTGTGCAATTGGCAAACCATACACAGATGCAGTAAGTTAGATACTCTCTATGGTGCAGCGGTAGAAGGTCACCACAATTTTTCATTCTGTTGTTATTTTCTGAGAAGTCTCAGGTAGTATAATCTGTGCTGGGCCCTTTTGACCAGTGCTGCAATGTGGGCACCCCAGGTCAGGTCCTCTTTTATGGTAACACCTAGAAACTTAAAACTGGCCACTTGCTCCATTCGGTCTCCATTTAGTAATACTATTACTAGCGTGAGTGGGAATGCAGTCATGCACATAAAGAGTATAGAGTAACGGACTCAACACACAATCTGTGGTGTACCAGTGTTAATAAGAGCTGAAGAGGTTTGATTACCTAATCTGACCCTCTGTGAGCGGCCAGACAGGACAGATTGAATAAGAAAGTCCAAGGTCCAGAAGTTTAGAAGAATTGTATTAAATGCAGAACTCAAATCTACAAAAAGCATCCTCACATAGCCCCCCCCCCCGCTGTTCCAGATGAATCAGAGCAGTGTGAAGAGTGATGGCTATAGCATCCTCTGTAGATCTATTCCTTCTGTATGCAAACTGGTGTTTTTCAAATGTATGCGGAAGACCAGAAATGATGTGCTGGTAGACCAATTTCTCAAAGTACTTCTTGATGATAGGAGTAAGTGGCACTGGTCTGTTAAGCATTGAAGTTATTGATAGGGAACTTCTTTGGCAGTGGAACAATGGTGGAAGCCTTCAAACAAGATGGAATAGTGGACTGGGATAAAGACTGATTGAAGATCCTGGTAAAGACTCCAGCCTTAAGATACTACACAGGCATCACATCAAGACTGCCTTCAAAACAGACAGAAAAATAGTAGCCATCCTAAGAAACCCCAAAGATAAAATTGACCTGGAAAAACCAAGGCATATATGAAGTCCCCTGCGCATCATGCCCTGCCACATCAGACAGACCAATAGAAGAATAAATACTCACCTGGATGAACACAAAAATGCAGTAAAAAAGCTGGAACACACTTCCTCACTAGTACAACACATGAAAGCCACAGGTCATAGCATCAACTTCAATGGCACCAAAACCCTAGCCACTATAGAAAACCTCAGCTACAGAATTATTAGAGAAGCCATAGAGATTGAAAAAAAGACCTGATAGCATGAATAGAAGAGATAAATGCACCAGACTGTCAATTATCTGGAAGCCTGCACTCACAAACAAAAAAATCACCACACCACAAGCTAAGCAAACACCTGGGCACAAACAGACCCCCCACCCCGATACCACTAGCCCAAACACACCCAACCAGCCACCCATATGAAACCTAGTTTCCTAATAAATGATAGCCGGCCATTCACCCAAAGTCAAGCCGCGTTAAAAGCCCCCAATACATGAAACACAATGTTGCCAGCCAATCAAGACAAAAAAATGCTACAAAACATACAGAAGATATTAGAAACACTAATCAAACAGAACACAGCAAACTCCCAGGCCAATAAACACAGATCAAGACTCCCAATCAATCAGGATGAAGAAAAAACCATTCTAACAAGCACGAGGTTAGCACTAAATTTAAAACAGAAATGGCTTTCACAGACTAACCCAATGCACAAGCCTGATGATGGCAGATGAGATTCTGCCGAAACGTCGCTTATATATGCAGATCTTAGCGTGTTTGGTCTTTTCCTGTGTAAGATGGAGAATATCTCGGCAATGTTTTGATGAGATCCCACTCACCATCCTCAGGCTGGTGCTTTCGGCTTTGTGCTTGTGTGAGCAAAGCGTGATCGGAGCTGTCATTTCTTGATTGGTTGATGGAGTTGATGTTTGCAGATTGGCTGGTTTTTTAGTAAGAACATGTGTGGTTGAGGTATTGTTGGTGTGAACATGTGTGGTGTGAGGCTGTTGATGTATGTTGATGTGTCTATCAGTCTCCTGTGTTGTAATGACCTGGGTAATGGGCCTTCTGAGTTCTATTGTTTTAACATCCTGGGTGTTGTGCTGTAATCTCCTGGGTCGTTGGCTGTGTTGTAACATCCTGAGGTTTTGAGGTGTAACCTCCTGAATTCTGTGATGTGATATTCTGAACGTGTTCAGTATTGGAGATTAATTGTGTTTCTTTGGAATCCGTTGGAAATTAATATGTTAGTGAGGGTATATAATTCTATTCTCAGGTGGTCTTTGTCAGCTAGGCGTTTGGTTCTGGAGATGAGGGTCTTGGCTACGGAGTTGATCTGTGTAGGGTGGTGATGGGATTGTGCATTTAAGTAGCGGTTGGTGTGTGTTTTCTTCCGGTGGTTGGTGTGTCCTAGGGAGCCATTGGGTTTTTTATAAATTAGGATGTCCAGGAAGGGAAGTTGATTGTTGGCTTCTGTTTCCATGGTGAATTGTATTTTGGGGTGTAGGCTGTTGATGTGTGTGAGGAAGTTGTCCAGTTTTTCTTTCTCGTGTAGCCAGATTACGAAATGTCATCTACATATCTAAGCCAGAGTTTGTGTTTGTGTTTGGATTTGTCTAGAACATTGATTTCAAGTGTTCTATGTATAGGTTAGCAATGACGTGTGAGAGGGGTGATCCCATAGGTACTCCTTCTATCTGTTTGTATCTTTGTTCATTGTGGATGATGTATGTGTTGGTTAGGCAGTGGTTGTTCAGATCTAGGATGTGATTAGGGGGGTTGTATTTTGGATGGCTGTCAATTCTTCTTTAATAGGTACTTGGGTGAAGAGGGATATGACATCGAAGCTCACGAGTAGGTCACCGAATTGTAGGTTTTGTTTCTTTATTGTTTCTATGAAGTGGAAAGAGTTTTGTACGTGTGAGGTGATGGATTCTGTGTAGGGCTGGAGTTTGGCAAGAAATTTGGCAAGATTCTGTAGAGGTGAGCCTATGGAGCTGACTATGGGTCTGAGTTGTGTTCCTTCTTTGTGTATCTTGGGGAGGCTGATCTGAGCTGCCATCTCTCTATAAATACTGGTGAGGAGGTAGGCTATGTTGTCATTTCTTGACTGGTTGATGGAGTTGATGTTTGCAGATTGGCTGGCTTTTTCTTAAGAACATGTGTGGCTGAGGTATTGGCTGTGTGTCTATCAGCCTCCTGTGTTGTAACAACCGGGATAATGGGCTGTGTGATAACCTTCTGAGTTCTATTGTTTTGGCATCCTGGGTGTTGTGCTGTAATCTCCTGGGTCGTTGGCTGTGTTGTAACATCCTGAGTTTTTGTGGTGTAACCTCCTGAGTTCCGTGATGTGATATTCTGAACATCGCCAAGATATTCTCAATCTTACACGGGAAAAGACCCGAATATGCCAAGACCTACGTGTGTGTGTGTGTGTGTGTGTGTGTGTGTATACATACATACACACATATATATATACACACACATGCATCAGATATATTAGATATGTGTGTGTGCACACACACACACATATCTAATATATCTGATGTGTGTGTGTATATATGTGTGTGTATGTATGTATGTATGTGTATATATATGTGTGTGTGTGTGTGTGTGTGTGTGTGTGTTAGGTTTTTGAGCTGATAAATAATTAAACAAGGGAGACTAATATAGATCTATTTCGAGCTACTTAGCTCTCGTCAGCTAGCCATACCCTTACTGGGATTCGAACCTGGGAAATATACACACACACACACACACACACACACACACACATATATATGTATATATATATATACACACACACACACATACATATGCATCAGATATATTAGATATGTAAAATACACACTAGATGATACCACTCTAAGGGCAGAAAATGAAGTGGAACTAAAGAACCTCTTGATGCAGGTGAAGAAGGAGAGTGCAAAAGTTGGCTTAAAACTCAACATTAAGAAAACTAAGATAATGGCATCTGACCCTCTCAATTCCTGGCAAATAAATGGAGAAGAAATGGAAGTAGTGACAGATTTTATTTTCTTGGGCTCCAAGATCACCGCAGATGGGGACTACAGCTAAGAAATTAAAAGACACTTGCTCCTGGGAGGAAAGCTATGGCAAATCTAGATAGCATATTAAAAAGCAGAGACATCACCTTACCAACGAAAGTGCTTATAGTCAAGCTATGGTTTTCCCAGTTGCAATGTATGGCTGTGAAAGCTGGACCATAAGGAAGGCTAAGCACGAATGCATTGAGGCCTTTGAACTATGGTTCTGGAGAAGCCTCCTGTGAATCCTTTGGACTGCAAGGTGATCAAACCAGTTAGTTCTAGAGGAGATCAACTCTGATTGCTCTTTAGAAGGCCAGATCATGAAGATGAACCTCAAACATTTTGGCCACCTAATGAGAAGAAAGGATTCACTGGAGAAGAGCCTAATGCTGGGAACAATTGAGAGCAAAAGAAGAAGGGGACGGCAGAGAATGATAGAGTCACTGAAGCAGTGGGCATGAGCTTAAATGGACTCCAGGGGATGGTAGAGGACAAGAAGGTCTGGAGGAATGTTGTCCATGAGATCACAATGGGTCAGACACGACTTCGGGACTAAAAACAACAGCCTTCTTCATGAGTGGTTTCCTTCTGAGAAACTATTGAATATAAAAGCTGAAGAGCAATATGCTATGTGATGAGCATGCATACCACATGATGGAAATGTTCAGATCCTATAGCTGGATTGCAGATTTAGGCTGAACAGTGTTGATAATCCCCTGGCATGATTTAGTGATATAGTCTAATTGTAACAAAAATGTATATGGATTAAAATTAAAGATACCATTTGTTTAGCCTTCTGTATTTGTTGAATCCACTAATCAGCAGGCAGAAATAGTTGTTATAAAAGTCTAGAAATGTACTGATCTACACTTGATCATTTATGTTGTATACTGTACCTTTATTTGCTTATTTTAAAAACTCTGCTGTGTGCTGAGAAGCAATTGTGACGTTGTTCTTCCAGATACATCCGCCATCATGAGTAGTATAATGTGGTTAGGAAAGGCTAGAATGTTTTCATCTTTATTAATAACATAGTTATACCAGTCACTATAGTTTATATATCTTTATGTATATATATATATATGTTTTGTTTTATATAAAACTGATAATAAGAGAAAAACATTGCCTGAATACTAATAACAGTTCTGCTAGTTCTGAAAACTACTAGAATGGAGCTTGAGATGTTGCAGATGTTGCATTTGAAAAACATTCACTAATTACATCAAGCAATAAATATAAAAAAGATGTGATTTTTCTTAGTGTTCTGCAATATTTCAGTCAGAATGCCCTCTTTTTATATACGTTGAATATAGTACAAATGTAATAGAATAAAATTTTATATGCAACAATTTAATTTAAATATCACCATCTGAAACTTAACTGGTTTATTAATTTATTTTACTTGGTTTAAAATTGGACTTAAGCTCAAGCTTAAACTTAAGCTGAAGTCCTTCTTTGAGAGACAATTGTGTATACATTTAAAGATAAATATTTAAAGAACTGTTTTTAATATTTGAATTAGAACAGATTGAAATGTATCTATCCAAGCCTTAAAACCTGTAAAACCATATTCCAACTTAATTGCAAATGAAGTAAGACAAAAGTCTTTATTATTTTGTGTTTTATTCCTTCATTTGTTTGTGAGACACTCAGAAATGGATGTACAGTACGGAGATTAATTGATTAACATTGCTTCTGTTGAATCCATTCAGCTAGATTTCAGGATTTTTTTTTCTTTTCAGCATACACATGTGCCAAGACTCATACCTTTAATAACCAGCAACTGTACCTCAAAATCTGTGGCAGTAAGGAGGTGAGGCTTTTGAATTTTAACCTTTGAATGTTACATTAACCAATATTAGAAAAATATGAATCTCTCTAATAACAATTTTAATATCTGTACCAGTATAAAATGAAATCTTTCAGTGTCAAAACTATAATCTGGTGTAAGCACTTACTCGTAGGTAAGTCTCACAATGTCAGCAGGACATCACATGAGGAAAAATGGATAAGAGTGCCCTGTAAATCTTAAAACACTAAAAATTATAGGTCTAGCAAAAAACTGATGACTTTGAATGCTGTTTGTATGTATAGTTTGCTTTTAAAATATTACATTTTTAGGCAAGAATTGTCAATTTCCCACCCTTATAATCTGACATGAAGTTCACTTTAAGAAGAAATAATAGACTTACATTTCACATTTTAATAAATGGAAATAAATATTAAGAATGACTTTTGCCATAATATATAGTTACATCTACAAGGGATATTTTTCAGAATTAGGATATAGAACTTTGCCGACAGTTATCAAGTTAGAACAATATTTGAATAGAATTTTTTATTGGCCAAGTGTGATTGGACACACAATGAATTTGTCTTGGTGCATATGTTCTCAGTATATATAAAAGAAAAGATACATTCGTCAAGAGTCAAAAATCATAAGGTACAACACTTAATAATAGTCATAGGGTACAATAAGCAAACAAATCATACTAGGAAACAGTCAATATAGATTGTAAGGATACAAGCGACAAAGTTACAGTCATACAGTCACAAGTGGGAGAGGATGAGTGATAAGGAGTGATGAGAAGATTAATAGAAATAATAGTGCAGACTGTAAATAGTTGGACAGTGTTGAGGGAATTATTTGGGACCAGAATTTCCATAGTGCGGTTCTAAAGCACAATGTCACATGACACATCTTTGCTGTTCCTAACAAAAAATAATATTTTTTAATCTTGCATTGTATGGATCATCCAGATCTACTTCAAAGAAATGTGTAATGACTCAACCAGGGTTAACAGTAAGGAATAAAGAAATCACTATGCCTCCTTTTAAATTCAATATAGTTGTTTGTTTATCAGATCCCAGACTTCTAATAATTAAAGACTTTTAATATGTTAGAATCTTTACCTTCTGTAACTAATTCAGATAAATTTAGAATTGACTTTAAACCTTATATTTTCTAGGCGCTCTTTTGAATTTCTAGACCTATTGTTGCAAGAATGGCAAACCCATTCTTTGGAAAGGTATGATTTTGTGCCTCTTTTTGGGTTCAGAAAATGGTTCTTTACTTATGAAATAAGTTTCTCCTTATTTTTAAAATACAAAAATATTTTGTTTGTTTCAGAACAACTGTGAAACTTTTCTAAAAATATAATGTGATCTGGACTTGAGAGACTCTCTATTCTTGCCTCAGTATGTTTGTGTGTGTAAGAGAGGGAGAGAGAGAATTGTTCATATTGTTGCATGAATTTAAGAAATATTTGAAAAAGTTTAATGAAAGAGTATTTGCAAAAGCAGTCTGTGAGCACTGTTTCAAAATATCTTTCAATTGCCTTAAATTGTGATGGTAAACAGTATTAAAGTTAGTACGATATTTATTCAGAACCATGTATATAATCCGATGAAAAAATGTTCTGTATTATAAGAACCAATGCATTCCAACTCTGGGTGGCTCAAATTTAACAGAGGAAGCTTTCTTTGTTACCATCTTTTCCTTTAATTGTTCCCTATTTTCTCTTCCATTGATATACAGTAGAAGAGATATGGAGAATAAATATATCAGCTTTCTCTGTGTAAATGTCTATGGAGAGTCTCAGTCCAGGTCATGGTTGTCCCAAAGGTGTTTTTTAAAGAAGCAACTGGACTTTCTAGGGTTTTTTTCAAGCTTGTACACCCCAAGAATAAAACACCCAGGCACAAACAAACACTTCATATACTTCATACATGCACAGCATAGGAAAACAAACCCATCAGGACAAGATTCAGCATTCCATCTACATTTAAAACACAAATTGCTGTCTCTTGAAGACAGCAAAGTTCACATTTGCTGTTTTGAAAGAGGAGTCAAAGAGGCCATCTATGTCAAAATTGAACAACCCTCTCAACAAAGAGGAGGGATCTATCTCTAGTCTACAACACCATCTTTCCACAGTTCCAAGACGTCTCTACATCCATTTGCACCACTCAGGTGACCCTGATGACACAGATAAACCTCCAGATTGCCTCAAATGACAAGGGTCTTCAAACTTGGCAAGTTTAAGATTTGTGGACTTCAACTCCCAGAATTCCTGAACTAACATGACTCAAAGAGGAATTCTGGGAGTTGAAGTCCACAAGTCTTAAAACTGTCAGGTTTCAAGACCCCTGCTCTAAAAGAATGCAAATGACCAGCTGTCTGCAAGGGGTATAAATCCTTCCATTCCTCACATCGAGCCAAAGCTGAAGAAGCTTCTTGGATGAGAGTGAAATGTCTTCAAAAAAAAAAAAACAGAAAGTCCTGTTGCCTCTTGAAATAGCATCTTTGGAACTTTCTCTGTATAGTTTTAATTAAATAATTAAATATGTCAGGGAAATGTTTTGGAACAGATATTGCCCAAAATTTGTCAATTTTGAGTTGTACTGCTAACAGGAATAGAGGTAGCATTCCATATGTTACTGGAGTGCATTTAGCAGTTTTCCATATAATTTATACTTTCCTGATAATCTTTCCAGCTTTTAGATGAGTTTAGTTGCCATCTTTATCCAGGTTCATTGAAATAATAAAATGTTTTTGTACGGGTTGATTCAGCTTTTTATATTTTCCACAAAAAGAAAAAATAGTTCATATAATTTGTTATTGTTGATCACATAGTTAGATATTTAGACTGGATTTGGAATTTGTCACAGAAAGTAAGCTGTTCCAAACTGCCTTTTTCAATTGACTGATGACTTTGTTAATATTGATGGAATTTGAGTGATGCTCCATGTTTTAGAATTGCACCCATGGCATCCATTTCTTTTCTTTTTTTAATTAAATTTATTTATTCAACATTTCAACATTTAAGACAATTTCCACTTTTTACAACAATTCCGAAATGGTGTTCACACTAGTTGATAAAGTCTAAAACTATATCAATTATTTTTCCATTCTTATTCACTTATATTCTTATTTCTCATTCTAGCTTATAAAACTATTTACACACACACACATCATTAATTAACACTTTCACAATTTTGTTGTCGATTGATGCCTTTGTGTCCACTCATACCAAACATTCCATATCTTATAGTACACTTTCTCTTCTTTCTCTTTTAATATCGTCATTAGCCTGTCCATTTCAGTGCGTTCAAGGATCTTTTTTATTATTGCTGTCTCAGAGGGGATAGTGTCCTGTTTCTAATTTTGAGCAAGTGAAATTCTGGCAGCGGTTACTATATGGAGTATAATATATTGGAAATTCCTACTAACTTTTGATCCTATTATACCTAATAAAAACAATTAAAGTCTTAATTCAATTCTTTCTTTCATTATTTCTCCCAACCATGTTTTAATTTTGAGCCAATACTTCCAGGTTTGGGGACAGGTCCACCACATGTGAAAATACGTTCCTTGGCTGTGATTACATCTCCAATACTTCACTGATATATTGGGAAACATCTTGGCTAGCTTCGTTGGGGGGAGGTCCCAGCAGTAGAACATTTTATAAAGGTTCTCCTTGTATGCAACTGACAACGTTAATTTATAATTTACCTGTCATAGTTTTTCCCATTGTTCCAAATCAATACCATATCCAAAATTTTTGGCCCAAATTATCATATTTTCTTTTACTGTTTCTTCTTCCATTTCATATTCTAATAAATTATTGTACATTTTAGTAATCATTTGTTTCCCAGTTCCTTGTATAATTTTATCTTATTCTTGTTGAGTTCTATTAAAGCCAAATTGTTCCCGATCCTTTTTATACCATTTTTGTATTTGGAGATATGGCCACCATCCTATTTCCATTCCTTGTGCTTTTAATTGCTGTTGAGTTTTTAGTTCCTCTTTCTCATCTAAAAGTTCCTTATATTTTATCATTTTATTTAAATCCAGTATGTTTTACCCAATTTTACCGGCACTGTTTAAAACAAGAATAAGAGTTTGGATAGTATACTCATTTTTATAGTTGATATTCATCCCAATAATGAGAGTTGTATCTTGGCTCAGTTATCCAGATCTTTTTGTATTTGTAATATTATTTTATCATAATTATCTTCCTTTATGGAAGAGCATTTTGCCGTGAGCCAGACTCCTAAATACTTTATTTTTTTGGCTATTTGTATCCCTAATTCATGTTCCAATTCTTCATTTTGACTCCTAGTGAGATTTTTAATTATTATTTTTGTCTTTTTCTTATTAATTTTTAATTCTGCTACTATTCCAAATTCTTCTATTTCACGAATTAGTATACTACCATCTCTATTAGATCTTCTATGATAAATGCTGTATCTTCTGCAAAAGCTTGGCCTTTGTATTCTTCTTTTTTTAGTAATCAATCCTTTTTATCTCCTGATTCTGCCTAATTTGGATCAGCAGTACTTCTGCTGATAATATATATAAAAGTGGGGCTAATGGGCATCCTTGTCTTACTCCTTTATTAATATTCAAATCATCTTGAGGCCGGAGACAACGGCCGGAGCCGAGGCCGGCGCCGGAGCCGTCTGGCGAACTTCCGAGCGGCAGGGCCCCCACGAAGCCGAATGCCAGCTGCCACGGTTGCTTTGAAGCAGCGCGGACCCGGCAGCAATGTCGGAGGCAGCGGGGGAACCTGCGGAGGACCTGGCAGAGTTGTTGAAGGTGCCGGGGGAGCCTGTGGTGGGGCCCTCGGTAGAGCCGCGGCCTGCGGTCACCCGGGCCGCCCTGACTACTGCTGGGGCGGATCTTGGGCGTCGGAGGCCCTGCTGGGGCCGGTTTCCAACGGCCGCGGTGGAAGTTGGACGATGGTGGACCTACCGCGGCTAGGCCCGAAGGCTTTCCCCCGACTGGGCCTGGGCCATGGGACGGCCCTTACCCATCGTGACTGCTGTGGGTGGCACTGCGGCACTTACGTAGGGAGGAGCCTGCCCCTGGCTGCCGAGGCGGCCGTGGGTGGCGCCACGGCGGCCTTGGACAACATCTGGCCTCGAGGGTCGGGTCCTTTTGCTTCGATGGCGGCTGCGACGGGGACCAGCTGGGTATGGGGCCGACGTTCGGTGCTGTCCCCCTGGCATCAACAGCGGAGGCGAAGATGGAGGCCGGGGGGGAGCATGGATGTCTCCCGAACTTTTTTGGACTGGATTTCGATCCTGACCAGTGGGCCCCCAGCGTTGCCGGCGGTGGTCAGGGGAGGCCAAGTCGAAGGTGCCGTTGAGATACTCTTTGGAAGACCTGTGGGCCCTGAGAAATGTCCCCCTTTCTCGGAAGTGGCCCTCCAAACTCTCCAAGACTTTCCTCAAGGACGGATCCTGGGATCCGGAGAGATGATGTGGCTGCAAGAAGCGCTTGAGGGAGGGTTGTTGCAAATTTTTATCTAGATTTTTATTGGGGTTAGGGGTAGCCGGGCGGGGGTTGGGGGACAATCCGCCTGGGGCTGGGCCCAGGCCGCGGGTCGAGCGCTGCCAGGAGGGGCTGGGGTTGGGTGGGGCCGTGTTGATGGGGGGCTGTTCCAGGGAAGGTGAAATAAAAGCCATTAGTACAGTGAGCAGGAGAGGCAGATTTGGCGGTTATAGGGCGCCATATTCTGCCCCCACTGTTTGTCTGCAGTGGCGCGCTCCGACCCCCTTGTCATGTCCCGTTCCCCGGGTGGTCTGAGCGATCGGGCCCTGGGCCTTCGGCTGATGTTGTGTAACGCCAGGTCCGTTATTAACAAGGCCCCACTCATTCATGATTTGATCTGTGAGGGGGGAGCGGACCTGGTGGGTATTACCGAGACCTGGCTGGGCCAAGAGGGGGGAGTCCCTCTGGTGGAGATGTGCCCGGCCGGGTTTCGGGTTTTTCATCGGCCGAGGGCCCAGGGGAGGGGAGGGGGATTGCGGTGGTTATTAAGGAGGATCTGTGTCCGAGGGAATCCACTGTTTCTCAGACGACCGGATGTGAGTCCCTTCTTGTGAAGTTCGGTCCCAGTGTGCAGGTGGGCTTGTTGGTCACATACCTGGCTCCCTGCTATGTGACATCGGCCCTGCCTGAGCTCCTTGAGGTCATAGCCGGCTTGGCGGTTGGGACCCCCAGGCTTATGGTCATGGGGGATTTCAACCTGCCATCTGCCGGTGGGGCCTCGGGGATTGCTCAGGAGTTCATGGCTTCCATGACAGCCATGGGCCTGACCCAATTAATTCGGGACTCTACTCACTTGGGGGGTCACACCCTGGATCTGGTTTTTGTCTCTGATCAGTGGCAGAATGATCTGGGTATAGGGGACGTAGTTGTGGAACCCCTGTCATGGACTGATCATTCACCCTGAGACTCGACTTCCATTCTGCAGCCCCCGGCCGCAGGGAGGCGGGGCTGATAAAATGGTACTGCCCCAGGCGCCTGATGGACCCAGATAGGTTCCTGATAGAGCTTGGGCCATTTCCCGATGCTCACACACACGACTCGGTCGAGGGCTTGGTCGCCATCTGGAATAGGGTGGCCGCTGGGGCCCTTGACCGGGTCGTGCCCTTGTGGCCTCTGACCCGGTGCCGATCCCAGGTGGCTCCTTGGTTTTCTGAGGAGCTAAGGGAGATGAAGCACCGGAAAAGACGCCTAGAGAGTAGTTGGAGGGCCAGCCGCTCTTGGTCTGACCGAACACTATTACGATCTTATATTAAGACGTATTTAGTGGCGATAAGGATGGCAAGGAGGTCTTACCTCTCCACCCTTATTGCGTCCGCGAAAAACCACCCGGCCGCCCTGTTTAGGGTGACCCGCTCCCTTCTGGAGGTGGGGGCGCGGGAGGATCCCTTGCAGGGACGGGCTGAGGAGTTTTCTAGGTTTCTGCAGGACGAAATCACTCAGATCCGGGATGAGCTGGACTCTGACTGGGCATCTCTGGGTGGGGGGGGCGGGGGTGGATTTCGGGGAGGTCATTTGGGCTGAGTTCGATCCTGTTACTTTGGAGGACGTGGACAGGATACTGGGGGGGCTTAATGCCACCACTTGTTTATTGGGCCCGTGCCCCTCCTGGCTGGTCTTGGCCACTCGGGAGGTTACACGAGGCTGGTTCCAAGGAATCATCAATGCTTCCTTGAGAGAGGGGCTTTTACCCGCCGCCTTGAAAGAGGCAGTGGTGCGGCCCCTCCTCAAGAAACCGTCCCTGGATCCAGCATTATTATCAAATTATCGTCCGGTCTCCAACCTTCGCTTTGTTGCGAAGGTTGTTGAGAGCGTGGTGGCACGCCAGCTCCCTCAGTACCTGGATGAAGCGATATACCTAGACCCCCTCCAATCGGGTTTCAGGCCCGGGCACAGCACGGAGACGGTGTTGGTCGTGTTGGTAGATGATCTCTGGAGGGCCCGGGACAGGGGTTGTTCCTCTGTCCTGGTCCTGTTAGATCTCTCAGCGGCTTTTGATACTGTCGACCACAGTATCTTATTGCGGTGGGAGTGGGAGGCACCGTTTTACAGTGGTTCTCCTCCTTCCTCTCTGACCATTCGCAATTTGTGTTGACAGGGGGGCAGAGGTCGACCCCGAGGCCCCTACTGTGTGGGGTGCCTCAGGGGTCGGTGCTCTCGCCCCTGCTGTTCAACATTTATGTGAAGCCGTTGCGTGAGATCATCCGTGGTTTTGGGGTAGAGTTCCATCAGTACGCTGATGATACTCAGCTGTACATCTCTACCCCAGGCCACTCCAACGAAGCCATTGAAGTGATGACCCGGTGCCTGGAGGCCGTGCGGAGTTGGATGGGTCGTAACAGGCTTCGTCTCAGCCCGACCAAAACCGAGTGGCTGTGGTTTCCTGCGCCTAGATACAGCCAGCTTGTTCCTTCGCTGGCCGTGGGGGGAGAAGTTCTAACCCCCGTGGAAAGGGCTCGCAATCTGGGTGTCCTCCTGGACGTACGGCTGTCTTTAGAAGACCATATCACAGCCGTCGCCAGGGGGATCTTTTGTCAGATTCGTCTGATTTATCAGTTGCGGCCCTTTCTGGATCTGGGCGCACTTCGCACAGTCACCTCCGCCCTCGTCATCTCTCGCTTCGACTATTGCAACGCTCTCTACATGGGGCTCCCCTTGAAGAGTGTCCGGAGGCTGCAGTTGGTTCAGAATGCGGCCGCGCGGGTAATCTTGGGAGCCCCTCGGAGCTCCCATGTTACACCACTTCTCCGCAGGCTGCACTGGCTTCCTGTGGCCTTCCGGATCCGATTCAAGATGGTACTGACTGTATTTAAAGTGCTCCATGGCTCGGGGCCTGGGTACTTACGGGACCGCCTGCTGCCATCAACAGCCTCCCGCCGCCCAGTACGCTCACACAGGGTTGCCCTCCTCGGGGTGCCGCCGCCTGATCGTTGCCGGCTGGCGACCCCGAGGGTGCAGGCTTTCTCTGTGGGGACCCCCTCCCTGTGGAATGATCTGCCCCCGGAGATACGGGCCATTACCAACATCCAGACCTTTCGGCGCGCAGTAAAGACCTTATTTTTCCAACAGGCTGGCCTGGCCCAGTAAACGGTTCATGGGGTTTTAATTTAATTTGATTTTTAAATTTTTAAATTTTAACTTTTTAATTTAATCCTGGAATTTTAAACCTTGGAATTTTATATCTGAAGGGATTCGGCCGGATTTATGTCATTTAATTTGTTTTTAATTGTATATACTCTATTTTTAGTAGGCTGTACACTGCCCCGAGTCCCTTTTTGGGAGAGGGGGCGGTATAGAAATTTAAATAAATAAAATAAATAAATAAATCTTTGTTTCTCCATTCAATATCACTTTTGCAGTTTGTGTATTATATATTGTTTTAATGAACCCTACAAATTTTTCGCCCAATTGCATCATACTCTATTGTTTTATGAGGAATTGTCAATTCAAATTATCGAACGCTTTCTGCACGTCCAGAAATATCAATGCCATTGGTTTCTCTAAGTGGGTCTCGTAGTATTCTAGGACATCCATGATCAATCTTGTATTGTCTCTTATCTGTATTTCAGAGGAATCCATTATGGTCAGGGTGAATGACTTCGCTTAGTATTGTTTTTAATCTTTCAGACATTATTGTGGCCATGATCTTATAGTCTACATTTAAAAGCAAGATCGGTCTGTAATTTCTAATCTGCTGAAGATCTCTGTATGTTCCTTCACAATAAGCGTTATAAGCGCTTCTGTCTATGTCTTTGGTATTTTTGCCTGCCCAAGAGCCTCGTTGTACAGATCTAACATTATTTCTTCTAGTGGGTTCTGAATTTCTTTGTAAAACTCCGCTGGAATTCCATCGGCACCAGGTGTTTTGTTGGTTTTTTGTTTTCCAATTGCATCTTTAAATTCTTTCATGGTAATTTTATTGTTCAACATTTCCCCTACCGTGTCTGATACGATGGGTAGATCCCTATTTTTTAGATGTTGTATAACATCTTCTTCTGATATTTCTTCCTGTGCATAAAGACTAGAGAAGAACTTTTGGGCTATAATTTTCTTTTTATCCATCTGGTAGCAGGAACTCCCATTCTCATCTTGCAGCACATATATTATTTTTTTTCTTGTTCTTTTTTCAATTTATGTGTCAGCCACCTCCCTGGCTTGTTTACATTCTCGAAATAATTTTGCTTCACCAATTTGAGTTTCGGAGACATTTCCTCTTGTAATCTTATATTCATTTTGTGTTTCAATATATCTCTTTCTCTTCTGATTTCTTCATTGTGGGGATCTTTCTGCATTTTGGCTTTCAGTTCCTTCAATTTCTCCCACCGTATCATCTGTTGTTTCTTCCTTTCCTTATTTCTTTTTGCTGCATAAGCTATTGTTAGGCCCCTTATGTAAGCTTTTGTTGTGTCCCACAAATTTTGTAATGTTGTTTGCTCTCTCAAATTGATCTCAAAAAAATACTTTTAATTCTTTTTTCAGCATTTGGGCGTATTCTTTTTCTTTTAATAGGCTTCTGTTAAAACTCCGTCTCCCATTTCTCCACTTGCTTTTCCATTTCATTTTTATAGGGTTGTTGTCAGCCCAAGTGTTTGGCATAATATCTATCTCCTCAATGTCTTTTCCCAATTCTGAATCCATCCATATCATGTCGATTCTCGACCATGATTTATGGGAGTTAAAAAAAAAGATATACTGTCTTTCTTGTGGGTTTAATTCCCTCCAAATATCTTTTAGGTTCAGTTCTTGCGCCATTCTGTTAAATGAGATTGGGAGTGCTCTCCTCTTCTTTTTATTTTTTCTTACTACTTATATAGTCTTTTTCTATATCAGACACTGCATTGTAATCCCCTATTACACACACATTTTCCTGTTCTGTTTCAATTATTTTCCTGTAAAATTTACAATAGAATTCCTTTTTATTTGTGTTCGGTGCATAGATTATTGCCAACAATACTTTTTTTTGATGTAAAGTAATCTCTACCAGTAGCATTCTTCCATCATTATCTCTGTAAATCTGCCTTGGTCTCAGCCATTCCTTTATATTATATATACTGTGGTTCCTCTTTTCTTTTTATTTGCCAAGGCCAGATGCAGTTTACCTAATTTGGGAAATTCTAGGATACCTCCATATTGCCTAGAAATATGAACCTTTTGGAGGCAAACAATGTCTACATTTTGTTTTTGAAGCTTTACCAATGTCTGTTTCCTTTTGATTGGTGAATTCATTCCATTTATATTGATTGATATCAGGGTGGTTCCAAGATCCATTTTATTGTTTGTATATAACTACTGTTTTTTTTTTTCTTCCCCTAAACTCTCTCCATGGTCTAGTACTTCCTCCTACCTCATGGCTTTTCTGCTCTCTTGGTTCTTGATCTGACTCCTTATCTTCTGATGTTTGTTCCTTTAAACTCCTACTCTCCACCTCTTTTCTACTCTCTTGTTCTTCTTCTGTCCCCAAGTATCGCTCATAAAACTCTTGCACTTTGTCCATTGTATCAATTCTGAATTTTTTTTCTTCCGGAATGAACTACCTGAATGTAATCTTATTTTTGACCAATTGAGTTGATAGGAATTCGTAGTTTCACCTTTACTCCCTAACTTTTCTAGGTGTCTGTTTCAGGGTCACTACCTCCTTCCTTTGTAAATCAGTGGCCCATCTCTCATTTTTCTGTACAATTGAATTCTGATTACTTTCCTCGCAAATCGTACATGGACTTCTCTTGGCAGCTTATTCCTCCACACATAGTTTATATGCACCCTGTATGCTTCATCTATATCATTCCTGTTCTCTTTTTTATTTTTCTGAAGAGCGCCTACTATAAGTTCTGCCATAAGGTTTGGTAGGTTTTCTTCTCTATCCTCTATTACATTCTGAAATCTTAGGAAGAATGAAGATTTTTCCATTTCTAGATGGAGTATTGCCTCCTGAAGATCCCTATATACTGTCATCCAGTTTTGTTCTGTCACTTCTAGTTTCTTATCCATTTGCTCAGTTCTAGCTTCAACTGTTTTTATTTTCTGCTCATTCTTGACCATTGCCTCTTGCATTGTTCCAAATTAATCGTCCAATTTTTGTATGTGGGTTTTCACCTTTCTTATATCATTCTTCAATTCACTCTTCAGTTCCTCATGGTTTTTTTACTATTAATTCTTGTGTCCTCACCATCATTTCTTGCATCATATTTAAAGTTGATTGTACAGTCTGTAGGTTTAGTGTAGGTACTGATTTCTCCACACCAAACATGGTCTCTAATGACCTTTGTCCTGATGGAGAAGATATTGTGGCTGTTGTCTTCTTTCTGATCTTCATGATTGTTGTCATCATTGTCATTTTCAACATTCTAAGAAGACTCTTCCAATCTACCATGAAGTGACACACTTGAAGTTGCCCCTTGTCTTGTCTTGGTCTTGGTCTTGGTCTTGGTCTTGGTCTTGGTCTTGGTCTTGTCCTAACCTGTCCTGTCCTGTCCTGTCTGCTATTTAATTTAAGTATTTTCCATTTTCTGATTCTCTATATTACTTACAATCTTTTTAATTAGTAATCAATTAATAATTAGTAATTAGGTATTATATCACAATTAATAAAACTTCTCTGAATCAATCAATAATCAGTAATCACTATAAAGTTACAATGAATTAATAGCCTTCTAATTAATCTTTATAAATATAATACAGTATAGTATATAAAATCTTATCAATAGTTGTAATCAATAGTCAATAATCAACCATTATTTACTTATAAAATGTAGTTAATTAATTAGTAATCTTATAAGGCACTTAGAAAGTTCTTAAATTAATTTTCCAATAATAGCACACTATTACTCAATATAGAATCTTTAAATCAGTATTATATAGTGTAAAATATACATAAGAATTCTTTAGTCAGCAATATTCAGTCTCTTTTAATTTCAAGATATCTCCTTCTGAATTGCACAGTCACTTTCACTCCTCCTTCCAGTTGTCTTTCCTTGCTGTACCCAGACTTTTTTGATATCGTTCTGTTCAACCAACCATCAACTATCAAATGTTTTCCCAAAGTTTCTTCTCACCTGCCAGTTCCACTGTCCAGAAAGTCAAAGTTCTCTCTCGTCTCTCCCTTCTCCTTTCTCTCTGTCTATCAGTCTATCAGACACTGTTTACTCATTCATTCTGTCATAACCACTCCTACCGCCAAATCCCTGCTTGCCTATCTGCCTTGGTTTGGAGTCTCTCTCTTCTTCCTCCAAAGTAACAGGTCTCTTGGTTAACAAAAAGAAGTCAGCACTTTCCTTCATCTCATTCCTCACCATTATTTGCATTGCTTTCCACATCTCTGGATTGAATCTTAAAGACCGATCTCTTTTGCATCAGTTTTCGGGATTGCTTCTTGCAGCAGCAGGGAATCGCACCTCACCCATTGCCTCCAAATCTTCTCCTATCGCTGATCCCTCCAGAATCCAGCTTCACCCATATGGACTACCAATCACGAAAATTCAGGCATTCAGAATGGAGCTCCGTTCCCCTTCACTGCACCAGCGTGGTGCCACCACTGGAAGTCCCAAGTCGTCCATTTCCATTAGTACTAGCTTGTTTTCTTTTTCCATAGTCATTCTACTTCTATTTGCAAGTCTTTAAATTTTATGATATTATGATGTTTCGTTGCACAGTCAGCCAGATGTTTAGAATGAATTAAGATTCTACCTGTTGAGTCCTTCCCAAGGAACTGGGATAGAAAGATGTTGTTTGGTAATATTAATTTATTATCGTGGTTATCACATAGTCAGTTTAGATTAGATTTGGCATTTTTATCCACCTATTTAACCCTTCCAAAAGACCTGGAATAGACAGATGTTATTATTTGATGATGTTAAAAGTATTGTCATAGGTTGTAAGATATTCCAAATAAAGCTCCTTTATAATTGACTGGTGGTGACTTTGTTAATGCCAATTCTGTTCAAGCAATATTCCAAATGTTTTTTTTAATTGTTCTACTTCTATTTACAAATTTTGTACTTTGTGATTTTCTCCAGTTCTTTCTTTTCTATCTGCTGTCTCCAGATACTGCTATGTCTACTATCCAGACTTTTTTTCTTGCTTAAGGACAAATGGTATTTTTGTACATCTTCTAATGCACCATTGTTGCTACTTAGTCATGCCGTTGTTTTTGTTAGCCTGTGCAATCTGCTTACAGCAGCTATCTAGGTGGTCCACTGTTTCTTCAGCTTCTCTGCAAAAGCGGCATTTGCTGTCTGTACTGTCTTTTCAATTCTGACTTTGTATACATTTGCTGTAAGACTTGGTCTTAAGTGGCCTCAGTCTCTATTCAACTTTCCTGCTCTAGCTATTGTCAGGTCTTGTTATTATCTACTTTGCCTGCTATTTTTTATGTACTGCCCATGTATTAGCTTCAGTGGATTGATCACACTTTTTGTTACTTCTAATGCTCATTTTTAATGTATTGGCAATGAAATATTTTGCCTTGCCATCTCTCTTTTCTGTTCTTCATTTTATCTTTCTAGTAGGCAGGTTGGCCTCTCTAGAGTATTCAGCAAGCCTTCACCGTATAGTAGCCTCAGTGCATCTTCTTTACTGTTCTACACATATTTTCTCAATGTCCTTTTTTTCTTCTTCAGCTATCTAGTGTTCTTGCAATCCCATGCCCACCTATTTTCCTTGGTAAATAAAGTGGACCAATATTGCTGTGGGCATTCATTTTAAGTATTTTTTTTAATCTTCCTATCCAGGACCTTTAGTTCTGCTTCAGTTCATTCCACCATTCCAGCTGTGTATCTAACTACTGGGATTGCCCAGGTGTTAATTGCATTGATCATATTTCTGCCGCTGAGTTTGGATATTACATTCTTCTTCACTTGCATAATGCATTCACTTCTAATCTTCTAATCTATTTGGTGTACCTGTATAGATGCTCAGGTATTTAGAGAGGGGTGTAAAGCACCGTGAAGCAGTATATAAGTCTTAAGTGCTATTGCTATTTGTAGTGATAATTTGCATTTAGACTCTTGAAGTCATTTCCGTAGGGCACCTTGATTCCTTCACTTTTCATTATTTTTCTTCTTTACTGAGAAGATGGCACATTCGTCTAGTCCAGAGTTCGTTGTAATATCTTGGCTGTATATAAAAACAGTTGAGCAGTGATTTTATTTCAGGTTGTGTTTTTCTATACTTTCAGATCATCCATAGAAAAAGGAGGAATAGCTTGGCAGATGTTTTTGATGTTTAGTAGCCATGGCCTGACTTGTTTGGTATTATTGACAAAGGAATCAGTTGCAAATTATTATTTTGATTGATTGCACAGTCAACCGGATATTTAGAATATAGTTGACATTTTTATATACCTATCAAATCCTTCCAAAGGACTTGGAATAGGCAGATGTTTGATGGTGTTATTATCATTACAAATTTGTTATAGCTAGCCAACTGCAAGGCACTCTTAATTTTAACAGCATGTCTTAATAAATTGTAAAATCACATTTGTGATAATGATCATCTTAGTAAAACACAGTGCTAAAATTGCTTTTTGCATTTAAAACATTAGATCTGTAACTGAAGTCCTCTCCTCTAAAGAGAAACATTACATTTATAGAAATTCAAATTTATTTTTGAATGGTAGCAGTTAAGTTTAATTCTGATTTTTATGAGTGACAAGCAGATAATTTTTGCACACTCATATCCACATACTATTCCTTTTCTAGCTGACTCAAGATCACATTAACCTCAAATATTCACTTTTTTCTGGTTAATCTTTGTTTTTCTTTTCCTTTCTAAAATAATCCACATGATTAATATTTCAATAGGGATTCCATCTAATTCTGGTGTTTTACCACTTTCCTTTTTAAAAATTATTTGTTTAACTTCTATCTCAGGTAGTGAAGCAAATCCAAGGTAGCTTAATTATATATATATATATATTTTAAAAAAACTAAATATCTTCATTCAATACACTTTCTAGATTACTATGTAAGTCTGAATCACATTTTAAAAATTGACAATTTATATCCATTAAAGTGTTATGGATTTCATCTCTTTCACCTCTAATAGTTGGAATCATTGCTTTATCTTTCTTTTGTTTTAACCAAGATCTTACTAGATCTTTTACCATTCTCCTATTATCTCTATCAGAAACATAGTAACGTAAATTGTCTGCTATATATTGCAAAATTGCTATCTTGCTAGAATTCCAATGCATAATCCTCCTTCCTGTGTAAACCAAGAGCTTCCAAATTTCATTTCCAGATTTCCTGCAGAACTCAGGAACTTGACTCCAAGATTTTATTATATCTATATTTATTATATATTATTTATTATATCACTAGGCTTTCCAATGTTGCTGAAAAGCAGGGAGATATTGTGCTCTTTAATGTGTGGCCCAAGACAAATAATCAAATCAGTTTCATTGTCCATGTTAGTCCAAGTACTAATTAGAACCAATTAGGGTCTGGGTAAAGCTGGTTAGGTGCTACTCTCTTCTAAGAACTTTTTTTCATTCATTATCTAATTTTTTTCAAGAAACAGCAATTCCTCTGATGAAATTAAAATAAATTTAAAGTAATATTTATTTCTCTTACAGGCATGCAGCTGTTCTGGTTGAAACTATCAAGAAGGGCATTCATGATGCTGATGCTGAGGCAAGAGTGGAGGCACGAAAGTGAGATTAATTCAAAGTTTGGCTTAACTAATTTTGAAAGTACTGCTACTTTTTAGAAGAAAAGAATAGCCTGCATATTTTCTGGGGTTTATACATATTGTTGATTTTTAATGTTGTATGCCGCCTGGAATCATTGTTGGATAGTCACATAAATGTATTTAATAAACAAATAAATAGTCTTATGTGACCACTCACTAACATTCAATAATTCCAGATAATATATAATACGTTAATAGTTATGGTTCTTTTCTATTCTAGCTATGGTTGGATACACAACTTTGTGATATTGAGACTTCTCATTTTTTAAAATGTTAGAAACATATTTTTTTACTAGTGTTGGAACATTGTTTCTATTACCAGAAATATTTTCTTCCTCTAATAAATTCTATGTGGTTTCTTTTAGGACTTATCTAGGCCTAAGAAATCATTTTCCTGGTGAGGCAGAAATTCTGTATAATAGTCTTGAACCATCCTATCAAAGAAGTCTCCAGACTTACTTAAAGAATTCTGGTAGCATTGCATCACTTCCACAATCAGACAGGTCATCTTCCAGCTCACAAGAAAGTTTAAAGTAAGTGTCAGTCTAGAAGAAAATACTTCTGCCCACAAGATCTATATATAGTCCACTTCAGATTAGGGTCTTTTTCTTGAATTTATTTCCGCCTATAGAATAAAAAAATATAATATTGTCTATCTTGCAAGGGAATCTAGGCAACAGGCACATCCAGAGGTAGCAGCTCTAACGTTATTATTTTGTTAACAGATTGCTTTAACAAAATATTGTAAATCTGAAAGTACATTTCTCACCCCTTATCTTTACAACCCAAAAGAAATTTGTGAGAATCTCTTCTGAGTCATTTGTCCACAGTCCTTTGGAAGGCTCAGCTGCCTCTTATCTGATTTTTGCCTAGTCTACAGCTCTTACTCCTGCCTTCCAAGGCTATTTCCATATATTATTACAGATAAAAATGTATTTTTAATGTAACATATTCTCATTGCCTTATTTAGATGGGGCCTATCTTTCAGTACATATTCAATATTAGATATTTATGTGAAAGTCTATAACAGATTTTGTGAAATAGTGACACAGAATTGAATCACTCAGGAAAGAGTTCCAAGATTTTTTCCTCAAAGAAAATAATGTTTCTTGATTAGAGTTTTTATACATGTTTAAGAGTACCCTTTTGAAATGTTTAATAATTTACATTTCAAAAAATATTGTTTTTCTTTTCTTTCAGCCGTCCTTTTTCTTCAAAATGGTCCACTGCCAGTTCTGCAAGTATGACTAACAGAGGTAATTTGCTCAATGTACAAGATCAGGTAGAGTTTGGAAATTTTAGAAGTAACTTAGGGAAATCTTTTGAGGACTTTTTAAAGTGTCAGCATGAGGTGGGAATCTTGATATGTAGTTTCCTGTTTTCTTTCAGTTTCAAGTGGTAGCAAAGCTGCTCCGACCCCAGGAACACTGCAGAGGTCTTGCAGTGATATTGATGTTAATGCTGCCGCTGGGGCAAAGGCACGTCATGCTATTGGTCAGCCATCAGGAACTGGTCGCTTAGCAACTGCTGGTCTACCTCCAGGATCATATGCTTCACTAGGTAGGAAACATGTTCAATATACAATAAACCACTTCTCAGAATTTTTCATGAATATTGAAATGATATTTCCCTTCATTTAGTTATATCAGTGAGTTATCTAATTTAGTGAATAAAGAATGTTCCAGCAATTAAGACATTTATTAATTCATAGTAAATAAGTTACTGACACTGTATTTTCCATATTATTCAGTGTTTTCTAGTTAGGTGTCTATGGAAATTCTCAGTCATCCAGGTCATAGTTTCAAGAGGCATCTGGACTTTCTTGCTTTTCTTTGAAGACATTTCACTTCTCATCCAAGAAGCTTCTTCAGCTCTGAAAAACAGGAAAGTCCAGTTACCTTTTGAAAAACCTTTGCGTTTTCTTGTTAGGCTGAAGTTTTGCAGCTAAAAATAACCTCCTAATTCAGAAAATTTATAAAAATCAATACACGTTTAACCTATAAACATGTTTAATAATATATATAGAGTGAGCAAACTTGCAACTGGGATAAACTAACTTACATGTCATAAACTTAGTCTCATAAGTTGTTGGCATGTAAATTTATTGAAGGGTTTTATAATAACATATGTGAAAGGAAGTAAAACAGCATGAGAAAATAGTTTAATTAACTTTTTTTAATGTCTGTACTTAATAAAATTAGGGAAATTCATTACTCTCTTTTCTTATGTTGAAAATTATATCATTTAACATTTTTCTCATTCTTATGTTAATAACTGTGGAATTCTTACACAATGAAAATTATAAAAAATATTTTTTTGCATGAAAAGAGGTAATAAAACTCATACCAATCTTTTTTCATGGTAAGAGGCAAGCAATAAGATAAATACTTTAAAATATAAGATAGATATGAACCAGTGTGTTCAGTTTTCTGGAATAGTTTACAATGACTCTTGAGATTGATGTCTTTTTTTAAAAATCAATTCTAAATGATATATCAGTTCAACATAAAAATCTTAATTTAGAATTATTGTCAGTGTGCACATTTGACTACAATGGTCAGATGTCCAGATCCGGATTGGTATAGTTGTTGTTTTTTAAGAAAAAGTGTGTATCATCTTTACCCTGTAAGAAGGCCAGGATTTCTCCCCAAATACCTGGGTAAGAAAATATTCTTACATTTGTGGCAACATGAATACATCAAGATTATTGCAGATATATTTTTAAAGTATTATTGTATCAGGGTTCCCCTTTTCCTCATTAAGACAAATAAGGTTTTGAGTTTTTCCAGTCAGCAGCTGAAGAGAAGGAGAGCTCCTTTCATTCAGCTCTCCATCCTGACTTTTTAAAAAGCTTTGTTGTTTCTACTGGAAAAAAAGAATGGAATAGGTGTTTTATAGGAATCAAACACTTCATTTTTATAAATCAGGTATATTATTTTACAGGCAATTTGTATGATTGTGTGTATTTGCCCTAACCCCTAATCACCTTTTTAAAGTAGTACGGAAAGTGACATAGGAAGTATTTATTTGTACATCATCTATGAGACTTCTACTTGAAATACATTTATTAAGTTAAGAGAAAGACTGCTTAGATTGGTTTCAGGTGGAACTAGTTTCTCTAACTTGATAATGTTAGAAAACAAGGTATTACATACAAGTTTCATCTGTGTTCATTTATTTATTGCCTATTTTTCACTTGTGGGCAATTGTTTTTAGCATATTTTTTTCCAGTTAGCATGGTATATTATTCCACAAATGAAAGACAACAAATATAACCTGAATAGTTTTACAGGTAGTTCTTGACTTACAATAGTTCATTTAGTGATCATTCAAAGTTACAACAGCCTTGAAAAAAGTGACTTACGACCAATTACAACCTTTGCAGCATCTCCAGGATCGTGTGATCATATGATCAAAATTTAGATGCTTGGCAACTGGTTCATACTTATGACCATTGCACTGTTCCAGGGTCATGTGATTGTTTTTGCAACTTTCTGAGAAATAAAGTCAGTGGGGAAGCCAGATTCCCTTAACAATCAAGTTACCAACTTATCAACTTCGGTGATTAACTTAACAACTGTGGCAACAAATGTTGTAAAATGGGGCAAAACTCACCAAATTCTCACTTAACATTAATTTTGGGCTCCATTATTGACTACTTGTATTTTATATATGGTCTCTTTTTTCTCCTATACTTTAATGTTAAAATTCTAGTTCAATGTATTTTATTTCCTCAGATTTCATAAACATTGATTCTTTATATATTTAAAAATATTACTGTAACAAAATAGCCAAACCTTGGCTGTTTGTTGAACTAGTTATGCTTACTACTTAACTGATTTTTTAAAAAAATTCCATAAGGCTCCTCTTCTACGATCTTTAGTAGTGAATTTTCTTTCTTCTTTAGGGCTGTGATCTCAAATAATTGTTTCTTTGAATAGAGTCCAAACATAAATATATTTTAGTTCCACTAAAATCTGTGGAAATTTTAGTCATAAGTAGCATAGGCCCTACTGATTTCCATTAAGATAAAACATGCCTAACCAGGTTTAAATCCGTCTATAAATCATATGCAGATATGCACCTCTGTGTGAATCCTGCAAAAATAGAGTAGTCTGGCTTTTTTTTAGCCTGAACTGTCAAATGGCTGTATGTGATATTATAACAACAGAGGTAATAATAAAATTCTTTTTTTAGTATCACTGGTACTGGATACTGTGTTTCATTAATAATTTTGGAATTGCTTGTTTGCTAATGATTAGTATATGCATGAATTCAGTATCTAAGTGCTTGTAAACTACTCATATCAATATATAACTATCACACTAATTGCCTTAATGAAGATTTTATAGTTCCTTGTCAGTACAGTTTGTCTAACACATTAAATTTTCCTGTTTCTTTGCTTGCTACTCCCAAAAAAGAGGACACTTCTGATAAGATGGACGGTAAGAGCCTGTTTTATCTTTCACTTTCTAAAACAACTGATTTTGACTTCTGTACGTATAATAAATTCAGTTTGAAAAACTCATTCAGCTGACTTCTAAATAATGTGAGATTTTATTATTAAAGCATTGATATAAGTAGATGTGCAAGTGTTTGTGCAGCTCTATTCCAATGCTGCTTTAGACAAGATTTATTAATATGACTTGTACAGTATTGTTCATTTTTAGAAAGCTAGTCTTATTATTTGAGCAACTAATAGTCAAATGAAGGGCATACCTTGATTTTTCTTATTATCAGCAAAGTAGTTGAATTTAAATTGCAATATTTAACCTTAAGTTTATTTGTTAATATATAATACATATAATTCATTTTTAACAACCATCTATTATTTTTTGTTTAGTTCTGCCTTATAATTTTTAATTCTTTCTTAATAATTATTATATAATGATTTTAACAAATAATTATTTTATATAATGATTTTAACAAATAATTATTTTATATTCATTGTTTTATTTAACTGTTGTGTGCTTCCCAAAATCACTTTCTATGAAATAGGCACCTATATACATTTCATCAATAAATCAACAAATTTGATCAATAAAATAACATCTAGTTTATAAATTTTATACTTCTTGTTGCCTGTTACCAAATGTAATTTTCAATATGTTAACTGGTAGAAAAGAGACAAGGTCTGGTGACATTTTAAATGTTTATTCTAAAATATGTTTTTGAGGACTACATTTTATTAGTTGCAAGGAATGGAACAGAATCCTGAGATTCGAGTTTGTGCATGTGTGTATGTATATGGGGGTGAATTTGTAGTCTATAATGACTTTAAGTTTCTCATGCATAATCTCAATATATTGTATTAATATAATATAAAAGCAAGGCAGAAAGTTTTGCTTAATGAAAATTTTAGATTACAGACCATGTGAAATATTTCAAAATAAAAAAGCTTGAAGAAGGTATAACCAAATATAGTTTTAACTACATTTTAAAATATAATGTGGTTCTATATAAACTGAGTAAATCTGTGGCATTGTAATGGGATGCCAGAAAGTATGAGAAAAATTGCCATTGTGGATTATATCAAAATGTATAGAAAATATTTTCAGTATCATATTGAATTAATATATTTTGTGTCAGATCTTGCGGAATTCAAACATAACATGAACATAGAAACTGATACGGAAAACTATATCTTAGTTCAGAAAGTGAGGCTTATTTTTAAAAATTATGCTAGAGATTTTTTCCATTCTTGGAATGTGATAAATTTGGTAGTATGTGTGATTGGGCATTAGAATAAATTATAGATGGAAAATATTTATGATAAAGTGGGCAGGACCCCATCTATATAAACAAGATTCTGACATAGAACAAATAAATAGTTTAGTAAAAGTACAGAGCTTACAAGGGTTTCTTCTAATTGGCAAAATAAGAGTATTGTTTGAAGAATCAAGTTTGTAAAGCCCAAGTTTGTAAACTAGTCAAGGAGTCTAGGGATTTTCTCCATGATGGAAAGCTGTCAAGTATACATTGTATGGACATTTCTCAAGATGTTATAGTGTATATATTGTTGGCCGGAGACAACTTTGTGTAAGATGAAGGATTTGCAAAATGCATGAATTGCAGTCTCAAATTATGTGAAATTGGAAAACTGCATTCCTATTTCTGCCTTATTGTATACTGTAAATATATAAATTTATAGTTATTGGAAGATAAAAATATATTGTCTTTTATATTATAGTTGATAGAGTTATACAGAAAAATATGCTAAATTATAAGGAGGAGTAATCTTATGAATGTTAGTACTGGGAAAACTATTAGGAATAGATCTGGATAACAACGATCTAGCTGGGACAAAATAGCTCCTGATTTTTCAGAGGAGTAAACCAATTATGAGGAAATTTCTGGCAAAAAGATTGGGAAAAAATCTCTGGTTTAGAACAAAAACTTTATTCAAGTTTTTAAAAAAATTAAGTTTATAAAAAAAAGTCTGCATTATTGGTGTAAGTTAAAATGATAAATATCTTATTAACAGTGGGAATTCATAAAATAGATGTGACACCAATATTCATGGATTTATTATAAGGGAAGAACCCTTAACTTGTGGAAATCCATCTACAAATAGTCCTCAACTTACAACAGTTCAGTTAGTGACCATTCAAAGTTAAAACAGCACTGAAAAAGTGCCTCATTTTTCACATTTTTATGCCCTTTGCAGCATGCCCATGGACACAACAACTGACTCACATTTATGATGGTTGCTGTGTTCCAGGGTGGTGTGATCACTTTTGCAACCTTCTGACAAGTAGGATCAATGGGGAAACCAGATTCACTTGACAACTGTGTTAATACTGCAATGATTCACTTAACAAAAGTGATTCATTTAACAAAAGGTGTAAAATGGGACAAAACTCATTTAACAAATTTCTCACTTAGCAACATAAATTATGGACTCAATTGTGGTCATAAATTGATACAACTACCTGTAGTTTTTATATTTATTATTAATTTTACATAAAATTTAATAATCCATATATATTACATAAAAACATGCAAAATACAAACAAATACCATTTTTATAACAAACATTAACAGTAATATGTCTATGGAGATTCTCAGGCATCCAGATCATGGTTGACCCAAAAGTACTTTATCAAGAAGCAACTGGACTTTCTGGGGTTGTTGTTTTTTTAAGATGTCTCGCTTCTCCTCCAAGAAGCTTCTTCAGTTCTGACTGGATGGTGTGGAATGGAAGGATTTATACTCCTAGCAGACAGCTGGTCATTTGCATTATTTTAGCAAGTTGTTAAGGCCACCTAGAGGTCTATCTGTGTTATCAAGTCAGCTGAATAGTGCAAATGGGTGTGGAACCTTCTTGGAACTGTTGGAAGGGCTGTGTTGTAGACTGGAGATTGATGGTGTCATATCTCTCTCCCTCTGTTGAAAGAGGTATCAACTCTGAAGTGAACCTGGATGAAGCCATCTTGTGCCACCTCATAGTTGCCACGAAGCCTGAGAGGAGGAAGAGAAGGGGGAAGTAGATAGCCCAGCTAACAGTCAAAATAAAAAAATTTCCTATGAGAACCAAGGTCATCATAACAGGTGGCTGATGAAGGAGGAGATCAACCTGCCAGCTGCGTTCATTGGACAGTGTGACTGCTGACACCTGGGGTGGGGGGAGTTTTACTCTTTTAATTAGGTGAAAACTGTGGGAATCTTTAGAGTTGGTTTTCACCGCCTGTGCCAATATGATGTATCAATAAACATGTTCTTTGAGGAATCTACTTGCCTCAGAGTTCTGCTTTCAATGGGTGCGTTACTTGGAACACTGACAAGGGGGCTGTTCAATTTTGATACAGATGGCCTCTTCAAACCCTCTTTCAAACCAGCAGCTTCTCTGTCCAAAATATGGACTTTGCTGTCTTCAAGAGTGGCTTTTGTGTTTTAAATGCAGATGGATTGCTGAATCTAGTCCGGATGGGTTTGTTCTCCTATGTTGTGCCATGTGTTTATGAAGTGGTTGTTTTGTTTCCCCAATGTACAGATCTGCACATGGCTCACTGCATTGTACTGCATGTACAGTAGTGGCCAAAATTATGGAAACCTTTTGGTAAAAGTATATTTTTGAGGTTTGATGGCTAATAACATCACTTTTTAGGAGTAGTACTATTAATTATATATCAGTGGAAAGATAATTTAATCAAAAATGTAATGTAACAAAGTTTGTTCAATTATTATTATTCTATGATAAGTTATAGCCAAATAATCAGAAAAAGAAAGCACAACTTGCTTAGGTTTATATCGGATAGTTTTACTTCATCTGATTGTAGCCAATGAGCATCAGTGTTTAGAGAGCCAATCAGGTGCCATCTTGTTTTGACAATGAGCCAATCAGATTACAGTAGGATTCAGTTATTGATGTCATGTATTGAAGCTGAGAGGAGGACATTTGTCAGTGTGTTATGTGATCACTATTAAGTTGGTTGGGTTTTTCTGTGTTCTTTTATTTAGTGAGCTTGTAAAATGTAATAAAATTAAAGTAATGGTGCAAAGAGTTGACTGGCCACCCAGAAAGCAATGTAAAATAGTATTATTAAATGAACAAGGCTACAATTATAAAGAAATTAGAAGAAAAAATGGTGGAAACTTAACCAAAAGTGGCATTTAAGTTTTTGAAGAGGTATAAGGAGACTCAGTCACTACAAAACCACACTGGTAAAGGCAGGAAAAGGTGTACAACAGAAGTGATGATAGAAGAATTAAGAGACTGTGCCTATGTGACAAAAGAAAATCATCTGGGTGTATATAAGATGAAATGGTGCAATGCAATGTGAAGTTGAGTGCAAGGATTGTTTGGCGCAGACTGCAGGAATTTGGCCTAAAATAAAAAATTCCACGAAAAAAGCCAATTTTATCTCTCAAACAAAGGTTAAAAAGACTAAACTGAGCTAAAACCCATGTTACCTGGACAGAGGAACAATGGGACTGTTATTTGGAGTGATGAGGCCAAGATCTCCCTGTTTGATAGTGATGGCATAAAATACAGTATATAAGGAGACACTTTTCCCAAAAGGTTTCCACAATTTTGGCCATTACTGTAGCACGTTGCTCAGTTTGTGTCTGGATATTTTATCCTTGGGGTGGACAAGCTTCTGCCTTAGTATATTGTTGGGTTTGACGTGTACCTGTATGTTGTATTGGCTGAAGGATCCCCCTGAGCTTTTCCAATATTCCTGCAACTTTTTTCAAAGAAAAAATGAAGTCCAGTTGCCTCTTGAAAAAGCACTTAGAAATGGAAAGGGATATTTTAATCTTTTAGAGATAAATGCTGAATCTGCAGTCTGTACATTCCAGGTAACTCTTCTAAATAAAATTAAAGTACTACATAGTCTCACAGTTACGTAGTTTATGAAGAGAATATGCCATTTCATCAATAATTTATATAAAATTAGACAACTGCATACAAACAGAAATATAATACTGGTGTGCAGTACTGGTGTAAATTAAAAACATCAATTCTACCTACTGTTTCTAGCTAAAATAGTTGAAACCTATTAGCAGCCATAAGGCAAATATGTGTCATGGTTTTAACATACATTTGCATTCACATATTCTATGGCTGGTTAAATTTTTGGAATCTAAATGGAGAGGAGAATAAAAATGCTTCTACTCCACAATAGAGTAGAACGGAATGGAATGGAACAGAACAGAACAAAACAACAGAAGGGAAGAGTTTATTGGCCACATACAAAGAATATGTCTTCAGTGCATAAGCTCTCAGAGTGATTATAATCATAAGATAGCAATAGGAAAGGTAGTCAAACAGATGAGGTTAATAGTATTACAGCCATACTACATGGTTAAATATTCTTAAGCATAAGACAGTACTCTGGTAATTAGATGTTCAGCAGAGTGAGGGCACCAAGGAAAAATTGGCAGTCTATCTGTTTTGGCATATAATGCCCTATAGCAGCATCCTAAGCAGAACAGTTTTTATTTATTTATTATTTATTTATTAATCATACTTTTATACCGCTCCCTCTCCCAAAAAAGGGACTCGGGGCGGTGAACAGCCCACTAAAACATACAATAAAAATGTAATAGATACTATTAAAAATAAATTAAATAACCAAATCGGCTGTCTATTAAAATTTAAGTTAAAAATTTAAAACTAATAAAACCCTAATTTAATTGATTAAAACCAAAAAACATAGTTACTGGGCCAGGCCGGCCTGTTCAAAAAGCAGGGTTTTTACTGCGCGCCGGAAGGTCAGAATGTCCGTCATAGCCCGTATCTCCGGGGGGAGATCATTCCATAGGGAGGGAGCTCCCACAGAGAAAGCCCGAACTCTCGGGGCCGCCAGCCGACAACAGTCAGGCAGCGGCACCCCAAGTAGGGCCACCCTGTGGGAGCATACTGGGCGGCGGGAGGTTGTTGATGGCAGCAGGCGGTCCCGTAAGTACCCAGGTCCCGAGCCATGGAGCACTTTAAATACCATCAGTACCACCTTGAATCGAATCCGGTAGGCCACAGGAAGCCAGTGCAGCCTGCGGAGAAGTGGTGTTACGTGTGCGCCTCGAGGGGCGCCCACAATCACCCGCGCGGCTGCATTCTGAACTAACTGCAACCTCCGGAGACTCTTCAAGGGGAGCCCCATGTAGAGAGCATTGCAATAATCCAAGCGGGAGATAACGAGGGCGGAGGTGACTGTGCGAAGTGCGCCCAGATCCAGAAAGGGCCGCAACTGGTAAATCAGACGAATCTGATAAAAAGCCCCCCTGGCGACGGCTGCAATATGTTCTTCCAAAGACAGCCGTACATCCAGGAGGACACCCAAGTTGCGTGCCCTTTCCACGGGGGTCAAAACCTCTCCCCCCACGGCCAGCGAAGGAGTAAGCTGGCTGTATCTGGGCGCAGGAAACCACAGCCACTCGGTTTTGGCCGGGTTGAGACGAAGCCTGTTACGACCCATCCAACCCCGCACGGCCTCCAGGCACCGGGTCATCACTTCGACGGCTTCGTTGGGGTGGCCCGGGGTGGAGATGTACAGCTGAGTATCATCAGCGTACTGATGGAACTCCACCCCAAAGCCACGGATGATCTCACCCAGCGGCTTTACATAAATGTTAAACAGCAGGGGCGAGAGCACCGACCCCTGAGGCACCCCACAAAGCAGGGGCCTTGGGGACGATCTCTGCCCCCCCGTTAACACAAATTGCGAACGGTCGGAGAGGAAGGAGGAGAACCACCGTAATACGGTGCCTCCAACCCCCAACCCCTCCAACCGCTGCAATAGGATACTGTGGTCGACAGTATCAAAAGCCGCCGAGAGATCTAACAGGACCAGGACAGAGGAACAACCTCTGTCCCGAGCCCTCCAGAGATCATCAACCAACGCGACCAACGCCGTCTCCGTGCTATGCCCGGGCCTGAAGCCCGATTGGAGGGGGTCAAGATAACTCGCTTCATCCAGGAATCGGGGAAACTGACGAGCCACCACACTCTCAACAACCTTCGCAACAAAGCGAAGGTTGGAGACGGGACGATAATTTAATAACAATGCTGGGTCCAGGGACGGTTTCTTGAGGAGGGGCCGCACCACCGCCTCCTTCAAGGCGGTAGGTAGAAGCCCCTCTCTCAAGGAAGCGTTTATAATACCCTGGAACCAGCCTCGTGTCACCTCCCGAGTGGCCAAAACCAGCCAGGAGGGGCACGGGTCCAACAAACAGGTGGTGGCATTCAGTCCCCCCAACACCCTGTCCACGTCTTCTATAGTAACAGGGTCGAACTCAACCCAACTGGCCTCACCGATATCCACCCCCGCCCCCCCGCCCGGAAATGCCCAGTTGGAGTCCAGCTCGTCCTGAATCTGAGCGATTTTATCCTGCAGAAAACTAGAAAACTCCTCAGCCCGTCCCTGTAAGGGATCCTCCCGCGCTTCCCTCTCTAGAAGGGAGCGGGTCACCCTAAACAGGGCGGCTGGGCGGTTTTCCGCGGACGCAATGAGGGTGGAGAGGTAAGTCCTCCTCGCCACCCTCATCGCCACTAAATACGTCTTAAGATAAGATCGTAGAAGTGTTCGGTCAGACTCAGAACGGCTAGCCCTCCAACTGCTCTCTAGGCGTCTCTTCCGGCGCTTCATCTCCCTTAGCTCCTCAGAAAACCAAGGAGCCATTTGGGATCGGCACCGGGTCAGAGGCCGCAAGGGCACGACCCGGTCAAGGGCCCCAGCAGCCACCCTATCCCAGGCGGCAACCAAGCCCTCAACCGAGTCGTGTGTGAGAGCTTCGGGAAATGGCCCAAGCTCCATCAGGAACCTATCAGGGTCCATCAGGCGCCTGGGGCGGTACCATTTTAATGGCCCCGCCTCCCTGCGGTCAGGGGGTGCGGAACGGAAGTCGAGCTTCAGGAGCGAGTGATCTGACCATGACAGGGGTTCTACAACTATATCCCCTATACCCAGATCACTCTGCCACTGATCAGAGACAAAAACCAAATCCAAGGTGTGACCTCCCACGTGAGTAGGGTCCCGAATTAACTGGGTCAGGCCCATGGCCGTCATGGAAGCCATGAACTCTTGGGCAATCCCCGAGGTACCGCCAGCAGATGGCAGGTTGAAATCCCCCATGACCATAAGCCTGGGGGTCCCAACCGCCACGCCAGCTATAACCTCAAGGAGCTCAAGCAGGGCCGCTGCCGCATAGCAGGGAGCCAGGTATGCGACCAGCAAGCCCACCTGAACCTTGGAACCGAACTTCACAAAAAGGAGCTCACACCCGGATGTCTGAGACACAGTGGCTTCCCTCGGACACAGATCCTCCTTAATAATCACCGCAACCCCCCCTCCCCTCCCCTGGGCCCTCGGCCGATGAAAAACCCGAAACCCGGCTGGACACATCTCCACCAGGGGGACTCCCCCCTCCTGGCCCAGCCAGGTCTCGGTAACTCCCACCAGGTCCGCACCCCCCTCACAAATCAGATCATGAACGAGGGGGGCTTTATTAACAATGGACCTGGCGTTACATAACATCAGCCGAAGGCCCAGGGCCCGATTGCTCAAACCCCCTGGGGAACGGGAGATGACAAGGGGGTCGGAGCGCGCCACAGCAAGCAAATAGCGAGGGCGCGCTCCCGACACAAAATATGGCCCCCTACAACCGCCAAATCTGCCCCTCCCGTTCACCGTCTCAATGGATTTAATTCCACCCTCCCCGATGACCCCCCCCATCCTCAATACAGAGCCACCCAGATTCCGACTCTCCCGGCCACGCTCAACCCCCGGCCTGGTCCCAGTCTCTGGCGAGTTGTCCCCCAACTCCCGCCCGGACCTACCTAACCCCCTTAAAAATCTAAATAAAAAATTTTTAAGAAACCCCTCCCTCCTACGCCTCTTAAAACCCCACCATCCCTCCGGATCCCATAATCCGTCCTTGAGATGGGCCCTCGAGAGAGTAGAGGGCCATTCCCGAGACAGGGGGACATGTCTCAGGGCCCATAGATCTCTCCTCGAATAAGACAGCGTCCCGGGCAAGATCTTCTCTTGTCGATGACCAGCTTCAAGTCCAGGCCGCCCCCGCCGCCTCCAAACAGGTGAAAATCGTGGGGGCAATCGTGGGGGCAATCCTCCATCCTCGGCTCCAGCTATAGGAACAGCTCCCCGACCCCGACCTCGATGACGACGACGGTCTCCAAGATCGGTTAAAACCTTTACAACGGGGCCTGCCCATCCCCTCCCGGGCCCCCTCACCACCCCTGCCACAGGTGGGGAGGACCCGAGAGGGGGAGAACTCCGCACCCCGTCCAGATCGCCGAACATGAAGCCGCCGGACGCCAAGCATAGTCCTCCGGCACATAGTCCTCCAACGCCGCTTCCCCGCGGCACAAGTCGATAGCCACTGCCGCTGGGCGTAGCGCCAGGCCTACCATGCCGTGGCCCGGGGGCCCACCCCCCCACGGGTCCCCTCACCACCCCTGCCACAGGTGGGGAGGACCCAGGGGGGGAAAAACTCCACGGGCCGCCAAGTACCGGGTCATCCAAGCCGCCATAGGTCGAGCCGCCAAACGCCGCCGAACGCCAAGCTGCTGAGCCGCCAAACGGCGCCGAACGCCAAGCCGCTGAGCGCCAAGCCGCCGAGCCGCCAGACGGCGGACACAGTCCATTTGGCACAGCGCCGGGTCCGTCACGCCATGGCCCGGACGCTGCGCACCTCCCCACGGGTCCCCTCACCACCCCTGCCACAGGTGGGGGGGGTCCGAAGCGGGGGAAGCCCGACGAACCGCCAGACGCCGATGATGAGCCATCGAGAATCACGCCGCCGGGTGCCGAACGAAAGCCGCCGAACACCACATCGCCAGACGCCGAGCCGCTGGAAGCCGAGCACCGTCCTCCAGCAACACACCTCGGCCACGGGGGCTCCCCATCCCCCCACGGGACCCCACGCCACCCCTGCCACAGGTGGGGAGGACCCGGGGGGGGGGAACTCATCGCCCCGTCTGGCTGCCTCGGAGGAGCTCTCCCAGCCGACCTCCGGTCGCCATCTTAACTCTCTCTCTCTCTTGAAACAGTTTATGTTCAGGATGTGAGAGGTCTGCAGATATTTTCTCAGTTCACTTTCTGACCTGTGCAGTATACAGATCCCAATGAAAGGCAGGCTAGTTTCTGATGTTTTTTTCTGCAGTCCTAACTGTCCGTTGAAGTCTTGAAGACAAGTCAAAGCTGTCCTGTTTGGTTGTTGTACCAAATCAGACAGTATTAACACCTTGTTGACCTTAGATCTACAGACTGTTCTGAATAATAATGTTTCCCTATCACAGGATGCTTGCATAAAACAAAGTCTTTGCCAGCCACAGCAGATTATGCCATGGGACTAAGCCCTATCACAGATCAAATGTCTCCATATCTATTCTAGCCATCCTACTAGACCTAATAATGTCTTAAAATAGGGAATCATAAATATATTTTCCAGAGTGATGCTATTGTTTTTGCTCAAATAACTTTTTGTAAGACAGACAGTCCAATCTTTTTGCTGAATGGGCACAAATTTACGTTATAATTGACAGTAACATTTCACTCTCCAGCATACCGATTGGAGAATCCACATACAGATTGATACATGCCTTTCTGCCCAGAAATTGAGTCATAAATTTTTGCCACACCTCTCTGCCAACAGCCAGGACCCAGTTATGACTCAGTCTTGGCCCTATAGAGACATGGTAGATTGGCTCAGAATTCAGTCAGAAAATATCAGTCAGAGGAGTGTGGATTCTTCACAGGAGACAGGTTTACAGGGGACCTGGGAGAAAGGCTTCCTAGTGAGGCTCTGTCAGCCCACTGTCTCCAAACTGATTAATTATCCTGCTGAAGCTGCAGCTTCTCCCGAACTACCACTGCATCGCCCTTATCAAAGCCATGCAAGACAGGGAGCGCGCTCTATTGTGAGATTTCCCACCCACTGGGGGATCCCCCAAGTGATCCAGCCACCAACATTAACAGAGCACAAAACACATGAAAAATGGCTCACCTGGTTAACTCTGGCAAAGTCGATGGGTGGCCGCAATGGTTAACAGCTGATCGAGGGATTTGGCGTTTCCAGCCAGTTGAGCCTCTTTGGGGTGCATTTCAGCACCATTTTCTCTGTGACCACATTTGGGTGAGTGTGCAGGCTACCCCAGTCATTTGGTTTTGCTGCCGCCACCAATAACCCCAGACAGGATTGGAAAGAGACCTGGGCTGCATACTGCCACTAGAGACTTCCCTGGGTCAGAGGATTGAGAAATTAGCATTCTCCTCCCAGGGCAGTGTTAATCGGTGCCTAAAGCTGTCAAGATGGCTGAACAGTCAGCAAACAGCTTGGAACTTCAACATTCTTCAACCTCCAACAAATCATCTAAGCATAGCTCCAGGAAGGCTAGATCTGCTAGCAAGGCTTCAGGAGACAAAATTAGAGCAAAGGACATTTATTCAAGGAGGTCATCCAGAGCTGAGGAAAAGGATGCCAACAGGAGACAAAAAGCCCTGGAGTAACAGATCTCCAGAGCAGAAAGAAAGGCTGAACTGACTGAGGAAATTAAAGTGCTGATCTCACAAGCCATCTCACATGGCGTGGCCTCCACCCTGCAGATGAGGAGCCATCCTCCTTCCTTGGCCTTTGAGCCTCCAATGCAGGCCATCCATCCTTACCATTTCCCTATGGAGGTATCTCAGGGGTCAGTATCACCTGCCCATTCCTCTAGGAACAGGGCATCAATGCTAGAGGAGGAGGACCAGAGGGATCACGGGTTTTCAGAGGAAAGGACTTGTCCTCTGACCCTCTCCCCCATTCACTGGCTTATTCAGTCCTGCGCTGTTTAAATAGTTGCTTCACAAAGTCAGAACACAACCCAGATAGCCTCAGAGCCTCGCACTCCAGCAGAGCCATTGGATAACCAGGGCCCAAGTAATATGGTATTCTCAGAACTCACTATAATGCAGCAAGACATTCCTTGCCCTAACCGAAGTTATTCCTCAATGTTGTCCATAGACAATGGGTACAGCCAGGTACCTTTCCCACCCTGGGGGGAACAATAAAAAATTATTTAATATGGCTCACCTCCTCTCTGAGGCACTCGAGCTACCTACAGTAGATGAGCCATTGGCCTCCCTTGTCTTTCTCTCTGCCGTGTTGGGGGACATAGCAGAGATATTGAAAGCTGAAGAAAAGAAAGTAGAATTAAATTTCCACAGAACCCATCAGGCCAATGCATGGCAGTTAAGGTAGCTACAGCCACTTCCTTCTTCGCCAGAACCTCCTTACTTCAGCTTTGCCAGTTGCAGGCGAGAGTTCCCCCGGAGGAAATTTGGATGCACCAGGATATTAATAAGCTGGTGGCAGCTGCTGAATTCACGGCTGATTCATCCTTACACGCAACCCTTTTTCCTTCAGGGCCCTCACCTCCAACATTACATCTCGCCATTTGTTATGGCTTTGCCAATGGCAAGCAGATGCTAGAACAAAGTGGAGGCTCACCTCCACTCCCTATAAGGGAAACTTACTATTTGGTGATGCCTTGAACCCCTTCCTTGTTGAGAATAAAGAAAAAGGCAAGATCTTGTCTTCCCTGACCAGGCATTCAGATAGGTGGGCCTACCTTATGCCCGCAGGCAGTCCTTTCGGCTGGCAGATGCTGGGCCGGACTTTAATCAGTTCCAACGATCCTACCCCCCTAGATCTGACCATCCATTGGACAGATTAGGGTTCAGAGACAGGCCTAGACAACAATTCCAGTCCAAATGGCCATTTTGTTGCTCAGGATGCTGTCCCTTTCGGCACTCCAAGTGACTGTCAGGACTCTCCTCTGATTGGCGACTGCCTGGCCCTATTTGCGAATCAATGGGAGCACATCACCATCGATTCTTGGATCCTGAATACAGTATGATTTGGCCTCACTCTAGAATTTCTCTTCACACCTCCGAGACATTTCACCCATTGCCCCACCTCCCAAAACCTCATCAAGAGGGGCCTTATGAACAAGGCAATCCAACACCTATTGGACATCCAGGACATTTAGCCGGTGCCGGAGGACCAAAGAGGGCACGTATTTTACTCCAACTTGTTTATAGTCCCAAAGACCTTGGGGGGGTGGGGTGCAGAGCAATTGTGGACCTCAAGAAATTGAACATCCACTTGATGTACAAGAGATTCAAAATGCAATATCTGCAAACAATCCTGGAGAGCATCAGAAGGGGCGACCTCCTGATGTCCGTCAATCGGACAGAGGCTTACCTCCACATTCCCATCCTTCTCTTCCATCCTAAGTGCCTCAGGTTCTGCTACGCAGGGCACCATTTTCAGTACAAAGCCCTGCAATCTGGCCTGTCATCTCACCCCCAGAATCTTCACAAAAGTGCTAGCAGCACAGGCCATGCACCTCAGAACAATTCCAGTGCATGTCCCGTGCTACCTGGACAACATCCTCATTCAGTCCAGCTCCTACCACCAGGCACAGAAAAGATCTGGAGACAACAATCCATGTTCTTCAGGAACAATTTTCTATCAATTTTCCAAAAAATCACCTAGAACCATCCACCGGCCTGTTTCATTTGGGCCTGGTGATAGACAATATCAGGGTTCAGGTGTCATTGGAGACACACAGGTCCCTCAGATGGTGGGTTCCCCCAGCTATGAACAAGGAGCCCAGCCGCCTGTCCTTGGCCTCAGATGCCAGCCTCTTCAGCTGGAGTGCCCATCTCCAGTCCCAGTTGGCACAAGGACAATGGTCCCAGGTGGACCTGAAAAACAATATAAACTGGCTGGAGCCCCAAGCAATCCATCTGGCTCTATGCCAGTTCCAGAGCACTGTATCAGGACAACATATAAGTGGCTGCCAAAGCATATGTCAACCAACAAGGGGGTACTCCAGATCCCTCATGTGCGAAATGGAACAACTAGGACTCTGGGCAGAACTTACCTTCTATCCATCAAGGTGGAGCACATCTTGGGAGCGACAAATGCACAGGTAGATTACCTGAGCAAGACCAAGGTGGACCACTCCGAGTGGCGCCTGCACCCGGACCTCTTCCCAGAGATTCGGCCCAGAGAGTCAGCCGTCCCGTTATTTAAAAACATTTTCATTAGGTTTTCATAAAATTCCCCATGACAATTTAAATTTCTGAAAATATACTATTTGTATCGCCCGCGCATAAATTTAGTTCACATTACGTAAGTGAAACTAAATGGCGCTATAGTGCGACTGCAAACAAAAGATCCTCGTCCCAGAATAGTTTGCACATCTCCCACCACCACCCAGCTGTAACAGACAAACAGAGCTGGTAGCCGGCATCCCCCCAACCCAATCCACGATGCGCGAGAGGCATGTGCAGACAACGATACACAGCACAGGCTCTTTTGTTTGTGGTCACACTGGTCCAGTATGCAGTTAGATTTGTGGGAGTGAGTACGTACTTACAGCTTCAAACAAAATATTGTGAAATATTGTTTCACAATATTGTGAAAGCGCGGGAAACCCGGGGTTATTAAATTTTTAATGGGGTTTTTAAAGGGGTTGGAAGAATCCAGGGCGGGTGTGGGAGACAGCCCGCATGGAAATGGGGGCAGACGGGCCAGCCCGCGCGCCTGGAGGGCCTCGGGGGCCTCTGTGTTGGGGTGGCAGACGGGGGGTGGGATGCCAGGGGTCAGTTTCATTAGCACGGTGACTGGGAGAGGTAGATATGCTGGGGGTAGAGGGCCGTATCCGGTAAGGGGATCGCGCTCCCAATGTTTGCAAGCGGTAGCGCGCTCCGACCCTCCTCACCCATCCTGCAGCCTGGTTGTCCGGAGCCTCAGGCCCTGAATACCCGGCTGTTGCTGTGCAATGCCAGGTCCGTGGTTAATAAGGCTCCCCTGATTTACGATCTGGTTCAGGAGGAGGCCGCGGACCTGGTAGGTGTTACCGAAACCTGGTTGGGCCCAGAGGGCGGTGTCCCTCTGGTTGAGATGTGCCCACCAGGTTTCCTTGCATTTCACCAGCCTAGGGCTCAGGGAAGGGGTGGTGGGGTGGGGTGGCGGTGCTTATAAAGGAAGTCCTTTGTCCTAGGGAGGCCACTGTCCCTCAGACGGCTGGCTGTGAATCTCTTTTTGTGAAGTGGGGGCAAGGGGTTCAGATGGGTCTTTTGATGGCGTACCTGGCTCCCTGCCACGTCTCATCGGCCCTGCCCGGACTCCTTGAGGTAATAGCTGGCGGTTGAGACCCCTAGGCTTTTGGTCATGGGGGATTTCAACCTGCCATCACCCGGTGAAACCTCGGGGTTGGTCTGGGAATTCTTGGCTTCCATGACGGCCATGGACCTGACCCAGTTAGTTTCTGCTCCCACTCACATAGGAGGACACATGCTGGACCTGATTTTTGTCTCTGGGCAGTGGTTGAATGACTGTAATTTCGGGGATTTAGTAATCACACCCTTGTCATGGACAGATCATTCCCTCCTCAGACTGGACTTCTGTTCCACCACCCCCCACCGCAGGGAGGCGGAGCCATATAGATTGTTCCGCCCCAGGTGCCTGATGGACCCGGAGCGGTTCCAGAGGGAGCTTGGGCCATTTCCTGAGTCTCTGGCTCACAGCTCGCCTGGAGACCTGGTGGCCACCTGGGATGGGTTGGCCGCCAGGGCTCTAGATCGAGTTGTGCCTCTGCGACCTCTGACCCGGCACAGATCCCATTTGGCTCCGTGGTATACGGAGGAGCTACGGGAGATGAAGTGCCGGAAAAGACGTCTAGAGAGCATTTGGAGGGCGAGCCGCTCTGAGTCTGACCGAACACAGATGAGATCTCATATTAAAACTTACCTTGTGGCGATAGAAATCCTCGTATTTCTCCGCCCTTATTGCGTCGGCAGGAAATCGGCCTGCCGCCCTGTTTAGAGTGACCCGCTCTCTACTTGAACCGAGAGCGCGGGATGACCTCTTGCAGGGTAGGGCAGAGGAGTTTTCTCGATTTCTGCACGACAAAATCACTCAGATTCGGGAGGGGCTCGACTCCAATTGGATGGTCCCGGGGAAGGTGTCCGGGGCAGGTCTTGTGAATGTTATCTGGGGGGAGTTCGATCCTGTGACCGCTGAGGGCGTGGACAGGTTGCTGGGGGGTCTGAATGCCACCACCTGTTTATTGGACCCGTGCCCTTCCTGGCTGGTTTCGGCCGCCAGGGAGACGACACGAGGCTGGCTCCAGGGGATTATCAACGCTTCTTTGAGAGAGGGGTTGCTTCCTACCGCCTTGAAGATGGCGGTGGTGCGGCCCCTCCTCAAGAAGCCTTCCCTGGATCCAGCTGTTTTAAACAACTATTGTCCAGTCTCCAACCTTCCCTTTGTGGCGAAGGTTGTTGAGAGCGTGATGGCACGTCAGCTCCCTCAGTACCTGGAGGAAACGACTTACCTCAATCCATTTCAATCGGGTTTCAGGCCTGGACATAGCACTGAGATGGCATTGGTCGCGTTGGTTGATGATCTCTGGAGGGCTCGTGACAGAGGGTTCTCCTCTGTCCTGGTCCTATTAGATCTCTCGGCGGCTTTTGATACTATCGACCATAGTATCCTATTGCAACGGTTGGAGGGGTTGGGGATTGGGGGAACCGTCCTTCGATGGTTCTCCTCCTTCCTCTCCGACCACTCGCAATTTGTGTTGGCGGGAGGGGAGAGGTCCACCTCTAGGCCCCTGGTTTGTGGGGTGTCTCAGGGGTCGGTCCTCTCCCCTCTCTTGTTCAACATCTATATGAAGCCGCTGGGTGAGATCATCCGTGGTCTTGGGGTGAGGTGTCATCTGTATGCAGATGACACCCAATTGTACATCTCCACCCGGACCACCCCAACGATGCTGTGGGGGCTGTGTCCCGGTGCCTGGAGGCCGTGCGGGATTGGATGGGCGAGAACAGGCTCCGGCTCAACCCATCCAAGACCGAGTGGCTGTGGTTCTCGGCACCCCGATATAGCCAGCTGACCCCCTCGCTGGCTATCGGGGGGGAAATTTTGCCACCCACAGAGAGGGCTCGCAATCTGGGAGTCCTCCTGGATGTACGGCTGTCGCTTGAACATCATATTGCGGCCGTCTCCAGGGGGGCGTTTCATCAGATCCGTCGGATCTACCGGTTGCAGCCCTTTCTGGATCGGGACGCCCTGCGCACGGTCACTCAGGCCCTTGTCACCTCTTGCCTGGACTATTGTAATGCCCTCTACATGGGGCTCCCTGCGGGGAGCACTCGGAGACTCCAACTGGTGCAAAATGCAGCCGCGCGGGTGATCATGGGGGTGTCACGTAGCACCCATGTGATGCCTCTCCTGCGCGAGCTGCATTGGTTACCGGTGGCTCTCCGGGTTTGCTTTAAGGTTCTAGTTTTGACCTTTAGGGCGATCCATGGCATTGGACCAGGTTATCTGCAGGACCGCATTCTACCTGTGATCTCCAGCAGGCCGGTGCGTTCGCACAGGGAGGGCCTTCTCCGGGTGCCGTCGGCCGCTATGTGTCGTCTGGCGGCCCCAAGGAGTAGGGCCTTCTCTGTGGGGGCCCCTGCCCTCTGGAACACTCTGCCACCTGAACTTCGTACCAGCACAGACCTGAGGGCCTTCAGGCGCGCGTTGAAGACCTGGCTCTTTGAGCAGGCTGGCCTGGGCTGAGATAGTTTTAATTTGTCTCCGAACTTTGGATTTTAATTGGGGTTTTAAAGTTGGGGGGTGGATTTTATTAATTGCAATCAGCCAGTATTTAATTCTTTTTTAATTTTTGTATTGTATTTTGGGGTTCGGATTTGGCTGTACACCGCCCTGAGTCCCTAGGGAGAAGGGCGGTATAGAAATTTTATAAATAAATAAATAAATAAAATTGTGAGCTCATGTTTCAAAAAAAGAAATACGCTCGTGGCTATTTGCCAGAGTATCGGAAGATGGGTTTCATAGAATCTGTTGTAAATAAACAACATCCAATGTGTTTATTGTGTCATAAAACATTATCCAATGAGGCAATGAAGCCAAGTCGATTGCAAGAACATCTTTCTACAAAGCATCCAAATGATAAGGACAAGCCCATTAAATATTTTCAGGAAATATATAAAAAAATTCAAAATCATTCAACAATTGTTGCATCATTTAAGAAACAACATGCAGCGAACAAAAATGGATTAATTGCCGCTTATCGCATTTCACAATTAATTGCAAAATGTGGTAAAAGCTATAATATCGGAGAAACTGTAATAATATCCTCTGTAAAAGAATTTATCTCAAGAGTAATGCATCAGGTTGTACCTGAAATTTTAAAAACGTTGCCCCTAAGCGATAGTACAGTAAGCGACGAATTGAAGAAATGGCAGTTAATGTTGAAAAAAAACTTATAAGTATTCTCCAAAACTCTTCATTTTCCATACAATTGGACGAGTCTACCATTGAAGATAATAATGCTTTATTGATGGTATATGTACGTTATTTTGATGAAAACAATACATTACGAGAAGAAAGGCTATTCGCAATAAATCTCATTACAGATACAAGAGAATTATCTATTTTTAATAGTGTGAAATCATACTTTACAAAAAATAATATTCCTTTGAATAATATTGTTGCATGCACTACTGATGGAGCACCATCAATGGTAGGTCGCTATCGTGGATTTGTTGTTTATGTGAAGGAAGAAGTGCCAAATGTTTTATGTATTCATTGTGTGGTGCACAAACAACATCTTGTAGGAAAACATCTAAGTACAAGTCTCCATTCATCATTAACTGTAATAATTCAAGCCGTAAACAAGATCAAATCCAATGCAAAAAATGATAAAATGTTTCGACAACTTTGCCAGGACAATAATGAAGATTTTATTACGTAACTTTTGCACACAGAAGTTCGGTGGCTGTCAAAGGGTACATCTTTGGCTCGTTTTGTAGCATTTATATGATAGTGTCATAGAATTTTTTGAAAGTAATAATGAGACCAATCTGTGTCAACAGTTGAAACCAGTAAAGAATAATGCCTTTTATTTGGCAGATATTTTCAAGAGATTTAATGATGTCAATATGCAGCTTCAAGGAGCTAATAAAACTCTTATAGGTTGCCAAAGTATTGTGTCATTATTTATTGACAAACTTGAACTACTTCATTATAATCTATTGAAGAGGGAATTTCATCGGTTTCCTGAATTATCATCTATAAAAGATGATGTAACTCCAGAGGATATTGACAGATTGAGTAGCCACCTCAACGAACTTAAATTGGACATGGAAAAACGATTTGAAGATATTTTGAAATTGAAGGTGTCTGACTGGATGAAATATCCTTTTACTGCAAATATTGAAGAGGCTGATACAACTTGCCAAGAAGAACTGTTAGAAATTAGAAATGATGAAGAAAGTAAACATAAATTCGATAGTGGTGGATATGAAAACCTATGGCAAAATAAAAAAATACCTGTCTTATATCCAAATATATGGAAAATGATATTCAGTTTATTGATACCTTTCCCTACCTCATATCTTGTGGAATCAGGCTTTATTGCTGTTAATCATATTATGACCAAAGAAAGAAACCGCCTGAATATTTCCGAAAGAGGAGACCTTCGTTTGTTCCTTACAAAAATTGAGCTAGATATCCAGTATTTAGTTTTGCAGCATCAGCCTCAGGGATCTCATTAATAATTTAATTAATTAAATGTAATTTCAGCAGACTTCATGTTTTTATGTATGCAAAGTATAAATAAAAAGATAGATTTAACTACAGTAAGTTGTTTTATAAAGATTTATTCTGCCAAACTTAACGAAAGTCCGACATAAAATATTTCGTAAGTAATTATTATTATATGCTTTAACTTGCTGTAACTCTGCTTTATAAATTTTATAAAGTAAAGTTACTCCCCTACTTTATAAATGATCATTATGGTGGAACTGATGGAACAGAGATACAAAAGTGGTATAAAAAGGTTGACTACCCCTGATCTAATAGATAGTTGTAAGTTTTACTGATGGTTTTTTTTTCTTCCCCGTGCCATATTTTATCTAATTCTTGCTGGGTTGTGTAAAAGCCAAATTGTTCTTTATCCTTATTATAATGTGCTTGCACTTGCAGATAAGGCCACCATCCTATCTCAATTCCCTGAAGTTGTAATTGATTCCTAGTTTTTAATTTCCCTTTTTCATTTAATAAATATCTATATTTTATCATTTGGTACAATTCAGAACATTACTGCTTCTATTTTACTGCTTCTGTTGTTGATAACCATAATGGCACCTTTACATAATGGTTCCTTTTTATTTTTTCCCATGTGTTTAGCAAGGCATCTCTCACCCAATGTCTTTGAAAGTACGAGTGATATTTATTCTTCCCGTCCCAGATAAACACATGCCAGCCAAGTTGTAAGTCAAAGCCCTCTAATGTTAGTATCCTTCTATTTGTCAAATTGATCCAATCTTTCAGCCATGTGGCTATTGCCACCTGATAATATAATTCAAACTCTAAGAGGCCAAAACCTCCTTTCTTTCTAGTATCTTGTAATAATTTGTATTTTATCCTGGCTTTTGTCTTCTGCCAAATAAATTTTGAAATTTGTTTGTTTAAATCTTCAAAGAATTTCCCCCCCAACTTGACTGGCACCGTCTGGAACAGGAATAGCAACTTTGGTAAGACATTCATTTTTATTATTGCCCTAACAAGGACAGTTGTATCCTGGCCCAGTTATAAATCTTTTAATATTTGGGTTATCAATTTATCATAATTATCCTTTTTGATTGAGGAATACTTAGCTGTCATCCAGATCTCGAGATATCTTACTTTATTTACTACCTGTATTCCTAATTTGTTTGCCAATTTTGCATTTTGTTTTTTTGTGCAGTTTTTCATTATTTATTTGGTTTTTTCTCTATTAATTTTCAGCCCCACCACATTTCCAAATTCTTCTATTTCATTCATTAGTATAGTGCTTGTTTCTTTTGGGTCTTCCATTATAAATACCATATCATTGGTGAAGTCTTGGAGTGTATACTCCTCTTTTTTAATATTTAATCCTTTGATATCTCAGTTCTGTCATACTTTTGTCAATAATACCTCTTCTGCTAATATGTATAACAATGGGGCCAGGGGACATCCTTGCCTCACTCCCTTATTTATCTCTAAACTATCCGTAATTTCTCCATTATTATTTTTGCTGTTTGTCTTATAGATTGTTTGGATAAGTCCCAGAAAGTTTTCACTAAATTTCATGCTAATCAGTTGATTAATAAGAAATCTCCAATTCAAATTATCAAAGGTTTTCTGGACATCTAGGAACATCAGTGCCATTGGTCTATTTGGGCACATTTCATAAAATTCTAAAACGTCCAAAATTGTCCTTGTATTGGTCTTCATCTGTCTATGCGGAAGAAACCCCTTTCTGGTCAGAATGGATGATTCTACTTAGGATCCTTTTTAGCCTCTCAGCCATTATCATTGCTAGGATCTTATAAGCCACATTTAAGAGGGAAATTGGCCTATAGTTGCACATTTGTTGTAGGTCTGTCCATTCTTTGTGAATGAGCGTTATACATGCTTCTGTCCATGATGTAGGTATTTTAGCGCATTCAAGGGCTTTGTTGTACAGATCTATCATTAGTTCCTCCAGTATTTCCTGGAATTCTTTATAAAATTCTGATAGAATTCCATCCAAGCCAGGGATCTTATTTGTTTTCTGTTTCCCAATTGCATCTCTAATTTCTTTTATTTATTTATTTATTTATTAAATTTTTATAGTAATTTATAATTTTATAAAATTAATAATATTAAAATTTATAATTTTAATTTATAGAAATTTTATCATTTAAAATGTCTTTTTCTTCATCCATTATTTCTGGTAGATTTTTCCCTTTAAGATTTTGATTAATAAGCTCTTACGGGGTTTCTTCCTACATGTATAAATTTGTGAAGGATTTTTGAGCAATTTCCTCCTTTTCATGCATCTAGGAACATATTTTTCCTTCTTGATCTTGGAGCTACTATCGTTCTTTTTTCCTGTTCTTTTTTTAATTTGTGAGCCAACCATCTCCCTGGCTTATTCGCGTTTTCAAAGTAATTTTGCTTTGCTTATTTGATTTTCCTGGCCAGGTCCTCCTGTACACTCAGATTTATTTTATGCTTCACCAGATCAATTTCTCTTTTAATATTTCCATTACTCAGATCTTTCTGTCTGATTGTTTCTAAGTCTTTCAATTTCTCTCGCTAGTCTTTCTGTTATCGTCTTTTTTCTTTGTTCCTTTTTATATCATAGACAATAGTTAAATCCCTTACACAAAGGCCTTTGTTGTATTCCATAAATTCTGTAAGGATGTGTGTTCTCTCTGATTGATTTCAAAAAATATTTTTAATTCTTTTTCTATCATATTAATATATTCTTTATCCCTTAATACATTTTATTAAGCGTCCACCTTTCAATCCTCCTTCCTCTCCATTTAATTTTAATCGGATTGTGGTCAGCCTATGTGTTTGGTAAAATCTCTATTTTTTCTATGTTCTCCATTAATCCCAAATCTATCCATATCAGATCTATTCTTGACCACAAGTGGTGAGGATTGGAAAAGAAAGTGAATTGTCTTTTAGTAGGATTGAATTGAATCTTTCAAATTCAATTCTGTCACCATCGTATTGAAGGTAGACGGAAATGTTTTCCTTTTTTTAATTCCTTTTACTGTTTTTGTAGTCTTTCTCTATATCTGGGGCTGCATTGTAATCTCCTACTATACACACATGTGGGTATTCAGTTTCTACTATCCTTTATGAAGCTTGGAATAGAAGTCTTTTTGATTTGTATTTGGGGCATATATTGTCACTAATAAAATCTTTTCTGATTTAAAGTGAATAACATTCTCCCTTCCTTGTCCTTGTATATCTGCCTCAGGTGCAACCAATCTTTTATGTATACCACAATGTCCCTTTTTTTCTGATTTGTCAGAGCCCAATACATTTTACCCAAATTAGGGGATTTTAAAAGATTTACCTGGTTCTCTGGGATATGGACTTCTTGCATATATATGATATCTGCATTTTGCATCTTAAGTTTTTCAAAACTCTGCTTTCTTTTATATTAATTGATAATAGGGTGGTTTCTTTATCCATATTACTGCTTGTATAGAATGGTTCTTGTCTTGTTTCTTGTTCTTAGTTCTCTTCTGGGTCTATTGTTGCCTTCTTCCTCTCTAGTGTTTTGTTCTTTTAGTTCCTGTTCTGTTTCTTTCTCTTCCCAACCTCTGGTATCTAGCTCCTCCCTATTTTCTTGCTCTTCTTCAGATCACAAAATTCCTGCACTTCGTCCAGTGAGTCAATTTTATATTTCTTGTCCTGCCAGGATATTAAGAGTCCCTCTGGCATGAACCATCTAAACGCTATTCCATTCTTAATCAGTTGAGATGATAAGAACTGATAATTTCTTCTTTGCTCTCTGACTCTCCTAAGTATTTGTTTCATAGTCACTACTTCATGTTCTTTATATACTAGTGGCTCGTCTCTGGTCTTTCCATAGAGCAGATCTCACGTTGCCTTTCTTGCAAAGCAAATAGTTTATGTCTACGTGCATAGTGCGTATATGCCCTGTAGACCTCATCGATGTCATTCCAAACATCTTATTTATTTTTATGAAGAGCTGCTGCTATCAAATCTGTCATTATTGATCGTAAATCTTCCTTCCTATCTTCAATGACATTTTGAAATCTGAGGAAAAATGCCACTTTCTCCAATTCCATATGAACCACCGAATCCCAGAATTCACAATATAATACTTTCCAATTCTGTTCTGATTCAGCTAATTTTTTCCCCACCAGAACTGTTCTTGTCTCCATTGTTGTTAGCTTCTGTTCATTTTTCGCCATCACCTCTTGCATTGTCCAATTTCTGTAAGTTATTTTTCACTCTATTTCACTCTTCATTTCTATTTTCAAATCCTCATTGTTCCTCGCTATCAATTCCTGTGTCCTCACTATCATCTCTTGCATCTTGGATAACATTGTCTGTACTGTCTGTAGTATCAGAGCAGAGCCTGGCTTTTCTGCTACTAACATCGCATCCAAGGACCTCTGTCCCAATGGGGAGGATAGCATTGCTGTTCCTTTCTTTCCTGTTTTTACTGTTATATGTAGGAATCAAGACTCAGGACCACATGGAGATGAGACAAGCTGCTTTCTTTATTGTCAGGTTGAGAATAAGAAGAGCTGTCTGCTCTCTTGCCAGAGTTCGTTCTATCTCTCTATATTCATGGTAGCATACCAGTGGTTAATTTATACACTATACATCTATTTAGACAACCTTTGTTACTGTCTGCTTAAGCAGTTTATACATTCACCTCTAGTTAGGATTAACTTTTAATTAAGATTAACATAAGCTTCAGTTCCTGCCTTTGTTCCGTCCTATCTGGGTGTTAAGGTTTTGTTTCCTCCAGGTAAACATGCAAATGTTTTCCCCAAGTAAACATGCAAACGTTGCACTTTGCACGGAATGTTCTTTGTCTGAGGTTTGCCATCCAAGACAAGAATATCCTGAAAGCACAATGTCTACATATCCCCATTTTTTACTTTATTGTGAGGAAGTAAAGATTTTTGAATATAGCGTAATTGAATTGGATTGAGAGAAGCCGGAATAGGGCGGAACAAAGCCAAGAGTGAAGGAATACATTGAATAAAACAACAAGATATTATTAATATCGCTATAAGAATTATTCCATAAAAGAACAGTTGTTTTAACCAAACCCAATCTGGCAGCCAATTAGTCAACCATTCAAAAAGAGAGGGAATAGCATGAATATTATTCTGAAAATAGGATTGTAAGTTAGCAAGCTCATCTTCAATAGTTTTTTTTTTCTTTTTTTAGAGAGTGAAAATGAACAGCACATATTGATCCAACATTAGATTGATTAGTTACATTAAAAATAGGAAAATCATCAGGGTACATTTCAGGAATTACATTAGGTCCATACAATGAAGAATTAAAGGTACCCCACAACCAATAATAATTAGAGCAATAACTATAATTCCCAATTTTATTTAAAATTCGTTGTGCTCTGGGATAGTCATCCCAATTAGCCAACCAAGTATGTTGGGCATGACAACAAAAACATAATCCTTTAGTGAAGTGAGTAAGTTTCAAATAACGCCAACGAATATTGTTTAATTGAGTAGGAGGTTGTGAAAATAACCAAGACTGTTGAAGATTCTGTAACTGTGAGACAACAAAAGAAGAAGAGGCAATAAGGTTAGGAATAAAAGCTATTTGGCCAAAAGTCATGGGAGGCTCATAATACAAGGTTACATTAGTACCATGGGTCATAAACATATACTGAGCATGACGAACCCACATATTAGGATTAAGAGGCATAGTATCAATAACATCCTGTGCCCCTACTCTACTGACACTTAACAGTAAAAAGCACATAATAATCATTACAGAATTAGCAGTTATAATAGAAAATACAGCAGCAACCAAATTTTCAGGAGTTTGTGGCAATGCCGCCTTTTGCAATTGTTGCTGTGCCTGATAGGTGGTAGCTTTCACTTGGCCCCAAGTAATTGGCGGAGGGCGTTCAGCTTTGGGCTTCGGAAGACGGACTTCTGTTTCCAGGTGCAGGTTGAAGTTTGGAATTGGATTGTGTAGGCCCTGGCGCCACGCCATGATAAGGTCATATGCAACGAGCAGGGATCCAAATAGCTTGGCGAGTCTGTGGAGCTTCTACAGCAGCATAACCCCGGCCCCAAGTAATTAACCGGGCCAGACCTTTCCACTCAGGGTCTGGTGCTTGACGATATTTAACCAAAGGTTTGTCTAAAGGTTCTGCTGTGCGGAAATGCAAAATAACAGGTGGTTCTGAAAAGGAATCTGAGACAATTAAGTAATTCCAAGTGAACAATATAATGGAAATTATATTCTGTATTTTTCGGAGATGATAGGGCCCAGATTCAGTTTTTAACTGCTTTTGAAGTAATGCTTTAAAGGTACGGTGGGCCCGTTCAACAATAGCCTGTCCTTGAGAATTATAAGGGATACCATGTACCAATGTTATGTTCCATTGTTGACAGAACTGATTAAAGTCCTTACTAATATAAGCTGGACCATTATCAGTTTTCAATTGTAAAGGGTGACCCATAACAGTAAAGGAAGAAAGACAATGAGCAATAACATCTTGTGCACGCTCATGTCGAGAAACAGTTACCCATAAATAATGAGAATAAGTGTCTATGGTAACATGTAAATTACTAGAGGGCTTGAAAGCTACAAATTGTGTGACATCCATTTGCCATATCTGATTAGCATGAGTGCCGCGAGGATTAACCCCAACTGGAAATGGGACGGCCACTTGTTGACAGGCAGGACAGGTTCGTACAATATCACGTGCCTATGACAGAGGAATATGAAATTGCTTAACCAGTGATTTTGCAGTTTGATGAAAATAGGAATGACTTGCAACAGGGTCAGAAAACAAAGAAGTAACTGCTTTTAAAGATTCATCTGCTTTCTGATTTCCTTCTGTAAGGGCATTAGTAAAAGGAGTATGACTTCTTATATGTTCAACATATAAAGGATAGGAACGAGTTTCCAAGACATTTTTTAAAGATAAAAACAGGGCCAACAAATTTACATCCAAATTTAAGGCACAATACGAGTACGGTAAGGACAGCATGGCCAGATACACGTACTGAGTATCAACTATAAGGTTAATAGGTTGATCAGAAAATAAGTGTAATGCCAGAATTACAGCTGCCAATTCAGCACGTTGAGCTGAAGTTTGTACAGAGGTGTATTTGGAATGCCAGAGCTGCTGCTCCTGCCATACAACAACTCCTCTAGTTGGGGACCCATCAGTAAAAACTGTGATAGCAGAAGACAAAGGAGTTCGAGCAAAAATGGAAGAGAAGGCAGGATTTAAAGTAGAGGTGATTACTATCCGGGGGTCTTTAGGTAAAGAATAAAGAAGTTTCCCCACATATTGGGAAAAGGCTATTTATTTGATAAGAGTCAGAAACAGTCATTAGATGTTCATGTTCAGCTTTTGTACGAGTAAAGGCTATACTACTTAGATCACATCCAGTAAGAACTAAAGCTCGTTTTCTTGCTTTAATTATTAAGTCTTCTAAAGCGGACTGATAAGGGTAAATATTACGAGGTGGAGTAGCAGATAAATTAAGCCATTCATGTATGTGGACCTGCTTATCAGAAACTGGTGTATATAGACAGCCAGTGGGAAGGGGAGAAATGGAGAGTATAGCCAGATTAAGATTTAATGATAAAGAAACTATCCTATCCACATAGCGTTCCTTAAATTTTTGTAGAATAGCTTGAAGACAATCCTTCTGAAGATTGGTAAGGGCTACCACATCCCCAGGGTGCTGTGAACCTTTCAGAGAAGTGAACAATGGCAACATTTCCCCTGTAGTGATACAGAAGAATGGTCGCGCCCAATTAATAATTCCAAGCAGTTTTTGCCATTGTACCAATGTATATTTAGGTTGTACCTGCAAAGTAGGTAAAACTGGAATAGAAGAGCTTTTCAATAGTTTATGACCTAAATATAAATAGGGCTCTATTCTTTGTATTTTTTCAGGTGCTATATACAAGCCATGTTGTGCAACAATATCCTGTAATTCTTTCAATAGAGAGGATTCATCAAAATCTGGGGCAGCAATTAAAATATCATCCATATAATGATAAACAAGATAAGTAGGGAATTTATCTCTAAAAGGCTGAAGAGCATTATCCACAAAGTGTTGACACAAGGTGGGAGAATTAAGCATGCCTTGTGGCAATACACGCCATTGATATCGTTTAGTAGGCATACTATTATTCAGCACAGGAACTGTAAAAGCAAATTTTTCCTTATCTTGAGGCTGCAATGGAATAGTAAAAAAACAATCCTTTAAATCAACTATCAATAGCTTATAAGAATTGGGAATTAAATTTGAATTTGGAAGTCCACATTGTAATGGACCCATGGGTTGAATACATTTATTAATTTCCCTTAAATCCTGTAAGAATCTCCAGTTCCCACTTTTCTTTTTTATTACAAAAACAGAAGTATTCCATGGACTGGTAGAAGATTCAATATGTCCTGCTAAAAGTTGTTCATGAACTAAATGCTGTAAAGCTGAAAGTTTATCAGCAGGAAGAGGCCATTGTTCCACCCATACAGGAGTAGAACAGAGCCACTTAAGTGGGAGAGCCATCAAAATTAAATGAGCATTTAAAAAGACAAGAACATCACGATCCCATATATTAGTATGAATATCCAAAATATATGGTTTTAAAGAAAAGAACTTACCAGCAGTAGTGTAAATGTCAATATCCTGAACACTTTGCCAAGCTGAAGTAGAGCCACCCACGCCCCACAAGGAAGAAACAGTTTTCTTAGGCCATTGAACAGGCCACTGTAAAGAGGAGATGACAGTAACATCGGCCCCTGTATCCAATAGCCCTTGAAAAGGTTGCTTATTAAGGTAAAGCGTTAGTAAAGGTCGATGTAATGTCAATGGCTGCAGTAGACCCACCGAAGGAGAGGTGGAGCCAAAGCCTGCATTTCCACGTATTCCAGACCCAGGAGAAGGAACTTCATAAGGAAGAAGAAGCAATTGAGCAATAGAAGAATAAGAAGGGATACGTTGTGGGAGGTTAACCCAAATTTGTATCATAAGGGTGCCAGTATAGTCAGAATCAATAACACCAGGCACCACAAAGCGTCCTAGCTTATGAGCAGAGGAACGAGGTAATATTAAACCAACAAGACCTGAAGGAAGAGGGCCTTTGTATTGAGAGGGAACCAATTTAACTTCCTTTGGAAATTTAAATTCAACTTCTAATTGTGTAATCAAATCGATCCCAGCACTACCGGCTGTGGCAGGGGTGGCATGGGAGAGAGTGACTGTGGTGAAGTCAGGTTTATGGGGTAGGCACGCTTTGGATTCTGGGTGGGTGCCACACCCATGGGCAAGTTTCCCGAATGGAATCTACATTGATTAGCCCAATGAAAACCCTTTTTACAAATTGGGCATTTTTTAGATGGTCGGTTTTTAGCAATATTAGGAACAGAACGGCATTCTTTTTGAAAATACCCTGGTTTACCACATTTAAAACAATTTCCTGAGGGCTTTTGACCCTTTTGAATTGCTGCAGCTAATAAATGCATTTTATAGGTTTGTGACCCAATATCCTGACAGACACGTAGCATATCTGCCAGGGTATAATGATCTGTTGCCTTTAATGGTTGTAAAGCTCTTTTACAATCAGAATTAGCATTTTCAATAGCTAATTGACGAAGAAGTTCCCCAGCAGCTTCTTGATGATCAAATTGTTGCTGAATGGCCTTTGATAACCGTTCCACAAAATCAGCATAAAGCTCATTAACTCCCTGTCTGATGTTAGAAAAATTTGCTCTAGGTTCCCCAGTCTGAGGAACTTTCAGAAATGCTCGATACGCACATTCTGACACAACAGTTAAAGTTGCAGGAGGGAGTATAATTTGAGCAGGGATAGCTGCAAATTGTCCAAAGCCAAACAATTGTTCTACAGTGTAAGCTCCTCCTCCCCCCATTGCAGCTGCTTGAGCATGTCTCATATACTCACTTTCCCAAACTACATATTGCATTGAAGTTAAAATCATACGAAAAATTTGTTTCCAATCTTCAGGAACCATGGTATATCCATTTTTAATACCCTCCATAAGTCCTCTAGTAAAATTACTACTAATACCATAGTCTGTAACAGCTTTTTTCAATTCCCTTAATATCTGATAAGGTAAACCTTCCCATTCTGCTATCTGCTGACCCAGCTGTTGGCCTTGACCTGGATGATACTGCACAGGACAGACAGACAATAATTCAGCTAACTCTGCCCCTGGCATGGAGACATCCCTTTTACATGTCTCCACCATTTTTTGAAAAGATGTTTGAATAACTGGATCAGGAGGTTTTTGTCCTGTGTCTAAGGGAGCAGAGGGAGAGATAGTCAGATATTCTGATGAAGAAGGAGGATAAACTATAGGAGCTGTATTTTGTGAAGGGGGGGGGGTGCTAAAAGAGAAACCTCATTAGTGCCAAATATCTCAACTGCATGCCGACATAAATGCCAAGCATGTAAAATCTCCACGCTAGCCCTTGGCTCTGTATGTAAAGTAATTCCAATTTTTTCCCAATCTACTAACCTAAGAGACCCTTTTTCTGGATACCATAAACATTGAGCTGCAATCTCCTGGACCAGCCTTGTGAGACTGCGCTGAGAAAAATCTATATGATTTTTCTTTAAAAGGTATCCTAATTCCTCCACATGCTTTCTCTGCTCCTCAGAAAGCGAAGACCCCATACTTACAGAAACCTTTGAAAGGTTGAAGGTGCACCAAATCCTTGCCGGACGAAGTAAGGAGTCCCTGTTCAAGGCGCCACTTGTAGGAATCAAGACTCAGGACCACATGGAGATGAGACAAGCTGCTTTCTTTATTGTCAGGTTGAGAATAAGAAGAGCTGTCTGCTCTCTTGCCAGAGTTCGTTCTATCTCTCTATATCCATGGTAGCATACCAGTGGTTAATTTATACACTATACATCTATTTAGACAACCTTTGTTACTGTCTGCTTAAGCAGTTTATACATTCACCTCTAGTTAGGATTAACTTTTAATTAAGATTAACATAAGCTTCAGTTCCTGCCTTTGTTCCGTCCTATCTGGGTGTTAAGATCTTGTTTCCTCCAGGTAAACATGCAAATGTTTCCCCCAAGTAAACATGCAAACGTTGCACTTTGCACGGAATGTTCTTTGTCTGAGGTTTGCCATCCAAGACAAGAATATCCTGAAAGCACAATGTCTACAGTTGTAGTTGTTGTTGCCATTTTTACTACCTGTAGAAGGGACCCCCCAATTCACCATCAATTATCACTGTTAGAATTATGTTCTTTGATCCTTCTCTAGTAGGATGTGTAATAGTAATATATTTCCTATCTATTATTTAATTTGGTATGTGCATTGTTTGTTATTCTATTTTAGACACACTGTATCAAATCTAAATTCTATTCTTTAAGTATCAGTTACAACTAAATATTTAGTTATTAATCAAAGGTCAATAATCAATAATTCATATACTCTTAATTAGTATAAATATTAGGATACACAATTCATTATATATAAAGCTTAAATCAATACTTAAATGCTCTTGGATACTGTATTTAAATCAATTCATATAAATCTATTATCTTTTTCTAATTATATAATACTTTTAAGCACATACACAGGAGAGAGGAAAGAAAAAGAAAGGAAAAAAATAAAAAAATAAGGCAAATTAGAGAAAGGGCAAAAGGAAACAAGACTTATTAAATTTAGCACACTATTTTAGGGTGGGATTCTACCGGTTCTGTCCGGTTCTATAGAACCCCTTGTTAACTTTCTAAGCGGTTCAGAAAACTGGTAGTTAGAAGCAGTGGTCGCCAATCAGTGGGCCGTGGCCCACTGGTGGGCCGTGAGAAAATTTTAGTGGGCACAGAGAAATCTCACCCCCAGAGCACCCCCCCAAAGCAATTAATCCAGGCTGCGCAGAAACACAAGGCTGCTCAGCCCACATGGCCCGCGGCCTCCCCACTCACTCACTCCTTACCCGGTAAACTTGTCTGCTAAATTGCTATTTTTCCTTTTTCCGACCATCATCTCTTCTGCTGCACTGGGAGATTTAGATTAGCTAGGAAGCAGGAAAATGGTTGGATTTCTTGCTTTCTAGCTAAGCACAGCCAAACCTCCCTTAGGATTGAGGTTTGTTTGCAAGCAAATTCAGTGCAGACTCACGGCAAGCAAATTTGAGAGACTGAGCTAGCCGATGATAGATAGATCGATCACTGAATGATTCTGTGAGCAACTCAATCTGCCTGCTTTGCCTGATTTTGGATAAAAGTTGCTTTTTTAAAATAAAAAATTCAATATTTACATACATGGTATGTTGTGAGTTAATTTTGTGAGTTTGCTAGCTAGCAAATTTTATGAGTTTGCTTCCAAGCAAAGTTTATGTGACAGACTGAGTTAGCCAATGGCAGATAGATGGATTTCTGAATTAATCTGTGATTCTGTGAGCAACTCAATCTGCCTGCCTGCTTTCCTGATTTTGGGTAAAAGTTGCTCTTTTTTTATAAAAAATTCAATATTTATATAAATATTTATAATATTTACATACAAGCCATGCCCAGCCAGTCACATGACCACCAAGCCACACGCACAAATTAGGCCACGCCCACAAAACCAGCTAGTGGTATGAGTTTGGTGGTCCCTGAGGTCCAAAAGATTGGCGACCCCTGGTTGGAAACAATCTCTTTTGGTTCTTTTCCACCCTTATTATATTCTTGCCAGTACGCCTAGACTTTCTGTCTCCGGAGCTTCTGAGGCTTGGCTTTCTTAAAGGGGAAAGGGTTGTTTTAAGATTTTTACACTGCTGTTGGGAGGAAATACTTCCCTGGACAATCAGCACTTTGAAGAAATAATTGAATAATGAAGCAGAGCTTTTAGTGACAGGGAACCAAGATGAGTGACATTCAGCAAGGCTTCTTGGCTAGCTAGAAAGATTGACATTCAAACTTGAGTTTTGGTCTAAAACTGGTTTTTGGTGAAGGTTAATTCTGTGCTTGGTGACATTTAATCCTATGTTTATTGATGGAATAATTTTTCCTATTCAGCTTCAACAAGCAACAGTTACTATTGTGATTTAATTATTTGTATTGTGTTTGAATTTTTTCCTGCCTCATGGTTTCTTTTTCTATCTGGGGAGGGGGGTCTTCCTCACTACTTTAGTACTATCTGACACTGTTCTTTTGGGGTACACTTCCAAGAGGCAGGATGCAAGCTTGGCACTGATTTTTTACTGCCTTTCTGGGGGTGGGGGCATGTGATCTTTCCTTAAATCTGGATGATTTCCTTAGGATATCTTGTGAGGTGAGTGAGACCAGCTGGTGTCTTTAAATGGTGCAAATGGATCTAAGGATTGCTTTTCCTGGGTGTCCTTTTTCTGGAGAGCTTAAATGACCTTTCTGCTAAAGGGTTTCACTTTATGAGCAAGAGATGGCTGCTTGCTACTTAAAATTGCATTTTAACTATTTTCATTCCTCAAGGTGCTCTGGCATCCTGCCTGATTTGTAACTCTGGCTTGCAGGTATTTTTAATCTAATGATTGGTATTTAGGGCAGCTTTTTGCAAGCAAAGAAGCTTTTTGTACTTTTGTACAGGTAATCCTTGACTTACAACAGTTCATTTAGTGACCATTCAAATTTACAATGGCACTGATAAAAGTGACTTATGACCATTTTTTACACTTATGACCGTTGTAGCATCCCCACTGACATGAGAGGCCAGGCAAGGAGAAGTGCCCCTTGACATGAGTGATGTCGAGTTGGCCATGCCCACCCAGTCACATGACCACCAAGCCACACCTACCAACTAAGCCACGCCCACAGAACCTATTGTTAAAAAAACTGAATCTCGCCCCTGCACAATTTCATGTGTAATTCAACTTCTTACTCTTCAGTTACTTAATAATTCAATTATTATTCAATATTCTAGTAGTTATACATCTATTAAATATGTACTTTACAAATAATATTTAGATAGTTTCCAAATTTATTTACTCTTTACTCTGTTGAGGACTCATGTCTCAAAATGTCTTTTTTCAAAAGTGCAGAGTCATACTTTTTTTCCCTTCTGCACTTTGTGTTGTACCATTTTCATAGTCTCAGTTCTAGTAATCTTTCCAGTCAATAGTCCAGACAAATCAGATCTTCCCTCTTTTCACTGCCACAATTGTCTGTAAATAATACAAAAGTCTTCCAATTTTCTTCCTCCAATATATCAAAATGTCCTCTCTTCTATATATACAGTCATTAATGGTTTTCTCTTTTCTTCACTTCTCCACCGTTCTTGTTTACAGTTAATTTTTTTTTCCACTACTCACAGATACATTATAGTTCCATCTACATCTATAATCAGGAAAAAATTATATCATCTCATCTTTCTTCCCCCCAGCTTTCATAGTTCCGTTACTCAGTATACAACTCAGTCACTTATCCACAGTCAGCATTTCTACCGCTAATTCCACCACTTGTTCACACCACACGGTTCGGAGCCTCATTCTTCTCTTCTTGTCAGGTATTCTGGTACTCTTCCTTAATTATACTTTCCCACCACTCAACTTGCTGTTTTCCACTTTTTACTTCCTCTTTAAACAACTAGGCAGCCATGTTTCTGGTTCCGATCATTACGATCTCCCTCTTCTGTTGCCAGTTTTCGGGGTTTCTTCTTGCAGTCTCCGGGATTGCAGCACTTCCCTGACACCTCCATACCTTCCCCTTTTCCTTGCCGACCCCTCCAAGGTCCGACTCACTCCTAGGAGCTACCAGGCATAGAACTAGAACATAGAGCGGAGATCCGCTCCTCTGCTCCGCTTCGATGTGGCACCTCAACCGGAAGTCCCTAAATGTGTAAACTTTTAACATGCTGGATGATTGTATCATAATTTCTGTAGTTTAGGTTCATTTTTTTCATTCTTATCTTACATGTAGAAAGTATCTGGCCAGGACTGAACTACTAATCTGTTGCTAGTAAATTGCACTATTTCCAAGACTGAACTATCAGTTATTCGATTTTGATCAAAATGAGCAGATGGAAAAATATAGCACAAAATTTATTAGAGAAGTAGGCTGTCTAATCTCTTTTTAAAAGCCTCCAGTGGTGGAGCACCCATAATTTCTGAAGGCAAGTTGTTCCACTGGTTTATGTCACAAGAAAGTTGATCTAAGGGATCATTTCATAGCAAAGCACAGAGTAACTATATTCTTAAATATTTTATATGCATTTTGGAAGCCAACAATTATTGTTTATCAAATACAAAAAGAGCTTTTGTTTGGAATATCATTGTTTTGATATTTTTTCCATTTAGGAACAGCTTCTGAAGATGGTAAGACAATAAAAGAGAAAATATATTTAACATAATATTTCCATCATCATAAACCATACTGTATACAGACCATGGTCTTCGGGATTATTTATTAATTTGCTTAGCTAATAATGCTTTGTTGCTGCAGTATTTTTTTTTCAAATGCAAATTGACAATAACATGTATCAATATCCATTATATTTTAAATATGCAAACTTTTTCATTTGCTTTGCTATTAAATTTTTTAATGAAACTTTTAACACACTAGTGGACATTCTCATGCTTTTGGGAACAGGTGCTACTATTTACTCAATCTTTGAAATTTATTTTGGCATCATGGTTATCTAACTAGATTTCAACATTCAATGCCAAATATTGTCAAATGACAACATATTTTTAAAGTGCTAACATGAGATCCACAAAATGATGATCAACAAATTTGATGCTATCTAATTTGGGATACCTAATTTTTAATTACTTTTTAATGAAATGCACACTAAATTCTTCATAAATCAAACAATTTTGCTGGTTGCTACTTATTTAAAATTATATTAAAATTCACAAAATACAAATCAATTATGTAGTATTATTTAAATTATACTTTTTCCTAATTTACTTAAAGCAGTTTACATGATTCTTTCACATGTTACTTTCACAAGTCTTTCATGCATTTAGCCCACTTTTTTTCTGATTGACTGTCATCTGGTGAGCTTTATGATTTAAGTCCATGATCACTGTCAAATAACACCCTTATCTTTCTTTCTTTCTTTCTTTCTTTCTTTCTTTCTTTCTTTCTTTCTTTCTTTCTTTCTTTCTTTCTATCTCTATCTATTTCTATCTATCTATCATTTATTCTTACAGTTGTAGCAGATTATCAGTAGAAAAGTGGTGCTTTTTCTATGTTTGGCTCCAACCTCTTCATAGGACGAGGACAAGTTGCTTTCATATCAAATATTTCATAATTTTTGAAGTTATGACAATTGACTATCAAATATATGGTCATTTAACAATACTGAATCATTCAATAGACATTTTACTTACTTCATTCTGAGCAATAAGAATGGATTATTTTTATTGAAATAAAAATAAAGATTGTTTGGTTATTTAACATCTTAACAAAATAGTGGCGCTTTGTATTCCAGGTCAAATTATCTGCATTTACACACATTACAGTGAATGGCAGAATTTCTGTCATTGCATGGATTTGAATGTTTTAGTTATAGATATTGGGTATAAGAAACTTAGTTTGATAACTTCATCAAGAATTGAATGAATACAGACTCTCTTCTCAGAGACAGTAGATTTTCTTCTGTGCCTGAGGAAATAGTATATTTTTGTATATCTAAATGATTTAGTATCTATTTAATTAAATTATGTGTTGAAATTTTTTGGTGTATTTGCTTTTCTTGATTTTTAAATTTTTCTGATACTAACTAAACACGGCACTAAGAAGTTTCAAACACTTGAGCAATTCAGTTTTGGGAATTGAAAAAAAAAATGTTGGCTCCTCAAGTTAGTTTTAATCTATCCTGCTATTCTTAAGTAAAATGGAATTTTGTGCATAGTTTCAGAATGCTTTGGATTTTTAAAAAAATAGTAGAATATATATGTTTGTGTGTGTGTGCATTTGAATAACCTCACGCACACATATTCATATAGATAGATGTAGATATTGCTATCCAACTTGAATATGAGAGACAGTATACATTTCAATTTTATGGCACATGTGTAACAATACTGTTTAAAATAAAATATACTTATTTTACTTTTAAAAGAAATTATAATATCGATGCATAAATGTACATAATTTGTATTTAAAATATGATAGATTATTTTATTCAATGGTTATATATTTAAGAGATACTAGTTGTATTATTTCAGTAGGAAATTATATTAAAGCAGGAAAAAAGAACATTGCTCTATCTAATAATACCTATTAAATTATTGCAAGTAAAATTTGCTAAGAGTTAAGAAGTAATAGAGCTGATTCATTATTTCAGCTACGCTGTAATATTGTTTCTCTATCAATTCACTAAATTACTTCTACACATATGAATTTCACTTCTTTCTTTTTTGTTTCTTTTATAGGGCGTGTGCGAACCAAGCTTTCAATACCCTGTATTGGAATGGGAAATTCAAAAACAGATTCCAGGGGCCGGAGTCGAACAAAAGTTGTATCTCAGTCTCAACGTATGTATTGCCTCTTTCAACAATGTTTTAAACCCATAAATCTACTGTACATTCATTGACTAAAGGATATGGTCAAAGTATTTCTTAAGAAACACTACATACTGAGTTGTTGTTCTGTGCCATAGGTTCATCATCGCCAGACAAAAATGAAGGTATTTTTTTTTTCAGTGTTTCAGTGTTTCGGGTCAGTAGTCTGCATGCTTTTGAAGTCTTCTATACTTTGTGTTGTGTTATTTTGAATAAGATTTCAGAAAAAGAAAATTAATCCTTTCAGTGTAGAATTTTTTAAAGTGGACCTCTCTTCATTGGGAAATCCTATAGTTATCTGAGGTTTAAACAAAGTAAGAGGGCAAAAAGTTAATGGGTATCATATTTCAATGCCTGAAAACATTTTAATTAACTACAATTCAAACATTATAATTCAATCATTTAAATTCCATCCAAGTATATTGTTGCTACATTATGTAGAATTCAATGCATTATTTCAAAATTAATGAAGCGTTGGAATTGGAATTCAGGCTTGACAATATTATTCAAACAAGTATATATTGCTAATTGATATATATTTGAAGAAAGTACAAGCATTGCTGAAAATGTTATTTTCTAAAATACAGAATGTATACTTTCAACCTCTTTTGTAAACTATTGCATATGAATGGCGAATACGTTTACAAGCACAGGCAAATATTTCTTAAGGGACTTATTAGAATGGTTTCTATATTTAGTGTCTAATTTACCGCTTTTTCTTTTTTATAGTATCATAAACAATATTGCATAATCTAATAGATGTGCAGTGGAAGTATTTATTTTCTGCTTGCAGTAATAGTACAGAAAAAAAAAACTACTGCAAAGGTCTGTCCTATACATATTAGTAAATAATTGTAGCGGGGATAAACGTTCTGGGTTTTTTTCCTGCAGAGCTTCATGTTTTGATATTGAAATTAAATGTCTTGACAAATTAAATCACTTCAGTGGCAGTGGATTTTAAATACTGCATATAGTCTAAAGTTCACTGTACATATCATTATTTTCATGCCTATAAGTTCATGACTTTTTGGCTTACATCCGGAGTGTGAAACTCGCAGCGTCACATTGTCAGGTGACGTATTGTGACTTTTTCTCCCTTTGCTAAACGAGGGTGGGGGTGGCCAGAGCGTGACACATCCAGCCTTTGGGCCATGAGTTTGACTCACCTGCTTTACATCATTCATAGGGGTCTAAATTTACATTTCAAATGTATATACAAGTATATTTTTCAAGTACATATATCTTTGTCAAGTAGCTATAACTGATTGTTGCTCCTTGTTCCTTACATATAAAATGGCAATTCCAGAGTGAGTGAGTGTGTGTGTGTGTGTTTATGTGTGTATTCAGATGACCTAATTCTTATTCTAATGAAGAGACAATGTAAAAGTCTAGCATAATTATGTTGTAATATTTTCTTACTGATATGTGCCCAAGTATTATATCCCATAGATAGTCAACTAAAGGCTTAGATGTTAGGCTGCAAAGACAAGCTGGGTAAATTGCTGATATAGCAACCACATTGCTACCTGATAGGATTCCTCTTTGAGGATCATCTTATAATTCCTTTGTCTTCTCTTGTGGGGCAATTTTTATTTTTATTCTGTAAGGATCATCTCTAATAAAGCTCAAGAACTAATGCATATTGTGGTTCAATACTTGTAAGGGGGCCATGCTTGTCCTAAAACAGATATTTGTGATCAGAATATGGAGAATGTTTCCACCATCATCAAACAGTCCCTAGGACTTTGAGGACCTCTATAGAGAAAACAGACTATTTCAGATAGTCATCCCAGATCTCTCATAGCTATATTCAACTGGTTTCCTGCAAGTGCTGGGTGTTTTTCCAGAAAACCGAAAAACTCTTTTATATTTGGTAATAAACAGCAACCAAGCACTTGATATGATTATCCCCAGCAGCCTGTCTGTTGGTTAATTGCAGATTTTTTTTTTCTTCTGGAACTGGAACAGCAAAACAAATCTGAATGAATGTGGATATGATCTCAATTTCAGGCTTACACCATTTCACGAGTAAGAGAGATGAAACATCCTTCTCCAATATTGCAATATTAGGCTTGTTTAGAGGACCTAGCTTCCATTAGGAAAGGGCAACAAGTAAATCTGGCAATTAGGATCAATTAGCACTGCCAATTAATATTAAACATTGCCAATAAAGTCAATGATATTCTTCAGAATCTTGACTGAATGGGTGGTGGCCTGGACAATATCTGGCTATATTATATGGGTCTCTTTCTCACCTGTAAAATGGATATAACGCTGTTTGTTGTCTCTATTTGTGAGTTTGATTTTGCTCCCCGTGGTTCCTTAGTGAGTCTGAATTTGATGTATTGTATAGGGTGCAGGAGATAATGTGGGAAACATAATGAAAGTACTTTTGTAAGAGGGCATAGTACACTTCCTCCATAATAAGTTCTTCTTGGAACAATTTGTATTTGCCAAATCTCCAACCGTCTCTTTTGGGGGAAGATTATGGAGAGCCCATAATTTGCTATAGAGCTTGTTTAAGGAGCAGATTCAGTTTTGTTCAATTAGGTTTCAGGCTTGTGCCTGAGACTGAAATATGAATTGCTTTTACAGGCAGCCTTCATTATGATCTGGATGGAGAAGTATATTCCTTCTGGATCTTTTATGTTTTTCAGAACTCTTCAATATCATCAATCATGATATTCTTCTGAATAGCGTGCAGGGATTGAAGGCTGTAGACACACAGTTTTACAGATATTCTACTTCTTATTTAATAGGCAATTCCAGATACTGGCAATACTATAGGAGCAATAAACCTTGATGGAGTGTCAAAGGGCTCAATATTCTCTCCCTACTTTTTAAATCTACATGAAACAGGTAGGGGTGATCATCTGTCAGTTTGAGATCCAGGTTTTGACTCAGGTCTACAGGTTATGAGAGTCAAAGTGAGATAAAACAGGCTGAAGTTGATACCATAAGAGACAGTTATTATTTATCCATCATGGATGTCTAATATTATTGTTTATCCATCATAGATGTCTAATGTCTCTTATATTGTCTCTTGATGAACCAACACTACCCCTAAAGGAGTAGATTCATGGCTAGGAGTCCTAGATTTATAGTTATTGCTAGGTTCACACTGTGGCTGATGGTTCTTTGCAAAGATTTGTGGTGCCAGTTCACCCTTATTTGGAACATTTGCTTGGATTATTGCTGTGCGCTTTGTACTTCTTTTGAAAATCACCTGGAAAGTAATCTTAAAGGTTGCAATCCAGTTGCCTGCTGACTCACACCAACATAGATAATCTAAAAGTGCTAATTTTGATTTGGTTTAACTCTGAATTATCTAAGGCACTGATTTATGCAATCAGTACAGCCTCTCCCAGCATGGATTTATTTACTTATTGGATACCCAACTTGCATTAGCAATTCTGAGCAAGTTACTTTTGGTTAAAAGTATAAAACAAAGGAACAAAAAACAAAACATACAAACACTCAGTTTAAGGAGAATATTTTGCAATTACTTTTGCAAACAAATAAACAAGCAATAGAAAAATTGTTAATAAAGTAGGAACTGAAATACAGTCAGCCCCCACTTTATTAATTTTTCATAAACTTAAAACAAATACCAGGTAGTTTTCACTTAGCAACCACAATTGGGCTGGCTACTCAGTTGTTAAGCAAAGTAATTGGTAAGTGAAACTGTGAACTGTACATATGATCTTACTTTCTTTGAGTTTTCCTTTGCTTTACAGACCTGCAAAAGTAGAAAATGCAAGGATTAAAAGTCCTTTTTCATCACTGTTGTAACTATGGGAAGCAGCTAAATGAATCAGTAACTAAATGAGAGGAATATTTGAATTGTGATTGTTGCCATTTACTTATTTCTATTATTTCTTTTGTTCTGTTTTTAGCTGCTTTTTATGTATTTGATTATAAGCATTTTTTAAAATTTTTCATTTAATTGATTAGTATTATAATGTGAATACTTTAATAACTTTATCTTTGTATAAAGTTAAAAACTTCAATGAATCCTGCCAAGGGTAATATATGTAATAAATAAATAAGCTAAAACAACATTATTTTGATATTAAAGCAGTTCAGATTTCTATTTTTATTTTAAAATATTTAATTAAATTAATAAATAATTAATGTGATAATCAAATATTTTTGTACTGTAGCCAGTGTATGAAAATATACATGCAGTTTCAGCAGCTATTTTTCTCTAAATTATCCTGAAACCTTTCCTAATTGGAAACATTCCAAACATTTAAGCTTGTGTTGAAATTTGAAAGAATAAAGCTTATATTGAGTTTATGTAGAACAGGTTCAAAGACTCAGCTGTTTTTATTAGAAAAGGAGTAGGATTGGGTGGATATTTTCAGCATTCATTTAAAGAAACTTTTAACTCCTTGTTTGGTGCAGAAATCTAAAGCAATTCCACAAATGATCACTTCTTGATCATTGATTATTCTGTCCAGGTGGTGGATTTTTGCTAAGTTGTTTCTCTTCTAACAATAAATCTAGCACAACTCTGCTTCCTAATGAAATCAAACATATTCATTACCCAATATTTATTTATTTATTTTATTCAATTTATATTCTCCTGAAGGACTCAGGGCGGTGAACAGCCTACTAAAACAACACATATACAAAAGTTAAAATGGAATTAAATAAGGGCTGTTACCGAATCTAAAATCCCAACCTTAAAATTCATTACTTAACCCCATTAAAATTAATTTAAGATCAGCCCAGGACGGCCTGCTCAAAGAGCCAGGTCTTCAAATCACGCCTGAACACCCTCAGGTCGATGATCGTTCTCAACTGAGGGGGGAGTCCATTCCAGAGAGCTGGTGCCTCCACAGAGAAGGCCCTATTCCTCGAGGTCACCAGGCGGCATATAGAGGTGTCAGGACCCGAAGGAGGCTCTCCCTGTGGGAGCGCACAGGTCAGTGGGAGAATACCGGCAGAACACGGACTTGCAGATAGCCTGGTCCAATGCCATGGAGCGCTTTAAAGGTCAAAACCAGAACCTTAAAGCGCACCCAGAAGGCCACCGGCAACCAATGCAGCTCGCGCAGGAGAGGCATCACATGAGAGCTTTTAGACGCCCCCATAACCACCCACGCAGCCGCATTTTGTACCAGTTGCAACCTCCGGGTGCTCCCCTGGGGAAGCCCCATGTAGAGGGCGTTACAGTAATCCAGGCGGGAGGTGAACAGGGCATGAGTGACCATGCGTAAGGCTTCCCGATCGAGAAAGGGCCCCAACTGGCGCATCAGGCGAACCTGATGAAAAGCCCCCCGGGAGACGACTGTAATACCGATCTTCTAATGACAGCTGTACATGCAGGAGGACACCTAGATTGCGAGCCCTCTATGTGGGGGCTAAAATCTCACGCCCAATAGCCAGCGATGGAGTCAGCTGACTATATCGGGACGCCAGAAACCACAGCCACTCAGTCTTGGAAGGGTTGAGTCGAAGCCTGTTCTCACCCATCCAATTCCGCATGGCCTCCAGGCACCGGGACATAACCTCCACAGCATCGTTGGGGTGGTTTGGGGTAGAGATGTAAAGCTGAGTGTCATCCGCATAAAGATGACACTTTACTCCAAAACCATGGATCATCTCCCCCAGCGGCTTCACATAAATGTTGAACAAGAGGGGAGAGGACCAACCCCTGAGGCACCCCACAAATGAGGGGCCTAAGGGTGGACCGCTCCCCCCGTCAACACAAATTGCAAGCGGTCAGAGAGGAAGGAGGAGAACCACAGCAAGACGGTACCTCCAATTCCCAACCTCTCCAGCCACTGCAATAAGATACTATTTATTTATTTATTTACATTTTTATACCGCCCCCTCTCCCAAAAAGGGACTCGGGGCGGTGTACAGCCTACTAAAAAACGAATAATATGTACAATTAAAAACAAATTAAATAGAATTGATCCGGCCGAAATCCCATCAAATACAAAATATTACCAAAATTTAAAATTCAAGGATTAAAATTAAAATTTAAATTAAAACTTTAAAAATTTAAAACCTAATTAATTTAAAACCCCAAGAACCGTTTACTGGGCCAGGCCGGCCTGCTGGAAAAACAGGGTCTTTACTGCGCGCCGGAAGGTCTGGATGTCGGTAATGGCCCGTATCTCCGGGGGCAGATCATTCCACAGGGAGGGGGCCCCCACAGAGAAGATCCGCACCCTCGGGGTCGCCAACCGGCAACGATCAGGCGGCAGAACCCCGAGGAGGGCAACCCTGTGGGAGCGCACTGGGCGGTGGGAGGCTGTTGATGGCAGCAGGCGGTCCCATAAGTACCCAGGCCCCAAGCCATGGAGCGCTTTAAAAACAATCAGTACCACCTTGAATCAGATCCGGAAGGCCACAGGAAGCCAGTGCAGCCTGCGGAGAAGTGGTGTTACATGGGAGCTCCGAGGGGCTCCCAAGATCACCTGCGCAGCCGCATTCTGAACCAACTGCAGCCTCCGGACACTCTTCAAGGGGAGCCCCATGTAGAGAGCGTTGCAGTAGTCCAAGCGGGAGATGACGAGGGCGGAAGTGACTGTGCGAAGTGCGTCCAGATCCGGTAGGGCCGCAACTGGTAAATCAGACGAATCTGACAAAAGGCCCCCCTAGCGACGGCCGTGATATGGTCTTCTAAAGACAGCCGTACGTCCAGGAGGGCACCTAGATTGCGAGCCCTTTCCACGAGGGTCAAAATTTCTCCCCCCACAGCCAGCGAAGGAACAAGCTGGCTGTATCTGGGCACAGGAAACCACAGCCACTCGGTTTTGGTCGGGTTGAGACGAAGCCTGTTAAGACCCATCCAACTCTGCACGGCCTCCAGGCACCGGGTCATCACGTCAACAGCTTCGTTGGGGTAGCCCGGGGTAGAGATGTACAGCTGAGTATCATCAGCGTACTGATGGAACTCTACCCCGAAACCACGGATGATCTCACCCAGCGGCTTCACAAAAATGTTGAACAGCAGGGGCGAGAGCACCGACCCCTGAGGCATCCCACACAGTAGGGGCCTCGGGGTCGACCTCTGCCCCCCCGTCAACACAAATTGCGAGCGGTCAGAGAGGAAGGAGGAGAACCACCGTAAAACGGTGCCTCCCACTCCCAACCTCCCCAACCGTCGCAACAAGATTCTGTGGTCGACAGTATCAAAAGCCGCTGAGAGGTCTAACAGGACCAGGACAGAGGAACAACCCCTGTCCCGGGCCCTCCAGAGCTCATCCACCAACGCGACCAACTGTGCTCCGTGCTGTGCCCGGGTCTGAAACCTGACTGGAGAGGGTCTAGGTATACCGCTTCATCCAGGTACTGAGGGAGCTGATGTGCCACCACACTCTCAACAACCTTCGCAACAAACCAAAATTGGAGACCGGACGATAATTTGACAATAATGCTGGATCCAGGGATGGTTTCTTGAGGAGGGGCCGCACCACCGCCTCTTTCAAGGCGACTATGGTCGATAGTATCAAAAGCCACTGAGAGATGTAATAGGACCAGGACAGAGGAATAACCTCTGTCACGGGCCCTCCAGAGGTCATCAACCAACGCGACCAATGCTGTTTCAGTACTGTGCCCGGGCCTGAAGCCCGATTGGAAGGGATCTAAATACATCGTTTCCTCCAGGTACTAAGGGAGCTGAAACGCCACCACACTCTCCACAACCTTCGCCATAAAGGGGAGGTTGGAGACTAGACGATAGTTATTCAAAAGCGCTGGGTCCAGGGCAGGCTTCTTGAGGAGAGGCCGTACCACCGCCGATTTCAGGGTGGTAGGGAACGACCTCTCTCTCAACGAAGCGTTGACAGTCCCCTGGAGCCAGCCTCGTGTCACCTCACTGGAGGTAGAAACCAACCAGGAGGGACATAGGTCCAACAAACATGTGGTGTTCAGCTGCCCCAGCAACCTGTCCATGCCCTCAGCGGTCACAGGATCGAACTCCTCCCAGATAACCATCTCAAGACTTGCCCCGGCCACCTCCCCCAGGACCACCCAACTGGAGTTCAGCTCGCCCCGAATCTGAGTGATTTTATCATGCAGAAATTGGGAAAACTCCTCTGCCCTGCCCTGCAAGAGGTCTTCCTGCGCTCTCGGCTCAAGCAGGGAGTGGGTCACTCTAAACAGGGCAGCAGGCCGATTTTCTGCTGATGCAATAAGGACGGAGAAGTGCAAACGCTTTGCCACCTCTATTGCCACTAGGTAGATCCTAATATAGGTCAGATTTGGTGCGACTGGCCCTCCATACGCCCTCCAGATGTCTTTTCCAGCACTTCATCTCTCCTCAGCTCCTCCATAAACCATGGAGCTGGATGGGATCTGTGCCGAGTCAAAGGTCGCAAAGGCACAACTCGGTCGAGAGCCTCAGCGGCCAACTTATCTCAGGTGGCCACTAAGTCTTCAGCCGAGCTGTGAGTCAGAGTCTCAGGAAATGGCCCAAGCTCCATCTGGAACCATTCAGAATCCATCAGGCGCCTGGGGCGGAACCATCTCCTCGGTTCCGCCTCCCTGCAGTGGGGGGTGGCGGCACAGAAGTCAAGCCTAAGAAGAGAATGATCAGACCATGACAAGGGTTTTATAACTATATCCCCAAAGCTACGATCATTCAACCACTGAGCAGAGACAAAAATCCGGTCCAGCGTGTGTCCCCCGATGTGAGTGGGGCCAGAAACTAGTTGGGTCAGGTCCATGGCCGCCATGGAAGCCATGAACTCCCGAGCCACCCCCAAGGTCTCACCGAGCGAAGGCAGGTTGAAATCCCCCATGACTAAAAGCCTAGGGGTCTCAACCGCCAACCTGGCTATCACCTCAAGGAGCCCGGGCAGGACTGATGATATGTGGCAGGGAGCCAGGTACGTTATCAAAAGGCCCATCTGAACCCCCTGACCCCATTTCAAAAGAGGGACTCACAGCCGGCCTTCTGAGGAACAGTGGTCTCCCTAGGACAAAGAACTTCTTTAATAATAGCCGCCACTCCCCCACCCCTGCCCTGGGACCTTGGCCGATGGAACGCAAGGAAACCTGATGGGCACATCTGACCCAGAGGAACACCACCCTCAGGGCCCAACCAGGAGATTACTTAATCGATATAATCAAATAAATATCCCTAAGACTAGCAAATCTTTACTCATGCTATCATCCTCTCTGCATATTTGCATTAATTCTGGCAGAACTCACGTATCATTTATTAATGCCAGAATATTTACTTCAGACAGTGGGTCAGAGTCTTGGGAGTATATAGTAGTAATTATGGAATTAGTCTGCATATGCATAGTCTTCTACAGCAGTTTTAATTAAGAGTATAAGAAAACAATATGGAAGCATAATTATTTTTTCTGCCATTATATTTACAAATGCAGAATCATTTAGATAATGATTCCACAAGCACAGGTAGATCTTTAAAAAATTGGACAGCCATGTTTAGTTACTTCTTCACTTCTGCATGTCAGATATGGAATTCTTGTACATTATCCCTCCTTCACTTTCATTTCCTTTCATTGGATTCTATAGAATGAAAAATATAATACTATTTTTTGTATCTACTAGACATTCACTTACACTTTCGTTAGAGCTTTCAACAATTTGATGTGACAATTCAGTTAAATTCATTGCTTTACAGTCTTTTGTTCAAGAGCTGAAAAACTGTAATTATACCGCATATGAGTTTGGTAGAAGCTACTTAAATGCACTGCCTTTTGCCCTAACCTTGTGGCATTTCCAGCTTTTTATATGAACTGACTAAAGCTTTTTATTTCCATTCACCATTCATTATTAATCTACTCTGCTCCCTCCGTCTTCATGGATTTTAAATCCTTGCCCTATTCCTGCCTTTACACATGTTCAGGATCACAGTCTGCTAATCCACAGTTTGGTGGTAAGGTTTTTTAGATGTTATGCGTGCATTCTTGTTTGACCATCTATTGCAGGACCCTATTCAGCAGAAACACTATGTATTTAGGTATTCAAGAAATATATTTCAGGCCCAAAAATAGTAATCATATATGAAGAAACAAAACCATACTGAGAACAGCTCAATAGGAGGGATTAGGGACACATTTATGATGCGATGCAAGTTTTTTTCAATTATTCTAATCAAGGATAAAAATATTGTCACATATTTCAATCAAACATGCTTTATGTGTGAAGATTCAGTTTATGGTCTGCATGGTGTTCTCACAAATCTTCAAGTAAATAATTTGAAATAAGTAGTACTTTTAAAAACATATAGTTGGTGCACAATTTCAGGCTTGGTAAAAGATGTTACATATTTTTTGAAAAGAAAAATATATATTTGATCAATTTTCAGTTGTTTTTTGCAACCCTCATTATCCTGTGTGCTTAGAAATAATATGATTTAATGATTTAATCTAGGGAAGTAGGAATAGGTTTGCATTCGTCAAATTATGTTGAATGTTGTCCTAATTCCCTGATCAGTTTTTAATGCATTTTTAAAAGGTCTACAGAGTATATACTCTTACATCTGGTTTGATATATATAATTTTTCTGCTGCATAGACTCCTATATAAAAAGAGCATATGTTCAGTATTTCCCAAACTTCTGAACACTGAACTATATTCCTGTTTCTGAAACAAAAATTAGCAAAACCCAATGGTTTTTTAGACAGTAAGGGTTATTTAGTGAAGCAATAGGGCTGTTTAAATGTACTTATTGTGTCTCCTTTAGGTTAGGATTTATCTTTCTTGTTCTATCTGCTTTGCTTTACACTAAAACCTTCAGGACTACCAAATGAACCCTGGTACAAAAACATTTGTCATTTATTTAGAAATATTTTAAATGTAGCAGAATAATTTTGACAAAGAAGTTAATTATGTTGATACTTTACAATTTTTGTTGATCTATAGTACTACAAAATTGCAAATGTTTATTAGTAGATCCAAAATTACTCTCTGATTGCTGTTTTTGTAGCAACATTAGGGCCTTTTGTTTAATTTCGTAAATCACATATAAGCATGAAAATGTGTATAGTTTGGGAATTGCTGTTGTATTATTATATTATACCACTGCATAAATAACGATCACATAATATTTGCATGGAGCACTGTTTTGCATCATAATCTTTCATGGGGTTTATTCCAGTCATTTCTTACTGTTATGATGTACAATAAAATTTTGTGTGCTTATACCTACATATATACATATATACACACAAGAGAGGGTGGGAGGGAGGGAGGGAGGGAGGGAGAGAGAAAGAGAGAGAGAGAGAGAGGTAAAGTTTTATATGGACCATCTTTAAGTGGGTGAAGTCTTGATCATATTCTGCACATATTCCTCAAGATGGTATTTTAAAAGTTTTTCACAGGAACTTGTAACTAGGCTGATAAAAATGTGTATTTGATGTATTTTTAATCAAAGGGTTTGCTTGCTGCTAGATCTGCATCTATATTCACAGTCATATGTTCTGCTACAGTGCCCGCTGAAATCTTTAGGAAGTGGTGAATCTTTAGAAAGATATGTATTCAGGATTGCTGCTTCATTTCCAAATTACAATAATTAAACATTCCTTGAAATTGCTCATAAATCTCTAGCTAAAAGCACATTCCATCTCAAGCTTGTTCTTAGACATTATTTTTGAAATTTTCTATCAAGTTGCTTATAAATTACATTCATGAAGTTGCTTTTATTTAATTTTATGATTATGATGAAAAGACATGGCTAATCTGCCTAGAAGATTTTACTTTACAACATTGGAAACCTAAAAGGATCCAAAATAAAAATACATTGCCTATATTATAGTAGATTTTGTGAAATTATTGATTATTGCAGAGTTCTAATCAACAGCTAAAAGTAAATTCATCAATACATAAATATTTGTATATAACTCAAAAATTAGTTTTCTAAATACATGTTTTCTTGCTAATCTACTTCACCTCACAGGAATTTGGAAGCTTTTTATTAATTTCAACACTTTCAGAACTGATTGAATAGTGGTAAACTTATATTCAAAAGTGGAATATAAGGAAAATAATGGCACCCAACAAGTTATGTAAATTATGTTAGATCTATTTTATTTCAAATGTATCTTGAGTCCTGAAAATAGTAGCTGGTAATGATATTCATACTAGATTTTCCTAATACTTTTGGGGATAAAACAAATAATTTCATGTTAAAAAGCAAAACAATTACATGATTTTTTGGACATGAATTGATAATACCTGCTGACTAGATATCACATAATACATTTTTCTAGGTTATAAACAGTTTCTTCAAATTCTTCCAGGAAATTCAGAATTTGTTATAATAATAGAATTGTAACATGTGTTTTCTTTGCCTTCAGCTGGAAGCCGTTCTGGTTCTCCTGGAAGAGTTTTGACTACAACTACACTTTCAACTATGAATACAGGTGTTCAGAGAGTAGTAGTCAGTCCTGGAACAGCACAAAAACGGAGCAAGATTCCTCGAAGCCAAGGATGCAGCAGAGAAGCCAGTCCTTCAAGATTGTCTGTTGGTAAGATTTGTTCATTATAATCAGCAGAGGTTACACTATTATGTGTCGCACATAACAACTGAATATAGTAAAGACAAGTTATGCCTCATCTCACAGAAGTCTTGCAATATGCTACCAAAATAGTAATTTTCAACAGCACAATACTTCACACTAAGGCCTAAAATAAGTCTGTTAAGTGCAAATTCTATCCTTTTCCTAAAATGGAGGCTAATCATTTAAGCATCATCCAGGTAAAATCATCATGCCATTTCTAACACACATGTGCACACACTTACGCACACACCATGTACTTGCAACGTAGCATAGTCCTAGAATGGCAGTTGTAGAATGAAAGGGCACATATTTCTTGAACATGTGACTAAAATACTATTGATTCTGCCTTTTCGGTTTCTGAGATTAGTAATGCATTGGGAGAAGAAAACAAATGTTTATTTATTTATTTTGTCAAGCGATTATAAGATAACAGGTATAAGTATAAACATAGTTATGAATACATGAAATGGATACATATAAGAAAAAATAAAAAGAAACAATAGGACAGGGACAGTAGGCACATTGGTGCGCTTATGCAAGCCCCCTACAGCCTCTTAGGAAAGGGGTGAGGTCAACAGTCTAAGGTTAAAGTTTTTGGGGTTTGGGGAAGAAACCACAGAGTCAGGTAGAGTATTCCAGACATTCACCACTCTGTTGCTGAAGTTGTATTTCCTGCAATCAAGTTTAGTGTGATTAACCTTGAGTTTGTATCTATTGTTTGCTCTTGTATTGTTATGGTTGAAGCTGAAGTATTCATTGACAGGTAGGAATTGCAATATATAATTTTATGTACTATACTTAGATCGGACTGAAGGCAGCATAGTTCTAGATTTTCTAGGTCTAGAATTTCAAGTCTGGTGGCATAAGGTATTCTTCAATGAGTAGAGGAGTGGAGAACTCTTCTTGTGAAATATTTCTGAATTTTCTCAACTTAATATCAGATACGTAATGCGAAGTCCAGACTGATGAGCTGTATTCAAGTATTGGTCTAGCAAATGTTTTGTATTCTCTAATTAGTAGTGTGATATTTCCAGAGAAAAAGCTACGCAGGATTAGGTTAACAACTCTTAATGCCTTTTTGGCTATGTAGTTACAGTGGGCTCTAGCACTTAGATAATTAGAGATGAGTATTCCAAGGTCCTTGACAGAGTTTGGATCATCAACAAAGTCTTGACTATTCACCTTATATTTTATTTTCTGATTTTTTTTTGTCAATATGTAAGACAGAGCATTTATTAGTTGAGATTTGAAGTTGCCATTGTTTGACCATTCTGATACATAGTTGAGGTCTTTTTGAAGGGTAGCAGTATTGTCAGTGGTGTTGAATAGCTTTACATCATCTGCGAAGAGAACACAGTTGCTCTTAATATGATCACAAAAGTCATTTATGTAGAATATGAAGAGAGTTGATCTTAGAACACTGCCTTGGGGGACACCACTGTTGACAGGTACAGAATTTGATAGGGCGTTCCCAATTTTGACCATTTGTTGTCTGTTTGACAGGAATGCTTCTATCCAGTTATGCAGATGTCCAGAGATACCATAAGATTTTAGTTTTAGGAGTAGTTTGTCGTGTACCACTGAATCAAAGGCTTTACAGAAGTCTATGTAAATTGCGTCTATGGTTTTGCCCTGATCGAGTTATGTAGTCCATATGTTTTTGCAGTATAAGAGTTGCAGATTACAGGATAGTTTTTTTTGAAAACCAAATTGTTTTTTAGAGAGTAGGTTGTTTGTCTCTAAGTGGAGGATAATGGATTGGTTAATAATTGATTCCACGACTTTACAAGTAACGCAGCATTAAGAGATTGGTCTGTAATTTTCAACTAGGCTGTGGTCTCCCTTTTTGAAGAAGGGGATGACCGTGGCCTGTGACCATAGTTTTGGCAAGGAGTTGGTCCTGAAAGGTTTTTCAAAGATTATGCTTAGAGGTTTGGCTATGGCAGTGGATAGCATTTTTAAGAAGTAGGCACATATTCTGTCCGGTACAATGGATAAAAATGGTTTTAGATTTTGTAGTGCTTTTTCAACATTGTTCTCTGTAAAATGGATATGTATTAGATCATTGTAGTTGTCTGTGGTTCGACTAGGAAATACTGGGCATGATCCATTGCTGTTTACAAATACTGAGCCAAAGAATGTGTCAAAGAAGTTGGCTTTAAAAGTATCATCATTGCAGTCTTTATCATTAGGTCCTTTCAGGGGTGGGATGGACCTTGAGTCTTTTAGTTTGTTGTTTACAAAATTGTAGAAAGCGCGAATGGAATTGGTGCGTAGAAGGTTTTCCTCTTGTTTAATGTGATAATTGGTGCATTCAGTCTTTATATGGTGGCATAAATTTTTGTATTGGCTTTTGAAGTTGGCAATGTGACCAGATTTATTTTTTTGCCAAAGTGATTTCTTTTTGGATTGAAGCTTCTTTATTGTTATGTGTAATTTGTTTTTTCTGGTTTTGGGAATTGTTATTGATACATATAGTTTGATAGTTAGTCTTTTGATTTCAAGTGAAATATGTTGTAATAGTCTTCAACAGTATTGTATCCAGTGAATAGAAATTGCCAGTCAAGAGATGAAAGATCGTTGATGTATAAGATCATAGTTGCCTTTTTTGAAGTTATAATTGGGGATCTCATCGTTATGATGATTTTTGTGTGGACATATGTTGAGACAAAAGTCAATCATGTTGTGGTCACTGTTGGAAATGGGTTCTTTAATTTGTATTTCATAAATGGAATTCAAACTATTGCAGAAGATGAGATCAAGGCAGTTGTTAAGCCTAGTATTGTTGGTTACTAGTTGTTCCAGTCCTAGTGTGGTAACGGCATTGTACAGGGTTGTATGAATGGGTTCAGATGTACATTCATTTAGTATCCAATTTATAAGAGGTAAGTTGAAGTCACCCCAAAAAATGAGAGGGTATGGGCAGGAGGCAGCCGATGTCAGTAGTGAAGTTAGCTTGTTTGCATAAATTATATCATATTCAGGGGTTCAATAGCAAAGTAAGAAGCGGATTGAGATGTTTAAGGACAGTTTACAGATGATGGAAGAGCAAGTTCTTATATAATTTGGATCTTTTTTAGATTTAGAGACTTTTTACAGAATATAGCAACTTCACCACCTCTATGGATTTCGCAATCTGACCAAAAAACTTGATATTCTCTTGTAGTGGTAAAGGAGTCTGGGAAAGATGCATTTAACCACATCTCACAGACAAATATAATGTCAATTGTGGCTGAGCTTAAAAGGATGAGGAATTCATGCGTTTTATTTGCAAGGCTTCTTGCATTAAGTAGTTTGTGTTTAAGATATGAAGTAGTGGGTCTGGAGGAAGTAAGAGGCATGCATCCCTAACATTGGATGTTTGGGTGATGGATATTGTGACGTGGGTTGTGGCTTTTGCTTTTGATACATGATAATCAATGTATAGATTTGTATTACCTAATTCATGTAATCTTTTGAGCTCAGAACATAGCTCCCGGGATTGTACATGTTGCTGTAAGGTTAGATCAGGGCGAGAACAAAGGTTCTTATGGTTGTTGTTGCTCTTTGCGAGTGAATTTATTGAGAAAATGAATTTGTGTTTGCTTGTTTCGTTTTTGTAAACAACCCTGCTGAGGCGTAGGATCATCAAGCCGTCTTTGATTTTAAGCTCAGGACTGACACGGGAAATATCAAGTATTTCTTCAGGGGAGATGGTTAATGCTTGATTTTCTCTGATGATGTTTCGAACGTTAGAGATGTCATCATTGTCATTGACCTCTAGACCAAATAAGATGGCATTTGGTCGCTTCCGTTCATGCTCAATGGCTTCTTTGATGAGGATGGGGATATCAATATTTGTAGGATTTTTTTTTTTTTTTTTTTGTGGATTGGGTTTTGGTTGCAGTTGTTGAGTAGAGATATGGTTTGTAGATGTTTTGATGTTGTCTCTTTTTTTTCAAGGTTTGCCAATCTAGTTTTATAATGTTCAGGGATACTACAGTGGTGTCAAGGGATGTTATATGTGTTTCAGTGGTATCGACTCTTTCAAACAGGGTAATGTATTTTTGTAGTTTGGGTCTGCATGGTGGACAGAAATATGAAAAAGCATTGGCGGATGTTTTTAGGAATAGAGCCTAAGCAATTATGGTGAGCGTAGTTGTTACAAAGAGAACATTTGATATAATCTTCATTCTCCTTTAAAGTTTCCTTACAAATAAGGCAAGAGCAAGAGTATTGTGGTTCTTTAGTAGGGATTTCATTCTTTTTAGGTTGAGGTTTGACATTGGATTGTTTTTCTGGCATGGTGGGTTTGTTGAGATGGTTTGTTGATTAGGTTGTTGAATCAAACAAGGTATTATGGTAATCAAAGTAATATCGTGCCAAACAGTCTATTATACTAATCACACTAGTCAATTAATTTAATCAATAATCACCCTAATAATTAATTATACTAACCAATAAACAAACTAGTCAATTAATTGTCCTAATCATTAATTAGAAACTAAACATACTAATCATACTAATATTCGAAATAGTTAAGCAAACTAATCAATAATCACTAGTCTATAATAATCTATAATAATATACTACTCACTAATGATAAATAATTGTAAAAATTAATTAATCATTTAGTAAAATAGTTATATTGGGAAAAATTAAGACAAGAAGAGAAAAATGGGAGGAAGAGGAGAAGATTTGATTTGGATGGTCCTGGGGCGATATAGGAAGAAGGCATATATTAGGTTGGAAGTATAGATGAAAAAACATAAATGTAAATTTTTACAGGTATCACTCAGTTTTATTTTAAAGCATAAACATACGTTTTGTACCTGTAGCTTAATATAATTAATATATCAATTATATTAATATATTGCATATTAATATATAAATATATATATATTAATATATAATATAATTAATATATATAATATATATAATATAATTAATATATAATATAATTAATATAATTAAATTATATTAATATATTACATATTAATATATTAATATATTAATTAATATATTAATATATAATATAATTAACCCTGTGATAGAACATATTTGTAAGCACTACTTTATCTTTTTAAAAAACATACAATTCTTAACATTTTGAAAGTAATTATGAAACCACATTATGTATATATTATTTTATCTAAATTGATAAACAAGTATATAGGTATACTAATATTATCTATTTTCCCTGAAGATAGTTGTGTGTTTAATGTTGACTCATATATCACTCAACCATAACTAGTTTATCAAGTCAATAAGTTTTAGTGTACATAAAAGAAAAGATACATTCATCAAGAATCATAAGGTACAACACTTAATAATAGTCATAGGGTACAATAAGCAATCGAATCATACTAGGAAACAGTTAATATAAATTGTAAGGGATACAAGTGACAAGTTACAGTCATACAGTCACAGGTGGGAAGGGATAGGTGATAAGGAGTGATGAGAAGATTAATAGTAATAGTAATGCAGACTTTGTAAATAGTTGGACAGTGTTGCAGGAATTATTTGTTTAGCAGAGTGATGGCGTTCAGGAAAAAACTGTCCTTGTGTCTGGTTGTTCTGGTGTGCAGTGCTCTATAGCATCGTTTTGAGGATAGGAGTTGAAACAGTTTATGTCCAGGATGTGAGGAGTCTGTAAATATTTTCACAGTCCTCTTTTTGACTTGTGCAGTCTTCTAGGTCCTCAGTGGAAGGCAGGTTGGTAGTAATTGTTTTTTCTGTAGTCCTAATTATCCTCTGAAGTCTCTGTCTGTCTTGTTGAGTTGCAGAACCAAACCACACAGTTATAGAAGTGCAGATGACAGACTCAATAATTCCACTGTAAAACTGTATCAGCAGCTCCTGGGGCAATTTGAGCTTTCTGAGTTGGCACAGAAAGAACATTCCTTGTTATGCTTTTTTGATGATGTTTTTGATATTAGGTGTCCATTTTAGGTCTTGTGATGTGATAGAATCTAGAAATTTGAAGGTCTCTACTGTTGATACTGTGTTGTCTCATATTGTAAGAGGTGGTAGTATGGGAAGGTTTCTCCTAAAGTCTACCACCATTTCTACGGTTTTGAGTATGTTCAGTTCCAAATTGTTCCAGTTATACCATGAGACAAGTTGTACAACCTCCCGTCTGTATGCGGATCCGTTGTTGTCTTGAATGAGACCAATCACTGTTCTTTCATCTGCAAACTTCAATATTTTAACAGATGGATCATTTGAGATGCAGTCATTGGTATATAGGGAGAAGAGAAATGGAGAAAGCACACAGCCTTGGGGGAGTGGCTGTGCTAATTGTACAGGTATCAGCTGTGGTTCTGCCTAGCTTCACTTGCTGCTTCCTGTCTGTTAGGAAGTTTATGATCCACTTACAAATGTGTTCAGGTATCACTAGCTGGTTTAAATGGTATTGAATGCTGAACTGAAGTTTACAAAGAGGACCCTTGCGTAGGTATTTGGAGATTCAAGGTGTTGTAGGATGTAGCGCAGAGTCATATTAACAGCATCATCTGTCAATCTGTTTGCTCGTTATGCAAACTGCATGGGATCTAACGGGATCTGTGATGGTTGTCAGGTGGGACAGCACTAGCCTTTCAAAGGTTTTCGTAATTACAAATGTTAGAACAACTGGTCTGTAGTCATTCAGTTCACTGATGGAAGGGCTTCTGTGGCACTGGGGTGATATTAGAGCGTTTGAAGTAACAAGGAACATAGCACATGTCTAGTGATTTATTGAAAATTCAGATGAAGGTAAGGGCCAATTTGTTAGCACAGACTTTTAAGCAAGGAGTTATCTTGTCTGGCCCTGGTGCTTTTCCTGGCTTTTGTCTGTGAAATAGATCTTGCACTTCTTTTTCTGTGATCACCAGAGGTTGTGAACCCAATGGGTTGGGGGTCAGTTGTAGGAGGCTTGTTTGTTGTTGGTGTGTTTGAGATGGGGATTGTGGAAATAGGTGGCTGTAGTTTCTTTTCAAAACTGCAGTAAAACACATCAAGTCATCTGCTAGTTGTTGATTTCCTTCTGCCTGGGTTTGCTATAGCCGCTGATGTTTTTAAGTGTTTTCCACATGTTTTCTGGTTCATTTGTTGAGAACTGGTTCCTTAATTTTTCAGAGTAGCTTCTTTTTTTCTGCTCCAATCTCCTTAATATGTTTCTTATGATTGTACAGCATTCTGTCACCTTTTCTGCAAGCTTCCTCTTTGCAACAACGTAGCTGCTTAGGTTTAGCTGTGAACCGAGGTTTATTGTTACTATATATTTGCATGTTCCTTGTGTGTGTGTGTGTGTGTGTGTGTGTGTGTGTGTGTGTGTGTGTGTGTGTGTGTTTGTTTGTAGCAGGTCTTGATGTGTTCGGGTCTTTTCCCGTGTAAGATTGAGACGATCTGGGCAATGTTTCGACAAGATCTCACTCGCCATCTTCAGGCTGGTGCTTTCGGCTTCGTGCTTGTGCGAGCAAAGCGTGATCTCAGCTGCTGTCTCCCTATATATACTGGTGGGGAGGTTGGCTGTGTTGTCATTTCTTGATTGGTTGATGGAGTTGATGTTTGCAGATTGGCTGGCTTTTTCTTAAGAACATGTGTGGCTGAGGTATTGGCTGCATGTCTATCAGCCTCCTGTGTTGTAACGACTTGGGTAATGGACTGTGTGATGACCTTCTGAGTTCCATTGTTTCGACATCCTGGGTCCTGTGTTGTAATCTCCAGCAGTCCACCCAGAAGCAATTTACACAGAGAAGAACAAAAAGCACTCACCAACTTGAGGAAAGACAACAACATAATCATTCTTCCAGCAGACAAAGGCAACTCCGTGGTCATGATGAACATATCGGACTACCAATCCGAACTATCCAACCTACTCCAGACCCCACTTACAAGCCTCTAAATACTGACCCCACCACCTACCTGGAAAAAACCACCAAATCCAAAATAAAAGTCTCCCCATCAATGAAGAGATCCAGCAAAGAATCATCCCCAGAGAAAAATCATCCAGATGCCCTAAACTCTATGGCCTCCCCAAGATAAACAAAGAAGGAACACCACTCAAACCCATAGTCAACTCCATAGGCTCCCCTCTACAGAATCTTGCCAAATTTCTCACCAAATAACTCCAGCCCTACACAGTATCCATCACCTCACATGTACAAAACTCTTTTCACTTCATAGAAACAATAAAGAAACAAAACCTACAACCCGGTGACCTACTCGTGAGCTTCGATGTCATATCCCTCTTCACCCAAGTACCTATTAAAGAAGCCTTGATAGCCATCCAAAACAAATACAACCCCCCTAAGCACATCCTAGATCTGAACAACCACTGCCTAAACAACACATACTTCCTCCACAATGGACAAAGATACAAACAGATAGAAGGAGCACCTATGGGATCGCTCCTCTCACCCGTCATCACTAACTAGAACACTTTGAAACCAGTGCTCTAGACAAATCCGAACACAAACACAAACTCTGGCTTAGATATGTAAATGACACTTTCGTAATTTGGCCACATGGGAAAGAAAAACTGGACAACTTCCTCACACATCTCAACAGCCTACACCCCAAAATACAATTCACCATGGAAACAGAAGCCAACAACCAACTTCCCTTCCTGGACGTCCTAATTTACAAAAAAACCAATGGCTCCCTAGGACATACCATCCACCGGACGAAAACACACACCAACCACTACTTAAATGCACAATTCCATCACCACCCTGCACAGATCAACTCCGTAGCCAAGACCCTCATCTCCAAAACCAAACGCCTAGCTGACAAAGACTTTACTTGAGAACAGAATTATACCCCCTCACTGACGTATTAATTTCCAACGGATTCCAAAGAAACACAATTACTAACCTAATCCTAAGGGAGACACCCCCCAGAAACCGAGACACAGAACAGGACAACGGTATTGCCCTCCCCTACATCAAAGGTACCACAGATAAAATCAGCAAAATTCTCCACAAACACAATATCAGGACAGCCTTCAGCACTGACCAAAAAATAGCCAACATCCTAAGAAACCCCAAAGACAAGATCCAGCTGGAAAACCAAGGAGTTTATGAAATACCATGTAAAAATTGGCCAGCCACATACATTGGACAAACCAACAGGAGAATAAATGCACGTATCGCAGAACACAAGAAAGCAGTCAGAAAAGTAGAAAATTCTTCCACCCTTTTCCATCACCTTAAAGCCACAGGACATGAAATTAATTTTGAGGGAACCATATTAATCTCCAATACTGAACACTTCAACAAGAGAATAATCAGGGAAGCCATCAAAATAGAGAAACATCCCCATAACATGAATTAACGGGACAATGCCTCCTGCCTACCAGACATTTGGAAGCTAGCCCTTATCAACAAACGAGTCCCAGCCATGAAAACCAACACTGAACCCAAAACAACACATGACACCACCACCAATCTCTCTCACCAGACTCAAACCCAAACCCACCCCATAGATGAAAGGCAACCACCATCCAGAAACCAGACCACAGCTGCATCACCAGCTGCCACACACTCCGACCCTCAAACCAAGCAAACTGACACATGCCATGAACACAGAGCCAGGCCTCAAACTTGCAGCCAAGCCAAGACCCGGAATGTCACATTGCAGGCATCCTCTCAGGATATCACATCACAGAACTCAGGAGGTTATACCACAGAACCTTGGGATGTTGCAACACAGCCAACGACCCAGGAGATTCCAACACAGGACCCAGAATGTCGAAACAATGGAACTCAGAAGGTCATCACACAGCCCATTACCCAGGTCATTACGACCCAGGAGATTCAAGCACAAGACCCAGGATGTCAAAACAATAGAACTCAGGGGGTCATCACACAGCCTATTACCCAAGTCGTTACAACACAGGAGGTTGATAGACACATAGACTATGCCTCAGCCACACATGTTCTTGGGAAAAAGCCAGCAAACATCAATTCCATCAACCAATCAAGGAATGACAGCACGGCCAGCATCCCCACCGGTATGTAATAGGGAGACAGCAGCTCAGATCACGCTTTGTTCGCACGGGCATGAAGCCAAAAGCATCAGCCTGAAGATAACGAGTGAGATCTCGTCAAAACGTTGCCAAGATACTCTCAATCTTACATGGGAAAAGACCCAAACACGTCAAGACCTGCATACTTGAACCCGTGAAAATCTACGAAAACATATATATATTTACAAGATAATAGGTATAAGTATAAACATAGTTATGAATACATGAAATGGATACATATAAGAAAAATAAAAAAATAGGACAGGGACGGTAGGCATGTTGGTGCGCTTATGCACGCCACCTATAGACCTCTTCGGAAAGGGGTGAGGTCAATAGTAGACAGTCTAAAGTTAAAGTTTTTGGGGTTTGAGGAAGAAACCACAATCAGGTAGAGTATTCCAGACATTGACCACTCTTTTGCTGAAGTATATATGTATGTATGTATGTATGTACGTATGTATGTATGTATGTATATATGTATGTATATGTATAGATGTGTGTGTATGTGTATATGTATATATTTATGTATATATGTATGTACATATACATATACACATACATATATGAATATATGTATATATATATGTGTGTGTGTGTGTGTATATATAAATAATATAAAATAATAAAAAGTACTTTGGTATTACATTAAAAGGTAATTTTTTGCTATGTCTTTCCCTTTTTGTGCTGCTGTTGGTGTGTCTCCTGAATTATATTAGCTCGAGGTAGTCGCATTCCTCGGCCTAGTGTGAGTCAGGGGTGCAGTCGGGAAACCAGTCGGGAAAGTAGCAGGGATACAAGCCCTGTTCGCTCTTTTGCACCCCTTGGTAAGTACATGGAGAGCTTGTTATGCATGGTTGTTTGCTCCTGATTATCTGCTAATATAAACTGAAATAAAAATAACAATATTTCTCTGCATAAAAGATACGTGATTTGTCTACTTTGGCTGAAGAATTTATCCATCTGAAGAGCTTAAAAATCTCCTGTTGAATTGTAGAGTAATTGCACAATTCAAAAGCACATGCATAAGTATTCCTAAGGTTTTGTTGCATACATTGGTAATTTCTTCAATATATATGTTTCTGATGAATTTTTATTAAACTGAAAATCTTCTGCATGTAAGCAGTAATTTTAGCAGAAAGTCTCCTGTTAAATCTCATCAAGTTTGGAAGTTCTTGTTAAATGCAGGGGAATGAAATTTGATGGGAAAAACTAATGATAGTCGCTCACCTCTGGACTGTACACTGAGGTGGTAGGTGTATCTTTTGTTTCTATGATGCATAATTTTATTCATTATTTTTTTATAATGTATTAAATTTGTTATGATTTTACTCTAAATATTAGGTTTGTTTTGATTTAATCTCTGCTTGATATTTTAGATAATTGTTTAATATAAAAGCCATTATTCATGTGATTATAGTGATGGCAGTGAAAATTCAAAGGACTTTGTGTTTTGCTATCATGCAGAACTTGATGGTTCAGTGAGTCAAAAGAAATTATATAAATTTTTGAAAAAGATCAGACTACAATTTTATATGAGGTTATTTTATGTTATATTACTGCACTAGCCTTTCATAGGTTTTAATTACAGATGTTAGAACAACTGGTCTGTAGTCATTCACTTCACTAATGGAGGACTTGTATGGCACTGGGGTGATAGTAGAGTGTTTGAAGTAAGAAGGAACATAGCACATCTCTAGTGATTTATTGAAGATTCAGGTGAAGATAAGGGCCAATTGGTTAACACGGCCTTTTAAGCAAGAAGGAGTTATCTTGACTAGCTCTGATGCTTTTCCTGGCTTTTCTCTGTGAAATAGATCTTGTACTTTTTCTGTGATCACCAGAAGTTGTGAACCCAATGGGTTGGGATCAGTTGTAGGAGACTTGTCTGTTATTGATGTGTTTGAGATGGGGATTGTGGAAATAGGTGGCTGTAGTTTCCTTTTAAAACTGCAGAAAAACACATCAAGTCATCTGCTAGTTGTTGATTTCCTTCTGCCTGGGTTTGCTATAGCCGCTGATGTTTTTAAGTGTTTTCCACATGTTTTCTGATTCAATTGTTGAGAACTGGTTCCTTAACTTTTCAGAGTAGCTTCTTTTTTTCTCCTCTGATCTCTCTTGTTAATATGTTTCTGGTTTGATTATACAGCATTCTGTCACCTTTTCTGCAAGCTTCCTATTTGGAACAACGTACCTGCTTAAGTTTAGCTGTGAACCAAGGTTTATTGTTACTATATATTTGCAGGTTCCTTGTTTTATATATATGTATGTATGTTTTTTTGTTTATTTATTTATTTGATTTGTCCATCACTTACATGATAATAGGTATAAGTATAAACATAGTTATGAATACATGAAATAGATACATACAAGAAAAATACAGAAACCATAGGACAGGGACAGTAGGAACTTTGGTGTGCTTATGCACGCCCCCTACAGACCTCTTAGGAAAGGGGTGAGGTCAATAGTAGATAGTTTAAAGTTAAAGTTTTTGGGGTTTGGGGAAGAAACCACAGAGTCAGGTAGAATATTCCAGACATTGATCACTCTCTTGCTGAAGTGTGTGTGTGTGTGTGTATCTTCGTAGATTTTCACGGGTACAGGTATACAGGTCTTGGTGTGTTCGGGTCTTTTCCCGTGTAAGATTGAGATTATCTGGGCAATGTTTCGACGAGATCTCACACGCCATCTTCAGGCTGGTGCTTTCAGCTTTGTGCTTGTGCGAGCAAAGCGTGATCTGAGCTGCTGTCTCCCTATATATACTGGTGGGGAGGTTGGCTGTGTTGTCATTTCTTGATTGGTTGATGGAGTTGATGTTTGCAGATTGGCTGGCTTTTTCTTAAGAACGTGTGGCTGAGATATTGGCTGTGTGTCTATCAGCCTTCTGTGTTGTAACAACTTGGGTAATGGGCTGTGTGATGAGCTTCTGAACTCTATTGTTTTGACATCCTGGATCTTGTGCTGGAATCTCCTGGGTCGTAATGACCTGGATAATGGGCTGTGTGATGACCTTCTGAGTTCTAATCTGGTGACATCCTGGGTCTTGTATTGTAATCTCCTGGGTTGTTGGCTGTGTTGCAACATCTTGAGATTTTGTGGTGTAGCCTCCTGAGTTCTGTGATGTGATATCCTGAGTGGGTGGTTGTGATGTGATGTTCCGGGTTTGGTTTGGCTCCGAGTTTGAGGCCTGGCTCTGTGTTCATGGCATGTGTCAGTTTGCTTGGTTTGGAGGTCGGGGTGTGTGGCAGCTGGTGATGCAGCTGTGGTCTGGTTTCTGGATGGTGGTTGCCTTTCATCTATGGGGTGGGTTTGGGTTTGAGTCTAGTGAGGAAGATTGGTCGTGGCATCATGTGTTGTTTTGGGTCCAGTGTTGGTTTTCATGGCTGGGACTCGTTTGTTGATAAGGGCTAGTTTCCAAATGTCTGATAGGCGGGAGGCATCATCCCGTTTGTTCATGTTATGGGGGTGTTTCTCTCTATATATATATGTATATGCATATTTGTTTTCTGCATATATATATATATGTATATATATATATATGTGCATATACATACACACATGCATATATGTATGTAGGTATGTATATATGTTTGTGTTTATTTGTTTTCAGAGGTTGTGTTTATATATATATATATATAAATATAATATAATATAAATAATATTATAAATAATATTATTTATAATACACAAAATGAGTCAAAGCGATGAATATACATATAATTTTTTAAAATTAAAATTAATCTCCTTAGCTAATTTATATATAGATTAAATGGCATGTAGGTAACAATCATTCATTAATAAATAATATATAAATAATAAACAGTGCTTTGATATTGCATTGAAATGTAATTTTTTCTGTGTCTTTCCCTTTTTGTGCTGCTGTTGGTGTGTCTCCTGAATTATATTAGCTCGAGGTAGTCGCATTCCTCGGCCTAGTGTGAGTCAGGGGTGCAGTCGGGAAGCCAGTCGTGAAAGTAGCAGGGATACAAGCCCTGTTCGCTCTTTTGCACCCCTTGGTAAGTACATGGAGAGCTTGTTATGCATGGTTGTTTGCTCCTGATTACCTGCTAATATAAACTGAAATAAAAATAACAATATTTCTCTGCATAAAAGACATGTGATTTGCCTACTTTGACTGAAGAATTTATCATCTGAAGAGCTTAAAAATCTCCTGTTGAATTGTAGAGTAATTGCACAATCCAAAAACACATGCATAAATATTCCTAAAGTCTTGTTGCATACATTGGTAATTTCTTCAATGTACATGTTTCTGATGAATTTTTATTAAACTGAAAATTTTCTGCACGTAAGTAGTAATTTTAGCAGAAAGTCTCCTGTTAAATCTCATCAAGTTTGGAAGTTTTTGTTAAATGCAGGGGAATGAAATTTGATGGGAAAAACTAATGATAGTCGCTCACCTCTGGACTGTACACTGAGGTGGTAGGTGTATCTTTTGTTTTTATGATGCATAATTTTATTCATTACTTTTTTGTAATGTATTAAATTTGTTATGATTTTATTCTAAATAGTAGGTTTGTTTTGATTTAAAAACTCTGCTTGATATTTTAGATAATTGTTTAATGTAAAAGCCATTATCCATGTGATTATAGTGATGGCAGTGAAAATTCAAAGGACTTCATGTTTTGTTATTATGCAGAACTTGATGGCTCAGTGAGTCAAAATTATATAAATTTTTGAAAAAAATCAGACTGCAATTTTATATGAGGTTATTTTATGTCATATTACTGCCATATAATGACAAATAATATAATCACATAACAGGAATAGAATGATTAGTACATTGAATTTTTTATCGTATTACTTAAATAGGCAAATCTTACAAAGGCATTCAAAATCTGTATTTTATTTTATGATTCTGGCACTTTCCAGTGTTCATTCTTTTTAAAACGTAACATTCAAACCTGTTAGCTGGCTCCTTACATCACCATAGTAATTGTTGACTTGATTTCTGATTTCTAGTGAAATCAGATCGTACTGAATTAACAAAAATATTCTTCCTTGTAGTTATATTTTAATTTAACAAGATTGGTTTAATTTTTATTAATTAAAACTATCAATATTCTTTTTTTAAAAAATCCATAGTTTTATTTTTTAACATCTTTTTTCAGGAAAAAATGCTTACAGCAGATTTTAGTGTATCATACTCTTTTAAAGCATCATTTTGAAATCCCTCAGTACAGAATGGCACTGCTTGACACCTGCTTATGAACTTATTTTAATTAATATCTCAAGCTTTAGTTGCTTTTAATTCAGAAAAATAGCATTTAGTGTTTCTTTCTAATAAAAAGATACATAGACTCATAGGAATTGAATATATGACTGTACATATGCACACATAAAAATATAATGTAGTATGTTTTATATGCATTTGTTAATTTTGACTGCACCAGATTGTATTTTAAACAATGAAAAATAGTCACTGCTTCTGCTATACCTGTTTTAATCAATTATGGCTAAATTATTTTTATGATTTTCATGTTATACTGGATTTATATGATAAATTAAGTCATGAATTAAGAGTTAATTATGTCTCTTATCTCACAAAATTTAAATCAATTCATTTTTATTTCAACATACTTTACAAATTTAACAAGAACTTCAATGATATTGTCTGTAAATTTCTAACTAAGGTGAATAACTGTCCTATATCATTAGCTTCTGCAGTGTCTTCAATAAAATGAATATTACTTAGAAGCACTTAAACTAAATAAAAAATATAATCGTATTTTAGCAAACAAGAATATGGTTTCATGCCAAAATTTAAAATTGATTACTTCCAATTCCTGCATCTTCTTTATAAAATTATAAATTGGTTTGCACTTTATTAATCTGTTTTAGGATATATGCTTTCTATAGGTAGTCTTCGACTTACAACCACAATTGGGACTGGAATTACCATTGCTAAATAAGATGGTCATTGATTTCATCTGAGTTTACAGCCTTTTTTGCTATGGTCGTTAAGTAAATTTGGATTCCACTGTTGACTTCATTTGTTGGAAACCCTTTGGGAAGGTTGCAAATGGCGATCATGTGATCCCCAGGATACTGCAACCATTTTCATTCAGTAGCCACAAGAATAAGTAAAATGATAGTACTCATTGTTACCTACATGCCATTTAATCTATATATAAATTAGCTGAGATTAATTTTAATTTTAAAAAATTATATGTATATTCATCGCTTTGACTCATTTTGTGTGTAAATTGGCTGATAGATGCAATCATCATGGACTACCACCCAACCTTCTAAACCAGTTTTTGCACTCCACCTGCTTCAAAGGTGTTACTGTGAATAACCCCTGCCCAGAATGGTCATTTCGAGCTTGTAGCATTTTTACAATGTAATTAAGCTTAGCTGATCTGTAAAGTTTGGAGGGATAAGACGTGGCTAATACTTGGACTATGAAAAAAGCTAGAATCTAGCCAAATAAAGTGGGAGAGATAAATCCCTCATGAATCTTGTAACAGTGAGTTCCATATTCTTGTCAGTAAAACAACGTAGAAGTGCCCATAGGACTTTTGCTTTTTGTCTTCCTCATAGTTTGAAATGTTACTACAGCTTTGATGTCTTAGTAAATCCAATTAGAGAAATAATTATCTTTCCATCCCCAACATCATTTACAGTCTCCTTTGCATCCATTTCAGAGTCCTGTAAACATATTTATTTCATCCACTAGCCTTGTTACTGTTTTATACCGATGTTACCACTAACAGTATTCTGAACACTTTTCAGTAGCACAGTTCTGAATATAACATGGCAGAAGTTGGACACACATGGTTGACCATAGGAGCTATAAGTTGTTTTAGTTGTCCCACAACAAACAGTCATTGTAATTTCATACTTGGTTTCTATTCACCTTGTAAATCGGTCTCCAAAGGCAGGCTGATTTCTCATTTTGCCTAGAACTTGCTTCATTGCTCTCTCTGCAGTTTTCCTGTTCTGTATTATTATAATAACAGAGAGGGTTCATATGATCCTGTTATTATAGCTTCCAGGCATCACTCCAGATCTACTGGTGCTCTCTACTCTCCAGATGTTTATGGGGCTACAGGTGAAGGATGAGTACCCTTTGCTATCATTTGTGCCATCATCCTGGATTAATTTTTACCATATTTGGTTTCCCATATAGTCTATTTTATTGTTTTCTACCTTAGCTTGTATTCATAATTTTGGGATATTTGAAGTATATGAAACAATGTTTTTATTCGATATACCCTAAACTTTTTCTCTTCTTAATTTAAGATGAATGCTGCCTTTTTTGTTTCATTCTCCTTTATTTCTAAAGCTTTATTAATGCATGTTGCTTTTACATACACAGTGATACAGCTTATATTGATCAAGTTCCTTAATATGGTTCATAATTACTAAACCAGCAACATCAGACTGTACACATTTTAATAGATTTATATAAGTTGTCAGTCTTTGAGTTCTTATATAATTATGTTATCAATAGAATTTTGTTTTGATATTATAGAAGCCACAATAAAATAACTAAATTAGCAAATGCATTTACATTTGCATTTAAGTGTCAACAGTACAGAGCAATTTAATTTTATGAGGATATTTTGGGAACTCAGTTTGGTAAACATAGTTCTTTTCAGGGAGGACATGATAACACACGAGAGAAAGAAAATGATAACACATAGCTGACTTCATCATGCAAATGCTACAATTTATTCACTTAATTTGGATATTGGTGGTATTAGATCAAACTTTCTTTGCAATTTTTACTATAGATAATCCTTAAAAATGTAGTTATTTTCACATATAACAATAAAGGTACTTTGGAAAAACTGAAGGAGAATTTTAGCTGCAGATACAATTGCTTCATATGCATGTAACGTTGTCTAGATTAGAACCTATTGGTTTAGTTAGTATTCTGTGCCAACTTTCCTGACTTAATAAATCAAATGTCATCTGGGATTAGTAATAAGGAACCAAAAGGGATAGAATTTATATATTTCAGATATTTGTTCATTTCCAAATATTATACTCCCATTTTTTAAAATAATATATTAAACTTTCTAGTCAAGTCAAATTAATTGTTTCTTTATACTGTTTATTTCAGGTTTTGGAATTAGTCAATCAAGCCGATTATCTTCATCAGTTAGTGCCATGCGTGTCTTAAACACAGGCTCAGATGTTGAAGAAGCTGTAGCAGATGCCTTGGTAGGTTTTTCTGGGGATAACAAAGGATTTTTAATTTTTTATGCTTTATTATATTATTGTCTAATTTGATTATTGATTCTGCCAAGTTAAATGATGTTCCTTTCCTAAAGTATTAGTACATCTCTTTTTTCTTTATATAAACATGCTTTTCTTAAGACTATATGTTCTCTGAAACCACAGGCTAGCTTGTCTTCTACTTGTTTTATAAGATAAAAGATAATGTCTTGCACTGTAAATGTGTTGTAGTCTGTGATACTTGTGTCAGAAAGGATTACACATAATTTTGAAGACAGTAGTGCTAGCTATATATTGTTACTGTAAAACATAAATAAAAATACAATTCACAGGCTGAGAAATCCAGCTGAGTTAATTTAATTAGATCTCATGACACATGATACCTTCTTTATAAGCCCTACTTCACCTATTTCAGTTTTTTTTTTCCATTCTGCTCTTTGATTTCACAGTAAAAATCTGATGGCTTCAACAGGAATTCAGGTTATATCAAAACTGAATTCTTGTGCTATACATGCATCCTCCCACCCTTCCTCCCCTGTGTGAGTGTGTTGTATGTGTGTGTCTGTGTGTGTATACACTGATTCTATCTGCTAAAAAGCTACTCAATGTTTATATTCATAATATTTGTTTTTTCTATAATGCTTTCAGTTGTTAGGAGACATTCGGACAAAGGTATAACTATTATTGTTTTCCTATATTGGGAGATAGATAGATAGATAGATAGATAGATAGATAGATAGATAGATAGATAGATAGACAGACAGACAGACAGACAGACAGACAGACAGACAGACAGACAGACAGACAGACAGACAGACAGACAGATTTTATAATATATAAACAAAACACTATTTTGATAAACAGTCTTCATATTCTAGATACATGTTTTAAATTACCAAAACATTCTAAATAAGTCTATATGGGTTTAAATGTAAGTAAATTCAAAATATTTGTCTGTATGTTTTTTTTAAGTAATGTAGTCCCAGCAGGACAAACTATAATGTAAAATCACTAGAACACCTGCTGCATTTTATCTCACCTACAGCAGTTATAATAATTGGGGAGAATGTCATTTTAATTTAGTTTAAATATTTCCTTTTGCATATAAATAACAATAAGCATTTCCTCTTTTTAGTAATATCTGAAGATAGTAGTGGAATCTGGAAAATTGAACATCTGAATTGACTGATAAATATTTTGCCATTGTTTATTTTATGATTTTTCTTTGTATAATAGAAAAAGCCAGTTCGAAGGAGGTATGAATCTTATGGAATGTACTCTGATGATGATGCTAACAGTGATGCTTCCAGTGCCTGCTCAGAAAGATCCTATAGCTCACGGAATGGCACAATACCCACCTATATGCGACAGACAGAAGATGTCGCTGAGGTCCTTAACCGCTGTGCAAGCTCCAACTGGTCAGAAAGAAAAGAAGGTCTTCTTGGTCTACAAAATTTATTAAAAAATCAGAGGACATTAAGGTAAGAAATTTATTTTCATTTGACTCAAACATAATTACCTTTACCTTTTATAATGCAGATTTTGATCTCAATTGTGTTAACTTTATAATCTTAAATTATATTTATAAGACCACCTAACTCTAGGTGATTTCAGGCAGCAAACAATCAAAATCAAGAATAAAAAACAATCAGAAAAAATGGTTAATGAGAAGGTACTATCTATACTCAATCTCGTATATGCACCATCCCAGAGGAGTCTTGCACTCAATATAGTCCAAAGCCTGGGAGAAGAACCAGGTCTTCAAGAAGGAGAACAGAATAGAGACCATTCAGACCTCTAGTATACATTCCAAAGGACATGCTTTGTTACAGAAAAGTATGCTTATAGACCATAGGTAGAGGGAATAATAGCAACTGAAAGGTAGTCAAAATGATCTCACCATGGTAGGATTAATTATAATGTACCCCAACTGCAAATTTCTTGTCCTGAGACAAAAACTAGATCCAATGCACAATCTTTTGTGTGTCAGACCATTACCCTTCATTTTCCTGGCCAAGGAATCAATCTAACAACCACCCATATCCTTCTCACACAGCTATAATCACAGCTGCTCCTGCTGTTAGGCATTCAGCAGTCCAGTGTTACATAATGCCACTGGTATCCAGAGTTAGTGCAAGTTCAACCCATTCTAGTTTTACTTAACAACCCCTAGTCTCAACCTGGAGTGCTTTCCAACTTAATAATCCAATCATCTATAATGATTGGATTATAAACCACATGATTTCAGAAGGTATATACGTGGATTTGGTTGTGAGAAATATACACCCAGACAGCTGCAGGACTCAGCAATAACAGAATAAAAGTACCTAAATACTTGCGCTTAACCCTAAACTTAATTTTTATACAGATTTGATTTTCAGGGGAACTATATTTGAGGAATCTAAAACAAATGCCCAGATTTCACCCATTGTGATATTTGAGTTCAGGAGAAAAAAATAACAATAAAGTATATTTTTCTAAGCTTGACTGCTATGTTGAAAGGATTCAAATAAGCACAGATAAGAATAGAAGAACAAGCTATCGTGTTTAATACTATGCAGATGAGAGATTGCTTGAGTGATGGTACTTTCATAGACAAAATAAATTTAATAACCTCACTCTCAATTATAAAAACCTCCAATTGGCTCTATATGTAGAATGATTATCTTGCAATCTGTACTCAAAGACATTGTTACATTGTTTTTTTAAGTTCCTGTCAGAAAGTCACTTAATACAGTATTAAAGTTTGTGTAGGAATGTATTTCAGTCCATTATTTTTGAAGCAATCAAGAAAATATAATCCACATAATTATCATAATTACATAATTACTCAAATTATATAAATGCATCATAAATTACATGAATTAGGCAAATTTACATTTAACAGACGCTTAGATCCAAAGGATATCCCATGTCTCCAAGTAGTCCATAAAATTGAACTTTTCATAGAGACAGGATCTAAGAAGATTTTCATAACAAAAATACTAAAGCACCAGGGCCAGACAAGTTAACTCCTTCTTGCTTAAATGTCTGTGCTAGCCAATTACTGTCCCACCTGAAAACCATCACAGAATAGACCAAACGCAGCAAGGATTAATACATTATTTTCCAAAAAAGACAAAATGCAACAAGGGGTTAATACATTATTCTCCAAATTACTTGACCCACTCCCCACCCCTCAAGGAGGACCCTTTGGCTTGTCACGGAATTTGTCATGAAACTGTTTAATTTATCCGCTTCCAACTTTTTACCCAAGTAGCTTCTGACAAAGGGTACCCTTTCATTGTAAATGGCCTCTCTGTAATCTGGAATCAAGAATTTTCTTAACCTCATAATGTGTCTCACTTTGCATTACCATAGGCTTGTGGGGGGGCAGCCAGTATGGGTCTCAAATTGGAACCGACAGTTGGTTTTAATAAACTGCTGTGGAAAACTGGGTGTATTTTACCCAAAATTTTGCAAGGGAGGCTAAGCTGAACTATAACTGGATTGATTACTTTCACTATGGGGAAAGGAGCAAGAAATTTTTTACTGAAATTACCTAATTTTTTACTTGGCAGCCTTAATCTTAGGTATTTAATTGAAAGAAACTCTTTATCTCACACCTGAAAAAGTGGCTGGAGAGATCTGCGTTTATCTGCCTGTTTTTGTATTCCTAAGCCTCTTCCGCTAAGGCTTTCTTGGTATTCTCCCATCCACATTTTAATGAGTCCATCCATTCATTTAGGGACATAGACCTTGGTGGCTCTCTAGGTAATTTGGTCATGGCAACAAAATCTATACGGTAGTTATTTGAAAAGGGGTTAATCCTGTGCTACTGGGTACTGCATTATTGTAAGCCACTTCTGCAAAAGACAGTAAGTCCGCCCAATTTTCCTACTGATAAATATGTTCCGCCAATCCATTCATGGCTGGATGGAAAGGGATGATCCAATGGACCCCAAGAACTCCCTCCAGAACTTGGCAGTAAATTGAACACCTCAGTCTGATATCACTCGCTGAGGTACTCCATGAAGCCAATAAATATGCTTCACAAACAGTTTGGTCAGCTTCTTGACAGAAGGCAGTCCATTGCAAATGATAAAATGGGCTTGCTTAGAGAATAAATCAATGACAGTCCAAATTACTGTATTTCCACCACTTTCCGGGAGTTTGACAATAAAATCTATCACAATCTCCTCCCAAGGTTTCGTTGGGTCAGTCACTTGTTGAACAAACCCAGGCAGCTTCCCAGGTCTATTTTTCATCGTGGCACAAATTGAGCAGCTTTTTACATAGTCCTCCACATCCGCTTTCATTTTGGCCACCAAAATTGTCTTCTAGCTACATGGAGGGTTTTTAGAAATCCAAAGTGACCCCTTAGCCGAGAGGCATGACTTCGCTTTAGTATCATCAGAGTCATGTTTATGGGCACATAAAGTTTGGTCCCCTTCCAAGCCAGTCCTTCTTGCATGGATTGCCTGACAGTGTCTCCCTGTTGCGGAGTAACCCAGGATCATTGACCCCTCTGTCATTTCTGGCTGAGTAGAAAGATGGTGACACAGCGCTAGTTCCACTGCCGAGTCCTGGGTCAGGAAAGTTGAATGTGGGTTGCATTAAGTTCCATTTCAGTTGACATAACTATTTACTTCCAGTCGCTCAAAACACTCCAGGAGACCCGTCAACGATTGGCTCTGAGACAGAGGCAACAGGTTCCAGTCCCTGGAGCTGTCAGATCCCAGCACTCTAACATCTCTCCACTCCAAATCTTGGGCTGGTTTCATTAGGCTGGAGTCGGAACAGTATTTAGGCAATCTTTCCTCCAGTCCCATTTCTGGGGTTAGATCAGACTGGCAGCTTTTCCAGGAATCTGTCTCCTTATGCCAATTCTTCGTGCCATCTCAGCAGCTTCAACGGCTCGCACCACGTCTTCAGAAGAATACCAGGTTTCAATAAGTTTCCCAGTATGTGTTCCCACAGCTCTTTCTGCAATGTCTTCTTTTCTCCCCCATCTTTGCTGAGTCTTCACACCACCTGATGATCAAGTCAGTGCTAGGGCTCAGCACCCCGGACAGCACCCTTTCAGGGTGCTGTTTGACAATTTAGAGATTCGGGTTAATGTCAGCATTCCAGGAAAACAAACTCCAACACCAAAACTCTGAGGCAGGCATTTTCTCAAAGTTCCATTTTATTAGCATTGTCATACTGGCACATCTTGAAAAACCCGAATCTAAGAGTTCCAAATTTTCCTCCAATAATTAAAAATCACAAAATCCATCCCCTGCACCCATCATTCCATCACATGGGCCAATCGCCCTCCATTCCAACTTGAAACATCCCTTAAACCACTCCTCATCCAGGTGCAGGAATAACATGATCTTGACTGTAAAGAAGAATGCTATTATGTCTAACTACAACCACTCTACAAAATCTCCTCCCAATTTCCCAGGCACATGAATGTGGCAGCATGGAAGTTTCTGATGCTTAATATGGCTTCCAAAGCTATATAGGTAATACAGGGCAATGTATTATTAAAAATTCTTTGCATTTTATTAGATCATTAACAAATTATATTTTTAAAAAGTGGAATTGCAAACTTTTAAAAGTAAATTAGGACATAGATTTCTTTTTGAAATTCTTCATCACATCCCTCTGAAGTTTTACTAAAGTAATATTTTGTCATTTTGACAGTCGTGTTGAATTAAAAAGGTTGTGTGAAATCTTCACAAGGATGTTTGCTGATCCTCATAGCAAGGTATGTATTTCCATTTTATTATTTATGATGATTTACTAAGCATTATATATATTAAAATTCTAAAAGCTTTGATCATTGGAATTGCTTTATTCACAAAGCTAAAAGATAATATACAGGCCCATGGATTTCAAGTATTACTATTCTTCTCCAATTACACAAGTCCAGGATTTCTAAATGCAAGAAAGGACTTCACCAGGTTCAGATAATTCTTGTTTAGTGACTAGTCACTTAATGACAAAAGTTACAATGGACTAAAAAAAAACCTCATTATAACTCATTCCCAAAATCACAACCAATGTCACGCTCACCCATCCCTTGGTCACATATTTGAGGCATATGGCAATCAGCTCACCCTGAGAATCATTTGCAGCATCTTGCAATCATGTGGATGTGATTTTTCTCCAGCAAAATTTGAGAATAAATTTTTAATGACCATATAGTTTACTAAATGACTATAGTGACTCACTTTATTTGTTGCAAAATCAAATCAGATCACAGGGTGACCTATTTAACTACCACATGATTTACTGACTAAAATTCCAGGCCCATTTGAAATTGTTAAGTGAGGACTACCTATATATACATAGTGTGGACCTTGCTGCTGTGATTTAATTCACATCCATTAGACTCTAATGTAGCAACCTCAAAAGGACATAACTTATTATTCAAGTCATCTATAAGGTATAGGCAAATAATGTTTTCCATTAAGTAGCAGGCTTGAGATTCCAGAAAGCATTTTGTTTAAACCATTATGATATATATAAGTTGGGTTATTTCCAGTTTGCTCATAAGCAAGAAATTGTGTAATTCAACTTTTTTTGGTGTATTTTCTCAGAAATTCCTCTCATCTTCTCTTTAATAAAAACAGATGTAAAACATAGCTTCTCTCACCTTTGAATCAATTTGTTGTCTTTTTCAGACCTTTTTATTCAATCCAGTTCTTCGTTTCTTTTTTCTTTCCCCTGTTTTTAGAGTCTTCAAATTTCTTTTTAATGTACAAAATAGATATTTTCTTTGTATTGTTTTGTTTCTGTGTAACATTGAGAATTAAGCATCTGCTGAAGAAAGAAACAAAAGAAACAGTATATTCTGGCCAAGCCAAGAAGAGAATCACTCTTGTGAGTCTTTTTAGGGAGAATGCAGATATTAGTGGAACAATCAATAACTCCAAGCCCAATTATTTGATATTAGATTTAGCAAAATTCATAATATCAGTGATGGGGCATTTCAAGCTTTTTGTTCTTCTGCAGCAAGCCCATCCCATTGGTTTGTGTACTTATCAAATAAACATTGCAAAAGGAGGGGCTTGTGTTAGTCTATGGTAGCCAAATTTTAGGAGGAATTTGATAGTAAACACCTTTCCAACTAACAAAAGTAGTAAAATGAGCTGTAACTGTGCACATGATGTTTTGCATCTAATGAGCTACAGCTCATGAAAGCTTATGCCTTTTCAATCAGAAAAATCAGAAAAACAGCTAATTCCAGACTTTTTTGCATACCAAGTACAAATTGAAATTATTCCTTTCACCCACCATCACATGGCAACAAAGTGTTATTCTCTCTCTCTGTCTCTCTCTGAGCATACGTTGCAGTTCTTTGGCAATATTTTGGAAGTGGTTTGCCAGGACGTTCCTAGAATTCAGAAAGAACAACTGAAACATCTAGCTGGCTGACATGCCTGAAACAAAACTAGAATTAATTTTTAATACAGCACTTTTAATCACTATATTAAACTGACTCTTAATATATCTTTTGCCAGTGTTGATGTCAAAACAGACAAAATATTTTTCCAGGTGTAGGCTTTCTAGAACAACAACTTTTACATCTCTTGAATCAGTGTTAGATCTTATCAACAACTGAACATAAGACACACATATTTCCATTTAAAAATTAAATGTTCCTCTTTCCTCATGTTACCAATATATTTCCACTTTTCAGATTTAGAAGAAAGTAGAGACTCAAGAGCAGAATTAAACAGCCTTTGTCGTAGTCTTTTTCTTATTGCCCAACTTATTGGGGAGTAAAATTAATTATTTGATCTATATTTCATAGACTTTGGGGAGAAAATATTAAATTCTAAATAATAATTAGGTAAATACTAGATTTTGGAAATTGAATCAATTATATTTAGTAATAACTCTGTTTCCATTTAAGGACTTATAGCCACTTCTTTCTTCAGATAAAGTTTTGCCTCAGAGGAAACATTGTTCTCCAACTTATAAACAGTTGAACTGCATATTAAATAAACAAAGAAAAAACTTCATTTGCATTCATGAAATAAAAAACTGTTTTTTATAATAATCTATTTTTACTCTATGGCTGGGTTTTTCATTAGAACACAATTTCTTTGCCAGATACTTACAACAGAACAAAAAACTTCAATTATCTTAAATTCCAAAATATTTCAAATAACATAATCACTGACACTTGTCCCCCTATGAATTTCAGTGGCTTGGTCAGATTTCAATAACTCCACTGTTAATTTGAGCATCCTAAGATTCTTTTTTCAGAATATCTGGGAGAAATCACAGTTGTGTTTTTATATTAATGCAGGCGAAGAAATTACCCAATAATCGCAGCAAAAGTATCACATAAATCTAATTAAAAGACACTGTAGTGTACAATATAGTCACATTGTTGTGATGAATCATTGCAACATATCATGGTTCACATAATCAAAATTTAGGTGCTTGGCAGTTGGTAGACTCAGTGGCTAAGGCACTGAGTTTGTTGATCAGAAAGGTCGGCAGTTTGGCGGTTCAAATCCCTAGAGCTATGTAACGGAGTGAGCTCCTATTACTTGTCCCAATTTCTGCCAACCTAGCAGTTTGAAAGTATGTAAAAATGCAAGTAGAAAGATAGGGACCACTTTGGTGGAAAGGTAATTGTGCTCCGTACATCTTCAACGTTTAGTCATGCCGGCCACATGACCATAGAGACGTCTTTGGATAGTGCTGGCTCTTCAGGATCTTGCTGATTTTGTCTGTAGTGCCTTTTATATATGGGAGGAGGGCTTTGCCATTTTCTTGTTCTCTGTCTTGGATTTTGGTTGGGATTTCTTTTTGGATTAGGTGAGTAATCTTCCTTCTTTGGAATCCATTAGCTGTTAGTACGTTAGTGAGAGTGTGTAGTTCGGTTTTAAGGTGTTGTTCATCGGCTAAGCATTTTGTTCTGGAGATGAGTGTCTCAGCTACGGAATTGATCTGTGCTGGGTGGTGGTGTGAGAGTGCGTGTAGATACCGCAAAGCCCCCCTCCCATATATAAAAGGCACTACAGACAAAATCAGCAAGATCCTCCAAAAACACAACATTAAAACAGCATTCTGCACAAACGGAAAAATATCCACCATCCTGAGAAACCCTAAAGACAAAATTGAGTTAGAAAACCAAGGAGTATACGAAATCCCGTGCACCTCCTGCCCCACCACATACATTGGACAAACTAACAGAAGAATAAGTGCACGCATTGAAGAACACAAGAACTCAATCAAAAAAGAAGAACTGACCTCTTCCCTGGTCCAACAACTCAAAGCCACAGGACATAAGATTGACTTTAAAAATACCAGAACTATCGCCAAAACCGAACACTTCAACAACAGAATAATCAGAGAAGCCATAGAGATAGAAAAACGCCCACACAGCATGAATAAACGAGATGACATCTCCCGCCTACCAGCCATTTGGAAACCCGCCCTCATTAACAAATGAGTACCTAACATAAAGAAGGACATCAGACCCACACCCACGAGGGCCACACAAGAAACTACCACCACACTTCCACGCAGAAAGCAGATTCACACCCACACAGAAGATGAAACACGACCACGGACCAGAAGCCGTACCACAGCTGCATCACTACCTGCTTCAAACCCCTCCAACCCATACATGAAGGGAACTGACGCCCACCATGAAGATGTGACACGACCACGAACGCGAAGCCAAACAACAGGATCACAGCTCACCAGCTCAAATCCCCCAGCAACTGAGACTAACCTGAGTACAACCAAACCCCCACCAGAACAGAACACAGCCAACTCCCCAACCAATCAGAACACAGCCAACCCCCCAACCAATGAGAACACACCCCCACCCAATCAGAACACAGCCAAGCCCCCACCCAATCAAATCACACCCCACTAGTAGTTAAAAGGAAGAAGCAGCTGCAAGCTCACATTATTCTGAGAAGCACAAGGCCGAAGACACAAGCCTGAAGATGATGAATGAGACTTCATCGAAACGTCGCCTAGATATTTCCAATTCTATGTGGGAGAAATCCCGAAGAACCAATGATCCACATACAAATACCTGCGAAAACCTTCGAAAACAAATATATATAAGTATTTGGTCAATATCAAAAGTTCATCTCAATACTTTGTTATATATCCTTTGTTGGCAATGACAGAGGTCAAACGTTTTCTGTAAGTCTTCACAAGATTGTCACACACTGTTGCTGGTATGTTGGACCCATTCCTCCATGCAGATCTCCTCTAGAGCAGTGATGTTGTGGGGCTGTCGCTGGGCTCCCTCCAAAGGTTTTCTATAGGATTGAGATCTGGAGACTGGCTAGGCCACTCCAGGACCTTGAAATGCTTCTTAGGAAGCCACTCCTTTGTTGCCCGGGCGATGTGTTTGGAACCATTGTCATGCTGAAAGACCCAGTCACGTTTCATCTTCAATGCCCTTACTGATGGAAGGAGGTTTGCACTCAAAATCTCACGATACATGGCCCATTCATTCTTTCCTGTACACGGATCAGTTGTCCTGTTTCCTTTGCAGAGAAACAGCCCCAAAGCATGATGTTGCCACCCCCATGCTTCACAGTAGGTATGGTGTTCGTTGGTTGCAACTCAGCATTCTCTCTCCTCCAAACACGACGAGTTGTGTTTCTACCAAACAGTTCTACTTTGGTTTCATCTGACCATGTAACATTCTTCCAATCCTCTTCTGGATCATCCAAATGCTCTCTAGCAAACTTCAGACGGGCCCGAACATGTACTGGCTTAAGCATGGGGACACGTCTGGCACTGCAGGATCTGAGTCCCTGGCGGCGTAGTGTGATACTGATGGTAGCCTTTGTTACGCTGGTCCCAGCTCTCTGCAGGTCATTCACTAGGTCCCCCTGTGTAGTTCTGGGATTTTTGCTCACTGTTCTTGTGATCATTTTGACCCCATGGGGTGAGATCTTGCGTGGAGCCCCAGATCGAGGGAGATTATCAGTGGTCTTGTATGTCTTCCATTTTCTAATTATTGCTCCTACAGTTGATTTCTTCACACCAAGCTGCTTGCCTATTGCAGATTCAGTCTTCCCTGGTGCAGGTCTACACCAGATGGTGTCTGGTGTCCTTCAACAGCTCTTTGGTCTGTAGATGGTGTCCTTCAACAGCTCTTTGGTCTTCATCATAGTGGAGTTTGGAGTGTGACTATTTGAGGTTGTGGACAGGTGTCTTTTATACTGATAACAAGTTGAAACAGGTCCCATTAATACAGGTAATGAGTTGTGGACAGAGGAGCCTCTTAAAGAAGAAGTTACAGGTCTGTGAGAGCCAGCAATCTTGCTTGTTTGTAGGTGACCAAATACTTATTTTCCACCATAATTTGCAAATAAATTCTTTCCAAATTAGACAATATGATTGTCTGGATTTGTTTTCACATTTTGTCTCTCATAGGTGAGGTATACCTATGATGACAATTACAGGCCTCTCTCATCTTTTTCAGTGGGAGAACTTGCACAATGGGTGGCTGACTAAATACTTTTTTGCCCCACTGTATGTGTGTATACATATATAATATATATATATATATACATCTTTCTACATAAAATTTACCCACCATGCAGACATTTCTGAGAGGTTATAATTAAAACTTCTTGTTTCCTGAATTCTCAGCAGAAGGAAGTTAACTAGCTTAATTACACTATACCCCAATTATCCCTCACAGTAAGCATCAATGCTGCATTTTGATATTTGTCTTGCTAGTATATTTCTAAGAACATTAACTTTATAAGAACTAGAATACGTTTTCACTTTAGGTTATTTTTCGCAAATAGCTCTGCCAGTGGAATAAGAAAATCAGTATATGAAAACTGTAATACAATTAAGTTTGATGTACCAATTTTAGAGAAATGGTCAATAAATTGATATTTAAACAAATGGAAACTATTTCTTTCCCTACTCATAACCAGAATGGTAGTGGATATATTATATCAAGGAAAAATGAAGAATTAAAGAGGAAGTAAAGTACAAGTTTTATGGACTGATTCTAATCTTGTTATGCGAAGTATAGAAGAAATGTAGGATAAAAATTGAGTCAACATGATGATTTTTGCAAGAAACCCTACTTCAGATAATTGACATTTTCAATTTGCTCCTACTTTTCCTAATAATAAATATTTAAACAACTGTTGACAACAATATTGCTGAATTTCAATACTTGATATATCTGATTTAATTCACTGAAAAAGTTTTGCATCTTTTAGTGTAAATTATAAATTTTTGGATTATTCTACTTATGAATGCATTTTAACTTCAGTGAGATTTTCTGTAGTCTTTGCTAAAAATATAAGCCTTATATGTGTACCTTTTGATCTGTTTACAGCAATCATTCTAGAATTTTTTTATAAGTCCTTTGGCTGTGTTTGAGGATGTTTATTGGCTTAATTGTCTAATATTTTAGGAGCCATAGTGTTCAGTAAAATATTTAAGCTTCTACAGATAAGTAACTAAAATTCGGTTACTTGAAACACTATGTCAGATTGTTCAGTCCTGCAAAAACTGCAAAAAAGGTGTTTTCTGCCATAGTAGAAAATAATAGATTTCAGTTCTATTGCATTTGTATCTATAGCAGGGTTGTCAAACTCTCAGCCTGCAGGCCGGATGCATCATGCGCCAGCCACACCCACTCCTGGTTTAGCAAAGGGGGGGAAATTCTGATATATCTCGTGATGTCGCCATGACGATGCAAGTTTGACACTCCTGATCTATAATATGCCCCAAAATATGCACATCTACTTAAGATGTTATAATTTTAATAGATATGTATAATTACTGTTCTTTAACTAAAGCTTGATGCTTGAATTGATGCACAGCCATGTTTTAAAATTGCTCATAAAAAAGCACTTCCAATGATTTGATCTTGAAAGAGAAAATAGAGGAAGAAGACAGAAGATAGATTGGTGTATGCTACTTAGGAATTTGATTCCAAAGATATTTTAAAACATACGTCATAACTTTCTCACGCAGGAACTATGCAGATGGCAACTAATTTGTGTGTTTTATCTCCCCCCTCCCCCCCTTTTTTTTCTTTTTGCATGCTGTCCCCTGTGTTGGAACTCTCTATAGAGAGTAAGTTGGTTCAATATTTGTTGGAACCCTGACTGTGTTGCATGAAGAATACTAACTTTTCTCCCCTCTATTTTATACCTATAAAAATGTTTGTAGAATGTAGCTTTTGCACTTTATAAATTCCTGCAGCTATACAAATTATCCTGAAATGCTTTTGTATACAAATGAACTTTCCTTTTGTTTCTCTACTGCTATTATGTATTGTGGTGACTGGCGCATCTTAATTTCATATCTTCTAAGGATATATTCATATTAAAAAGATCTAAAACATTTTCTCCACAGTCCAGTTGCTGATTTATATCCATATTTGTTTATAGGAATACATATATACAGTGGACCCTCAGGTCACAAATGCTCCTGTTCACAACCAAATCTGGTGGGGAACAAAAAATTGGCATGAAAAGGGAATCTTTCTACGCTGATTTTCTGTTTGACGCCATTTTTTTTTACTGCATGCATGCACAGTCAGTCGTGCTTTCGGACACAACCAAATTGGGCCGCGACCAGAGTCCAGGAACAGATTACAGTCACAACCTGAGGCTCCACTGTACATGCATCAATACATACACTCACACACATTCTCTGTCCACTGTGAATGTGAATTTTTACACATACAAACACATACTTTTTGGCTATCCCATATCTTGAATGTCTTTTTTTTTTTTTTGCAAAATGCCGTGAAAATATGCAAAACTGAGCAGTGTATAAATTATGTTTATATTTAACTGATCTACAGTCAGTGAATATTATGGAGGAGGAAAAACATTGTTAAGGTATTGCAATTTTGAACATGAAATATGGTGAGTTGGCATGTTAACTATCAAGACTTTATTGCTAAGAGCTACTTAAGCTCCTTAGATTGTTTTCAGTATTTTTCAGTTTAAAAACAAGATAATATGCAGTAGTGTCTGTTAATTTTTATAAATAATATATGAAATGATGCCTATCAATGTGGCTAAATGAATCACATGAACAATAAATTGGAGATAAATTGACTTAGTTGAACTTAAGTCCCATTGAAATCAGCAAGAATTATGATAATTCATTGAATTACATTCATTGATATTGATAATTAACTTGGTCTGAATCCAATTTTGTTGCATCATTTTTTTTACTCAATATTGCTATAATTTTTGAGTACAGAGATGGATAACTGCAGTTTCCAAAACTATTTATTGTAACCCATGGAAACCCTTTTGATCATGATTTTAGAAAACTATTCCTTAGTTTTCTAGAATCTTAACATTTTGAGGTGAGAAACAAGAAAAAAGTATTATAAAACTTACATTTGCATAAGTTAGATACATCCAAAGGACACCATCCACCTCAGTGTCCCTAGAGCAAGGCTTTTGCTCACATGTAAGATTAGACCATACTCACTTTGCCATTGCAGCTATAGAACTATATATGCTGTGTCCGTTGGTCCCCCTTAGGTTGCCAGTTCATGTGTTAGTGGAAGGTTTTTCTAAAAAACTATGCTTTCTAATTCTTTACTACAAGTAAGCCTCGATTGAATAAACATTCATTTGGCACAGTTCGAATTCACACAATCTACAATAAAAAAAGTGGAGTCAGTAAACCAGGTAGCCAAATAATACATATAATCAGGGTTCTGCTCTGCTTCCACAGTCCTGCATTCATTTTGGTTTGCAATGCCTACAATGTGTTGTTCACTATCGCATGTCTTCTGTTTACTTTCAGTAAAAAGATGGGTAGAAAACCTTAAAGAGACCTTCAGCCTAGTGATTACATTGGAATTATGCTAAACCAATGTTCATTAAATTGAGCTTTACTGTGGTAGAAAATTGGAAACCCTAGCCTTTTTGTTATACCTTCCTCCATAGTCCATTAAATTACAGTTTTCTGTATTACTTTATCTGGTTATATTTAACTAGAGCTTAAAGTTAACCCTATAGTAAAGCTTGGAAGGAGTTATGACAGAGCTCCAACCTTAGATGGACAACTCACCCAAAGCTGGCGTCTTAACAAAATTGTGCGTGTACTACCCCCATTTTTCCTGCAGTACATAACAGTAGAGTCTGTAGTTTGCTGCTGTAAAGAGCAAATAAAGACCAAAGATAAATGTGGAATTACAAATGAAAATCACTGTCTTATTATGAAACCAACATTTTAGGAATTGGGCAAAAGAATACCTCTTGTTGGTGGGTAGTTTCAACAGTAAAGTATAATATACTCACAATGTCTTCTCATTAAATATTCTGCAAGTTTAGAACTATTTTAAACATTTGTTTTTTTTGTTATTCAATAGATAAAGGGGAAGGTAGTAGCAAATGAAAAGCATAGAAAAGCATAGAAAGCTCTAGTGGTAAATTATTATATAGTTCGAGCATAGATTGAAAATTTTCAGATTCTTTTTCTTCTACCTTATAAGGGGTTTGTTTGTTTGTTTGCAGTAGGAATCAAAGTATTTGTATGCCTTATAGAAGATTTATTTGAAAGTTTGATTACTAATTTCAATACAAAGTGTAGCTAAGTATCTTTATAGAAAAAGATAAATTTTCCCTATTGCAACTATGCATTGTTTAATCAACTTGCTTTCAAGTACACTATTTTGGATCACCTTTATAATTTTATAGAACTATATTGTTTTGATACAAATACTTCCTAAAACTATGAAGATCAAGTTTCCAATTTTAAATTTCTTTACACTCCCAATTCTGTTCAATTACAGATTGTTCTATTTCCATAATTATTGACATTTTTATACACAGTGCTGAAGTTAATTTGTTAGATATACAGAAATTATTTGTAAGACATTAATTTCATTCTTCCCTGCTTCAAATCCCACAGTGTACTATATTGAAGATAGTCATAAATGTGTTGTATTAAAGGTTTGTTGTGGCATCTTAGCTTTTTTTATTTATATCCAGCATGTTTTCTATGCATGCAAGACTTAGCAGTGAAAAACTATTTTTCAAATGGGAAAATAAGATTTTTTATGGTTGTTCAGACTTTATTAAATATATTTGAATTAATCTATAAAGAGATGAATAGCAAAAAAAATAGTATGTTTGTATGAAAAAGATAAATATTGTGACTGTGCTATATGAGAGAATATAATATCTATAAAAGTAGATAATATATCACTAAAGTTGGGAAGTTTGAGAGTTTTTCAGATCAGTTGTAATAAAAAGATCTATAATGCTAAAATGAAGCAAATGAAGTTCCAAAATTCAGTGAAATAGACAACACCAAAATAATGAGAAGGGAAGAAGAGAATTGCGCCAGTCATCACAGCATTTCTTTGCTCAATGATATTGCATGAAGTACTAATTTTTAGAAATACAAATATATTTCTGAATCACAGATTCTTACAAAAAACGGGAGAGAATGTTTTCCTGCTTGGCTGTATATCATTGCCTCTTTCTGCTTCTATGTGGTACTACATTATTTTGTGAGTTCAACACAGGCAAGCATCAACTCCTTTTCTTCCCTATTCTTTTTTTTTCCTTTTGTCCTCCCTTTTTCCCCCTAATGCAGGTGTTCAGCATGTTTTTGGAAACATTAGTAGATTTTATCCAAGTTCATAAAGAAGATCTACAGGATTGGCTATTTGTGCTGCTGACCCAGCTTCTTAAAAAAATGGGTGCTGATTTGTTGGGATCTGTACAAGCAAAAGTTCAGAAGGCTTTAGATGTGACAAGGTAATAGATTAATGTCAGAATAAAAGTACACCTGTTTTAAACTTTCTACATCTGTATTTCAGTTTTGCATCCTTTAGAACAGGAGTCTCCAACCTTGACAATTTTAAGACTTGTGGACTTCAACTTCCAGAGTTCCTCAGCCAACTTTACTGGCTGAGGAACTCTGGGAATTGAAATTCACAAATCTTAACGTTGCCAAGGTTGGAGACCCCTGCTTTAGAATACAATAAAATATAGCTATTAGAGTCAGCATATTAGAGTGTAGAAAAAAATAATGTGTCTGTTTTCACTATATTGTCTATTTTCTAATAATGTTTATATACAATATACCTTTAAAATGAATGAATCCAAATGCTGTGTTCAGTTTTAAAATTTTCAGTCTTTACAAACCCATAATTTTTATATTACCTCTCACTGCTTATATAGGCAAAGTACATGTATTTCCCATTTTATGTCTAGTTCTTGAACATACTGTAAGTTTGATGAAGTGAAATTTACGGTAATTGTATTATTTCTTAGGGAATCATTTCCAAACGATCTTCAATTCAGTATTTTAATGCGATTTACTGTTGATCAGACCCAAACACCAAATCTGAAGGTAAAAACTTATAAAGCTTTACAAGTATATGTGACCATTCAATAATACTTTTGTCTTGTGTTATACATTATATGTTGTTGGTTTTCAATTAGTGGGTTTTTTTATTATAAAATTTCAGACAGTCAAGCCAGCACTGCAGGACCAGCTTCGTTCTTTTTGGAGCTCCAAGGTTTTTTTTCCTGAATTATTGCTTTTTTTAACCTATTGTGTGTAAAATTTACATTAAAATATTTCTATGCATCGATATACTGCTACTAACCTTTGCAAGGAAATTTGAGCATGCTTTTGTAAACTTGATAACCAAGCGTTATGTGATTGTCTTGGAACATTTGACAATGAATCCTATGAAAATTTCACAAAGTCCAACACAGTTTTAAAAAATTGTATGGCTGTCTAACATCAAGCTGGCTATGCAAGCTCCCTCTAATTTTCTCTAATTTTCTAATTTTATGTTTGTAATTTCCCAATCTCCATTTAAAATACTGAATAGTATCCCAGCAGAATTTCTTGCTGAGTTTTCTACAATTGCAAAATATTTTTGCATCTTCAAAATTGGAGTCATTTGCCTTTAAGCTTTTATTATGAATATTCTGTGATATTAATGATATATATTCAGACACTGAACTGTTGCTGAAAATATGTAAAAATTGAAATATATAAACAAAAACTATTCTCCTGCAGATGACCAGTTGGAGAAATTTCAAACTTGGGTATATATATTGTTTATGTACAGCAACTGAGACATTTTGGGAAAATAACAAGCATATATGTAACCACCATTTTTCTCTGTCTGGCACAAAAGTATTTAGTTTGTTAATTGCTTTTCACAAGATGACACTTCTTTACTCCTTGATGAAGTTCGAAATTACAGACAAAATATCATATTTCTTAAAATGCAATGTTTATTATAAATGCTATAGAGAAATTCATATTAACTATTTGGTTACAGTGAATCTTTAGATTTTTCTGTAGATTTAAATATAAAGGAATAAAGATTTTAAAACTGGTAGGAGCTACATTGGGAGATCCATGTGGGTTGATTTTCTCCTGATTAAAAAAATCCCTTTAAACTGTAAGTTATATCTATGTGAATCATTGAAAGGTTATGTTGCTAATTGTAGATCTGAAGATCTTTTTTAAAAAAAATTATTTTTACTATATAAAGAAAGAGCAACAATTTCAATGTCTATATAAACAGTGTGTTGTCTAGTTACAGTTAATTTGAGCAATGGTCGTCATCATCATAATGTTCATTAGTAGTGATCATATAATAACAGTATTTTCTCAACATAATATTAATACTTAATTGTTAATACTAAATCATATTGATAATAAACATATCATAATAAACCCTCATGATAAAATTCACTTTTAAATATTCTAACTTCTGTTTCTGTTATTTAACCATAGATAAAATGAATCCCATGTTTCAAAATATTCCATATCATCCTTCTCTTTAATTTCAAGTGTTAATCTATCCATTTCTGCATATTCTAATTTTTTTTTTTGCTATCTTCCCAAAGATGTGAAGATATTATGTGTTTGCATTTCACACAAACTTCCAAATATATGAAAGTTCTCCATTTTCACTAGCAGATGCACTGCAGGGTAGTCTTTAGCTATTTCCAGGCCGGCCTCATGGACCGGATCTAAGCAAGCAGCGGGCCAGATCCAGCCCACGGGCCTTGAGTTTGACACCCCTGACATAGGATATGGTGATTACTTAACTGAAGAATCTACATACATATAGTCCTTGGCTACAACAGTAATGAAGCCTGCTCATTAAGGTTGCATATGTGATACTTAAATGAAATTGCCTTAGGGGTGGTCCAGAAGGCCTAGCACACACTAAAACCTTCCTGCCTCCCAATATCTCCTTCCCCCCCCCCAATACCCTCATGCTTCACCTCCTGTCCCTCAAGGTCCCCACAGCTCTGTTTTCCCTTCATAGGGTCACACAACTTTCTGCAGGTCTTAGGCCTGCTTCCCACCCCATTGAACCCATTTCCTCCCTGCCTCTCATTACCCATTGTAGACCTTTTGAAGATCTTCAGAGCTCCAGACATTAAAATTGTGCTTACTCCAAAATGGCAGTTAACTCATTAAATTTAAGGTACTACTATATTTTTGATATCCTGTAGGATCCTAAAGTTGTTCTCAATTACACACACCTTAAATTATATTTGAAATTCGGATTGAAAAGTATCTTTATTAATTACCATTAAAAAAAAACTTCCATTTAGAAAAAAACCTGGAAGTATGCAGAAATATTTTCTGTAGTTCTTTGTCTTTCTGCAGCATAACCTTTAAATTTATTTGAACTATTTATTTTGCATTTGGATCCAAAATATGCTTTTGAATGATACAGGTGTTACTGGTATGATTCTTGCTCAAGATCCTTTCAGCTAATTCACTGAAATGCCATTTTTTTATCCAATCCACTGATTTGCTGCTCTAAAAAATATAATTTCCGAATTACTATTAGCATCAACTAGCATTGCTTGTGGTTCTCAAGTAAAATAATTCCATTCTCATATATATGTCACTAGATATTATACTTTTCTGTATATTTGATTCTTTTTATTTTTACAGGTGAAAGTTGCAATCCTTAAATACATAGAGACACTTGCACAACAGATGGACCCAGGAGATTTTGTAAATTCAAGTGAAACTCGTCTGGCGGTATCTCGAATTATTACTTGGACAACGGAACCCAAAAGTTCAGATGTTAGGAAGGTATTTTAAATTATGTTAACATTAAAATTATTTCTTAAGAACTTTCATTTATCATTTATTGTATTGAATTCTACATTAATATTTTAATTTCAATAATATGATATTTATTATCCATAATAATTTTGAAAAAAACCCTTCATGCGTTTGTTTATTTTTGTGAAGGACAGTAACCAAGCAGAATGTTGACCTAATGTAACATAAACAGATGAATTTAAATCATGCAAATTTCTATTTAATTGATTTGGAAATATATTTGCCAATATACTTGCCAACTACCTATGTATTTAGAGTATTTGCAAGAAAAAAATCCACAGTATTAGCTTATTGCAAGTATATATTGCAAGTGGATCTTTGGTTCTTCGGGTTTTCTCCCGCGTAGAATTGGAAATATCTAGGCGACGTTTCGATGAAGTCTCATTCATCATCTTCAGGCTTGTGTCTTCGGCCTTGTGCTTCTCAGAGTTTTTTGAGCTGATAAATAATTAAATAAGGGAGACTAGGATAGATCTATTTCGAGCTGGTTAGCTCTCTCCAGCTAGCCATACCCTTACTGGAATTCGAACCAGGGAAGTATCAAAAAATCCTAACACACATGTAAACAAAAGACAACGAAACAAATAGCTTTCTGTCGGTGTGGTCTCTGGTGATGAGCAGAAAGACAGAAAAGAAATATATATATATACATATATAATATATATGTATGTATGTATGTATGTATATGTATATGGTCACTTCATGAAGTTGCCTCATTTGGATGTAGAGTTCTAAAACCTTGCCTATAATTTTAAACATTACTTTTTATATTATGTGGCTTTCATGAAAGTGGGGGTAACATAGAGAATAATGCACACTTCAGCTGTACATTTAGTATCAGAATCTGGTAACATATACATCATTAAAAACTCAATCTTTAAATAAGTTGCAGAGGCAGTGCATGCATATTGCCTCTCTTCTTGAAATGTATGCCTCTGTCTGCTACAAGCACAGCTATTCAGTAGAGAATTTGCTTACTAAGTGGAATGCAGAAAAATATTTGATTTTACTTGTTGGGGCATTCTGTTGTCACTGTTAACCTTTGTAATTGACTCATCAGGTCATATCCTAGGAACTAACTAATATACAGACCTTCTGAGATTGGTATAATTACAAGGGCTGTAAAGTTCTAAAACCTTGCTCAATCCAGGCAGTTCTAAAACCTTGCTCAATCCAGGCAGTCAATAGTGATTGGAACATTCACTGCATTCCACACCCTCAATAAAATGTTGCAGTTGGAATGCATCTAGAGACAGGTGCACATCTTTCCTGTATGTGTCTAGTTCCCAAGATCCATTAAATGACAGTCAGGTTTGAAAAAGTTTGAAATAAGAATCTAACAAGCCTAATACAGATTATATGCACATCATAGTTTAGTATGGTATATCAACACGGACTACACTTCGCTAATATAAGCTCTGTACACCATCGAATGTCATAATAAAGATGGCTTTATTCACACAACTTTCAGAGGTTTCTGATATCTGATTTCCTAAAAAGCTGAAAAACAAATATACAAGACTTCTTTAGTGCTGCCCTGTATGCAGTGAAACCCAGCCCATTTATTTTGGCTAAATCCTTTAGGTATTTTTTAAGGCTATCATTGAAAATAAATGTACAGTAAGTGTTGATTTCAAAATTAGTGCAATATCAAATTCAAGGATTGAATTTATGTAACATTTTATAGAGAGATTTGTGTGGATCACTCCCTCTCAGAGTTTAGTAATTCTTTTATTTACTTTATTGAAAGATCCCAAGAGGAAGAAAAAAGAATTAGCTTACTTTTATGTAATTATATTTTAAACTTCCATCATAATTTTAGAATTTCATAATAAAGGAAGTATGTGTTGTTGGAAGTCCAGGAAAGAAAAAAGAGCTTCATTGAATATGAATATATTTTACAATTACATAATTAAGAAATTACCAACAATTGTCCTTCAAGTCTGGCTTAATTATTTTGTCATTTTCCTAGGCTGCGCAATCAGTGCTGATTTCTCTTTTTGAACTCAATACCCCTGAATTTACAATGCTGTTGGGTTCTTTACCAAAAACATTTCAAGATGGTGCCACAAAGTTGCTTCACAGTCACCTCCGGAATACAGGCAGTGGGGGACAGGTATATTTATAATCATTTACAGTTGCTAGAGATAATTTCCATTAAACTATGCTGAATTAACAGAAATATATGCATTTAGTAGCCCTCTTTTATGATTGTTATTTTTATGTTAGTTTTCAAATTGGAACTTTGAGTCTTTATTCTAGAAAAATGCATGAAATCTTCAGAGATGTTTATATCATTATAAGAATAAATATAACAATGATCAAAAGACTCATGAGGAGCGTGTGTGTATTTTACAGGGGCCCATGGGAAGCCCATTGACAAGGCCTGTTCCACGCTCACCAGCTAGTTGGTCTAGCCCCATCACTTCACCAACCAATACATCCCAGAACACATTATCACCAAGGTAAGACACTAAATATTAATTTAGAACCAGCACTGACTCTCGCCCAACAAAAAAGCTTTCACTGATAAAGATGAATTTGTTTCCAGCAGGATTTTTCTTGAAGAAAAGGCAAAATGGCAGAAATTGTTTTACCCTGCAGAATCAGCCATTTCACAGAATTGTGCATTTAATTGAGCTTTGTAACTTATTTAAATAACATTAAGGTTTCAACCAATTAAAATGCAAATCTGAATTAACTACAACATAATTCAAGTTTAAGAAAAAATATAGTGACATAATATTTAAAACATTAATTCCACAAAAATCATATTTCTGACTACCACATAATTCATTTATTTTGAAATGTTATATTCAATTTTATATAGTTTGTAAAAACAATTGTTCCTTTCCTTTTCTCCTTTTCTTTCATAGAACTACTTTCAAATATCTTGTTAAAAGAAAAATACAAATGTGTCTCATTATTTATCTAGTTACCCTTGTAAATCCCCACTATAAACAGCAGAATATTTTCTTCCATACTTGCTCTTTTATGATCATATTTTATTTCTTAAATATTAATCCCATCTTAAACTCTGTTACAATTGCTGCTCCTTGTCTAAATTTCTAATCTAGCAATGCTTTGCTGCAGCTATGTATATATATAAGTATATATACATACATACATACATACATACAGGTCTTGGCGTGTTCGGGTCTTTTCCCGTGTAAGATTGAGATTATCTTGGCAACGTTTCGACGAGATCTCACTCACCATCTTCAGGCTCGTGCTTTCGGCTTCATGCTTGTGTGAGCAAAGCATGATCTGAGCTACTGTCTCCCTATATATACTAGTGGGGAGATTGACTGTGTTGTCATTTCTTGATTGGTTGATGGAGTTGATGTTTGCAGATTGGCTGGCTTTTTCTTAAGAACATGTGTGGCTGAGGTATTGGCTGTATGTCTATCAGCCTCCTGTGTTGTAACGACTTGGGTAATGGGCTGTCTGAGTTCTATTGTTTTGATATTCTGGGTCTTGTGCTGTAATCTCCTAGGTAATGACCTAGGTAATGGGCTGTGTAATGACCTTCTGAGTTCAAATGTTGTGACCTCCTGGGTCTTGTGCTGTAATCTCCTGGGTCGTAATGACCTGGGTAATGGGCTGTGTGATGATCTTCTGAGTTCTAATCTTGTGACATCCTGGATCTTGTATTGTAATCTCCTGGGTTGTTGGCTATGTTGCAACATCCTGAGGTTTTGTGGTGTAGCCTCCTGAGTTCTGTGATGTGATATCCTGAGCGGGTGGCTGTGAAGTAATGTTCCGGGTTTTGGTTTGGTTCCGAGTTTGAGGCCTGGCTCTGTGTTCATGCATGGGTCAGTTTGCTTGGTTTGTGGGTCGGGGTATGTGGCAGCTGGTGATGCAGCCATGATCTGGTTTCTGGATGGTGGTTGCCTTTCGTCTGTGGGGTGGGTTTGGGTTTGAGTCTGGTGAGGGAGATTGGTGGTAACGTCATGTGTTGTTTTGGGTCCAGTGTTGGTTTTCGTGGCTGGGACTCGTTTGTTGATAAGGGCTAGTTTCCAAATGTCTGGTAGGCAGGAGGCATCATCCCGTTTATTCATGTTATGGAGGTGTTTCTTTATTTCGATGGCTTCCCTGATTATTCTCTTGTTGAAGTGTTCAGTATTGGAGATTAATATGGTTCCCTCAAAATTAATTTCATGTCCTGTGGCTTTAAGGTGCTGGAAAAGGGTGGAATAATTTTTTACTTTTCTGACTGCTTTCTTGTGTTCTGCGATGTGTGCATTTATTCTCCTGTTGGTTTGTCCAATGTATGTGGCTGGGCAATTGTTACATGGTATTTCATAAACTCCTTGGTTTTCTAGCTGGATCTTGTCTTTGGGGTTTCTTAGGACGTTGGCTATTTTTTGGTCAGTGCTGAAGGCTGTCCTGATATTGTGTTTGTGGAGAATTTTGCTGACTTTATCTGTGGTGCCTTTGATGTAGGGGAGGAGGGTGATACCGTTGTCCCGCCTACCAGACAGCCCATTACTCAGACACACAGCCAATACCTCAGCCACACATGTTCTTAAGAAAAAGCCAGCCAATCTGCAAACATCAACTCCATCAACCAATCTAGAAATGACAACACAGCCAACCTCCCCACCAGTATATATAGGGAGACAACAGCTCAGATCACGCTTTGCTCGCACAAACATGAAACCGAAAGCACCAGCCTGAAGATGGCGAGTGAGATCTCGTCGAAACGTTGCCAAGATAGTCTCAATCTTACATGGGAAAAGACCCAAACACACCAAGACCTGCATACCTGTACCCGTGAAAATCTACGAAAACATATATATGTATGTATGTATGTATGTATGTGTGTGTGTGTGTGTGTGTGTATATATATATATATATATACATACATACACACACACACACACACATACATATATATATATATCCTAATTAATTATTCTAATATAAGCAGTCATTTAAATTCCCATTGAGTTGTATGTGCAAATTAACACATAGAAGTATTCATTAGAGAATCATTAATTGCTGAAATTAAAACTGCTTCAAAATATTTTTATTGCTGATATTTAACAGTGCATTTGATTACGATTCTGAAAATATGAATTCAGAAGATATATATAGTTCTCTCCGTGGAGTGACTGAAGCAATTCAGAACTTCAGCTTCCGCAGTCAGGAGGATATGAATGAACCTATGAAATGGGATTCAAAAAAAGAAGATGGTGATTCAGTAAGTATTATGGAAAAATCTGTAGATTGAGAAATAATTCAGCGTCCATATTAAAATATGCACTTGGGGTGCTTGTTTTTTTCAGCCCATATGCAAAAAAACAAAAGTTGCATTTTCTCTGAGGTAAACTTACCTGAAATAACTGGGAATTAGCCCTAAGAAAAAAATATTGTGGAGACATAATTACAAGAGCAGTGAAGAGAGCTCTAGACTTAAAATTGTTCTCATTTTGAACCTAATTTCTTTGTGCTGGTAAAATATTCCTTTATATGTTTGCTTCTACTGGCAATATCACCTGTTGATATGAAAGAGAAAGAAGAGAGGGAGAGGGAGAGAATTTAAGGACAAACAAGCTTAAAACTGAAAAAATATATTTGCATTAAATGAATCTTAGAATCATAGAAAACTGATGACAGAAAAGACTTAGTATTCCTTCAAGTGTGACATTTGAATTTTTTTCTTCTTAATTTATGTATTATTATTATTATTATTATTATATTTTTTCTTAATTTTTGACAAATGATGAATGAATGTTTGTTTATCTCAAGCATGTTTAAACTTAGTTATTGGTGATTGACTCATTATTTCCACTGGAAGTTGGTTCTAAGATTCCACTACTCTTTCTGTGAAATAATACATTCTAACTTTACTTTTGAACTTACCTTCTGTTGGTTTGAGGTAATACTTCCATGTTCTTGATTTTTGATTAATACTGAAAATACTGTCTTCTAGATCTTCACATCTTAATATATTTAAAGGTTTCAATCATGCCCCCCTGCTTTCCCTTCTGTCCTGCTGGCTGTATATATTCTTTCCTCCAATCTTTCTTGATACATTTTATCCCTCAGACCTTGCACCATTATAACTAGATACAGTATTCCAAATAGATCTGACTAAAGCTCTATATAGTGGGGTTAGAATCTTGTTTTTCTTGCTGGTGATCCCTCTAACAATGCACACTGTTTGCTCATTTTGTAGTCATCTGCTATGAGCATACCTAAATCCTTTTCTTCCGTTGTTTTTTCTGCTTGTACCCCCAATATTCTGCCAGAGGATTGTTTTTCATTAAGTACATGATCTTACAGTTAGAAACACTGCACTGCAGTTTCCACATTTTCCACAATTTGCCAGGAGTACCAAATCAATTCTGTGTTACAGATACCCCCAGGAACATCAACTCTATTCCACACTTTGGTTTTATCAGTAAAAAGTCAAGCCGAGCAAGTGCTAGCAATCTTTCTATTATATCACTTACAAATACATTGAAGGGGAAAGGGCCTAGGATTGAGCCTTGTGGTATACCGCTTGTGACTGGTCTCTTTACAAACAGTGCTCCATTAACAATCATATTCTGGAAGCTATCCCTGAGCCAACTTCTAATCCACTGAATCATCCAGCAGTTAAGCTCCAGCCTGTAGAGCCTTTTTGTAAGTTCATTATGTAGAACTGTATCAAATGCTTTGCTAAAATCCAAGTAGGCTATGTCCACAGCACAGTGTCATATTTGTGACATTTCTATGGACATAGCTTGTGGACATTTGTAATATGGTTTTTAAAAAGTTAATCAGATTAGTTTGACATGAACTGGACATTATCTGCCCTCAGTAAAACAATGCTGTTTTGGATCGGTTAAATTGTGTCCTGCTTTTTTTTTAAAAAAAAGACTACAGCTACTATAGTTGTTAAGCTCAATAGCCTATACAGTTTCCACATTCTTTCCTATTCCCCTTCTTGTGGATAGGTACAATATTAGTTGTTTGCCAATCTTCACCTGTTAAAAAGACTGGTTAACCATTAACCATAATAACCTGGATAAAATTTTTTGAATACAGTATGCAATCAGAAGATTGGGAAAGATTATGGACAAAAAATTATAAAACAATATTGGCAACTTCATATAAAGAAAATTTGTATAAAATGTTTTATCATTGGCATCTACCACCAGTGAGATTGGCTAAAATTTATCCAAACTTAAAATCAGAATGTTGGAAATATAAAAAGAAACTTGGTACATTCTTTCACATGTGGTGGACCTGCCCAAAAGTGAAAGAATTCTGGAATAAGATAAAGATCCATTACAGGAAATAACAAGTCTAAAAATAGTACCTAAACCTGAGATGTTTTTACTAAGTATAACCAAATGAGAAAAGAGAATGAATGTTTAATGATACACATTTTAACAGAAGCTTGGATACAATATGCTCAAAATTGGGAATTAGATAGTACATCCACAGACGACATGATTATAAAAAAAGTAATGGATTGCACAGAAATGAACAAATTTACAATGGAACTGCAGGAAAGGGAAGAAAAAGAATACTATATGGCCTGGGAAAAATGATATGTCTGGTTAGACAATAGAAAATATAATGCAAAAGTAGAAGCTTTAAAGTGTAATTGTAAATAGCGTATATATGTACAGGAGAACGGTATAACTGATGTCACAAATAACTGCAAAAAATGTATATAGATATTGTTTTTAAAGGTGAAAATTTAATAAAATGTATTTTAAAAATAAAATAAAAAGACTGGTTAAACAGACCAGTTAATGGTCTAACAAGCACATCTAGAAGTTCCTTTAGAACTCTGGGATGAATACCATCAGGATCCATTGTTTTATTGTGTTTTACCTCCACTTCTAAAAAGTTTGGGAAAGAAACTGCACAGCTAGGAATAGTATGATCCCCCAAACAGATTTTGTTATTGGCATCTACTTAAGAAGATTGAGCAGAACAGATTAACGAGTTGGAAGGTCATCTAGTCCAACCCAACACCCAAGCAGGAGACCCTACACCATTTCTGACAAATGGCACTCCAATCTCTTCTTGAAAGTCTTTTTTTTTTCAAATAAGTTTTTTATTTTTCAATATAAATGTACATACCATGTTTCTCACAAAATAAGGCCGGGCCTTTTTTTTTTTTAACCTCCGAAAAGACGGCCTACCCATTTTTTCGGGGGTGACTTAATTTCCTCCCCCACCTAAAGCGCCCCATGCGCACTCATCTCTCCACGAGGCCGCTTCTATCAGCTAATTGAAGCTTTCCAAAGGCAGAGTCACCAGCCGCTTTGGGGCAAGGCATGGCTGCCCGCATCCCCTCGCCATAAGGCAGTTTTTTTCGGACAATGGAAGCTGCCCAAGGGCAGTCACCAGCCGCTTTGATTGGCTGGTAGAAGCGGCCTCATGGCGAGGGGAGTATGCGTGGACGCTCGCCCCGAGGCCGCTTCTACCAGTCGATCAAAGCAGCTGGTGACTCTGCCTTCAGGGAGCTTCTATCGGCTGATGTTCTATCGGTAATAGATAGGGGTATTCTAGCCTAGGCTACCTGCAGGGCGCTCCTAAAGGCAAGTTTTCTCCCCCCCCCACCATTCCCCCAATTTCTCTTCACCTCGTGTAATTCTAACGAAAGATGTGAGAAATGGCGGGGAAACGCACAGTTTACATAGGCCTAAATTTTGGGGGTGGGGCTTAATTTCACCTCATGCCTAGAAATCATGCTGGGCCTTCCTATTGGTGGAGGCCGTATTGTGGGAGAAACGGTATTTTGTGGGTATTGCATTGACTGGGTCAAGTCTTTTTTAAGCAACAGTAACAATAATAATACAAATAAGTATGTGTAATTCTAATCTTCCAACTTCCACAACTTCAACAATGCTAGTCTCTTTTCATAATCCATTTCTCATTTTCCCATTAGTTTATTTAAACCTAAATAACATTTCTTTGCATCTTGTATTTATAGTTCCTAAATATTATTATTGTTTTTTAAGAGTTATTAATAGTTCCACCATAACTTCAATATTCCAAATATGTAGGGTTAATAATAACGCCAAATATTGACAATATTTAATCAATCCCAGAAGTGTATCTCAAAATCCCACACAATTTCTAATCCTTAATATTTTAAAGTCATAATTATATATACTATTTTCCCTATATATATCTTCCCATTTTATTGATATGTTTTCTCATTATCCATCATCTCTTAATCTTTTTAAGATTCCATCATTTATTTATTTTTTTAATCAATCTTTTATCTCTCTCTCTCTCTCTCTCGGTATCTTGTATTTCTTTTGGAATTTTTTTTTTGTACCTACTTAAACTTCTCCTTCAGAGTACCTTTTGTCTCTTTCTTCTGTATTATTTGAACTCACATCAACAAAACTTCTTTTTGTTTTTTGTTTTTTAATTTTTTTTTCCTTTTCTCTCTATTCTGTTATAAACTTTTAGGGGATTATATAATTGTTTTCTACTTATTAATCCTTTCTTCTCTTTATTGTTAACTTCTTGCATCTCATTTCGATTTTTCCCTTCCACTTCTTTTTCTAACTTCTCACTATTTCTTGAATATCATATTCTTCTTTTGCCCAATTCTTACCCAATTGTTGGGGAGCTTCTACATCCATTTCTGTATCTTTAAACAATCCCCTTGTCTCCTTATTGTCTTTTATAGATTCACACATATCTTTAAACATAAACAATGATTCTTCATATAACTCTATTATCTCTTGGAAATCCATTTTATAAAACCCCTTATTTTATGATATGCAGCCTTATATTTTCCCAATTATTTATCTCCCAATTTTTCAAATTTTAAAGTCTTATTTAGCTGTCCTTTTTTCTTTTCTTCTGATACTTTTTTTCTTTTGTCTCATAGAATGTTCTGTTGAGTAACATTAATGATCCAAGTCCAAGTCCAAATTAAGTTCAATAATCCAAGTCCACATTAGTCCACTAGATTCCTCCAATCTTTCAAGTCCATAATCCAAGTTGGATTTAATAAAATTTAGTTATTTGCAAATTAGTTCCTTGTATAAATCTTCCAAAGAGCAGCAAAAAAGGCTCCATAAGTGTTCTCAAATTATCCAAGTAGTCAACAGTAGAGTCAAGGTCAGGCCATCCTTCAGCTGTTATTGCTTCTGTTCTGTTCTGTGTACTAGGCTTTGTGTGCATTGAAATAATTTTCACTAAGTATGCTGTGGTTATAGTGCTGTAGTACTTCTCTTCTTCCAGTAGATGGCTCTCTTATCCCAAATCCAATTTAAATAGTCTGTCAAAAACAGCGGATTATCAGATTAAATCCAGGTAGTTTAAAGATACAAATAAACGAGGTAATTTCTCCTGGAGGTTGTTTTTCAAATTATTTGAGCTTTTTCCAAACTTTCTGTATTTTATTAGCTTCTCTTAGGCTTCTTTCACCTCTTTGTTCTCAGGGTTTTTTTTTCTCCATGTGTCAATTCGCTGTTATCTTAAGCTTAGGAGTTATCTTTTAATATTCTTGTAGTTACTTCAGATCTTTAGAGTAACAGTTGGTAGTTATTTCACCCAGCTCCAATTCTCTGTCCATACACCACTCCAGCACAAATCTTGTGGTCCCGGTTGTCTCAGCTTTGTGACTGCCAAAAATAGCTAATGTCCCTGCTGCCATTCAGGGAGAACTTGCTTCGGACCTAATGAGAAAATTGTGGATTCTTTGTGAAGCGCCTCTCCTTCCTTCACTGCCTCTCCAAGGTGGCTATGACCCCGTAGGGTCTCCCGACAACAGTTACTGGCTAGATTTTGCGAGGCTCAACAGAGCCTATTTTCCAGCCATTCTTGTCCTAACTATTTTTGTTCCGACCTTCCCCTCTCTTTTGCAACCATTGATAAAACTTATTCCAAGTATCATAATATTCTGATTCCCCCCATATTTTTCTGTTCTAGAGTTAGTCTATTCAGTTCTGCACAAGCCAGTATTTTTCTTATTATCTCTCTTTCTGGTAATATATTTTCATTCTTCCAAAATTGTGCATAGACCATTCTCACCGTTGTCAATACATGTATTATTAAATATGTTACGCCTTTACTGTGACCTTCTGTCATTATTCCTAAGAGGAATAGTTCTGGCTTAAATTGGATATGTTGTCCCACTATTTGCTCTACCCATGTCTGAATCTGTTGCCAATATTTCCTTGCTTGATTACATATCCACCATATGTGGTAGTATGTACCTGGTAAATCCGTACACTTCTAGTATTTTGGTGATAAGTTTCTAAACATTTTAGCAAGCCTTTCTGGAGAAAGATGCCACCTGTAGAACATTTTGTATAAATTTTCCTTGTACAATGTAGCCAATGTTAATTTTATATTTTTTTCCCAGAGATTTTGCCATCTAGCCAATTCATTGTTATGTCCGAAATTTTTGGCCCATGCCAACATTGTCTCTTTAACGTGCTCTTCCTCTAGCTTAATAAGTATCTATTTAACACAAACTATTTATCATCAGTCCCTATCAACAGTTTGTCTAATGTTGTTAACTCTCTATTAATGTTGTCACATCCTGTGTATATCTCGACTGTATTTGTAAGTATGACCACCACTCCAATTCTACCCCTTGTGCTATCAATTCTAATCTGATTTTCAATTCTCCTTTATCATTTAATATACCTTTATATATCAAAATTTTCCCCATATTTATCAAATTTGGATGTATTAGCGCTTTTAATGTAGAGAGCCAAGTAGGAATTTCCATGTAATCTTGATGCTTAATTTTGTTCCACATCATCAAGAGTGCCTGTCTCATGTAATGTCTCTGAAATAATTTATGTGCTATGCCTTTTTTGTACCAAAGGAAAGTGTGCCATCCTGCTTGGATATCATGGTCTTCCAGTTTTAGTAGCCTCTTGTTTCTTAATGTAATCCATTCTTTTATCCAAGTGAGTGCTGCAGCATGATAGTATAACTCCCAGTCAGGTAAGCCGAATCTTCCTTTCTTTTTGGCACCTTGCATTAACTTCAGTTTAATTCTTGGTCTCTTTCCTTGCCAAATGAATTTTGATTTATTTGATTCAAATTTTTAAAGAAGCTTTTCTCTAATTTTATAGGAATATTTTGGAATAAAAAGAGTATCTTTGGTAAAATGTTCATTTTAATTACAGCTATTCTACCGATTAAGGAAATTTGAGGTTCTTCCAGCTCTCTAAATCCATCTTTATTTCATTTGTTAATTTAGTATAGTTATCTTCTTTAAACATTATGCACATTGCCATTAGGTATATCCCTAGATACTTCACTTTTTTCACTATTTAGACATCCATTCCTTTTGTGAATTCCTCCTTCTGTTTATTCGTCATGTTCTTGACTATCATTTTAGTTTTAGTTTAGTTGTTTATTTTTACTCCCGCTATTTCTCTGTATTCTACTAGTTCCTCCATAAGCTTAACACCAGACTTTAGGGGCTCCTCTAAAAAAAAGAATAGGTTGTCCGCAAAGGCTTATAATTTGTAGGTTTCTCTTCTGATTTCCAGTCCTTAATTTGTTCCTCTTTTCGAATGTTTCTTGTCAATACTTCCAATATTAAGATTAATAGCAACGGAGACAGTGGGCAACCTTGTTTTGTACCTTTCTGTATTGTAAATGCTTGTATCGCCTCTCCGTTCATTATTACTCTAGCCTCTTGTTTCAAATACATTGCCCTGAACATGTTTATGAATTTGTCACCAAAATCCATATGCCTCAGTTGTTGTAACATGAATTTCCAGTTTACGTTATCAAATGCCTTTGGGGCATCTAGGAAGAGCAATGCCATTTGTTTTTCGCTGTGTGTTTTGTAGTATTCTAATATGTCTAGTACCGTCCTCATGTTCTTTATCTGCCTTTTAGGCAGAAAATCATTTTGGTCAGCATGGATAAATGTATTGAGGAATCTTTCCAGACATTTGGTTATTATCTGTGCAAATATTTTGTAGTCTGTATTCAATAGTGAAATTGGCCTATAGTTTTGAATTAGCATCAGATCTGCCTCCTCTTTTGGAATAAGCACTATATTGGCCTCCACCCATGATGGTGGTACCTTTGCTTCTCTAAGGACAGCATTATAAACCTCTAATAGCATTGGACCTAGGCTTTCCTGAAAATGGACTATATAGTCCATTGGAGTCCGGTACTTCGTTGTTCTTCTGTTTTTTAATAGCCTCAATTAGTTCTGGCATTCTTATTTCTTCATTGAGCATATCTTTTATTTCTTCTGGTACCTTTCACAATTCAGCCTTTTTTAAATATTGTCAATTTTTTTTCCTCAGTATAACCTTTTTCTTTGTATAATTTCTCATAAAAGACCTGAATTATATATATCTATTTTTCCTTCGTTTCGCTAACAAAAATTTCCATCTTCATCTTGCAATTTGTTAACCCATTTCTTTCCTTTCTGTTTCTTTAATTTATATGCTAGCCACTTCCCTGGTTGTTCGCATTCTCAAAAAAGTTTTGGTTTGCTTTCTTTATATGCTGTGCCAATTTTTCTTTTTCAGGGATGGCCAATTTGTGTTTAATTGGATCCATTTTTCTTTAAGATTTCTTTTTGTGGCTTCTTTTGTAGTTCTGTCTCTAAGATCCTATATTCTTCTTCCAAATCTTTTAGTTTTTGCTTCTTAATTTATTTTTTTTAGCCATGAATGATATATCAATTCCCCTTGTGAATGCTTTCATTGTTTCCCATAACTTTTGTATGGATGTGTCTCCTGTCTTAATTTCTTTAAAGAAGAATTCCAGTTCTTTGTTAATTCTCTGAATAAAGTCTTCATATTTTAAAATTTCTCAGTTTAGTGTCCATCTTGAGCTTTTCCTTTGCCCTCTCCAAGTGTTTCTCATAGGGTTATGGTCTGTCTAGAGATTTGTGTTTATTTCTACTTCCTTTATTTCCGAAATTAGCTCCATCGACATCCAGATCATATCAATTCTAGAACAGAATCCATGTCTCTTCGAGAAATATGTATATTGTTTTCTTTCCTGGTTTCTCTCTCTCCATAAGTCTTGAATGTTTAGTTCTTCTGCCATTTGAAAAAATGTTCTGGGTAGTATCCTTCTGATTTCTTTTCTTTTTTTGTCACTTTTGTAGTCTATGGCATTAAAGTCTCCCAAAATGAATACGTTGTCACTCTCTGTCTCTTGAATAATGCTGTGCAATTTCTTTAGAATTTTTCCTGACCTCCCATTTGGTGTGTAGATTTCAACTAATAGCATTTGTTTATGATTTAATATTATTTCTACAACCAGTATCCTTCCTTTTTCATCTTGATAAATTTCTTTGGTCTAGATTGTTTCTTTGACATACAGCGCCACCCCTCTCTTCTTCTGTTGTGCTAGAGCGCTCCCACAGGGAGGGTCTCCTGCGAGTCCCGTCGGCATCTATGTGCCGGCTGGTGACCTCAAGGAATAGGGCCTTCTCTGTGGGGGCGTCTGCCCTCTGGAATGGGTTGCCTCCAGAGTTACATATAGCCACGGACATGGGGACCTTCAGGCGTGCCTTGAAAACCTGGCTCTTTGACCAGGCCGGCTTGGGCTGATTTTAGATTTGTGTGTTTTACAAATTTTATGGTTTTAGGGAGGGGTTTTAATTGATTACAGCCAGGGCCTTAGTTTAATTTAGTTTTAACTTTTCACATATTTATTGTTTTAATTGTATGACTGTGCACCGCTCCGAGTCCTTCGGGAGAGGAGCGGTATATAAATAAATATTTATTATTATTATTATTAGAGCCACAAAGAGTTTCCCTGTTGGGGGTATTCCAATAAGTGTTTCTGTTGATCTTGATGTGGACTTCTTGTAGCGCAGTAGTTCCCAAAGTGGGTGGTACCACCCCCTGGGGGTTGGGATGCCTTGGGGGGGCGCTAAGAGGCAAGGGGGCTGGCAGGGGACGCTAAGAGGCGGCAGGGGGATGCTGGAGATGGCCCCTTCACAGGATGCAATTCAGGGGTGGAATTTTGCAGGTAGCTTGGCCAAACTCCTGCCCCTGGGAGTCAAAGCGCTGAAGCGCGAGCAGCGTGGGAAACTTTGGCTGGGCTCTCGAGATGAGAGCGACTCTGGCCGCTTCTTTCCGCTAATAGGCGGCCAAGATATCTGCAAACTGTCAAGTGCTCCTCAAGAGAGATGTTTTGCAGATAGTTGGCCTATGCAAAGGGGAGCACAACGTTGTTGCACCTCACTAACATGGAAGTGGGGGAAGATGACTCATCCCCGAAGCGCCAGCATTGCTCCAGCAACGCAGCCCCGAGGATGCTACCTTTGCCTGCACCCATCACTAAAGTGCGACAGCCAGAGAAGTGCTCCATTCAGAAGCGCTGAACTTCCAATTGGCGCTGGAGGCAGTAGGCAGCGCCCGAAGGGGCTTCTACAAAGGGGGAAGAAAACCCTCCCTCTGCCACCGCTGCTGCTTTCCCCTTCTCATAAATCCTGCCAGCTTCCAGATGTCCTGTTTGCAGTCCCACCTGAGGACATGCCCCCTGCCTCCCATTACGTGTCTATTAGGAGTACCCAAGCCTGGCTTCTAGAGTCCTTCGGGGCACTGAGTGTAAAACCGCATCCAGCCGGCCAATCCTTTGTCTGAAGGGGAGATTTCTGGTTCCATGTGTTGCCATGTTGTTTTTTTCTCCCGTGGATGGTGGAGGAATCAAGAGTTTCACATATTTGTGGCATGGGTCCCTGTCACAAAATTGGAGCCTTTTGGCAAGGTTTCTTATATTTTATGTTATTGGCCCATTGCAGAGAGGTTATTGAGAGAAAGAGAAATTGTTAATATAATGGCAAAATAGTTCCATTTTATTATACTGGTGGAGAGTATAATCCATCCTAATCAAGGTGACAGTATTTAATACCTGAGACAATAAGCAGTAGAAATTCAACAATACAGAATGAACCATTTTATGTGACACCTCACTGTTGATACTTAGAGACAATTTTGCCTGTCAGCAGAGAGAAGCAGCCGGAGTCACTCTCATCTCTTGAGAGCCCAGCCAAAGTTTCCTGTGCCACCATCAGTCAAAATTCAAATTAGTGGTCCACAGGATTTAAAATTATGAGTTTGGTGGTCCCTGAGGTCCAAAAGGTTGATGACCCCTGGATTAGACCATACCTGCCTAGGCAGAAAATAGGTAGATAGGTTAAGGAAGGAATAGAGAGAGGGAAAGAGAGAGGGAAAGAGAGGGAATGAGAGAGAAAAAGAAAGAAAGAGGGGGGAGGGAGGGAGGGAGGGAGGGAGGAGAAAGTGAATGGGATATGGAGGGAGGGAGAGAAAGAAAGGGAAAGAGAAAGAGAGGGAGTGAGAGTAAGAAAAAGGGAGGGAGGGAGGAGAACGTGAATGGGATATGGAGGGAGGGAGAGAGAGAAAGAGAGAGGGAAAGAGAGAAGGAAGAGACAAGAAAGAAAAGAGAGAAAAAGGGAGAAAGGACGAAAAAGGGTAGACAAAGAAGGGGAGGGTGGAAGGAAGGGACAGAAAGAAAGAAAAAGAAAGAAAGAAAGAAAGAAAGAAAGAAAGAAAGAAAGAAAGAAAGAAAGAAAGAAAGAGGAGGGAGGAGAAAGTGAATGAGATATCTAGTCCAACCACCTGCTCCAGCAGGGTTAGAAGCGTGCATGTATATGTGTTTGCGCGTGCACGAGTACGCACGAATGGCTGTCAAAACTCCAAAAACAGGTCAAGTAGCTCTGGGGAGGTCAGTCATAAATTAGAACACTTACTAAGCAACTGGCCATTAAGCGAGAACCACTTATATTTGGTTTGCCAATCACATGGCCATCTGACCATGCCCATCCAGTCACATGACCACCAAATCATGCCTATCTGGTCATGTCACCACCAAGCCATGCCCAGCCAGCAAGCCACGCCCAGCCAGCAAGCCACGCCCAGCCAGTCACATGCCCACAAATTAGGCCACGCCCACAGAACCAGTTGTTAAGAAATTTGAATCCCACCCCTGGGTGGGGGGCACTGAGGATGAGTTTGTGGCACCAAGGGGGCGGTGGACTGAAAGAGTTTGGGAACCACTGTTGTAGTGCTGCTATGTCTAAATTCAATGGCTGTAACTTGGTAAGAGTTTTCTTTTCTGGGGGGAGTTCAAACCATTAATGCTCAATGATAAAACCTTTAATTCTTCTTGCATGTTTCTACCTGTATCTGAGTCTTGTGTTTCTTGTTGCTCTAATCTCTCTTAATTTTTTTGCCTTTCTTCTTTACTCTGTGGTTCAGCTTCTTTCTCTTTTCCTCTCTTTTATTTGTGATTCCTTTTCTGCTCTCGCCTGTGTTCTTTGGTCCCTTACATCTGTTACTTCTCTGTCTTCCACTTCTTCCTTGTTGCTGAAGAGTTGATTGTAAAATTCCTCTGCTTGGTCTACCATATCTATTCTATATCTCTTTTCTCCCCATGTCACCAATATACCCTCTGGCATCAGCCATGAAATTGATATTGTGTTTAGTCATCAATGATGTTAAGAATTGATATGGTTTTCTTAGTTCTCTGATTCTTCTGGGAACCTGCTTTAGGACTACCAATTGCCTTTATTTGTGTATTATCGGTTCATCTCTTGTTCTGTTTAACACTTTGTCCCAAATTGACTTTTTGACCAACCACACATGCACTTCCTTTGGAAGGTTGTTTCTTCTTGCATAGTTCATTTGGATTCTGTAAATCTTGTCTATTTCGTTTAACATCTCTTCGTTCTCTATTCCAAGTGCCTTTGCCATCAATTCTGCCATAGTATCCCTCCTTCTTTCACGTTTTGAAATTGCAGAAAATGTGCCTCTTTCTCTGATTCTAAAAGCAGTACCATCGTCTCTAACTCCTTGTTTGCCTGTATCAGTTTGACACTCAATTCATCCACTCTTTTCTCTTCTTTCTCCATTCTATCTTCTATCTCCTGTAGTTTCTGTTCATTCTTAATCATCTGTTCTTGAAAATTTTCAAATTTCTCATCCATCTTCTGTATTTTTTCTTTTAGTTCTCCAGTGTCATTCCTCACTTCTCCGATCTCTTTTTTCATCTCATCATGGTTCCTAGCCATCACTTCCTGCATTGATTGCAGTATGGCCTGTAAATCTTTGAATGAATTGGATCTCTCTCTCTCTGTAACACATCCTTAATTGACCTCTGATTTGAAGGGAAGACATCTGGGAGGCTAGCTTTTTCCCTATCCCAATCTTTGTAATTTGTAATGCTTGTCATCTTTAATATTTTAACTACTAACTTATTTAAAAATCTTTCCAGCACATTGTATTTATAGTGATAATAATTAAATATTAAAATAAATAGAAATGTATAATAAATGTATAATATTGGTGATATGTATAAAGATAGTATCAATAAAGCTTAATATTATAATTATAATATATAAAAGTAATTATGATAACAGTCCTATATAGTAATAATCCTATATATTAACAATAATGTTTTGGTGGTAGTCAAAATAATAGTAATAACAATTACTATAATAGCGATAGTATCAATAGTACCATGGCAATAATATCAATACTGATGACTGGCAGTAGTAATAGTAATGGTGATAGTATCAGGTAATGACCAGGGAGAGTCAACCTTGTAGTATCGTTTATAATTTGATCCAAAAGAGCACCCTTTTGCCTTGATTTCCTTTATCCCTGTCGAGACTTAGTTTTTTTATTGATTTATTAAATGTCTGTATATTCCATAGTCATTAAGTAAATTTCCCAAGTTCTAATTAACTGCAGCAGTCTTTGATTGTCTTTGATTTGTAGCTTTACTATAGTTACATTCTTTGTCTTTTAAAACTCTTAAATGTCCACCACACTAACAGGTTGTAGAATGCGCTTTTACTAAAGGTATAGGTGAAGAAGATGAAATGTCTCCCTTTTGTCTCCTGTCAAAATGCACTGTCAGGGAGAGCCATTTTAACTGCCCCATTTCACCCTCATTTTTAGTCTTTTAAGGTTATATTTCACCTAATATCACCAAAATCGGATTCCTTTATGGCTTTAGCAGAAAAGAGTTCAATCAGTGTTCACTATGAAGTCCGGTTTAAATTCAATTGCCACTACTGCACTCTTTTAGATCTTCCCTCTTGATGGCCTCTGGCATTGCTCAGCCCTTTTTTCTCGCTACTGTAGTGATTGGGGGGCAGGGAGAACTTCCACCCCCTTTCCTTGCTTAAACTCCTTGATCTCCTAAGCCAAATTGTGGGTAACACTCTCTTCAACAAGATCAGGACCTGCTAATGCCAGAGTTGGTGCAACCGTTTCCTCCACTAATCTACCTCTTGTTCTGGCCAGCTGTCAGCACTCTGGTGTGGCCATGACAGGTCGTCTTCTTCCACGCCTGGGTTAAAAAGGAATTTTTTTCTGACCCACACCATGGACTGCCATCCACGCGCGATCCCCAAGTTTCCTTTCCTCTCGTGATAGTCCCTCCGAGACACCTTCAGCTTTCAGGAAGCCCTCCGGATGCTAGAAATCAGCTGTACTCCGCGGAGCTCTCTGCTCATACACCAATTCAGGCTGACAACTAGCCCCACTTCCGAAGCTCCCACAACCTCTGAAGGCAAGCTTTTCTGTTGGTTGATTGTTCTCACTGTCAGAAAATTTCTTCTTATTTGCAGGTTAAATCTCTCATTGTTCAGTTTCCATCCATTATTCCTTGTCTGGCCTACAGGTGCTTTAGAAAATAGCTTGACCCCTTCCTCTCTGTGGTAGCCCTCAAATATTGGAACACTGTTATCATGTCTCCTCTGGATCTTCTCTTCACTAGACTAGCCATGCCCAATTCCTCTAACCGTTCTTCATATGTTTTAGTCTCCATTCCGGTAATCATCCTGCTTGCTCTCCTCTACACTTTTTCTAGAGTCTCAACATCTTTTTATAATATGGTGACCAAAACTGGATGCAGTACTTTAAGTGTGTTCTTACTAAGGCTTTATAGAGTGGTGGTATTAGTACTTCACTTGATCTTGATTGTATCCTTCTGTTAATGCAATTTAGGATTGCATTGCCTTTTTTGGCTGCCACTGCTGACTCATATTAAGCTGGTTATCCACTAAGACTCTAAGATCTCTCTCACAGTTACTGTTTGTCATGCCCCTGGTGGAGACTGACTCTGAGGGAGAGGAGGAACAGCTTACAGGGAGTGGAGGTGTGGCTCCAGAGGTTGTGGAAGAGGCTGGGGAAGGGCAGAGGCCGACTGGGCAGTCAGAGGAAGAACCAGGTCTATCCCCTTTGCATCCTAGGACACGCAGGGAGGAATGGAGAAGGCAACAACTTGGCTTACGAGAGAGGAAGCAGCCATGATCCTCCTCATTGGTTGCAGCTGGGGAGACTAGTATATAAGAGAGATTACAACACAGCGTTACCAGAAGCAAAGCGTGTGTTATTTTGGGCTGAAGTTATCTTGGTTGGCGTCCTTCCAACAGACTGTGCCTTGTTATCTCCTTGAATTTGGTAATTACTTATCCTGGTCTGTTGTGGAAATTTTATCCTTGTAGTTTGTTTGGTGTTTTATTACATTTCGGACTGTATTGCTTTCTTTTGAAGACTATTTTTGAGTACGTTTTATCTCCAACTGAGAACTATTGAACAGTGGGGCCAAGTTGGAGGCATTAAAGGACATTTATTTACGTTTTGGATTTTGTAACGTTTGTGTCTGGGTCATCATACTGTGTCTGGGTCATCATACTGCTATTAAGGCTAGTTTCACCCAGCCTACTTTTGGTTTTTCTTGCCTAAGTGTAGGACTTGTCCAGGGGTGGGATTCTACCGGTTCGGCCTGGTTCTATAAATCGGTTGTTACCATTCCCGATAGTTTGGAGAACCGGTAAATTGGGCCTCTGACTGACCCCACCCTTCTCCGCTCGCTTCTCCGCTCCCTGCCCAATCAGTCCCTATCGCGCATGTGCAATATCGTGCGCGTGCACAACAGACTGCAGAATGTTTTTGCCCCTTGCCAGACCAGCCATTGCTGCCTGCCTTTAACTGCAGCCCTGCCGAATGTGATGATCTCCCTGGGTGAGTGCCGGTCACCTTTCCCCACAACTTGCCTTTTTTTTCGCCCCTTCCCTCCCCCCACCACTTGCATTTTGCCGCTACTGCCGGTTGCCTTTCCCCTACCACCACCACTTGTCTTCTGCTGGAGAGTATGTGGAGAGGCTCCTATTGGCTCCGGCCAGGTCAGCGGATGCTTAACTCACCTGCTGCTCCTGGGAGAGTGAGGGAGCCTCTCCCAAGAGCGAAAAGCTTGCAAGTCCCTCTCCCTTCAGAATGGCTCCTGTGCAGCAGAGAAGCAGCCCAGTTGAATCCTGCTTCTCTGCTACCTGGGAGCTGTTTCTTATGGGAGGCTTGCAAGCTTTTTGCTCTCAGGAGAGGCTCCCTCGTTTCCACAGCAAGAGCAGGTGAGAGAAGGAGCCCGGAGCTGACATGACTCACGAGCCTCTCCGCTGTTCTCTCTCATCTGGAAAAGTGAGAGAGCCTCTCTCAAGAGCAAGAAGCTTGCAAGTCCCCCTCCCTTCGGAATGGCTCCCCTGCAGCAGAGAAGCAGCCCTCTCTGCTGCCCGAGAGCTGTTTCTGCCCAAAGTTTCCGCCTTTGGCCCCTCATCCCAATTCAGCGGAGTCCGCACCGGCCCGGAATGGAACTGGCCTCTTTGAGCTCTCTTACACCTCTCGCTTGCTGCCAACCCCAGACAGGCTCAGACGATCTCAATCCTTCACGGGGAGCTGACAGCGTGGCACGGTGGCAAGCGAAGCAGAGGGGAGAAGGCGGCTTGTGAGACAATCCTTCCCAGAGGGGGTGAGCTTGACCTGGGTATGGGATAAATAAGCAAAGTGAAATGAGCCAGCCCCCCTGGCTGTCAATTCGGCCATGCTGGCTGGGAGAGAAGAGAATGTTCTCCTTTTCCCCCTGGTGCTGCCGTGGCTGGATCCTTCTGGGGGAATGCCCTGCCATTGCCGCCCTGGTGTGCTCTGCTGCTGCTGTCACCGAAACCACCCAAGAAACCTCCCTGCCACCAGCGCAGTTCCCGGACACGCCACCACCGCTCAACTTCTCCCACCACCACCACTCATCTTTTGCAGCAAAGGCCATCGCCGAAGCTGCCCAAGGAAATTCCCCACCACCAATGCAGTTCCAGGATGCACTGCCACCTCTCTCTCTCCCTCAGAGCCATTGCTGGGTCAAGCCAACAAGCTTTCCTTGGCACTCTTCGCTGCTTCTTTCATTTCTTCGTTTTGGAATCCAGACTAGCTGAACAACAATCACCAGTCATAGTGGAAGCATTCCTTTGGGTGACCCTCCTTGTCCTCCCCCTCTTCTTTCTCTCGTGACCGGCAGCTGTGGTGGGGCGGAGCAAGGGGGTGCACATGCACAGGGAGACGCTCCTCAAGCGAGTGCCAAAGCACAGCAAAACCGGGCGCAGGACGGGCGGCTGCTCGCTTGAGGGTCTCTCTGCACATGTGCACCTCCTCGCCACACCACAGCCACTGGTCATGAGAGGAGGAGGAAAAGGGTTGCCCGAAGGGACGCTTCCACTGTGGCTGGTGATCGTTGTTCAGCCAGTCTGGATTCCAAAAAGAAGAAATGAAAGAAGTAGTAAAGAGCGCCAAGGACAGCTTGCTGGCTTGGCCCAGTCGGCATTGAGAGAGAGAAAGACAGAGAAAGAGAGTGGGACAGAGACAGAGAGAAGAAGAGGGGAAAATAGGGAGAGGGGCGGAGAGAAAGAGACACAGAGAGAGATCCGGGGGGGGGGGGAGAGCCATAGAGAGATGTGGGAGGGAAGAGAGGGAAAGAGAAAAGAGAGAGAGAGAGACAAGAAAGAAAAGACAGAGAAAAGAAAAAGAAAGAAAGAAAAGAAAGGAAGGAAGTGAAAGGAAGAGAAGGGATAGACAAAGAAAAGAAGAGATGGAAGGAAAGGACAAAGAAAGAAAGAGAGGGAGGGAGGAAGGAGAAAGTAAATGAAACATGGATGGATAGAGGAGGGAGGGAGAGAGAAAAAAAGGAGAGGGAGAAAGAACACAAGCTCTGGCTTCAGAAGACTCTGAAACAGCATAGCAATCTAGACCTGGAAGAGATCTCGGAGGTCATCTTTTAGTCCAACCCCCTGCTCCAGCAGGAGATCCTTACAGAATCATAGAATAGGAGGAGAGAGAGAGAGAAAGAAAGAGAGAGAGAGAAAGAAAGCAAGAAAGGAAGGGAGAGAAAAAGAAAGGGAGAGAAAGAAAGAGGGAGAGAGAAAGAAAGAAAGAAAGAAAGAAAAGAAAGAAAGAAAGAAAGAACAAAAGGAAAAGAAATAGAAAGAAAGAAAGAAAGACAAAGGAAGAGGGGGAGAGAGAAAATTCTTTGCTATTATTTTTTATTGTTCCATTATTTATCATATATTAATATTTTAAACTGTCCCTATACCTAAAGTGATTTTACTGCCTTTCTTTTGCCCAGATATTTTTCAGGGTTTACATGTCTATAGTCCAGAGCATAAATACATGTGTGTTTAACAGAGTTGAAAGGGACCTTGGAGGTCTTCTAGTCCAACCCACTGTTCAGGCAGAAAAACTGAGAATGCCAAACTCTGAGTAGAGGTCCTGAGAAAGGTGTCAGAATAATAGAATAACACTTAGAAGGGACCGTGGGGGGAACCCTATACCATCTCCCTGGTGGAGATGTGCCCAGCCGGGTTTCGGGTTTTTCATCGGCCGAGGGCCCAGGGGAGGGGAGGGGGGGTTGCGGTGGTTATTAAGGAGGATCTGTGTCCGAGGGAAGCCACTGTGTCTCAGACGACCGGGTGTGAGCTCCTTTTCGTGAAGTTCGGTTCCAAGGTTCAGGTGGGCTTGCTGGTCGCATACCTGGCTCGGCAGCGGCCCTGCTTGAGCTCCTTGAGGTTATAGCTGGCGTGGCGGTTGGGACCCCCAGGCTTATGGTCATGGGGGATTTCAACCTGCCATCTACTGGCGGTACCTCGGGGATTGCCCAAGAGTTCATGGCTTCCATGACGGCCATGGGCCTGACCCAGTTAATTCGGGACCCTACTCACGTGGGAGGTCACACCTTGGATTTGGTTTTCGTCTCTGATCAGTGGCAGAGTGATCTGGGTATAGGGGATATAGTTGTAGAACCCCTGTCATGGTCGGATCACTCGCTCCTGAAGCTCGACTTCCGTTCCGCACCCCCTGACCACAGGGAGGCGGGGCCATTAAAATGGTACCGCCCCAGGGGCCTGATGGACCCTGATAGGTTCCTGATGGAGCTTGGGCCATTTCCCGAAGCTCTCACACACGACTCGGTTGAGGGCTTGGTCGCCGCCTGGGATAGGGTGGCTGCTGGGGCCCTTGACCGGGTCGTGCCCTTGCGGCCTCTGACCCGGTGCCGATCCCAAATGGCTCCTTGGTTTTCTGAGAAGCTAAGGGAGATGAAGCGCCGGAAAAGACGCCTAGAGAGCAGTTGGAGGGCTAGCCGTTCTGAGTCTGACCGAACACTTCTACGATCTTATATTAAGACGTATTTAGTGGCGATGAAGGTGGCGAGGAGGACTTACCTCTCCACCCTTATTGCGTCCGCGGAAAACCGCCCAGCCGCCCTGTTTAGGGTGAGCCGCTCCCTTCTAGAGAGGGAAGCGCGGGAGGATCCCTTACAGGGACGGGCTGAGGAGTTTTCTAGTTTTCTACAGGATAAAATCGCTCAGATTCGGGACGAGCTGGACTCCAACTGGGCATCTCCGGGCGGGGGGGCGGGGGTGGATATCGGTGAGGCCAGTTGGGTTGAGTTCGACCCTGTTACTGTAGAAGACGTGGACAGGGTGTTGGGGGGACTGAATGCCACCACCTGTTTGTTGGACCCGTGCCCCTCCTGGCTGGTTTTGGCCACTCGGGAGGTGACACGAGGCTGGTTCCAGGGTATTATAAACGCTTCCTTGAGAGAGGGGCTTTTACCCGCCGCCTTGAAGGAGGCGGTGGTGCGGCCCCTCCTCAAGAAACCGTCCCTGGACCCAGCATTGTTATTAAATTACCGTCCCGTCTCCAACCTTCGCTTTGTTGCGAAGGTTGTAGAGAGTGTGGTGGCCCGTCAGTTTCCCCGATTCCTGGATGAAGCGAGTTATCTTGACCCCCTCCAATCGGGCTTCAGGCCCGGGCATAGCACGGAGACGGCGTTGGTCGCGTTGGTTGATGATCTCTGGAGGGCTCGGGACAGAGGTTGTTCCTCTGTCCTGGTCCTGTTAGATCTCTCGGCGGCTTTTGATACTGTCGACCACAGTATCTTATTGCAGCGGTTGGAGGGGTTGGGGGTTGGAGGCACCGTATTACGGTGGTTCTCCTCCTTCCTCTCCGACCGCTCGCAATTTGTGTTGACGGGGGGGCAGAGATCGTCCCCAAGGCCCCTGCTTTGTGGGGTGCCTCAGGGGTCGGTGCTCTCGCCCCTGCTGTTTAACATTTATGTAAAGCCGCTGGGTGAGATCATCCGTGGCTTTGGGGTGGAGTTCCATCAGTACGCTGATGATACTCAGCTGTACATCTCCACCCCGGGCCACCCCAACGAAGCCGTCGAAGTGATGACCCGGTGCCTGGAGGCCGTGCGGGGTTGGATGGGTCGTAACAGGCTTCGTCTCAACCCGGCCAAAACCGAGTGGCTGTGGTTTCCTGCGCCCAGATACAGCCAGCTTATTCCTTCGCTGGCCGTGGGGGGAGAGGTTTTGACCCCCGTGGAAAGGGCGCGCAACTTGGGTGTCCTCCTGGATGTACGGCTGTCTTTGGAAGAACATATTGCAGCCGTCGCCAGGGGGGCTTTTCATCAGATTCGTCTGATTTACCAGTTGCGGCCCTTTCTGGATCTGGGCGCACTTCGCACAGTCACTTCCGCCCTCGTTATCTCCCGCTTGGATTATTGCAACGCTCTCTACATGGGGCTCCCCTTGAAGAGTCTCCGGAGGTTGCAGTTAGTTCAGAATGCAGCCGCGCGGGTGATCGTGGGCGCCCCTCGAGGCGCACACGTAACACCACTTCTCCGCAGGCTGCACTGGCTTCCTGTGGCCTACCGGATTCGATTCAAGGTGGTACTGATGGTATTTAAAGTGCTCCATGGCTCGGGACCTGGGTACTTACGGGACCGCCTGCTGCCATCAACAACCTCCCGCCGCCCAGTACGCTCCCACAGGGTGGCCCTACTTGGGGTGCCGCTGCCTGACTGTTGTCGGCTGGCGGCCCCGAGAGTTCGGGCTTTCTCTGTGGGAGCTCCCTCCCTATGGAATGATCTCCCCCCGGAGATACGGGCTATGACGGATATTCTGACCTTCCGGCGCGCAATGAAAACCCTGCTTTTCGAACAGGCCGGCCTGGCCCAGTAACTATGTTTTTTGGTTTTAATTAATCTAAATTGGGGTTTTATTAGTTTTAATTTTTAACTTAAATTTTGAATAGACAGCCGGATCTAATTATTTAATTTATTTTTAATCGTATTTATTGTGTATTTATTGTATGCTTTTAGTAGGCTGTACACCGCCCCGAGTCCCTTTTTGGGAGAGGGAGCGGTATAAAAGTGTGATTAAATAAATAAATAAATAAATTTCAGAGAAATGGCTGTCCAGTCTTTTCTTAAAAACCTCCAGTGTTGGAGCACCCAGAACTTCTGGTAGCAAGCAGTTCCACTGGTTAATTGTTCTCACTGTCAGGAAGTTTCTCCTTAGTCTTAGCTTGCTTCTTTCTTTGTTCAGTTTCCATCCATTGCTTCTTGTTTGCATTCTGCTTCTTTGGAAAAAAAATTGCCCCCCCCCCTTCTGACAGCCCCTTAAAAGCCTGTTGCCTATCACACTCTTGAGCAAAGCATGTGAGCCATTTCCTCCTTTCAGTGGTCCATGAAAGTACATCTATAGTACGTAGATAATAAAGTCAAAAAATGGTGAACAACATTTTTACAGAACTATAAAGTTGAGGCTGGGTGTGACAAGGAAGAACTGGGAGGGGAGGGGCCAGGAGAGGCACCCCTTGACGTGAGTGACAATGAGTTAGTCCTGCCCACATAGTCACATGACCATCTAGCCACACCCACACAGTCAGGTGACCAGGAAACAATACCCAGCCAGCAAGCCACACCCACAAACTAAGCCACACCCACATAACTGGTTCTTAAGAAATTTGAATCCCACCATTGGACTTATCTCTACTATGAATTTCAATTTGTTGATAGGACCTAGTGTTCAAATCTGTCAAGATCCATCTGGATCTTGAGCCTATCTTCTAGGACTATGATGGCAAATCTATGGCACACGTGCCAGAAGTAGCACACAAAGCCATCTCTCTGGACATGTCAGTTGCCGTTCATTGCTTTCCCAGTTTCCGGTGCACACATGCACGTTGGCCAGCTGGTCTTCGCGTGTGCATCCATGCCAGAAACCAGAACATCAGGTGGCGCGCCAGAAACAGGAAGCTCAGCTTCCCGGTGCAGACATGCACGCCAGGGAACTGCTCTTCCAGTTTCTGGTGCTGCTGCACATGCACTCCCATTTGTGCACTTGGTGCCAAAAAGGTTTGCCAACTCTATTCTAGGATGTTAGCTATTCCTGCCAGCTTAGTATTATCTGCAAATTTGGTAACTTCCCCTTCTATTCCCTCATCTAAGTAGTTTATAAAGATATTGAAGAGTTCTGGGCCTAAGACAGAACCTTGTGGCACCCCACTACTTACTTCCCTCCATGTAGACTTAGACCCATTAAGGATTACTCATTGAGTACGATTTGTCAATCAGTTGTGAATCCATCTGGATTCTCACTTTTTTCTAGCTTACCAAAAAGTAGGTTGTTGTTCACTTCGTTGAATGCCTTGCTGAAGTCTAAATATATTATATCCACAATATTTCTCTGGTCTACTAATTTAGTCACTATGTTAAAGAACGAAATAAGATTGGTTTGGCATGATCTGTTTTTAACAAACCCACGCTGACTGCTAGTTATTGCTTTGCTTGTTTCTAGATGTTGACAGATCTGTTTTTTTTATTATCTTTTCCAGTATCTTCCCAGGTATTGATGTTAGGCTGATTGGTCTGTAGTTTCCTAGGTCTGTTTTTCTTCCTTTTTTGAAGATGGAAACCACAATAGCTCTTTTCCAGTCTCTGGTAGTTCGCCAGTACTGCAGGATTTTCGAAAGATATGATATAGTGGTTCAGTGAGGACATCTGCCAACTCCTTTAGAACTCTGGGATGTAATCCATCAGGTCCCGATGATTTGTGCTTATCAAGATCAGACAGGTGTTCTCTTACTATTTTTTTGCTTATTTTAACTTTTATTTCTAGTCTGTCTTTTACAGTTATGTTTTTGGTAGTTAGGGCTATAATTTCTTTTTTGTGAAAACCGATGCAAAGAATTAGTTAAGCAGCTCTGCTTTCTCTCTTTTGCCTGTTACTTCCTTGCTGTCTTCTCTCTTCAGTGGAATGACTGTTTCCTTGATTTTTTTCTTGTTATTTATATGTTGGAAGAAACTTTTTTATTATTATCTTTGACTTTTGTTGCAAGTCTTTGTTCATTCTGAGCCTTTGCTTTCCTGACTTCATCTTTGCAGATTCTGGCTATCTGCTGATATTCTGCCTTAGTTGTATGTCCCTCTTTCCATTTTTTGTATTTGTCCTTTTTGTCTTTCAATTTGCTAGAGAGATCTTCGTGCAGACATGCTGGTTTCTTCTTGGATTTCTTGTTTTTCTTTCTCAGTGATATTGTGCTGATGTGGGCTTTTATGATCATACTTTTCAGAGTTTCTCAAGACTTCTTGAGTTGTTTTCTCCTTTAAGATTTTCATCGAAGAAATCTTTCCCAAGTTCTCTCTGCGTTTATTAAAATCAGCTCTTTTAAAATCTAAGACTGTGGTATCATAATGTTCTATTGCTTGTATTTGTGTTATGTTGAATTCCAGTATGACATGGTCACTCTCACCCAAGGTTCCTGTAGTTTCAATTCCCTCTATCACTTCTTCTCTGTTTGTAAGAATTAAGTCCAGTATGGCTGTCCCCTCCTCTACCTTTTGGACAACCAAGTTGTCAGCTAGGTTGGTTAGGAAGCTATTTAATTTCTCACTTAGTGCAGAATTAGTTTTTCAATTGATATCAGAGTAATTGAAATCCCCCATTACTATTGTAATGTTAGTTGGTTGGCAAAAGGGACATCTGTTTTTAATCAAGGTTGTCAAACTCACGTCGTCACGGTGGTGTCATGTGACATATTGGGATTTTTTTCCCCTTCGCTAAACTAGGTATGGGTGTGGCCAGCAAGTGACGCATCTGTCCTGCGGGCTAGGAGTTTGACAGTCCTGTTTTAAATGGTTTGCTATAGCCTGGTCTCGCTTAAAATAAGAAGAGTTTGCATTTTTAATTTTGTGATTGCACAGTTTTTTCTCCTTCTGTAGGTTCTTATACATTTCTCCATCAGCTATATTTCTGCTATTCTTATATCTGCTAATATGCTGGGTTTTTTTATCTTTTACTATCTTATATGAACCAGATTAGAAGTCTCTTTTTTTTCTTTTACTAATGCCTTAATATCCTTGTTCAAGGGAACTCATTAAGGGGACTTCTTCATTAAGGTTGACTAGGGGAGTAGAGGCTAAAACATATAAAGAATGGTTGCTGGAATTGGGTATATTTAATTTAATGAAAAGAGGGACTAGAGGTGACATGATAGCAGTGTTCCAATATCTAAGGGGCTGCAACAAAGAAGAGGGAGTCAACTATTCTCCAAAGCACTTGAAGGTAGGACAAGAAACAATGGATGGAAACTAATCAAGGAGAGAAGCAAGCAAGAACTAAGGAGAAATTTCCTGACATAACAGTTAATCAGTGGAACACCTTGTCTCCAGAAGTTGTGAATGCTGTAACACTGGAAAATTTTAAGACAAGTTTGGACAACCATTTGTCTGAAATGATATAGTTTTTGCTGCTTGAGCAGGGATTGAACTAGAAAACCTCCAAATTCCCTTCCAACTCTATTACTCTGTATTCTATTCTGACTAATCTTTTTACCTTAATTTTTTAAAAACAATTTTAGACAATATTTTTAAAGTATTTGATATTAAAATAGTTATCTAGCTGTGCAAATGATCTATCTATCTATCTATATTTATTAAGGGTATGTGTATCTGTTTTTGTTAGATTTGCAGTGGGTCTGGAGTAGTAGATCTACGAACAGGAACTGGTGTGACTGATACAGGCCGAACAGCTCTTGACAACAAAACTTCATTAATTAACACTATGCCTCCTCATTCCTCCCCACGGTCACGTGATTATAATCCATACAATTATTCTGATAGTGTTGGTTCTTTTAATAAATCAGCTTTAAAAGAAGCTATGTTTGATGATGATGCGGATCAGTTTCCTGATGGTAAGTCTGTCACAAACAAAATTGGGGAATGGCTATATTGGGAGGAAAAATACAGTCAAATGTAAATAGAATTGTTATCTGAACTAAGGGAAATAAGTTATGATACATAGCAGGAAAATACGATATTCAAGAGCTTTATTGAAAACAAAGTTTTATTTATTATAAAACATCTGATTTGCATCTCTTAGCACTTCACTGCCAGATTTGTTCCCAAATAGGACACTTTATAAAGATAATAAACAAAAAACAATTGTACTAGTAGAATTTAATGGAATATATACTTAAGAAAAAATCTTCTTCTGATAAAAGACATTTGAATGTTCTTATTTTATTTTCCAAAATGAAATTTAATTCAAAAATAAAGTGAAGAAGATTTATTAAATAATAAAAAGTAAATCTCATCAATTCCTATTCAGAGTATAAAGGACATTATGGCTTTGGAAATAAATAGCTACCTGAATAATGTTGATTTCCAGTCCCTCTCAATACATGTTATGCATAATCATTTTTTTATTTAGGTAAAGTTTATATAGAGAAAATGTGTATGGCCAAGTAAGCAATCTAATATACTATAATATATTAGAGTGTTGATTAAAATAATATAGTATAATAGGAATTAATTCTATTGATACTTTCTCAATGCAGCCTAGGAAGAAAACATGGCATATTTTTAGTGTTTTTTAAAATGTATTTTAAGATAAAGACAAGAAAGGTTCTAAATCACTGGTTCTTAAACAGGGATGGTTATCTTCAAGAGGTAATTTGGGCAAATTTTCAGTTTGGGCTTGTTTGTGACTTGCAGATCCTATTTGGGTTTGCCACTGCTAAGGTGCTTGTGTAAAATAGTTTGATATTTTTGTGGAAGTAATAACATTTTAGACCTGGAAAATGTAAATAGGAAAAAAAAATTGAGAAGATCAAATGTGAGATCAAATTCTGGGACACATATATATGTCTTCATCTGTAAGAATGAATAGCTTGAGCCTTCCATAGCTAACGATATTAAGGTGATCACTACAGAAAGTTCAACTTCTTTTCTCCCCATTGATTTAAGCCCATTAATTTGGGCTTAAAGAGTGTCTTCATTATTAGCAATCAGGGGGGAGGGAGGGGAGAGAGAAAGAGAGAGAGAGAGGGAGAGAGAGAGAGAGCTGGTCCTCTTACTGTAGTCCTTTTTGCTTTTTTTTCTCAAAAAGTCTTGACTCCTTGTCCATAATAGGAGATTTTAATGATAAATGACATTTTGTAAAAAAAACATATCAGGGTTAGGTTCCATCTATTGTTTCATAAACATTATATACCTTCACATGTAAAGTAAAAAAGGAATGGTTACTTTTTTTCCTAATTAAATAATTTTACTTTTTCTTTTGTTACAGAACCTTCTGTGGATCATTCTGACCTAGTTGCAGAATTGCTAAAGGAATTATCAAACCATAACGAGAGAGCTGAAGAACGGAAAGCTGCTCTTCACGAGCTAATGAAATTGACTCAGGAGGAATCCTTCGGTGTTTGGGATGAGCACTTCAAAACAATTCTTCTTTTGTTACTTGAAACTCTTGGAGACAAAGAGGTAATTCCCAAAATGGAGAAAGAAAAATCTTATAACAGCATGGATAATAAAGATACTGATGTTATAATTATTAAATGTATAATTTGCCTTTATTTTTAGACAACTCAAAGTGGCATACATAATGTTCTGATATTCTCTTTTGCCCACAATAATAACATTGTAAGCTGAGTTGATCTGAAAGAGAACAACCAAAATCAATGCCAAAATCTTCCAATCGGGCTTTCATAACTACAGGAGGACTAAAATTCACTCTTTGTTTTCCAGTCTAATACCTTAACTGCTATACCATTGTGGTTCTTTAGAATGTCCCTCTTGAATGTGTATGGAAATTCTTAGTCATACAAGTCATGGTTGTCCCAAAAATGCTTTTTCAAAGCTTTTATGTTTCTCATTCAGAATTGAGGACGCTTCTTGGATGGGAAGCAAAATGTCTTCAAGGAAAAACAACGGAAGTCCAGTTGCCTTTTTAAAAAGCACCTTTAGGTCCCCCTTGAACTTACATCAGGATTATGAACTTTAAAAACAGTGTATATTGCTTTCTTATATCTGTACTCTTTAATACAGACAATAGAATATACTTTTCAGTATCTCGGTCCCATAAAAGTAAAGTGACTCTTAGTAAATGTATCACAATTACCCCTTGTTGTTACAATAAGATTATAGCTACTATTTTACTAAAATAATATGTAATGTAAAAATATTAAATAAACATATACTATTCATTATCGAATATGATTGTGAAGAAAGAACAATGCTTGGAATAAACTCTCAAAAATGTAATACTATATTGTTCCATTATCAATAATAATGAGTTGGAAGTTATATGAGCAAAACTAAATATTCCTTAAACTTTCAGTATGCAATTAGAGCCTTGGCACTGAAAGTCCTAAGAGAGATTTTAAGACATCAACCAGCAAGATTTAGAAATTATGCAGAACTCACAATAATGAAGACTTTAGAAGCTCATAAGGACCCTCATAAGGAGGTTTGTATACAACTTTGTATTAAACTTAAGGATGTGTTGAAGTAATAATATTGTATTCAGTGAGGAAGATAAAGAATATAGGCTATTTTTTTCATAAGACAGATTTCAGGAATTTAAATGAGAAAATCGTATTTCCTATTCAAAATTATTCAAATAATACAGACTTTTATGAACAGGGGACATAGAGATCCTTTAACATCTGCTTTACAAGGTATGAATATCTTATAATCTTTGATCATGGACCTCCTTGCTAAACAAGATCTTTATCATTTTCCCAATAGCATAAAATTGTGTACAAATTTTAAATCCTTCTAGGAATATTAATAATATTAAACAATGTCATTGTATTCATTAGTTTTGTTTTTGAATGTTGAAAGGCAGTAAATGTGGCAATTAATTACATTTCCTCCCATGAATTCATTTTAATTGGAAATAATGAATTAAGATTTAGATGTATTAGAAATTTAAATATATACAGATCTCATATTTTCTAGGATTTTTTCATTTTAAAATTATTATAGTTACAAAATCAATAAAAAAATTTATAAAATATTTCCTAGATATATTAGTTCATTTTTCCTTTTAAATATAAATTTTATTTGGGTTTTCACAAAAACATAATACAAATAAAACATCTTTTTTTGAGAATAGCATGATCCCAGGTTATCACTTCTCCATACAGACACAAACTCAATTTCATATTCATCTTTGTATTCTATTCCATATCTTATTACTATTTTAACATTTTCTCCATAAGTTTTCCCCTCCCTTGGTTTTCTCAACTTTATTTTTAATTATCTCATATCTAAATTCAATTATATATCTTTTTCTAAGTTTCAATGTCTTTCTAATCATTATATTTATACTTTTGTCTGTCCTGTTTCAATTTCATATTATCTTTTCTTATTAAACAAATTTCCCCCTGTAGTTACTAATTGGAGTATGACACCTTTATATCTTTTAATTTTATCCATTCAACCCTTATTTAAACTTCAATTTATGCCTTTAGAATGATGACATTCAATATAGTACATAACTTCCAATTGAATTCTGCTTGGTACATTCTTCTCCCTATATATACTGGTGGGGAGGTTAGTCTCCCTATATATACTGGTAGGGAGACAGCAGCTCAGATCACGTTTTGCTCGCACAAGCACGAAGCCGAAAGCACCAGCCTGAAGAAGGCGAGTGAAATCTCATTGAAACGTTGCCAAGATAGTCTCAATCTTACACGGGAAAAGACCCGAACACACCAAGACCTGCATACCTGTACCCGTAAAAATCTACGAATATATATATATATATATCACACAAAATTAAAAAGAACCCAATACAAAAGCCTGAGGATGGCAAATGAGATTCTGCCGAAACATAGCTATAATAAAAATATTACGTGGGAAAATACCCGAAGAAACCTAATTACCATACATATAAATACCCGCAAAAACATAAGAAAACAAATATATATACAGTGGGGCAAAAAGGTATTTAGTCAGCCACCAATTGTGCAAGTTCTCCCACTGAAAAAGATGAGAGAGGCCTGTAATTGTCATCATAGGTATACCTCACCTATGAGAGACAAAATGTGAAAACAAATCCAGACAATCACATTGTCTGATTTGGAAAGAATTTATTTGCAAATTATGGTGGAAAATAAGTATTTGGTCAATATCAAAAGTTCATCTCAATATTTTGTTATATATCCTTTGTTGGCAATGATAGAGGTCAACCATTTTCTGTAAGTCTTCACAAGGTTGTCACACACTGTTGCTGGCATGTTGGCCCATTCCTCCATGCAGATCTCCTCTAGAGCAGTGATGTTTTGGGGCTGTCACTGTGCAACACGGACTTTCAACTCCCTCCAAAGGTTTTCTATGGGGTTGAGATCTGGAGACTGGCTAGGCCGCTCCAAGACCTTGAAATGCTTCTTACGAAGCTACTCCTTCGTTGCCCGGGCAGTGTGTTTGGGATCATTGCCATGCTGAAAGACCCAGCCACGTTTCATCTTCAATGCCCTTGCTGATGGAAGGAGGTTTGCACTCAAAATCTCATGATACACGGCCCCATTCATTCTTTCCTGTACATGGATTCCCTTTGCAGAGAAACAGCCCCAAAGCATGATGTTGCTACCCTCATGCTTCACAGTAGGTATGGTGTTCTTTGGTTGCAACTCAGCATTCTCTCTCCTCCAAATACGACGAGTTGTGTTTCTACCAAACAGTTCTACTTTGGTTTCATCTGGCCATATGACATTCTCCCAATCCTCTTCTGGATCATCCATATGCTCTCTAACAAACTTCAGATAGGCCTGGACATGTACTGGCTTAAGCAGGGGGACACGTCTGGCACTGCAGGATCTGAGTCCCTGGCGGCGTAGTGTGATACTGATGGTAGCCTTTGTTACGTTGGTCTCAGCTCTCTGCAGGTCATTCACTAGGTCCCCCCGTGTAGTTCTGGGATTTTTGCTCACCGTTCTTGTGATCATTTTGACCCCACGGGGTGAGATCTTGCGTGGAGCCCCAGATCAAGGGAGGTTATCAGTGGTCTTGTATATCTTCCATTTTCTAATTATTACTCCCACAGTTGATTTCTTCACACCAAGGTGCTTGCCTATTGCAGATTCAGTCTTTCCAGCCTGGTGCAGGTCTACAATTTTGTTTCTGGTGTCCTTCGACAGCTCTTTGGTCTTCACCATAGTGGAGTTTGGGTGTGACTGTTTGAGTTATGGATAGGTGTCTTTTATACTGATAACAAGTTCAAACAGGTGCCATTAATACAGGTAATGAGTGGAGGACAGAGGAGCCTCTTAAAGAAGAAGTTACAGGTCTGTGAGACCCAGCAATCTTGCTTGTTTGTAGGTGACCAAATACTTATTTTCCACCATAATTTGCAAATAAATTCTTTCCAAATCAGACAATGTGATTGTCTGGATTTGTTTTCACATTTTATCTCTCATAGGTGAGATATACTTATGATGACAATTACAGGCCTCTCTCATCTTTTTAAGTGGGAGAACTTGCACAATTGGTGGCTGACTAAATACTTTTTTGCCCCACTCTGTGTGTGTGTGTGTATAAAATAAGACACTCATTCCAATTCAATTCTATCATTAATATTAGTTACAATCTTAACTTCTTTAACATTTCTTTTCAATTGAATATCATACTTTCTTGGGAACACATAAACTTTCCATAATTAATTCTTTTTTTCCCATATTTCTCTTCACTTATATTTTTATAAATCATTAATAATAATTAAAATGTTCCCATCCTTTCCTAATTTCATTCTCTCATTCTCTTTATTTCATTTATTTATTAACAAACATTCCATTGCATTACAATAAGTATTTTATCCATCATTTTAATCATACATTGTTTCATATTTTCTAAAATTATTTCTATTTCTAATATAACAATACTATCTTATGTACCCTTGCAGAATCCTTTTTTCAATTAAATTTTCACCCATTAACTCTAAATAGGCTTATACTTTCAATCCTTATACATTTTCCCTGTTTCTCTATATCTTCTTTCTGTCTTTTATAACTTCTTTTCCTTCCCTTCTTCCCCCTCTTCTTCTCCCTCCCTTTTTGCCCCCTTGTCTCTTTACTTCTAATTCTGTCTTCTGTAATCCTCTCTTCTGTTGCTTCCTAATATTATTTTTTTCAAACTATTTTTTGTTGTTTTTTCAAATCTTAAACTTTCCACTCTCTTTCCCCCTTTCCTTTTTTTCCCCACATAGAATTACTTGATCATTAAAGATGGCTTCTTCTTTGTCCCGACCTTCTTGTTCTACAAATGTTTCTTGTTGTTTCTCATAGTTCCAGATCTCCATTTCTAAAAATTGAAATACAAAGACAAAAGAATCCTTCCTGTGCATCTTCTTTGTGTTTTTTAAGTTTCATTTTCAGTTCTTCCAAAAGTGATGCCATTTTAAACACTTTTAAACAACCACCCGATTGATTTTAGTCATTTAAATCCAATAGCCAAAAATCACCAAGTAATCCAAATAATCCAAAGCTGTTTCTTCTTGCTCCTTTTTTCCACCTTCTTTTCCTGGGATTCTGTTATTTTGTTACAAAGTTTCAGTTAGAATGTATCTTTTAGGAATCTTGTTAAAGTTTCGTTGTAAGTTCCTTTTAGTTTCAGGCAGTCTCCTCCATTTTTCCAGATCCTGCCCTTTTATTCTTTCTTTTTCTCTCCTTTCCTTCTTTTAAAGTTTTTTGAGTATCCAAAAGTCTTTATTATCCCTTTGACATTTTATTTTCAGCTTAAATGCCTATTGATGTCAAAATAGATTTTGGTCAATTTTTTACTTAAATCTCTTAGCTGTCAGTATAAGGAAGGGAAGAAAAAAAAAGCCAAATCCTTTCTCTTCCCTCTCTTCTTTGCTGCTTCAAAATCTTTAGGAACAATGTTATTTTTTTATAGTTCAAATTCCAGTGTACCTTACGTTGTTGCTTTTTCAGTTCAACCCAGGTCAACCAAAACTTTGTCTTATCTTCCTCCTGCACATTCTTTTCCAGTCAAGTTCTTCTTTGAGATGGCCATTTCTGATCACCGCTGCAACTGCCTTCAGGAAAGGGAGTAATGGCCAGCTGAGGAGGAGAGATGTGGCTCTCCTCGACCCTGCTGGCGTTCTCCCCCCTCTTCATCACCTCTGCGGGATGACTTAGCCCCGAATCCAGCCGGCTCGGGGCGCTCCAGCGGCGAGCACGGATCGAAACCGCGCACAATCGCGGATCTCAGTCTGTCACCGAAGAAGCTCAAACCATAAGTCCAATATATCCAGAAAAAAAATCCAAGTCACATTTTGTTTAAATATTGATACTATTGAAATGCTGTTGTGACAGAAATTTCTATTGTAAAACAAAATATATTGACATTTAATAGTCTACATATTGTAGTACTATTAAAAAATAAAACTATGCAAGTATAATATTATTGAATTTCTATATTTTACTTTAATCTATTAGGTGGTAAGATCAGCTGAAGAGGCTGCTACTATGCTGGCCACATCTATTAGTCCAGATCAATGCATCAAAGTACTTTGTCCCATCATTCAAACAGCAGATTATCCTATAAATCTGGCTGCAATCAAAATGCAGACAAAAGTTATTGAAAGAGTACCTAAAGAAATTCTTGCTCAGCTTTTGCCAGAGATAGTTCCAGGTTTAATACAGGTAAGAAGGTACAGAACAATGATAAAAATGTTACAAAACTATTTTTCCAAAGATTATTCGATTTTTCAAGTTATCTTCTAACTTAATGGAATATTTTGCTGAATTTTTTTTTCAAACATATTTTAGGATTACCAGTTTTATTTGGATTGCTATGCATTTGAATTATTTCTTTTCTAGGGCTATGATAACTCAGAAAGCAGCGTTCGAAAGGCATGTGTCTTCTGCCTTGTAGCTATTCATGCAGTAATTGGTGATGAGCTGAAGCCACATCTTAGTCAACTCACTAGCAGCAAAGTAAGTGACATGCCATATCACGATCTGATTTTGATTTTGTTTTTTTCTAATGTGTGGGGATTTGAGAAAAGGTGTGGGGTCTTAGGATCAGAAATTTGTTCAGAATCTCATTTTGGCTACTATTTGAATCTAGTACTCTCTTGATCCTTGTATTTTTCATGAATTATGTTAATATATATGGAAAATGAAATGTTATAAATAGACTACAATACATAAATCAATATGGTTGTTGATACAGTCACTATAAGAACTTGAATAAAACATATAAATAATTTAAAACTTTACAGCAAAATCATGGTACCTTCATGCAGTTTTATTATTTCAGACTGTAAATTGGAAAACTGATAGTTCAATTCCTAATCCTGCATACAAAAGCATCTTATAGACATGTAGAAAAATTAAAATACCATAGTTTTATGTTGTAAGATTTGTCTGTTACATACTATTTTTCTTTCAGAGAAAGATAGGTGTCGGTTATCCAGTTCTTCAACAATAGCTTGAATTGGGGAAAGTACCATTCAAGCCAGTTGTCTTCAGTAATTTGGAGCTATGTGGAATGATAGGCAACTTACTAAAACTGAGAATAATAAATTACAGGCAATGATTTAATCAACATGCTTGAAATAAAAATTGCTAAAATGTTATAAAGAAAATACAAGGTATGACAGCATCCACTGTTCTTATAGAATGAACATTGTGCTCATACTTTGCTTCCCTTTTTTCTCTTCAATAATTAATTTTAGATTTAGAGAAAACAATAACTGCCATTATATCATAGATGAAATTTACTCTATAAAGCAAAATGAAACATAATTAATTAACTAGAATGCAAAAAGGAGGCCATGGAGGAAACATTTTTGGATCTGCGTGTGTGTACTTGTAGCAGCACTATCCACAATTTTTTTACGGTTATTTCGCACCAACCCATATGGCCCAATACAGTGTTAAAAGTTAATATACAGCACTGAGACGGCGTTGGTCGCGTTGATGGATGATCTTTGGAGGGCACGGGACAGAGGCCATTCCTCTGTTCTGGTCCTCCTTGATTTATCGGCGGCTTTTGATACTGTCGACCACAGTATCCTGTTGCGTCGGTTGGAGGGGCTAGGGATTGGAGGCACCGTGCGTCAATGGTTCTCCTCCTTCCTCTCCGACCATTCGCAATTTGTGTTGACAGGGGGACAGAGATCGACCCCGAGACCCCTACTCTGTGGGGTGCCTCAGGGGTCGGTGCTCTCTCCCCTGCTGTTTAACATTTATATGAAGCCGCTAGGTAATATCATCCGTGGCTTTGGAGTGGAATTCCACCAGTACGCTGATGATACTCAGCTGTACATCTCCACTCCAGACCACCCCAACGAAGCCGTCGAGGTGATGACCCGGTGCCTGGAGGCCGTACAAAATTGGATGGGTCAAAACAGACTCCGTCTCAACCCGACCAAAACCGAATGGCTGTGGTTTCCTGCTCCCAGATTCAGTCAGTTTATTCCATCGCTGACCATAGGAGGAGAGACACTATCCCCTGTGGAAAGGGCACGCAACTTGGGTGTCCTCCTGGATGTGCGACTGTCTTTGGAAGACCATATTGCAGCCGCCACCAGGAGTGCTTTTTATCAGATTCGTCTGATCTACCAATTGCGACCCTTCCTGGATTTGGGCGCACTTCGCACAGTCACCTCTGCTCTCGTCATCTCCCGTTTGGACTACTGTAATGCTCTCTACATGGGGCTCCCCTTGAAGACTCTCCGTAGGCTACAGTTAGTTCAGAATGCCGCTGCGCGGATGATCATCAGCGCCCCTCGGGACGCCCACATAACACCTCTTCTCCGCCGGCTGCACTGGCTTCCTGTGGCCTTCCGGATTCGATTCAAGGTGGTACTAATAGTATTCAAAGTGCTCCATGGCTCAGGACCTGGATACTTACGGGACCGCCTTCTGCCACCAACAACCTCCCGCCGCCCAGTACGCTCCCACAGAGTCGCCATGCTCGGGGTCCCACCACTAAATCACTGCCGACTGGCAGCCCCGAGACTATGTGCTTTCTCTGTGGGAGCCCCATCCCTCTGGAATTGTCTCCCCTCGGAGACACGAGCCATGTCGGATATCCTCACCTTCCGGCGCGCAGTTAAGACCTTGTTGTTCAAGCAGGCCGGTCTAGCCAATTGAATCATTCGGGTTAAATTAAATTTTAGATAATCTTTCTGTTGGGTGTTGTTCTTAACCATTTTAGATTTTTATTTATTTCATCTCCGTTACCTGTACTGTTTTCGTTGTTGAATGTGCACCGCCCCGAGTCCCTTTTTGGGAGAGGGAGCGGTATAGAAGCATGAACAAATAAATAAATAAATAATAAATAATATTTCAGAAATGTTAAGATAGATAGAAATTTTTATTGGCCAAGTGCGATTGGATAAACAAGGAATTTGTCTTGGTGCATATAATCTCAGTGTACATAAAAGAAAAGATACAGTATATTCGTCAAGAGTCAAGAATTGTAAGGTACAATGCTTAATAGTAGTCATAGGGTTCAGGAACAGTCAATAAAAATAGTTAGGATACAAGCAACAAGGTTACTGTCATACAGTCATAAGTGGGAGGGGATGGATGAAAAGAAAGATGGGAGGAGTAATAGTAATGCAAACTTAGTAAATAGTTTGACAGTGTTGAGGGAATTATTTGTTTAGCAGAGTGATGGCGTTCGGAGGAAAACTGTTCTTGTGTCTAGTTGTTCTGGTGTGCAGTGCTCTAAAGTGTTGTTTTGAGGATAGGAGTTGAAACAGGATGTGAGGGGTCTGTAAATATTTTCACAACCCTCTTTTTGACTCGTGCAGTATACAGGTCCTCAATGGAAGGCAGGTTGGTAGTAATTGTTTTTTCTGCAGTCCTAATTACTCTCTGAAGTCTCTGTCTGTCTTGTTGGGTTGCAGAACCAAACCAGACAGTTAAAGAGGTGCAGATGACTGACTCAGTAATACCTCTGTAGAACTGTATCAGCAGTTCCTTGGACAGTTTGAGCTTTCTGAGTTGGCGCAAAAAGAACATTCTTTGTTGTTCCTTTTTTGATGATGTTTTTGATGTTAGGTGTCCATTTTAGGTCTTGTGATATGATAGTATCTAGAAATTTGAAGGTCTCTACTGTTGATACTGTGTCGTCTAGTATTGTGAGAGTTGGTAGTAAGGGAGGGTTTCTCCTAAAGACTACTACCATTTCTATGGTTTTGAGTATGTTCAGTTCCAGATTGTTCCAGTCACACCACAAGGCAAGTTGTACAACCTCCTATTTGTATATGGATTCGTCGTTGTCTCGAATGAGACCAGTCACTATTGTATCATCAGCAAACTTCAGTATTTTAACAGATGATCATTTGAGATGCAGTCATTGGTATATGGGGAGAAGAGAAGTGGAGAAAGCACACAGCCTTGGTGGACCCCTGTGCTAATTGTATAGGTATCAGATATGATTCTGCCTAACTTCACCTGCTGCTTCCTGTTTGTTAGGAAGCTTATGATCCACTTACAAGTGTGTTCAAGTACTGCTAGCAGGTTTAGTTTATTAGAATAATGTCTGGAATGATAGAATGATTAACTTTTAACACGGTACTCACAGGAAATTCCCTCCCGCCATCACAGTTTCATTTTGCTTGAGATGCAGGAGAGGAAGAAAGGTTGGAAGTGGGCAGGGTGAGGAAAACTCCTTTCAGAAAGTGATCAGCAGGTGGTGGTGGTGGGATTTTCCTGCTGATCATCCTTTGAAAGAGGAGCCCTGTATAGACCCACATCCAGAAATGCTCCTTCCATGGCTTTGGAGCCTCCAGTCTCGCAATCCTGTACAGAGAAGGCCGAGGTTTGCTCCGAAGCTGCAACAGGGCATTGCACAAGGAGCTCTCCACAGGTATGGTAACATTTCTGAAATGTTAACTTTTAACACCATACTGGGCAATGTGGGTTGGGACGAAATAACCGTAAAAAAATTGTGGATAGTGCTATTACAGTACTCTTTGGGAAGCCAGCGTGAGGCAGGTGGGGCGTGTCATTGGTCTCCTAATGTTGAAATGGCCGCGCTTGCCAGAGGCAGTGGCCAGAGTGGCACCTGTGAGGCAACTGTTCCATGGACAGAATTGCCTGCTGTGACCATCACCATTAGGTAAGAAGGGCACGAGACATGGGCATGTCACTTGGCCTCCTGCTTTTGCAGCCACAGTTGGCAGCAAAAGCAACCACGCTTGCTGGAGGAGGCGGCCTGAACTGCACCCGTGAAGCAGATGTTTTGTGGATGGTGAGATAGCCTGTGATGCTTCGAGGAGCTGGCGCAAGGGCCGCTTGCTCCGCCCCCACCTCATACCGGTACATGGAGGGAGAATAAGACTTCTCAAAAAATAAGGCCTAGCACTTATTTTGGAGGCCAAAAGAAAATAAGATCAGGTCTTATTTTCAGGGAAACTCTGGTAATTTAGAACTGAAAGCATCTACCTTTATACTGTAAATGTAAAGATGAAAAAAGAACTTATCATGACTGAACGTTAATTAAGTTATATTGATCATTATATAATAATGAACTACTGTGATGAGAATATTAATATGACAATTATTGCCAATAAATTTATCCTCCCTTAATCTTCTTAATCCTTTGAAAATACAACTATTATATGTTTTATAGCTCTAATTAGGTTTCTTTCCTCTGTATATATCATTCCATTACAGATCCTTTTCATTGTTCTTTTACTGTTCATTGTTCATTAACTTAGTTTAAATTTTTTTTTAAATTGACTTATATAATATGAAATATGTTGTAAGAACTAAACATATTATTTACTAATTTAAATCTGCAGATGAAATTGTTGAATCTGTATATCAAGCGTGCACAAACAGGATCTGGAACAGGTGATGCCTCAGCAGATGTTCCAGGACAAAGCTAGTAATCCTGAAGTCCATCTTTTAACTAAGAGGAAAGACATATCATAAAAGGAAAATTCTCAAATGCATTTTTGGCGCTTTTCTCTCTCTCAATCTTTTTTCCCTTAATGAAGGGCTGCTTAGCCTGCATGTGACTGTTCCAGTAATTCCATATCCAAGGGAAAAGACAGTATTAACATCACTTGACTGAAGCAAATTGTTTTTTTTAATTAAAACATCATGTTTTCTGTTTGCACTCCTCTGTATGTCGTTCCACTAATTTTTGTTAATGTACTTTTTTTTTCAAAGAAACTAATTAAACAGGAATGCTTTCAAATTTAAATTTCCTCATTTTTACTCAACTGCAAAGTAACATGGCTTTTCCTTCCTGGTTTTAATAATCAGATGCTTCTGCTTGGATGCATAAAGTGGGAAAACAGAGAATGATGGATTGAGCTCAGCCCCAACTAGACCAGTCTCATTACCAAAGAGACATCTTCATATATTATCATAATGCCAATAGCAGCAGTAGAAAGCAGTGCCCATAAAGCTTAATTGATCAATCATTGAATGTTTGTCATATAAACAAAAATTCAATGCAGATTAGGAGGATAACTCTGTCCTTCTATAGGGAAATCTATATAGAATATAGTATGGCAAAACTGGATTGTATAGCATCCTGCTTTCCTAGATCAGGGTAAGTAAAATCACTTAATGGATATGAACCTGTATCACCACCTTCAAGCAAGATGGTTCAGAATAGAATGCTTTGTATCATTTGTCAGTATAATACTTCCTCTCAACCTAATTACTGAAAGCAATACTTCTGTCAATCTCATTCACATAAGAATATATGACAGAACTGGAATAAACTGTTCCACAATGAGATTGGAGATTGGTGCACTGATTATTTTAAAGGCATGGGGATAGGGAAAACTCACAAGTATTACAGATTTTAAAATCATAGTTTGGAGTTCAATTTGAGTCAGGAAATGGCCCTAAATTCATTGCATGGTTATCTTAAGATTATGTTGAACTGATGTTATTGCAACCATCTGCACTATAAGATATGGAAATGTTTTCAGGTTGTTTCTGTAATTGTTTAAAAAGTTTATTGTGAATAATGCATCCTTATATTTATGGAATGAATAGTCAAAGAGAGAATGAAAATAAAACTACTTCCGTCAGACAAAAATACCAAGCTTCTTAGCTGGGGGGTGAGAATAAAATCTGTACCCAGCTGGAACCCACAATACTTGGAATAACTCATTGTTGAATTATCTTGTTTTAGGGATTGTGTATTTTACAGGAGAGATTATAGCAGTGCCAAGGGTTTTTCTGCTACATTAAGATTCTCTCTACCTCTTCAGGGTGAATACTTTTGACTAAGCTGCTATCCATAATGTCTTGTGAAAAACATTGTCTATAAAATAATTACTTTTATTTTAATTTTCTTCTTTTGCTACTACCATATATGTTCAGCATCTAATACCTTAATATGCAGCCAAATGCATTCTTTCTTTTAAAAGAACTAATATCAAATTTGCTTATTACTTTATAATAAACAGAATACTTGTAGATATCTAATAAGTTACTTTGACTTTTATCAGAAATTGTTCTGTCTGGAAAAGATAAAATGTAGTTACTAAAAATGCAATTTGCTATTGCAAAAAGCTATCCGTTGGAAAAATACTTTAGAAATAAATATAAGGGGGAAATTACATTATTCATCACTGACTTTTAGCAGATGCAAATCAGGAAAATAGCCTTCTTGTTTTTACTGTTCAAGTACATTGTGTATTTATAGTTCACTGCTTACCATTATGGATATACAGGCAATAAAGTGTACATAGCATTACTTAAAAATTTATATTTTGTATCTATCTGTTTTTCTGCTTTTGTTTAGTGATATTGTAGGAGTAATACATTATAGTACTGGTAGTGACTTAGTTTATGTAAATACATTGCCTAGTTTTAAACTAAACCAATGTAAAAAGACAAGCAATAAAAAGCAACCCAGAAAATATAAGATTCTGTACTAAAACTAGTCCCATGTTGTTGTTTTAGACTGAAACTGGGCTTTACCATTTACAACCTAATAACTGAATAGCAGAAGAGCTACTTTGATATAATGGTTAAAGGCATCAAGCTAGAATCTGGAAGACTATGAATTTTAATCCTGCATTAGACCAGCTGGATGATTTCAAACATGCACAGAGAGAGAGGGGGAGGGAGGGGGAGTGAGAGAGAGAGTGTGAGAGAGAAAGAAAGAGCTGGGCAGCAAATATTGTAATTAAAGAATATCTGATGTTACATATTTTGGCACATTAACAGTATTAAAGAATAAAGCTAAAAATACATGAAATTTATGATAATAGGATTCTTTAAAAAACATCATTAACATCATTTAAAATATTTTTACACTGAAATGTTTAGTCCAGCAAATTTAAAATTTAATAAATTACTGTATTGTTGTATTTAGCTGCTAAAACAGAGGTGTCAAACTCAAAGCCTGCGGGCCAAATCCAGCCCATGGGGTGCTTAGATCTCGCTCATGGGGCTGCCCTGGGAATAAGGACCAGCCCGTGATCCCTCTGTCAGCAAAAACGGAGCTCAGGAGGTTCTGTGTGCATTGCACGCCACCCTCCTGAGCTCTGTTTTCCCTGGCAGAGCACTTGGACCACTACACGAGTAACATTGAGCTGGCCACACCCACTCGGCCCCTCCAAGGTCAAACACAACCCTGATGCAGCTCTCAATGAAATCAAGTTTAACACCCCTGTGCTAAAATATTGTCTTAATCATTGATCTCTGGAAATGCTCATAAGTACCTTGCAACATACACCATTAAGGATTAATTTTCATAAAACGTTACACTTTCACAAGTTTAATGGTTTGCCCCTAAGTTATAACATCTGAACATATTGAATAAAAAACAAACTTATTACAATGCTTTAGAATGGGGACTGGGGTGGGGTTCGTTCTATAGTTCTTTCTTCAAACTATTCTGAACACAAGGGAAAGTCTATTTCTCAAGACAATCATTTATCAAGCAACCACAAAAGCTCCCAAGCACTGTCTGTACAGAGGACAAAAGAAATTAATTTCCAAGTTTCTCCTTAATTCTGGACAGTTCTTCAGACTGCAAGGGGCCCACCAAAGCCTCAAAATCAGCTGCACATCAATTGTTGCTAATTCAAATTACCATTTTCCCCTCCCTGAAGCCTAGATATCCTCACCAGAAATCTCTAACCATCTCCTATGCATTTGTTTAGTCTGATGAATATTAAATGAGCATTGTTAGGCTAATAGTGATTTCTGGTGGAGAGATGTTTAGGTCTTTTTGCTCCCCTTTTAGCTTGTGATTGTCTGCTTTGTATAGTCTATAGATATTATTTATGTCCATGTGCCAGGCTTTTAGAAATGGGTCTAGGACAACTCACCACAGCCAACTCACTGCAAAACAATTGCAGGACAATACAATTGCCACAGGAGAATCGCTGCAGGAGAAGAGTTACACTAATATCAAAGAAATGATGGAATAGAAACATTAAAGAAAGAATGTCAAAGGAGGGACAAAATTACATGTGAATGACAAAGACCTGGTGCCCTTTTTGTGGCAAAAAAATATATAAAACGGTCTTATTTTCAGGAAAACATGGGTAGCCACTAGAATAAAGTAAACTCCACACCTTACTAGCACTGATGAAGTTACCTAGTTTGGATAATGAAATGTCTGCAAGAAAACAACCAAGCTCGGGATACCTGAAACATGAAATATGAAAGATAATTTCATGGTTATAAAGCCTGTCCACCATTTTGTCCATATGTAAAAGCTGCATTGGATTTTTCCAATATTTCTTCCAACAGTCCTAGTGACTCACACTAAATCTCAGTCTCCCACTAATCTTCCCATTGAACTATCTCCCTTCTTCTCTTCGTTCCCCTTCTTCCTTTGTATCAAGACAATAAATTGTGTGTGTGTGTGTGTTCACATAATGGTGAAGATGCTCATCTCTGACTCAGAAGGTTAAGGCAGTTATTTGCTTCCTAGGGTGTAAAAAAAAAATATATCTGTCTTCCAGCTGTACTTCCGGCGCTATCAGAGGTGAGGACCGAGGACGGAGCTAGCATCGCGGCGGTATGAGCGTGATCTTGATGCTCCAAGATTACCGTCGATATCCCTGCTGTTGGGACAGTCCCACTGGACCTAAACTGTCCCGTAGAGACTGTGATTGATAAGGGCACGTCCTGCTGATCCCAGGGACACCGCAAAGTCCCTGGTCGATCCAGGAGAAGCCCTTTTTGCCAGCGGCGGAGAGGCAGCCTTTCAAGCTGCTGAAGCTGGGACAGCTCCGGAACGGAAGCGATTGGAAGAAAGTGTTGTCAGTTTGATAAGATGAACTTTTATTTATTGCTTTTTTTTTGAGAGAGAGAACACCCTAAAAGACTTAAAGTGAATTTAAAAGTGAAGAGAAAATAGTTCAAGCAGTGAGATTAAGCTAAACTGAAGGTTTTATTTCCCCCTTTTTATTGGAACTTGGAATTTGGCAAAGTTTCTCAATTTTAAACTGGACTGGTCTTTTTTAATTTTTAATTTTTTTTAACAAACTTTTTGGAAGCCTGTTTTGATTTAGACTCTTCTTTCTGTATTGTTTCTAATCTGTCTCATGGGGAGGAATCCATTCTGGTCAGGATGGATTCTTTCGTTAAGAGTTAGCTTCAATCTTTCCACCATCACACTCATAAAAATTTAATAATCTGTGTTTAAAAGAGATATTGGTCTATAATTTTTTATCTGGGTGGCACCTGCACCCTCTTTGGGGATCAGTATAATATGGGCCTCTTTCCATGATTCCGGGACTCTTGCCTCTAATAGTACCTAGTTGCAAATCTCTAGGAACAGTTTTTCCAGTAATTCTCCGATCTCTTTGTATAATTCACTTGGCAACCCATCTGGGCTTGGAGTTTTATTACTTTTTTGTCTTTTAATCGCTTCTTTTAACTCATCCAAAGTTATTTCCTTATTTAATATCTCCCTTTTATCTTTTATTAATGGCTGTAATGAGTTTTCTTTCAGATATTCCTCTAATTTATTTGTATCTATTTCTTCTTGGTTATATAAGTTCTCAAAATAGTCTCTTGTGATTGTTTTCTTTTTCTCCAGTTCCGTCTCTAATATCCCATTATTATCTTGCAATTGGTATATAATTCTTTTTTGGTTTTCTTTTTTCAATTTATATGCTAACCATCTTCCGGGTTGGTTTGCGTGTTCAAAGTAATTTTGTTTTGTATATAACATTGTCTTAGTTAAATCTTCCTGGTCTAATATATTCAATTCATGTTTAAGTAATATCAAGTCATTTTTAATTTGTTCATCCCTTGGGGCTTTCATTAATCTGTCTTCTGAATCTTTTATTCTTTTTATTAGCAAGTTTTGTTTCTTCCATTTTTCTTTATTTCTGTGTAGGCTATCAATATACCGCTTAGGTATGCCTTCATTGTGTCCCAAAGAATTTGCAACAAAGTATCTTGTTTTTTATTAAATTTAAAAAATACCTCTAGTTCTTCCTTAATTTTTTGAGTGTATCCTTTTTCTTTCAATAGTTGTGAGTTAAGTGTTCACCTAGCTTTCTTGTATGTTTGAGTTTTCCAGGTTATTTGCAATGGGTTATGATCTGCCCAAGTGTTAGTTAATATTTCTATATTTTTATATCCTTAAGTAAATCATTATTCATCCATGCCATATCTAACCTTGACCAGGATTTATGTGGATTGGAGTAGAAGATAAACTGGGTCACTTCTGGATTCAGTTTCCTCCATGCATCTACTAAATCTAGTTCCTCAGCCATATCAAAAAAACATTTAGGCAATGTATTTTGGTTTTTTTTATATTTTTGGTCACTGACGTAATCCTGTTTATTGTTAGAAATTGCATTAAGGTCACCAATTATGCAAATCATAGGGTTGCCTAATTCTATTAATTTTGCATATAACATTTTATAGAACTCATTGTGATTGGTATTAGGGGCATATATCCCTACTAATAAAATCTTTTTGTTTTCTATAACCACCTCTACAATTAAGATTCTTCCATTCTTATCATTATAAATCAGTTTCGATTCTAATTCTTCTCTGATATATAATGCTACTCCTCTCTTTTTTTTTTCTGCTAGCGATGTGTATAGTTTCCGTAACTTTTTGTTTTGTAAATATTTCTGGTCTTGTGATTTAATATGTATCTCTTGAAGACATTATATCCAACTTCAGCTTTTCAAGTTTCAAAAATACTTTTTTCCTTTTTGATTGTTTATAGAAATCAGTGTTACTCCTTTCCCCATTCTTTCTTATAATAGATGTTATCTCTCGTTGGTTTTGGTTATTGTTTGACTTCTGGTTTTGATTCCTGTTTCTTTTCGGGTCTTTCACCTCTATCTTCTTTATTTTGGTTTTCCTCTCGTTCTTTAGTTCTTAGTTGTATTTATTCTTGACTTGGCGTTTCTACTGCTCGTCTCTACTGCTTGTTTCATCCTCTGATCCATCCAACTGTTCAAAAAATTCATGTGCTTTAGGTTATCAATTTTCACTCTTTTTTCATTCCAGGATGTCAGAATAATTTCCGGAGTGATCCATCTAAAAGAAATATTTTTTAAATTTAAATAATTAGTGAGGAATCCTCTGTTCCTGGACTCTTCTTGGTATTTGTTTCAATACTATTATTTCTTTATATTTTATTGTCTCTTCTCTAGAAATCTTGTAAATAATGTCTCTGAATTCCTTCTGGCAAATCTAATATGGACCTCTCGAGGAAGTCTGTACTGACTCTTCTTTCTGATTTGAGATTATCTTTTTTTCCATTTTTTAAAAAAATAATTTTCTGTTCCTGGCTTTTGATTTATGAGGGGAAGTGAAAGTGAAGGAAAATAAGTAGCATTGCCATCTAGAGACTTGGATACATTGTTTTCTTTCTTGTTTATGTATTGGTGTTACACTCAAGGACTCTGAGCTTTGCACTGAAAAAGATAGTGGGATGAGCATGGCAAATTGTTTATACAGGTGCTCATCCGTGAAACTATAGATAGCTGGAGTCTGGAGTTGAAGTTGAAAAAAAGAAGATTGAAGTGACCTTGAAAATACTGGAACTAGAAAGTCTGAGTTGATCTGCCAAAGAGCCTTGGATATTTAAGTGGCAGTGGCTTGTTTTTTGTTAGAATTGTTTGTTACTTCTTATTTGCTTTTTTTTTTGTTTTTACTTCCCATCTAGTTGGATTTTTATGTCTGGATTTTAGCCTTTTAACCCAGGAACTAGATTATTTTTTGCTTCCTTTTTTATTTATACATAGACTATCATTTTTTTTATTTTTTTTCCTCCCTCCCCTCATCCTCTTCTTTTTTAATCCTTTTTATGTTTTTTCCACATCTTCCCATTTCTTTTTGCATATTACTGGAACCAATTGCATTAAGGTATACAAGTGCCTGAAGATTTTTCTTCTTTTTTATTTTTTGGAGTGGCAGCTATTTGCTTTTACTCTCTTTTTTCTTTCCTTTCTTTCCTTCCTCCTTTTTATAGCTAAGTATTACATGATGAGCAGAAAGACAACATTCCCAGCTTCTTCAATACCAGTAGCCTCCTCTTGACCATCTGGAGGACAATGATTAATACAGACAACGTTACAACAGGAGAAAGAGAAGGAAGTGACATTGCAGATGCTTATGCAAGGAATCCAGAAGATTGAAAAGAGAACAGAGAATATCGAGCAAAGAACTGAAAAGATAGATGCGAAAGTAGAGAATATTCAACAGATGATGATGAAATATGAGGACAGATTTAAGAAAATCGAAGAAGAAGATATGCGAAGAGATAAGAAAATTGGAGATATTGATATTCGTTTGAGTGAAGTTGAAAAGGGCAGGAGTGGATCATTAGGATGGGAAATTGATAATCAGAATTTTACCTGAGATTTCAAAATGTAGAAGAAGAAAAAGATGAAATAATAATTTGCTGAAATAATGACAGAAATATTGGCAGAAGCATTAGAGATAACCAAAGAGAAGATGGATGGATGAAGTGTTCCATGTCTATACAAGATATGCAATGAGAAATAAATTACCAAGAGAAGTTCATATCAGATTTACTAAGAAAATTATTAAAACACAGATACTGCAGGTGGCAAGAGAGAAAACATTAAAGTACAAAGACAAAGAAATTGTGGTGCTGAAACAGGTACCAAGAAGTGTAAGAGAGATGAGAAGACAATATTTATTTTTGACTAAAGAATTACTTAAAAGAGGAGTAAATTATAGATGGCTGATACCAGAAGGCCTCTTGTTCACCTGGCAGGAACAAAGACACAGAATTGACACAGTTGAAAAAGCTGAGCTATTCTACTTAGAATATCTTAGAGGAAAGTAGGAAGACACAAGAAAAGAAGACTCACTAATCGAATTTCAAGAGGAGTGTATAGCAGTAATTGAAAAAGAAAAAGAAGGTGCAGTAGGTGGTGTACCCAGAGAGCAACGAGAACTAAGATCCACTAGAGCAATAAAACCCTCTTACAAAGCTTAATATGGATGAAAGAAAATTGATTATGATTAACATAAATGGACTTAATTTAGCTATTAAAAGAAGAAAAGTATTTCATAAATTAGAGAAATTAAAGTTTGATATAATCTGCCTACAAGAAGTACATATGAAAAAACAACATGAATATATATTGAAACAAAAAAAAATTAGGGAAATTATTTACATCATTGACACAATGTAAAAAAAGAGATGTGATCTTATATATTAGAGATACAATTTTGGCAGAACCAATCTATTCAGATGATGGTGGAAATAATGGACAATAATGTAAAAACTTTTAATTGCAATTTATTCTCCAAATGACAACCAAGAAGAATTTTACAGGAAATTACATATGAAAATAATTGAATAATATACTAATATTTGTATGATGGGAGATTTCAGTGGAATAATTAATGATCAATTGGATTATAAAATGCAGAAATCAACAAAGAAAACTAGAAAGACACTACCAAAATCTTTCTTTCAAATGATAGAAGGAAACTTAAAAGATGCATGGAAAGAGAGAAATGTGGAAAATAAGCAATATACTTTTTATTCAAACAGACATGCGTCATGGTCTAGAATAGATATGATATGGATGTCAGCAGAATTACTTGCTAATATACGAGAAATTGAAATAGAAACAAGCACTTGGGCAGACCACAATCCAATGACAGTCATTTGGAAAGGAAAAAAGAGATCTAGATGGACCTTAAATAATACGATATTAAAGGAAAAAGCCTTCAAACAGAAAATAGAGAAAGAATTGGTTTTCTTTTTGAAAGAAAATAAAAAAGAGGATACATCTTTACAGAATCTCTGGGACATGATGAAGGCCTACATAAGAGGCTTGATAATAGACTATACAAGGAAAAGAAGCAGAAAACAGAAAAAGACTTTCAAAATATTGGAAGATGACTTTAAGAGATTGGAAAAAGAATCACAGAAGTTCCCGCCAAAAAAAGACATTAAAATTAAAATGGATATAACCAAACACAAAATGGGACTAATGGAAAAAAGAGGAATTAGCACAAAAAATTAAAAATGTGAAACAGAATTTCTTTGAAACCAGGTAGATGGTTAGCCTATAAATTGAGAAAGGAAAGAAAATTAAAAAGGATTAGCCAATTAATAAATGAAGAAGGATACATTTGCTATGGAAATGAGAAGAAAAAAATTATACAAGATTACTATGGAAAACTGTATTATCAAGAGAATATTTAAGAAGAAAAACTTATTTACAGAAAGCGAAATTACCCCAGATACCTAAAGACATTGAAATAATGTTAGAAAGGAATATAACGATGATGGAATTAACAGAAGACTTAAAAAACAGAATGTTGGAAAAGCACCAGGTCCAGATGGATTGCCAGCGGAATTTTACAAGACTTTTCAGGAAATACGGAATCTCCAACTATTAGAAGTCATGAATGAAGTTATGTCAAAGAAGAGAATACCCAAAACATGATCAGAAGCGTATATTACACTTATACCGAAGGAAGACACAAGCAGCAAGTTAAAAATTATAGACCTATATCCCTATAGATTATAAATTTTTTGCTTCAATCTTGGCAGAAAGACTGAAAAGATACTTAAATAATTTTATTCATGCTGATCAAAATGGATTACTGCCAAAGAGACAAATCAAAGACAATATGAGAATAATTCTGGATATTTTGGAATACTATCAGGCACATCCTGAAAAGCAAATGGCCTTGATGTTTTTAGATGCACAAAAAGCCTTTGATAATGTGAATTGGCAATTCATGTTATTGCAATTGGTACAATTGCTTTGATAAAAAATTTATTCAAGCCATTGAAACGATATAAACAAAGGTTATAATAAATGGAGAATTAATAGAATCCATAGATATAAGAAAAGGGACTAGACACTATCACCTCTGCTGTTTGTGTTAAGATTGGAAGTGTAGAATAGGAATATTAGAGAAGAAAAATAAAAGGAATGAAAATAAAAAAGGAAGAGTATAAATTGCAAGCCTTTGCAGATGACCTGGTATTTATATTAGAGGATCCATTGGAAACAGTACCTAAATTAATAGAAAAGATAGAAGAATATGGAAAAGTAACAGGTTTGAAAATAAATAAAGATAAAACAAAGATATTAACAAAGAACATGCTAGCAAGACGAAAGAAAGGGTTGGAAGAAGTCTTAGAAATACAGGTTACAAATAAGGTTAAGTATTTAGGGATATATATTACATCAAGATGTAGCACATTGAAGGAGGATAACTATTTTAAACTCAAACAGCAGATTGTGACAGATTTGACAAAATGGGAAAACTTACAATTATCATTGATTGGGAGAATATCTACAATTAAGATGAATGTATTGCCTAGAATTCTATATCTATTCCAGACAATTCCAATTCGATTAGGAAAAGAGTTTTTCAAAGACTTAAATAAAATTGTGCTGAAATATGTTTGGCAGGGTAAAAAAGCAAGAATAAAACTTAAACTGTTATAAGATGCAAGAATAAGAGGAGGGTTTGCTTTGCCCAACTGGGAATTATATTACCAGGTGACAAATCTGATGTGAGTAAAGGAATGGATAACATTAAGGAACAATAGATTATTGACTTTAGAAGGGCACGACTTGCTGTTGGGATGACATGCTTTCCTCTAGTATAAGGGAACTAAAATACGGGTATTTTAGAAGACATATTTGAGAGGCATTGTTTTTAAATTGGAGAAGATAAAAAGACAATATTACTTAAAAATTCCATTATGGATATCTACCATTGAAGCTTTTTCTTATCCAATAATATATAAAAAAGAACAAACAGATATGATGAGATATTGAATGAAAAGGGTGAACTTAAATCTATGCAAGCGTTGGAAAAACAAGGTGTAAAGACTAACTGGTTTTCATATTTGCAAATACAACTAGATTTGATAAAGATTTTAAAATAGAAGGTATCTATGATAAGTTGACTGGCTTAGATAAAATTTTGATGCGTACTGATGAAAAGGTAATCAAAACATTTTATGGACATTTATTAGAATTTAAATTGGAGGAAGAACAAGTTAAATGATGATTGCTTGGGAAAAATTTTGGATATGGGATTGATTTAGAGAAATGGCAAAAATTGTGGTCTCAAAACTATAAAATGACAATGTCAACTGCATATAAAGCAAATTTGTATAAGATGTTTTACAGGTAGCATCTACCCCCAACGAGAATCGCGAGAATGTTTAAGAACAAATCGGATAAATGTTGGAAATGTCATCAGATACCTGGTTCATATTACCATATGTGGTGGACATGCTTGGATGCAAAAAGATATTGGACTAAAATCCACACATGGTTGGATAAAATGATAAAACAACACATAGACTTTAAACCAGAGATATTTTTATTGGGAATTATACCGGAAATATACAATAAAGAACTGAAATATTTGATTGTAAATGTTTTAACAGCAGCTAGAATTGTATTTGCTAAGAATTGGAAAAATGAAAAAATATCTATGCAGGAAGAAGTTATTAAGAAAATTATGGACTGTGCTGAAATGAGTAAATTGACATTTGAATTTAGAGAACAAGAAGATAAACAATTTTATATTATATGGGATTTGTTCTATCAATGGTTGGACAAAAAGACAGGGTAATGTAATAGACTAGGCAATTTTGTAATAGAAGTTTAATAGATCAATATAAAATATAATAGAGACATATAACCATTGGATGAAAGTACAATATAAATTTTATAATAAAAGTTGGAGTATCTCATATAAAATGATGGTATAAATAGTTTAATCATGGATGATTAATAACTGATAAATATATAAATATATGTTAGTTTGACAATGTGAGAATTTATATAAAGCTCGAGCAATGACTATGAAAGGATAGCACAAAAGATTTGTAACCAACTGACACACTGTATGTATATAAAATGGAAGATGATTTTATGTTTTTATGTTTTATTTGTATATGTTTGTTTAAAATAAAAATAAAAACTTTTAGAAAAGAAGGACTGCGAGCTCTGCAGCCCCACTCTCCCCATCAGAGGACTCCAAAAGGAGCCATAGCCACCCTTGGAGGGGTGATGAAGTAAAGGATGTCGCTGTGCAGGTCGAGGAGAGCCGCATGTCTCTTCCCTAACTCGGAAATTCCCCCTCATCCGAAGACGAGATGTCCATCTTCCGCTCCTTTTTCTCTCTTTTCACTTTAATTTCAAATGGTTATGATCTGCCCAGGAATTTGGCATTATTTCAGTTTCTTCAATATCTTTTCCTACTTCTGGGTCCATCCACACCATATTTATCCTAGACCAGGAATTATGTGGGTTCGAGAAGAATGTATATTGTCTCTCCTGCATGTTTAATTCTCTTCACATATCTTTTAAATTTAATTCCTGTGTCATTTTATGGAAAGTTGTTGGCAGTGTTTTATTTTTTTCTTATTTCTTTTACTGCTTGTGTAATCTTTTTCTATATCCATTACCGCATTAAAATCTCCAATAATACATATATTGGTCTGTTCCAATTCTACTATTACCCGGTGTCCTAGCTTCCACTGTTTTTATTTTCTGTTCATTCCTGGTCATCGCTTCCTATATATTTACTATCTTTTCATCTAATTTACATCATCTCACTTTTTATTTCTTCACAGTTTCTTGATATTGATTCCTGCATCTTCATCATCAGTTCTTGGAGCATGTTCAAAGTTGTCTGTGCATTCTGTAAACTTGAAGTGGATCCTGATTTCTCACTTCCTAACATAATCTCTATCGACCTTTGTCCAGATGGGGAAGCCACCATTGATGTTGTCTTCTTTCCTGTCTTAGTGATTGTTGTTGTGGACATCATCTTCAAAATTATATATAATTGGCTCCAAAATACCATATATCTCTAACTCTTCTGGACATTTGTCTTATAACCTGTCTAGTAGTCACAAATAGTATATAGTACAAATTCTGTTCTCCTGTAAGACATTCCTAGGTATACGTCTATATTGTAATACCCTCTGTACATTTCTAAATGATAATAGATAACTGGTTAATTATATTCTACTACATAATAATATATAATGTTGTCTAGATAATAAGTTAATAAAGTAGATACAATAAATTTAGTAATACAATAAACAATTAGATATATTCTAACATTGTAATTGGAAGTTAAGAAATTGTTATTACTTAATAAATATTGTGACAATATTAAGCAATTAATTGTTATTATCTATAGTTAATCATTAATACTAATAATATCAAATTTATTCAGTATTGATACAATCCAACAATTTATAATCTTAAATTCTAAATAATAATGTCTGTCAATTAAACTGTCAAAGTGAAAAAATTCAGCTTCATAAATTAGAGGAGGTAGACCGTGGTTTCCTTTTGCCAGCATACTTTTATTTACACATAACGAGGAAGAACAAAAGAAAAGCAGTATAGTATCTAAGAGGTACAGAAAAAGAAAGAAAAAAGGTAAAGTAAAACTCCTACCCTGCAAACATGTGCAGTAAATCAAACATCACAAGACACTCATATCTTGGTTACTATGGGAACATGATAATTCTCTGGACGCTTAGCAGACAAATCAAAATAAGCATAGTGACACCCCCTTCTTTGTCTGATAAGCGGACATAAGATAAGGCACATCTTCTCACGCAGATATTCGTGCTGAGCAGCTGCAAGTGGTTTGTTGAGCATGTCAGCAATCTGATCATGTGTGGACACATACTGTAATGTAACAAAACCTTGTTTAACTAATTGCTTTATGTTCTTATAACGAATGTCAATGTATCTGGACCTAGAACCTGTGAAACGGGTTTTGGAAATATAAACCACAGATTCATTGTCTTCCATCACGGTGATTGGCTGGATCGGTCGAGTCCAGATATCTGTAACTAAAGCATCAAACCACATTAAAGAATTACATGCATCTGAAACACAAGCATATTCGGCTTCAGTAGATGAACAAGAAATGAAATTTTGTTTACGCACGTGCCAATAAATGGGACATCCATTTAAGAACACCATATAACCTGAAGTACTTTTACGTGACTTTTTATCACTCGCCCAATCAGAATCTGCATAACAACATAATTCTGCATAGTTAGTATGTGTTGATTCTAACAACAACTTCCTATTTTTAGTGTGCTTTAGTTATCTCAACAACTTCTTAATGCATAGCCAATTAAACTGTTTTGCTTTACCTAAGTGTTGTGACAAAAGATTAACACTAAGTGCAATATCTGTTCTAGTCCAACTACTAATGTATAACGATGACCCAATTACTGAACGATAAAGTGTTTGATCTTCAAAATCAGGACTTGGTTCATGTGACAGATTATGAAAATCTGTTTGCATAGGTACGCGAGCTGGTTTAGCATCCTTCATATTGCAATGCGGCAACAGTTGTTCAATCTTGTCCTCTTGTGAAATACTAAACCCCTTCTGAGTTTTAGTAATCTGAACACCTAAATAAGTGTTAATGTAACCTAAGAATTTCAATGTAAAATATTTCTGCAATGCTTTAGCAAAACTCTCACTCATTTGCTTATTTGGACCAATATAAACGATATCAACATAAACAAGAATTATCTCATATATATTATCAGATATTTTTGTGAGCATGCATTCATCAGTTTCGGATTTAATAAAACCCATTAAATTTAGTTTGTCAGTAAGACATAAATATCACATTAAACCAGACTGTTTCAGACCATAAAGACTTTTGTTTAATAGCCAGGTATCCCCTTCTTGTTTTCGGAACCCTGGAGGACCTTTGACATAAATTTCTTCATCCAGGTCAGCATATAAATAAGCTGTTTCAACATCGAATTGGAACACTTCTAAACCAAGAATAGTTGCAGTGCTAAAGCAATTTTTACACTCTCAGTCCGAATTGTTGGTGAGTAAGTATTTATGTAGTCCTCAGGATAATGTTGAACGAAACCCTGAGCTAAAAGTCTGGCCTTGTATAATGACTCACCATTTGGCTTCTTTTTGATTCTGTAGACCCATCTAGTGCCAATAACTTTCTTATTTGCTGGAGGCGTAAACCCCTTGAGTTGCTTTAGACTGTCCATTTCAGTCTGTATTGCCTCATACCATTTCTCTTGCTCTAAATCAGGAAGATGCTTAATTTGTATGAAATTGTCAAGAGGCAGTGTAGCAGCACAAATCAAAGGTAAGGGTGCTTTTGTCAATTGCCACAAATATCTCTTCGGAGAGGTCCCCTTATTGACCCTCGGAACGCCTCGGAACAACAGTCCATTCTTCTTCCGTTTCATCCTGAGCATTTTAATTTTGAATCACCAGTCAGTGTGGTGATAGAAGATTGTTGAAGAGGAACTTGTATAACTTGCGCTGGTTGAGCAATGCTTGCTTGGGCACCAGGAGGTGCTGGAGCTGGCACAGGTTCTGGCACTGGTTGACTTGCTGAAGGCATCTGCACAGCTGGAGGTGGTATAACGGCTTATACATTGGACTGACTTATTGACAACTTTGTAAAAGCTCTTTGTAAATTTTGTAATTGTTCATGTGTTGTACGCAAGTCACCAGGAGATGGTGCTACAACATTAAAAATCGCAGAAGCTCTTGCTTTTTTGGTTGAGTCAGCATCACGAGACATATCATGCGATAGCTGTGATGTAGGCAAAGCTCTCTGCTCTGATTGGTCTGACACCACACCCTTGTGATCAACTTGTGGGTGGTCCCTTGGCTTCAATGAAGGAGGCAAGATGGAGGACTCAGGAACTCCAACTACACTCTTATCTGGCTGAAGGGATAGGGCAAAGTTTTTGGGGTTTGGGGAAGAAACCACAGAGTCAGGTAGAGTATTCCAAACATTGACCACTCTGTTGCTGAAGTCGTATTTCCTGCAATCGAGTTTGGTGTGATTAACCTTGACTTTGTATCTATTGTTTGCTCTTGTGTTGTTATGGTTGAAGCTGAAGTATTCATTGACAGGTAGGACATTGCAATGTATGGTTCTTTATACTATACTTAGATCGGACCGAAAGCGGTGTAGTTCAAGATTTTCTAGGTCTAGAATTTTGAGTCTGGAGGCATAAGGTATTCTGCAACGAGTAGAGGAGTGAAGAACTCTTCTTGTAAAATATTTCTGGACTTTCTCAACTGTGTTAATATCAGATACGTAATGTGGGTTCCAGACTGATGAGCTGTATTCGAGTATTGGTCTAGCAAATGTTTTGTATGCTCTAGTTATTAGTGTAATATTACCAGAGAAAAAGCTACGCAAGATTAGGTTAACAACTATGCCTTTTTGGCTATGTAGTTACAGTGGGCTCTAGCACTTAGATCTTTAGAGATGAGTATTCCAAGGTCCTTTACAGAGCTTGGATCATCAACAAGGTCTTGACTATTCAGCTTGTGTTTTATTTTCTGATTTTTTTTTTTGCCAATATGTAGGACAGAACATTTATTTGTTGAGATTTGAAGTTGCCATTTGTTTGACCATTCTGATACATAGTCAAGATCTTTTTGAAGGGTAGCAGAATTGTCTGTGGTATTGAACAGCTTTACATCATCAGTGAAGAGAACACAGTTGCTCTTAATATGATCACAGAAGTCATTTATGTAGAGTATGAAGAGAGTTGATCCTAGAACACTGCCTTGGGGGACACCACTATTGACAGGTACAGAATTTGATAGAACACTCCCAATTTTGACCATTTGTTGTCTGTTTGACAGGAATGCTTCTATCCAGTTATGCAGGTGTACACAGATACTGTAAGATTTTAGTTTTAGGAGTAGTTTATCGTGTACCACTGAATCAAAGGCTTTACAGAAGTCTATGTAGATTGCATCTATTGCTTTGCCCTGATCAAGTTGTGTAGCGACTGCTGTATTAGATCATTGTAGTTTTCTGTGGTTTGACTAGGAAATACTGGGCATGATCCATTGCTGTTTACAAATACTGAGCCAAAGAATGTGTTAAAGAGCTTGGCTTTAATAGTGTAGTCGTTGCAGTCTTTACCATTAGGTCCTTTCAGGGGTGGAATGGACCTTGAGTATTTTAGTTTGTTGTTTACAAAATTGTAGAAAGCGTGGGTGGAATTGGTGCACAGAAGGTTTTCTTCTTGTTTAATGTGATAATTGGTGCCTTCAGTCTTTATCTGGTGGCATAAATTTTTGTATCGACTTTTGAAGTTGGCAACGTGACCAGATTTGTTTTTCTGCCAAAGTGATTTATTTTTGGATTGAAGCTTCCTTATTATTATGGGTAATTTGTTTTTTCTGTTTTTGGAAGTTGTTATTGGTACATATAGTTTGATGACTCTTTTGACTTCAAGTAAAAATATGTTGTAATGGTCTTCTACAGTATTGCATCCAGTGAATAGAAATTGCCAATCAAGGAATGAGAGATCGTTGTTTATAAGATCATAGTTGCTTTTTTTGAAGTTATAATTGGGGATTCCATTGTTGTGATGATTTTTGTGTGGACTTATGTTGAGACAAAAGTCAATCATGTTGTGGTCACTGTTGGAAAAGGGTTCTTTAATTTGTATTCTGTAAATTGAATTAAATTTAAAATTAAAATTAAAAGAGAGACAGAAATAAGAGGGAAACAATAGTACATATTTATTAATATATCAAGATATATGAAACAAGAAGAGGGAGGTTTTGAAAATGAAGGGCGGAAATGTAAGATATGTGTAAATAATAGGAAATAATGAAAATTAAATGTAATAATTGGGAGCAATAATATTATGCTTATTTGTATTAAAATGTATGATACCCAGGTATCACACTATTCACATATTTATATATATAAAGAATATACAATAAAAAACTTAACCAAAAAAGGAATCTACCAACTCTGCATAAGCATCATGAAGGACATCTCAACCAGTCACCTGACTATCCCAAATAGGGACTACAGGATCATAAAAAGAGAGACAGTGTGTGTCTGTTTGAGTGTGTGTGAGAAACACACCAAATTATAGATATGGTCACATAACAACAATTAGCAAATGATAGTGGCAATCCGAAGATTAGCAGAATTTGTTGGTTTTAGTGGGACAAATAGACCATATAGAACCTGAACCTGACAGGAACCTAAAAAGATATATCAGGATGTAAGATCTGACAATGTCAAATTAATCCTTATCCTACTTCTTTATTTTTCCACCTCCACACAATATTTGCTTCTACTAGCCATGGCCTTTTTGAAAAATTCACAAGCACTAAAACAGATAGAAGACACTGAAAATACATTTTTGTTTTGGGAGCTACACCTAAAGGCTTTGATAAAATATTTCTTGAATATAGACTGCGTACTTTTAATATGGATTATACTGTATATGGACCAAATGCTTCTCAAAAAAGAAAAAGAAACCTTTCATTATTTGACAAAAAGTTTAGAATCTATTTGCAAGAAATACATATTAAAACAGGGGTGAAATATTTGATTTGTAAGGTTATGACTGAAAATTTTATATCATGTTCAAAAAAGATTGTCTCTATATATTAACTCAGAACTAAAACTAAAACTGTCAAGAAGAAAAACAATATTTAAACAAAAATGGTTAACTTAGATTGATCAGCTGAATCAAATTGAGGGTACTTTTTTTGTGGACATGCAAGAAAGCTAGAAAATAGTGAGTGAACATACTGTATATTCTAATTCAGAAGATTTTAAATGTGAAATGTAATTTGAAACCAGAAGTTTTTATTTTAGGTTTAATGGACAAACAAAAGAAACATCTTATGGAACGTTGCTTTTACATATCCACAAAGGTGGAAGGAATTAAGTATATTCAGAAAATATTCAGACCAGTGGTAGAATTCAAAGTTTTTTACTACCGGTTCTGTGGGTGTGGCTTATTTGGTGGGCATGATTTAGTGGTCATGTGACTGGGTGGGAATGCCTTGGTGGTCATGTGACTGGGTGGGCGTGGCCAACTCAATGTCACTTACATCAAGGGGTGCCTCACCTAGCCTCTCCTCTCCCAGCCATTCCTTGTCACCCTCAACTTATCTATAGTTCTGTAAAAATGTTGTTCACCTTTTTTGACTTTATTATCTGCATGCTATAGATGTACTTTCATGGACCACTGAAAGGAGGAAATGGCTCACATGCTTTACTCAAAAGTGTGATAGGTTTTTAAGAGGCTGCCACAAAGAAAGGGGGACAATGTATTTTCCAAAGAAGCAGAATGCAAACAAGAAGCAATGGATGGAAACTGAACAGAGAGAAGCAACCTAAAACTAAGGAGAAACTTCCTGACACTGAGAACAATTAACCAGTGGAACTGCCTGTCTCCAGAAGTTCTGGGTGCTCAATCACTGGACAGCCATTTTTCTGAAATGGTATAGGGTTCACCCCAAGGTCCCTTCTAAGTATTATTCTGACACCTTTCCCAGGATTTCTACTCAGAGTTTGGCATCCTCAGTTTTCTTGCCTGAGCTGGGGGTTGGACTAGAAGATCTCCAAGGTCCCTTTCAACTCTTGTTAAACACATGTGTATTTTATGCTCTGGACTATTGACATTGAATGCATGTAAACCCTGAAAAATATGTGATAGCCCTGGCCAAAAGAAAGGCAGAAAAATCACTCTAGGTGTAGGGACAGTGTAAAATATTAACACATGATAAATAGTGGAACAATTAAAAATAATAGCATAGAGTTTTATCTCTCTCTCTCTTCCTATTTTTTTTTTTGCTTTCTTTCTCTCCCTTCCTCCTTTCTTTCTTTCTTTCTTTCTTTCTTTCTTTCTTTCTTTCTTTCTTTCTTTCTTTCTTTCTTTCTTTCTTTCTTTCTTTCTTTCTTTCTCTCTCTCTCCCTCTCTCTCTCTCTCTCTCACACACACACACATAAAGAGAGAGAGAGAGAGCACTTAACAGACAAGCATTTTGGAAGCAGCTCCTTTAAATTTCTCCAAGGCTGGGAGTGGATTCCCCCATCCCCTGTCAGCCTGCACTCCTTCTCACATCAGGCACTTTAACTCACAAGGGGAAAGCAATACTTGCAGCATTCATGGGGAATACTTGGAGAAGTTTTTAAAGGATCTGCTTCCAAAATGCATTTCTTTGATGTTGCAAAAGTGGTCCAAGGCTCAATTCCCCCCCACCCCCTCTGTCAGACTGCATTCCTTCACTCCAGGCATTTTACTCACACGGGGAAAGCAATACTTGCAGTGTCCATGCCTTTCTTCCTTTCCCCCGGGGAGAAAGAGGACGTGGGGAACGAAAAGCTAGGAGAGCGATCGCAAGTGAGTGACTGGGCGACCGGGTTGGGGGTGTGGCCAGCCAGGGGTCACCACCGGTTTGGTGACTCACGCCAAATAACCACTACCAGTTCGCTCGAGTAGGTGCGAACCGGTTGAATACCACCTCTGATTCAGACCCCCCTCACTTTTGTCAATTTTGTTATGTTGATTCTACAGTTGTTGATTTTTCTCTCTCTCATTAATCTACACTTGGTATTCCATAATGAGGAAGTGAAAACAGAATTTTAGAAATGTCTGTAAAAAGAAATTAAATTAAAATTAAAAAGAAAAAACTTTTTCAATACAGTTCTTTTTATTTTTTTCCTTTAAGTAGGTCATTCAAGACTTTAGGGATCTACAGGATTTTTCTTTTAACAGCAGGTCACTCTTATGTCAGTTTTCACTTTCCACCTTGTCTTTTCCCATTTCTTTAACCTTTCATCAAAATTACCAACTTCAAATATTAATTATATATTCTTTTTTCTCAATTACAGCATTTTAAATAATGCCTATCCAATGTCAAATCCTGTGCAATCACCAGTTCCAATTTTCAAATATTCTGTTAAAAAATTCTCTTCTTTTAAATTATTTTCTTTCCATTTATATATATTTTTAGGAATTAAATTCTTTGTGTTCTGCAGATTCTTTTTTAACTTTAGATTGCTGCCAGTTCCCAAACATTGTGAGTTCTTTTTCCTGATATTTTTATTGGGGTTACCTTTTACAGTTCAGAAGTATTATCACCCAGTTTACATACCATTCACCGACTCTTTACTCTTTACACAGTCTTAGGTTTTCAGACTGTCCCTGTCTTTATGTCAGCCATTTTGACTGCCCCTACAGCCCATCTTCTGATGAGGGGGTTTTCTATGCCAGGGAGGAGAGATGCGGCTCTCCTCTACCTGTCAGGTGGTCTCCCTTTCTTCACCACACCTCCAGGGTGATTCTGATCCCAATTGGGACCCTCTGACGAAGTACAGCTGAAAATTAGAATTTCAAAAGAATCTTATGTGTGTCACGGATTTCTGAAGAATAAAATTAATGGAGGGAGAGTAATGCCTAGTGGCAGAGAGAAGCGAATTGTTGAAACCTGCTATACAGTATGTAAACAGAAGACTCAGCTGGACCTATACAAAAATACTTGATGAATTCTTTGAAGTGAGAGGATTATTAATGGCTAATAGAGATAACAGTACAGAACATTTCACTGTTTATTATTTGGTGAGGACTGTCTGGACTAGTTAAAGCCTATGTGGATTACAAAAATCAATTGACCTAGAATTTTTTTTCATCTCTCTCTTTTTTTTTTTTCTTCCTTATCTCTTGATTAGGTAACTTGACTACACAAGACCTGGATTTTGGATTATAACTTTTACAAATTCTGGTTGTACTGCAACTCTAATAAAGAGAGTTGGATTACAAACTTCATCTGCTCTGGTGAATTTAAACATGATGATGATGGAGCTGTTATACAGATTAAAGATTATAAATTGTATGTTTAACAGCTGTAAGTTTTAAAGATATAATCTACATTGTTTACTGATAAGATGAACAGTTTGGCTTTTTTAGATAACGGTTACAATTACTAAGTTGGGATTTGAATATTTGGTGAGTGGGAATAAAAATGAGTGCCCCAAACCTTATTAAAATTGGTAAAAAGCCTTCCTCCTCACTACCTACTTCTGAAGCCCCGAGTCCTGTACACCAGAGATCAATAGATGCATTGCTTCAACAAGAGAAATCTCAACAACTTCCAAAAAGAAATACAATGCATACATATGATTCAAGAAGCAATGGTTTCACAAAAAGAAGATACAATATATCATAGAAGTGAGCACACCTCCTCACATTTTGTAAATATTAAGTATATCTTTTCATGTGACAACACTGAAGAAATGATACTTGGCTACTATGTAAAGTAGTGAATATACAGCTTGTATAACAGTGTAAATGTGCTGTCCTTGCAACCAGGGTGGATTTGATTTAAATCAAACTGATTCAATTCACGATTTAAATCACGATTTAAATCACTAGTCAATGAGGCTTGATTTAAATCATAGTTTCCTACATAAAGACTAATTCTTGCTGGTATAACTTTAATATGCAAGTAGATGAAGATTTTTAGAATGACAACTTTTCATATTAGTTTTTTTATCCCCAGTTTAACAGGTTAATCATTCATATTTAGACAACTTTTCTGTTGTACTTAAGAAGGAGAAAAATAATCATTACCTTAATAATAACAATTTAAATAGATTTATTCAACTGAAACAATAACATTACAGCATATGCTATTTGCTTAAATGAACATCCATGTTTGTTAACTAATTTGGCTAAACAAAATATATATATTTTAAGAAACTTAGATTGTCAGCCCAGCCTACACATGAAAAACTTAAATACTGTCCTCTGTAGCTCACTTGTCATCTTCATCTTTGTTCATAATCTGGAAAAGGAAAATAAGCTTTCCTGCTTTATCGGATCCCAAACGATTTCTCAATTTAGAATGAATGAGTCCAAAGGAAGAGAATATTCTTTCAACGCCTGCAGAAGAAGCTACTGCTGTTAAAAGTGAAATCATTACTTGAACAGTCTCTAAATCCAAGTGCTTAAGTGACTTCCACCAGTTCACTGGTGTTACTTTCTTTAAAATATCTTCAGCAAACATATATTTCTTGAATGGTTCCCCCTTAGCTTTGAAGTTTATTATAGTTGGCATTACAGATGGATGATTGCTGGATACCCATGTCATAGCTAACTCCTCTTCCTCAGCATTTAAGTTTTGACCCTGGTACTGGATATTGACAATATTTGCCAAAAAATGAGCTGGAGACAGTACTTGTCCCATTCGTTTTTTTAATGCTTGTAATTTAATTCTGTCCATGTGTAGTTCTGTTTTTAAGTGTTCATTCAGTTCCTTCCAAATTTCAACAGCATCAGTAATAAAACAGCTATTTTTCTGTATTTTGTTTAAAGCTTCAGAGATAGGTTTCAGGATGCTCAGCATATGTTCAACATTTCTCTTAAGCCCAATGTTGAGGATTTTGGCCATAACAGTGCCATCTATTTTATCTCGATTTTGTTCACAAACTGTCATCAGAATAGGCCAGTTCTTGATATACTGCTCAAAACAGTCCACCACAGAGTTCCATCTAACATCTTGTGGGAGCACTAACTTGGTTCCACCCATCCTTTTCAGAGCTGCTGCAGAAAAATGATTGTTACGGAAGTATTTAGCAATTTCAACAACATTAGTCTTTATTTCTGGAACACTTAAGTCTTTGGCTAAGAGGTGCAGCAAATGAGCACTGCAACCATATGTTATTAGCTTTGTATTCCCTTCCTGCTCTTCTAAATTTCTTCCCATCTTGGATACATTTGCAGCGTTGTCTGAGACCAAATTGCATACTAGACATTTGAATTTTTGTTCACATGTTATTATAGCTTTTACTGCCACTTCTTGTAAGTATTCTGCTGTGTGTGCATTTCCTGACGTATCAATTGTTTGTGCAAGGAAGACTTTCCCTTCTTCTGTTGTTATACAAGCATATACAATAGGATCATTGTGGACATTACTCCACCCATCAATACTTAGGTTAACAATTCTATCCTCCAGAGCTGTTGCACATTGCTCTGTCATACACTTTATCCAGCAGTTTCCCTGCAACACCTGCTCTGCTGGGTGGACTGTGTCTTGATCTCAGTGACTGAACCATATTAATGAAATGTGGGTTCTCAATCAGACGGAAAGAGTTTGTTGCATAAACAAACTGAGCAATTTTTTCATCAATTAACTCTTTTTCTAATCTGCTACTTTTTATCACAAACTTATCTATGGTGGTTCCAGGAGGGAAGGATTTTTTCTTTCTTTTAGGTGATAGTGATATGTGGCTGTGGGTGTCTGATGATGATGAAGCACTATCCTGGATGGATAACTCTGAAACTGTAGAACAGGAGGATGGTGATCTTGAAGGTGGATAGTTTCCAGAATCCATGAATTCCCCTAAACAAAAAAGTCAATGCTGTTATTTTATTGTTTATACAATTTCTGCTTATTGTACACAGCACTGCCCCAAAAGAAATATTTGCTTTTCTCATAACTGTACCAAATGACAGTAACATGCAATAATAATAAGAAATATAATTTTGCTCAAACATTACAGTTCTTTAGAAATATTATATGATTCAATAAAAATGTTTACCAACCTGAAGATCCTGCCTGTTCAAATGTGTTTCTTTGGTCATCTTCATCACAGCACTTCTCATGATGTTGCCTCATTCGGGCCACCAGGCCTTGCATTTCTTTGTCGCAGTGTTTGCATTTTGCACGCATGCCTGCCTTACTGATAGGTAAAGGAACTTCATTAAAATATTGCCAAACTGGGTCTCTTTTATGGCCTGCTGCCATTATAGTTTTTTTCCTCCAAGGAAAGAATGTGATAAACCCCAGGTTATACACACAAAAAGATCCAAAGACTTGTCTGTCTATGACTGTGCAGTATTGTGCTCAGAAAGTTTCACTTTCATTTTGTACTGCTTGTCTGCTTCCCCTCCCTCCTCACACTTAGTTTCATTTTCTTCTTGTGCAGATCTATTCCACTCCAAACAATCAGAAAAATATTGTTTCTATTCTATTCACTGAACTTAGCACTAAAAGGGTTGATTCTGTATTCATAGGTTTGTAGAACAATAGGATTAAAGTCTTTTTCTCAACTCTGTTCATATTATAACATTTTTGCTGTGAAGAAGAGGCATGTGATCTCTGCTGAGTCAAATTCAGTTTTGAGAACTGCAAAAGTAAACCAAGCATCTGTGATAATATCTTGTAGGCAGAGAAACTGCCCAATAATCTTACAAAAACCTCTGGAAGAGCATGACATTGTGAATGAATTAATGGAATTTATTTACCAAAAAAATAAAACATATACAGCCTTATTCTACATAATTAAAAAAACTAATCTTTATTTCATGATGGAATAACCTTTGGATGGTAATATATTTTCCTCAAAAAGCATTTTATTTTAAAAAAATCTGATTTAAATTTAAAAAATCCAATTTAAATCAAAAAAATCCAATTTAAATCAAAAAAATCTGATTTTTTAAATTTTTTAAAAAAAAATCATTGATTTTTATCCACCCTGCTTGCAACACAGAGACATTAATCTCTAAATTGCTGCCAATTCAAAAGAAAACATGGAGAAATAATGATAGAAGACACAGTGCCACAAAATGAAGAGGAAGATAAAGAAGAACAGGTAAAGAACAAGAGGGATTAATGAAAGAACAAAGACAGAAAATAACCACTAGGAAACCAAACCCTAAATATAATTAAGCAAGATGGAGAATCTCTCAATGAATATAAATACAAAATTCCCCTTCCAAATGAAGAAAAAATTTACACAATTATGAAAACAGGATACAGAAATAATTTGTCTACAAGAAATGCACATAAAGAAACAACACTAAATTTTTAGAATGCCCCCAAAATGAGAAACTATACATCAGCACAACAACAAAAAAGAGGAATAGCCTTATATATCAGAATCGATAGATTCTAAATGGATTTATTGCGATGAAGAAGGAAGAATTTTGATGGTGGAAACAACAATCAATCAAAAAAGACTTTAATAATAGCAATATATGCACCAAATGATAAGAAAGAACTTTTTTTATCAAGCATTACATAATAAAATATTGGAAATGGAATATCAAAATATTTGTCTTCTAGGAGACTTTAATGCAATTATGGATGAAAAACTAGATTACAAAAGCAGTAAAATGGGGGGGAGGGGAGAAAGAGACTACCTAAGACAACTTTTAAAATGACAGAAGAAACCTGTATTCAAGACATTTGGAGAGAGATGAACCTGAAAAAGACTCAATATAAATTTTATTCAAATTGAAATAAATCATGGTCTAGAATTGACATAATACGGATGTCCCCTGAATTAAGAACTGATGAACTGATAATGAGATGGAGATAGAACTTAGTGTTTGGGCTGACCACAATCCAGTAAAATTGATTTGGAGAAGGGCAAAGAAGAATCTGGTAGACACTGAACCAAGCTATATTAAAAGAGAAAGAATTTACAAAACCTACAGCAAAGGAAATGGAATTTTCTTTAAAGAAAATAAAAGAGAAGATACCTCACTTTAGAACATATGGGACACAGCCAAAGCATACTTCAGAGGATTAGCTATAACTTACATGGCTAAAAAGAACAAAGAGAAAAAGCAACAGAGTATGATGCTAAAAGAAGAGTATAAAAAACTGGAGTTAGAGCTCCAAAGAGACCCACAAAAGAAAATGCTTAAAAGACAAATGGAGATGATTAAACACAAATTGAACAATAGTTTCAGAAGAAATAGCCCAACAAACTAAAAGGGCAAAGCAAAACTTTTTTGAGAATGTAAATAAACCAGGAAGATGGTTGGCATATAAATTGAAAAGAGAAAAAGGGGATAAATAAATTATATGATGATCAAGGACATATACAATTCCAACATGAAACAATAAAAAATAGTTAAGGAATAGTATGAAAAGCTATATAATAGAGAAAATAAATCAATGGAAAAAATAATACAATATATGAAAGAAGCCAGAGGAGGTATTCAACCGGTTTTCACCGGTTCACACGAACTGGTAGCAGTGATTTGACATGGGTCGCCAAACCGGTGGCAACCCCTGGTTGGCCACATCCCCGACCCGGTCACCCGGTCACTCACTTGCCCAGGTTGCTCTCCTAGCTTTCCCTCCCACATGACGGTTGTGGCACAGCTCAGGCAGATGTCCTAGGGCTGCTGTACATGTGCACTGTGTGTGCAGCCACTACACATGCAGTGCGCATATGCAGCAGCCCCGGGATTTCCAGCCACCTGCCTCCCCTCCTGGAGCACGTTTTCTTCCTTGTCCCGGCAGATACACCTCTTCCAGCCCGGCCCAGCCAGCAGGTGGGTGAGCAGATATTCCAGGAGTCCTCCCCACCCCTCCTTGTCATGAGATGCCTGCAACTGCTGCATGCTTTTTTAGGTGTGGCTGCAATCCAACAGCCGCACTAAAAAAAAGCATGCCCTGTTCTATGTGCCAGGCCTGGCAAGTCTGAGCAGCTGGCACATAGAACAGAACAGTGCCAGACCATTGAAGAAGCAGAGCAAAGCTGAAGATCAATAGCCACGTCTTTCGCAGCACAGAAATACTCCCCGAATCAGCCAGCTGGTCTCCTCCTTCTCTGCCTGTTTGTTTTGTATGGCCGAGGAGGAAGAGATCAGCTGGCCAAAGGAGCGGCTGCTGGAGGCAACTCTTTTTTCGATCTCCAGCCCCCTTTTCAGCAAAGAAATCCTCCCCGAATCGGCCGGCTGGTCTCCTCCTCCTTGTCCATACAGAACAAATAGGCAGAGAAGGAGATGATCAGCTGGCTGATTTGGGGAGGATTTATGGGGAAAGTAAAATCTCCAGTAAGAAGTGGTATTTGCCAGTTCTCCAAACTATTCAAAATTTCTGCTACTGGTTCTCCAGAACTGGTCAGAACCTGCTGAATACCACCTCTGGACTATACCTAAAATACTGCATCCAGTTTTGGTCACCACACTATAAAAAAGATGTTGAGACTCTAGAAAAAGTTCAGAGAAGAGTAACCAGTATGATTAGGGGATTGGAGACTAAAACATATAAAGAACAGTTATAGGAACTGGGCATGGCTACTAGACAGTCTAGTGAAGAGAAGGATCAGGGGAGACATGACAGCAGTGTTCCAATATTTGAGGGGCTGCCACAGAGAGGCAGAGGTCAAGCTATTTTCTAAGGTACCCGAAGGCCAGACAAGGAATAATGGATGGAAACTGATCAAGGAGAGATTCAACCTAGTAATAAGGAGAATGAAACAGCTTAGCTTTAGAAGTTGGAGGCATTCAAGAAGAGATTGGACTGCCATTTGACAGAAATGGTGTAGGGTCTCCTGCTTGGGGGGGGGGGGGTTGGACTAGATGACCTACAAGGTCCCTTCCAACTCTATTAATTTATAATCTAAATCAGATTCTAGATTCTAGGCTCTATAAGGGAAAATTACAATATTTAGTGCAATGGAAAGGGTATTCTTTATCAGAGGCCATCTGGGTTAACAGCACCAATATGAGAGCAGACAGGCTAGTAAAGAAATTTCATGATAAGAATCCTCAAAAAACCCAAAGTATCAATTAGTGCAGGGTAGGTGGGGATGGGGAATGACTGAAAAGAAATTTAAGACTGTTTGTGATTCGTATCTTACAGGTGCTCTTTTCCATGTAAGGGGAACCACTATTAACTCTCAAAATGATTCTAGCTGAAGCCATATTTTTCTTGCTTCATTTTTTAGTTGCCATACTTATGGGGGGGGGGGGGAAAGTCTTATGGAATGTAAAATGTTTTCCTCCAATGTGCCAGATATAGCAACGATAAGGCTCCTGAGAACAAGGCCAAATCAGCATGGCCAAGCCATGGCAGGAGGGAGTGCTGAAAAGTTCATCACCTGCTCAGTTGGTTAATGTGATTTGTGACATGAGGGTGGGTGGACAGTATCTATTCTTTAATTATACCAAAACTGTGGGAATTATTCACTGTTGGTTTCACTTCGACCATGCCGATATGATGTACCCAATAAACTGGATTATTGAGGAAGCCAAAGCTTCCCAATCTTGAATTGGTTGGCAGCATTATTCCGAACCATGACAGCCAACAGTAAGCAACAGGGTAATAAACAGTATTTTTGATTAGAGATTCGCTGATATACAACTGGATCAAAGTTAAAAAGAAACATTATATAAAAATCCCTATCTGGCTATCCACAATGGAAGCGATGACCCACCCAAATAATTGAGACCTGAACAAAATGATAAAGTATAAAGACTTATTGGATATTCATGGAAATTTAAAAACAATACAGGAGCTCCAAGAAGAAGGGCTACGAGTAGACTGGTGGGCTTATTTCCAAATACAAAGCTGATATAAAAAGGACATAAAGGATCACGGAATATACCTGAAACTACAACAATTAGACAAAATTTTATTAGGCCCAGATTAAAAAAAAAATATTAGCAAAATTTACAAATATCTCCTGGAAGTAGAATTAGAAGAAGTAGTGAAAGGATGCATGGGGTCAAAATATTGGTCACAACATAAAGTTATCAAATTGGGAGATTGTATGGAATAGAAATCACAAATTAACAAAATCAGCAGCATACAAAGAAAATGCATATAAAATGTTCTATAGGTGGCACTTTTCCCCTTCGAGATTAGCGAAAATGTATCCTAAAATGAGTCCTATATATTGGAAATGTAAAAAAAAAAGAGGGAACTTATTATCATATGTGATGGTCTTGCCCAGAGGCTCAAAAATATTGGCTTAAAATAAAAAATTGGCTACAGGAAATCACCAATGAACAATTAGATCTAGAACCAGAACTCTTCCTATTAAAAAAAAATACATAAAGAGCACAAAATACTTATTACACATATTGACTGCTGCCAGGATTGCCTTTGCCCAATGTTGGAAACAGCCATATATACCTGCAGAGAAACTGGTTATACAAAAAGTATGAACTGTGCTGAAACGGATAAATTAACACTGAATTTAAAAGATAAAGAGGCTTCAATATTTTATAAGGTGTGGGAACAATGGTATAGCTGGATAGATCAGAGTTAGATTAAGGATAGGTAATTATTAAATATAAGTAATAGAATAAGAATGTAATTATGCATAAATTAATACCTGTAAATAATGCACAAATTATTGTCATATGATAAGCACCACAAATAGCTGTTATTGAGTAATATATTTCTTATGTTTTTAATGTAATAAAAATTCAATAAAGTTTATTTAAAAAAAGGAAAAAAACAGAATAATCCAAATTTTCAATTAAATTTAGGAGCAAATGTCTAATTAACATCATATTAAATGCTTTGTGAGACAAGGCCAGAATGCTCAGAATTATAGTAGTACAGCCAATATTTATTTAAAAGCACAGATTTATATAATACAGCTATCTACAATCATATATACAACTGTATATCAGCTGCATGTATGTATTAGCTGCAACATATTGTACTGCATCCAAATATTTCAGTTGAGATATTCAAGTGATATTTTAAATAATAATTCTTTGTATTTGCCACATGAAGTTCCTTTTGAAATCTGGCTTACAGCCCAAGAAATGATTTAGTGGAATATAACAAAGCTGTTAACAAATAAATATTGCATGACAGTTAGGTACTTGCTAAAGGCTCCTTATTGTATTCTTGCTCAATTAATGTCAGAATATTTTATCTTTTTATTCCATCTCACAAAGTTAATCAAATGACATTGATGAACTGATTTTCAGGTAGATTTTAAAAGGCAGGATTAGGCGTTGGTTCTTACCTGATACGCCAGTTCTCTCCGAGCTGCGAAGGAGCATCCATTTGATTGGGTTGGTTCAGTCTTCGTCCTGATAGGCTGAGCTTAAATTTAGGAACGCTCCTCCTCCTCCACGAGACTCCTCCCAGCGTTCCCCAGTTTTAGCGAAGATCGCAGTGAAAAGGCAGATGTCGCTTCTGAGAAACTAGTACATCAGCTTGGTCGTATAGCAGGACTCCCACAGATGGAAGGAATAAACACAGCTAGCAATAACACATAGGGTGGGGATGGATGCTCCTTCGCAGCTCGGAGAGAACCGGCGTATCAGGTAAGAACCAACGCCTATTCTCCTACGAGCTGCTCGGAGCATCCATTTGATTGGGACATACCAAAGCTTGGCCTGGACTACGGATGGGATGCTGACTGGATCTGGAGTCTGTCGCTGACCTGCACACACCCTGTAGCACCCTCCTACCAAAAGACTCATCTGCAGATGCAAAGATATCGACCTTATAATGTCTGATAAAGGGGGAAGGAGACGCCCAGGTGGCGGCCCGACAAATGTCAGAGATAGGAGCTTGGGAGGCCCAAGCCGCCGTGGAGGCAGCACTGCGAGTGGAGTGCGCCGTGATGCCCCTGGGAACTGCCAGGGCCTGGCCCTGATAAGTTTTAGCAATAGTGGCCCGCAACCAACGACCTATGGTGGTGAAAGAGGCCCTAGTACCTTGACTATGAGGCAGAAATACAACAAACAAGGCCTCTGTCCTCCTAAAGGATGCCGTGCGATGGATATAGATCTTCAAGGCATGCCGGACATCCAACTTATGCCACTGATGTTCCAACTCTCAGGAAGGATGAGGACAGAAATTGGGCAAGACCAACTCCTGTGCCCTGTGAAAGGCCGAATTAATCTTTGGAATAAACGTGGGGTCCGGCCGGAGGACAACCCTATCTGCATGAATAACACAGAGGTCTGACCTGATAGATAGGGTTGCCAACTCGGAAATGCACCGAGCTGAAGTAATGGCCACTAAGAAAGCAACCTTATATGTAAGAAATAGTAGTGATGCGGAACGAATCGGTTCGAAAGGAGGTTTGGTAAGGGCCAGAAGGACCTTGTTCAAATCTCAAGTAGGATAACGATGAACCATGGGCGGTCGCAAATTAGTAGCACCCTTAAGAAAGGCGCGAATAAGAGGGTGATGAGAAAGAGATAGGAAATTCTCATGGTCAATCAAGGAAGACAGGGCAGAAACTTGTCTTCTCAAGGTATTTGATGAAGGCCCCCTATCGAGACCAGCTTGTAGGAATTCCAAAATTTGAGCAATTGAAGGAGATTGTGGATCAATATGAAATTGGGAACACCAGCTGGTAAATATGGACCAAGTTGCATTATAAATGCGATCTGTTGAGGGGCGCCTTGCAACCTGGATGGTTGAAATAACCTTGTTGGATAATTGCTTGCTGATTAAACGCGACCGCTCAACCTCCAGACGGTCAATTGGAACCACTGAGGGTTCGGATGTTGAAGAGTTAGCACAATCCTGTCCAGAGGAATCCTCCATGGTTTGAACACCGACAGACAACAAAGATCGGCGAACCAACGGCGTCTGGGCCAGTATGGAGCCACCAAAAGCAGATCTGCCCGTTCCTCTAGCATCTTCCATATGACCTGAGGGATCAAAGGAAGAGGGGGAAAGGCGTACAAGAGCCCTGGGGGCCACGGGCAGCGAAGGGCGTTGAAACCCTCCGCCCCTTGAGAGGGGAATCAGGACACGAACCGTGGCAGGTGGGCATTGAGAGGGGAGGCGAAAAGATCGACCTCCAGAAGACCAAACCTCGTGACTGCCTCTTGAAAGAGCGACGGATGAAGACGCCACTCCGTGGGATCGACTGTGGCCCGGCTGAGCCAATCTGCCTGGGTATTGCAGATGCCCGAGATGTGTTCTGCCCTGATAGAAAGTAAATTTCCCTCTGCCCAACGACAGAGACGTTCCGCCTCCTTCATGAGAGGTTGAGACTGTGTGCCCCCATGCTTGTTTAGGTGTGCCTTGGCTGCTGTATTGTCTGTGAGAACTAAAATATGTTGGTTGCGTACCTGCGGCAGCAGAGCCCGAAGGGCCAGATGAATTGCCCGAAGTTCCAGCCAACTGATATTGTGAGACTGTTCCCTTGCTGACCAGCGACCTTGAACTGTGGATGAGTGAAAGTGAGCACCCCAGCCCAGCAGGCTGGCGTCATTGGTGACAGTGAGTCTGCGGGGCTCCTTGAAGAGACAACCCTTGTTGGTTGTGGGCCGGGACCACCAAAGAAGTGATGTAAGAACTTTGGTTGGAACCTTGACTTTGTGACCGGAATTGCTGAGACCGGAACGTTGAAACGGGAGAAGGAACCACTGAAGAGACCTGGAATAAAGACGAGCCCAAGGAATAATAAAAATACCTGAGATCATTTTCCCAAGAAGGGTAGAAAGATCAGCTAAAGAAACAGTATGTCGTGATTTGATCAGCTGCACTAGTTGTTGTATACTTTTATGCCTTTCGTCAGAAAGGTAAACCTTGCATGCCCATGTATCAATGATGGCACCTAAGTGTAACAATCTTGTAGAAGGAATTAACTGGCTTTTGTCTCGATTAATAGCAAATCCATGTGCTTGCAAAATGCGGAGAGTCATCTGAGTATCTCGGACAGCTTGGGTAGGAGAGCTGGACAAAATTAAAAAGTCATCTAGATAACAGTGCAACCTGATGGGAAGGGCGCGAATATGGGCAGCTAGAGCAGCAAGGACCTTAGTGAAAACCCGAGGAGCAGAGGCTAGACCGAAGGGAAGAGCCCAATATTCGAAATGTTGACCGTTATAGCAGAATCTTAAAAACTTACGATGTGATGGCCTGATCGGAATATGCAAATAAGCTTCCGTGAGATCTACTGAGGTGAGAAAATCTCCCTCTCTGATGCTAGCAAGGATGGAATGTAAAGTGTGCATCTTGAATTTGCGATAGACTAAAAATTTATTGAGTCGTTTGAGGTCCAAGATAGCTCTCCACCCACCAGAACTTTTCTTAACTAAAAAGAGTAGAGAATAAAAACCACGCCTTTTTTGGTCTGCGGGGACCGGTTGAATGGCCCGTATGTGTAGAAGATGCAGTATGGCTGCTTCCATGAGGCTATGTTTAACCAAATTTTTGGAAACAGGGGATACCCTGAAAAAATCAGATGGGGCGGACTGGAATTCTAAAGCCAGGCCAAACCTCACAGTATCTCGGACCCAGGCGTCCGAAGTAGAAGCGTCCATCTATCCGCATAAAACCTGAGACAGCCCCCTATGGGAAAGGACTCCTCAAGGTTAACGTGGACGCCTGAAGGATCTATTGCCGGAAGAACGGAATGATCGCTTGGATTGGCCGCCTCTCCGGTACCGATCCCCAGGGTCGAACCTGTCTGAGGAGAATCCCAGGCGAGGAAACTGGGATCTAGATGGTTGAGACAGAAAAGAACTCTGGGAGTAAGGCCGAAAGGAACTCCTCCGAAAGGACTGGGGATACCTTGGGTCAGACTTCCGAAAAAGAGAAGGAAGAATCCTTTTCTTGTTCCGGGTCTCAATGAGAAGCAGATCTAGAGAGGGGCCAAACAGCTTGTCGCTGTTGAGAGGAGCAGAAGCAAGCTTAGATTTGTGCTTGATGTCCGCCTGCCAAGGCTTAAGCCAAAGGAGGCGTCTGGCTGAAAGATGAGATGCAATGGCTCTAGTAGAAAATTTTACGGCATGAAAGGTCTCATTGGCTGAAAATTCAGTAGCCGCCGTGAGCTTAGCAATGTCCTGATGGGCCCTTAGATTAGATGCAGGGACACGCTCACGAAGTTGTTTCAGCCATCTGAGTGAAGTCCTATTGAAAAATGAGGCCGCTGTGGCAGCTCTGATAGCCCAAGCATCAGCGTGATGGGCTTTGCGTAGCGCTACCTCGGCCCTCTTATCCTCAGGCTTTAAAACCTCAAGTGGCTCGCTTGGAAGAGAAGTAGGAGAGGCTATACCCACAAAGGGTTCATCAACCCCCAGGATATTTAACAAATTGAGGTATTCTGGGGCCATATTAAAGAGTCTCCTATCGTAACTAGTAGGAGCTGGACATGGTACGGGAGAAAGGAACTGTTTTTGAACTAGTTCCATGAACATTGGAAGAACAGGGATCACTTCAGCCTGAACAGTAGGCTGATGAAACAATAAATCCTGGGGACCCTCCTCTACAGGACCCACGGGGGGAGCTGATGTGTCGATGCCAGCCGTGTTAGTTACCTTAAATAGGAGGGATTTAAATAGGTGAGGCTGAAACAGGCCAGTAAAAGCCGGTTGGTCCGGGGAAAGACCCTCATCCTCGGACATCCCCCCCTCTAAAAGATCCTGTTCGGATAAGGAGTGCTCCGCCTCATGAAAGGATTCTAGGTCACTGTGTTCCAAATCTTGCATTTGAAACAGCTTCTCAGTCTCCATGTCCAGATCCCCTCTCTGAGTGTCCTGCATCGGAATATCCTCAAAAGGTATTACCTGATCAGCAGTTAATTCCGGCCTGACTAGAGGCTGGGGTGGCTGAGACTCCGGGTCAGCAGGGGCAGGCTGAGGTCGTGTCATAACAGCATGTTGTAAACCGGCAGAAATCCCCTGCCTGATTGCCATTTCCATCCAAGATCGCATTTGAGGCGGAATCTCCTCAGGCAAGGAAGATTCCTGGCGAAGGCCTGCAGCAGTGGGAGTAAAGGTGGCCTCAGGAGGACCCCTAGAGGCTGGCCGGTCAGATAACTGAGTCTGGTGTCCCACAGAACCACGACTGTGCCTGGAGGAGAGGGAAACATCTAGTGGAGGGGAACAGACATGAGAAGAGGGCCCAGGAGTAGAAGGAGCAAGGTGCTGAGAAGGTCTCTGAACCTCACGAGCACACTTATCTATCTCTCTAAGGCCCTATGGCGCCTTCTGGCATCATGCTCAGAAGTTTTAGAAATACCCCCCCACATTTTGCATTTGGATTTTGACTTGGCATGCGAAGCAGAAGGCTGAGGACCGCTACCCCCTGCCATGATAATTCAGTATAATACAATCTGCTGATATCTATGTAAATGAGGCGGTTGGCACGCCCAGGGACCTTACCCAGTAGGGAGGGAGCCCTGATATTAATATATATTCCCCTTGATCAAATAATTGGATTTATAAATTTGCAAAACTGGAAGAAAAAGAAGGGATCACCAATCAGCCAGATTAAGAACGCCAGTGGGGCCTACTCAGAAAACAAAAGGCCCAGAACAGCAATAACTGCACAGGCTGACTCAGGCCTAGGGTGCTTGCTGTATGCTGCTAGGGAAGACTGTGAGGCTTAGCCAACAAGTTTCAGAACACTCAAGAATAATAAGGCCTTCTGTCTTATAGGATATCCTAAGAAAGCACAATCTGATCCCCACAGTCAACCATTAGGGCACAGGGAAAGGCCACGAGGCTCTGAGGCCTTTGGAAAAACAAAATGGCGGCCGCCCAAATTTTGGCGCGCGCACGATCCCTAGCAGCAACGGTCCAGCTAATGGAGGACCTTAAGAGAAATCCACAGAAAGCAAGTTAAAAGAGGGAGGGAAACGATCGCACTCCACTCCCTCTGAGACAAACAAACGGCGTTCGGGGAATGCAGAGAAAAGCAGCTTGCCACGCTGCAAAAAAACGAAGCCAGACAAAATCGGCAGGGGGGGGGGCGGCGGGGGGGGGGCTGGCAAGCAACGTTCCAAGGGACCCCCTTTTACTAAGGGGGGGGAGCTGAAACTTCTACCCCCCTCAAATAATTATTTGAGCCTTGATCACCCAAAAGGGAGAACAGAGGGACTGTGCTCTCAGTGCCCAATTAAATATAAATAGAACAGAAGCAAAAAAACGGAATAATAAAAGGACCCAAGACAGGGAAAGGACGCTAAAGAATAAAGGAGGGATCAAGAGAATTGGTAAAATACAGAAATCATCTGCTTCGACCAGAACAAGCTCTTAAAACAACCTGTTTCAGACGAGGCTGAGCTAAAACTGGGGAACGCTGGGAGGAGTCTCGTGGAGGAGGAGGAGCGTTCCTAAATTTAAGCTCAGCCTATCAGGATGAAGACTGAACCAACCCAATCAAATGGATGCTCCGAGCAGCTCGTAGGAGAATAATCTAGATTGAGGGGATAGAATCATGCTGAAGAATAGTGAACTCAACAAAACTGATTAAAAATGGTAGCACATAACTATATGCTCCATTGCCCAGTTTTATATATAAATGGCTCTGTGTGTGTGTTGTGTTGTGTGTGTGTGTGTGTGTGTGTGTGTATGTTCCAGCATAATCCAGCATAATTCTGGATCAATAATTCTTGAGCAATTTCAACCAAACGTGGTACACAGATGACATACCCTCCGGAAAAAAATACTGTGAGGGTAAGACACCCCAACACCCCTCGGGGTGTGTCTGTGTGTTCCAGCATACCTCTGGAACGCTTGAGCCACTGAAATGAAAAGGAATGAATTATATCTATATTGTCAAATTACAGTACTTTTGATAGTAATAGTGTGCATTTTGGATTCAAGTTCTGTTAAGGCCTGTTGTGCCTTAAAATGGATTTTACTGTACAGCACAGTGGTATTACCATGGCAACTCCACTGTGTACTCCACAAGGGGGCTCCCTTTGGTAAGGAGGATTTGTTCTTTAAAAAAAAACACCCTAGGCCCTCAGCTTCAAGCAAAGAGGGCAAGTTGTCAGGGTTAGGGTTGTTACTTGCTAATGCAGATAATTACCTCAAAGGCTGTTCCCTGTAGAATTTTTCCAAGACTGGTGACCAGGGCAATTAGGTCTCTAATTCTGAACACAGTGGTTGAGGTAACAGGGCCAGGCCCAAGTGTCTTTTCTTACATTGACTTTATTGTATTCCATAATAATATATTTCATTGCTGTAACAATGCCTCCAAGGTAGAGTTGGTATTCAGCAGGTTCTGACCAGTTCTGGAGAACCGGTAGCAGAAATTTTGAGTAGTTCAGAGAACTGGCAAATACCACCTCTGACTGGAGATTTTACAGTATCCTTCCCCTGCCACATCCACCAAGCCATGCCCACAGAACTGGTAGTAAAAAAAAATTAATCCTACCACTGCTCCAAGGAAACATCAGGTGATTGGCCAAGTGCAATCAAAGGCTACAAAAATAAAACACCAGCGTAAACAAGAAACTCCTGAGGAGAGGAATAGAAGACTTGCAATGCTGCGTGAGAGAGCTGCTACATCTAGAACTTCAGAGACAGCATGAGGCCTGTCTAAATGATAAGAGAGATAGAACTACTACATCTATAGCTTCAGAGACAGTACAACAGCATGAGTCCCAACTACAGGATAAGAAAGATAGAGCTGTTACATCTACACATTCAGAGACAGAACAACACTGTGAGGCCCAACTACACTGTAAGAGAGATAGAGCTTCAGAGACAGTACAACAGTGTGAGGCCCAACTACAGAATAAGAGTGAGAGAGCCAGATGATCATGGACTGCACAACATTTGAGCAGTCATTGGAAGGATTCCACTATGATGCGCATAAAGACTACTCACAGCATGCAAATAATAAAACCCTGTAAATAAAATTACTTTGATTTGACACTATAGATATAAGTCATTCCTTTTTCTGTTTAATATAGGATTGGGATAAATAAATACCTGAGCAATGCTGGGTTATCACCTAGTTTGTAATAAAGTAAGGTACCACATCCAAATTAAGATTATTCAAGACAAAGCTGATTGTGTTTCAAATAACATAAGTTTGGAGTTTCAATTAAAGAAGATAAAGGAGGTCATCTCAGAACCACCGCACCATATCTTTCAAAAATCCTGGAGCACCGGAGAACTACCAGAGGACTGGAAAAGAGCTGATGTAGTTCCCATCTTCAAAAAAGGAAAAAAAAAAAAACAGACCCAGGAAACCCTAACATCAATACTAAGATAATAATAAAAAGATAATAGTAAAAGAAAAGATAATAATAAAAAAGATAATAATAAAAAAAACAGATCTGACAACATCTAGAAACAAGTAAAGTAATAACTAGCAGTCAGCACGGGTTTGTTAAGAACAGATCATGCCAAACCAATCTTATTTCATTCTTCAATACAATGACTAAATTAGTAGACCAGCAAAATACTGTGGACATAATATATTTAGATTTCAGCAAAGTAGACCACAATTTACTTCTTGGTAAGCTACAAAAAAGTGGAATAGATAGCACCACCACTAGATGGACTCACAACTGGCTGACAAACTGTACTCAATGGATCTAAGTCTACATGGAGGGAAATAAGCAGTGGGGTGCCACAAGGTTCCGTCTTGGGCCCAGTACTCTTCAATATCTTCATTAATGACTTAGACGAGAGAATAGAAGGGGAACTTACCAAATTTGCAGATGATACTAAGCTGGCAGGAGTAGCTAACACCCAAGAAGATAGGCTCAAGATCCAGATGGATCTTGACAGACTAGAACACTGGGCTGTATCTAACAAAATGAAATTCAATGTAGAGAAAAGTAAAGTCCTACACTTAGACAAGAAAAACCAAAAGTACACATATAGACTGGGTGAAACCAGGCTCAATAGTAGTAACTGTGAGAGGGATCTTGGAGCCTTAGTGGACAACCAGTAAATATGAGCCAGCAGTGTACAGCAACAGCCAAAAAAGCTAATGCAATCCTAAGTTGTATTAACAGAGGGATACAATCAAGATCAAGGGAAGTACTAATACCACACTATAAAGCTTTAGTAAGACCATACCTAGAGTACTGCATCCAGTTTTGGTCACCACATTATAAAAAAGATGTTGAGACTCTGGAAAGAGTACAGAGAAAAGCAACCAGGATGATTTGGGGACTGGAGGCTAAAACATATGATGAACGGTTGCAGGAACTGGGCTTGGCTAGTCTAGTAAAGAGAAGGACTAGAGGAGACATGATAGCAGTCTTCCAATATTTGAGGGGCTGCCACAGGGAGGAAGGGGTCAAGCTATTTTCTAAAGCGCCTGTAGACCAGACAAGGAATAATGGATGGAAACCGAACAAGGAGAGATTTAATCTGGAAATAAGGAGAAACTTTCTGACAGTGAGAACAATCAACCAATGGAACACCTTGCCCTCGGAAGTTGTGTGAGCTTCATCACTTGAGACTTTCAAGAAGAAATTGGACTGCCATTTGTCAGAAATGGTGTAGGGTCTCCCGCTTGGGCAGGGGGTTGGACTAGATGACCTACAAGATTCCTTCCAACTCTGATTATCTGTTATCTGTTAGGTGTCCAATAAAAAGGATAAAATTGCAAAAGGCACACATTAACAGCTTAATTTTTGAAGACATTTGTTCGTATAAATAAAGCCAAAGTTTGCATAGTTACACAATAGAATTTTTCAGGTTTTAGCTTCTCTTCTAGGGATCTGAGGAATTCTGCTAATCCTAGAAACTGGACTGGATGTATGTAGCTTTTTAATGTATAAAAAGATGCAGATGATTCTTTCCAGTAGTATGAGCTTGAGGTCATACAGCACTAGGAATCAAAATTGTCATGAAAACAAAAAGGTACCATTTGTTTGATAAATCAGCAAACAAATAATTATGAAATAATAAAAATTTAAGTCTGTGGAAACAACAATGTTTATAGGGAGGGAGGTCCAAACAGCATATTTGATAAACATCAGAAGTCATTACCTTTTGGCTAGTTTCACATATTTTCCTAAACAATGGATCATCAAACAATGCAGAGTTATTACCTGAGGCAGAAAGGAAAGGAAAGGGGAAAAGAGTTCTTGTGGATTTCACTCTTCTAGTTATAATTAATTATAGAAGCATTGCTCATTGAGCAGCACTATCCAAAGAAGTTTCAAGAACCATTGAGCCAGCGTTGTTTCCTTGGTCATGTGGCCAGTATGGCTTTAGGAGCACTGTTTCCTTCTACCTATTTACCTACTCACATTTGAATGCTTCCAAACTGCTGGTTTGACACGAACTAGGAAAGATGAGAATTTACCCTGTCATGCGACATGGATCTTGAACCAATGCTTTCGGCTTTCCAAGTGCAGCATTTTAATCACTGAGCCATTGCATTGCCCTGAGATGGCACAAATTACCACATCAAATTATCCTACTTCTAACGTATCTCTTGAAAAGTCTATGGTGCTAGAAAGATGAAAGGAAATAATATGGCTAGCAGCAAGATGGATGAACTTAGCTGCAGTGGTTTGGTGTCCCATTGGAAGATCTGAAAGATCAAGTTATGGACAGGTTGTAATGATGAAAATCTGTCTACATGTTTGTTAAGTGTCAACAGTGACTTATTCAATAAATCATCAATTAGTATATAGAACCCCTTCTTAATAGTGAATTGAGAGTGGCAGTTTGGTCCAGTTATTAAGGCACCAGGTTATAATCGGGAATCAGGAAACCATGAATACTACTCCAACCTTAGGAATGAAATCCAGCTGGATGATTTGGGCAGTCATACTCTCTCAGTCCACTTCACCTCACAGGGTTATTGTTTCAGGGAAAATAGGATGAGGAAGCTATATTTGCCACCTTGAGTTTTTATAAATATATAAAAAGTTGTATAAATAAAAAATATCTTCTGTAGAGAAGATAATGTAGAGAAATGTAGAGAAAAAGTAAAGTCTTACACAGGCAAGAAAAACCAAAAGTACACATATAGACTGGGTGAAACCACAATTAATAGCAGTAACTATGAAAGGGATTTTTGGAATCTTAATGGACAACCAGTTAGATATGAGCCAGCAGTGTGTGGCAGCAGCTAAAAAAGCCAATGCAACCCTAAATTGCATTAACAGAGAGAAATAATCAAGATCAAGTGAGGTACTAATACCACTCTTTAAAGCCTTAGTAAGACCCTCCTAGAATACAGCATCCAGTTTTGGTCACAACACTATAAAAAGAGTACAGAGAAGAGCAATCAGGATTGGAGACTAAAACATATGAAGAACAGTTACAGGAACTGGGCATGACAATTCTAGTTTAGAGAAGGACCAGGGGAAACATGATAGCAGTATTCTAATATTTGAGGGGTTGCCACAGGAAGGGCAGCTCCTGCCAGGAAGAGGTCAAGCTATTTTCCAAGGCACCCAAAGGCCAGACAAGGAAACTGAACAAGGAGAGATTTAACCTAGAAATAGGAGAAATTATGACAGTGAGAAAAATCAACCAACAGAACAGCTTGGCTTCAGAAGTTGTGGGAGCTTCATCACTGGAGATTTTCAAGGAGATTGGACTGCCATTTGGCAGAAATGGTGTAGGATCTCCTGCTTGGGTGTGGGGGAGTTTAGACTAGATGACCTACAAGGTCCCTTCCAATTCTGTTGATCTGTGTTCTAATAAAGGTATAATTAAAAAATAAATTAAATTCAAGTTAAAAAACAATTAATTATCTTACCTGAGATCTTCTACTTGCATCATTAAGTCATGGTGGTGCAGTGGTTAGAATGCAGAACTGCAGACTACTTCTGCTGGCTGCTGCAATTTGGTAGTTTGAATTTCAACAGGCTCTAAGTTGACTCAGTCTTCTATCCTTCCAAGGTTGGTAAAATGAGGACCCAGATTGTTGGGGACAATAGGCTGACATTTGTAAACCACTTAGAGAGGGTGATAAAGCACTGTGAAGCAGTATATAAGACTAAATAATATTGTGATTGCTATTAAAAGCAAAATATTTCAGAAAAGAAGTGTACTCTAATCCTATGAAGCTGTGAACCGTCACTGAATAAGAGGTTAAATAGCACTAAACTAACATATTTTTTCAATGCTGGTTTGGCATCTTGTATGAACCTAATAGCCTATCTTGTTTGTCAACCATGATTAATGGCTTACTATATGAACTCAGCCAAATGCAGCTTATTCAATAAACAATGTCTTAAACCAGTCATAATATATAGTGCATATTGTTTTATAAACAATAAAAATCTCTTATAAAACAATTATAGATGCCTCTTTAATGAACTTGGCTACAGAAAAAGAATATGCTGTTGCAGAAGGGAAAGAAATATATAGTACCATATAGGGTTGTAAATCATAGATCAGTATTTTGGCTTTACATACTAGACCAGTATTCATTTGTTAAAATGAAAGGGGACACATTCCAGGCAGATGCATATATTTTTTACATTAGTCCTGCAATCAGTCTTCATTAAGGTAGAAAGATTGCTTCAATCCATGATCCTTGGCCAGTTTGGGCCAAGGAATATTTCTAAGGGTCATGTAATAAGCCCTGTCTTAATCAAAGTGCATCATATTCATGGGTGGGATTCTACCAGTTTGGCCCGGTTCTATAGAACTGGTTGTTACAGTCCCTGGTAGTTCAGAGAACTGGTAAAACAGGCCCCTAGCTGGTCCCACTCCTCTCCGCCCGCTCCTCCGTTTCCAGCCCAGTCAGTCATTATTGCGCATGCATGACATTGCGTGCATGCATGTCAATCGCTGATGGCATTCTTCCCTGCCCACCCCGCTCCACCCACTCCTCCATTCCTGACCCAGTCAGTCATCATTGTGCATGCACGACATTGCATGCATGCACGACAATCACTGATAGCATTCTCCCTTGCCCGCCCCACTCCACCCTGCCCAATCACTACTTATAGCACATGTGCGCTACGCTTCCCACATTTCCCCTCCCACTGCCATTACTCCCAGCAATAGCAGCAGCAGCAGCAGCACAAGCCAGCCAGCCAGCCATCACTGCCTGCCTTCTGCCGCCCTGCTTGATCTGGGTGAATGAGGGCAAGCTCCCATCACCACCCTGCTAGCCACCCTCGCTAGTCCAGACTGCCTTGCCCAGACTCTCTCCCCAGGCCTGCCTGCCTGCTTGCCTTGTCCAGACTGCCTCCCAGGCCTGCCTTGCCCAGACTGCCTCCCAGGCCTGTCTGCTTGTCTTGCATGGAATTGCTTCTTCGCCCGGAGTGCTTCCCCTGGCCGCCATTACTGAAGATGCGGATCAGTGAGTGAGACCTCCAAGCAAACCCGGTCACCTACTTGCTGCCACTGCCAGCCACGACTCCCGGACTGCAGCTGCCCTCGTCGACACTGTGTGCCTTGCCTGCTGCCATCTTCTCCCACCCGTGGCCTTTATTGTTGCTTCCTTGCCTTCCACCACCAATTGGTGAATGAGGAGGCAAAGGCAGCAAGCCCCGCCAGTCACCTACCTCCTCCTGCCACTGCCAGCCCCGGTCGAGTGCCAACTCCTGGATTGCCAGTTGCCCTCGCTACCTGTCTCACCCAGCCGGCAGTCGGTAGCCGGCAGCCAGCAGCTGCCATCTTTGGCCGGCCACCATCTTTGCTCAGCAGCGCCATCATCTTCTGCCTGCAACCCACTGCACCAATGTTGCTGCCTGGCCTTCCACCACCAATTGGTGAGTGAGGAGGCAAAGGCAGCAAGCCCGCTAGTCACCTACCTTCTCCTGCCACCGCTAGCTCCAGTTGATGCCAACTCCCGGGCTGCCCACCCTGCTTGCCACAACAAGCTCCAAGAAGACTGAGGAGGACCCCAGCATAGCTGGCTAGCCAAGTTGCCTGCCTAATTTTTGGTAAGTTGCTTTTTATATTTCTTTATGTATTTATTCATTTTTTTTAGTATCTGTTTTGGTTTTTATTAATCATAAAAACAAAAGACATACTAAACAAATACATAAATAACATTATTTTACTATTATTGTTATATGTTGATACTTCTGTTTGTTTCTCCTTTGCTTTTTGCTATTAGGAAAAAGCAAAGGAAAAACATAAGTATCAATATGTAACAATAACAGTAGTGTAACGTTTTTTTTTCACATATGTATGTATTCATGTTTTCAGTATCTCTACTATTTTTATGATTAATAAAAATGAAACCTATACTAAAAATATCATTAAAATTATTTAAATAAGTATTAATAATATTTTAGTATAGGTTTTGTTTTTATTAATCATAAAAACAGAACAGATACTGAAAACATGAATAAATACATAAATGAATTTTTTTGTTACACTACTGTTATTGTTATATAGTGATACATGTTTCTCCTTTACTTTTTCCTAATAGTAAAAAGCAAAGGAGAAAGATAAGCATCAATATGTAACAATAACAGTTTTAAATCTTTATTAATAAAATATATTCTATTTTCCATCAATTGAATAAGAACCTAATTGAACTTAACAAAATTTCCGAACAACTTGAGATTAAAATTATAAAAATTGGTAGAGTTTTTGGACCAAGATGGGTTGCCTGTAATTTAAGATCAACCCTAGCTGTGTGACATGCTTATCCAGTGCTACATCAGTTTTTCTGTTCAAATAAAAAATACTCCAGTATGGCTGCCCGTCTTGAAACACATATTTTCTCACTGATTTGGCCTTGATGATTGATGTCCTAACTGAAATATCTCTTCTTTCTAATGCATTGCAAGTGAGAAACAGACATTATAAAAGCTGAATAACTTGTGATAAGATCAATTAAATCTTTTGAAATGCTTGTAAAGGAAGAGTGCAAATGAAAAAAAGGTTGATGGATTAATTACTTCAGAAACCTTTCAAATATAAATTTTATACAAAATCATCGATTTATGGGCATTGTAACTAATTTGAAGATTGATGGATTGCGAACATTTAAAAACAGGCTGCCAATATAAAGACACTGATAAATTAAAATTTCTAAATTATTTGGAGCCAGATTATTGGAACATTGAAGAAGGGGTGGTTCCATGGAGAGAAGCTGAAGAACAATTGGTTGCATTTGGTGAAATTTTCAATTATGAAATCAATATTAATGATTATCATGATTTCATAGAAAATATATTAAAAGATTCTGAAAAATATACAATTCCTTGCAGCATTAAAAAGGCTAGAGATATTATTGCAGTCAGTTCAGCAGAGGTAGAAAGGGGCTTCTCGCAGATGAACAAAATATGTTCAGAGGGCAGAAGTTGCCTAATAGTTTCCAATAAAACAAACCTCCTGATGATCAATCTAACTGGCTTACCTCTGCAAGAATGGGACCCTGTTCCTATGGTAAATAAATGGTTACGGGCATATCACACAGCTGATGATGCTTGTGTTAAAAAAAAGAAAACTGTAACTGAGGACGCTAATAAAAAAGCAATTTGGCAGTACTTTAAATAAGTTTTATTGTTTTTTGTAAAGTTTTGTTATGTAATAGTTTTTGATTAATATTTTAAAATGTTGTAACACTATAGTCTTGTGTACCTTTTAAAATTATTTAAGCATTAAAGACATGACATAATAAACTACCTTTTGTTTTTGTATATCTTTTTTTTATACTTAAAATCATTAGGGCAAAGAAGTGATGTTGAGTTGGCCATGCCCAGCCAGTCACTTGATCACCAAGCCACGCCCTGGCCAGTCATGTGATCACCAAATCACGCCTGGCCGGTCATGTGACCACCAAGCCACACTCACATATTAGGCCATGCCTATAGAAACGGTTGTTAAGAATTTTGAATCCCACCCCTGGTTTCTAATTCTACCGCAAACCCATGCACATGGACCAGATCCTCAGGACCAATCACAAGACTCATTGATGTCTCACAGCTGACCCATCACAAGATCCTCACTTGATACTGGAAGCCCTTATAAATATAAGAATACTGATACTGACATCCACTAAACTCCGCGGGAGATGTTTCCTAGCCTGGTAATGAAATGTTTGAAAACCAACCCACAAGTGCAGAGAACGAACTCTCACCCTCATCCTACACCTAAGCTACAGATATTCACCACTATTGCAAAGCTACATAAAAATCTTAAAATGCATTTATTTCTTTGATTTGTCAATCGCTTACAAGATAATAGGTATAAGTATATACATAGTTATGAATACATGAAATGGGTACATATAAGAAAAATAAAAGAAACAATAGGACAGGGACAGTAGGCACATTGGTGCGCTTATGCACACTCCCTATAGACCTCTTAGGAAAGGGGTGAGGTCAATAAGGTTAAACTTTTTGGGGTTTGGGGAAGAAACCACAGAGTCAGGTAGAGTATTCCAGACATTGACCATTCTGTTGCTGAAGTCATATTTCCTGCAATCAAGTTTGGTGCGGTTAACCTTGAGTTTGTATCTATTGTGTGCTCTTGTGTTGTTATGGTTGAAGCTGAAGTATTCATTGACAGGTAAGTCATTGCAATGTATGATTTTATATACCATACTTAGATCAGACCGAAGACAGCATAATTCAAGGTTTTCTAGGTCTAGAATTTCAAGTCTGGTGGCGTAAGGTATTCTATAACGAGTAGAAGAGTGGAGAACTGTTCTTGTGAAATATTTCTGGACTTTCTCAACTGTGCTAATATCAGATACGTAATGTGGGTTTCAGACTGATGAGCTGTATTCGAGTATTGGTCTAGCAAATGTTTTGTATGTTTTAGTTATTAGTGTAATATTACCAGAGAAAAAGCTACGCAAGATTAGGTTAACAACAATGTCTTTTTGGCTATGTAGTTACAGTGGGCTCTAGCACTTAGATCATTAGAGATGAGTATTCCAAGGTCCTTTACAGAGCTTGGATCATCAACAAGGTCTTGACTATTCAGCTTGTGTTTTATTTTCTGATTTTTTTTTTGCCAATATGTAGGACACAGCATTTATTTGTTGAGATTTGAAGTTGCCATTTGTTTGACCATTCTGATACATAGTCAAGATCTTTTTGAAGGGTAGCAGTATTGTCTGTGGTATTCATCAGCAAAGAGAACGCAGTTGCTCTTAATATGATCACAGAAGTCATTTATGTAGAGTATGAAGAGAGTTGGTCCTAGAACACTGTCTTGGGGGACACCACTATTGACAGGTACAGAATTTGATAGGACACTCCCAGTGTTGACCATTTGTTGTCTGTCTGGCAGGAATGATTCTATCCAGTTATGCAGTTGTCCAGAGATACCATAAGATTTTAGTTTAAGTAGTAGTTTGTCGTGTACCACTGAATCAAAGGATTTACAGAAGTCTATGTAGATTGCATCTATTGTTTTGCCTTGATCAAGTTGTGTAGTCCATATGTTTTTGCAGTGTAAGAGTTGCAGATTGCAGGATAGTTTTTTTCTGAAACCAAATTTGAAGAATTTTATTTAACTGTGTGGTAGGTAGTTAAAAAAAGAAGATAAATGGAAGCTGAGAAATCCTAGGAAGGAAGCAGGATGATGATAAGTAATTGTTAGATGGGCCCACGGGAATAAGATGCAGGATGCGGCAGGAGCAGATAAAACTCTTTTATTCTCTTTTAAATGAGAAGCTGCTCAGCAACAGCAGGAGCCGGCTTTTTTTTTTAATATAAATTTTATTTGGGTTTTCATAAAAACATAATACAAATAAAACATCTTTTTTTGAGAATAGCATGATCCCGGGTTATCACTTCTCCATAGAGACACAAACTCAATTTCATATTCATCTTTGTGTTCTGTTCCATATCTTATTACTATTTTAACATTTTCTCCATAATTTTTCCCCTCCCTTGGTTTTCTCAACTTTATTTTTAATTATCTCATATCTATATTCAATTATATATCTTTTTTTAAGTTTCAATGTCTTTCTAATCATTATATTTATACTTTTGTCTGTCCTGTTTCAATTTCATATTATCTTTTCTCATTAAACAAATTTTCCCATGTAGTTATTAATTGGACTATGACACCTTTATATCTTTTAATTTTATCCATTCAACTCTTATTTAAACTTCAATTTATGCCTTTAGAATTATAACGTTCAATATAGTACATGACTTGCAATCAAATTTTGCTTGGTACATTCTTAAAATACACACTATGTTCTTTAAAGATATATATATATATATATATATATATATATATATATATATATATATATATATATATATATATATATATATATATATATATATATATATATAACAATAATAAATAAAACACTCATTCCATTCCAATTCAATTCTATCATTAATATTAGTTACAATCTTAACTTCTTTAACATTTCTTTTCAATTGAATATCATACTTCCTTGGGAACACATAAACTTTCCATAATTAATTCTTTTTTTTCCATATTTCTCTTCCCTTATATTTTTATAAATCATTAATAATAATTAAAATGTTCCCATCCTTTCCTAATTTCATTCTCTCATTCTCTTTATTTCATTTATTAACAAACATTTTATCTTATGTACCTTTGCAGAATCCCTTTTCCAATTAAATTATCTCTAAATAGGCTTATACTTTCAATCCTTATACATTTTCCCTGTTTCTCTATATCTTGTTTCTGTCTTTTATAACTTCTTTTCCTTTCCTTCTTCCCCCTCTTCTTCCCCCTCCCCTTTTTGCCTTCTTGTCTCTCTACTTCTATTTCTCTCTTCTGTAGTCCTCTCTTCTGTTGCTTCCTAATATTATAATTATTTTTCAATACTTTTTTGGGGTTGTTTTTCAAATCTTAAACTTTCCACTCTCTTTCCCCCCTTTCCTTTTTTTTTTACTTGCTCATTAAAGATGGCTTCTTCTTTGTCCCAACCTTCTTGTTATACAAGTGTTTCTTGTTGTTTCTCATAGTTCCGGATCTCCATTTCTAAAAATTGAAATACGAAGCCAAAAGAACCTCTTCCTTCTTGTGCGTCTTCTTTGTGTTTTTTAAGTTCCATTTTCAATTCTTCCAAAAGTGATGCCATTTTAAACACTTTTAAACAACCACCCGATTGATTTTAGTCATTTAAATCCAATAGCCAAAAATCACCAAGTAATCCAAATAATCCAAAGCTGTTTCTTCTTGCTTCTTTTTTCCACTTTCTCTTCCTGGGGTTCTATTATTTTTGTTACAGTTTCAGTTAAAATGTATCTTTTAGGAATCTTATTAAAGTTTCATTGTAAGTTCCTTTTAGTTCCAGGCAGTCTCCTCCATTTTTCCAGATCCCGCCCTTTTATTCTTTCCTTTTCTCTCCTTTCTTTCTTTTAAAGGTTTTTGAGTATCCAAAAGTCTTTATTATCCCTTTGACATTTTATTTTCAGCTTAAATGCCTATTGATGTCACAGTGGATTTTTATCAATTTCTTACTTAAATCTCTTAGCTGTCAGTATAAGGAAGGGAAGAAAAAAAAGCCAAATCCTTTCCCTTCCCTCTCTCCTTCGCTGCTTCAAAATCTTCTTTGGGAACAATGTTATTTTTTATAGTTCAAATTCCAGGGTACCTTACGTTGTTGCTTTTTCAGTTCAACCCGGTCAACCAAAACTTTCTCTTCTTGTCTTCCTCGTGCACATTCTTTTCCGGTCGAGTTCTTTGAGGTGGCCAGAAATGCAACTGTCTTCGGGAAAGGGAGTAATGACCAGCTGAGGAGAAATGCGGCTCTCCTCGACCCTGCTGGCGGTCTCCCCCCTCTTCACCACCTCTACGGGATGGCTTAGTCGTGAAACCAGTTGGCTCAGGGCGCTCCGGCAGTGAGCACGGATCGAAACCATGCATAATCATGGACCTTGGTCCATCACCGAAGAAGCTCAAACCAGAAGTCCAGGCAGGTGCTGGCTTTTGTAGCCGGTGCTGTCCAAAGCTTCAGCCACTGATGGGACTTTATTTCTCCTGCCAGTGGCTGGGCCAATGAGTGGAGTCTGCTAGCCAACTCCACTCTATGGCCATATTTGGTAATACTTAACACCCCTCCCCTCCTAGTGAGTGTCCTCCAATCAGCATTTGCATACCTTACGAAGCCGTGTAGGTAGGAAGGACCTGCGCTCCTCACTTGTTTCTGGGGCAGTGGCCTGAATGAACAGCTCTGCCACTTCTCTGGTCCCTGCCTGTGGGACCATCTTAAAATCATTTTGTGGCGCAGCAGGGACTATTGAGCCTGAGGCCTCAGAAGTACACCGTGGGACCTCCTCTTCAAAAGATAAGTGTTCCCACGTCCTGTTTGGATTTGAGGCCAGGTAGTCAGTTCTTTTGTTGAGTTCTTTGGATAGGGCCTGAGTCAGGGATCATTCTGATGGAGCATGTTTGTTGTCTGGCTGGTTGTCTGTGCTAGATACCCAGCCTCTGATCTGATCAATGTGTCTCTCCCACAGTCTCTCTTTTTCGGTTTCTATTCGGTATGATCAGGGCCCTGTAATCCCTGTGACCCTGGTTGGTACCCATGTGGGTCCCCCTGTATAATTGTGAGCATAGACCGGGTCCCCTATGGCAAACTGCCTGCACTTTCCCATGGAATCTATGGGTTGTCTCGATGCTGTAGTTGGGGTGGACTCGGTCAAGTGTTGATCATAACCTTTGGCCCATCAATAGTTCTGCAGGGCTGTGATGTGTTGTAGTATGGGGTGTGATGTGTTGGGCCAAAAGCATATTGTCAATCCTTTCTTGCCAGTCCCCTCGGCCCATCCACTTTAGCATTTCATTGGTCATTCAGACCATTTTCCCCACTTGTCCCTTTGTTGCCAGATGTGCAGGTGCAGACAGTGCGTGTCTGATTCCTAGTCTGGCCAGGAACACTTTGAATGGCTGCGAGGTGAACTGCTGCCTGTTGTTGGAGATGAGGACGTCCGATAGCCTGTGGGTGGAGAATAGTCATCGGAGGGTTCTTATGGTGGCCTCTGATGTGGTGGACTTCATTAGCATTATTTCCAATCACTTGGAGTACGCATCGATGACTATGAGGAAGGTTTGCTGTAGGCAGGGCCCAGCGAAGTCGACGGGGGTGTCTCCCATTATCTGGGACTCACTGCCAGGGGGCTGGCCTGGTTTCTTGACAGGAAGTGCAGGTGGTGACCCAGATTTCTATCTCCTTGTCCAGCCCCGGCCACCACATGAAGCTTCTGGCCAAGGCTTTCATTCGGACTATCCCCAGATGCCCTTGTGTAGTTGTGTCAGTATTCTATTCCTTAGTGGGGGCGGAATGACTACTCTTCCCCCCAAAGTATGCAGTCCTTAAGCATTGCCAGATCATCCTGTCTGTTTTTATGTGGTTTGAATTCGTCCTCTTCTATCGATTCTGGCCATCCCCTCCACACCCAGTTTGAAATCCGCGCCATTGTTTTGTCGCGGGCTGTGAATCTCATGATCTCTGCAGATGTCATCAGTCCAGGCTGTAGTTTCTCCACTAGTAATACTGTGGTGGACAGCGCTGGGTCTTCAGCTAGCTCTGGGAGAGGACAGCGGCTCAGGGCATCGGGGTGGGAGATGTCTTTTCCTGGCCTGTGGATTATGCGGTAGCTGTATGCGGCCAGGAACACAGTCCATCCTTAACATCCTCTGGTAAGGATGCCCACAAGAGTTTGTGGTCGGTGATCTAGTTAAATTGTCTTCTGTAAATGTACTCGTGAAAGCGCTTGACTCCTGTGACTGTAACAAGTGCTTCCTTGTCGATTTGGCTATAGTTTCTTTGCGTTTTAAACAGTGTCTTTGAGTAATATGCTGTGGGGGCTTCTGTCCCATTGGGCAGCCAGTGGCTGAGGACTGCTCTGATTCCATAGGGAGAGGCGTTGCACGTGAGTGTCAAAGGTAGCATCTCGCTGTATTGTATAAGAACACTGCTGGATGTCAGGATGTTTTTTATTGTTTTGAAAGCATTGACCTCGGGTTGCCCCCAGGCCCAGGTGGTTGTTTTATCTAGCAGTCTGTAGAGCGGTTCTGTGATGGTTGCCTTCTATGGTAAAAAAACATTGTAGAAGTTGAGTAGCCCCAGGAAGGCTTGCAGTTCCATTTTGTTTTGTGGGGTGGGGGCTTCCTGTATTGCCTTCAACTTCCCATTTGTGAGTCGGATGCCAGATGCGTTTATCAGGAAGCCCAAAAATTCCACTTGGGGGAAGGCTAGGTGGCACTTAGTCCTTTTAAATTTCAGTCCGGCTTCCTGGAATCTGCCCAATACTGCCCGCAGTCTCTCTATCAATTGCCCCCTGCTTTCAGCTGAGATGATTACATCATCAAAACATGGGATTATCCCCAGAATGTTATGCAGTAGCCTTTCCATAATGCTGTGGAATAGGCCGGGGGCGATGCTGACTCCGAACTGTGGCTGCTTGCACTTGAACGCGCCTTGGTGGGTGACAATGGTTTGCGCTTCAGCAATTGCCTCGCCTACAGGTAGCTGCTGATAGGCCTGGGCCAGATCTAATTTGGTGAATATAGTCCCTCGGCCCAGGGAGTGTAGGAGGTGCTGTACTACCGGCATGGGGTAGGCGCTTTGCTGGAGGGCCTTATTTAATATTGTCTTGTAGTCAGCACAAATCCTGATCCATCTGGTTTAACTGGGATGATGATTGGGGTCTCCCATTTGGCATGATCAACCAGCTCGAGGACCCCTTGGGCAATTAGGTTATCTAATTGTTCCTCGACTTTGGGCCGGAGAGCAAAAGGGATTCGCCATGGCTTGAGTCAAATCAGGGCAATGTTGGGGTCTAAATTAAACGATATTGGGGTCACTGTGTACTTGCCCAGTTTGTCGTCAAAGACATAGCTGAATTCCTGTTCCAGTTCTGCAATATCTGTTGCAGGGTGCGGGTGGTGGTCTCTGCTGTGTGAACGCTGGTGATATTGATTTGGAGCAGCTGGAACCATTCTCTTCCTAGTAGACTTGGCAGGTTCCGGTCTACTATGGTGAGTGGCAGGTTTCCCTGGAATTGGCCGTATTCTATGTGGACTGTCTTCCTGCCCAGGACAGGTATGCGGCAGCCCTGATAGTCCTTTAATATGACAGTCTGTGGTTCCAATTGGTCACGCTGCAGTTTGGAGTCTTTTGAGGGTGTCCCACGAGATCTTGGATATATAGGATCCCGAGTCTACTTCCATCTGGCAGGGCTTGCCTTTGATGGATACTGTGGCCATTATTTTGTTGGTCTTGTAGGGATCAGTGTGTCTCACCTGGGTCTGGGCATAGCCAACGAAGGTGAAGTGCATTTCTTCTTCCCTGGTGTCATCTCTCCTTTTGAATTTCCCACCAGGGGTCTTCTGCCCTCCCCCTTGGAGGCCATTTTGCCTTGTGGGTGACGATGCCTGCCTGTCTTGCTTGTTGGTCAATTGGATGGTTCGGCATACCTTGGCAATGTGGCCTCTGCGCTCACATCTTTTGCAGATAGTGTCTTTAAAATGGCATGCCAAGTAGTGATGATTTCCTCTGCAACTCCTGCACTGTCTATTTCCTTGTTTCCCATCTGGCTTACCAGATTTCACCTTGTGCACTTCTCTGTCATCGTCCTCACTTGCTTCGGAGGCTGAGGCGCTTCGGTTGGGGTGGCAATTGGTTTTGGTTGCATGGACCCTCCCCGTCCCTCTGATCCATGCTGCCAAGTTGTCAGAGGACTCCACAGCTCGTGCCTCATCGATGGCTTCTTTGAATAAGATGTCCTCCCGGGCCAAGAGTCTCTTTTGTAGTGTTTGGTCCCTCATTTCCAGGATGATTCGGTCTCGGATCATCCCTTCTGTGTCTAGGAACCTGCAGTTTTTTGCTATCTTTCACAGTTCAGCTACGAATGTCTTTATTGTCTCCCCCTCCCTCTGGCTCCATGTGTAAAATTCGTGCCGGCTTGCCAGGCAGCAGGGTGAGGGGGCATAATGTCCCTTGAGTGTCCATTGGAGTTCATCCCAGGATACATTCCTCAGGTCATCCGATACAAGAGCATCTGCCATTTTGTATATTTTGGAATCACAGTAGATCAGGAACAAGACTTTTTTTTGTACATCGGGGGCTGCTTGGAGTCCATTGACTTTCAGGTGCAGATCAAATCACCCCATGTATAAGGACCATTTCTCCTTTGCCGGGTCATAGGGGATCGACATAGGACAGTGTGCCATGTTAGTCAGTGTGCCATGTTGATCGGCAGGGTCATGATCGTTGCGATGGCTGATAAAATGGCGTCCGAATCCCACAAGGTGTCCTTTGTTCTCTCTGCAGCTCAGTATCCCATCCTCGTTGCCAGTGTTAGATGGGTCTGCGGGAATAAGAGGCAGGACATGGCAGGAGCAGTTAAAACTCTGTTATTGTGTTTTAAATCAGAAGCTGCTCAGCTGCAGCAAGCGCCGGCTTTTGTAGCTGGCGCTGTCCAAAGCTTCAGCCACTGATGGGACTTTATTTCTCCTGCCAGTGGCTGGGCCAATGAGTGGAGTCTGCTAGCCGACTCCACTCTATGGCCATATTTGGTAATACTTAATCTCGCTAATTTATCTGTTGGTAAACATTTTGCGATTTGTTTCATGCACAATGGCAGCCTTTTTATGAATGTACAAGCTGCCCTACCAGCTATTTTGTATCATCTTACAAATACGCTTACTGTAATAGTCCTGATCTAATTTCTTCCTTTGGTGCAGTTAGCAGAAAAGACATACATAAATTAATGTTAGGAATACAGTAAGACTCACCCATGCCAATTAAATGCTGTATCTTTCTTAGTTAGAGACACAAAAACATGAGCAACCACAACTGAATAAAATAATATTTTATTATAGTCTTATGGGTAGTGTCTAATCAAGAACAAAAATCATGTTGGAATTTTTCAATCTCCAACTTTAATCAGAGATATTTTGATCACAGACTATGATAAAATTTAAGTGCTTTATCACAGTACAATTTGTTTAATATCATGTTTGAATTAAAACAGGAACTGAGTTTTCAATCTTTTCGGGACAGAGATACTCCAAAACATTAACATGAAATATTCTCTCTCTCTCTCTCTCTCTCTCTCTCTCACACACACACACACACACACACACACACACACACCCCTACATCCTCACACACACACACACACCTACCTCCACCCACACTCACATTCACAACAAACACACTCTCTCACACACACTCACTCACATCCATGAATATATCCAAAATATTAATTAAAGCTGAGATTGGACCATAAATATAGCATACTTTAAAATGACTGCATCTTAACTATCTATATTTCAACAGGCCGGCCTGGCCCAGTAACGATTTTTGGGGTTTTTAAAACTTGGTATTTTAAATTTTTAAATTTTTTATTAGTTTTATATTCTCAAATTGTATATCCGGCCTCTAATGTAATTGTTTTTAATGTGTTTTAATTGTATATATTGTTTTTGTTTTTAGTTGGCTGTGCACCGCCCCGAGTCCCTTTTTTGGGAGAGAGGGCGGTATAGAAATTTAATAAATAAATAAATAAATATATGAAATTAAAAATGATAAAATTTGACAACTTTATAAAATTAGTTTTATAAATTAAATATTTCTGTTGAAAATAAAACCATCACAATTAAAACCATAGTTTTAATGAGAAAGATAAGTTGTGCTGTTATGCATAATTTCTAAACTGAGCTTTTACCTAATTATCCAGATATCAACTGGAGACCAATTCTTCAACAACTGGGAGATCAAACAGATTCCTAACCAATTTAACTTTAAAATTTAATTTTATCGTCCAAAAGGTAGAAGAGGGAACTAGAAGTAAAGCTATATTGAACTTAATTCTTACTAATAGAGAAAAAGTGACAGAGGGAATTGCTGAAAATTTGGGTGAAAGTGATCACATCATACTGGAATTCAATATAATGCAAACCTAAGCAATAGAAAATAATCCAACCAATGCCTTAAACTTTGAAAGAGCTGATTTTAACCAACTCAGGGGGACCCTAGGAAAGATTCCATGATGAAAATCCTAAAGAGGAAAACAACTCAGGAAACTCTGAAAAATGCAACCATAAAAGCCCAGTCCAGTGCAATACCATTGAAAAAGAAAAAGAAGAAATTCAAGAAGAAATCATCATGGCTGCACAAAGATCTCTCTGACAAAAGAAAGACAAAAAGGACAAGCCCAGAAAATTAAAAGAGGGAGACATAACTATGGCTAATTATCAGCAGGTAGCCAGAATATGCAAAGACGAAGTCAGGAAAGATTCAGAATGAACTAAGGTTTGCTACAAAAGTCAGAGATAGTAAAAAAAAGTTTCTTCCAACATATTAAAAACAAGAAAAAAGTCAAGGAAACAGTAGGTTGACTAAAAATAAAAGATGGCAAGGAAGTAACAGGCAGTATAGGGAGAAAGCAGAGCTGCTTAACTCATTATTTGCATCAGCTTTCATGCAAAAAGAAATTATAGCCTAGCATATCAAATAAACTAAAACAAACCAGAAATAAAAATTAAAACAAGGAAGAAAATGGTATGAAAACACCTATCTGACTTTGATTAATATAAATCACCAGGACCTGACAGGACAAACCAATCTTATTTCATTCTTTGATAGAATGACTAAATTAGTAGACCAGTAAAATGCTAGTATAGTACTTAGATTTTGATAAGGCATTTGACAAAGTAGGGCACAATCTACTTGGTAAACTAGAAAAATGTGGACTAGACAACATCACCACCAGATGGATTTATAACTGGCTGATAAACTGTACTCAACAAGTAGTCCTTAATGATACTACATCCACATGGAGAGAAGTAAGCAGTGGGGTACCACAAGGTTCCCATGTTAGGCCCAGTACACTTCAATATCTTTATAAATGACTTAGAAGAGGGAATAGAGGGGGAACTCATCAAATTTGCAGATGATACTAAACTGGCAGGAATAGTCAACAACCCAGAAGACAAACTCAGGATCCAAAAAATTCTTGACAGATTTGAACAATGGACCCCATCCAACAAAATGAATTTTAATGTGGAGAAAAGCAAAAGTTTACATTTAGGCAGGAAAAATCAAAGATATAAGAACAGAGTGGGCGAGACCTGGCTTAAAAACAGTAACTGTGAGAGGAATCTTGGAGTCCTAGTGGATGATCATTTGAATATAAGCCAGCAAATGTGCAGCTGCATCCAAAAAAAGCTAATATAATCCTGGGTTGTATAAACAGAAGCATAGAATCAAGATCACATGAAGTATTAGTGCTGCTTTACAAAACCCAAGGAACCCTAGGTATTCCACACCTGGAATACCACAATCAATTTTGTTTAGCATACTACAAAAAAAGATATTGAGACTGGAAAAAGTTCAGGGAAAAGCAACTCAGATGATCAAAGGCTCAGAGTCGAAACTCTATGAAGGCTTGGAGTTGAAACTATATGAAGAACAGCTGCAGGTTTTGGGCCTGGCTGGTCTAAAGAAAAGAAGAATTAGGGGTGACATGATAGCAATATTTCAGTATTTGAGTGGTTGCCACAAAGAGGAGGTCAAATTATTATCCAAAGCACCAGAGGGTAGGACAAGAAACAATGGTTAGAAACTAACCAAAGAGAAAAGAAACAGAATTAAGGAGAAACTTCCTAACACTAAGAACAATTAACCAGTGGAACAGTTTGCCTTCAAAAATCATGGGAACTCAATCACTGGAGGTTTTTAAAAAGAGACTGCACCGTTACTTGTCTTGGATTGTACAGACATGAGATTCAGCCATTTAGGAGAACCAGATGATTCCACCACTGACTGGCCCTGCACTACCCCACCCAGCCACTCTTTATCTTGCCTCACCCTGTTGGCAAGTGCCTAGAGTCATGCCAACACCAAGGTGCTCTCTGGCTTCTTTGCTCTCTCGCTTGCCCAGACCATGAGGCCTAGCTGATCTCTATGATTTGCCTGCTTGCTTGCCTTCACTGAGGCCTACCACACTGGCCACACAGCCCAGCTGATCTCTGTGCCTCACCCACTCTGTTCATCACAGCTGTCCACTAAGGAAAGGTGCTCAGCCAAAGGACCACCTCAAAGTGGACACGGCAAGGCTTGGCCAACTTTTTGACCTGGCTCTTGCCATCCTTCTACCCACAAAAAATGGGTAGAAAAAACAAGTGAGAGAGAAGTGAGAGAGAAAAGGGGAGAAAAAGAGAGAAAGAGAGAGAAAATTGAGAAAATGATGGAGGGAGGGAATGAGAGAGAGGAAAAAGAGAGAGACACAAATGGAGAGGAGAGAGGGAGAGGGACCCATTTCCCATAGAAAACACTGGGAGCCACAAAACCTAGGTAGGTGTGGCTGGGGTTCATGTGACTGGGTGGGAGTGATATTGAATTGGCCATACCCACCCCAGGTTTGTGGCTCTTAGTGTTTTCTTTTCTATGGGAAATGGGTCCAAATGGCTCTTTGAGTGTTTAAGGTTGCAGACCCCTGGTACCATCACTGGAAGTTTTTAAGAAGAAATTTGTCCATAATAGTATAGGGTCTCATGCTTGAGCAGGGGTTGGACTAGAACACCTCCAAGGACCTTTTCAACTGTTATTCTATATAAATCTCTCCATTCAGTCTTACCAAGAGACTGGTGATAAACAATACTTGGAAATGTACATCAGGTCTTCTGATAGCAAAATCCCATCTTATTGGCTAGTATCAAGGGGAAGATGACTGAAAAAACTTCCTCTCTTACCATAACATTCAAGACGAGGAGAGGAGTAGAAGAGCAAGGAGAGGCCAGATGAGGCACCCCTCAATGTGATGATATCAAGTTGGCCACGCCAACTCAGTCACATGACCACCCAACTACACCTATCCAGCAGTCATTAGGGCAGAGAACCAGTTGTTAAGTTATTTGAATCCCACCATTGTGTATAGGTTCTCCTGCTTGAGCAGGGGGCTGGACTGTAAGACTTCCAAGGTCCCCTCCAGCTCTATTCTATTCAGTATTTGACATTGCAATCCTTCTCATTCTACCTTCATTTTTAATCAGTATATGTTCCTTACACCAGTCAACTACAAAAAAGTGATTTTTCTCTCAGTCTCTTCAGGTAAAAGTATGAGTGGTTTCCAGCAGCACTTCAACTTTGTGTCCCCCCACTCAAAGCACATGATTAATTATGTGCAATCAATCCCTCTCAAATTTGTTTGTGAATTAGGGATGGGCTCTCCTAAATTAGAGCTGTCAAACTCATGGCCTGTGGGCTGGATGCATCATGCACTGGCCATGCCCACGCCCAGTTTAGGAAAGGGGGAAAAGTCCCAAAATGTCACGTAATGCTGCAGTGATGTGAGTTTGACACCCTTGTCCTAGATTAAAAAATAGCTAAACTTCATAAATCAAAGAACATTATTCTCAAAAGCTATCAAATATTTAATTTGATTAAAGGAGTTTCTAATGAATGTTACATTTTATTATTGCCTTTAAAATTATAATCAAAATCAAAGTCCTAATTTTATTATGCAATGTCTAAATTTTTAAATGTGTGTTTATATTATAGTTATCTGTTCACACTAGAAAGTTAGCACCCACTCCTCTCCTAGAAAAATGAAATATTCTAGGAAATATTACAAAGGTTTGTATTTCCATGGATGAGAAAGGGAAATATGTCTTTAAAGACAAAGCAGCTCCCTGCAGCTCCCTGCCTCCCTTCCAGCACTAGGGTGATGAGATTAGGGCATGATAGGATTAGCCCTCTACCCATCTCACCACATAGCACCTGGGAAGATTGCATCACCCAGCAGAATAAACTAGACTAGACTAGACTAGAATTCTTTATTGGCCAAGTGTGATTGGACACACAAGAAATTTGTCTTGGTGCAAATGCTTTCAGTGTATATAAAAGAAAAGATACTTTTGTTAAGAATCAAGAATCATCAGGTACAACATTTAATAGTAGTCATAGGGTACAATAAGATTCAACCAAGCTGTATGGTTCAACCCATGGAAGTCTGACAACTGATCAGGACAGGGTCTCCAACCTTTTGTACCTCAGGACCACCAAATTCATAATTTTAAATCCTGCAGACCACTAATATGAATCCAGCATGCCACTCACTGAAGCGCCTGGACTCCCACTGACATGCCACTCACTGAAGCGCCTGGACTCCCACTGACAAGCTAAGTGCCTGTCCTTCAGGCACTTAGCTTGGCTGCCTGCTTCTGCAACCTTAAATACTCAAGTCTTTTGGACCTGTTTCCCACAGAAAACAAAACACCTCTCATCTCTCATCTTTCCCTCCCTCCCCCTTTCTCCCTTTCTCTTTCTTCTCACCTCTGAACTGGTGTTGCCTCCTGCCTCTGTGCATCGATGAGGCCGAGCAGCTGCCAGCAATGCCTTCAGGTGAAGATGTTGTGAGGGGAGGCTCAATCCTTTCCCCCAGAAGCCGCAAAGTGCTCGCTGCCCCTCTGGCAACAGCCAAGCCTTCTCCTTCCCGCTGGGCGTGTGAGCGCTTCTGGTGAGGAGGAAGAGAAGCATGGTGGGAGGAGGCTTGGTGGCTACCAGAGGAGCAGTGAGTGCTTTGTAGCTCCTGGGAGGGGTGGGGGATCGAGCAGCATCTTCACCTGAGAGAGAGAGGGCATAAAACCAAGGGACTCTCAGCATCTCTTCCCTTTTTCACCCAGGAGCTCCAAAGCATGTGTCCACCATTAAAAACATCTTTCCAAGCAGTCACCATGTTTCTGGTATCTTTCTTCCCACTTGGAACTGAACCACATGGACATTTCTTCCAACACAACCATGTAAAGTCACTGATTTTTAGCTGATGTTGGCCTTTATGCTCAAGTTCTTCCCAAGCATCTGAGATGTATTAATGTATTGGCATAGTATAACTATGGATACAAGATTTTTTGCAATTGAGATGAAAATTTTGTAAATGTGCAGATTTGTTGTTGTTCAAAACTTTTGGTATGGCACCCAGTATACCATATTGTTAGTCACACAATCACCCTGACTGCACCTGACATTTTATCCACCTGTCATTATGGCTGGTCGCAGTCAGCCAGATGTTTAGACTGGATCATGATGTCGATAATGATGACTTATTATGAAAAAGGCAACACGGCAACAGCTAAAGATTTAGGGTTATTTTCGGGCTCAGTGGCAGTTATCACACACGTAAAATCTGTAAATTGTTTCCAGAACAGAGCATTGCGTGTCCCTACAACTACATTCACTTTCTTTAAATGGGTTCTGGCATCGAATTGTACCTGCATTTTGTAGTCAGGACAGATTAAAAGAGAGCGTGGAAGGAAAAACTTAAAAAGAGTTTTTTGGTTGGCTTAAAAGAAAATCATTTCCCCCTTTACTAAGTTTCGATTCGTCAATATATACTCCCCGTAAATTAGCACCAAGCAATTACCATCAGTGGAGGTAGGACCGGATAAGAGAATATGCCGTCCGGTAGTGATTGATTGCTCTGCTATTGCCATGTCCGCGCGCTGCAGCGCAGCAGGAAGGAGGCGGGGACGCCGACACCGGAACCTCTCCTGCTCTTGGAGGAGTAAGTGGAGTCTGCTAGGCGGGGCACACGCAGGAGCGGCGGCGGCAGTATTGTCGCGGCGGGCGGTTCCCTTTGCTGCTGCAGCAGAGGGCGGTGCTGATTTTGATCATCAGCCGCGGCTGTGAGCCAGTCCCGGCCTGAGCCACGATTGTCGAAGAGACGGCCAGACCTCGACTAGGTTTGCTGTGGGAAGTTCAGGATGGGGCTGAGCACGGCAACCGCCGTAATGGTGTTGCCTGCAGCGAGTCTCACTTTCTCAGAGGAGAGAGGGCTTCCTCGGGGCTGAGGCGCCTCTTTTTCCTTGCCGGTTTCTCCTTCAAGTGCGTCTTTCCTCGTTGCTTTTCAGTTCTCTTCTCCAGACTCGGGCCGTACGCATTCCTGGCCCACCGCCGCAGAGAAGAGGTGATTTCGCCACCACCTTTTGAAGCCATCGGTGGAAGATGGCGTGGGTGCTGAAGATGGACGAAGTAATCGAGTCTGGTCTGGCGTACGACTTCGATGCCAGCCTCTCCGGCATTGGGCAAGAGCTGGGCGCCGGGGCTTACAGCATGAGGTGGGTGTCCTGGTGGAAGAGACTGGGAGTCTCCTTTTGCCCCGGTTTCTTCGCTCTTCTGATGGGGAAGAAGAGCTCACCAACGGTACTTCCCTTTCGGAAGAAGTTTGGCTTTTCTGTTATGCTGAGGTAATTGCTTAACTTGTTTTGCTCACCGTGAGGCATACAGTCGCGGCGCCTGCGGGAAGGGGCTGCTGGCTTAGCAGGCTCCTTTAGTCATCCTCAGGAGCCTCCTCCCTGTTGTGATTGGCTGCCCTGCTTTCAGGACCGGCGAAACGGTAGCCAAACGGCGCTCCTTTCGTTCACTAAATCAATAATAGATAGTTGTGTTAGGAAGGTAACTTCTGAAGTTAAGATATTTACCGGCTTTAATCTTCGAAGCCATGTTAGTCCTTTCTGTGGAGGAGGAAGGAGCCTGAGCCCGTATAATTCCAAAAGCAGGGCTGCCATTGGAGTCCTTTGCCATTTCTGCCAGATGCTGCTACCCATCTGTCAGTTACCTTTTGAAATTAATTAGAAGATACTTTTTAATGGTATTTTGAATATATACTATATTGTTGTGCCTTTTTTTCTTTTTGTATTTTCTTTCATTTTTTAAAACTGTTTTGTACTTTAACATTTTTCTTTTACTCATGTAAAATTTGTGTACAAAAATATTTTAAAATCATAGCACATTGTTTGATCTGACTATATTTGCCCAAATGAAGCAGGTCTGAAATATATAAGTTTATAAACGTTTTCTGGGTGATTTCTGGATATAAAAATTCAGGTAGTTTTGAACTTAAAACCATTTTTTAAAATTTTTAAATAAACTTTATTAAAGATTAAAAAGAAAAATATATACAATGTATAAAATACATTTAGTTGCAAACGAAATCAATTATACAAAGTACAAATATAAACATAAAACATATATATTTCAAATCAGCTAAGACGGTGTGATCATTTATTGAAAACAATTTTACTAATATTCATTTTCTATTTTTGGTATATGCTCTTAATCTAACCATTTCCATTTTTCAAATCCTTATCTTTTAATTTCCTGTTTTTTCTCCTTAATCCAACTATACCATTTTTTCCAAGTTGTACTATATTTTGAGACTACCTTATCCCTAGGTTTTTGTGTAAGTAGGTCCATTTCAGTGCAGTCAAGAACTTTCTGAATTATCAAATTATTTGTTGGCATTTGGTTACCCTTCCAACATTGTGCCAATGCAATTCTTGCTGCCGTGATTATGTGGAGAATTAAGTATTTCATTTCTTTTGCATAGATCTTTTAACATTCCCAACAAAAATATTTTGGCCTTAAATTCTAATTGTATATTTATAATTTCTTTTATCCAAATTCTATTTTTTTTCTATTACTTTTTACTTTTTGGGCAAAGCCACCAAGCATGAAAGAAGGTACCCCTTGTTTGCTTACATTTCCAACAAGTCGGATTTAAATTTAGGTATATATTTTCTAACCTTGAAGGTGCCAGAAACCACTGGTAACACATTTTGTATTGGTTTTCTTTATAAACAATTGATTTTGTTATTTTATAATTTTGTTTCCAGATTTTTTCCCCATCTTCCAGATTAATGTTGTGCCCTACATTCATTGCCCATGCAATCATTGGCCTTTAACTATTTCTTCCTCCATTTCAAATTCTAATAGATAATTGTACATTTTAGAAATTAATTTTTCATCCGTTTCCTCTAATATTTTATCTAATTGGTTCGGTTTTACCTCAATTCCAAATTCTTCTATATCTTTTTTATATCTTATCTTAAGTTGTAAATACGACCACCATTCTATTTTCATCCCATGTTCTCTAAGTTCTTGGTTCGTCTTTAATCCTCCTTGGGAATTTAGGACATCATAATATCTAATCTTCCGGTTTCTAAGGCACTGAGGTGGATCAGTGGCTCCATGATGGATACTCACCCTGGAATCTTCATACAGTGTTTATGTTTAATCTCTTTCCACACTTTCAATAATGAGCTTTGAATTGCATGCCTATTAAAGTGTGTGTATCTCTTATTTCTAGGGTTCCACATGAAGGCATGCCACTCTGCCTTGTAGGATTAAGATTCTTTTATTCCTCAGATTGGCCCATTCTTTAGTCCATGTTAAGATCGCTGTTTTATAATATATTTTCCAGGCAGGGAGTCCAAATCCACATCCGCATCTATTATCTTGTAGTGAGCTTAATTTTATTCTCGCTTTTTTTCCTGACCAAATAAATTTCATGGTAATTTTGTTTAGTGGTAGAGGTGGTTAAAGGGCCTGGGAGAGGATCGCTGACCTTGGACAATTTGCGGAGAGATAGTGGAGTCGTTGGAGAGATCAGAGCCGCTGGGGTATTTCCCAGACGGCGTTGGCTCCGACGGATGCGGTCTCCTGGGCCGATGGCGATGGTGGAGAGCTCGTTGACTCCGGCGGTGACGGGAGCGGCGGAGAATGGGTGGCCGTGGAGGCGCAGGCGCCGGCAATGCAGGGCTTTGATATCGTCGCCTGGTTTGGCGGGGATGCCGGCCTCGGTGGTGGTGGTCCCAGCGTTGGAGGTGTCGGCGGTGCTTGGCTCGTGGCCATCTCGGCGCCACTGGTGGAGACAAGGACGGCCAGATGGGACATGGACGTGGGCTGGGCGTCTTTGGACATGGCCCCGGTCTCGACCGGTGAAGTCCTTATGTTGTCGAGCAGTGGAGACGCATCCCTTGGAGCCATTGCGATATTCTGTTGAAGATCTTTGGGCCCTGAGGAACGTCCCCCTTTCTTAGAAATGGCCCTCTAGACTCTCTAGGACTTTCCTTGATGACGGGTCCTGGGACCCTGAGAGATGGTACGGCCGCAGGAAATGCTTGGGAGAGGGTTCCCACTTGTTAAATTTTTTATCTAAATTTTTATTGGGGTTGGGTAAAGGATCCAAACCGGGCTTGGGGGACAGCCCAGGGGGGTTTGGAATCGGCCGGGCTGGTATACACGTCTGGGAGGGCCCCGGGGGTTGGGTAGGGGGCCGGAGAATGGGCAGCCAGAGGTGAGGTCCATCGATACCGTAAGTGGAAGAGGCAGGTACGGCGGGGGTAGAGGGCCATATCAGAATAAGGGGCCGCGCGCCTGATGTCTCCGATCGGTAGCGCGTTCTGACTCTCTTGACCTGTCTTGTGGGCCTGGTTCTGTAGAGTCTCAGCCCCTGAGTAGACGGCTGGTGGTGTGCAATGCCAAGTCCACCGTTAATAAGGCCCCCCTGATTTACGATCTTATTCAGGAGGAGGGTGCGGACCTGGCAGGTATTACTGAAACCTGGTTGGGCCCGGAGGGTAGTATTCCTCTGGGTCAGATGTGCCCACCAGGTTTCCATGCATTTCATCGGCCAAGGTCCCAGGACAGGGATGGGAGGGTAGCGGCCATTATTAAAGAAGTTCTTTGTCCTAGGGAGGCCACTGTTCCTCAGAAGGCTGGCTGTGAGTCCCTCTTTGTGAAGAGGGGTCAGGGGGTTCAGATGGGCCTTTTGATAACGTACCTGGCTCCCTGCCACGTATCATCGGCCTTGCTCGGGCTCCTTGAGGTGATAGCCGGGCTGGCGGTTGAGACTCCTAGGCTTTTAGTCATGGGGGATTTCAACCTGCCTTCGCTTGGTGAAACCTCTGGGGTGGCTCAGGAGTTCATGGCTTCCATGGCGGCCATGGACCTGACCCAATTAGTTTCTGGCCCCACTCACACGGGGGGACACACGCTGGACCTGATTTTTGTCTCTGCTCAGTGGTTGAATGATCGTAGCTTTGGGGATCTAGTTATAAAACCCTTGTCATGGTCCGATCATTCTCTTCTTAGGCTTGACTTCTATGCCGCCACCCCCCACCGCAGGGAGGCGGAACCAAGAAGATGGTTCCGCCCCAGGTGCCTGATGGATCCTGAACGGTTCCAGATGGAGCTTGGGCCATTTCCTGAGACTCTGGCTCACAGCTCGGCTGAAGACTTAGTGGCCACCTGGGATAGGTTGGCCGTCGAGGCTCTCGACTGAGTTGTGCCTTTGCGACCTCTGACTCGGCACAGATACCATCCAGCTCCATGGTTTACGGAGGAACTGAGAGAGATGAAGTGCCGGAAAAGATGTCTGGAGGGCTCCTGGAGGGCCAGTCGCACCGAATCTGACCGGACACAGGTGAGGTCCTATATTAGGACCTACCTAGTGACGATAGAGGCGGCAAAATGTTCGCACTTCTCTGCCCTTATTGCGTTGGCAGAAAATCGGCCTGCCGCCCTGTTTAGAGTGACCTGCTCCCTGCTTGAGCCAAGAGCGTGGGAGGACCTCTTGCAGGGCAGGGCAGAGCAGAGGAGTTTTCCTGATTTCTGCATGATAAAATCGCTCAGATTCGGGACGAGCTGGACTTCAATTGGGTGGTCCGGGGGGGGTGGCCGGGGCAAGTCTTGAGATGGTTACCTGGGAGGAGTTCGATCCTGTGACCGGCGAGGGTGTGGACAGGTTGCTGGGGCGGCTAAACGCCACCACGTTTGTTGGACCCGTGCCCCTCATGGTTGGTTTCTGCCTCTGGTGAGGTGACACGAGGCTGGCTCCAGGGGATTGTCAACGCTTCATTGAGGGAGGGGTCGCTCCCTACTGCCCTGAAAACGGCGGTGGTGCGGCCTCTCCTCAAGAAGCCTGCCCTGGACCCAGCACTTTTGAATAACTATCGTCCAGTCTCCAATCTCCCCTTTGTGGCGAAGGTTGTGGAGAGTGTGGTGGCGTTTCAGCTCCCTCAGTACCTGGAGGAAGCGATATATTTAGATCCCTTCCAATCGGGCTTCAGGCCCGGGCACAGTACTGAAACAGCATTGGTCGCGTTGTTGATGATCTCTGGAGGGCCCGTGACAGAGATTACTCCTCTGTCCTGGTCCTATTAGATCTCTCGGCGGCTTTTGATATTATCGACCATAGTATCTTATTGCAGCAGTTGGAGGGGTTGGGAATTGGAGGTACCATCTTGCGGTGGTTCTCCTCCTTTCTCTCTGACCGCTTGCAATTTGTGTTGACGGGGGGGGAGAGATCCACCCCTAGGCCCCTCATTTGTGGGGTACCTCAGGGGTCGGTCCTCTCCCCTCTCTTGTTCAACATTTATGTGAAACCGCTGGGGGAGATCATCCGTAGTTTTGGGGTAAAATGTCATCTTTATCCAGATGACACTCAGCTCTACATCTCTACCCCAAACCACCCCAACGATGCTGTGGAGGTTATGTCCTGGTGCCTGGAGGCCGTGCGGAGTTGGATGGGCGGGAACAGGCTTCGACTCAACCCTTCCAAGACCGAGTGGCTGTGGTTTCCGGCGTCCCGATATAATCAGCTGACTCCGTCGCTGGCTATTGGGGGTGAGATCTTAGCCCCCACAGAGAGGGCTCACAAACTAGCATCCTCCTGGATGCACAGCTGTCATTGGAAGATGACATTACGGCTGTCTCCAGGGGGGCTTTTCATCAGGTTTGCCTGATGCACCAGTTGCAGCCCTTTCTCGATCGGGACGCCTTACGCACGGTCACTCATGCCCTGGTCACCTCCCGCCTGGATTACTGTAAGGCTCTCTACATGGGGCTCCCTGTGGGGAGCATCCGGAGGTTGCAACTGGTACAAAATGCGGCCGCACGGGTGGTTATGGGGGCGTCTAGAAACTCTCATGTGACGCCTCTCCTGTGTGAGCTGCATTGGTTGCCGGTGGCCTTCCGGGTCCGCTTTAAGGTTCTGGCTTTGACCTTTAAAGCGCTCCATGGCATCAGACCAGGTTATCTGCAAGACCGTGTTCTGCCAGTAGTCTCCCACCGTCCGGTGCGCTCCCACAGAGAGGGCCTCCTCCGGGTCCTGACGGTTTCTATGTGCTGCTTGGTGACCCCGAGGAATAGGGCCTTCTCTATGGGGGCACCTGCTCTCTGGAACGGGCTTCCCGCAGAGTTGAGAACGACCACTGACCTGAGGGTGTTCAGGCGTGATTTGAAAACCTGGCTCTTTGAGCAGGCCGGCCTGGGCTGATCTTAAGTTGATTTTAAATTGGGTTTTAATTAGGGTTTTGGTATTGGGGTTTTAGATCTAGAAGCAGCCCATATTTAATTCCGTTTTAACTTTTTTATATGTATTGTTTTAGTTGGCTGTGCACCGCCTTGAGTCCTTCAGGAGAAGGGCAGTATATAAATTGAATAAATAAATAAATAAATAATTTTTATCTAATTTAATTGGAAAGGTTTGAAAGAGAAATAGTATTCTTGGTAAGATTTGATGGTCGCAATTCTTCCTAACATTGATAATTGTAGTTTCCCCCATTTTTCTAAATCCTTTTTTATTTTTAATACCAATTTTACATACTTATCTTTTTTTATTGTTGAACATCTTGCTGTGAGCCAAATTCCTAGATTTTTAATTTTTTTAACAACTTGTATACCCATTTCTTCTACTAATTTCTTTTTTAGTTTCTCTATTACATTTTTTGTTATCATTTTGGTTTTGTCCTTATTAATTATTAAATCTGCCACTTCTATCTCTCTATCTCTTTAATTAATTTTGGTCCTGATTTAATTGGTTCTTCTACGAAGAATACAAGGTCGTCCGCAAATGCTTTGGGCCTTGTATTCTTCTTGTTTAATTCTTAGTCCTTTTATTTCCAAATTCTGTCTAACTCTCCTCACCAAATTTCCCAGTGTCGTGATAAAGAGCAGAGGTAAAAGTGGACATTCCTGCCTGACTCCTTTTCCTATTTCAAATGAATTTGTCGTTTCTCCATTAATTATTATCCGTGCTTTTTGGCTTGAATATATTGACTCTTTAACATTTTTTTGAATTTATCCCCAAATTTCATCTCCTTTAGTTATTGTCTCATAAATTGCCAATTTACTTTTTAATCAAAGGCTTTTTGGGCGTCCAGAAAAACTAGTGCAGCCTGTTTTTCTGGATGCACCTCGTAATACTCTAAGATATCTAGTACTGTCCTTGTGTTGTTTTTTAGTTGTCTTGTTGGAAGAAAACCATTCTGATCTGTATGTATATATCTACTTAATATTTTTTTCAATCTCTCAGCCATTATATTCATAAATATTTTGTAATCGGCATTTAATAAAGAAATTGGTCTATAATTTTTTTATGTGGGTGGTATCTGCGCTCTCCTTCAACATTAATGTAATATATGCTTCTCTCCACAACACTGGTAGCTTTGCCTCTGTAAGTACTTCATTATAAATTTTAAAAAGGATTCGATCGAGTATTTCACCTAAGTTTTTATATACTGTAATTCTGCACGTAGTCCATCTGTTCCGGGGGTTTTGTTGTTGTTTTGTTTACTAATTGCCTCTTTTAGTTCCTCCTTAGTGATCTCTTCATTTAATCTTTCCCTTTCTTCTGTTAGTTTTGGAATATTTTCTTCCTCTATATACTGTTTGATTTTTTCTTTACTTATATCTTCTTGTTTATAGAGTTTACTAAAGTATTCCAGTACTATTTCTTTTTTCTTTTCCATATTGTTTTGTATCTTTCCCTCCTTATCTTGTATTTGTTGAATCCATTTTTTCCCCCCTTCCTTAGCTTATATGCCAGCCATCTTCCCGGCTTATTCGCATAATTTTGCTTTACTAATTTCAATGCTTTTAAGTTCCTTTCCTGTTCTAATATGTTCAATTTATGTTTAGCTAAACTATATTTACTTATGATTTACTTATTCTCTGGTGTTAATTGTGCTTGTCTTTCCAATTTTCTGATATCATTCTATAACTCATTACTTTTCTTTTTTCTTCCTGGCATTGTATGCAATTGTTAATCCTCTTAAATAGGCTTTCGTTGTGTCCCACAAATTCTATAAAGAGGTGTGTTCTTTTGTATTTCTAATTCTCTTTTTAATTTTGCTAAATATTTTTTATCTCTCAGAATTTGTGGGTTCAACGTCCATCTCTCTCTTTGTTTTAATTGCCCTTTCCATGTTACTATTAGGGGATTATGATCTGCCCATATATTTGGTACTATTTCTAATTGCACTATGTCTTTCATTAGAGTTTTGCTTATCCACGCCATATCAATTCTGGACCATGATTTATGGGGAATGGAATAAAAGGTGAACTGTTTTTCTTTTAGGTTATACATTCTCCATATATCTATTAAAATTTGTTCTTCTGCCATATTAAAAAATGTTTTTGGGAAGGTGTTCTTTTTTTTCTTTTTCTTTGCTAATGCTTTGATAGCCTTTTTTATGTCTATGACTGTGTTAAAATCTCCTATCATACAAATATCCTCTTTCTGCTGCTATTAACTAATTCCTGTTGTTCTTTGCCTCTATTTGTGCCCTTGTTCTTACTCTTTTCTCTTCTTCTTCTTCTTGCTCTTTTCCATTCTTTTCCAGTTGTTGGTCATCTTGGCTTGCCGATTCCAGTTCTTCTCTGCTACTACCGAGTTCTTCTGTGCCTACCAGTTGGGTGTGGAACTGTTGTGCTTTCTCCAAAGTATCTATCTTAATCTTCTTTCCTTGCCACAACACCAACATTCCCTCCGGTGTTATCCATCTGAACAGTATATTATTTTTGTTAAGTCAGGCAGACAGGAAACAATATTCTCCCCATTGCTAAGGCACTCTTTTCGGGATTTGCTTTAATATAATAATTTCTTTTCCTTTGTAGAATATTGGCTCATCTCTAGTAATTTTATAGATTATATCCCTTACTTTTTTCCATGTGAAACAGGTGTGCACTTCTTTAGGCAGTCTAAATCATCTGGCGTAGTTGGTATAAACTCGCTAGATGTCGTCCAACTCATAGAGTATCTCACTTTTGTCTCTTTGGAGTACCTCTGCAATTATCTCGGCCATTGTTGCTGTTAGGTCTTCCTCTTTAGTCTCCTTCACATTCTGAAAGCGCAGATAAAACGAGGCTCTCTCCATTTCCAGCTGAATCAGTGAGTTTTCCACTTCCCTATTCCGTTCCTCCATTTTCTGGTCTATTGATTCTAATTTCTGTTCCATTTTTTCTGTTCTTTGTTCAATCATTAGTAGTCTTTGATCATTTTTTTTTGTAAAACCTCTTGGATCACTCCCACTTTCTCATCTAACTTCTGGATGTCATTTCGCATTTATCTTTTAACTTTCTCCATTTCTATCTCCATTTCTCCGTGGTTTCTCGTCATGCTTTCTGTAACTTTATCATTGTTTCTTGTATTAATAATAAAGTGGCCTGCATGGTCTGTGTGTTTATTGCAGAGGCTGTTTTGTCTGTTGTAAGCATTCCTTCTATAGATCTTTGCATAGATGGGGATGATGTTGCTGTGGCTGTTATTGTAGTGGGTTTCTTCCCGTTTTTCATAGCAGTTGTCATAATACTTGTCATTTCTTGCAATATTCTATGTTACTGTCCTAATATTATTTCTATCCTCTCCCACAAGAGCATTCAATATTCTCCTATTTTCTGTCTCTCTTTTTATTTTGCCCTACAGTCTGCAACTCTATATCTCGTGTTAGATCCCACTTATTCCACTAAACTCCAAAAGTTATTAGATTATACAGTTTTACTGGTCTATCCCACTGACCTAGGCAACACTAGTATTAACAGTTCGCTGTTCTATTACTTCTAAATATTAAACATTTAAACCGTTAGTTAATTGATAATTTCACAAATACAATCAGTTACCTATCTCCAATAATTAATATAATTCTATAAATTAGTAGCTCTATGTTCCAATATATCTTTAGTAACAATTAATTGTTACTTAAAACCATTTAACAATGGTTGAAAGTTATTATGGCCTCAAAAAAGTACCTTATGACTTGTACTTGGATTTATGACAGTTGTGTTTTTGCAGTTTAGGTACTTGGCAACTGGCTCCCTGTGTTACAAAAACCTATGATTATGTGATCACAATTTGTGACCTTTTTTACCACATTCATTGGAGAATTTGGATTTGCTTAACAGCCATGTGATTTGTTTAATAACCATAAAAAAATTGTGTCTGGTCATATGATTCACTTTATAATGAAAATTCTGGTCCCAGTCAGTGGTGGGATTCAAATTTTTTTTTTACTACCGGTTCTGTGGTGTGGCAGAAGAAGGATACTGCAAAATCTCCATTCCCTCCTCACTCCTCGGGGAAGGTTATTACAAAATCCCATTATCTCCCTACTTCATGAACCTGCTTTCCAGCTCTATTCTCCTGTGTAGGGCAACAAAAGAAGACTCAGCCAATCAGCTGGGACTAGGGAGGCAGAAAATAGAGGGGGCAGGGCCAGTCAAAGATGATATTTGCCAGTTCTTAAAATTTCTGCTACCAGTTTTCTAGAACTGGTGAGAACCTGCTGAATACCACCTCTGGTCCCAATTATGATCATACATCAAGGACTATTGCAGATAATTGTAGTGTTGTATTATAGGCAAATTAAGAAATAAATGACATGAAGCATGTTAGCAATTTATGGTTTGTTATCTAGGTACTTGCAGAATTATTTCATCCAACTATTGCAGAAACTGCTAATAGTTCCCCACTTTAATGAAGTGACACAGGTTGAAGTTAAGACATCTTAACCTACCAACTCATTGCAGTTGCTGTCCTTAGTCCTTGTGATAATATTACAAAAGTTGATTAAAATAGAGCTTTTTCAGAAGGCTTTAGACCATTGATAGGATATTGTAGCATATTCTTATGCTATATTATTGATTTTTAATTTAACAATTACAGCCAGGTCAAATAAAAACAGTTCGGATGGGCTACAACACATCTAAATTATTTTATTTATAATAAATATTAAATTTATTAGACACCATATCTCACCACAGCAAATTGAGCACCAATAAAATTAGCTGAGATTGAATCCCTAATGAAGTAAAACTCTTATCATAGATGTTTGATAATTTGTATTATATATTATGATTTTTGTTATTAACTTATAGATAACATGTCTATAAATCTGATTTAAGAAATAGTTTCATTCTAATTTCAAATATCTTGTTCGTTATGATTTCCAAAGTATCCATGTAGCATTTGAAAAGGCAAAAGATCTTGCAATGGGAAAGTTTATTTCTATCACCCTGATTGCAGATACCTAAATTTCTCCAAATGTTTCAATGTGGGAGTAATTGTTAATGACTTGAAACATGATCTGATATTTTTTTTACAAAGTATTAGCTATTATACTAATAGCATTAGTAGACTTTATTTGGTTTGCCACTTTTATTTGAACCATAATTATGACTTACATGAAGTATGTCCCTGCTCTTTATGTGTACAATATTAATAGTACATGGAAATGACTGGAACAGACTGGAATCTAGTTCATTCTTGTTCTCAGACAAGAAATTGGATATAGATGCCTGTCTTCCTTCTAAAATTCTTTAGTAGAAAATAATCCAGAATTCTTTCTATTAAAAAAAATGATTTGGTTATGTTGGAATTCAACACTAAATGGAATGAGCTTTGAATTAATATAGGTGATCTTCAACATACAACCATTCTTTTAATTATTGGTCAAAGTTATCGCGACACAGAAAAAAGAACTTATAACCATTTTTCATATGTATGACCATTGGTCACATGATCAAAATTTGGATAATTGGCAACTGGATTGTATTTATGACTCTAAAAATGTCCTGGGATCATGGATCACTTTTTATGATTTTCTTACAAGCAAAGTTAATAAGGAAGCCAGATTCACTTAACAATCATGTTACCAACTTGCAAACTGCAATGATTCACTTAACAATTGTGGCAAGAAAGGTTGTAAAATGGGGCAAAATTTACTTAACTTAGCAACAGAAATTTTGGGTTCAGTTGTGGTCATAAGTCCAGAACTACCTATAGGTGATTTTAAATCAATTTCTTCTTCTGTAGCAATTATTCTATAGTTGTTTTATTTTGGTTATTCCTTAAGCCTAAACTTAGAAAAGCTTGCAATAGGAATCTAGCATTTGTGGGCTATAGAAAGTCTTTGAGTTCACCTTTTGTCTCATGTAAAGGTTTCTAGCATGGTTTATCTTCTGACAATTCTCCAGTCTTAGTAGTTGGATTTAAAACAGAAATACAACAAGACTTCATTTTCTATATTAAACATTATCATAAATTATGTTTTCCACATCTCCTGCACAAAGTTACATGCAGATTACATTAAGTGATGAATAGGAATATGTATATGAATAACCTTGAGAAATGTTGCTAGCTTGGTGAAATGACTTTCCTTATGTAGACCAGAATATCCAGAATATATTCTAACTTTATCATAGGCTTGCTTTTAAAAACCTTTTAATTACATACCAGTGGTAAATATTATAAAAATTTCCACTGCACAAAATTGTTATGACAAGTCGACTGGTAACTGCTGAGTGTTAGCATAGTTAAGGTATCAGACATAACTTTTGGTTCACAGGAATCAGATCCACTTTATTTCTGGGTATAATGTGCTTATCTGCTTATTTCTTATACAAGCTGAGTGTGTGCTACAGTAACGGTTTTATTTGTAGTTTTATTTAATTGTAGAGACATTAAAATTTCTGGTGGAACATAGGTGAAAGAAAGAAATTTAGGGATTCTCAGTTCCCCCCATTTAAAAAATAGGATAATTAATGGTAATTTGAAATCAAATGAAGTTATTTTTTAAAGCAAGCCTTATTCAAAGCCTTGAGTATTATAACCGTGTCTACTTAAACAATAATACTAGTATATGCTCTAGATCTATTTTCTACATTCTCATATTTTTTAATTGTTTTTACAATAGAATCCCCATTCAGGAAGACATAAAACAGAATGTGTGTGTGTGTAATGTATGTATGTATGTACCGTGTTTCTCCAACAATACGCCCCCCCAATAGGAAGTCCCAGCATGTTTTCTAGGCATAAGGTGAAATTAAGCCCCTCCCCCCAATTTAGGCCTATTTTAAACATGTGAAATATGGGGGAGGGTGGGGGAGCTTGCCGTTAAGAGCGCCCTGTGAGCAGCCATGCCTCGCCATCAGCCGCTCCTAATGGCCAGTCATGGTGGAGCACAGAGGGCTCCCATCCAAACACCTTTGCTGCAGACTTGGGTATGGTGCTGGTTGGAGGCTGGGTCAGCAGGCAGGCGGTGTTGGCGTGGATGTCAGCTCGGTGGGGCACTTTATATTGCGAGAACTTCGGTGCCCGCCACTGCTGCTTCCTCCGCTACCGTTGCTTTCCCTTCTGCCTATGCCTCTGCCGCGTTTGGAGTGCTGTACATTCCTCCACCGACAGCAATTCAGCCGCTTCTCGGCTGGGGGAGCCACCTCCGTAGCTTCCACAGTTCCCACTGGCACTGGCACCTCTCTTGCCAGCGCTGTCTCCAACACACATACACACACACACACTCTAAGGTTACTGCTGTCTTTACTGGATAAATATTCAAGACTGTTTGGAAATGCTGTTTGCCTTGATTAATAAAATGTATAATTCATATCATGCTAATGCAATATTTGGTTTTACTTTTTAGTTTTTCTTATGAATTGTTACAAGCTCAGTTACTGTCACTGAGAACTATGACTTAGCATAGTATTAAGATAGCTATTATGTTTTATTCAGTAAATCACATTTAAATAATCTATTAAATTTGGCTGTAGAATTGTATCATAGGTTTAATTGGTCACTGAATCTCATATGTTCTGTACTGCAGGCTTACATGCTAAGTTGTAAATAATGTCTTATACAACTAGTAGAATAAGTTTAATGGATAATTCATGTCAAGTGGTCTGGGGGTCTCTGCTCGACCATCATGGATTTCGATGAAATTTTGTGTGAACATGCACACATGTCTCCAGTGAACATTGGTAATCTGTTACATTTGCCGATGCAATTCTTGAAGAGATATAGTCATTTGATTGACCCCATACCGCAGCTTCCTACAGTATGACTCTGAGATTTCAGCGACTTTGAGACATAATATCTATGGCAATATTTTGTTGAGAGAAACAAAACTTGGCCATCTTGTACAACTTTTTGTGCTCTAGTAAAAAAAATAATAAAAACATTCTCATGAGCGATCTCCATTTAGATAATTTGGAGCAAAGTTGGCCAAAAATATTGCGACTCAAAAAAGGTTAAAGTTTGGTTTTTTATATTTCTGGAAGGAAAGGTATGATAAACATGAAACTTTGCATGTAATAATTTAGCAACACAAGGTTTTTGAATATAAAATTTCATTCTCCTACTGCTTTTCAGCATTTACAAATTTGAATGTAAAGTTAACTTCTTTGTAAAAATGCCAAAACCAGGGTATTTTCTGCTTGCTTTTACAAAAAAAGACCTTCTGGAAACTCTGTTAAATCATTCTCATTAGAAAGAGCATATTTCAACCCCCTTAAAAAGTAGGGTTGATTTTTCATCGCTGACGTATAAAAATAGGGACAAAGTTGAGGACATTGCCATGGCAATGTCACATGCATTCTATTATTTTTTCATCTTGTTTGCTTTATATAGACATCATTACTACTATTACATTGCATTGGTCCATGGTAACATTGTCACTACTAGTTCAGGCACTTGAATCAGCAACCCCATTACCATAGGGGTTGCAATAGCTGTGCAGTACCAGCCGTTGGGTTTCTTGGTTCGGGATCGCAAGCCTATAGTTTGATTTCTTCCTCAAGGTTCCAAAGCCTTGTCTGGGTATCTGTCTGTTTCCCAAGATGAAGATTGGGCAGCTTGTCCTAGGTTCCCAAACCTAAAATGGGTATCTTAAATGGTCCCCAAACTGAAGTCCATACTGTTTGTATGAACTGCCAAATTCCAATGATTGCTTATTTATTATTGAATTTATGTACTACGTTCTTTAGAGTTGCTTCTGGGAATTGATACTGTTGACCTGACAACTTAACTGAAGGCCACCACACGATTTTCAGCTTTGGATTCTTCTGACATTGCCGCTTTTGCCTTGGCTGGCTCATCCAGATCTTCTGGAACAGCTACTGCCTCAACTGGACCACCAGTTTGATTGCACTTGGGCTGGATCACCTGGTTTATTCTGGAGAAACCGCCCATGCTTGTGAGCTTCTTCTAGTTGCTTGGGAGCATGTTGGCTCACCCAGTTCATCTGGAGCAACCACCGACTCAATTGAACTCCCTCTCAGCTGTAGCGAGCTTTTTGAAGCCACTTGTGAGTGTGCTGCTTCCCCAGTCCCTCTGGAACAGCTGCCACCACTATAAGTCCCTCGCTTGAACCATAGACAACTTCAATGGATCGGAGACACTGCCAGGCTGTTTTCCAGGCATACTCTGCTGTGGCAATTCTATATAAACCGCAGCAGCAGCATTCTCTCAAAGAATGAAGCTGCCTGTCACAGGGACAGGAGCTGTCCAAATGGTGGAGCGCATAGTGACAGGAGACAGTATGGAGAAGCAGCATTCCCCTGTGCCGCTCAAGTATATTCCATAAAAATCAAATCCACTAGCAAGGGAGTAGCCAATAAAATAAGGGCAAAACCCTTTATTCAAAAATGGCTTCTGAAGCCGAAGAAAGAGACACCAGAAGGCGCCAAAAGGACTGGAGAAGCAAATCTCCAGAGTTGAGAAGCAAGCAGAGCGAGGGAGGCATTCAAATTCCCCTCAGACATCTCCTGTCATTTCCCGCTTTGTGCAGCATGAACCGTTGGTTCACTCAAGTGATGCAGTTCAAGTCTGGTCACCAGAGGGTGACAGAGAGCAGTCCTTTCAGCTGCCTTTTTCATCAGGCAGCAATGAGATTATTTTTGCTTCATTTTCCTGCCTAGCAACAGCAGAAGGGGAGCCACACTCCAAAGGCAGAGTTTCTGTCCCTGAGGCCACATTCACTCTCACTGCGGCAGGGCTCTGCCCAAGGGAGAACCAGGGGCCTGAAATATCTGAGGAAATGAAAATCCTCATTTCAGAGACCACATCACAGGGAATTGCTACTGGTTTACAGCAAACATGCCAATCTGCCTCCCTGGCATCCGAACCTTTCCTGCATCTCTGCCAGCAATCTCAGTTCCCAACAGATGTGCTAACCTTCCAGGGACCTCCATCTCCTGGTCCCTCCATGAGGAGTGCAGAATCATTCTTGGAGGATGAAGACCAAAGGGATCTTGCTCTATCAGAAGATGAAGGCCTGATTCTGAGTCCCCGGCATTCGCAGGATTCTTCCCTCCAGTCTCCTGCCTAAAGCCAAAACCTTGGCTCACATGGGAGTTGAGTTCCATTTATCAAAGGTAACCTTGAGCCTACAGGACCCAAGCAACTGCCTATTTTTTGAACCAACTATGGAACAGGAAGAGATTCTCTCACCCAAGCTGTTTCTGGACATAGTCCAGAGACAATGGGCTAAACCAGGGTCATTTCCCACTCCAAGTAGGAATGATAAAAAGTTTTTTAATATGGGCCCAGACCTCACTGAGGCACTCCAATTGCCAACTGTCAGCCTCCAAGAGGTTTTCCTGATATCTTTTGCTGCTTGACTCTTGCTGGCTGCCATGGAAACGGGGAAAAAAGTAATTTGCTGTTTGGGAGGGGAAGGGTACTGGAGTGCGAAGATGTGTGAACTGAAATGGATGGGATGCTTTCCTGCTTACTGCGCAACTGCATACACTTATCTTTTTTAGGCCAATGCCAACCGTCTTGGCATACTAGATGTGTAAGACACTTCCTGAAGATATACTTCACATGACATTATACACACCTCAGATTGGATGACCAGTCTGGACTTCTGGGGAAGGGAACTTTCAATATGTCATTTTTGTGCCTATTTGCCTCCCTTTGCTTTCCCTTTGTTGCTATCACTTCAAATCCAATAGAAATACTTTTCTCTATTTTAATGGAATTTAAGGATTTCTTTCTTGGATTTTGAATGGAGGCACAGCTGACATAAAGCAAGTTCTCTTTTTACCAGCCCACCCGGAGATTAACCTCTGCTGAGGGGATTGAAAAAATTATGTCTAACCAAGGCAATGATCAAGAAGATCTGGGAGCTGTTGGATCTACCCCTTCACAGCTCCTTTGCAGTCAAGGGGAAGCCAAGATGCTGTCTGTGTTGCAGAGTGAGGAGAAACCAGTGGTTCATTCCAAATGGTCTTCAGGAGTAGGAGGGATGGAAATACCAGAAGAACTCCCCCCTGGGGTAACAGCTGCCAGACGCCGGTGGGGAGAAGCTGCTTGGCAGGAGGAAGACAAAGAAAACCTCCTGACCCAAGTTTTGCATTTATTCCATGAAGCTCTAGAGAGTCAGAGAGCTAAAGAAAGCATTGCTTGCATGTGAAGAAGTCAGGGAAGAGATAACAGGAGCAGAAGCCTTTGCAGCTCCAGAAGTGCTTCCCATGGCTCAGTCTGGGCCAGCCCAGGCTGCAGGAATGCCAGTGGCTGTGGTAGCCCAGGCCCCTCTTGTTGGGGGGGGGGGGGTAGCACCATGAAGGTGTCAAATTCCAAAAGTTCCTCTGCTGGAAATAAAATACAGAGGGGATTCCAAGGAGTTGGGTTTCTTCTTAGTCCAAGTTTGGAATTATATGGAGGAATATGGGATGATTTTGCCTCAGAAGCAGCCAAAATGAGGTGTGTCACCAAAGCCCTATACTGCAGCCCAATGAATGGCCACTCTTCATAATGATGATATCCCTCAGCTAAGGGATTATGACATGTTTACGGCAGCCTTAAGCACTCAGTTTGAAGATCCCCTTGCTGAACATAAGACAAGAATTAGGATGAAAACCATAAACCAGGGGCGAATAGAGCCAGGAATTTTGAGAGTTGGCGTGCCATATGCGAGCTTGGTCCCAAGAGGCCCTGATGGAAGCTTTCAAAGATGGGCTAAATGAGGACGTCTACCAAAGCTTTATCTCCAGAGGGGCTCCTCGAGATCTTCAGTGTTGGTATGTGTTGGCAGTTGATGTGGAAATTGATCTGACCAGAAATAGACACGGGTGGCCCCAACTGAAGTAAACCTTCACCTACCGCTCCCCGAGAGGCTCCTAAATTTCAAAAGAGTGGGTCAGCTGTGAAACTCAAATCCACAGCATGCTTCCGATGCGGGAAGAAGGATCATCGAGCTTCCGATGCGGGAAGAAGGATCATCGAGCTTCCGAGGATCATCGAGCTTCCTTTGAACTGGATGTCAAAGGAATGTTGGCCAGAGGGAAGAAAGTCAAAAAATCTCCAGCCAAGCCACATGAAATGGCACTGAAAGCTGTAGAAGTCGTTGAGTTCACTTCTCCAGGAAAAGAGTTGGGAATTCTGACTGCTTCGTGTGAGAGCGAGTCTGATTCTGATGACAACTCTCTGATAAGACAACAAATGGGCCTGATGACCATCCCAGTGGAATTAAGGGTGCCTTCATCCAGCACTCAGGGGAAGATATTGGCTCTGTTGGATTCTGGGTATACTAGTTGCATAATTAGCCCAGAGGTCGTGGATAAACTGGGATTGAGATTAAGAATGTTGAAAACTCTCATAGCATTTTGCCAACTAGATGGATCGGTGGCAAGGGGTGGTCCGGCTTTTTGTAATGGAGTCAGTGGAAATGTTGATGGGCAATCACCAGGAGACTTTGTGTTTTATCGTGCCCCCCTGGATGGAGCGCTCCTTCTTATTCAGATTACCCTGGCTCCGGAAATGGAACCCTAAGGTGGACTGTAGAAAGGATCTGTTGCACATTCACTCCACCCAACCACAGGAGGAGGGGAAACCTATTAAGGTCCCAGGACACCAAGGAGTTGGCATCAGTGGCAAGTGTCCCCTGTGAACACATCACGGGGGAGGAGAAAAATCCAAAAGAATATTGGGACCTCAGGGAGGTTTTTAGCAAGAAGGCTTTGGACATACTTCCCCCCATGACCTCACAGATTGCAGCATAGAGATCCTTCCTGGATTGAAGCTTCCAAAGCCAAAACTGTATTCAATGACACTGCGAGAACTGGAGGAATTGCGGTCTTTTATTGAGAAAAACTTTAAAATGGGGTTTCATTCAGCCTGCTAGGCCCCGAGTGGATGGGCCGGTGGCAGCCTTGACCTCTTTCACTGTTCTGTCTGTTGACATAGCGGAAAGCCTGAAGACAGAGTACAAGAGGGCAGAGCTGAACTTCCGCAGGACCCATCAGGCGGCTGTCTGGGCAGTCAAGGCAAAGATGGCCACTTCCTTTTTTAACAGGACTTCCTTGCTCTGGCTTTGCCAGATGCAAGTGAGAGTGCCACCTGAGGATCTTCAGCTCCACCAGGATATCAACAAGCTGGTGGCAGCAACAGAATTGGATGTGTGCATATATTTAATAATAATAATAATAATAATAATAATAATAATAATAATAATAATAATAATACTTTATTTGTGGTCACAGACCAAAACACAAGTACAACAAAAGGAGAACATGGAAAAATTAATCATGAACAATTGGTCACCAAAAACTTGACTAAAGGGAATTACAGCATTCTCCTCTGATGGTTACAGCTCTTAAAAAGAATTTGGAAACCTAAGAAATGATGTATGAGGAGCCATCCCCTAGATCAGTAGTAGGGAACCTTGGCTCTTTTATCACTGATGGACTTCAACTCCCAGAATTCCTGAATGAGCTATAAAAAGTTCCCCATCCCTGGCCTACTGGTTTTTCAGTTGTGAGGGAAATCAATTTTTGATTTGAATGGGATTGTTCAATATACAAATGTCCTAATTTTTGACTTGAATGATCAATATTCTTTATATGTCCTACATTTGTAGGACATATTAAACAGTCCCATTCAAGTCAAAAATTGATTTCCCTCACAACTGAAAAACCACTAGGCCAGGGATGGGGAAACTTTTATGGCTCGCTCAGGAATTCTGGGAGTTGAAGTCCATCAGTGATAAAAGAGCCAAGGTTCCCTACCGCTGCCCTAGACAATATAAGAACAGATTACTAATATTGGGTCTAGAAAGGTCCATTCCAAGGAGAGACAGTAACTTAAATTTGTCTATATTATACATAAGGCAATATAAAAGCACATGCTCCACAGTTTCAACCTCAGCTCTGTCACGGGCATAGCTGCTCATTAATCAGGAGCCTCTTAAATCGCCCATCCAGTAGTGCTGAGGGCAAGACATTAAAGCGAGCTAGGGAGAAATCTCTTCTATACTTGGGAATGGTTAGAGTGTAAAAATAGGAAGCCATCCTCAGTCCGTAATTATTAAATTGGCTGAAGATCAGAGGGGAGCAAGTTTTGTTAGCTCTGACTCGTAGATATTGCAAGTCAAATGTCCACAAGCCATTGGACTATCCTAAATTGGGCATCCTTAAGGCCATAATCTCCCAGGGCATCCCCTGTAAAACCTAGCAGGTTTAATTCTTCATCAGCTCCCTCTCCCAATGAGAAATATGAGAGTCAGCAAATGCCAGGGAGAGGTAGCTACCAGGAACTGCCAGAAAGCACCCGAAACCACCATTTAAAGGTGTTAATCCACGCCATACATTCGATCGATCGAGTGCCCAGTTCCAGGTACATTGGAGCAAAGCCAACACAAGGAGGAAGACCCAGAAGTTTTCTAAGAAAGACAGCCTGGGTTATTTCAATACAATCCTTGAAGCCCCGTATCTATATAGGAATTCCATAAAGAGTTTGAGCCAAAGTTTTAGCTTTGTAAATACGCAGAGCAGAAGGAATAAATTGGCCTCCTTGGGTATAAAAAAATCTTAAAATCTGCTGGTGACTACAGGAGACCGAATTCAGCACCTGGGTTCGATGTCTAGTCCAAGCACTGGTGTTCTGAAATTGAATACCTAAATACTTAAAATGGAAAACCTGCTTAACAGCATTACCATTGATAGCCCAGTTATACAATTTCCGGGCTCTAGAGAACACCAATACTTTGGATTTGTCACAATTAATAGACAAGTGGTTCTCAGCATTGTAAGACCCAAATGCAGAAAGTAATCTTTTCAGACCTGGCCTTGACAATGAAAGGAGGGCTGCATCGTCAGCATAAAGGAGAAGCGGGATCTTCGTAGTTGACAGCTTTGGGGCGTGGGACTCAATACGTCCAATGTGAAAGGCCAAGTCAGATAAGAATAAATTAAACAAAAGAGGAGCCAAAACACAACCCTGCCTTACTCCGTTCTTAATCGGGATAGGATTTGAAAGTTCTCCCTGCAAACCACACCTGACCTGACTAGAGGTCTGGTTGTACAAGGATCTAATTAGGAACAGAAGACGTCTATCGATAGAACTTTTAAGCAGTTTTGACCACAACAGTCCCCTAGGGACTGAGTTAAACGCTGACTTTAGGTTGATAAAAGCAGTAAAAAGTTTGCCACCTGGTATGGTAGTGTATTTATCGACCAGGTGTACTAAGACAAAGCAGTGGTCCAGTGTGGCACAGCCCGCTTTAAACCCAGTCTGTTCAGCACCAATAATATTGGATTCCTCAACCCAAGTGAGGAGTCTACGTTGGAGATATTTAGCATACAGTTTTCCAATGATGGAGAGCAGGCTTATGGAGAAATAGTCGGCTGGATTGTCCTATTTCCTCATTTAAAAACTGGAACAATAATTGCTAAGCTCCAGGAGGTAGGAATCCTGCCAGAAGTATTGATATGCGTGAAGAGTCTTGCTAAGAGGGGAATCCACCAATCGGGATTGGATTTTAGCAGATCAGGGGATATAGCATCAGGGCCAGGGGCTTTGCCTGACTTGAGTTTGGAGATGAGCTCAGTAATCTCAGCATGAGTCACAGGTTGCCAGTCAGGAACTGCAGGAGGCAGCTGTGGCCCAAACACGGTTGAACTTGTTGACGCCTGGAAAATTGCCAAGAAATGGTTTTCCCAATCTCTGTTGGAAATACAGCAGAGAGGGAGTTCTTGATGACCAGGCAAGGAGCTGGCAACAATTTGCCAAAATAATTGAGTGTTCTGTTGCTGGATGGAGAAGAGAAGTAGATCCCACTTCTCTCTCTCTTTAGCTTTCTTAGCAATTAGTTCTTTATACTCCCGCTTCAAATCCTCTGGTGGGCATTTATCCCCTTGATTACGATAGAGCAGGTAAACCCGATTAATCTGGTTCCTGAGCATCAGACACTCTTTGTCAAACCAAGAATTATTTCTTGAATGATATGGGCCACTCGGCCTACAGAAGACTCCTAGCTCCCTTTGAACACTATTAATTAGTGATTCAAAAGCCGAGATTGTCCCTGGGCCACTATTTGTTAGGGCCTGATTGTATAGGCTGAGACACTGCAGAGATGATAAAAAGGAGTGGAACTTTCTTTCAGTATTAGAAGACCATTTGATCCTCCTTGTATACAAGGCCACATATGGATCTAATATCTGGGGACCTCTAGGGAGATGTATATTTGAGGAAAGCCCAGTGATTGTAACCAGGGTATAGTGGTTGCTCTCCATAAGGCAGTCCACATAAAAAGCACGGACTGCCTTTCTAAGAAGCTGGGATACCAGCACAAAATCAATAACACTACTCCCACGTGAGGAACTAAAAGTAAACTCACCATCTAGATTACCTAGGGTACTCCCATTAAGAATTATCTTATTGTGTTGGGCTGCTAAAAGGGCTAACTGAATGCCAGCAAAATTTGTTAATTCATCCTTACAACGTCTGGCTGAAATCAGGTGTCCTATGGCCTGAAGGGTTTCTTCATCCTCAATCGATGGGGGAACTTGGGCTCCCAATTGGGCATTAAAGTCTCCCCCTGTACAGCACTGGGAATTTAGTTTTCATACAAGTAATGTAATTCTCCAGCACACCCCATTGAGCCTTAATATCAGCTTGCCTCATCATCGAGGGAAGATAAATGTTGAACACTAACAATTTGCTGTGTCCTCTTAATTAGGAGCGCCATAGCTAAAGAGCCATAGGGGAGGCAGCTCCACTGTCTCCACTTTCAAAGAAGTAGAGACCAAGCAAGCTAGACCACCCTTAGGCCTTCCTGTCATAGATTGTCTGGTGGCGGCCAAAGAAATGACTGTAAACCCTGTAAGGGATATCTTATCACATGCCCAGGTTTCCTGAAGCAGGACCGCATCAAATGAGTGAATATAGTTGGTGAATTCTGTGGTACCACACCTTCTCCCCCAGCCTGCTATGTTCCATGAAAGGCACTTAAGTGTGCAGGGTTTTTTTTTTTTTTTGCCAGATTTAATAGTCATTCTGTGTGATTAATTTTTCCCAGAGCACCCTTCAGATCCAAAAAGATACACCCGTTGTTAAGTGGCAGGGTCATCCTCTTAGGAGGCAAAGGCAGGGAAGGAAGGAAGGGAAGCATAGGGCTCTAAGTGCACTCCAGTTCGTACTTGTGGCATTAATTGGTTGCTTAGTTGGCAAGTATTCAGCAGCATCAACAGACGGAGTTTGAAGTAGCCCTGGATCTTCAAATTTACGAATTAGACATTCTGGAGAGAGCGCCAAGGGAGTTTCCATTGATAAATCAGTATAGACTCCCTGGAGTCCAAGGGAATCCTTATCAGGTAGTGAAAGACTCCAGAAGTTGGATTTAACTGCATCCAGACACATTATGATTTGGACCCTTTCTGGTTGTGGAAGCACACAAAAGGAGTCGAAAAGCTGTGTCTCCTCCTGGTTCCAGAAATTCTCTTGACATAGGTCAGTCTCATAAATAGATGGAATCCCAGAGGCACTGACCTGGGGCTTATTTACTAAGGAACCTTGGGTGCCCTGGGTTGATGACATTTCCTTTGGGGCCATTTCTTCCCAACTAATCAAGTCAAGGAAAGCTTCCTGGTAAGATGTTACTCTCTGCGGGGGGTTAATTTGATTGGTTGTAGGAGGAACAGTCAGGCTACCATCTGAGAGGACACCAACTGGAGATTTTGCAGGAATAGGTGTATAATTAGTACGTGATGTAGTATCCAAGATGGCATTCAAGGTTGGCACATTAATATGTGCTGCTGAGGATCTTTTGGGGGCAATAGATCTCCTGCCACTTACAAATTGTTGATTACTTAAAAGTGGCTTAATCGACATATCTTTGAAGACTTTTCTTGGCAGAATGCTGAAGGATCTTAACAGGGATCCTCTTCTGAAAAATAATATTGGGGTATTGGAGTTGTCAAAGCTGAGTAACACTCTAGTAAAGTATTCAGAAGAGGGTAAAAGTTCAACCTTCTTCAAATCATCAGCTTTTAGCCCCAATAATTAATATATGGCCCCTTGCCAGCTATATTGAACCCCAGTGAGGTAAGTTGCCATTAATAGGATTAATGATGACGGCCACCTGTTTTGACTGTAAGACCAGGTGACTGTTTGCGTCAAAAGATGTAAAGTGTGAACTATTGGTAGGATTACATTGGCCAGTGCTTTTGCTGAGGCTTGGCAGGGAGAACCCATCAGGCTGCCAAGTGATCAACCCAGGGCACCACTAATAGTCCAGGAAACTAAGTAGTTTAAAGTACTTATTATTTTATCAAGCTGGAGCTGAATGCTCGCTGTAGTTTCTGCAACCAAGAAACATTACTGAGCCAAAAGTTCTGTAAGGGTGGGCTCATTTAAAGATTGGTTGGGGGCCGTAGTTTTAGACAAGCCTTTGTTCTCAACTCGGAGGCGATGCCCTCAACCGTCGGAAGATCGCAACAACTGGCAGCAGTCAGACAAAAGGGAGCAGGAGCTTTCAAACCAAGAGGTCGAGCCAAAACAAAATCATCAATCTTCAATGCTTCAGAGAAGGTGGAGGAACCAGGTCAGTGAGAGATCTGCTCCTTTTCCTTGTCTTCATTGTATTAAGTAGCACAATAGAAGAAGAGCTGTGTAATATAGCATAGAGTCTAGCTACTAAAACAAGTCCTAAATCCAGAGGAAAAGGAATCAGGTGTCGAGAAGAAACGAGTCCTAATGCAAACAATGGCAGAGCTCCTCACAAATATACCAAGGATCCTGCCCTCTCGACAGAGCAGGGAACATGAGTAAATAAAAATGATAAAATAATAAAAATAGTGGATAAAATAGAATAAATCAGATAAGAGAAATCACATCAAGGCTAGGCATTGCTAGACTTCCAGCTAAAGGAGTAAGATCTTTAGAACAACAACAAAGAAGCAGCAGCAAGGCCCTCCTATAGCTGAGGCCCAGTTTGGGCTTTTTTAAAAATATAGCTAAACCATAGCTGAAATATAACTAAAAGTGGATTAGTGATCACACTGTAAAATTTCAAAAATGTAAAGGGTGTAAAAATAAAATAAAATATGAAAACTAAGATATGATAGAAAAATAGCCTTAAAAGCAGGTATAATTAGAATAGGTTAATTTAATCTTAGTTAAGCAGAGAGCCTACTTGCCTGCTGCTCCCATCTCCTAGAGCCACCACCAACAGAATTTTCAGCTGACACTACCTTGAACGCAGCTTGATTCACCTCCAGGGCCCTCGCCTCTTCAGTAACATCCCGCTGTCTGCTATGGCTTCGCCACTGCCAGTTGGACACGAGGTCTAAGTGGAGGATAGCCTCTACTCCCTATAAGGGGAGCAAGCTATTTAGGGAGGCCCTGGAGCCCATCCTGGTGGAAACAAGGATAGGAGAAAGGTCTACCTTTCATGTTCAGGCAAGCAGACCCACCCTCACCTTATTATTGCAGACCACCCTTTCGACCTTCAGACGCCAGATTTGACGTCCCTCAACATCAGAGGCCCTATTCCCAATGACCAGACTGCCAACCAGACAGATCCGGGTTTTGGGACAGATTCAGGTAACAATTTCAGGCTAAGCAGCCATTTCATGATCAGGAAGTCATCCTTTTATTGCTCCAAATCCAATCCTCTCATTGGTGGACGCCTAGGCCTATTTGCAGACCAATGAGAGGCGATGGATACTTGGGTCCTAAGGACAGTGAGACTAAGACTTACACTCAAATTCCTCTCCACACCCCTGAAGCACTTCACCCATTGCCCTGTTCCGAAGAACAACAGTAAGAGAGGTCTCATGGACACCGCAATCCAACACCTGTTGGACATTCATGCCATCAAGTCAGTTCCAGAGGACCAACGGGGATAGGGATTCTATTTCATTTTTTTCATAGTCCTGAAAAAGTTGGGGGGGTGGGGTGGAGAGCAATTCTGGACCTCAAGAAATTAAACATCCACCTGGTCTACAAACGATTCAAGATGCATTCAAGAAGTCCATCCTGCAGTCCATCAGAGAAGGTGACTTCTTGATGTCGATTGATCTGATGGAGGCATACCTCCATGTGCCTATCATTCCATTCCACTGAAGGTTCCTGAGATTTTGCTATGCAGGGTGACACTTTCAGTATAGGGCCCTGCCATTCAGCCTGTCCTCGGTGCCCATGACCTTTACCAAGTTGCTGGCAACACTGACAGTGCACCTCAGGACAATTCCCATGCATGTCCAGTGCTACCTCGATGATATCCTGATACAACCAATGTATCACCTTTGGGCACAAGAGGATCTGCAGACCAAGATCCGGGTACTCCAGGATCATGGATTTTCAGTCAACTTCATGAAGAGCCACCTGTTCCCTCCACTCGTCTGTTACACCTCAGCACAGTGATAGATACCAGGTCGTTAAAGGTCTATTTCTCCCAGGAACGTCAGGACAGCATCAAATCGTTAACAAGGCAGATCGAAGTGGAACAAACTGATTCCTTGGCCCTCCTCTCGCAGTTCCTGGGAAAGATGGTATCCTGCATATCAATCATCCCTTGGGCACAGCTACACGCCAGGACTTTACAGTGGTTCCTTCTGCCGTACCAAAGAATAGAATAGAATATTGGCCAAGTGTGATTGGACACACAAGGAATTTGTCTTGGTGTAAATTCTCTCAGTATACATAAAGAAAAGATATATTCGTTAAGAATGTAAGGTCTGGCAGCAGCAATTCAAATGCCAGGGTTCAGGTCCCACCACTCAGATCCTTCTGATGCTGGGTGTCCCAGGTGATAACCAAAGGATATACTTTCAAGGATAACAGATAACAGATAATCAGAGTTGGAAGGACCTTGTAGGTCATCTAGTCAACCCTCCGCCCAAGCAGGAGACCCTACGCCATTTCTGACAAATGGCAGTCCAATTTCTTCTTGAAAATCTCAAGTGATGGCGCTCCCACAACTTCCGAGGGCAAGTTGTTCCATTGGTTGATTGTTCTCACTGTCAGAAAGTTTCTCCTTATTTCCAGGTTAAATCTCTCCTTGTTCAGCTTCCATCCATTATTCCTTGTCTGGTCTACAGGTGCTTTAGAAAATAGCTTGATCCCTTCCTCCCTGTGGCAGCCCCTCAAATATAGGAAGACCGCTATCATGTCTCCCCTGGTTCTTTACTAGACTAGCCAAGCCCAGTTCCTGCAACCGTTCATCATATGTTTTAGCCTCCAGTCCCCCAATCATCCTGGTTGCTTTTCTCTGTACTCTTTCCAGAGTCTTGTTAGGTTTTCTTTAAGAACCTGAACTATATTGGTTTACTGGTTGCTAGTCATAATGACTAAGCACTTTAACTGAAGCCAGGATATTGATTGGCTACAGGAAGCAGGATTACTATATAGCAAGAAGCCAGAGAGCACATTTTGGTTGCCTGCTGCTGCTGCTGTTGCTTGTTGTTGCTTATGGTTACTGTGGCTGTTACTGGATGCTTCTCTGCTACTATGCTGCTTCTTCTACTAGGCTACTCAGCAAGTATCTTCATTACTTTGCAACTATATCTCTCCATTGCTGCATTGATGTATTGAAGTTGCTGTATTGCCTGCTGACTATGATGGTTAGTTATATATTCTATTGAATGATGAACCATGTATGAACATTGGACTGAATCTTGTATTGTGCTTATACCCCTGTATATAAAACCTTTACCCTTCAACTTCTGTGCCTGTGTGATTCTATACTCACTGCTACAATTTTTCACACTACTTCCGTTTGTTGCATACTCCTTGATAGACAAGGAAACTCTGCTAAATACTTATCATTGATTATGGGCCCAGGCCCATGAAAGGTATGCAAAATATTCCAGGACCAGGGTTAAAAGGTTGTTAGTGTGAACGGAGTGAGTCACTATACAGAAGATTCATTGTAGTATATGGTTGATGTGAAGGTGGCACAAGAACATATGTTCAGCTTAGCTATGATTACCCGGTTGGATGGCACCAATTATGTTACCTGGTCCACCAAGTGCAGTTTGCTCTTGAAGAGAGAAGGACTATGGAATGCTGTTGTCAATCCACTGGATGTAGAAGATTTGGATACCTCGAACGATGCTGACCGAAAGAAGCTAGATGAATTTGCCAGAGACAATGAGAGAGCTTTGTGCGTTATCGGACTTACTCTTGGTGATTCACAGCTTGTACATGTTCATGGTGTGGAATCTGCAGCCGAATGCTGGAAAACCCTCAAGAAGCTCTATGTTAGAGACAGTGTTGGTTCTCATATTAATCTAACACGAAAGCTGTTTAGAGTGCGTACGTGTAAAGGTGATAATATGCTTTCTGGATCAGGATGCGCTTCGCACGGTCACCTCCGCCCTGGTGACCTCCCGCCTAGACTATGCGAATGCTCTCTACATGGGGCTGCCTTTGAAGAGCATCTGGAGGCTCCAACTGGTGCAGAGTGCGGCCGCGAGGGTGGTATTGGGGGCTCCTCGGGGCTCCCATGTTACGCCACTTCTGTGCGAGCTGCATTGGCTCCCGGTGGCCCTCCGGGTGCGCTTCAAAGTCTTAGTTATTATCTTTAAAGCGCTCCATGGCTTGGGACCAGGATATTTGCGAGACCGCCTCCTGCCATTATCGGCCTCCTGCCGACCGATACGCTTCCATAGAGTCGGCCTCCTCGGGGTGCCGCCGGCTGGACGGCTGTCGACCCCGAGGATGCGGGCCTTCTCATTGGGGGCACCCCCTCTCTGGAATGAATTACCCCCGGAGATGAGGACCATCCCTGATCTCATGACCTTCCGTTGTGCGCTGAAAACTTATTTATTTCGGCAAGCCGATCTGGCCTACGGGTTTTTAAATTTTAATGTGGTTTTTAATCTTTCTTAATCCCCTTGTTTTAATCTTTGTAGAGCCAATTATATTTAATTCTTTTAATTTTTAATTATTGTATATGTGTATTTTTATTCTGGCTGTTCACCATCCCGAGTCCTTTGGGAGAGGGGGCGGTATATAAATTTAATAAATAATAAATAAATAAATAAATATGCTTGCTCATTTGGAGAATATGAAAAGAGCTCTGCAACAGCTTCATGAACAGGAGCTAATTTTCTCTGAACTTCATCAAGTCTACATTATCCTTTCATCTTTAGATGACTCTTACGATGATTATCTTCACTTGAAGTGTTAGACAAGAAAGAAATGACTTTGACTAACATAATAGGGAAGCTGATAGAAGAGTCAAGATGGAGAAAGGACAGATAACAACTGAGACAAGATGACCAATCTATGGATTAAGAACAAGCTACAGTTTATGTTGTTAAAAAGTGTTATGTAAATGGGGCTAAGGGTCATTTGGCTAGAAATTGCAAGAAGAAAAATACACAGGGTAGAAAGTTGAAAAAGAACAGCAATAATTTAGCTATATGTAATACTGGTTTAGCAGGAAACCATGATAAATGGGTTGTAGATAGTGGAGCATCACATTGTATTACTAATAGAAAGCAACAGTTTGTTAATATGGAGAATAGTGCTCAAAATATTTCACTGGCTAATGGCTGGAAGCTCAAGGCTTCAGGAAAAGGTAATGCATTCTGTTCTTGTTTAAATGAGGAGTAACCCATGTTATATGTACCTAGTATGACATATCAGTTATTATCAGTGAATGTACCAATAAAAGCGGAATATACGGTAACATTCAAAGGATTAGAATGTGTACTAGAGAAACAAGGTAAGCGTATTACGGCTAAACTTGATAATGGCTTGTTTATATTACAAGATAACCCAGTTCTAAACATTAAGGTGGGGTTTGAGAACAGAAAGCCACATGATGAATATATTCATCTATTACACAGACGTATGGGGCATATTAATTTTAAAGCATTAAGAACTGTGGAATTATCAAAAGGTATTAGGTTAAAGCCCTGTAATCACTATGTAGATTGCAATGTTTGCAACAAGGAAAAGAGTAAAATAACTCCTACTAATAGAACAAATGTTTTTAAAGCCAGTGAGCCTCTACAAGTGGTAGTAGCAGATTTAATTGGTCCAAAGGAACCCATCTTTGGGGGAGCAATATATATATTAAGTATTGTAGATTTATATTCTCGATATGGGTTTTGTTATTTAATGAAAAGCAAGGCTGAAACATATCAGAATTTTACAAATTGGTTAAGGTTTGTAGAAAGAAAGACAAAACATAAAGTCATGACATGAGTGACTGGTAATGGGTCAGAGTTCACTAATAATAAGTTCGTAGCTATGTTGAAGGCAGGTATAGACCATAAGCGGTCTGCGCCTTATAGACCTCAACATAATGCTTATTGTAAATGGAGAGGTCAGACATTACAAACCATGGTTAGAGCTATGCTCAGTGATTCTAGTTTAAACAAGAAATTGTGGGGAGAAGCTACAAAATGTGCTAATCGTATCCTAAACAATGTAGTCCACTCAGCAACAAATGAATTGCCTTTTGTTCGCTGGCATGGTAGACAACCAAATCTTAGTTATTTCCATGTATTTGGAACACCTGCATGGGTACATATCCCAGCTCAGCTGAGAAGCAAGGAGCAACCAAGAGCTAGAAAAATGTATTTTATAGGATACGAATCTAATCACAGGTCATTTAGATTTTGGGAACCAGGCACAACTAAGGTTTATCGTAGTGCTAATGCAAAGTTCCTAGAGCACATAGGATGGGAGAAAATAGACCCAGGATTATGTCATTGTAGAATCAAAGGTACCAATTAAGAGTAATGATGATAATGGATCTGTAGAGGAAACATCAAGTGATGATTTAGATATAGAGGAATCCTTTGTTTCTGTGAAAGAGGAAGAAGTAGAGGAGAGCTCAATAGGGGAGGTAAAAGAGGAGTTTAATCAAGTGACTAGTCCAGTATTGCCCAGAAGGACTACAAGAGTGTCATGACCTCCTGATAGATACCAGGCTAATGTTGCTGAGCAAACAGGTCTTGAACCTTATAACTATGAAGACATTAAGTCTTACTCTGAGAAAGAGCAAAAAGCTTGGAATGAAACTATGAAAAAAGAGCTAAAGTCATTGAATGAATTAAAGGTATTCGATGAGGTTAAACTTCCTAAAGGTGAAAAGGCAATTGGGTGCAGATGGGTTTATAAACTGAAAAAAGATATAGAAGGAAATGTGATCCATAAGGCACGCCTAGTCGCTCAAGCTTTTACTCAAAGTTAGACTACGATGAGGTTTTTGCTCCAAGCCTAAAGGCTAGCACTTTAAGAGTAGTGCTAGTATGGGCAGCAAAAAATAAATACGTAGTGAATCATATAGATGTTAAAACGGCGTACTTGCATGCTTCATTACAACATACTATATATATGATGAAATCTCTGGGAGTGGATGATAATAAGAAGGAGACTGTTTCGTTATTAAAGAAGAGTTTATATGGTCTTAAACAGTCAGGCCATGAGTGGAATAAATGCATAGTAAAAGAATTAAACAAAATAGGTTTTGAGAGTGGTTTGGCAGACCCATGTTTGTTAAAAAGAAAGAAGAACGGGATGTTAGAATTGTTATTACTGTTTACTGATGATATTGCCATAATCACTAAGACTATGCAGGAAACTGAGGATATAATAGACAGTTTGCAAGCTAAGTTCAGGATAAGAAAACTAGGAGAAATTAAACACTATCTTGGACTTGATATATGTAAGACACAAAAAGGGTTCAAAATATCTCAAGTGGATAAAATAATCACTTTATTAAAAAGATATAATATGGACCAATGTAAAATTTCCAAAACACCTATGGGGAAAGAGTTTAACAATGATAACACTGGTAGTCCTATATTTGACAAAGGTATTTATCAATCTTTGATAGGTAGTTTGTCATATTTAAGAAATTGGTCAAGGCTGGATATTGCTTATAGTGTAAATCAGTTGGCAAAATATACTATAGAACCAAATGTTAAACATTGGCAAGCTGCAAAGTGCATACTTAGATATTTGAAGAAAATTTTGCATTATGCATTGTATTTAGAACCCGATAAGGAGTTAAGTCTTACTGCATATGCTGATGCAAGTTTTGCAAACAATGTTAAAACAAAGAAATCAACATCTGGTTTGATTATAATGTTAGGAAATGCAATGATTGAATGGCAGTCTATTAGACAGCAACAGTCTCCCAATAATGGAAGCTGAATTTTCTTGTTTATCTTTGTTATGTACAAAACTGATTTATTTTAAACAATTATGTTTGGATATTGAGTTGGATGTAAGTAAACCATTTACTGTATATGAAGATAACCAGGCTGCTATAAAATTAGCAACTAGTATCGCTGTTAGAACAAGATCAAAGCATACTGATTTAAGGTATCTTAATGTATGGCAATGTGTGGAAAACAAACTGATTGTGCTAAAGTATTGTGAAAGCGAACAGAATATTGCTGATAACTTCACGAAGGCACAATATTTTCAGAAGCACGATGATTGTTGTAAAAAATATAGTTTAACTTTGTAACTCTGTAATACTGTAAATATGCACTGTAACTTTGTGGATGTGTATATATGTGTATGTATTTGGTTTTATATATTTATATATATATATATATATGGATCTTTGGTTCTTCGGGTTTTCTCCCGCGTAGAGTTGGAAATATTTAGGCGACGTTTCGATGAAGTCTCATTCATCATCTTCAGGCTTCTGTCTTCGGCCTTGTGCTTCTCAGAGTGATGTGAGCTTGCAGCTGCTTCTTCCTTTTAACTACTAGTGGGGGTGTGACTTGATTGGGTGGGGGCTTGGCTGTGTTCTGATTGGGTGGGGGTGTGTTCTCATTGGTTGGGGGTTTGGCTGTGTTCTGATTGGTTGGGGGGTTGGTTGTGTTCTGATTGGCTGGGGGTGTGTTCTGTTCTGGTGGGGGTTTGGTTGTACTCCGGTTAGTCTCAGTTGCTGGGGGATTTGAGCTGGTGAGCTGTGATCCTATTGTTTGGCTTCGCGTTCGTGGTCGTGTCACATCTTCATGGTGGGCATCAGTTCCCTTCATGTATGGGTTGGGGGGGTTTGAAGCAGGTAGTGATGCAGCTGTGGTACGGCTTCTGGTCCGTGGTCGTGTTTCATCTTCTGTATGGGTGTGAGTCTGCTTTCTGCGTGGAAGTGTGGTGGTAGTTTCTTGTGTGGCCTTCGTGGGTGTGGGTCTGGTGTCCTTTATGTTAGGTACTCTTTTGTTAATGAGGGCGGGTTTCCAAATGGCTGGTAGGCGGGAGGTGTCATCTCGTTTATTCATGCTGTGTGGGCGTTTTTCTATCTCTATGGCTTCTCTGATTATTCTGTTGTTGAAGTGTTCAGTTTTGGCGATAGTTCTGGTATTTTTAAAGTCAATCTTGTGTCCTGTGGCTTTGAGGTGTTGGACCAGGGAAGAGGTCGGTTCTTCTTTTTTGATTGAGTTCTTATGTTCTTCAATGCGTGCACTTATCCTTCTGTTAGTTTGTCCAATGTATGTGGTGGGGCAGGAGGTGCACGGGATTTCGTATACTCCTTGGTTTTCTAACTCAATTTTGTCTTCAGGGTTTCTTAGGATGGTGGATATTTTTCCGTTTGTGCAGAATGCTGTTTTAATGTTGTGTTTTTGGAGGATCTTGCTGATTTTGTCTGTAGTGCTTTTTATATATGGGAGGAGGGCTTTGCCATTTTCTTGTTCTCTGTCTTGGATTTTGGTTGGGGTTTCTTTTTGGATTAGGTGAGTAATCTTTCTTCTTTGGAATCCATTTATTATTTATTTATTTTTATTTATTTATTTTTTTTATTTATTTAACTTTTATACCGCCCTTCTCCCTAGGGACTCAGGGCGGTGTACAGCCAATCTAAAACCCCAACAATAATACAAAAGTTAAGAAAAAGATTAAATTAGATATTTGGCCGAATAAAAAGCCCACCCCACCCCCTTAAAACCCCCTAATTAAAATTAATGGAGACACATTAAAACCCTCTCTCAGCCCAGGCCGGCCTGCTCGAAAAGCCAGGTCTTCAACATTTGCTGTTAGTATGTTAGTGAGAGTGTGTAGTTCGGTTTTTAGGTGTTGTTCATCGGCTAAGCATTTTGTTCTGGAGATGAGTGTCTCAGCTACGGAATTGATCTGTGCTGGGTGGTGGTGTGAGAGTGCGTGTAGATAGCGGTTTGTATGTGTTTTCTTCTGGTAGATGGTGTGTCCTAGGGAGCCATTGGATTTTTTGTATACTAAGACATCTAGGAAGGGAAGTTGATTGTTAGCTTCTGTTTCCATGGTGAATTGTATTTTGGAGTGTAGGCTGTTGAGGTGTGTGAGGAAGTTGTTCAGTTTTTCTTTCCCATGTGGCCAGATTATGAAGGTGTCATCTACGTATCTGAGCCAGAGTTTGGGTTTGTGATCATATTTTTCTAGAGCTTGTGTTTCAAAGTGTTCCATGTAAAGGTTTGTGATGACAGGTGAGAGGGGTGATCCCATGGGTGCTCCTTCTATTTGTTTATATTTTTGTCCATTGTAGGTGAAGTATGTATTGGATAGGCAGTGGTTGGTCAGATCTAGGATGTGCTTGGGGGGGTTGTATTTATTTTGGATGGCTGTCAAGGCTTCTTTTATAGGCACTTGGGTGAAGAGGGATATGACATCGAAGCTCACTAATAGATCACTGGGTTGTAAGTTTTGTTTCTTTATGATCTCGATGAACTGGAATGAGTTTCTTACATGTGAGTTGATGGATTCAGCATAGGGCTGTAGTTGTTTGGCGAGAAATTTGGCTAGGTTTTGTAGAGGTGAGCCTATGGAGCTGACTATAGGTCTAAGTGGGGTTCCTTCTTTGTGTATCTTGGGGAGACCATAAAGCTTAGGGCATCTGGATGATTTCTCTCTGGGTATGATTCTTTGCTGGATTTCTTCGCTGATGGGGGAGGCTTTTATTTTAGATCTGGTGGTTTTTTCTAGGTAGGTGGTGGGGTCTGTGTTTAGGGGTTTGTATGTGGGGTCTTGGAGTAGGTTGGTTAACTTGGTTTGGTAGTCGGATGTGTTCATAACCACTGTCGCGTTGCCCTTGTCTGCTGGTAGGATTATTATGCTGGTGTCTTTTTTCAGGTTAAGTAGTGCAGTTTGTTCTTCTTTGGATAAGTTGCTTTTGGGTGGTTTGCTAGTGCAGAGGAAGTTGGTAATTTCGAGTCTGATTCTGTTCGCATCATCAGGGTTGGTTTTGGTTAGGCTGGTTTCAACTCCGCATATGATGGTTTCTGTGGGGATGTGTTTGGGAGCAACAGCAAAGTTGAATCCTTTCGAAAGGACATTGGTTTCGGCTTCGCTGAGGATCTTGTCTGAGATGTTGTGCACTGTTTGTTTCATGTGTGGCTGTGAGGAGGGAGGAGTTTGTTTCTGGCGTTGTTGTAGTTTTCTGAGTTTGTTGGTGTGTGTGTCTGTCTTGAGGGTGGTCTGTGTTTCGGCTCTCCAGACAGCGAGTTGTTTGGTTTTGTCCCAAAGTGCGGGGTGAATCTTGTTGCTGAGTCTGAGGTGAAGTGTGAGGAGATCTTTGTTGATTTGGTCTAGGAGGAATCTTTTTGTGTGAAGTTCATTTCTGATTAGGGCCAATTCTGTTCTTTTTAGGATGCGTTTGGTGGCTGCTGTGTTGGTGTGGAATTTCAATTGGAAGCTTGTGGGGATTAAATTTTGATCTCGGCAGTTGTGTAGGAATACGAGGTCACATAAAATGGAAGCTCTTTGGACTTCAAGTTTTTCGTAAGTCCTGGTCAGATGGTGGGTTTCCTCCCCGTAGAGGTGCAATATTTGTTTTCGGAGATTTTCGCGGGTATTTGTATGTGGATCTTTGGTTCTTCGGGTTTTCTCCCGCGTAGAGTTGGAAATATTTAGGCGACGTTTCGATGAAGTCTCATTCATCATCTTCAGGCTTCTGTCTTCGGCCTTGTGCTTCTCAGAGTGATGTGAGCTTGCAGCTGCTTCTTCCTTTTAACTACTAGTGGGGGTGTGACTTGATTGGGTGGGGGTGTGTTCTCATTGGTTGGGGGTTTGGCTGTGTTCTGATTGGTTGGGGGGTTGGCTGTGTTCTGATTGGCTGGGGGTGTGTTCTGTTCTGGTGGGGGTTTGGTTGTACTCCGGTTAGTCTCAGTTCCCCCCAACCAATCAGAACACAGCCAAACCCCCAACCAATGAGAACACATATATAATATATTAAACCAAAGGGGAGTACGTTATATATATATATTAAACCAAAGGGGAGTACGTTAGGTTTTCTTTAAGAACCTGAACTATATTGGTTTACTATATATGGCTACTCGTCATAATGACTAAGCACTTTAACTGAAGCCAGGATATTGATTGGCTACAGGAAGCAGGATTACTATATAGCAAGAAGTCACAGAGCACATTTTGGTTGCCTGCTGCTGTTGTTGTTGCTTGTTGTTGCTTGTGGTTACTGTGGCTGCTACTGGATGCTTCTCTGCTACTATGCTGCTTCTTCTACTAGGCTACTCAGCAAGTATCTTCATTACTTTGCAACTATATCTCTCCATTGCTGCATTGATGTATTGAAGTTGCTGTATTGCCTGCTGACTATGATGGTTAGTTATATATTCTATTGAATGTGAACCGTGTATGAACATTGGACTGAATCTTGTATTGTGCTTATACCCCTGTATATAAAACCTTTACCCTTCAACTTCTATGACTGTGTGAATCTGTACTCACTGTTACAATTTTGCAGACTACTTCTGTTTGTTGCATACTCGATAGACAAGGAAACCCTGCTAAATACTCAAGTCTCAACATTTTTTTTATAATGTGGTGACCAAAACTGGATGCAGTACTCTAGGTATGGTCTTACTAAAGCTTTATAGTGTGGTATTAGTACTTCCCTTGATCTTGATTGTATCCCTCTGTTAATACAACTTAGGATTGCATTAGCTTTTTTGGCTGTTGCTGTACACTGCTGGCTCATATTTACTGGTTGTCCACTAAGGCTCCAAGATCCCTCTCACAGTTACTACTATTGAGCCTGGTTTCACCCAGTCTATATGTGTACTTTTGGTTTTTCTTGTCTAAGTGTAGGACTTTACTTTTCTCTACATTGAATTTCATTTTGTTAGATACAGCCCAGTGTTCTAGTCTGTCAAGATCCATCTGGATCTTGAGCCTATCTTCTTGGGTGTTAGCTACTCCTGCCAGCTTAGTATCATCTGCAAATTTGGTAAGTTCCCCTTCTATTCTCTCGTCTAAGTCATTAATGAAGATATTGAAGAGTACTGGGCCCAAGACGGAACCTTGTGGCACCCCACTGCTTATTTCCCTCCATGTAGACTTAGATCCATTGAGTACAGTTTGTCAGCCAGTTGTGAGTCCATCTAGTGGTGGTGCTATCTATTCCACTTTTTTGTAGCTTACCAAGAAGTAGATTGTGGTCTACTTTGCTAAAATCTAAATATATTATGTCCACAGTATTTTGCTGGTCTACTAATTTAGTCATTGTGTTGAAGAATGAAATAAGATTGGTTTGGCATGATCTGTTTTTAACAAACCCGTGCTGACTGCTAGTTATTACTTTACTTGTTTCTAGATGTTACTGTTTTTAATTATCTTTTCCAGTATCTTCCCAGGTATTGATGTTAGGCTGATTGGTCTATAGTTTCCTGGGTCTGTTTTTTTCCCTTTTTTGAAGATGGGAATCACATCAGCTCTTTTCCAGTCCTCTGGTAGTTCCCCGGTGCTCCAGGATTTTTGAAAGATATGGTGCAGTGGTTCTGAGATGACCTCTGCCAGCTCTTTTAAAACTCTGGGATATAATCCATCATGCTCCAGTGATTTATTTTCATCAAGATCAGACAGGTGTTCTCTTACTATTTTTTGCTTATTTTAACTTTTATTTCTGGTCTGTCTTTTATGGTTATGTTTTTGGTGGGTTGAGCTATAGTTTCTTTTTGTATGAAGATGGATGCAAAGAATGAGTTAAGCAGTTCTGCTTTCTCTCTATTGCCTGTTATTTCCTTGCCATCTTCTCTCTTTAGTGGACCGATTGTTTCCTTGATTTTTTTCTTGTTTTTTATATGTTGGAAGAAACTTTTTTTTTATTATCTATGACTTTTGTTGAAAGTCTTTGTTCATCACAAGCAGCCAGCAGCCCTTCCCACAACCTCTGGGAATTTGAAATGCAATGAAAGCAATTCAAACTGCCTCTTTCTTTTCTACTCCCCCTCTGCTTCCTTCACAAGCAACCAGCAGCTCCTCCCACAACCTCTGAGAATTTGAAATGCAAGGAGCCCAGCCGCTTGACCATTACCTCAGATGCCAGCCTCTTTGGTTGGGGCACCCGCCTCCAGTCCCAGATGACACAAGGGCAGTGGACTCAGGCAGATCTGAGGCACAATATAAACTGGCGGGGAGCACACTTGGTCCTCTGTCATTTCCAGGACACTGTCTTGGAAACCATGTCCTACTTCTAACAGACAATGTAGCCACTGAGGCTCACATCAATCACCAGGAGGGTACCCACTCCAGGTCCCTCATGCATGAAGCGGAACTAGTAGGACTCTGGGCAGAGAGTCATCTTCTTTCTATCAGGGTGGAGCACATCTCAGGGACAATGAATGTGCAGGCGGATTGGCTCAGCAGGACCACATCTTCCATTCAAACAAGATGGTTCTATGGTTGGATCTCTCCTTTGTTCCCAAGGTGAATTCCTGGTTCAGTAGGGCTCAGAAAATAATATTGCCATATTTCTACCCAGGCCCATCCCACACCCTGGAGAAGAAATGGCACATCTTGGACATTAGGAGGGCCCTCCGGATGTTCATCAAGAGGACGGCCTCTCTTCAGAAAACAGAATCCCTGTTAGTATCATTCCAACCATCTTCGATGGGTAACCATCGACCATAGGCCAGTGGATAAGGGCATGCATTGCCAAGGCCAACGAACTTCAGGCTCTTCCAGTTCCCAGGTGATTAGAAGTGCAGCTACAACAGCTGTGTTGGCGACACAGGCTTCTATCGAGGACATCTGTAAGACAGTAACATGGTCCTCCCCATCACCTTTTTTTATAAGGCACTACAAACTGGACACATTTGCTTCAGCTGAAGCAGCCTTTGGCAGGAGGGTGCTTCAAAAGTTGCATACAATCTTGGGGACTCAGGACCAGACTGCTATCCCCCTTTAGGACAGCTGGCTTTGGTATGTCCCGTTCTTGGATTCTCTCATCAGCACACTGGAGAAGGGGCATTGATTTACCTGACACATTCCTTTTTAGTGTGCTAAGAGAGAATCTAACCCCACCCTGGCGACTGTCTGGGCTAGAGTCCATGAGTGGTCAGAATCAACACTGGAAATATGTCTAACAGATGGCTATGCCTTTATCGAAACTGGGACTCAAGACAGGCAAGGGAAGTGTGGCTGAAAGTTTGATGACTTAGTCTCTGGGCAGAAAGGCACATGTCCTTTCCTAAGAGGTCTGTAGGGGGCGTGCATAAGCGCACCAACGTGCCTACCATCCCTGTCCTATTGCTTTTATTTTTTATTTTTCTTATATGTATCCATGTATTTATAACTGTGTTTTTACTTATACCTATTATCTTGTAAGCAATTGACAAATAAATAAAAAATAAAATAAATAAAAAATGTCAACCCATTCTTGAATTCTCTCAGCACACCAAGAAGGAGCGTGTCAGGTAAGACCAATGCCCCTTTTCAGGATTTTGCGGTAAGTATGAACCCATTGTTTGAATTCTATTGATTCTTCCGAATCCCAGTTCTCAAATATTTCATTCAATTGAGCTATCAGTGCCTCTTCACCAGGGCAGTTTTGGCATCGCTGCAGCATACAATCTTTGGTGTTCAGATCGCAAACTGCCTTTCCCAAGAGCAGCTTGTTGTCCTCTTTAATGTTGGCACCTTGTAGCATAATCTTAACATTTTGATGAATGGCTCAGAAGCAGACAGAATGTGTGCCTGAGGCACAGACGGTGACACACCACTTTGGTCTTAATTCACAGAATTTGGAGAAACCAATTTCAGCACCGTATTTGTTTCAATATGCCACATACAGTTCTTTCAGATTGCACAGTAGCAACTGCTTTTGTTTGTGAACCTAAGCCAAATGGAAACACAGTCCTTTTTGCCGGGGTACATCCTGCTAAATTGATTCTTGTAGAAATCTCGAACTTCGTTGGCAATTTTCTTTGGCAATGGTTTGCCAACTTTTGCATCTGGTAGTGCACAAAATGCTCTCTATTTTTCTTCCTGTTTTAACCATATGTTCTGAAATGCAGATACTGCTGTCACCAGTATCGACCAACTCTTTGGGGCCAAAGTCAATAATTGAACTTTCATCAATCTATTGGATATTTTAATTTTTGTTTTCATGTCTTCGATTAGATCAGCGTAATCCTGGCATGACTGGCATTCCTTAGCAGCAGACTCCCTAGTTTGCTCAATATCTTCAGCTGCTACTCCAGCGGCTAACATTTTGTCTGCTACCACTTTCTGCATGCGTTCAATTTTTCATTTCAAATGGCAAGTTTTATCCCTACTGCTCAACTTCTGAATTTTTAACGGAGAAGTCTTTAAATCTGTCAAACTTCAATTAACAATGTCTGAAATGTCCATGTCATGATTACCTGATGATGAAGAGTCTGCCATGCTTTGGACCATGGAAACATATTTGTCTTTACACTTGTAACAACTCTTTTGACCGGGCTTCACATTTGTTTTCACCACTTTTGTTAAATCATTGGACATGGCTAGCTTAACTTTCAACAACCCATGTTTAGCTATGTGATTTTGTTTGTCAAATGGGTTGCAACACAACTTTTGCTTCATGTTATACTTTTTCAGGCATATCACTTTGTGATGCAAGCAGATGTGGTCTTTGTGAACTCAACCTCCGATTGCTGAGTAATGAATATTTTTTTTTCCAATGAGCAAACTGTCTACATAATGCAGCCCAATTTCATTAAAATAAAATGAACCATGGTGACAAGTTGACAATTTTTCTCCATTTGAACAAAGTATATAAAGTGTATTATTGCAAATCTGAAACACAGAAGTTACAGTTGTGCTCATAAGTTTATATACCCTGGCAGAATTTATGATTTCTTGGCCATTTTTCAGCAAATATGAATAATAACATAAGAACTTTTCTTTCACTCATGGTTAGTGGTTGGCTGAAGCCATTGATTATCAATCAACTGTGTTTACTCTTTTAAAATCATAATGCAACAGAAACTATCCAAATGATCCTGATCAAAAGTTTACATACTCTGGTGATTTTGGCCTGATAACATGCACACAGGTTGGCACAAAGGGATTTGAATGGCAGGTAAAGGTAATCAACCTCACCTGTGATCTGTTTGCTTGTAATTAGTGTGTTTGTATAAAAGGACAATGAGTTCCTGGACTCCTGACAGACACTTGTATCTTTCATCCAGTGCTGCACTGACATTTCTGGTTTCTGAATTATGGGGAAAGCAAAAGAATTGTCAAAGGATCTGCGGGAAAAGGTAGTTGAGCTGTATAAAACAGGAGAGGGATGTAAAAAGATACCCAAGGAATTGAGAATGCCAATCAGCAGTGTTCAAACATTAATCAAGAAGTGGAAAATGAGGGGTTCTGTTGAAACCAAACCATGGTCAAGTAGACCAACTAAAATTTCAGCCACAACTGCCAGGAAAATTGTTCGGGTTGCAAAGAAAAACCCACAAATAACTTCAGGTGAAATACAGAACTCTCTGAAAACATGTGGTGTGGCCGTTTCAAGATGCGCAATAAGGAGGCACTGAAAGGAAGATGGGCTGCATGATCAAAAGTCATTACTATGCAAACGCCACAAAGTATCCTGCTTACAATATGCCGAACAGCACAGAGACAAGCCTCAAACCTTCTGGCACAAACTCATTTGGAGTGATGAGTCCAAATTTGAGCTTTTTGGCCACAACCATAAATACTACATTTGGAGAGGACTCAATACAGCCTATGATGAAAAGTACACCATTCCTACTGTGAAACACGGAGGTGGCTTGCTGATGTTTTGGGGATGTGTGAGCTACAAAGGCACAGGAAATTTGGTCAGAATTGATGGCAAGATGAATGCAGTATATTATCAAAAGATACTGGAGAAAAATTTGCATTCATCAGCTGCTCATGGGAGGTACTTGGATATTCCAACATGACAATGATCCTAAACACAAGGCCAGGTTGACCTGTCATTGGCTACAGCAGAATAAAGTGAAGGTTCTGGAGTGGCCATTTCAGTCTCCTGACCTCAATATCATTGAGCCACTCTGGGGAGATCTCAAATGTGCAGTTCATGCAAGATAGCCCAAGAATTTACAGGAACTAGAGGCTTTTTGCCAGGAAGAATGGGCAGCTTTACCATCTGAGAAGATAAAGAGTCCCATCCACACATAGAACAAAAGACTTCAAGCTGTCATTGATGTTAAAGGGGCAATACACCGTATTAAGAACTGGGATATGTAAACCCTCCCATACTACCAACTCTTACAATACTAGACAACACAGTATCAACAGTAGAGACCTTCAAATTTCTACGTTCTATTATATCACATGACTTAAAATGGCACCTAACATCAAAAATATCATAAAAAAAGCACAACAAAGAATGTTCTTTCTGCACCAACTCAGAAAGCTCAAACTGCCCAAGGAGCTGCTGATACAGTTCTACAGAGGAATTATTGAGTCTATCATCTGCACCTCTATAACTGTCTGGTTTGATTCTGTAACCCATCAGGACAGACACAGACTTCAGAGGATAATTAGGACTGCAGAAAAAACAATTACTACCAACCTGCCTTCAATCGAGGACCTGTAGACCACACGAGTCAAAAAGAGGGCTGTGAAAATATTTACAGACCCCTCATATCCCGGACATAAACTGTTTCAATTCCTTCCCTCAAAACCACGCTATAGAGCACTGCACACCAGAACAACTAGACACAAGAACAGTTTTTTCCTTGAAAGCCATCACTTACTAAACAAATAATTCCCTCAACACTGTTCAACTATTTATAAAGTCTGCACTAATCTTCTCATCACTCCTTGTCACCCATCGCCTCCCACTTGTGACTGTATGACTGTAACTTTGTCATTTGTATCCTTATGATTTATATTGACTGTTTTCTAGTATGATTCGATTGTTTATTGTACCCTATGACTATTATTAAGTGTTGTACTTAATAATAAATAATTCTTGATGAATATATGTTTTCTTTTATGTACACTGAGAGCATTTGCACCAAGACAAATTCCTTGTGTGTCCAATCACACTTGGCCAATAAAGAATTCTATTCTAAAAAAAAAACTTTTGATCAGGATCATTTGAGTAATTTCTGTTTTCATTATGATTTAAAAAGAGTAAACACAGTTGATTGATAATAAATGGCTTCAGCCAACCATTAACCATGAGTGAAAGAAAAGTTTTTGTGTTATCATTGATATTCGCTGAAAAATGGCCAAGAAATTGTAAATTCTGCTAGGGTATGTAAACTTATGAGCACAATTATATATAAGGTTCAAATGTTATGACAGAAATATAACAATTACATCTGTATAGTTCAGAATCCTATAGCCACAACAAACTAACATGTGGCATCACTAAAGTACTTACAGCATATTTAACCATTGTCATTAGTGTAGAAGCACCACTAGTAGACTAACAGATTCATATAGCATGCAAGTAGCGAATTACACACTTTAAACTCCAGCATAAATGAAATTACAATGGCACAATATAAAAGAATGCATGTTGACATACATAATGTTGCCATAGTATGTCCTCAAATTTGTCACTATTTTTAGGGCTCTATACATCAGTGATGAAAAACCAACCCTACTTTTTTAGGGGAGTTGAAACATGCTCTTTCTAATGAGAATGATTTAACATCCAGAAGGTCTTTTTTTGTAAAAGCGGGCTGAAAATACCCTATTTTTGGCATTTTTACAAAAAAGTCAACCTTTCACTCAAATTTGTAAACTGTTGTAAAGCAATAGGAGAAAGAAATTTATATTAGAAAACCTTGTGTTGCAAAGTTTATTATGTGCAAAGTTTCATATTTATCATACCTTTCCTTTCAGAGATATAAAAAGCCAAACTTTAACCTTTTTTCAAGCCGCAATATTTTTGGCCAACTTTGCTCCAAATTTTGTAGATGGAAATCACTCATGAGAATGTTTTTATTATTTTGTTTACTAGAGCACAAAAAGTTTTACAAGATGTTTACAAGATTTTACAAGTTTTGTTTCTCTCAACAAAATATTGTCGGAGATATTATGTCTCAAAGTTGCTGAAACCTTAGAGTCATACTGTAGAAGGCTGTGATATGTGGTCAAACAAATGACTATATCTCTGCAAGTATTGCATCGGCAAACATAACACTTTACCAATGTTCATTGGGGATGTGTGGGCATGTTTACACAAAATTTCATTGAAATTCATGATGGTCGTGCAGGGCACTTTTCTGAGATCAGACCACTTGACATGGAATAACCCTTAGATATGATCAGAAAAGTACTACTTCATACATATCGAATTTCCCAAAATATTTATATTTTATAAAGAGAAGGAGAAATAACTGGGTTATATGTTTTTTCCCCATCCTAGTGATGTACTGGCACTTCCCATTTTTAAACAAGAAGACTCTAGCCTTGCTTCTGATAATGACACAAATCATCCTCCATTTCAATATGTTCTGTCTGCTGCAACATCCCCAGCAATCAAACTGCATGATGAAACACTTACTTATTTAAATCAAGGTAAGCATTTGTCTTTTTTTGTGAAGAAGGGGATACATAACACAAACACACACACACATACATAAATTACAGTTGTGGGATTCAAATATTTTTGCCCCAAGTTTGGTGGACGTGGCTTGGTGAGTGCGCTTTGCACGTGTGCACACTCTGTGCGCACCAAACGTGCACTTTGCACAGGCGCAGAGACTTTCTCATTTCCTGCAAGCCTGCATGATCCTGGTCACTTCAGCAGCTGCCTCATGGCACTATTCTGTGCCGTGCAAAGCAGCTGCGCTTCAAATGCAGCAGATAAAGGTGAATATGGGAGCCCGGGTGGGGGATGGGCCCAACAGCAGAGTGGTGGAGAGAACCGGTTTGGTCTCCGCTGCTCATCGCTGCTACTGGCTCACCAGAACCAGGCTGAACCAGTAGAATATCACCACTGATACATTATATATTACAATATATATGCAGGTAGTCCTTTAGTTATTACCATAACAGAGCCGGTTACAGTTACAGTTGTAACTCATATTGGTCATAATTTGGATCACCCATGGGTCCAGTCTGATTTTACTACCATTTTTGCAGCAATTAAACAAATGTTTGGTCATTAAGCAAACATTGTTAAACAAACCCATGCTTCGTTAAGGGCCAGTTTTGCCAGAAACCAGAAGGATGCAATAAGATCAGCAGACTCAATTTAAATTTTTCTCTATAAAGTAATCTAAGCAGAAAAATATATTTTAAAAAATGTTATGTATATCATTATATGAGAACCTAGATTGTTGGGGGCAATATGCTGACTCCGCTTAGAGAGGGCTGTAAAGCACTATAAAGTGATACGTAAGTCTAAGTGCTATTGCTATTATAGTACAAAATAAATAACTAGTAGAAATGTAGTTTTCCTGATTAATTCAAAGTTGTTTTATTTGCTTTACTATTACTTAATTTAATAAAAAAAATCTATGCATATATATTTAAATAATATATCAGATTGGTTCATTAAGAGTCATCCTAATGTACTATTTTAATTCATATTTTCTGTCTTAAGATTATTGCTAATTTTGTATTGTGAGACATAAATATAGCATATGTAGTCCATAGTGTTTTCTAAAAAGATGGAAACAGTGGATTGAAGCCAAATTCAATAATACTTGGAAAGACAATGGTGACAATTAACTTAATATTGCTATACATACTAATGATGACCAAGTGTAAATCTCCAAATATAAGAAACCAGTTTAAAAGTGCATTCTGGTGACTGTGATGATGACCACAGTATTTTGCTTTCTTGCAGTTTCAGTCTTTCATATTTAGAAACACATGGCTGTTTATAGTTTGCATATCTTCAGTTTTGGGAATATGTGTGAATCTCAAATATAGCATTTATTTAGGTTGTGCTTAGCAAAAATAAAATGGCTATTTATATTAATACATAGAGTCAAAGTGGAAACAGTTTCTGAAGTGAATGACTAAGTCTTGCAAAAGATGTAACATTGTTAAATGTTTCATTGTAAACATCTCTTTCTGTGTTTTACTCAGAACTAGTATTTATTTAGTGGATCTCTTATTGTCAATACTAACCTAGCATCTCAGTCTTTCTTCTTTCTTTCCACTTGAAAAAAGATTTTGAGAATTTGAGAAAGGAATCAGAACTAATTTTTACACAATGTATTTTTCATTCCTGTTCTGCTTTCTAAACAAAAAAGCAAATAGTATGTCATGTTTTTGTTATAATTAACAAATGTAAATTGATTTTAAAGAGAAAATCTAAAAATTTGTATACAAATATTAAGTATACATGCACATCTATCTCTTTCTTTTTCTGTTTGGAAGGTCAGTCCTATGAAATTCGGTTGTTAGATAATCGAAAAATGGGAGATGTGCCTGAGATCAGTGGAAAATTAGTAAAGGTATGTTAGTACCTCAACTTTGACTCTTGTTTCTTTGAAATTCTCTTTTATTTTCTCTACAGTAACATTTTGTTGCTCTGGGTGTTAAAATGCCGCAATGGGAGTATGGAGGAAGCTTCTGATATACTCTGATCTGCAGGGACAGGTTTGAGAAGAGAATGTTCCTCTTCCGGTATTTCTTCCAGATAACTTTATCAGGAGGGGAAAGCAGCTGCAAGCACATGATTACATAGCTCTTTTTGTTAATTGTTGTACTTCGAAGAATTTATTTGTTAAAATTATATCCAAAGCTTATTTTCTTTTTGAGATATAGGTGATATATGGAATGGTAATAAAAAAATTCGGAACTTTTGTAAATGTCTATAGTTATAGTGGTTTAGTATGAAAGATAATACTAAGTCTGCAGTCTAGTAATATTTACCAGTTTGTATAGGTTCGTAAAATTGGAGTTCTTCCCTTTTTTAAATATAACTTTCATTGAAGATATTTATATTAATAAAAGATAAGCACAAGAACATGCATAAAAGCGAATTATAAAAAAAATAAAAATTGTGAGGAACAGTACAAATAAAGAAGAAAGGATAATTAAAGAAGCAGCTGAATATTCTTTATAGCAGTTATAAACCAGCTTATTATCCTTTCTCCCTCAAAAATTACATCACATAATTCCCTCTATACCATATTCATATTCTCTCTGTCCCTTTTAATCAGAAGATTCAGAAATTATTTCATTTTTCCCTATTTTCAGCAAAAACTCTATAAAAGATTTCCAGTCTTTGGAAACAATTTTTATATTTTTATAAAAATACTGTTCTATCTCTGATCAAACAGGTCAATTTTGTCATTTGTGCACATTCTGCCATCTTCATACTCCATTCCTCCAGTGTGGGTATTTCAGTATTTTTCAAACATTGTGCACAAAATAATCTTGTTCTTACAACCTACAAAATTAATAACTTATGAATCTTTTCTGATTGATTATTCATAAATCCCAATAGAAAAATGTTTTTATTTAAAACCTTTATTTAGTTTTCCATCTTAAACTGAACTTCCAAATTCTGGTTAGAAAATTGTAATTTCTTCCTGAAGTACAAGTTTTGTTTTATTCTTTGTTTTCTGAATTACCTGATATAAATGGGGTTATTACACAGTAGCCAAGTAACATTTAGTCTGCAGTCAGTTGTGATCTTCCCTGATATGTTGATCTCCAGCTGGATTGGGACTATACTTTCAAGAATTCCAGCTGACTCAAAGTAGCCCCATGTATAATTAAGGGCACCAGGTTGGGGAAAAGAAAGTAATACTGATTCATTAATTAAATTATGAGTGCCTGAGCGTTAAATCTGATAATTGCAGCTGTCAATGTTCATTGCTTTATTGTATAAAAAACAGGTCCTTTGCCTCTTGGCAAATTGAGGTGACTTCTAATTCTTATGATGTAACTGAAACATGTAAATTAGGGTTAGATTGTAGTAAAAATAATTACTACAGGCCTTACTACATAGGTCTCAAGGCCTATGAACTTATTTTAATTGAACTATAAGATAATGTATTCATTTGGTCCACATAAATGAACGTTCTCTGGGTTATTTTTCTCTAGTAGAAATGATTCTATACTTGTGATTATCACAGTCTGTTATTCTGGATATCATCTGAAAGGAATTTGTACCTTTATATCTGAAAGAAATTTATATCTCCAGATAAAAACATATTCTATTTTTACTGGGAGAGTTGATATTTTTTCTTTTATTTTAGAGTATCATAAGAGTAGTATTTCATGACAGAAGATTACAGTACACTGAGCATCAGCAACTAGAAGGCTGGAAGTGGAATCGCCCTGGAGACCGATTACTTGATTTAGGTAAAATCATGAATTGTTAATATATTTATAAAAATAAACTGAGAACTGAGTTACTGTGAAATAATATTTAAATACTGGATTTAAATAATACATTGTACATTGAATTATGTAAGTTATAGTTCCGTTTTGTGAGTTATTTAAAATCTGTTACAAAAATTAACCGACTCACTGGAAGACCAAAAAATACAACTTAAAAAAAGATATATGTATTTAAATAACATTTATTATTTTTATTGTTTTAAAACATTAATTTTTCAATATTTTGCTTTATTTTATAGATATTCCTATGTCTGTTGGAGTAATTGATATAAAAACAAATCCAAGCCAACTCAATGCAATTGAGTTTTTATGGGATCCTGGAAAACACACATCTGCCTTTATTCAGGTTTGAAATTATTATTTGAAATTGTCAGGTTCACAGAAGGGTAATTCTTAAAATAATGCGTAATATTTTTGCATTGAGATCTAGGGTTCTCTTTTTTCTTTCTGATGCCCATAGTAGATATGAACAATAATGCAATATCAGTATCATTAGAATAAAAATACTTGCCTTGATTTTTTTGAAGTGCGGGTGTTGATTTGAAGTGATTTAAATGTCAACAGGCATGCACTAAACATCCTCCACACATAGTAAAAAATCTGCCTTTATTATGATGGGCCTTTTTATCCTGTACTTCCTGTTGGTCCAATATGTTTAAGTTTCCTTACCCAGTAGAACTCTAGGGATCTCAAATCCAGGTAAAGAAACTTTCAAGCAATACATTATGTAAAAATATGTTTTTCTCCTGTTTGTCCTTGTCATTTGGCATTCAAAAGTTTAAAATTTCTGAATCTTGAGTTCCATTTTTTAGCCTGGGTAATATCTGTAATAGTTTTATTTTTAATCTAATAATGTATATTGTATTTTTTTAAAAAAATACTAATTGCTTGAAATATATGATACAATGATTTATCTCCCTGTGGCAATAGTTTCTAATTTAATACAAAAATGTATTGTATAAATCTAAAATGTCTGTTAAAGACAAAGAAATACAATGTATCTTTGTATGATACTTTGGTTTGTTTTGATTTTTTTTTTTAGGTACATTGTATTAGCACAGAATTTACACCTAGGAAACATGGAGGTGAGAAAGGAGTTCCATTTAGAATACAGGTTGACACTTTTAAACAAACAGAAAATGGAGATTACACTGATCATCTGCATTCAGCCAGCTGTCAAATCAAAGTGTTTAAAGTAAGAAAGTTAAATATATATTTTTGAAGTGGCATAGAAAATAGCAATATGGAATTTATTCTTGTATTTTTTTTCCTTCCTTCCTTCCTTCCTTCCTTCCTTCCTTCCTTCCTTCCTTCCTTCCTTCCTTCCTTCCTTCCTTCCCTCCCTCCCTCCCTCCCTCCCTCCCTCCCTCCCTCCTTCTTTCCCTCCCTGTATAATTTTGGTTTTAGCCAAAAGGAGCAGATAGAAAACAAAAAACAGATAGAGAAAAGATGGAGAAGCGAACTGCCCATGAAAAGGAAAAATACCAGCCTTCATACGATACTACAATTCTCACTGAGGTAAAAATAATGAAATGTTTTATTTGTTAAGAGAAATGATACAAAGTATACCTGGCCTACTTTAAGCAGTAAGTTAGGTTTCAAAGGGGAGGGGTTTAAACAAAATTTATGTAAAGGCAAAGTTAGTTTGGCAGTTGTAGATCACAATGAAACAGAAGACCTATAAGATTTAGGATCAAGAAAATAGATACTCTGTTAAAGCATTTATTTTTACTCATGGCTATCTCATGTATGCATCTTAAAACCCGGTGCTAAAAATATTGTATTATAATTTGTTTTTTCCTTGTCAGTTTGGACCTATAAATGTATTTAAAAATTAATGGAATCGTGGGCAGAGCCTCACTGGGCTTTTGTATTTCTTTTTATTTAAACACCAGTGAGTTTTCTATAGCTTTCTAAAGATTGCAGATGTTTTGAAAAGGCTTTAAAGTTTTTCCTCACTGTATAATGAAAAGAAATTGATCCACATCTTTGATATTTGTCCAGATAAGGCTTGAGCCTATAATTGAAGATGCAGTTGAACATGAGCAGAAAAAGTCCAGCAAGCGGACTTTGCCAGCAGACTACGGTGATTCTCTGGCAAAGCGAGGCAGTGTAAGGGACTTCTGCTTACTTTTCATTGTGCAAGTTATCTTGTGCAGTGTTAGATATAGGACCAATTTCTATCATCCATGATCGAAAACGAAGATTTTTCCTGGGCTGGCTTAATTTTATTCACTTTTGCTTACTGCAAATTATTTCATACTTATTTCTTAGTGAGAAATGCTTCCTAAATCTAACACCTAATTAAAATGTTAGCAGGCCTGTAGCACTTATAAAAATCAAGAGCTGTGGTTTACACATGAAATGGCTATGTTAAATAATAAACTATTCTTGGAAGCCAATTCCTCATATGTAATTAATGAAATCAGGTATAGCAGTAATCAAATAGTTGAGATGTATATTTCTTTATTTTGGCTTGCATGTTTTTGTGAACTATTTCATCAAAATGGTTGCAGATCCTCTTGCCTTTTTGATTATATACTTTCCATTTATAAAAATTCTGGTTGTATGTATGCTTAATGTGCAAATATGTACATTTTTCACATAATTTATTGAACAGTGGTAATATAATCCTCTTCTATTTATAATAAAGGGGATTGTCTAAGAGTTACGAGGTTCTTTTAAGAATCAGTCTGCCTGAATAGCTGGTCTTTTTATTATGCTTGCTGTCTTTAATAAGACTAGGACTAGGTATATGTGTATATGAATCCTCTCTACTGGGCCCATATACATATTCCTGTAGCATGTCAGTCCTGTCCATCCCTAAAGAGGCTAATGCTAGAGTGCTCCTGTTATCTTTTTATGATGCCAGCTGCAATTCCTCATCAATATTGTGCTACAGTAAAAACCATTCCAGAATCTTACCTTTTAAAAATAAATATTTTTTAATTCCACTATTTCTTGAAGGAGATCAAGGTGACAATTTTCACCTTCTGAATGTTGATAAATAAGTCCTATTATATAGCTTGAATTGAAATTTGTTGACTTTTGTTTTTTAGTGACCTTAAATGGTTGATAAATTGAATCCTGAATTTTTGTTCGATGGAGGCCCTGCCAAAGTATTCTCTCCAAAGATTATGATATGTTTTGTGAGTAAGAGCAACTTTCTTAATTGGATATAGCCAAGAATTCCTAGCTACTATTTATGAGGAAATCAGTAAATTCCCTCCAATACACCCCAGAGAAGAGTCGGGTTTTACAAAGGGCACATGATTTTAGTTTAGCTGCCTTGCTCATTTGACATAAAGCAATTTGATTGATGATTTTAATAGAAAGATGTAGCCAGGGATTGGTGTATCCTTGAGATGGTCTTTACTGATTCTGTTTTGTCAATATGCCAACTAGAACAAGTGCTAGCTTTTGCAATAGTAAAATCAAAATACATGTAGAACAGAACTAAAAACAAAAGTTCTTTTTCATAGGTCTGTTTTTGAATCCCGCAGGCTATGTTTTTATAAAGAGATTAAAATTTCCCATGTTCTTAATGTATTCCTTCTTTTCCTATAGTTTTAGCATGGATGCTTTCTGAAATGAGTATTGTTGTAGTCAGATAATTTGTACTGCTTCATTAAGTACAAGGAATTGCAAATCTGCCTTGCCTAAGATAGCCAAAACTAAATGCCCATCTGAGAAGAAATGAGCAATTTGCAAAGCTTTGCCTAGTCAAATGTGTTCTTCCAAGTGTAACTGTTCAACAAGCTAAGCAAAGCATGCAGAGCATGGCTTCTGGAATTCTTTCCAATCCCTTAATAATAGCAACACTGTGGGTCATGTGACCTGGGTGGAAGAAAATTTAGAATCAAGGAGTTGGCAATATTCTAAACCACCACCATCTGCCTCTTCCATAGGAATATGTGGGAAATTTCTTCCAGGATTTCTTTTTCTGAAACTTCTCATCATGTCCAACCGGTTTTTGAATTCATTTTTATTTTACCAGCTTCTGTCCTCACACTGGATTTGGTTCTGTTCTGTTCAGCATTTGGAGAGTTGTCATATTCCCATTCATATTGTTTCTTTCCAATACTCTGATGAGTTGGAAATAATAAAAAGCTTAAATGCTGTTAATATATTTAAATATTTTTATTAACTTTAGTTTTTAAATGTATCCTTAAAGATAAGGATAGTCTGATAATATTGATTTAATCTTGAAAAAAATAAATGTCAACTAAAAATTGATGGGTTTTCCTCCAATGTATAGTATTGAGAAATTTATTTAATGGCAACGCTATTGTTAATATCTACTTACCTGAAATAATCTACATATAATATACTATAAATTAAAATTTTATATAATTTACTGCAATTGCCCTTTAACAATATAATAAATATAAAATATAAGCTCAACATTTCAAACTGGATTTAATGATACTTTTTCATAACTCTCAGTTCTAACTTTATATTAAACCAATACAACTTTAAAAAGCATATCAAAAAATTAACAGTGCCTTTGTAAGAAATGTAAATGCCCACAAATAAGTTGAATGTCATAACTGAAATATATATTTATGTTGTCTGAAATACATAACTCCTCCTTGCCAGGGGTGGGATTCTACTGTTACTGAACCGGTTGTTATGATTCTCTGTAGTTTGGAGAACCAGTAAATTGAGCTTCTGGCTGGCCCCGCCCCCTCTCCGCCCACTTCTCCGCTCCCTGCCCAGTCAGTCCTTATCGTGCAGGTGTGACATTATGCGCATGTGCAACATTGCTGCCTGCAGCCTGTTTTTGCACACCCACCAGACCAACCATTGCTGCCTGCCTTCCACTGTGGCCCTGCCTGGGTGAGTGAGGATCTGCCACCACTGGTCACCTTCCCCCCCATACCACTTGCCTTTTACTGCTGCTGCCGGTTGCCTTTCCTCTCCACTTGCCTTTTGCCACCACAGCCAGTTCCTTTCCTCCCATTTGTTTTTTGTCAGTGCCAATCACTTTTCCCCCACCACTTGCCTTCCACTGGGGAATACTTGGAGAGGCTCATATAGGCT